>CM069879.1:24525544-25773044 GCA_036172665.1 Prosopocoilus inquinatus
TATCATGAAGGTAAAAATAATCATAGAGGACTTGACGAAACTGAGAATCGAATAAAACAAATTTATTACTGGCCTAATCAACGAAGGTCTATTCAAACTTATATTAATAACTGTGAAATTTGTCAAGTAACGAAATACGACAGGAAACCACTAAAATTAGAGTTTAATATTACTCCAACTGCTGTCAAGCCGTTCCAAATTTTGCATGTCGATAGTATTACGTTAGAAACTGTAAAATTTTTGACCATAATTGATTCGTTTTCTAAATACGCTCAAGCTTATAAATTAAATTCATCTCAAGGCATAGAAGTCGTAAATAATTTAATTAAATATTTTACTCATCACTGCATTCCTGAACAAATCATATCGGACAATGGTGTCGAATTTAAAAATAGTGTATTAAAAGAATTATTAGAAGTTCATAAAATAAAAATACATTTTATTAGTTCACAACACCCCGAATCTAATGGACTTATAGAAAGGTTTCATTCGACTTTAATCGAACATATTCGCTTATTCAATAACCAAGCAGAATACAAAAATGAACCTATTGAAATGAAAATTAATTACGCATTATTAGCTTATAACAATTCAATTCATTCTACAACCAATTTAAGACCGTACGAAATAACTACAGGTCATTTGGAAATCGAATCTCCATTTGATATTGACATTGATAGACAATTAGCTAATAATTATATTGAAAGCCATAAAAACAAAGTGAAACTATTGTATCAAAATCTTAACGAAAAATTACAACAAAAGAAAGAGCACGTAATTACCAAAATAAACGAAACTAAGGAAAAACCTCCTGAAATTCCTACAAAAGTTTATGTAAAAAACAAACAAAAACAAAGTAAAACTAATAATAAATTTAAACCAGAAGAAATACGAAGTGTTAATTATGATTTAAAAACAGCAAAAATAAATCCAACACATCATAATACTACACAAAATATACACCTTTCTAATATTAAAAGACCTAAAAAACAAACTTACAAATTTAAAAAATTTTCAGGTTCCTCGCAGTCGGACAAGGAACAGAAATAAAAAACATTACCCAAAACCCAGGCATATTACCAATTAATTTAGGTCCAGCAAAATTACAACGCACACAACATACGTTTGTCCATTATTACGATTTACAGTCATTGTATAATGAATACGAAAACTTAAATTCTCAGTATGAATATTTGAAAGGCACTACAAATTCTTCTATTTACGCTAATGAACTAAGCAATTATAATAAAGTAGTTCAATATAATATAAATATTATTAAGGATAAAATAAGTAATATTAAATCGCATTCAAGTATTGATAGATCCAAGAGAGGACTAATAAATGGCCTAGGAACGATAGTTAAAACAATAACTGGCAATTTAGACGCAAATGATGGTGAGAGAATAGAAAATATTTTAAATCATTTAAAAGGAAATCAAAATCTTATTAAGAATCAGTTAAAAATGCAGTATTCTGTCAACAAAAAAAAATTATTCAGAAATTTAATGATACATTACAAGATATTCAACACAATGAACTTGTACTAAAATCGCGAATTATGCAAGTAAAGCAAATGTTTATTGATAATTTTAAACATCAAGATGTTCTATTCGCCAAAGATTTATATAATCAATTAATAATACTTTACAATGTTATTTTAAATATTTTGCAAGATATAGAAAATTCTATTATTTTTTTCAAACTAAAAACATTGCATCCTAGTATAATGAAAGGTAAAGATTTGTTTTTAGAATTACAAAGAATATTTGACCATTATAAAGAACAATTTCCTTTTGAGTTGAAATATGAAAATATTCAAGACTTTGAATCGATAGTAAGAATTAATTGCAAATTTGAAATCACACGAATTAATTATTTCATATCTATTCCCATTGATTTCGAGGAAACTTTTGAATTATATTACTTATATCCAATTCCTACTAAATACGAATCAGACTTTTTGACAATCATTCCGGATTTCAAATATTTGCTAAAAACAAAAAATAACGTAATTAAACCTCTAAGCGACATATGTACAGGTCACAGAATATTCCAGTGCCCAAGTTACTTACAAGCAAACCGTCAAACTTTATGTGAAGGTCAAATCTTACAAAATACGAAGACTGATTATTGCCAATACACAAAATTAAATGTTAAAGAAAGCCATGTAGAAATCGTTCCTGAAATAAATCAATATTTGGGAGTCTTTCTTGAGAACGAGAAAATCGATATCGTATGTAATCAAGAAACAGAATCTAAAGTATTATCAGGGATATTTTTGATAAAAGAAGATAAATGTAAAATACTCTTCAAAAATCAAGAAATAACTTATCAAGAAAAATCTTATGGAAAACCTCTGATAATTACAAATGTGCCGTTGCGTCTCAAAAATGAAGAGATGCCTAATTTTTCAATTGAACTGAAAAATTTAAAATTAAACGACATTCCTTCGAATCCTATGGTGCCGATTTTCGAAGAAACTTCTGACTTCCACATTCCAAGTGTTTGGACAATTATCCTTTATATTGGACTAATTATTTTGGGTTCTTATTTTTTGGCACGGTACCTAATAATTAAGAAAGAAGAAAAGGAAGAAAGAAAAGTGGAACCAGGTCCAAAACCTAAGGAAAGGAAAATCCAACTTCCGGAGGAAGCTTCATTTTAACAAGGGAGGAGTTATAGGGTGACTTTCCCATTGCATCAGCAAGTTAGAAGCAGGTGACACCGTGGAAGCCGTCGATCTTCGCCTAATTTTGTTTATTCAGCATTGCCGCGCAACGTAGAAGCATTGCATTTTTATGTTAGTCAGTAATTAGCCGCATAACGGAACACATGCTTTTGTATTAGTTTTCGATTCAGAATCAATAAAAGTTTTTTTTAAAAAGTGTTTTGAGTAAAATCGATAGTTAATTGACACATAGTGATGATCACGTTGTGTGTGTATGTCGTAAATGTAATTTTGCAAAAATGTCCACACATTGTCGGATTCTTTGGGGTAATTTGTTTTTAACATGTGAAAACATTTAAAACATACATCAATAGCTTTCAACGGAGATTCTACATTATATAACTGCTTATTTATATGTACGTAGCTGCTTACGACTTTTGCTGGATTTTCGGCCACAATTATTGGTAATGGTTGTGCACTAAGTTTAAATTTTGACAACTTCTCTTCACGTTCTTCGAGATTCTTTGTTATGTCTCCTGCAGAATCCAAGAACATCACAAATCCGCGCTGTATTTCCACTTTAGATGGCCTCCAATGCAAAGTAGGTTTTTTGCTTTTTATATTTATTCCTGATAGCAATAAAGGCAAAATTTGTAGGGCAAAAAGCTCTCGTGAGGCTAGAACAAAATAAATATAAAAAATAGGATACATTTCTAACGTATAAAGTATATACCGTGAATTTATTTTAACATAAAACATGAAACTGTCATTTTGAATAGTAATATTTTACTTTAAAATATAATATCACGGTATGTGAAACTATACGGGGTGTTTCACTTAAGGCGGATTCTTTCCTACCTCTCTAGATATTAATTTTACGAAAAAATGTTTCAAATGAAAGTTTCACTGTATCATGTGGAGCATATTCTAAAATTAGTTTAACGTATACAGAGTGTTCCATTTAGTCTGGGCGTTAGGTCACTTCCTTATTTTAAATGGAACACCCTATATATTTTTACATTTTCGGATTCTGGACTGAATTTTATCTGACTTTATGTATCAAACATAGGTGCTAAAGTAATCTGTTTTCCTGTTATTCAATTTTTTATTAAAAAATTTCCTGTTGCACTAGTTCATACAAATGCAAATATCTTTCAAACAAATGACGTTAGAGACTTGTAATTTTTTGCAAAAGTTTCATCTTGAAACGCTTTTTTAATTATACTGTCAAGAAAAATTCCAAGCAACATAAGTTCTTACAAAAAAATTAATAAACTTGAGAATGTTCAAATTACGATAACTATTTCTTTTTTAATGGAGTGCCATATATCTTTTACCATTACTAGATGCGCTATTTAATTCTCTTTTCAATGATAATAGGGTTGTCGAAATCTGTCGTTAATAGTTTTTCAGTATTTAGATTTTTCTCTACGATTTTTAAAAATACAAGAAATATTGTGGCATTTGTTATTTGCTATGGTTACAAAGCACATAAACTCTTTGTTTATCTTCACCCTAAGATTATTAAGTATTATGCGACATTCAAAAAGTTCAAATAATTTTTAAGAAGGTCTCTTACGCAAGAAGACATAATTTTACACTTGCCATGATATCCAAGCTAATGAACCCTAAGAAAAATCTTCTATTATTGTCATTAGATGCATGTAGATTTAACAACACGTGCTTCAGTAGTTGGAACGTTATTAAACGAATTCGCTGTTTTATGATACCCTAGAATGCGGTCAAATGAAGATACTGAGCAGTCCACCTTACTGATCCTCCTCCACTAATCCACTTATTGGTTAAAAAAAATTCCAACAGTTAAAATACGTCTTGTTGTATCCATATGCATCTATTTACATCAATAGAAGTTTCTTTATAGGGTTTGATAGCTTCGATATCCATGGCAAGAGTAAAATCCGTACCTATCACGTCTTCTTACGTAAGAGACCTTCTTAAAGTTTAATTTTAACTTTTTGAATGTCGCATAGTACTTAATAATCTTAGGGTGAAGATAAACAGTTTGTTTGCTCTGTAACCATAGAAACTAACAAATGTCACAATATTTCGTGTATTTTTAGAAATCGTAAAGAAAAATCTAAATACTGAAAAAACTATTAACGACAGATATCAACAACCGCATCCAATAATGGTACAAGATATATGGCATTCCATTTAAAAAAATTAGTTATCGTAGTTTGAATATTCTCAAGTTTATTAATTTTTTTGTAAGAACTAATTTAGCTGGGATTTTCTCTTGACGATGTAACTCAAAAAGCGTTTCAAGACGAGACTTTTGCAAAAAAACTACGAGTCTCTAACGTCATTTGTTCGGAAGATATTTGTATTTGTTTGAGGTTATGTAAGAGCAATAATTAAAAAAAAAGGTTGAATAACGCGAAAACGGTTTCGATTAGACCCTATGTATGGTGCACAAAGTCACCTTAGAATTCAGCCCAGAATCCGAAAATGTAAAAATATATAAGGTGTTCCATTTAAAATAAAGAAGTGACCTAACGCCCAGGCTAAAGGCAACACTCTGTATACGTCAAACTAATTCAAAAATATGCTCCACATGATATAGTGAAACTTTTATTTAAAACTTTTTTTCGTAAAACTAAAATCTACAGAGATATGAAAGAATCCGCCTTAGGTGGAACAGCCTGTATAATTGAAGAAAACTAAGCAATTCAGCAACTTATAATTTGATTTGTTACTTATCTAACGAAAATCTCTTACCATCAGTTTTTATGCAATCTGCATTCTTTTCAAATAAATTTTTAATGTAAACGTCTTTTTTGTTTGTGCCACTTGTAAAATTTGTTTTGCGCAAAGTGGCCATTTATTATACAAGTGGTTGGAATATGAATTATATATTTGATCGAAGTCAATCTGAAACTAATAAGAAAGTTTATTTCAGTTAATTTAAATTAATTATTTAAAAGCACACTTCAGTTTTTAATAAAAATTCTTATATTTGTATGTAGGTAGCGTGAAAATTAACTAGCGGATAAATTCTACACTTTCAAGACGATCGACTTTTTCAATAAACGCAATAAACAATTTTGTCTAATTCTTTGCCCTTTCCGGGAAATATTTTTAATACTACAGGGTGTTTTAGAAAAGCTGGGCGAGTATTTTATTTTAATGGTACCCTCCCAATTTTGTGATTGTAATTTTGAATTCTGCTCAAACCTTTACAAATTTTTCATATAAGTCAACTGTTTTCGAGATATGGACGCTTGAAGGTACATACGAAATAATTTAAATTTTATTTAAGTGATAATTAATATATAATAGCATCGTTATGAAAAACTAAGATGAAAAAGAGGATATAGCTGTACTAAAAGTTAACAATTTTTAATTTTCAGTCTGTTAAACGTTAAAAATTATCAGCTTTCAAGGGTCAATATGTGAAAAAGTTGACTTTTAACAAGTGGTCACTCAAGTGAAAAATATGGAAAATTTTGAGAATTCAAAATTTAAAAAGAAAATAGGATACCATTTAAAAAAATAAAGGTTACACTCGGCCCAGAAAATACCCTGTAGTATAAAAAATATTTCCTGAAAAAGGCACAAAAATTGGGATCTGAACGTTTTTAGAAAACATTGATCGCCTTGAAAATGTCAAATTTATCATATAATAGCTTTTTATTTAATATTTCTTTCAGGTATATGTTTTAATGCATTCAAATATTATAAACTGTACTACTTACCAATCTGTATCCTAGTGGTTCTTTAAAAGCAGGGTAAGTATTTATCTAGGAATCAATTGTTTCTAGGTCATCAAGCCTCTTTAGTGTAGTATTTTTCCACTTTTCCTCGACTTCCGTTTGTGGTTGACAATTGTTTTTTAGCCACTGAATATCCTCAAGGATGTCATTACTTACGTTTATATATTTTTCAGGATCTATTAAAAAAATATTTTGTAGCTAATCTACAGGATCTTAATAAAAAAAACTATACAACGTCCATATCCAATACTCAATACAGGCTGTCCACGATATATGTTCACTCTTCTCCAATTCTAATTTTTTACATAAAATTCGGGATCGATAAATTAAATAAAAGGCTCGATTTTCCGACATTTTCGCAGAAAGTGATATCAACTTTCTTATTTTAAATGGAATGGCCTGTATATTTTTACATATTTGAAATCTACAGGTCATTGTGAATCCGAATATGTATCACTTGATAATTTTGGTTTCCATGACAACGAAATTTTTTTTTGTTTTTTTTTCAATTTGCAAAGCTAAAAATCCTATATTTTCGTTCTAATGTGATCAAGTAATTCGACAAAGGCCCCTCTTTTGATTGTATTTTAGTTTTTAACATTTTTATGTCACATTAAATTTTAATTAGGTCGCAAAATGTTCCATTTGAAAAAAATAAGTTACGACCTAATGAAAATGCAATCAAAGGAAGGGCTTTCTCGATCCCGAATTTTAGGTAAAAAATTAAAATTCCAGAAGAGTGAACATATATCGTGGACATCCTGTGTTGAGTATTGGACATCGGTTTATTAGAATTTTTTCTTGTTTTGATCTCTACTATCACCTGCCAAACGTTGTATAGTTTTTTTATTAACACTGCATGTGCACTGCATAGTAAAAAAATGTTACCTGCACTTATTTCCGGAGTTATTAATCCATAATTCTTAAAGAGTTTTCTCATATAAATGTAGGCACTGTACAATTTCCCACGAGCAGCTTTTGGCTTTTTGTCAGTATAACTTTTCATGTACGGTACGTAATAGGTTTCAGCTCTTTCATGTAAAAATATTTTGTTAATTTCATCTGCTAATTCTCGAAATCTTTCAGATGTAATTCTACAAATACAAGTCATCATTTACAAACCTTACAGAATTATTCATTTTGTAAAAATGCAAATCAAAAATAAAAAATCTAAACAATCCAAAGTTCGTATCAAAAAACAATAAAATCTTGAGTAAGAAATAATATTCAAAATTAAAATAAATTGTATTTGCCTAAGGCCACTCATAAAATTATTGATGACCTATGATTTATATTAATCTTTTGTTAGTCATTACAAAATAATATTCAGTTATTACTAGAAATTATTTTACTTTAGTAAATAAATTAATTTAATAAAGCTCTTTACATTTCACTGTTCAAGAGCTAAACACAAACTACTTACTACATGAAATTTATATTGCTCCTAGCCTGAACCTATTTTAATTTATTTTTAAAATTATTTTCTGCATAACTTAATTACTCTTAAATACAAACTTCAATGTTACAAATCGATGGTGTCAAATCAATACCACGCAAGTCTTATATGATTTGTATTAAACTTACATGGTAACAACCAAAATTTTTATTAATTTTCTATTTCTTAATTGTATTGCATACCTCTTAATGTTGCTTTTCTGCAATTCATGTCGAACAATCAATTCCGCCAGTTTGTTTCGCATAAATGAACCACCACTAGCATTATAGCTCGCTGCTATTAGCTTCCCTTCTTCTGTTGTTGAAAGCAGTTTTTGTACAGTCTATATAAAACAATCAAATTGTGAATTTTAAATTTTGAACATTTTAAATGCGACAATCTTATGAAGGTATTTGTTGTTCGTTCGGAAATTAATTATCAGTGAATGTAATTATAAAAATATTTCTGTTTTCTCTTGTAAGAACTGTTATTCAGTTATTTTAGAGCAACATTTTTATCAATGTAATTTTTTTAATAAAGCAATATATTCAAAAACTTACAGAATTTTTGTCAATTGTATTTATTGTGTACGGAAGTCCAACACTTGCCCGTTGTTTATACGGAAGAGGTTTCAAATTTTCTAAAATAATCAATAAATAAATAGTGTTTTAAAATACAAAAGAAACTTACCAGTGGACACATTTTGCAAATCTGATAAAGACGACGACGACGACTCGATGGTTTCAGTAGTACTGTCAGATATGCAATCAAGAGAAATAAAGTCTGATTCGCACGCCTAAATTGAGGAATACTTTTTACATGTTTTTTCTACAAGGCTTAAAAACAAAAAAAGATATTAGTCACAACTTACTAGATTTACAATTTCACGTTCATATTTTATAATGAATTTCTTTCTTTTTCCTAACGACGGAATTAATTCCTTTATGTCACTCTGTGTAAGTGAAACGAATGCGTCGTAATCTATATCATTATCTAAAACAATTCGCACTTACAGCCGCAATGCTCATCTAATAATAAATAAGACTTTTGTTCAACATACCTGCAAATGTTTGACACAGTTCTTCAAGTTGCCACTGTTTTAAAATATCTCCTACATTCTTCTCCATCTTGCCAATTCACAGATAAACCGTTTAGTTTTTTAACGCAGTAAAATATAAAATGTGCATCGTATCTATGCGCATTAACTTAACATCAGGCGATCGTCCACCAGTCGCCACCCCTCTTGTATTTATTCCTGCATGCTTTGCAGTAAATATTACTACATTGAATAATGTCTTTCTAGTAATCTGTATGAGTTACATTTGCTTTGCTGTAGCAAGATGAATTACTTTTTCCAAAATATTCGTTAACATATTATTTACATATACACAACAAATTGTAATAGATCTTTATGTAACAGTCTACTAATAATTACCGTAATTTGAATGTGTATACTATCAAAAAACTGTACACACTATAATTGCATTTTTTTTAATACAAACTTTTTCATACTGTTAGAACAATCGCGTAGAATTCATATTTACAAATATGACAATATTAACTGCAAAATTTTATTAATAAGTTTGTAGTCCCGTGTTCAATACCGATTCTTTCTGTGTAGTTTGACTTGAAAACGGATGTAATACGTTCCACAAAGCATAAGCTACGCGGGATCTACTTTTAAACTGAAATGGAAGTGTAAATTACTTTAAAATGAATAAATAAATCAGTCGATGTCATACACACCAACAGAAAATATTATTTTAAGAAATAATCACAGGAAATCAGAAGAAATAAAATAGATCACGTCGTAGGTAAACATATAAACTATAAGTAGTATCAGCTATTTCAGTCTACGTTCAGTAGTTTTCAAGAAAATATCCATTTTCTGAAAAATTTGAAAATTCAGCTTAAATTATAACCAACTGCAACGTTTTGCTTAAAAATACATGAAATTCACAGGTTCACTAGTGTTGAAGCAGATGGCTCTGAACATAAAAGTGAATTAGGAGGTGGAGGAAAATCTCAACCCAGGAGGGGAATACAATTTGAAGTTCTGTAGTCTGTACGTGGTCTGTACCAATTATGATACCAAATTATTATAACTGCTGTGCGAGTCTAGCGTGCGTAGTTTCGTTTAGTTTATTTTTCGTTTTCCTACTTCTATTGGAGTCAGAAATAAATTTAGTACTAATCAAATATTTCATGAAAATAATATAGCTACTAATTAATAAATTTATTTCATTTGTGTAATAAATTGACATGATTCCGTTTGCTTCAAATTAAACTGCTCAAATTACTTTATTCTACCGATTTTGTGAATTGCGGCCATTGCGGGTATTTTCTTTATTCCTCACAGCTGTTGCGGCTCTTGCGCCCATGGATAATCTTGTGACATTAAATTCTGTTGTGCTCCCCCCTATTTTGTAATTTAAGGAGAATACTAGTATTATGATGTGGCCATCTACCCGGTAAAACTGTAAAGTCAATATTCTTCGTATGCAAAAGATACCGCCACTTCCTAAACGATATTTACTTATGCAATCTGACACGCAGAGAATGTAATCCCCACCAAATGAAACGCGCCCTTAATTAATTTCACTTTAAACTCTTGTAACTATTTTATTGCTTTTTTACCAAAAATTTAACAGTATACACTGTTGATTCATTTTACAGACAGTGGAATAACATGTACTATTAAGTAATTGTAAGTATTGGTCCTCCTGTACATTTTCGGGTAAAATTGCAAAGAACTAATTTGTTGAATAATTCTCTCTTAACTTCAAATGTAACTTATCGAATGTTGAATAAAAACAACAAGAAAAATGATAATCAAATCAAATCTCAACGATTAAATATGCATTATTTTAATTACGACATAGAACAATTATTAAATAAAAGTAGAAAGAACAGAACGGGAATAAATAGAATTTAAAATGTTCGAGTTTAACTTTTGAACAGTAATATTTGAATATTAATTTAACTTTTAAATTGATATAGCAAGTAACGGCCGTTTTCATAATATGTCGCTTAAAAATTCTTTAACAAAAAGAAGTTTTAAGGGAAAGGCTATTTTAAATCAAAATTAAAGGAGACTTCGATAGAACAATTTATTTATTTATTTAAAAACGTATTTCTTCGGAAAGTGATAATTGCGAAGTTTCGTTGCGTGCAAAATTATCAAAAGGCCATCAAAAAGGTTTATGTGAGTTATAAATAAAAATGTCTTCACGGTCAAAATATTCTGTTGTACGGGGAATTCGAGTACCGACTGCTATTTTGATTTGAATACTGCTTTCATTCGAATACTACTTGTTACCTACCTGTTCAGGCATTTGCAAGTGACCGCCGTAACAGACGTTTTGGAGTTGCCAGCCAGCTTCAGTGGAATAGGGTGAGTACTCTCAAACTCTTCGCGAAAGGAAAATGGCAGTTGGAGCCTCGCTCGGGCAAGGGACTCGAAACGTAACAATGATTGATGTGGAACGTGACCTTGGAAAGTCACTTGCTAAGCATATCAATTAATTGAAGTGGCCGTGCTGTCTAGCAAATTGAAACGCTGTCATAAAAATTTTCATTGTATGCGGAAGTATCTTTTTCCGGGCGTCAATGTAAATGCGTTTTAAAACCATCTACCAAGAAATACAGCGCTCCGCGGTACATGCGTAAACGTGCAGGATTAAAAAATAAATTTTTTTCCATAATTAGTCGTCAGGTTGTCAAGTGAAAGGTTAGAAGAAGCGTGATTTTAGCATGGATTTGGAAGGTCAAATTGTTACACGTTTTTCTATTTCTCGCTATAAGTATAAATAAATCACGATGACCCTAAAATTGGCAACGCATGCGCAATCCATAAGTTGTGCATCTCTTCAATTCGCGTTCAAGTTCTCTTCAATTATTGAAGACCTCGAAGGCGCATAGCAATTGATATGCATATCAGTGTTATACAATAGGCCCGAATATTAGGTCAAAAAGCGATCGTTTCATTTGTCTTTCTTTCTACTGGACTTTCGGTTTGGCCGGAAGTAATATCAACTTTGTTATTTTAAATGGAACACCCTACATATTTTTACATTACACAAGTCATGTATTTTAGTTCTAATGCGATCAAATAATTTGAAAAAATCACTTCTTTGGAGTGTATTTGATTTTAGTTTTTGTTGGGAATGTTTTTCTTAGTATGTTGATACCAAATACTTCAAACTTTCTTTGAAAATCATTTAAGAAACCGCGGCCGTAGATCCTAAATAAAACAAGCTCTGCCTTAAATGATTTAGGGGTCTATTCTGTATCAAAACCATTAAATTTAAAAGGGTGTTAAATTTTGTTGCTACGGTAACAACCAATCAAGGAATTGCATTTTAGATTTTAAAGGAACTCTAAATTTTAACAGTCCGTTAATAAGTTACAGAATCCGCCCCTTAAGTTATTATCAAAGTACATACATTATTTTTAAAAGGGTACATAACTTAACATTACAAACTTTTCATCCTTCTTTTAATTAGAGATCGAATTTGAATAAATTCTTCTTTTTACACAAATATCAAATAATAATATGTACCTTTTTATGTAAGCTGTAAAGACAATTTAAACATTTAAAAGTTGTTTTAAACAGCTGTTTTTCTTGTTTAAAACAAGTTTAATTTACGGTCAATTTTAAACAAAAAAAAAACTGTTTGAAACGGAAAAAAGTTGTTCTTTAAAAAAAGTTTTTTCTTCCAACCCTGCCCCAAATTCCTCATTATTCAACACGAATTCGCCATTCTCCTCAAAAATATCCTTCATTAACCACTTCGATGCATAGATTCATTTTATTAAAGAAAAGAAGTGCGGCTTTTAAAGAGGAGGAAGAAGTGTTATGTACTTTAAAATCAAATCGTTATGAAAAAAATAAAATAAAATGATACTTCGAGAGTTACCAACATTTTTTTTATTGTAGACAAAAATAAAATTTAAAATTGTGTTAACATTTAATCAGTTAATGACTATCCATAAATTGCAGTTCAGATAAGAGCAACTGATTATTTGGTAAAGGCTTTGGTTGTGGAGACAACAGCGTTAAAGTCTGCCTCTCAGTGTCAACATTTGTCCTGAAAGGAATTGGTTAAGTGCTTTTATCAAGCGCAAGATGTAAGACCGTACTTACACACACACTAATCCAGCGACATGTGACAAAATGATGTCCTCGTCTTCTTTGTCAGCAAAACTAACAGTAAATAAATGATGTAGTAATCCGGGATTTGGGGTTAAGGCAACCAATTTCGTTAAATGATCTTCTGCTTTCATACCTAATGGTAAACATGAATCAGGTAAAGCCGGTGCCCCAATTTTATATATTTTGACTTCTGACCATTTTACATCGAATGAATGAGGATATAAAGAATTCTTAGGGCTTCCATAAAAATATTCCCTAATCCTTTGATCTCTTGCTTCTGATCTTGCACTCTTAGACCGCTCTACAACCTATCTAGAATTTAATTGAGATCATTAAATTGGGCAAAATAAAAACGTACTCCTCCGCTTTTTGGTAATAAAACAACTTTCACGAAATTTGGTATATCACGGACTAACTCATTGTACAATCTTTCTTGGTCCAAAACTAAAATCACGTCTACTTCAAACACTGTAGCTATGTGTAATAACTGTTTGTAGCCTTCTCCTTTAATCCAACCACAAGTGTTTATTATAACTCCAGACATTTTTGCTGAAATATTAAATTTTAAATAAAAAAAACTAAGAGCTAATTAAATTCATGCAGTTATAATTATTTCTTCGAGAAAGTTAAGTTAAAAAAAATGATGCAATAAATTTTGTTGCTTAAATAAAACCAATAACTTTCTATTTTCTAAAACTAATAAGAATTATCTCAGGTACTTTTCTTGTTTACATCGATTCTTTCTTTTACGACTGACGATAGCTGCGTGACAATCATCTTAAAAAGCGCAGGATTTGCTTGTGGACTTTTATGACCTACGTGGTACACTAGTGGAGCTTCTTGTGAAAATCCTTCGTCGATAGTAGCGGGCCTTTCAATTAAAATGGCACCTAAAACCGAGTCGTATAAAAATTTTGGACAAAAAAGTGTAATTTTTATAGAGAATATGAAACAAATAAAAAAGCTTTTTAAAAACGAGCTAAAAGACTAATTTATTGACTTACTTCACGGACCTGGCCGCATCAGTAATGATATTCTTGGTTTACAAGTTATATCATTGCTGATAATTTTTTTAAAATTGTTTATATTTCTGTTCAAATTTCCGTTTTTCACTTTTGATAAAGCAAATAGCTATATTTGCGAAACGTCAAGTAAGTCAATAAATTATTCTTTTAGCTCGTTTTTAAAAAGCTTTTTTATGTGTTTCGCATTCTCTGCAATTCTCACGAGCAAGAACTACCCAAAAATGTAATTTTTATGGCATCAATCAAGACGAACAAATAAACGTGTTCATATCACACCTAAAGAAACGTCTATATGTCGGGTCAACACCAAGACAAACATTGTTAGCTAACACTGTTCGCTAACAATGTTACCAGCAATTTGAATTTCAATAACATTTCTATTAATATTTCAGGTTTACGAACAGTATTCCATCCATAAGCGGTAAACTTCAAAATGAAATAAGTGTTATGATACTACAATGTGTTCATTTGAATTTGTGGTCTAGTGAGTGGTTCATTTTATATTTTATTACATTGTTACATTAATTTCAAAAATAGGGTATATGTAGAAGTTAATTAAAAAATAATTAATTAATTAATTAATCCCATTTAAGCACAAACAGTAGCAGTTCTTAGTAGGGGATGTTAGCAAATTAAATTATTGCGGAATTGAACATATTCTTTATAATAAATCTTACTATAATTGAACATATTCTTTATAATAAATCTTACTATACCTTCAGTTTGCAGGCTATCCGACAGGAAGCTTGCAAAAAAAAAGTAGTCTAACTTGGACAAATCACTTGTCACAAGGAGGACTGTATAAGCTAACAAACGAGTTTTTGGAAAAAATTCCCAAACTCCAACGAATTTTCGGTGAAATTAATATGAAGGATATGAAAACTTGTTCTAATTATTTGGCTGAACATTTGTTGAAGTCCAAGATATCGATTTACTTGACAAAGCAAAAACTTTTTTTAATACAAAATATACTTTCGAATTTGATTTTTAAATAGGCAGTTAAATCAAGGTAAAGGTAAAGTTCAAAAACGAAAAATCGTAAAATTAAGAACTTAATTTAAATTATGGGTGGATATCATATAATTGTCCAATTTGACAAAGAAAATAATGATAAAAAACTTGAAAATTATTTCAAATTTTGTTTGCCAGTATTATAAAATTAGCTAAAATTCATTTTCAGTATCAGCAAAGATCATACATACTTACGTTTCAATATAACTAAGAGAAACTGATTTGATTTTCTTCATTTCTGTGTGTGACATAATAGTCATTTCGGTAATTTATACAAATTTCAGTTTTACCATTGGACGGGAAATAAACACACACTCAGAATAATAAAACGTTTATTATATTATCTGAAGGAATAAACAAGTGGTTCTCGAAAACTAATTTCACACGAGAAAAATCAAACAGGCAAAGCCCGAAATTTTTTAAAGACCTTTTTTCAATTCTTGTAAAACGGGCTTTTAGTCGTCTAACAGAATTTAAAAATTTGAATATCTTATTGGCTGGAATAAATTATAAAAATTAGTAGTTTTCGTTGAACACAACCTATTTATTATTTTTCGGTATTTTCTTTTATGAAATGAAAAAAAAACCATTTCACGTCAAATATCCATCCATAGATTTCTTAATGCCCGACCGCTATTTAGTCGGTGCGAGCTCAGTTTTATAATTTTTTTTTAATAAACGAAGACGGGTTACATCCCAATTTTTTCATATGTTGTGCAAAAACCATTGGAAATTAATGTCATGAGAAATTTTCTATGAATTTTCACGTCAAATATTCATCCATGCCAAACCACCATTTAGTCTGTACAGGATGGATTAATTTCGATGTCTCTTATGGGCATCTCCGTAACTATAAGTGATAGAAAAAAACTAGTGGCCGAGTCTCGATCTCTTTTTTGAAGATTAAGTCAAAAGCGTAAACAAAAATTGGCTATCTTCTTTTGTTTTCAAGTTATGGTGAAAAATTGACATTTTCGACTTTTCGTTTTTCGGTCATATCTCGTTTATTTTTAGAGATATTAGAAAACTGTTTGATCATTATTAGGGCACTTTTTGGAATACAATTCAGTGGTGTAGTTGCTTTTTTAATATTTACTTAAATTTTCAAGTTATAACAAAAAGTTATATTTTTTTAAATAGAAATCATAATAGGCAATGCCCTTTTTCTTCTGTTTTCAAAAATATATACTTTGTTGGGTTTATTTCTTATAATTAATAGGAAAAACTGTTATTTTTATTATTATCCTTGCGTAAATATCCTAGTCTCAGTAGGCTGGGTTCAATACGGAGCAGATTTTTTATTTTATTAAATTCTAACGAGCTTTCGAATATTTTCAAAGTTTTAGCTGCGTAAATGAATTCGTGTTCGCGTTAATTTACAAATTTCCGTTTTATCGTTTTCAGCGACCGTTCTGATAAGAGTTCCTGTCTAACTTTCTATTGAAAATGATCATTCAATTTGTAGAAAAATTGTATTCAATCTTTAAACAGACAAAATTGCACGAATACTCAACGTTTCACTTTCGGTTTATAGCTTCGTTAGAAAGAAACGTTGAACGTTTCTGTAATTTTCACAATATCTTTTTAAAACTGAAAACAATTTTTATACAATTTCCATCGGACAAGAAATGACTTCTATAAAAAATATAATTGAAGTCGACTCTTGTTCGATGAAATATTTGAGAGAAAATAGTTTTTAAACTTTAAAACGGACACTGTGAAATCGCAAGAACACTCTACGTTTCGCTATCGCTTCATAGTTTCATCAGGAGTGAAAAAATGTAAATAAACAAGTTGTCAAAAGAAGCGAAAAGATAACATGATTTTACACTAAAATACAAGTTGTTTGGATAAACATAAAGGTAATAATAACTAAATTAGAACTAATTTAAGCTTTCTTTTTTTTTGTTTCTCTTGAGTTATATTTTATTAAAAACACGAAAAACAAAAACAAATACACAAATAGTAAAATATAACAAAATCCGACATGTATCAAACTAAATTTGCGTGCATTCATATTTAATAAAAACAAAAAAGCTTTTGCCAGATCGGTCGCGATGGGTGCTACATTTCTCAAACGGTATTTTATTTTGTAAAATAAAGTGAATATGAAATTCTTTACGCGGCCAAAACTGCCTAAAGGTTTGAAAGTTCGTTAATATTTAATAAAAACAAAAAAAATGTTGGCACTGCATTGAAGCCAGCCTACTGAGACTAGGATACGCAAGGCTAATAACAAAAATGGCATTTTTCCTATTAATTATAAGAAATAAACCCAACAAAGTATATATTTTTGAAAACAGAAGAAAAATCTCTATTTAATGAGGGCATTGCCTACTATGATTTCTATTTAAAAGAATATAACTTTATGTTATAACTTGAAAATTTAAGTAAATATTAAAAAAGCAACTACACCACTGAATTGTATTCCAAAAAGTGTTCTAATAATGATCAAACAGTTTTTTAATATCTCTATAAATAAACGAGATGTGACCGAAAAACGAAAAGTCGAAAATGTCAATTTTTGCCCATAACTTATAAACAAAAAAAGATAGCCAATTTTTGTTTACGCTGTTGACTTAATCTCCAAAAAACAGATCGAGACTTGGCCACTAGTTTTTTTCTATCTCTTATAGTTAGTTTCTTAATATAGTGGAGACTCCCATAAGAGACATCGAAATTAATCCACCCTGTACATACTCAATTCTGTATTTGCTTTGAAGTAATTATTGAGAAAGTTTATTAGAAACGCTTCCTTTGTATTAAGATGAAGGAATAAGTACTCATATTTATGAAATAGTCGCAAAATGCCATCTGTACTTATGTCGTCCGGTGATTAAGTTTACGATTTTTATTGCTGGGAATATATTGCTAACTTCACACCGGTGATAGAAAAGAAATTCAAACGAGCCGAGGTGTAACTCAGTCAGCTCTATTTTCTAAAATTATTATTGGCTATACAGGGTTTTCAGTAAATGAGAGCCATACCAAAGTTATATTTTTTTAAATGGAACACCCACTATATTTTTACATATTTCGAAAGTATTAATTTATTAATTTATTGCATTACGTACCTCATTAGGTGTTATCTCAGTTAAGTTAAGAACGGGTCCTTTGAAAGTCGCTTGGCTGGCGAGTTGTAAAAGATCTAAACCACTAGGTTTTAAGTTATTAGTTATTTCATTGGCAACTGTGGTGAAAAAGCTATTAAAATTTGAGGGTTGAGGTGTTGATTTAACATCTAGATGAGAACTCATTGTTTTGTTATTATTTACCAGATGCCATAGGGTTCTTGATTTACTGGAACTATTACTGATATATTCATCATGTGCTTTCTTTTTGCTTTTAATAATCTCTTTGCGATAAGTGACTTTGTGTTTTTAATATCATTTTTTATTACTAATTCTGGATATTGTTTATTAAAATCAATAAAGAAGGAAATGGTATCTCTACGATTGCTTAACTCTTTGAACCAATTTATATTGAGAGTGTCACCGCTATTAATCTTCTTCACAGGAAAAGCCTTACCTCCCAATATTCAAACATTAAATGTATTTGATGATAATAAAATCGACAATTCAAGAAGTTAATAAAAAAAATTGTTATATCGAGGTAAAAATGTTATTACTTAGACACAATAGAAAGTTATTACTAATAAATAATAGCTGAGGACAACTTAGAGCCAATATTATAACCAATAATTTGTGTATTATTTTTAATATTTTTGATTTATTTATTAGTTTTCATAAAACTATGTATTGTAAGTGTAAATTTCTCCTTGTAAATGTGTAAAAAGCCATACCAGGAATTCTATTACATGCGGCATATGTAAATAAAAAATTCAGATGACAGATATGTACTTAAAAATAATTTTTCTGTTTTTAAAATCAAATTGAAATTACAGTCAGAAATTAATTGAAAAAACATCAATTTGTTAAATTTTCATAGCACACTATTCAAGAATAATACTGAAAACTGAAAGTATTGATGTATCGAAATGCAAATCATGAATAGAGAGAGAACGGTAAAAGATGGGTATAGGGAATGCTAGTACAGTTCGAAAGAACATTCAATTCTGATTCTCACTGTATAAAAATATACTGATTATTCTATTTAAAAAACATGACTTTTCGGCAATTAAAATCAGTTCGAATAGACGTTACTTTTCAACCAGACCGTAAACAATTTTGTGTAAAATTAGGTATGACCTGAAAGCCTATGAGTGTAGCCTACTGCAGGCCAAAAATTGAAATTATGGCTTTATGGTTACACAAAGATAGCAGTATCATAAACAAGGTACTGCAACTCTGAACTTTTTTTAAAAATTAGAAATATCTCTATAATGGTTAATTTTTCTGGTATCACATGTTGCACTAAACATTTTTAGAAATTCATATTGATTTCAACAATGCAATAAAAAATGGGATACTCCATTTAAAATAAGAAACTTGACAGTGGAAGTGGATGAAAGTTGGAAATATTATATTTTAACAAATCATTGTTGCTAACTTATAACCGCCAAATATGAAATAGACATTCAAAGAGGAAATCCGTAAACTTTTAATGAATGGGTTGCTTGAGTCTCCCTGTATAAAACATCAAAAAGTACCATTTTATACATTTAATTGTCAATATCTCAAAAAACATTAGGTTTAGCTAGGTAACACCCTTATAATAAATTTATCTACTCCTAAGGCCCAGTTTTACAATGACGGTTTAACTTTGAGCCGAAGCTTAAATACTTCACAACAATTGTTGAAATAATCGTTGTTAAGGGTTTA
Organism: Prosopocoilus inquinatus; assembly: GCA_036172665.1. Lineage (NCBI taxonomy): Eukaryota > Metazoa > Arthropoda > Insecta > Coleoptera > Lucanidae > Prosopocoilus > Prosopocoilus inquinatus. Next base: position 24,545,354 of record CM069879.1, read on the forward strand.
AGCCTCAGCTCAAAGTTGAGCCGCATTTGTAAAACCAGACCTAAGTGTGAATTGAAGCAAACTGAAATATACAGTACTTATGTTCCATTTAAAAAACAAAATTTTGTATCGCATGGTCGCATGGAACAGTCTGTGTAATGGTAACTAATTTTAAATCATGCACTTATACCATATGTAAATAAAAAAAATAATAAAAATCTGCCTTAATAAAGACGCTATCTACCAAATATGCACTATTATTGACATAATTTTAATTAAAGGGCAAACATAGTTCATCATTTACCACCTCAGTATACTTACCCACACAACCTGGCACTGATATTTGTCCTTGTCCTAAATCTAAATCAACAAAAATCGGTCTTCGTCCCATACGTACTGCATAATTTAATAATATCCTACACAACGTGGACTTTCCAACATCATTTGGTCCTACTATCATAGTACTGGGTCCTTTTTTGCTTTCTTTTTCCGCTGAAGTTCTCATTAATTCTAAAGCAGCGTGACAGTTTGCGTACATGATCATTGGTGTTTCTTTTGCTACGTAATGTACGTCTGTCTTTCCTCTTAATTCCAGTGTGCATCCTTGCCATGTAAATACTGCTACTTTAGCTCCGGACGTGAATTCATACAACTTGCCTTTTACTATTTCGGTACCAAAAACTTCTGCCAAGCCTGATTTTAAGGTTAGGTATGCTTTCTCGTTTTTTCCTTCAATTTCAAAACGCAATTCATTGTCGGCTTCCAATTTGAATTCTTGTGATTGTAATTTCTTATCATCCGTTGTCATTTTTAATTAGTTTATAATACACGAAACTGGCTACAAATAAATAATTAATTCTGAGTACGAACATACAGGTTGTAACCCCAGTCACGATATAGAGCACAGTATACACATCAATCAGTTAGGACAGCTTGGGCTTTTCGCTCTTACCGTGAGTGAGCGGGCATTCATCAAGCGGCCGAGCGTGGCGCAACGGTCAATGGTTGATAGCCTCGTTCAGGTAACCACAGGATCTCAGTTACTAATTCAACATAGCTATTGAATAGACATGCTTTTGGAGTGCCAAGCTTCAGCAGCTAGTATTCTCACATTAACCCTTTAAGAACACGAGTTGTTAACTTTCAATATGCTGAGTCTGCATCAGGGTCTGCATTCAGGCTCGGTGATCACCTGAACATGGCCAATGAACGGACGGTCCGCCAGAATTCCGGCACACATTCAATATGGCCGTCAATTACCGATCAGCTGTTTTGGTGGATAAGTAACCATTAGATTATCTTATCGAACTTCATCATGTTTCGACTATTTTGAGCTCACTTGTAATTTTTCTAATAAAACAAGCTTTTGTTTTTTAAAATAAGAAGTATATCTTACGAAATAAATAAGTCTTTCAAGTAGAGACATGCGCTCTCAGAAACGGTAAGAGCGAAAAGCCCAAGCTGTCCTAACTGATTGATGTGTATACTGTGCTCTACATCACAGTATAGACATCAACTGTAGGGACAGCTCTTGTCGGCACCTTTGAAGTTCATACTACAATTTTCCCAACCCAAGTAGGCGGGCAGTCATTCTAATGCTACCAGATGTCGCCACTTGAAAAACTTATTTATTTCCTAAGATATACTTCTTATCTTAAAAAACAAAAGCTTGTTTTATTAGAAAAATTACAAGTGAGCTCAAAATAGTCGAAACATGATGAAATTCGATAAGATAATCTAATGGTTACTTATCCACCAAAACAGCTGATCGGTAATTGACGGCCATATTGAATGTGTGCCGGAATTCTGGCGGAACGTCCGGTCTTTGGCCATGTTCAGGTGATCACTGAGCCTGAATGCAGACCCTGACGCAGACTCAGCATATTAAAAGTTAACAATTCGTGTTCTTAAAAGGTTAATGTGAGAATACTAGCTGCTAACTAAGCTTAAACGAAGTGATTCTTGTAGAGAAGCTTTTAAAAAGTATAAAATATTAACTTTACCATCTATTTATATTTATGAACTTTGTTGCTTTATTTGCAAATTTTCAGAATTTTTTGCGCTAAATAATTCCAATCATACTTACCATACTAGATTTAAATCAAACCCTCGTCCTCACCCACATTCTACTTCTTTATATCAAAAGGGTGCTTTCTTTAATGGCTGTAAGTTTTACAATGCTTTGCCAGCTCGTATCAAGTATTTATGTAACACCATCACATTCAGAAAAGAATTAAAATTTCTTTTGCTTCAGAGGAACTGTTACTCCGTCGACGACTTTTTTCTTTAAAATTACAACTCCTATATTATTGACGTTTATCGATATCATTTGTAATTTTGATATTTGGTAATAAATATTATTATTATAATAATTATTACTATTATTTCTTAGTTGATGCAACAAAACACCTGATTTGAGTTTTTGATTGACAGTTCATTTGTAAATAACTATAATTCAATCCAAACAAGTTTTAAAAATAAAGAAATTCAAAGAAAATAATGTCTGTCAAAACACGTTTGGATCACGATTTTGTGAGCGAAAGAAAGCACCTAATGGAGTCTATTCTGTAACATTAGTTGTCTTTTATTTGCAACGCAGATTAGTTCAGGTCAGTTCAGTTTAACCCAAAGTGAACTGATCTTAAGTGATCGATTTAATAGTAAATAAAAGTTGTCTTTTATTTGCAACGCAGATTAGTTCAGGTCAGTTCAGTTTAACCCAAAGTGAACTGATCTTAAGTGATCGATTTAATAGTAAATAAAACATGCGAGATGTGATTGCTGTATTTTAATCTTCAGATGAAGATATTATTTTTGCATCACTTTACAGTGAGTTAAGCAAAAACAAAACTTTGTTTAGACGAGTAATGTAATTGACAAACAGTTGAAATAACATCCCCTCTACTAGTGAGCCAACTGATCCAAACTGATCTAGAATTTTCGAGGTGTAGTAACAGCAAGGCGGGAAGTGTTTTAGATCACTTTGGGTTAGATCATGTAGCCAAATAAAACAGACAAATTTTTGAATAAGTGATCCAGAGTAAAAGTGAACTGATCTGACATGCAAATAAAAGACAACTATTAGGTATATTCGTTTTAGATGACTTAGGTTGCCGCAAGTCACCTGCGTCAACGAAATGTGTATTCGTTTTAGATTTTCGGCATGCTGTATTTGACATTGGCATATTCGTTTTAATTGCCACTGCGGCAACGCTGGTGTTGATGCAATCTGCACCTACTCCAGAGTAGGGTTTAGTTGCGTCAACACCAAAGTATTGTTTACTTAACCTTAATTTAATTATTTTTCAGTAAGGTCGATGTTCATCACACAGAAAAATCTTTGTTTAAATACATGCATGCATTTATTTATTTGAATGATGCACACTTTACATTAATTCAAGCAGTTTCTTGTTGATTCAAACATTTTTTTATTTGAATAGAATACAAAATGGCTTTTCTTTTAAATAAATGAATGCATTGAATGTACCCAAACGAAAATTATGTCGATTTAACATTTTCCTTTTCTCTGGGTACAACTTGCCCATCACAAACTATTCGTTTTAGATCAATTTCTGATGCAACCATAACTTGACCTAGTTGGGCATCAGCTACTTGACGATGACGCTTCGTAACAACTTGCAAACCGTTTCAAGTATGATCTCGAGTTAATACGCATCTCTCTTCAATTTGCGGTCGGCAATCGACGTGAAATGTTATGAAATCGTAACAAATTCTCTTCAAGTATTAAAGGCCATATCAATGTTACAGAATAGCCCTGAATAATGAGGCTATGAAACGGTTGTGTCTAGTGTTGTTAAATTACCGGTAATTTATTTTTAATGTTACCTTACCGGTAATGTTACCGTAATATAACCAATTACAGCTCAGGTGCCGACATCTCGCGCCGGAGTTACAAATTACACTTTTAACTGAAAATGTGAATTTTACGCAATTTTCCGATTAATTTGATACCATATACGCATTAAATTTCTGGCTTTTGTTAAAAATAAGGTTTACAATATTCAATATTATGTATTTCCGCTAAATAAATTCATGTGAAAACAAAAGTCTTTTTAGGTTATGAAATATTTATTTCCTTTTCTTAGTGCTTACGTTTTTCTAAATAATCAAAAGTATTCCTTAACCATTTCTTTCATTGGTTTACTTGACTTTTACAAGTGTGTAATTCGGAATTACGTTATCTTGACAACAGAGGTAACAAACAGTAACAAATGAACGTTACCTTACCGGTAACAATGGAAATTTACCGTAAGGTAACGTGGTAATTTTAGCGACTCACAACACTAGTTGTGTAAAATTTAGTTATATCAGATGATTCAAAGATTCGAAGTTATATTTCTTATATATTTTTTAAAATTTTTTATTTTTATATTACTCCAGCTTGATGTTATTTTTGGACATTGAGGTTAACAAAGGTAAGCGAGTATCAAAATAGCGACATGTATAGCTTTGTCAAAAATTAGGATGCCCACTGTCGAAGAGCATTCTCCCTACTCCGTTTCTCTGTAATTATCATCGACTCACAACACCAGCTAATTGTTAACTTATATATTTAAAACTGGCGGTTCTCTGCAGGTTTGAAAGTTTAGGTTTTTCTCCTGCAGGCGTTGGCAACACTGATTGAGTGACGTATTAATCACCTGCGTTTTTTTTTGACACTTTAAATCGTTTACGCATACAGAATTTACGTGTTTTCGCAAAGAACAAGGAGTTGTGAAGGTGAATTTAGCTTTTGTTGCCCGCTTTTATAGAAGACAGGCCTTTAATGTAATATAAATTCACGAACTACACTCTTACTTTCAGAATGTTCGCTACAAAGACTTTAGTGAGGGCTACGCCCCTTCTCAAAGCGGCATCTCAATCACGTCAGATGACCGTTGTCGCCAGCTACCCTTTGGTTAGGATGTCTTTCACCGAAAAAGTATTACATGGTCTTATAATGACCGTTGCCTATTGTGCATTCCCCACATGGGTTATGGTTAACCTTCGCAGTTACAGAGGTCTCGATAAGTAGATCAATATTTTTTTTTGTAGTGTTTTGTAAAGTTATATGATACTAATATAGTTGTAAAATTGTCAGTGTTTTATGCAATTTCAAGACCTACCCAGAAATAAAATGGAATTTTGATTTATTCAAATTAATAAGCAATATCTTTTTTTCTACTTTGCGTTCACAACAAACCTGTGACACCAAAAACAGTTTCATAAAGAGGTTCATTGTGAAAACTGTTTTTGATAAAATTTTAATCCTGATGGTGGCATATTTGTTCAATAACGAAATGTCAAATGAGATTTTTAATTGAAGACCTTTAATAGAATTTAAAAAATAAATCATTATTTATTTGATATTTAACAGAATCATGAACAGAATACTTACAAAAGCTGGGAAAGAAAATTTTGGCAATTTAATTTTTGTTTAAAACAAAACGTTGCATGTGTGAGACATTGCAATTATAATTCCGCATATACATGAAGTCTAAATTCGGTGGACATGGCTTAACTACAGATTCCTGGACTCAAAATAAGACGATTTAACCAAACTTATTTATACCTATAATGGTCCCGATAAGCGGGCATTTTGCTTTAAAGTTTTTGAAGAAAAAATTAATTTTTTTTATAACAAAGGAACGTCTGAACCGATCTGGATGAAATTTGGTATCTGGTCCCACAAGAAGTTAAGTCAAATTTACAAATGGTTTGTTACTTGCAGTGAACCGCTAGCGTCACAGTATAGACATCAATGAGTAGGGACAGCTTTTGTCGGCACCTTTGAAGTTCATACTACAATTTTCCGAACCTATGTTGGTGGGCAGTCATTCTAATGCTACCAGATGTCGCTACTTGAAAAATCTATTTCGTAAGATATACTTCTTATTTTAAAAAACAAAAGCTTGTTTTATTAGAAAAATTACAAATGAGCTCAAAATAGTCGAAACATGATGAAATTCGATAAGATAATGGTTACTTATCCACCAAAACAGCTGATCGGTAATTGACGGCCATATTGAATGTGTGCCGGAATTCTGGCGGAACGTCCGTTCTTTGGCCATGTTCAGGTGATCACCGAGCCTGAATGCAGACCCTGATGCAGACTCAGCATATTGAAAGTTAACAACTCGTGTTCTTAAAGGGTTAATGTGAGAATACTAGCTGCTGAAGCTTGGCACTCCAAAAGCATGTCTGTTCAATAGCTATGTTGAATTAGTAACTGAGCGCCTGTGGTTACCTGAACGAGGCCATCAACCATTGACCGTTGCGCCACGTTCGGCCGTTTGATGAATGCCCGCTCATTTCGCACATGCGCTCTCAGAAACGGTAAGAGCGAAAAGCCTAAGCTGTTCGTACTGATTGATGTGTATACTGTGCTAGCGTGAAAAGCATGGTTGCCACAACACATACATATCTTACTACAACTTTTTGAGGTTAGGAAGATAACTTTAGTTAATAAATTTCTAGAAAGAAGCGCTCCATAGGAAACTTTTTCGTGTCTTTGTAACTTCTAATATTTAGGGCTTAGTCACAAAATTACGTCGGCAAACTCCCTAATTGATACGCTCTGCAAAACAAAAATGACCGCCACAAACATTTTCATGTTTCCTTGACAGGAAATCCACTTGTCAAAAATTTGTCCTTCCTGATACGGGAGACGTTGCTAAGTTGTCGCCAGGAGAGACGGCCAGGTGTCATGTACATTTTTTGTCCACGTAATGACGTAGTAGTACTTAGTAACGTATTTATCTGTTGCGATGGCACCACTATTCTACGCGCGCATGGTCGGTAGAGCTGGACTGTGTATTAGCCACAGAATATTCATATTCTGTAAAAATAGTATATTATAACTAGGTACATACAAAGTTATAAAAATATGTTTGGCATACCTTTTAATTCTTGTGCACTTTGCAGTTCCTTTTCACTTGCAAAACTTTGTTCAGCAGTACCATGCAAAACTACAAATAAAAATTAATAAAAATTAAAGTAAGCATAAACCTGCAATATTAAATCAACTGTTATTTATGATTTCATATAAATGATCTACATTACATGTACGTTTTTACCTTCTGCTTCAGACGAACTCGCAGGAGGTATTCCTTCAAAGATTGTTGGTATAGCATGTGAATGAATCCGATTCTGCAAATCATTTAAAAACATATGCTTTTCGAAATGTTTTCCGCACACATATGTTGATCTTGATATTTTTGCCAGGTCTTTGTTTAAAAGATCTTCTCTTTTACATTTATGTATCCATTGCAAGGCACTATACAAAAAAACTTTTTATATTATTTGTTTGCACAGCACTTTAAGAACTTACCGATCCTTGTCTTTCGGAAAAGCAAAAAAGCTGTAACCTTCATTTTTATTTGAGTTATTTTTGCATGTTGACACTGCACAATAACGCGAAGCAAATGTTCTTTTTTCTTTATTCATAGTTTGTTGTATTACCATAAAATAGTTAAATATTGAATATTTTCAATTTCAGTTGAGGTTATTACCTCAACTCAAAACAACAGCTTTTCAAAATGGCGCAAGGTCACTCAATCTGCACCACCGAGATCAAAGGTGCCGACCGCTTTTGTCACTTCTGATTATTCTGTGTATTAGCACAGTATACACATCAATCAGTAGGGACAGCTTGGGCTTTTCGCTCTTACCATTTCTGAGAGCGCATGTGCGAAGTGAGCGGGCATTTATCAAGCGGCCGAGCGTGGCGCAACGGTCAATGGTTGATGGCCTCGTTCAGGTAACCACAGGAGCTGAGTTACTAATTCATCATAGCTATTGAACAGACATGCTTTTGGAGTGCCAAGTTTCAGCAGCTAGTATTCTCACATTAACCCTTTAAGAACACGAGTTGTTAACTTTCAATATGCTGAGTTTGCATCGGGGTCTGCATTCAGGCTCCATAATAAGGTTTTTATTTTACCAAGTTAACAATGGCAGTAAAATATAGATTGTTACAAATATGTGTATCCAGGACATGAATGCAGGAAGATTAAATTAATACGGAGACTAAACCTGTATCCTACATCGTATTATCTACCGAGACAATTCGTCATTGTAATAGAAATGAAAGTGCAGAAGGTAGGAGCTATAACTATGAAACAATCACTTTAAATAATTTTATTAAAGTGTAACAAGTATTATTATGTGTGAGTGATTAGCTGATTTATAAAATTTAAAGGTAGTCAAAGTACAGTATTCTGAATAAAAATTGTTAAAAAAAGTTTAATTTGCAGTAATTTTGAAGATATTCGCACTTAAAGTCAAAAATAATGTGTACGGATAAAGAAAGAATGTATTGAATTGCAATTTTGAAAGCATTTCCATAAATTATAAACTTCATGAATGGCAATGTACAAATAATGTGTTATTATTTGCAGTTACTTTTGCAGTTAAATATAGTAATTTGAGAATATGTGGTTTGTTTTATTAGCTTAAAATCTAGTAAATATCATAATTTAAGCATGATTTTCCGTTTCTTTAGGTTTTCTTCTCCACACATTCATTTAGGTAATACGTTATATTCTGTAAAGACTTGTAATGCATATTACAGGGTATTAGAGTCTTTGCAGAATATAACGTATTACTTAAATGAATGTATGGAGAAGAAAACTTAAGAATTATTTTAATTAAAAAGGAGCGTAAAAAAGCGCGCGTAGAATAATGGCGCCATCGCAACAGATAAATATGTAACTAAGTGCTACTACGTCATATTACGTGGATAAAAAGTTTACGTGAGAATTGGCTCTCTCTTCTGATAAACAGGGTATGTAAACTTGAATAGCCCGACCTGATTCCATCATCAGTTCTTCATGGCTACGAGATGGCGCTAGCGACATACATAGGAAACTGTAGACAGTGATAACAGAATTTTGTGAACATAACATAACCATGCGACCATAGATTTGTGGCCATTTTGTTGTATACGACAACAATTAAAAAACTAATAAAGAAGCTGTGTCAGTTCAATGAATCTTATATTTGTGGCGTAGTGTCGAACTTACGAAAATATCATCAGCGAGAGGTAAGTTTAATAATGCCGTGCCTGAAAACTATAATGCAGGATGCATAGATTTCAGCACAACCCATTACAACTTTACCTAATTACAAAATTTCAAGCCACCAAGGAAATTCCACAGAATTTGAGGAAACGTGTGAGGTATGGAAGTGAAGACTTGGTACGGATTATCCAGGAATCCAGTCTCAACGACTAACAAGAAGCAGCGGCAACAGCATTACCACCACCATCAGCAGCCCCGAGGAAGTCCTTTTGCAATGAAGAATGAAACGTCAGCAGCAGAAGAAATCCTAGACACGCAGTTCCAACCAGAAACCAAGAATTCAACTTGCAGGAATCCATTTTGGTGTCTCAAGATTCATTAAATTGGAATGCCGTTCCAGAACACATCTGAACTGGTATTTAATTAAACTGAAAATATCATAAGATCAAGAAAAATGCAAGTCAAAGACACCCTTGGAATGTGAATCTGTTGTCTTCGTACATTAAGTGAAAGTATGTGCCAAATTCATCGACATTAGTAAAATTTAACCATTTCTTAGAAATAAGTATTCTTATAACAAATATATCGGCATGGTCAATCATGACTTAAATTTAGTTAACTTTATACCTATTTGTAATTACTTATTTATAATTATTTCAATGCTGAATAAAAGAGTAAAAATGTAAACAATTTTAAGTTCATTTAAAGTTTCTAGTTAACGACTACGGCTAATTTGTTATAAAGTAGCAAGAGAGCGCTATATGTGAAGTAGTTTTTCAGTCTTTGAAAAAAATTTAAATGGAAAAGTATATTTCTTTTGCAACGGTTTCAAAACTTACAAAATGGTGAATATGAATTATCTTTTTTCGTTCTCGAGTTATTATCAAATATGTATATTAATTGATGATATCAGTGGAAGGAGAAAGTTTGGTATACATATATCTATATCTCTGTCTTTATGCTCATGTATTTCTTTTTTATTTATTTTTATCATGTTAATTTTTCACATTTTGTTGACTGATGGACTGACGCTTTTTTACAGTTGTGTTTTGTTTACTTTTTTTTTTCGTCTAGAGATTCATTTGTTTTTTTTTTCAACTCAATCACGTTTAATTTTCTATTCTCTTTTTTTTATGCTTGCGAACGATTTTTCTTTTGCTTTACTTTTTTATCGAATTGATTTCTCGCCTATTATTGGCACTTTTTCGAGCTGCGTGAAGTTGGCCCCCGACTTACTCAAAAAAAAATTTTTAAGCTAAAACGACGCCAAATTGTTTGTAGAGTTATGTAGTGAAAGAATTTTCGTTTGTAGTAAAGAAATAAAAAAGTTATGGGAGGGGGAAAAATGGCCATCCCCCCAAAACGGGGGATGACTTTTAACCGGTACTAATCAATGCCAATTTGTTTGTGGTTGTTTGTAGTGAAGAAATTTTCGTTTGTAGTTATCCAGAAAAAAAGTTACAACCCCTTGAAAGTTAAGGGTGGCACTGTTTCCACCCCCGCAGGGGGATGACCCTCTATTCGCAAACCGTCTCCAAATAATGCGTAGGGGATTGTAGTGAAGGAATTTTCGTTTGTAGTTATCCAGAGAACCCTTAACATTAAAGGGGTTGTAACTTTTTTCTAAATAACTACAAACGAAAATTCCTTCGCTACAATCTAGAAAAAAGTTACAACCCCTTGAATGTTAAGGGTTCTCTGGATAACTACAAACGAAAATTCCTTCACTACAATCCCCTACGCATTATTTGGAGACGGTTTACCGAATATGGGGTCATCCCCACTGCAGAGGTGGAAATAGTGCCACCCTTAACTTTCAAGGGGTTGTAACTTTTTTTCTGGATAACTACAAACGTAAATTCCTTCACTACAAACAACAAATTGGCATTGATTAGTACGGGTTAGGTCATATTCCCATTTTGGGGGATGGCTATTTTTCCCCCTCTCATAACTTTTTAATTTTTTTAATACAAACGAAAATTCTTTCACTACATAACTCTACAAACAATTTGGCGTCGTTTTAGCTTAAAAAAAATTTTTTTGAGTAAGTCGGGTCGCCAACTTCACGCAGCTGCTTTTTCGTAGTTCATCGTTCTTCATTTGTTGTGTTGCATCCTTCAGTTGTGATCTTTTGTTTTATGCACTTATTTCGGCGTTCGTTTCTTGTTTAACTTTTTTTTTTATAGAAAAATTTTGTGAAAATCGTTTTTGATTGCAGTGAAAACCTCGAGCAGCCTCTGTACAGCTGTTTCAGCCCTGCTTGGGGCTTCTTCAGCAGAGACGTAGCTCGATATTCCCACTGCAGACCAAAAACGACTTGCCCAATTTATTCGCAATTGCGATGTAAGAGTGGTGAATAGATAAAACAGCGACATCTTACTATCGCTTTTTGACCTGACATTGGGCATTGTTTGCAGTGGGAATGTCGAGTTACGTCTCTGCTGAAGAAGCCCCAAGCAGGGCTGAAACAGCTGTACAGAGGCTGCTCGAGGTTTTCACTGCAATCAAAAACGATTTGCACAAAATTTTTCTAAAAACTTTCATTATGCTTTGACAGCAAGCATGGCCGCCTTGCATGGGGGACTTATTAGGAGCAAATCCCGGTTCAATTTGTCTATCCTACTGCAATGTCAGGTCAAAAAGCGATAGTAAGATGTCGCTATTTTATCTATTTTTTTTATACTTTGTTTTTATTTTCTATGAACTTTTTGATTTTACACTTTTTCGTTTAGATTGGTATCGATCTTCTTTTGCTTTTTTTCTTCGCTTCATGCCTTGTGTTTTGTTGCTGTTTCTTTCATTTCTTTTTTGTTTCTGATTTTTGCAGGTTAATTTGTTTTTTTTTTGTTCTCGTTTTTGATTTTCTAAATCGATGACCTTATATTTGTTTTATTGTTCCGTTGATCTTATTTTATGTTGTTTTATTATTACTATAGAACATATTTCACATAATGTAATACGATGAATTAATATTTTTTACCAGTCGGTTTGGCGTAATTGGGCTGCTTTTTGAAACACATTTGGCTACGTTTTTCAAGAAAAACTTGGCAACCCTGCCTCATCATTGCATACGTCGGTCGTACAGTGCATTCTACGTATTCTACCGCGATTTGTTAACAGTAAAAAGCGTAACCAGTATCAAAAGTATTCTGTGTCCAAAACGTGACGATTAATATTTGGAAATTTAATTTCAGTGAAATTTCCAAACAAAAAAGAAGTTTTCGACAACTTAAGGATATTTTACTTAATCTTCAGAATCCCAGAAATTTCTACTACAAATAAAGTCAAATTGCGTATACAAGGAAAACAGATTTCTCGCTTCTAACAAAGAAGGCGGCGGTATATTAAGGCAGGCACGATAGCGAGTCTTGAAGCGACCTTGAAAAGTTAATAGGTAACCTTATTTTATAAATCTTGATAACCACTACAGTTCTGGACGCCTGGATATAAAAAGCTGTTTATGTAACGCAAAATATTTCAAATACATTCACGTTCATTTTGCAGTGACGGTCGTATAATTGATAATGAATTAAATGTATTGTGCCAGTCTTTTCAAAAGTTACATTAAAGAATTAGAAAGTTTACATAATTATTAACTTAAAATGAACTATAAAGGCAATTTTGTTACGCACGTACTTTACCACAGACACTTCCTTCTAAGCGCGAGTTTGGAGCGTGCCTCGCGCATATAAATCGTACAGCGGAGACATTGCAACCTGCACCGCTCCTTTGTTTATCTTTATACTTGTTTTTACTACCAGACATCCTACATCTTATTTGTAACAACAGTGTTTTTGTGAAAACTTATAAATAAAACAAGTAAATTAACTAGGATAATTAAAGAGAAACAAAAAGCAAGTGTTTCCTACATAATGAAAGATTTTATAATAAACAGTAATAAACAAACAAAACAAGTTGAAAATATTAATATTTTTTTCTAGTCAGTAAATTACAAAATTAGATTTAAAAAAAGGTTGGATTTATGGATTACCATAAAATCATATTCAGGTGACTTATGCGAAACTAAAACCTCCCTTTGCATTATTTCATGCAGCATAACATAGATCCAACCTTAACAAGATCCAGACTTACTAATACTTGTGAAACACAAAGCTGTATACAATCAACATGTTTGTTAACACACTGTTTGCTCTTGCACACAAATTCTAACTATATATGCAACTAATTAACTTAAAATTCTTTTCTACATTTATTTGATTATGCATTAAACCATTCCATTAAAATATTTTAAAAAGAATTTAAAAATAGCATATCACATTTATTTTCGATAAAAATTAATTTAAAAGAAATCTGGTTGAGTAAAATAAAGATATTTGGTGGTATAAATGCTCGTACACTTGTGTCTCATAAATACAAATATCTAGTTTACAGAAAAGATTTATTTAATTAGCTTTGGTTTTACGCAGAGTGCTCTTATTAAAATTACAAATGGCACCTAAGAGAGCAGATCGGTCCTTGTTGGATTCAACTTGAAGAGATGCGGTCCTTCCATTTAATACCAAGGTTGGAGGAGGTGGCCCACCTGGAAGCGGCGGAGGTGGTGGTGGTGGTGGAGAAGGATCTGTTGAACCTTAATAACGTTATTATTATTTGCTCAAAATTAGCTTTTGTTAAAGACCATTTTAATCTTATATCTTGTAAACAGTGTTGGGTGATACTTTATAAAATATATCTATCTTAAATGTATCGATTCGTATTATCGATACTTTTTTTTATCTGTAAGCGTTAGTGACCCAATTGTAACTGTTTCGGAATCCATTATTTTACTGTCGGTTTCTGAAACGATAAATAACTTTTAATTGACAGATAAGTTTAAGAAAGGTATAAACTATTTTTGTACTTTGCTTTACTTTATCGAGAGAATACACTTTATCTGCAGATAAAGTTTTCAGAAAAGGCTTTTAGAAATTACACTGAATTTATCTACTATTAACATAAAGTCGTTTCAGAAACCGGGCATTTTAATTTCTAAATTATACATACAGTGCTTTTATTTTATTCTGCAACATATCCCTATGTTGCATTTTAGGACAATCATATCAAAGCATTGTAAATCTAGGCAACCAACATAACATAACACTACGCGTTTATTCTCGATATATCATGTTGACTGTTTCATGTGATACGTATTACCGTGAAGTCTGTCAAGCTTATTGGCTCATGGGTATTGCTCAGGAAATATTTTATTAAAAAAATTCATCGTAAAATGTGATGGAGCCAGATATCGCGTTGATACCAGAGGCTTCAAATTTGCTATATTTGAGAAACCAACAAAGGAGTATCAATTTTATTATTTAAAATGGAACTCGCAGCATATTTTTTTGAATTAAGAAAGATTCCTAATTGCAACAATTTGTAGTTTGTCTATATTTGGTTTCATGCTTTTCATGATATTTGAGTTTGAAATTATTAGGGTTTGATTTATTTTTATTAATTTATTTTATTCTGGGTATCTCATAACGTACGGAGGAGATTGAAAAGGCAGCTGCAGATCAGATCAGATCAAAATAAAGCTTTTTATTAATTCGTTTATGACCAAAACACAATAATAAGAAAGTTACAGTTAAGTTTCTTAATAATCACAAAGCAACACAAAACCTGTGGCTGTAATCCAAATAAATAGTGAGAAAACCCCTCGACCACATTAATTCACTGAAAGCGAATACGTATTTCGGTAACGAAGTTACCATCTTCAGCGCTAAACTGATATTAAACTTTAAAACAACAAATAAACTAAACTAGACTAGTCGCACTCCCCCCCTCACTTTCTTTGTACCGTATTATGCATGCAAAGCAAACCGGGATTCTTCGAAAATCTAAAGGTCGAAGAGGCAAGAAGCGGTCGGCCCGGACTTCTCAAAATTCATTAATCTATTCCTATTTTTGTGAATCTCCAAGCTTTCGAAAGAATCTAGGTTTGTTTTGTTATTAATTTGTTTGATTAAATCTATTTTATTTACCGAATGATTGTTTTCAAGCATGTGTAAGGCAACACTGGATTTATCAAAGCGTTTGTATTTTAAATGAGCCAAGTGTTCTTTGAATCTAATTTTTAAGGATCTTTTTGTTTGCCCTACATAAATTTGATCACAATTTTTACAACTAATTTTATATATACCTGATTTATCCTCCGAATCTACTTTATCTTTTGGATTTCCCAGCAACGATTTTAAGCTGTTATTGTTGGTGTAAACTATTCTTAAACCTAATTTTTTAAAAATTGTATTCAACCCTTTAGTATATTGAGGATAAAACGGCATTTTTACAATTTTCTTATAATCTACCTCACCTATTTTGTCAGATTTTAGTGTGGTTATTTTATTAATCTCTAATTTTTGTTTTTGTTTTCTAATAATGTTATAGATTACATCGGGTTGGTAACCATTGTACGTGGCGATTTTAATAATTTCTTGAAGTTCTTTACTATAATTAACAGTTGATAAAGGGAATGTCAGCATCCTATGCACTAAGAAATTTAAGGCCGCTAATTTATATTGTTTGCAATGATTTGAATCCGCGGGAATGAATCTATTAACATTAGTAGATTTCCTATAAACGTTAAATTCTAATTTATTACTATTTCTAGTTACTAATGTGTCTAAAAAGGGTAGTTTATTGTTAGTTTCAATTTCATAGGTAAATTTGATGGTGGTGAATTTAGAGTTTAAACTTTTAAGGAATTCCTCTATTGAACATTTACTTTGGTCAAAAACACAAAATATATCATCGACGTATCTCACCCAGATTTTAGGGAAATAATCTAAAGAGGCTTTGAGTTCCGTTTCAAATTTACCCATAAACAGATTTGCCATAAACGGTGACAAGCTATTTCCCATGGCTGCCCCTTCCAATTGTTGGTAATTAACAACGAGTTTTACCAACAATTGGAAGGGGCAGCCATGGGAAATAGCTTGTCACCGTTTATGGCAAATCTGTTTATGGGTAAATTTGAAACGGAACTTAAAGCCTCTTTAGATTATTTCCCTAAAATCTGGGTGAGATACGTCGATGATATATTTTGTGTTTTTGACCAAAGTAAATGTTCAATAGAGGAATTCCTTAAAAGTTTAAACTCTAAATTCACCACCATCAAATTTACCTATGAAATTGAAACTAACAATAAACTACCCTTTTTAGACACATTAGTAACTAGAAATAGTAATAAATTAGAATTTAACGTTTATAGGAAATCTACTAATGTTAATAGATTCATTCCCGCGGATTCAAATCATTGCAAACAATATAAATTAGCGGCCTTAAATTTCTTAGTGCATAGGATGCTGACATTCCCTTTATCAACTGTTAATTATAGTAAAGAACTTCAAGAAATTATTAAAATCGCCACGTACAATGGTTACCAACCCGATGTAATCTATAACATTATTAGAAAACAAAAACAAAAATTAGAGATTAATAAAATAACCACACTAAAATCTGACAAAATAGGTGAGGTAGATTATAAGAAAATTGTAAAAATGCCGTTTTATCCTCAATATACTAAAGGGTTGAATACAATTTTTAAAAAATTAGGTTTAAGAATAGTTTACACCAACAATAACAGCTTAAAATCGTTGCTGGGAAATCCAAAAGATAAAGTAGATTCGGAGGATAAATCAGGTATATATAAAATTAGTTGTAAAAATTGTGATCAAATTTATGTAGGGCAAACAAAAAGATCCTTAAAAATTAGATTCAAAGAACACTTGGCTCATTTAAAATACAAACGCTTTGATAAATCCAGTGTTGCCTTACACATGCTTGAAAACAATCATTCGGTAAATAAAATAGATTTAATCAAACAAATTAATAACAAAACAAACCTAGATTCTTTCGAAAGCTTGGAGATTCACAAAAATAGGAATAGATTAATGAATTTTGAGAAGTCCGGGCCGACCGCTTCTTGCCTCTTCGACCTTTAGATTTTCGAAGAATCCCGGTTTGCTTTGCATGCATAATACGGTACAAAGAAAGTGAGGGGGGGGGAGTGCGACTAGTCTAGTTTAGTTTATTTGTTGTTTTAAAGTTTAATATCAGTTTAGCGCTGAAGATGGTAACTTCGTTACCGAAATACGTATTCGCTTTCAGTGAATTAATGTGGTCGAGGGGTTTTCTCACTATTTATTAAGTTTCTTAATTTCTTCTTTAGGGTAAAGTTGGGGAATGGCGGCCACGAGGGTAATACCGGCCAGCAGATTTTTCCATTTTGAATCAATTTTTTACCACCGTAATACCTTACGCTATCTATTAGAGCATTTTTACGTTTTTGCAGCTGTAAATGACCTAAGTGGTTTGTTATTAGGCTAAACGACATTCGACGTTCATCGATGTTTTGCGAAAGTAATTTTAGAGGTATGTAGAACAATTCTTTTATCTTATCTAACTGTAGTAAAAGTATTTATGTTGTATAAATTTCATGTACTGTAAGTTAGTACCATAGTTTGGCATCGAAATTGTTAATTGTTATGGATACAGACAAGAAACAGTTATGGTGTACTTTCGGGTAACGCCGGCCAGTGCTTTAAGGGAAATGCCGGCCGGCCGTCATTACCCGTCTCTAATTTTATTTTTCCTCATTTGGAATTACATACATATATTCCAATTGCAGATGCCTGGTAAATACTTTAGAAGGACAACAAAAGCATCATGGACATCCGATCATATGGAAGCTGCATTAAATGCAATCCATAATGGAAAAAGTAGGAGAGAGGTTGCAAGAACATTTGGTATTGCTAGGAGCACTCTCCAAAGTAGATTGAAACATGGTAGTGATGCTTCTGGGCCTTCGATGAGTCGTCATCCCGTGTTTACGAAGGAGGACGAAAAACTACTCGCAGATCAAGTTATTAAGCTTTCCAAACTTTGTTACGGTATAACACCTATTGAAATTAAGCGATGTGCGTTTGCGTATGCAAGAAAACGTAACATAGATAATCCTTTTTCCCAAGACAAACAGTGTGCTGGTAAAGCATGGCTTAGTGGATTTCTTAAAAGAAATCCAAACATTAGTTTGAGAAGACCTGAAGCGACGAGTATTAACCGAGTCACTGCGTTTAATAATGATGAGGTATCCCGCTTTTACAGAAATTTGGCCACTGTAATGGATAAATATCAATTCCCACCTACCAAAATTTTCAATGCTGATGAAACTGGCATTACAGCAGTTCAGAAGCCAGTTAAAGTGTACGCAGAAAAAGGACAAAGAAGAGTAGGCTTCATAACCAGTGCCGAAAGAGGAAAAACAACAACTGTCTTGTTTTCCATAAGTGGTTCAGGCATATACGTCCCCCCTTTATTTATTTATGCGCGTAAATCGCGTAAATCAACTGAAGAGAAATGGTCCACCTGGAGCACTTTATTGTTGTTCAGACAATGGGTGGATAAATGAAAAAGTGTTCGTATTATGGCTTGATCACTTCCAAAAATTTATTAAATCAACTAAAGAGGATCCACTGTTATTAGTGATTGATAACCACAGTACTCATTGTATATTAGAAGCTTATACTTTCTGTAAAGAAAACGGAATTATTATTGTCACCATACCACCCCGTACATCACACCGCCTTCAACCCTTGGACGTTTCGTTTTACTCTGCATTAAAAACTGCTTATAATACAGAGTAGTCTAGCTATTTAAAGAGTCATATAGGTGAAAGGATAACTACAAGTGAAATAGCTGAGATTTTCAATAAAGCATACGGTCGAGTCGCTACACCTGAAAAAGCTATTAAAGGTTTCAAAGGAACAGGAATATTCCCCTTGAATCCTGATCTTTTCTCAGAAGAAGATTTTGCTCCTGCTGACACTTTTGCCCTAACACAAGCAGCTGATTCCAATGAAACTCTTCATGAATTCAATGCCAGAACAGACGACAAACAAAATAACAATGATCAAGACCAAAATGAAACAATAACGGAATCGCAAGAGAATAATAAAGGTAGCGATAATATTCAGGAATCAGCTAGAGTTTCATTTTTTGATCTGATACCATTACCTGGACCAGGAATAAAGACAACAAAAAAGAAACAACAATCCAGTAGGAAACAGCACTCAGAAATATTTACATCTACACCTACGGAAGCAGTTTTAGAGGAAAAAAAAATTAAGAAACAATTTCACCTGCGAATGAAAAAGATGAAAGAGGATGCTACTAGTAAAGGCACAAAACGCAAATTGTTAGAATATGATGCACACGAACAAACAAACACCAAAGCTAGTAAAACTAAAGAGACATTTAAAAGAAGCAGCAAAAACGCAGTGGTGATGCCAGAAGAAAGCACTTCAGAAAATGAATTAACTGAAAAAGTAAATGAATCATATGCAGTGATCTTGGAAAGCATAAGGAGAAGTGGTTGCAGTGTTGTAAGTGTGGTCAATGGGCCCATGAAGCATGTACCGACACTGAACGCAGACACTTTGTATGTGATTTTTGCCTTTGCTAAATGGTAACATGTAGCTCGTGGCGGGTAATGGCGTTCTAGGTCGCCATTACCTTATCATGGCGGACAATGACGGCCAATGAAAGAGTTTAAATAAGAAATTATAATTGCTTTGCTTTTTATTTTTTTAAGTATCTGTAATATATGTTTAGTTCTACAGTCTACAAGTTTTAATTTACCTTATTTCTAGCAGCCATGTATAAACAATAAAGATAATATTGATAAAATGGCTTAGGAGGCCGCCATTCCCCAACTTTACCCTAATTGACACAAATATGAAAGATCCGTAAATTTTACGAGACTAGATTTTTTAAAATAGTTGTTTATTGTAAAGCAGTGTTCAATTAAGTTTTAAATACCAAAATGTAAACGTAAAATATTACTACAGGTAGTAACTTTTACTTGTCAATTAGTTTCTCATTAAACTTTCATAACTTTTTAGTTACTGATTTTTCACCAAAAGTTTATTAAGAAAAAGTCTTTAATTTGATCTTCTCTATTTACCCTTTTAATTTCCTCCATACGTGTTGCATGTTATTTCAAATCACCCCAACATATTACCCGCCATTTTAAATCATATGCTGAAAATACAGTTTTTTTTTAATTTGTTAATGAATTTTTCCAAAAAAAAAATATGTATTTCTTAAATTTATTATGTGCAACCGCTGGAAAACAACATAAAGTTTTTTAATTTACTACCCTAGTTGGGAATTTATGACGGCCCAAAGAATGGGTATTCCATATATGCCGACTTCACTCTACAGTTGAAAGAAAAAAAGTAGACAAATTTCAGTTTCCTATAATTATTCTTTCTAAAAATGGTAGTGATTAAAGACGACTTCATAGACATCATTAAAAATATTTAAAAGCTTTCAAAATTATCAAGTGTGGCGCGCCAGCCGGCTTACTACGTCAAACTGAAGGCGTCAAGAAGTCGGTCGGTTATGCGTCATTGGCCATCACGCCACCATCGAACAAACTCGAATTTTCCAGCCTGGAAAATTCGAGACGGCAGCAAAGGATATAAAATCGCTCGGGGTGGACTCAGGAGTCAGTCGAGTTCTAACTAGCGACCGTCGAAGTTAGATTTTAGTGTGTAAATAAATTGTTACAAATAAATTAGTTCGTAAGCATTATTAAATTACGGTTAAGTTTTTACCGAGTGTTTTATTCGTTTAAATAAATAAATTTAAACCCTAGAAACGTAACAGTGGTGTCGGTGTGCGGGTTTGTGCAAATAAATGAACAATTTAAAGTAAATTAAATTTAATCAGATTATTAAATAAGTACAGTATCGGAAAAAAAAACAATGGCTACGAGAAAAGTGTTGTTGAAAGACTTAAAAGTGGCCGAATTAAAAACCGAATTGGAAGAACGAGAGTTAGAAACCTGTGGTTTGAAAGGCGCACTTCAACAGCGTCTCCGATGCAATTTGTTGACAGCTGGTGAAGATCCAGAGACGTTCCTTTTCGAAATTTCGTGTGGTCCCGTCGATTTTAATAAAATCCTGAAAGATGAACTTCGAGAACAATCCAGAAATTTCAAGGACGAACTTCGAGAACAGTCTGGAAATTTCAAGGATGAACTTCGAGAACAATCCAGAAATTTGGACGAGAAGTTTCTAGAACAATCTGGAAATTTCAAGGACGAACTTCGAGAACAATCCAGAAATTTGGACGAGAAGTTTCTAGAACAATCTGGAAATTTCAAGGACGAACTTCGAGAACAATCCAGAAATTTGGACGAGAAGTTTCAAGAACAGTCTGGAAATTTAGAGAAGCTTCGAGAACAATCCAGAAATTTAGAGGATAAGCTTCTAGAACAATCTGGAAATTTCAAGGACGAGCTTCGAGAACAATCCAGAAATTTAGAGGAGAAGCTTCTAGAACAATCTGGAAATTTCATGGACGAACTTCGAGAACAATCTGGAAATTTCGCGAATTACAAAATAAATTGTTGGAACAATCTAGAGACTTAGACGAGAAATTTCTAGAGCAATCCAGAAATTTCGACGAGAAACATCTAGAACAGTCCGGGAATTTGAAGGGTGAATTTCTAGAACAGACGAAAGGACTCGAAGATAAACTAGTGGTAAAAATATCGGAAGAAACAAGGAACCTCCAAGAAAATGTGGAAGAACTAATATTTCAGCAGGATAACAAAATCAAAAATCTGGAACAAATCATGGCGGGGTTGCGAGTGTTCGGGGATCAGCCACCAGTAGAAGTACTAGAAAATAATGAAACCCGAATTGTGGAAGGACCAGCAGAAAATTCTAAACTGAAAATAAAACCACCAACGTTCGATGGAAAGTCTTCTTGGCCGAACTACTTCAAACAGTTCGAAGCAGCAGCAAAGGCGAACAGATGGACGGCCAGCGAAAAAGCCACTTCGTTAATTGTGGCTTTGAGAGGGGACGCTATCGATGTGCTACAGACGATGCCGCCAGAGCAACAAGAAGACTTCGACAAGCTGGTGAATAGGATGGAAATGCGTTACGGACAGGCCCATCTGACCGAGGTATACCATGCGCAGTTGAGGAATCGCTGTCAGAAATCCGGAGAAACTCTTCAGGAATTCGAAGCAGACGTTGCGCGTCTGGCCCAGTTAGCATATCCCACAGCTCCTGTTGAATTTCTCAAATGTTTGACGGTGCAGACCTTCATAGATGGAATCCGTGACCCAGACAACCAGCAGGCATTGAGAATGACCCATCCGAAGACGTCCAAGAACGCATTGGCTTATGCCTTGGAATTTGAAGCAGCGAGACGAGTCTCAAGAGGGCATGTCAAAGTGCGAGCGGCTATGGACTTCCAAGAGAAAGAAGAGGAAGAATCCGCTAACGCCAAGGTGGGATCTGCTATAAAGGAGCGACCCAGGGAGTATGCCACCGCCGAGGATGTTCGCCGCATTGTGGAACAGGTCTTCAAGCAGAAGAAACCGCTGGTGTGTTGGAATTGCCAGGAGGAAGGACATGTTCGCGGGCGATGTCCAAAGCACAGACAGGATCCAAGAAAGCCACAGTTAAACTAAGCCGGGTCGGTGCAGAGGGGCAAACGTCGCACAGTGTTTCCAAATCCAATATTCGTGCGAAAAATGAATATCTCTGTAACCGTATAGTTTTCGGTGGTCAAAATTTGGAAACATGCACATCTTGCAATAAAGAAGAAGAATTTATATATTAAAATGTTGATGTTTTAGATCCGCATTTTAGTAGTATTAGTTTCGAAAAGGAATGTGTATTAGGTAAAAAAAATTCAGTACCAGTCAATTTGTGTAGCAATGTACATTATTACAAATTTATTTAAAGTACTTAAAACCTAACGGTACACCTATAATAATGCTTATCGCTATTACATATATGATGCGAAGAACAGAAGTATTACGCTTCTTCATCGGAATCATCAAATTCTGACGTTTCTTGTTCTATAGATTCATTTTCGGATACATAACTTTCATCTTCGGCACTGACATACAATAATTGGTTAACTTCCGGATCGGATGCACGTTACATTACATCTCTTAAACCTAAAGTGCTCAGATAGGGATCCGAAGTTAAAATCAATCGATGAAATAAATCTTCATTCGTTTTTATTCTGGAAACCTTTCGAGTATGATGTTCCCTATATCGTCGAATATCTTTGTTTCGTGCTTCTTGCGCCTCTTCAGATAATTCTCCGATAGGAACGCAAGCATGGCTTATTACGGAAGTTCCGTGGATTAAAATTTTATGTACCGAAATAGGCATGTAGTATCAGCCATACAGGGACACGTATTTCTCAGCGGTATCGAAACAAAATTTTTCAATTTTTTCTATTTTGATTTCATTTCTGCTATTAATTACTTTTAAAATAATAGCAAATCTTCTTATTAAACTTTCGTCGATTTGTGTTATTTCAGTAGAAATCTTCGGGTTTGCAAAAAATCGCCTAGCTGTGTTTCCATCATTACTTGTTCCGTAACCAGGTTTAGGAACGTCCACAATTAAACCCATCCGTTCACGAAACTTATCTTGAATTTCTTTTTTTCGGCTTTGTACTGCAGCACTCAAAGCCTTCGGTATCTTCCAAGATTTGATGTCCAACCTGTATGATATATGAAGTAAACATTCGAAGAATCTAATGTATGCGTGTAAAACAGATAACCCAAAACGGTACATTTCTTGTCTTTCTGGCTTATTCCTAACCAAATCGAGATTATTTGTTTCGGAAATTGTGCATCGGCATACATAGCACCGCATACCAGAAGCATCAGCCAGCGCATTACAAATTTTTCCATCTACCATTGTTAACATGAGAGTGTAGGTTACAGAAACGTTGTTGGTACTGGTAATATATGGCTCCAAATTGTCAATTTGAGTTTTAATGTGTAATTCTTCTTCTTTGGAAATAAGGTCTGTTTCGTGAATCCATTGCAATCTGATAGGTCTGCAAAATCTTGTAGATGATGGTTTGGGATTTTTCCATAGTAATGTTTGCTTACTGTTCTCAATTAATCTTAAAGGAACTAGGGAAGTAACAAAAATACTTTCATCTGACAACGTTTTCTCCGAAAATTTTTGCTTATATGATGAAAATCCTGATGCACCATCGAATCCCCACTTACAGTAAAGAGTGCACTGAGTTTGATCGTCTAATGTTGCTTCCACTGATCTAAGTATGCTATCTGTTGTCTTATTTAGCAGAGCTTGCAATTGAACTTCGCATTTAACTTCGGTAATGCTAACATTTTCCGGATAAAAAGTTTTTTTAGCTGCCAGGACTTGCTTATATGGTGGATACAAATCACAATTCTTCTGCCGAGCAACGCTTCGTAATCCATTATACTGATGGGTGTTTAAATTTAAACCGATCAATACAGAAAGACCTTCTTCTGAAGACAGTGGTTCATGTTGAATATCTGGCTACTTTGCTTTTTTCTTTCCTGATGTATCTTCAGATACTAAACTTGAAGATCTACGTCTTACCTCCCGAAGTTTCATAGCAGCAGCAAATGATAATTCTGCAACTGAATAATTTTTCCGTATCTCTTCAGTTTTCTTCCTCTTAGAAGATTCGGAACACTCTTCAAAGATTTTATGTCTTCTGCCAGTTTGAGAAGTACTGGGACCTGATTGGTGATGGCGTACTATTTCAGGAAAGGTAATTTCCTGGGATAACCACTCACTATACTTCTTTATAAACGTTTCGTTCGTTCGGTTTATATCACTTGCTTGCCAGCGGTGGAAATAAGGTGCAAAGAAATTGGTTCGAATAAAGTGTTTTAATGTTTCAACTACGTTCTCGTCCTCCTCGAGAGAAAATGTTTGTGTTAAAAAAGCAATAACACTGTTTTTCTTCTCTTCTACACTTTTTTGGGCATGCTCCCTTACAATATTATGAAGCACTAGCCGAGTAATCTTTCTCTCAGACATTTCGCACAAGATTTTCCAAATCACAAACACACCTTACAAGTTTGTGTGGTAAACTGATAGGAATTGTATATTTCTTCAATTTTATATGCATATCAGGTAAATTGCGAATTCGAGTAAAAATATTATTAGGTATAATTACTGATTAAGCAGGATAATTGGAATTCTGTGCAAGTAATTAAGCTCATTTGTGAGTTCTGCAGAACATTTAATCTTATAAAATTTTGAATTGCTTATACAAGATTAACATTATCTTTTCTTAATGTAAACCGGGAAGCAGATTAGGTAAAGATTTGACATTATTACTGCGAAGAGAATTATATTAAACATATTTAAATTGTAAATAGGAATTCATATTTTTTGTGAATTCAAATATTTCAAAACCGTTTTTCCTGTAGATTACGAATATGCAAAAACATAATAGTTCGATCTAAAATTTCAAAATTACCCCCGCCCTCACATCGGCGGGGATTGAGGGGGTTAATTTTGATGAGATTTGTGTCCCCTTCGAAAATACTAAGAATTTACGTAAAAAACATTTTTTATGCAATGCGTAGGTACTTCTCGAAATATTTCGTTGACTCGCACTATAAAATTAAAAATTCACCCGGTATATTATTGAACAGAATTTACTAACCGGCAGATATTGGCAAGAAATTAAAGTATGGATACTTAGAAAACATTAATACGGATGTTTTAATTCAAGTTTAAATGCATAATCTTGTATACTTCATAATTATATTGCTGTTTATAGTGAAGCGGAACTCTCAGAAAGGAGTATTATTAGTATGGCTTTTATGAGTGGCGAAACATTTAAATTATACGTTGAATTTCAGTAAATCAAAGCTAAAAGACTGAAGAATAATTCTGTGTAATTTGTTTTTATATATATTTCACAGTAATTGCGGTATGAGGTTTGAAAGTAAAGAGTTTTTCGGGCGAACTTCGTGGGTTGGGTTGGGTTGGGTTGGGAACTTCGTGGGTTTTAAATTCTCGTTTTTTTTACAAATTCAAAAAGCAATTGTGAAGAAACATGAAATATTTGTTAAGTAATAATTATACTGCATGTAATACATACTATAGACATTATTGTAACAAAATTTCAGCTTGCTGTGAGAAAGTTGAAAATTCTCATTTTTCGCACGTTTTTCAACTTTGGAAACACTGTGCGTCGACCCGTATTCAAAGGCCCCCAAAGACGAAATCCAAACAAGTAATATCCCTACGGCAGTTAACCAGCAGTGTCTTCGTGGATGTTACCATTGATGACATTCCTCACACCATGTTATTGGATACGGGTGCGACGAAGACCATCCTAAGACCCGACGTCATTAAGTCATCTGGACGCACCGAGCCGACCAAGTGGAGACTGAAAACTGCAACTGGAACATCAGCAACTGTCCACGGTGAAGTAGAGGTTATCATCACCATTGGTTCAACTCCAATAAAACACCGTGCACTGGTGGCAGACATAGAGGACGAGGCAATTTTGGGCACGGACGTCATTTGTGCCCACGGGTTTCAATTGGACTTAAAGCGTGGCGTGATGGCGGTCAATAATGATGAGTTGGTTCTACATCAACGAAGAGACGTGTCCGCTCGAGTAGTCCTCGCTGAAAACGTTGTGTTACCCAGCAGGACTGAGGTTATCGTCGACGCAAAACTGAACGGTGTTTTTCAAGATGGGCAAGTCATTATGGTTGAACCTGATACTGATGATCAGAAGATTGGAAGAGGAGTCCTCGTTGGGAAAATGTTGTTGACGGCGAAGAAGGAAGTACCTGTCCGCCTGATGAACGTCAATTGTTTCTATGTCAATATCAAGAATGGAACAATCTTGGGAAGCTGCACCATGGTGTCCTCCATATCCCGGCAACTTGAAACAAACGTGCCAGAAGCGAAAGTCCCAAAGAAATTATGGGAAATGGTTATGTCAACAGCCCAGGAATTGACTCCAGACCAGAAGACAAAAGCAAAGAATCTGATCGGCCGTTATCAAGATGTATTCGAGGTAGAAAATGGATCCAAGGGAAGAACTGATGTCGTGAAACACAAAATAGAGACTGGAGAAGAAAGACCTATCCGTCAGGCTCCAAGGCGATTACCGTTGGCGAAGCGTGAGGAAGCGGAACGCATTATTCGTGGGATGGAAAAGAATAATGTAATAGAACCATCAAGCAGCCCGTGGGCGTCACCAGTAGTGCTTGTGAAGAAGAAGGATGGGTCCACCAGGTTCTGTGTAGACTACCGGTTACTCAACAATGTCACCAAGAAGGACAGCTATCCCCTGCCACGGATTGATGATACCCTGGACACCCTGGCCGGCTCAAAGATCTTCTCAACTTTGGACTTAAAAAGTGGATATTGGCAAGTGGAGCTGGCGCCTGAAGATCGAGAAAAGACGGCGTTTTCCATTGGTATGGGTCTGTGGCAGTTCACAGTCATGCCATTCGGATTATGTAATGCCCCAGCGACATTCGAGAGGTTAATGGAGATGGTTCTAAAAGGTCTCTCCTGGACAACGTGCATGGTGTACCTTGACGACATAATTGTCGTGGGAAAGACGTTCGACGACCACCTAAGGAATCTGGAAGGAGTGTTCCAGCGGCCTCGCGGAGCTGGACTAAAGCTTAGCCTCAAGAAGTGCCACCTGTTCCTGAAGGAAGTGAATTACCTTGGGCACATTGTTAATGGAAATGGAATCGCCGTGGACCCTGTGAAGATTCAGGTGGTGAAAGACTGCACTTACTATTGGAGTTACGTTCCTGGATTTGCAGACATTGCTAAGCCGTTGACAAAATTCACTGAAGAAGGTCGTCCATTTGAATGGGACCAACAGTGTCAAATTGGCTTTGAACAACTAAAGCAGTACTTGATTAGTGCTCCTATTCTGAGTTATCCTCTCCCGGAAGGCAAATTCGTCGTGGACACAGATGCTAACAACGTTGGGATTGGTGGCGTACTCTCCCAGATACAAGAGGGGCAAGAGAAGGTGATCGGCTACTTCAGTAAAGTCCTATTAAAGTCGGAACGAAACTATTGTGTCACAAGAAGGGAATTGCTAGCCGTCGTAAAAACGATCGAACACTTCTACAAGTACTTGTATGGTAGACGCTCCCTGCTGAGGACCGACCATGCCGCTCTAAAATGGCTTCTCCGTTTCAAGAACCCAGAAGGGCAAGTTGCACGATGGATCGAATGACTTCAGGAGTACGATTTTGAAATTCAGCATCGGGCAGGAACTAGCCATCGAAATGCCGATGCTTTGTCGAGAAGACCCTGTGCCGAAGACTGTAAGTACTGCAGTCGTTTGGACGAGAAAGTAGCCACGACTGCGAGGACAGCCATTGTTGACGACAAATGGCAAGGCGAAGAACTGCGAAGAGA
The DNA here is from genome assembly GCA_036172665.1 of Prosopocoilus inquinatus. Classification (NCBI taxonomy): domain Eukaryota; kingdom Metazoa; phylum Arthropoda; class Insecta; order Coleoptera; family Lucanidae; genus Prosopocoilus; species Prosopocoilus inquinatus. Next base: position 24,573,606 of record CM069879.1, read on the forward strand.
CCAGGAGAACGACCCGGATTTGAAATTAGTGCTAGAGTGGAAAAGCAGGGACGTGAGGCCTACCTGGGAAGAGGTAGCACCATGTGCACCGTCCGTAAAATCATACTGGACGCAGTGGAACTCCATATTGTTGGATCTCGTCTTCTGAGACGAAGCATAGAGAATCAGGAAGGCATGGAACAGAAGACTCAGTTACTAATCCCCAAGAATAGGGTGCCAGAAGTTCTGAGGGAACTTCACGATGGAACTTCGGGAGGGCATCTGGGAGTTAAGAAGACTATGGAGAAGGTGCGCGAAAGATTTTACTGGGTGAACTGCAAGTGACTGAAGGATTGGTGCAGAAAGTGTGCAGTCTGCGCAGCCAGTAACGGTCCTCACAGGCGGGGTAAGGCCCCCATGAGACAGTACAACGTTGGAAGTCCTTTTGAGAGAGTTGCCATCGATGTAGCCGGCCCGTTTCCAGAAACGAATGGTGGAAACAAGTACATCGTCGTGGTAATGGACTACTTTAGCAAGTGGGTTGAAGCTTACGCCCTACCTAACCAAGAGGCAGTCACTATTGCAGAAGTCTTTGTCAGGGAATGGATCAGTCGGTATGGTGCACCTATGGAACTGCATTCAGACCAAGGAAGGAACTTTGAATCGGCCTTGTTCAAGAACGTGTGTACTCTGCTCGGTGTACGAAAAACTAGAACAACTGCACTCCACCCACAGTCGGACGGAATGGTGGAAAGGTTCAACAGAACCATCAAGCGACATTTGTCCAAGGTCGTTTCCTATCATCAGAGGGACTGGGACACGTACATTCCCCTGTTCCTAATGGCATACCGCTCGTCCGTTCATGAGACAACAGGGGAGACTCCGGCGAAAGTGGTATTCGGGCGAGAGCCGAGACTGCCCTGCGACCTGAAGTTTGGTGTGAAGCCTGGCGGAGTCTCTGCCGACGAAGATTACGTGAGCAAATTACGCAGGAAAATGGACGACATCCACAACCAAGTGCGTCACAATTTACAGACGGCCAGCGATCGGATGAAGGAGCACAATGTCATCAACGCTCAACACGGGGGATACCAACCTGGAGCACTGGTCTGGCATTATAACCCCCAAAGACGTCGAGGCCTGTCCCCAAAACTGCAGACCTCTTGGGAAGGTCCTTACAAAGTGATGAAACGGATCAACGACGTCGTTTACCGCATCAAAAAGGTCCCCCATGGCAAACCCAAAGTAATCCACTTCAACCGGATAGCCCCTTACCTTGGAGAAGCAGATGAAGGGATAGTACAAAGGGCACAAGTTTCCGAAGTGAACTTCGAAACCTTCATGTCTCATCACGCCAAAGGAAGCAAGGCACGGTTTGGAGTGACCACGGAGAAGCAACAAGATCTCTTTAAAGTGCCACTGGAGTACAGTCTGGCCCACTGCGTAGCAGAAGACCTGAAAATGTCCAAAGGAATCGCTCAGGTGTTTAGGAAGAAATTTGGCCAAATCGAGGAGCTCCGAAGACAGCATCCCGTGGTAGGCAAGAGTCAGCAGATCATCGATTCGACGGCAGATCGGAGGCGCCACGTGCATTATCTAGTCACGAAGAAGACATCAAGCGGTAAACCTGACTATCAAAGTATGTGGAGAGCCCTATGTAACTTGAGGAGACAGCTAACAGAGAACCACCAGATGAAGTTAGCCATCCCCAAATTGGGCTGCGGATTGGACGGACTAGACTGGAGAGTAATTCGAAGCATGCTGGAAGTCATCTTCCACAGAACGGGAATTGAAGTCCTAGTCTGCAGCCACCACCCACAGGCAATAGTCAGCAACAGCAAAACCGTGGACTGCTACTTCTTCCAGACGGGAAATTGCAAGAATGGGCCAGCATGTAGATTCCGACACCCTCCTTCAAGACTATCACCAGGAACATTTCGAGACGAAACGTTTTTAAGAAGGGGGCAGTGTGGCGCGCCAGCCGGCTTACTACGTCAAACTGAAGGCGTCAAGAAGTCGGCCCGTTATGCGTCATTGGCCATCACGCCACCATCGAACAAACTCGAATTTTCCAGCCTGGAAAATTCGAGACGGCAGCAAAGGATATAAAATCGCTCGGGGGGGACTCAGGAGTCAGTCGAATTCTAACTAGCGACCGTCGAAGTTAGATTTTACTGTGTAAATAAATTGTTACAAATAAATTAGTTCGTAAGCATTATTAAATTACGGTTAAGTTTTTACCGAGTGTTTTATTCGTTTAAATAAATAAATTTAAACCCTAGAAACGTAACACAAGTTTAAAACTGTGATAAAATCTGTGAATTAGGCTTTAATCTATTGCATTTTGAGGAAGAATTTGTCTACTTTTTTTTGCTTTCAACTGTATATTGAACGTTCCCTTTAAAATAACAAAGTTCGTACTATATTTTGCTAGATTTCCTGCCGATCGTCACTTGCTTTCTTTTTTAATATATTCTGGCGGTTCAGATAATTCTAAAATTTTGTAACTATGTAATATTATTTGATATGTCTCATAATAAAGTATGCAGGCACTGTGTAAAATAAAAAGAAAAACTTATTTACTATGTAATTGCATGTTTAGTTGAACTAAAATTACTTTCTTTAAAAGAAAACAAAATATAGAATATAGAGCCACAAATTATTCATTAAATGAGTATTAGTCCTTCAGTTTTTATTTAACAATTTTTAACAGCCTTTTCAGTTACAAAAAACGGTACTCCCTTTGAAGTTTTAGGACTTATTCATTTTTTTATGTAATCTATATATCCGATATCAAGCGTCTGACTGTCACAGTAAGTTATTGCGGCAGTCGACTGCTTTAGCAAAAGCATAGTACTCTTAAAACTAGAGATGGGCTAGGGAATGTACCCGGTGCATTGAAAGCACCCACATGGGTGCATTCAACAGGGTGCATAAAATTTTAATTTCCCTCGCAAATCGAATGAGAAATAACCTTTTCTTGATATTATTTAATCGTTTGCAGGTAGTTTACAGGTTTAATTTTTCATAATGTGTAATGAATAGCTGAATAGTAAACTTTTAAATTTAAGAGAAAGCTTAAAATCTGGACAAAATTAGTAAGTTCTTGAAATTAACGTTATAAAATAATTGTCTAGCGATAGTCCGTACAAAATATATTATATTTGGTGTCATTTTGAAGCATTTTTTTATATCCTATGTAAACGTAGGCAACCGAGCAATGAACCCAATGCACCGGGTGCATTGTGGGTGCATTCGGTGATTCCACCGGTGCAAACGATTGCACCGGGTGGAATCCCATCTCTACTTAAAACGAATGAAACTTGTCAAACGCCAGCGCTTGTTGCTTACACGCATAATCTCAATGCTAAACTCGGTACTCATTCATTCGTTACCCATTAACGAGGAGGCTCTATAAAGAGAATCCAATAAAATCCAGTCTGACATCGAGTCTACTCGACTCGTTGCAGCGCTATTTAATTCTAAAGTCGGTACTCGAGTACTTGAATCGAACTGGAGTTAACTCAAGTTTCACTGACTTGGTGTCACTGCAATAGTTACTGGAGTAGAACGAATATCTTTGGGACTCGAGTCTGATGACAAGTCTACAAATTCTAAAGTCGATACTCGAGTACTTGTATCGTACTCGAGTTGACTAGAGTAACACTGACTCGGATTCACAGAATTAGTTACTCGAGTACAATGAGTACCTTTAAGGGGCCGTTTGACAATCACTTAACCATCTCTCGCGGGGCAAGGATGCAGGACGTAACACACAGAAGGCGGGGCTACAAGGTGGAGCCAAATCACGCGAAATAGATTCATCGTGTGCTATCGTTGAAAATCGTACGATTTTCAGAATTTTTGCAGTTTTACCAACGGCTTTACCTTGAGTTTTACCGCGAAAATTTAAAATTTATTACAGAGAGGGAGAAATATGTATTCGAAAATGAAACGAAACATAATAGTTAATCTGGTAAATAAACATGTTTAAATCCGGTCTTTTATCTTCTTTCTAAGTTAAATAAATTTAATTTAATCCAACAAAGATATGGCAGTTTTGTTAAAAGGAATTTAAGAGTAATGGGACGTGGAGCAATTGCTAAATAATGAAGAATATTAATTGTTGCTTCAGATATTTTATTATTCAGCAAAAATAATATATATTTTTACATAATTTTTACGTTTTCGAAGCAAGGTACACTTTAAGAAAAATATTTTTATTCATAACTAATATGCATTTAAATGACATCTAAAAACTCTAATCTGTCCCTGTTAATGACATTTGAATGAATGAATTTCACAAAAATTCTGTAAAAAATATTTTATAGCTGCCTAAATGTTTTTTTTTTCCATATTTAATTTACCTGTTCAGTCAATTAATCAGGGAGAATATAAGACGGCCATGAATTATTCAATTGAAATTACTAAGAGGCATTTTCATAAAACGACTTTAATTTCAAACCACATTACAATACACAACAAAAAAACAATAAGTAGGTAGTTATTTGTTAAACAAGACGGTACAATTGTGTGACATGATCCCAGTAATTAGTGTGGATTGTTGTTAAATTGTTAAAAATTATTATTTTATTTACTTTTGCGGTTAAAATTCTGTTTTATCGACTGTTTTGAGTTGGACAAAGCAAACTTTAACGTTTGCTATTGAAAAAAAAGTAGTTTTACATTTTTATAATTTAATTCAAATCCTATTATTAAAAAAACCCTCAAATTCTGTTTAAGTCAGTAGGACTAAGCCATATAAAGAAATATCTTCTGCAAAGTAACATTTACAAGGTCATTGCGAAATTAATTCGTTAACGGGAATAGAGAGATATTTAAATATATATTAATTATTTATAATAATTATAAAAGGCACCTTGCATCAGAAACGGAAAATATATGCAAAAATAATACATTTCGGTAAATAATGAAGCAATACTTAATCTTTCTTATTTTTTCAAATTATAAATTTTGGTAGTTTCCGCCCTAAAAATATTAAATATTAAAATTAAGAGTTAGTACCTGAAATTTTTAAAATATTCTAAAAGTTGAAAAATTCAATTTTAACGGAATATTAAAAAAATAAGTTGAAACTACTTACGTTAAAAAAAATCTCGTTGAAATATAGATTAATTTTGAATAAAATCACTCGGTATATCTGTTAGGAGTTAAAAAGGTTTTCAGACAAGTTGAAATTATTGCTTTAAAAAGTTTCCTCAAAAAATTAAAAATAAAGATTTTTCCCATTTGATGCCGACATTTTGGCGATCACTGTAGGTGCAATACGTGGTAGCCACTATTTGTACTAATGTCGATTTCATAAGTTGTACAGATATTAAACTGGCCCAAATTAAAAAATTCGTCTGCTTATGCCAGATTGGGATTACTAAAAAAATGTTATCAGGAAATTAAGTGATGAGACAAAATGTTATAAATAAAACGCCTTGTGAAAAAGTGTCTCAAATTTTCTCGTGCATGTAACAGAACCCAAGAGCAAATTTTATTTGTTTAAATATTTCTTATGGATATAAAAAACATTCTCTTATAGCTGAATAAATGAATAAACTAGTCACTTGCAAGAGCTAAATACCAAACGCCCAATTGCCGCTTCTAACTAGAAAATGAAAAATCTTGTCCATTTTGTCAGAGGAGCAAGCGACACATTTTAGGCGTTTACGATAATTGGAGAGCTCTATGGATCGGGGTAGAAAAGTAAGATAAAATGAATACGTTTAATGCAAGTAAGAGTGAGACAATAGATTAACCGGTATATACCGCTCCAATTATCGTAAACGCCTTTTGTAAAAACTTATTGGAATCATATTATTATTTTTTTTTTTCGAATTTTAAATAGGTACCTTTTTGAGCCACACTAAAAGCTGCTCACTGTTTCTGTCCTGTTTATATTTGGTTATCGAACATACACAAAACACACAACTATTGGCACAAATTTTTTAAACTGCAAAAAATTTTCCCAAATGGTGTAACTTTTTGCCGTTCACTGTATACAATTAAAATAAAGAAAACAACGCTACTGAATATTTGTTTGTTTCCTTAATTTATTGGAAGTTAACATGACTTCAAAAGAGTAAAAATGTAAACATCGTGGTAAATATGACTGTTCGCGCCTTCCGGTTTTCTCGAGATCACATGCAAAGGATTGTCTTTCAAATATAAGTACCACTCAGTTTACTTATACAATAGTGTTGCGTTCAAAAACTGTAATGAAAGAGCACTTTGGGCGTTTAGAACGAAAAAAAAATATACAAAATCACTTACACATTGAGAGAAAGAATTTTACCCAAAGTGCGCTTTTTTCAGTTTCTGAACGAGCCCCTAGGTCAGAGAATTTTAGGCATACCGGAAATTCCCCAGCCGTAAAATGTAAAATAAAAATAAGCCCCGCCTTCTGTGGCATATCCGATTGCTTTCGATAGAGGGCAGCAGTTTGCAACTACTAATTATAAAATTTCGTAATTCATGTTTTATTTAAATATTATGGCCTTGATTAAGTTTCTGTTGCTGCAGATCTTCATAAAATTAGTTGCTTTATCTCGGAAAGTTAATTTTAAGTTGAAAATCTAATTCTGTAAGTAATAAAAATTATAAAAATTATTAGAAAATATTAAAAATGACTTTCCCAAATTCCTTATTAAAAAACAAAACGAAAATGTTAAAACTATTCGATGATCAGATCAGTAGTTTTAGCGTAATTCTTGAACTAGAAAAGTGGCATAATGATGGCGACTGAAACGGGTCTAGGACGATTCAGCACCGCCGTTTCATCGCCGCCGTTTCAGCGCCGCCGTTTCATCGCCGGGACGTTTCAGCGCCAGCCGTTCCATCGCCGACCCATTAAGATGGAGGCTACAATTGTGAGTTCAAGAGGAAAAGCTAAATTTGTGTATGATGGTTTCTTATACACTTTTGACAAATGCTCTAAAACAAACGAAGACATTAAATTTTGGCGCTGCGAGCAAATGGGACGTTGCAAAGCTCGAATTCATACGAGAGCGGGTGAAGTTATTAAGCAAATTAATATTCATTCACACTCCTCTTCGGCAGCCAGAGTGGAAGTAGCTCAAATTGTTAACATTAAACGTCGGGCAGAGAATACTGCAGAGGGGACAATAAATGTTATTAATAATTGTTTAACAAATGTATCCCAAGGTTCGGAAGCAGTACTTCCAAATAACACAGCCTTGAGGAAAGTGGTAAGACGTGTACGGAATGCCATAAACGCAGCTCCTACGGATCCTACAAGTTTGGCAGAATTGGTTTTGCCCGAAGAATACAGGCAATATGTACCACAGCCAAACACTATAGAAAATTTCTTACTTTGTGACAGTGGTGAAGGGCCGACGAGAATTCTAATTTTTGGACGAGCAACTTGGACTCAACTCTTGCGGACATCTAATACATGGTACGCAGATGGTACATTTTCAATTGCTCCCAGATTGTTTGCTCAAGTATATACAGTGATGGTAGAAAGGTTGGGAGGAATTATACCAATATTTTATGCCCTGTTACCGGATAAGCAACGCAATACGTATGTAAGGATGTTCGATTTAATAAAAGGGGTGGAAGAAAATTTAAATCCAACTTCCATATATTGTGATTTTGAACAGGCAGCTTTTAGTGCAATGACCCAGTGTTTTCCAGATGTTTCTATTAAAGGATGCTTCTTCCATTTATCTCAAAATATGCGAAAACATATAGGCCAGTTGGGCTTATTAAATCGTTACAATAATGACGCAGATTTTTGTTTACAAGCAAAAATGGTGATTGCCTTAGCTTTTGTAAGGATTGAGCACTTAGATAATTATCTTGATGCACTCAATGATGTGTTATCTGAAGAACTTCACCCTTTGATAGACTGGTTTGAAGACAATTACATAGGCCGTATGAATAGACGTGGAAATGGGAGACGACGACCTTTGTTTCCACCAGAAATGTGGAATCTGTATGATCGAACAATAAACAGAAATGATCGTACAAATAACAACTGTGAAGCTGCTCATCGCCGACTACAATCTGAATTAGGAATGACCCATCCAACAATATGGAAGTTTATAGATGGATTGCGCAAAGTCCAAAAGGGGCGGGATACCTACTATGAACAATTAGTGGCCGGAAATCAGCCACAGATGAAATTAAAAAAATATCAGGACGCAGATGAACGCATACTCCGTATTGTTACCGACTACGACAACAGAACCGAAGCGGAATATTTAAGAGGAATTGCCCACAATTATCAAATAACTGATTAAAATCTGTTAATCAATATTTAAAATATTTACCAATATTTAAGAATATCAACTAAGTAACCAGACTTTGAAAATATTTTCCCAATATGGCACTTAATAAAGGTAGTTAAAGTTAAAAAAGGTCTTTCGTTTTAATCACCCATTCCTCTAATCCCTAATCTCCGAAATATAATTTTTCATGGCGCTGAAATGGGTCGGCGATGAAACGGCTGGCGCTGAAACGTTCCGGAGATGAAACGGCGGCGCTGAAACGGCGGCGATGAAACGGCGGCGCTGAATCGTCCCATTCCGACTGAAACGGGCTCTTAAGAATGGAGTCTGATAGCGAGTCTACTCGACTCGTCGCATCACTAGTTAGGACATTATTTAGAAGAAATTAAATGTTTTTGGGAACAGATAACATTTAAACAGAAGATTACAACAACAAATAGAGAAACAAGAATAATTCAAACACTAAATAAAAGCAAAGAACAATAATTATACACTGTGATCACCAAAGTTTCACTGTGCTGCTATACAATAATTTTCTATTATCCGCATAGACTCGTGTAGAAATTAATATTGATATCCCTACGGATAATAAACGGCTATTTCGAAATGAAAGATGGATAATATTTTGAAAATATGTTGGGAGCAGATCAATCATTATTGATTACAATGTATTTAATAAATGTTCGACGTGCTTTCCGTCATTTAACATTTTATTGTTCAATATTTTTATTTAGTGCCTGTGTTTTTCTCATCTGTAGACGTAATAAATATTTCTAAAAGTGCTGATAACGTGTGTGCCAAAAAATATTAAAAAATGTAAATAAATCTTTTACGTTTAACAATTGTTTGGCAAAAATTACACATATTAATTTTTGTGATGCCTACCCTACGGTTTTTATAAATCTTCAACATTTATTAGACCATTCTCTTGAAGCAAATCATATTTCACAATTAATAAAGGAAATTTCTCAAACATATGTTAGAATTAGACTAACCACGTAAACAAATGTTTTGACATTTCTATAAAAGGTTCATTTATTAGACAAAAATTCAATAAAATGATTTTATTTAATAACACTAGCCTGCGAAGGTTTTGCGGATGACATAAAACTAGGTGTGTCTAGTAGATTTGGTGTTCCTGAGTTCGAGAAAAATATAAAAATTTTTTCATCACGCACCACTTATTTTTAAATAACAATGTTTCAAAGTAGGTTTTTTTAATCATAATTTTCGATAAGCCAACTGTTACTCACTTGTTTGCACATTTCCACTTGTTATTACTGACAGATGTGTGCTTAAGTGCTTATACGTTTCATGCTATACAAAATACTAGTTTGTACTATACCGTGTGTTCCTGTTTAAGCAACTATTGAGAAAAAATAAATGATAAGATAAGGTAAATGTTACTAAAAGACGTTGTCTAAATGATTCTAACAGTTTTGCCATATTTATGTTTGAACCCAAAAAAAAAACGAAGTATGTATTTAGCAAACATTCTGAGAATTAACATACTGCCCTAGGAGGAAGTGATCTTTTAGAATAAAATATTTTCACTTTTATATCACATCCGGTTATACCGGAAGTCGCCATTAACTTTCTTATTTTAAATAGAATGCAAAATTTTTATTGCAAATTCTGATTCTACACATTATTCTAAGTAAAAATTGTTAAAGCTTTCGTATACTTAAGTGTAACGGTTTTTGTGATATCTTAGAATTTCTGAAAAAAATTATTTCGGTGGCCTTTCATTGAAGAGAATGTATTTTCGACACTTTCAAATTTCAAGATTCAAGCTGCCTGTCGTTTGAAAGAATAATGTTCAGCCTTTCAAATCATATCCTAATTATTATTGAAAAATTCACAGGCTGGTCAAGATATGGTTTCGAACGTTGACCTGTTCAACTGCTCAAAAGTGAGTTTTCGTAAATGGAACACCCTGTATATTTTTGCATCATGAGATGCAGAATCAAATTCTACATCGATTAGTAGTGACATTTCCTATAATTATTTCCATTAGTTGTTTTGTTATCAATAACTGTTTATTTTATTGTGTTAATTAATGGCATTAATACAGATAATCGTAGCTTTGAAAAAAGAGATGCAGATATTGAATTCCTATTTTTTTAAGAAATAAATAATTGCTAACCATAACAACATTTCGCCGTACATTTTGGAATAAAGCTGTAGGTAAATACCAATTGTAATACTTACTATTTTCATAAATAAGGGTCTTAAAGAAATGAGTAGACCCATTTTCAAAAACAATTTTCTTTATCAGGCTAACATTTTTGTTTAAAAAAAGTAAAAGCAAAACTTACAATTGGTAAAGTGGTAAAAATAATTAAACAGTTTCATTTATTATTCTCGGGGCCCTATGATATGGTCGTAAATACCGCATAAAATTTGTAAATAACTGAGACAAGTGTCAAATCAACTAATAAATATTTACAATGATAACCTATCTCTCTCACTTTGTAGAAATTTGCACCAAAAAATACAATCGTGTCTTTAGTCCTTGAAGATCATTAAGGTTCCTTTTTATTTGTTTTCTTAATTTTGTTGGTTTCTTTGTTTTTTATTTGTACATATCTGTTAAAATAGCATGTAAAATTGACAATAAAGAGCAAGTTCTATTTCTCAAGGTTTTTGACGTGAAATTTTAGTAAATTCTAGTGACTCATGTGGGTATATGTTTATAAATAATTTTAGCTTGAAGATAGTTTAATCATTGATAACCAAATGCTCTCCGTTTGGATGATACCCTTGATAACATAATCCAACATTCCCAGCTATTCAAAGAAAATAACCAGAAGTTAGAAGCATTAGTGAGTTACCATTTTCACCAACATTAACATTCTAAATTACTATTTAGTGCAACATCTTTTTATTAATATAATTGAAACGTGTATTGCGAATTACAATTCATGAATTTATACACACATGTTTACATGAATTTTTACGTGAAATTATTGGAACATGTATTAAGACCAGAAATAAAAAAAAGTTAAAGGTGTTGGGAATTTTTGCGTAGTCATTCTGTAAGAAGTTTACTGTTGGATGAAATGCTACTATGCTACTTTTTCTATCTCATTTTAACTAAGTTTCACTTTATTTCAAAGTAACAATTGTCAGGAAAATTATTTCCATAAGAATAAAACGGAGATTAAGACGAAAAACTGACCCTTAAATAGCAAACTTGGATAGATACGGCTTTTCTATATAATTCGCGAAAATCCGTAACCAATAGATGACGCTTTTAATAAGAAAAAACATAAGGTCACTAAATCAATACACTTACGTGTTCAGGTACCGCCAATACATTTCCATTCCGAGATTCTTGTGTAACAAAGATAACAAATACAAAGTCGCAAGAGCAACAAGGAAATCAACACTTTTAGGGAATTCTGTTTACTACGATGATAGTAGTTTATAGCCGATTGTCTAGTCAAAAATGTATTAGGTAATGTTATTCTCCACAGCCATAGTAAAATGCCATTTGTGAAACGTCACTTTGATTAACAAACTTTCGACTGTGTTTTTTTTACCCCTAAACGAGATTTTTGTGCGACAACGATAGATAGAAAAAATCACTAATGTCGCTACATGAACACGAAGTGTGTTGATTTAGAACCTTAGGAAAACAAACAGCTGTCTTTGATGTTATTCAATATAACTTGTTATATTCGACCCATCAAGACTTTTTTTAGTTTTATTATTGTGTATAGGTTATGCTAAAAGTAGTAAAGTAAGAAAGCGTTACAAAACTCACAAACGAACATTTCAATTTAATCTTTTTTATAGGTTAATCAGATGTCATCCCAAATGCTTTCCTTATTATAAGGACCATCACAAAATTTTCGCTAGATGTCAGCCACTCCGTGATTATCTCGAATTACTCAGGACCAGTTGTACCAAGAAGGTTTAAACTGACATTCAATTGAACCAGGTTCAAGTAAACAAATTCGCATAGAATCTTAAGGATATATGGCAATTAATGCGTTCATAAACAAAATTTGATACGATTTTGTTCACTTTGAACCTGGTTTAGTTGATCGTCGGTTTAAACCCCTTTGGTACCACCGGCTCTCATTGTTCTGTCGCTGCTTTAATGGAGGCATATCAAACAAAATCCCTTTTACTTGCCTGAACCAGATGGTGGCGTTGCTGTGCCCACAGAAGTTGCTGTACTCGTACTGTTCACGCTATCTGATCTATCACCGTTCTGTCTTTCTTTTTCTTCCCTATCCTCAATCGTTTTTTGTCTTATTTTCTCTTTAGCCAACTTCTGTTCTTGTTTCTGCAAAATTTATGAATTTAATCGAATTTGTAAATGCCTACTGATTCTGAGTGTAAGTTACCAATTTGGATCTTTGCTTTTTTCTTTCTTCTTCAGAGCTCATCATTTCTTGTACACGGACTAGTCGCTTCTGACTGCGCACCATTTTCTGTTCCTCTCGAAGGCGATCTTCCAACTTTGTTTTCACAACTTTTAGTTGCTCTTTCGTGGAGTTTGGAATTTTCAAGCATGCTTTATCTGTAGGTTGCAAAGTTAGGACAATTGATGAGAAAAACGGGTGGCTGAGTAATCCTTCAACTGTTGGAAGACCACCCTTACATGCTTCAGATGATAATATAGATTCTAACACAGATTCTGTAAACCCGGAGATTTTTATTTTTATTGTATACATCAAGCAAAACAGCAGTGTTTTTTTATTACTCAAATTCGAGCTTACAATTAGCTATGTAATAACATGTTAATCAAGTGTTCAAACAAATGTTTGGGCATTAAAAAAACACGCCCATTGATGATCAGAGTACACCCAATCGAACAGCATTCACTCGGATACAATGCGAACAAGTGATTTGAAGTCCGGAAGGTATGTGAACTAAAAAGATTTAGATTACGTATTACGAACATAAAGAAAAATTATTCTGAGTGAAGAGAAGAATAGCATCAGGTGTAAGGAAGGAAAAGATAATAAAATAACTGAAGATTGGAAGAAAGGGGAAGAATTGCGGATTAAAGATAAATACAATGTATGAAAATGCCCAAATTAGGAAAACTTAAATTTGATTTAAATTAAGCTTATTGAAGCTAAAAAAAACTATTAAAAAAATAACTTGCTGTAATAGACGAAGTTGACATATTGACATTTGTGTACATGCAGCGAAATTACGAAGGGAAAAGAAGAACAGCCAGTAAGAAAAATAATTATTTTAAGTAGTAATCTGTATCAATTAGTTTTACTGCGACACGAATAGCATATTTTTTAAATGTAATTTGAAAGCGGCTGGATTTAAAAGTTTAAATTCATGAGGTAAGTCATTGTGCTTGGAGAAAATGGCATACAAGGTGTGGATAAAGTATGGAACAAAATTCATATTTCTGTTATCTTGGGTTTGATGAAAAAAATCTTGAAACAGGTCGATTTTAGTTTTGTCCCGTGCATTTTATGACATAGTGAATTTTATTCTGTGGCCATCTGATTGCACCCAGGTGTGACATCATCAGTTTTTTCAAATGGTAACATCCGACTTTTATTATCCCTTGTCGTTAAGTATTCCATTGTGCTTACAACGGTATAAAAAGTTTGGTATCTTACATAACAATTTTTTGGAGAAAAACACTTTCGATTTTAAAAAAATTAAAATTTTATTCCTAGGATAAACTAATCAAAAATTATCGGATTGTCTTCAATCGAGACATCGACCAGTCGACATAAGGGAAACAAAAAAACCCTATGCAGGCTCATTTTCGTAAGTGCAGTGCATTATTAAAATAACGATACAGAAAAACTTTAAATAGTTTATTATAATTTACACTACAGCTAAGAAAATGAACTAAAAATTTGAAATTATGTATTAAATAAAATTTTCACATAAAAATCTGTATTATTTAAGCTTCAGATTAATATCAACTTTTAAGTGTGATATACCGTTACAATCAGGAGAAAAAATGTTATCGAATAGAACAATAAAAAGACATAAGTTGTATTAAAAAAATCGAAACTGATGATGGTCGTGGAAAGTCGAAACGTTTGACTTAAATTCTGCTACCTCTATTCGAAGCAGAATCAAAAAGTGCCTGTAGAAAGTTAAATCAGAATTTCAAAATTATGTATAATAAAAGAGATACACAGAGAAAAAGAAAATCGATTTTTTCACATTTTTATTAATAACTCAAGAAGAAATGAGAAACAAATCATTCTCTCAATGGATACGAATTAGGCATTGATTCATGCAACTTTTCTTCCATTTAACCGAATTTGTATCTCTTACGGTTTAGGAGATCCCTTCAGTGCACACCCAATTCGAAACAGCCGGTATATCGGGGAAATCTATTTTGCGCGGTTCAAATTCTAACGAAGCGGGCCATATAAGATACCGTAGCGTGTAAACAAACGCGAGGACGGCGGAAACAATTAACGCCGCTACAGCAACGGTGTAACTCAGTACAACAAAAAACAGCAATATTGCCGCAATAAAAAAGTTACAGTTACGCAATCAACTCTTCTTGTTTCAATGTGTAAAGATTTTTTAGAGTAATTAGTTGACCAGTTGTACTTCGATCTCCGGAGTATATGGCCACATTGCATCATACAGTAAGAACGCCGTAAATTATTTTCACCGTCCCATTACACGATGCATTTTTAGGGCGCTACTGAAACGATGGCGTGTACTTATTCTAATTCAATGCTTAGTAATAACCAAATGTAAATAAATGTTGGAAAATGAACCTCGTATGCTTAGCAGCTATTTCATAGGAATGCCAGTTACTAGAAATTTTGAATAAAAAATAGAAAATTTCTTATTTTATTGCATGATGCGTTAATTTATTGGAGTAGTGTATATTGGCGGTAATTATTTGAGGGGTTTGAATAAGAGATCTATTACTATAGTACGTTTAGAAAGTATCCGGAACAACAAAGAAAATATGACGTATTTGGTGTCAGCATACTCAGAAAAAAATATTCTGTGTAAGTAAGCGAAGAAACATATGAGTTTCTATTAAAAAAAATGAGTTGCGACCTAATGAAAATTTCATATGCTGTAAAAATGTTTAAAAAGCAAAGTACAATCGAAGGAGTGATTTTCTTAAAACACTTGATCGCATTAGATCGAGAAAATGCAATTCACAGCTTTCTAGATTGGAAAATAAAAAAGTTTTTTTTTTTTCGTTGTCCTGGAAACCAAAAATAACAATTGATACATATTCGGACTCATAATGATCCGTAAATTTCAAATATGTAAAAATATATAGGGGGTTCCATTTAAAATAAGGAAGTTGATATCACTTCCGGAGAAACCGCAAGTCCTATGATGACTAGCGGTATATCGAGAAACTCCATTTTTTGTTTAATTTATTGTCTTCAAAATTCAGGTTAATCGATTAATAAATAAAGATTCTAGAAGGGTGAGCACATGGCGCGGGACACCCGGTATACTAAACTGATTTTTTTTTTAATGGAATACCCTGTATATTATTACGATTTTCGATTCTAAATTAAATTCTACTGGGACTACGTATATAATAAAACTAATAATGTAGAAGATGTCTATAAAATAATTCCTATTTAATTTATTTTACTTTCGAATTTTAGAAATAGAAAACTCAAATAATGATCATTTTATACGTGGGCTACTGGAAAAGTTTCTGGAAACGGTATGAAAAAAACGCATATTAAATTTGGTACAATACATTTGGTCAATACACTTTTGCATACGCTCGAACCAATTTCTAAAGCACGTTTTCCACTCTAAAGATGGTACCTCAGAAGCCAGTGTCCGGAATTGTTTCAACCGCTACTTCAGCCGACGAATATCGCTCACCACGAATTTTATTTTTGATATTTCTTTCTTCATTTTCTTCTTATTTGATCGATGACTTCCGGCAAACAAATTGCAGTATACCAATCAGCATTCACGGTTTTTCGATCCTCTAAAGCCACGGTTGCTACATGTTCAGTTAAACCAAAGAAACAAGCAATCATTTGCTTCGCAGCGTGGCGTGAACCGACAACTTTTGTTGGTTTTGGTTCATTTTGAAATACCCAAACTGTTGATTGTTGTTTATTTTCTGGTTCGTAGGAATAGATCCACGTTTCGTCACCAGTAACGATGTTATAAACTAAATTTGAACGACCTCCATTGAATTTCTTGAACATTTCTTCGCACCATTTGACACGACCTTGCTTTTGCGCTTCTGTTAAATTGTGTGAGATCCAACGACTGCAAAGCTTTCGTACGTTCAAATGATCATGCAAAATCTGGTGTATTGCTTTCATGTCAACGCGTAAGGATGCTTGAATCTCATGGTATGTCACATGTCGATCCCGCTCAAGCATTTCACGCAAAGCATCCACATTAGTGGCAACAACAAATGTTGATGGATGACTTTCACGAAATTCGTCACTGAGAGAGGTGCGTCCACGCTGGAATTCGACAAACCAATTATAAACACTGCTCCTTTGATGGTGCTTCATCTCCAAAAGCCAAATGAAGCCGAGCATTGTTTCGGCGTTAGACCACATTTGAAATCGTAAAAAATCATGGCAGGAAAATTTTCACGCGAGATTTCAATGTTCACACAAAATTACTTTTTCTCAAATGTTGTACAAACAAAACTAGTTAACTTGGATAGGAACTGTGAATAGAATTATAGGCGAGAAACGTCAAATTTTTCAAATATGACAGTTGATAAACGCTAACAATTCTAGACCTACTAGATTCCAGAAAATTTTCCAGCAGCCCACGTACTAAGACGTGATTCAAACCAAGTTAAAAAGATTTACTCTTTGCGTAAAAAAAATTGAGGAGGCTTTGAATATGTTTTACGTTAAATTTTTTGTCAAGTTCAATTTTTCCTAAATATTTTTCGTTTCTAGTTTAAAAGTTAATTTGTAGAAAACATCTAAATAGATTTAATATGTTAATGGCAAGATTTTATTTAATGTTATTTTATTTCAATCCAAAATTTCGTTTATTTTTTGGGATCCCACGCTCAATTGTTTTTGAGAATATCTGTAGTTGAATTGAAATAAATTCTACAACTCCTTTTATCTTTTTTTCTTTATAAAACCAACAATAAAAAAAAATTAAGCAGGAATTATTTTATAGACACCTTCTACAGTACAGTGTAGTCGCGATAACGTGAACTAATTAAGGACAGTGGTATTCATGTTTATGAAAAGTTCTCGTTTTGGATTAGTGATGGGCTCATCGATAATCGCCTATCGATAGCGCTGACGATTGTACTGTCGATAGTTCTACTGATAGTCCTATCGATAGTAATAACAAATAATGTAAATTTAACCACATTTTATTAGATATTAAATACTAACATATACTAAAAATATATTTGATTTTTCATTTGTTTACAGGCAAACTTAAAGAAAAGATATTTGGTTACTTTTTGATAAATTTCGCTATAAGTAAGAACATATTTTTTAATTAAAGTTAGTCTTAAGAAATAGATTCTTTCATGTAAATATTGTTTATGTATTTTTTTCAAAAATAAAGTTACTAATTCATTTTTATCGGTAATATCTGCATTGTGTTGTATTTTTAAAGTAAAAAATTATTTTCATGCTTTAAAAATCTCGCAAAATTCATTCGAATAACTTTTAAAATGTTTTGAATGCATTCCTTTTGGGTATTAAACCTTAATAGATTAATAAAAGGTACTCGATCTCTGTCTAAGAACATAGGTACTGCCATCATATGTTCTTGACACGCGACAGTGGGTATTTGTCCTTGAACAAATGGATTGTCAAAAATGACAAACTGGAATATTTTATAAAAATTTTGTGCAAATCGTTCTTGATTGCAGTGAAAACCTCGAGCAGCCTCTGGACAGCTGTTTCAGCCCTGCTTGGGGGTTCTTCAGCAGAGACGTAGTAGCTCGACATTCCCACTGCAGACCAAAAACGACTTGCCCAATTTATTCGCAATTGCGATGTAAGAATGTTCTGGAATATTTTATGTAAATCAAGACGAAACATGAGGCAGATTACTTTAAATTTTCATTTTATTGAGACAAAATATAAATTTATAATAACTCCAAGCGTTTACAATAGGAATATGACATAATAAACGGAAAACTGTAAGTTTTTAATATTTAACCGAACAAAAGTCAATTTGCTATTATGAGAAACTGTAAGTTCTGCTTAAAAAGCATCAGTTTTGGCCAAGTATTACCTACGGTTCTTTAGACTGGACACTGAACCTCGTTTTTATCCTCATTGGTTTTGGAATTAAATTAAATTAAATCTAATTATTTTTCAAGTTTGGAAAATTACAATCAGTTCATAGTTTTTTTACTTTCAATATTAACAAATAAATCATTGAAACTTCTGTTTATACGGTTAACTATTTAGAAATTTATGCATTGAAATAATTTCGGGGTTTTAACTGAATTTATTATTTTACCTGAAAAGCGTCCAATATACTCACGTCAAAGTCACGTTTGCTTTTTGGTTATTTTTCCATTTATTGTGTCATATTCGCACTATTAACGCTTAGATATATAATAAACTTATATATTGTGTTAATAAAATAGAAATTTAAAGTGATTTGCGCTGCATTTGCATTCTGATTTACATAAAATATTCAGCTTGTCGTATTTGACAACCCGCTCGTTCAAGGACAAATACCCACTGTCAAGTGTCGAAACCATATGATGGCAGTACCTGTGTCCCTAGACAGAGATCGAGTGCCTTAGGTTAATAGATAAAACAGCGACATCCTACGATCGCTTTTTGACCTAACATTGCAGTAGGATAACAAATTGAAGGGGATTTGCTACATAATAAGCTACCCCATGCAAGGCGGCCATTCTTGCTGTCAAAGCATAATGAGTTTTAAAAAAAAATGTTGCAAATCGTTTTTGATTGCAGCGAAAACCTCGAGCAGCCTCTGTACAGGTGTTTCAGCCCTGCATGGGGCAACGAAATTTTTTAAAATTTTATCCTACTGCAATGTCAGGTCAAAAAGCGATCGTAGGATGTCGCTGTTCTATCTATTCACCACCATTACATCGCATTTGCGAATAAATTGATCAAGTCGTTTTTGGTTTGTAGTGGGAATTTCGAGCTACGTCTCCGCTGAGGAAGCCCCAAGCAGGGTTGAAACAGCTGTACAGAGGCTACGATTTGCAATTTTTATGAACGCACAATATGTATGAATGTATAATAACTTACTCAAATATTAGTTATCTTTTATTAAACAACTTCAAAGATATTTATATAAAATCTGTTTTTACTTATAACGAAATTTAGCAAAAATCTAAAACGTGTACGTGTGTCTAAGAGAAAAATTAAATATGCTTGCAGTAAATATTAAACGTTTTCTAAATTATTATATATTACTCCCATAAAATTATAATCATTTTAATGTATGTTTTGCTCGCAGAAAATTGACATTCTTGCACATAGGAAATACCTACTAAAAATAACTATACTAACAAATGCGGTTAAATTGACATTTATCTGTCACTGATAGTAAACACACTTTTACCTATGTTAGCTTCAGTCAAGTGTTTCAATTAAGTCACGCAATTTTACATAATGCATTCGAATAATTCTCTCGATGGTACTGACGATAGTGCTATCGAAAGTGCTGTCGATAGTTCTACCGAAAGTACTATCGATAGTGCTATCGATAGTCCTATCGATAGTTCACACTATCGATAATTCCGACTATCGATAGGCCCACCACTATTTTGGAGATTAATTACATATTTGTATCATAATAAAAAAATGACTAATTTTACAACATGCGAACTGAATATTAGTGTTGTTAGCAGTCGCTAGATTTTTAAAAATGTTGAAAATTGTAAAAGTAAGGTTGATTGTCGTATCATTAAAATTGACAATTTGGCAGACGATCAAACATGACCCACTTTTTGATTAAAATTAATAATAGCTCGGTAAACACTAAAAATAATAAGTATAATATTATATAATTTTTATCGTCTCTTCAAGAGCTAACCGAATCTCCAATAAAATATAGTGTTTCATTTAAAAAATTATAAGTTAGGTTTGTAATTTATTAAATGAATAACTTGTGTATTTGAAAATGCATACACAACTTTTGTTAAGACATTTTCTTGATAAAATGAATTTAAAGGGGCATTCTTGGACTTTTCCAGACGTTTGAGAAACCCTGTATCATCTTAGGAAATTCTGAATCTATAAGCGATTTTAGCTTTCCTGGCCCAGCAAAAGTCAAATCTACTGTAGAACTAATTTTTGCTGAGTTTTTTTTTCTAATGTTTAATAATTCGGCTTCTTAAACGTCATAATGTAGAAACAATTAAAACCACAGATTAGATCTAAAACGATGTGCAGTAACTACGGAGTTTATGCAGTCGTGTCTAAATGCATTTTTATCAGTATTCAGGTTTTAGAGTATTAAATATCAATGTCGTTCACGTTTTAGAACATGCAGAATACCCAAACCACGTATTCACGTTTAGAGGTGTTCATGTTACGGTGCGTTCACGTTAAAGAGACTACACTGTAATAGTTTTATCATACGTATAGTTCCATTAGAATTTAATTTAGTATCGAAAAACGTAATGATATACAGAGTGTTCCATTAAAAAAAATTAATTTTAGTTTGTATCTCGTTTATCCGACCATCAATTGTTTTTCTGTGAGCACAGAGAGAAACTTTGAATTAGTCCCTTTAAGTTTTGCATTAATTATTTTTTCCTAAAATCAAAAATAAAAGAGTTAAAGGGGGTAGTCGCTGTACATTACATACCTGTCTTAAGGCTGTTTGCTCGGCCCCAAAATGGTTTTTCCCATTTTCTGGGCTTATTTTTCATTAAAATCGTACTAATTTTTCGCGAAAAATTTTTAAATAGATTTTGTTAGGCGGCTAAGGCTCGTTTTTCGAGAATTGCCAAAAAGGCCTTAAAAAAAATTAAAATTAAAAAAATTCGAAAATGTAAGCCTTTAGCCGAAATTTCGCAGTATTCAATAATAATAAACCGTCTAGTTTTTTTTTTTATTTTTAAAAATAAGGTCAGGAAATGGGAAACAAATTTAAAATTTTCGGAATGAAATCGCTGAAATCAAATGTGGTATGTGATACACGCTAGCTCCGCCTTCGGGCCTAGTACAAGAGGGGCGAATTCGCACATTCATTCTCCCGATTTAGTGACAGATGAAGAGTGTGAATGAGAGCGAATGCGTTTCAGTGCGTGTATGAGTGAAACACAGAATACACGCACCGTAAACACACGAACGCTACCGAGCGCTGCCAGAAAATAATTCTACAAAGATTTCTCTTTTCAGAGTCGTGCTTTTTGGTAAATTTTTTACGGTACATTGAAAGAAACATTTTTGTCATAATAAACTTCTGCAAATCTGGTAGTCATGCACTTAATTAGTTTTAAAAAGGGAATGCTCAACATTTTGCTCAATATTTTGTTATTTATTTGTGTACACATTTACCTTGACATCATTAAAAATGCCTGTTAATGCATGTAATTAATATTATGTGATAACACAGAAATAAACAATAAGTAAAATGGGTCGGTGATGTAGCATTTTGAATATCAAGTTCACCCAAATAGTGAAACGGAACTGCGTCAAATAATTTTTGTTTCTACACAACTAATTGAATAAAATATAAATACTTGATGAATACGAGGATTCAGATCTCATCAACTGTAACCTAATCTACAACCACGGTTTCAAATTTGTAAGTGCATCTGCATTATACAAAATTTTTAAACATTCGTCAAGCATCTCAAAAAAAAAAATTAAAAGCTTGTTTTTGATCCTAATAATAATTAGTTATAATTAAATATTAGTTGTCTTTTATTTGCAACGCAGGTTAGTTCAGGTCAGTTCAGTTTAACCCAAAGTGAACTGATCTTAAGTGATCGATTTAATAGTAAATAAAACATGCGAGATGCGATCGCTGCATTTTAATCTTCAGATGAAGATATTATTTTTCAATCACTTTACTGCGAGTTAAGCAAAAACAAAAGGTTATTTGGACGAGTAATGTTATTTGACAAACAGTTGAAATAACATCCCCTCTACTAGTGAACCAACTAATCCAAACTGATCTAGAATTTTCGAGGTGTAGTAACCAGCAAGGCGGGAAGTGTTTTGGATCACTTTAGGTTAGATCATGTAGCCAAATAAAACAGACAAATTTTTGAATAAGTGATCCAGGGTAAAAGTGAACTGATCTGACGTGCAAATAAAAGAACTATTAACATTCTGGTCATAATAGTGCGGCCATTTTGAATCATATTGTACTACACATCAAAAGAATCTGGAACACGTAATACGTTCTGTTTTAATACGAGGAGTTAATTATTGTTGGTATCATGTATTCGTCCGTTTGTTTATTTCCCTGTTTTTTAAGTTTCTGTAGAAACAAGTTTAAAATTGCATTCAAACTAATAGCGTTTTCCACTGGCTGCACTAGTGCGCACTGAGTGTATTTCCAACTCGGTTCAGCTTTATGTAATAAAACGAGATGGAGATACACTCAGTGCATACCGGTGCAGCCAGCGGAAAACGCTATAATAAAATAACTCAAATATGTATGCACAACAATTGTCTCAATTTTTTTTTAGTGGACATAGTACAGATAGATATTATATGGCATTATATAATATGGAATCTTGCAGAGCAGATTTCAAATACAGATCTATTTCAGAATTGTCACCAGAATATCAGAAAGAGGTTTTAACTGTCCAGATCGATCAGGATCGTTATTTTAATTTTCTTTTAAAGCCAGTATAGGCAGCACATGTTCTAAATGAAAATATTTTAACTTCGGCTTCATGTTATGCCAAAAATTGTCATCTTTTTTGATCTGAAAAAGAAAACGTATTACAGGAGTGTTGTAAATGTAAATTGCTTGTTATTTTTTCTAAAATCGTCTATAATTTCTATTTTATACACTAGTCTTCAAAACCAAATCGGTTTTACTTATTTTTATTGTCAAAATTATAGCTTTCGTGTGCTTAAAAGTTGAAACTATTACAAAAATAATCTTATAAGATTTCAGAAAAAAATAATGTATTATGATGAATTCAGAACTTTCTTGACGTTTATGTAAATAACATTACTTGTTCACATATCATTCCCAAAGGTGTCAATACAACTATTCGTTAAAGCCAACTGCCCTTGAATCTGATAATAGTAGATATGTGTTTTCTTCAGTTTCACAGCATTGCCATCCAAAAAGAAATAGGGCATAACTTTCATCTTTGCTGCTTCCTGAGGAGTTATTTTGAACTTCGCTAACTTATAGGGACACTTGATCTCAATTATAGCATCCTCACGAACTAGTCCATCAGGACTAGCTCCAAGATACGGCATTTCTTTATATATAAATAATCCGCCGTTCAACTTTATGTCCAAATTCCTGTGAAAATTGTTTTTTCGCAATTTCTTCATGGTTACGGCACCAATTTGTAACTATACTTTCAAAAAATTAGAGGAAATTAATTTTTACGCCAATTTTTTGGCATCAGTTGTTTGACGTCTTTTACAGACAATACCAAATTACGTTGCTGTTAGTCTTCGCTCTTTATGCCATTTCACTTTGGTGCTTTGGCCAACAGTGTTTCTCTCTAACGATTCTAACTCTACCTGGGTCCTGCTCAAGTAGTCCATTCAAGATGATTTCTTTTCTTCTAAGTTTTTAAGAGGGATCACCTCTTCTATTAGTCCGTAGTCACCCTCAGCTTCGGCTGCCTGTTTTCTTTTCTGCCTTGCCCAAGAAATAGTCGTGCTCTGCATTTTCGGTAAAAACGTCTCCTACGCAACTTTGACGTGTACCCGGATAGAAAGATGATTAAATTAGCAAAAAGGTGCAGGTTCGAGAGCTTATTAAGAATCCATTTTCAAATATTACTTATCATGGCCAACTTGATTATATTGAGATGCGGTTTGAACTAGTTTACACGCTAATTTAAGTACTTTTATGGGCACTTAATAAAACTAATCCCATTTTTACAAATTTTCAATAATCTAACCTAACCTTAAAATTTTAAATTGGTGATTTTGTTGGCCCTTTTAAGAGAGACTTTTTTTCTAAATGCAATGATGTATCACATGATATGGAAACTTCTTCAAAATTTTGGGAAACAGAACTTAATCTTTTTATGAATAGAAATCACTAGTGCCATGATCACAAAACTTTGTTATCGAGACTGTTGCAAGCTAACCGCGCCCTTGTTAACGTTGGTAATAAACGGGCGTTTACATTACATACATATTTGTATTATACATGTGTCCTACATATTGTCTGACAAGTCTGGAATGAATCTGAAATTTGTCTCATACTACTATTACATTTTTCATGTATTTGACATGTATTCGACATGTTTTACCAGACAGATTTGTATTCCAAATTAATGGAAAACACAGCGATCGCAGACCATACAAAGGTACTTTACGCACGTGCAGAATAGTTAGTTGTTTTAAACTATTAAGCGATCTGATGGTTTGTGACGATGGAGTGATCCAAAAAGAGCATAGTAATATTATGCTGCCGCGGCCAAAAACAAAAATTCATTGTCATCTTTCACGAGCGATACTTTTTTTTTATTATTAAATACTAGATATGTACCGAACAGATCACATAGTGTAAACGATGTCCTGTGCTAGTATTTGTCGAAGACTTGTGCTAAAGATTCATCAGGATTTGTATGCGACAAGTCGACAGTTTTGTAAAGATTTGTTTTTGAATTTATTGAAGACATAATGTAAGCACTCCTTAAGGATTGCAGAACTTTAAATAGGTCTCGATTCACTTGATCGCGACTATACGTATACCAAGTGCTACAAGAACGTAGAACTTACTCGTGAAATATACGAAGCTCAGTATCCAGAAAAGGCTACACAGATGAAGCTGCAGTGCCACTGATCGTTCGTGGACAATCGTGTACAAGCGATTAAAATTTTAGACCAATGAAATTCTTATCTTTTTGGCACATCATACCCCTAGCTGATGTGATATTGGTTTAAAACTTTAATGGCTCGCTCACCATTGGCTGCAATCGATCAGTACCACTGCAGAATAACTTGATAAACAAAAAGCAAAATTTCTGTGATCATGGCACTAGCGATTTCTGTTCGTAAAAAAAATAAGTTCGGTTTTTCAAAATTTTAAGAAGTCTCCATATCGTGTGCTACATCATTGCATTCAGAAATAACTTTCTCTTAAAAAGGCCAAGAAAATTAGGGAGTACCAATTTAAAATTTTAAGGTTAGGTTAGATTATTAAAAATTTGTAAAAATGAGATTAGTTTTATTAAGTGCCCATAAAAGTACTTAAATTATCATGCAAACTAGTTCAAGCCGTATCTCAATATCTTAAGTAACAAAAAGTTAAGACAAATAAAAGAAATTAGGAGATTTTGGTTTTTGTAAAATTTTAACCAAGTTGGCCATGACAAGTAATATTTGAAAATGGATTGTTAATGAGCTCTTGAACCAGCATCTTTTTTAATCATCTCTCTATCTCTTCAAAGACGGAAGTTACCCATGCTGTTCCTACGTATGCGGGCACACTGTATACTTTGGTATGTTTGCCTGGACTTTTCCCGACTATTCTCTTATAAATGCGGTGGTGATATTGCTCACTGAAATTATAAGAAACGCTCGCAGCGTGGCATCTCACTTCGGAGCTATTTTTCAAAGAGAAGTTAACTCTTTTTCCACCAACAAATTTTGAAACAATTGAATTGTACATCTCCGCTGCATTAATGTTCATATTTAAAAGTAAGCTGTGTGCATTATGCGTCAAATGATTACAGCAAGCAATAATGTCATGAAATAATCCACATTCTACTAAGTCTGGAACTGAATTAATTTCATTATCTTTGAACCCGGTGCAAAAATAAACGTCACAATCAGAATGTTCGCCGAATACGTGCTTAGAGCAATTAATAATGTCCTTTTTTAACGCATTAACTTGCTCTGTGAGCGTTTTTTCTTTCTTGGGTCGGTACATTAGAGCAGTATTAATTCCTATTCCAATAATCTTAAGGCACAGTCATTAATATTTATTCCAACGTTTAAATCACGGTTCAGTTTTTAAGGCACTTTTAATGTTTTCATTTGACTGTTTTAGTGTTTTATTCTGTATAATGTATATTTTTTCTTTACGTCCACTTTAAACCGAAATGTTTCATTGTGCCTAATTTTAGTGCACAGAAGTGTAGTCTAGATAAAAAAGCAATCCACGTAAAATTTAAAAAAAAAACAATTTTATGGGGATAATAATAATGATAATGAAACAACAAAATGATGTTATTGATTTACAGAGGAACAGGCGATGCGTTTTTTTTTTGTGCCGTTGTTTCAATTCTGATAAACTTTCACTTTCGGACAGACGTAGTTTTATTTCCCGAGTTTTGTATAGTTTCTGTGTTAGATCAGGTCGCCGTTTTTATTTACATCACTTTTACATAAAAAAATTTACTGATCTGAGTGTGCGCTCGCCCTTAGAAATTTGCAGAAGGCCGCGGGCGGTGCCCATGTGAATGAGGCCTTATCCGAATGTTCTCTTGTGGGTGTGTCACAAGCTGACATGTAAACCAATCAAAAATAAAGATCAGTGACAGCAGAGTCATAAATTACAAGGAAAACGTTTAGGTGGTAATTTTGTTCTCTGTTCTTTTCGTTTGTGTGTAAAAATGCAGGAACACATATTGAACGTATGTTTCTTCTAAATATATGCGAAAAATAGTGACACGCCCATTTGAAATAGAGTTCAGTTCTAAGCGAGCATACAGCCTTAAGACTATTAATTGCTCTGTCAGTAAAACTAGGTTTAGACGTAACACATTTAGATGTGGCAACCTCCTTTTTAAATGAAAATGTGATTATGGAACAACCAGACGGTGTTGTTAGACCTGGTAATGAGAACAACGTACTGAAGTTAAAAAAGGCAATTTATGGATTAGAGCAATCGTCTAGAGCTTGGTACGAAAGAGTGGAATTTTTTTTAATAGGCTTAAGTTACAAAAAATCTGAATTAGAACCATGTACCTTTATGAAAACTTTAGATGAATCGATGACAATTATTGCTTTATACCGGTGTCCCGGGCCATGTGCTCACCCCTCTAGAATCTTCATTTATTAATCGATTAATCTAAATTTCGGGAACAATAAATTAAACAGAAAAATGGGATTTTTCGACATGCTGCTAGTCGTCATAGGACTTGCGGTTTCGCCGGAAGTGATATCAACTTTCTTATTTTAAATGGAACAC
This sequence comes from Prosopocoilus inquinatus, assembly GCA_036172665.1. Lineage (NCBI taxonomy): Eukaryota > Metazoa > Arthropoda > Insecta > Coleoptera > Lucanidae > Prosopocoilus > Prosopocoilus inquinatus. The sequence goes on from CM069879.1 coordinate 24,601,103, forward strand.
CCTACATATTTTTACATATTTGAAATGTACGGATCATTACGAGTACGAATGCGTATCAATTGTTAATTTTGGTTCCATGACAACGAAAAAAAAACTTTTTATTTTTCAATCTAGAGAGCTACGAATCACATTTTTTCGATCTAATGCGATCAAGTGTTTCGAGAAAATCACTTCTTTGAATGTATTTTGCTCTTTAACATTTTTACAGCATTTGAAATTTTCATTAGGTCGTAACTCATTTTTTTTAATAGAAACTCATATGTTTCTTAGTTTAGTTAAACAGAACATTTCTGTCTGAATACGTTAATACCGAACACATCATATTTTCATTTTAAATAAAGGGAGTGTAAAATTTCAATAAAACATGCTCTATTTTAAATTATTTTCAAAGAAAATATGACGTATTTGGTAGCAGCGTATCAGAAAAAAATGTTCTGTTGAACTAAGCTAAGAAACATATGTGGTTCTATTGAAAAAAATGAGTTAAGACCTAATGATGAATGAAAACTTCAAATGCTGTAAAAATCTTAAAAATCAAAATACCATCAAAGGAGTGATTTTTTCGAAACACTTGATCGCATTAGATCGAATAAATGAGATTCATAGCTTTCTAGATTGAAAAATATAAAAGTTTTTTTTTCTCGTTATTTATCGTATATTTTTTATTTATCGTTAAATTACATAAGCTTTCATATATTAGGTTCTTTCTTTCGCTTAAAAGTTTGAATAGTGTTTCGAATAGTTTAGACCTGAATTTCGTAGTTGCAACAAAACATCTGACTTGAATTTTTAATTAACAGTTCATTTGTAAATAACCATAATTCAATCCAAACAAGTTTTGAAAATGGAAAGATTCAAAGAAAAGAATGTCTGTCTTTGAATCAAAACACGTTTGGATCACGATTTTGTGAGCGAAATAAAGCACCTATTATGTCAAAGTTTATTGGTGAGCTTATAAATCGTCCTGTATATGACTATTCATTTTTCAAGTATGTGAGTAATGTCAAGTTGAGATGGACTATTATGAAATATGTAAAATAAATACACATTTATTACTTTCCTTGCTTGCTTTACGTTAATATACGCCATTTTTCAACGCTACACGACGTCATTCTCCGGAAAATTATAATTACGGTCGCAGTTACAGTACCGTTATCCTAGGAAAGCAAAGCTTTACACTTAACCGGGGTTTCAAATCGGTTTATCAACTAAACTTAAATTCAAATAGAGTACATTTAAATGAAAAGGTGGACTCTGATCGTGCTTTGAGAACATTTATGAAACTCACTTAACAGCGGGTGACAATTTGTTGGCAAATTGTCGGTGAGGCTTTCGTGCAATGGTGCCCCAAAAGCCATTTCGTAAACTGTATGCCCAAAACAATACACATCTATTGACTGTAGGGTAAAAATCTTTTTATGCTGTATAAAATAGGGACGATAAAAACTGGGCACTCCAAGCACGCCGTTCTCAATGTCTAGCAGTTTAACTCTGTCATTTTCTACGATTATATTTCCAGAATGTAAGTGACCTAGAGCAGATTTTTATGGAATATGTAATTATGACCTCTTTAAATATGTGTTTACCATAAGGTAACCCTTTATCATGCAAGAATTTCAATGCTTCTAAAATCTGTCTACCAAAGAGAACAATCTGTTCCGTTTCTAATGGCTTATGCCCCTTAGGATTTCCATACTTTTTAAGAAAAGATTGCTTAGGCTTGACACCACAAAGAATGTCACGCAAAGATCCATTTTTATGACTTGTCCTTACCACAAGTGCCCCAATATCTGTACATAGACCTAGTTCTATAGGATGTATATAAGGATGCTAAAAAATGAATTACACTGGAATCGTGTACATACCGTGCATTCAATTCTTACCTGCACTTGGCAAAGACTTTTAAATACTGCGTGCATATCCTTATCATTTAAATGTTTATCGGGGCCATAATCAACCCAACATGCCCATAATTCTTCCTTAACGTGGTTCTTACTGCGCACATGATAATAATGTTTGCGCAGCCGCCATCCAATTTCTGTTAAAGGTGTAACTACTTCCCATCCTACTTCACCACGTAGCGCTAACGAAACATGTTGCAGAGCAAGTTCTGAAAATATTTAGAAAATTTTGTTGCAAATCGTTTTTAATTGCAGTGAAAACCTCGAGCAGCCTCTGCACAGCTATTTCAGCCCTATTTGGGGCTTCTTCAGCAGAAACGAAGCTCAAAATTCCCACTACAAATCAAAAACGACTTGACCAATTTATTCGCAAATGTAATGTAATAGTGATGAATAGCAAGCTTGGTAAAACCGATACTGCATCTAGCAGGTTACCTCGTCCCCATTTAATACGCAGTTTGAAATTTCCTCCCCGCAAAAGTGACTCGTGACGTCACACGAAATTTCTATCCGTCACAGTGAAGTAAATAGAGTGAGTTTTAATCTGTTTCCTAAAGCTTAATCTAATTCATTCAATTCTGTGGTTCTATTGATCAAATAATGCAAAAATTTCGTTAATACGCCCAATGGAATTTATCACGTTACGTGACGTGCCGTATCGAGATACGCATCCTCTGACCTCTCCGCTCATTAAGGCAACCTTCTAATACACAGTCCAGCTGTACCAATCTTAATGAATAGATAAAACAGCGACATCCTACGATCGCTTTTTGACCTGACATTGCAACAAAATTTTGTAAAACTCTCATTATGCGCTGCCGTGTGAGAGTTGAGCCTAAGGCTCCTTTCTCACACGGCAGCGCGTCGCGTCGCGTCACGTCGCGTCATTTTGCTGCCTCTAAAAGTTGCCCTAGTTTTAAATGAAGCAATTCTCACTCGGCATTTAATTCAAAAAATTACATGTAAAAATTTGACACGACGTGCTGCTTGTGTGAAAATGAAGCCTAACTCAGCCGTTTAAAGGAATTAAAACTGTTTTCTATTAGCAGTTGGACATATTTTTACATGTAATTTTTTGACATAAAATGCTGCCGAGTGAGAATTGCTTCATTTAAAACCATGGCAACTTTTAGAGGCAGCAAAATGACGGGACGTGATATGAGATCCCACTGCAACTTTTCTACGTTCATCTGTTATTTTAACGAAAAACGATTTCAATGGAAGATTACATATACCGTGCCTTCAATTGAATTCCTCATTAAAGTAAGCTGTGATTTTTTTATGAAGTTGGCGACACAATTCTAGAGAAAACAGTTGTCATTAACTATCAGCTGTTCATAAGTAATAGCAAAATTAGGAAACTGCTGACGAAACTTCTGTACACACTGATTAAGGGGACGATTCATTTCAAAATGGCGGGAATTCCCTCCCATGTAAATAATAGGAAGAAAGAATTTCGATATTTTTTCAAAATTTAAGCACTAGTTTGACTTGAAAACGGATGTAATACGTTTCATAAAGCATAAGCTACGACGTGATCTATTTTTAAACTGAACTAGAAGTGTAAATTACTTTAAAATAAATAATCAGTCGATGTCATACACACCAACAGAAAATATTATTTTAAGAAATAATCACAGCAAATCAGAAGAAATAAAATAGATCACGTCGTAGGCAAATATATAAACTATAAGTAGTATCAGTTATTTCAGTCTACGTTCAGTAGTTTTCAAGAAAATATCCATTTTCTGAAAAATTTGTAGAAAATATAGCTTAAATTAAAACCAACTGCAATGTTTTGCTGGTAAGGCAGATTTTGCTTAAAAATACATGAAATTCATATGTTCGCTAGTGTTGAGGTAGATGGCTCTGAATATACAAGTAAATTAGGAGGTGGAGGAGAATCCCAACCCAGGAGGGGACTACAATTTGAAGTTCTGTAGTCTGTACGGGGTCTGTACCAACAATGATACCAAATCATTATAACTGCCGCGCGAGTCTAGCGTTCGTACCTTGACGTATTAGTTTATTTAAAATTAAATATATAATGAAATAACAATTACAACAAATATTTTGTACTGTATGTCGCCGCCAAAAAATCTTTTACACCTTCAAAATTAAGTAGCCGAATTTTTAACTATTTTTTGCTTTGTAAATGGGCATTTTGAGAATTTTGTCATGTTTCTAAACGTACAGGTTAGAAACTGAGATTAAAATGATTACTATTTTACCTGATATGAGTCATTTGTTTAGTAAATATTACGCCATTCCAAATATTTAACGTCACATAAATGTAATTTATTCGAAATAGAATTGTCGATTGCTTATGATCTGCTATTAATATAATTTTCTTAACACTTGACAAGACTCTTCAAAGTTGAATGTTGGTGACAAGATTATACAGGCTGGGCCAATAGTGCATATTCGGTAGATAGCGCGTACATTAATGCAGATTTTTAAAATCTGTTTTCGCTATTACTCCCCTATGGTTTAGATGCACGATTTAAAATTAGTTACAATTATACAGAGTGTTCCGTATGGTTGTGCCAGACCAAAGTTATGTTTTTTTAAATGGAACATAGTGTATATTATTGTTTATTTCGATTAACCTTTAAGAGTAGATAAATTTATTATAAGGTTATTAAGTATCTAAACCTAATAGTTTCCGAGATATTGATAATGTAAAAAAAATGGTATTATTTGATGTTTTACAGATTAGATGTTTATTAAAATTTGGCATTTAAATCTTACAGTAACATTACATAACCTCTATGCAACAGAAAAAAAATTCCATCTCGAACATATTCCTATAATTTTACACAGGGTGATTCATAACTCCTATGTTTATTTTCCTCGATTACTTTAAATGGAACACCTGTTTGCAAATTTTTCTTCCCACATATTATTTGTGCATCATAGTAATTTTATTTAAGCTATAATCATTCATACTACTGAGAATCGGTATTCGTCTTCTAACTTACTCGTTTTCTGCACAGATCAACTATAATAATAAGCTACAATCATTCACTACTGCTGTGAATCACTATTCGTCTTCTAAGTTACTCGTTTTCTGTCAGTCTGAATGTCAATTGTTTAACACTGACAAATTAAATCTCAAGACCAACTTAATACAACGAAAAGCAGGTGTACGCGATTTTTTTTTTTGCAAGCCACAGTACTATTGCAGCCTTAAAATTTCGCACGATTCAGTTTTTCATTGTAATACGGTTTTTAGTGACTTGTCAAAACTATTTAATCATTTTGAATGGCAGATTCCAAATCTTAAAATCGAAATATTTAAAATACCAAATCACAGGCTTTCTGAAGTAGAAAAATGGTATTGCTTATGTTTATTTTACTTTTCTGTTAAATTCTATTACTTCGGTCCTAATAGTTATCTTTTCTGCTGTACTTAAAATATAACCAACAATCTGAGAACCGACACTTTTCAGTGTTATGTCAAATTTAAAGAGAAACCCTGGTTGACAAAACTAAAATTTTGATAAAAACAGGCTACTTGACAAAAAATCGTGCGAAATTTTAAGGCTGCAATAGTACATTTAACGACACAAACATTGCCGGGTAGCTGTAATTATGAACTGTCATTTACGAACGACAAACAAATTAGCTTTTTTAAAGATAAATTAATTTTCCATTTTTTGTCTTAGATGTATGGCTAACATGAACCAATATTTTTCAAAGTAAAATAATGACTGAACTTTAACAAAATTCTTAGGGCCGCTTTCATAATCAGACTAAATTTAAAGTTACTTTAACCTAAAAAAATACATTTGTTTCCCTATACTTAAAGTGACTTCAAATTCAAGCTTCCTTAAAGTCTGATTATGAAAATGGCCGTTAGAATTATTAAATTTACGTCAAAAAGTGGGATAGGTTAATCACTCGTTAAAGTAGGAATTAAGTTGTCTGAAAATATTTCGATCAAGTTTTAGATATTGTTAAATAATCATACATATGTATCTGTTTCAGGAATGCTTTAGTATTTTCCTCATGAAACGACCATCAATTTTTAGTCGTTGGTTGTAAAGGATTACTATTTATTATGGATATTATTACTGATTAAAATGTCGCAATTCACGAACGCCGAAAGAAGAGCATTTCAGTGGAGTGCATTCATAATGTCGGCAATATTTGCGCTATTCCTGACATGCACACGAACACAAGAATCATTTTTATCTGAAAGTAGATAAAAATACCATTATTTAGACGAATTCCTTCTTTTTAAAGTCGTGAAAAATAAGAGGAATTTAAATTGATTAAATTCCCGCCAAGAATCACTTTTTCGCTGAGCTCTTTGTGTGTCGCTAATGATGGACGCCACGTCAAACAATAGACAACATGACCATTCTTTTAAATTTTTACTTGATAGTAGATAAAAATACCATAATTTAGATAAATTCGTTTTTTTAAAGTCGTGAAAAATAAGAGGAATTTGAATTGATTAAATTCCCGCCAAAACACACATTCTGATCGTGTGACGTCAATGTTCATAAGTTGTCAAGTCGTAATAAGTGAATACAAATACGAACACATAAAACTTATTAAAATGAATAGTAAACATCAATATTGTGCTGTACCATAATGTAAAAATACCTGTGCAAGAACTCCGAATAAATTATTTATAAAGATCTTACAAAATTTAGTGTTGCCAATCTTATTTTTCAGTGGCGGAAAGTTCCCGTTTCCACCACAAATTTCCCACCAACAAAGTAAAAAATATAATAATTTCTTTAAGATATTTACTCCGTGATTGTTTAAATTAAAACTACATTTTTCGGCACATAAAGTCAAAATCTCGAATCAAGAGTAATACGTCATTAATGATGCAAACTCATATCATGTTAAAACACTAGAGAAACGTGTAAAATGCCGTAAGCGAATGAGAAATAAGTTGGCAATAGATCGCCATGTTGTCAAATATAAACATAAACACTCGGACATAACCTCAGTAATTTGTTAAGCATGTTTCGTTTGTCTGATAGTTGGACGTCAATGTAATTATTCTAACTGTAAACTGAGTCGTACTGTAAGTTTAATTACTTCCAAATTTCATTCTAGCAATTAAAAATTTTGCACTTATTATGCAAACATCCTCTATAACAGTTGCAACCAAAATTTTGTTACATTACGCATAATTATGTCACTGTTATAATTTTCAACATAAGTAAATAATAAAATAATATGTCCTCAGTTTCTTTCTATATTTTTCGTTTCCCCAATGACTATTCTATTGGAATCAGAAAACAATTTAGTACTAATCAAGTATTTTTTCATGGAAATAATATAGTTACTAATTAATAAATTTATTTTATTTATATAGTAAATTGATATGATTCTGTTTGCTTTAAACTGCTCAAATCACTTTATTCTACCGATTTTGTGAATTGTGGGTATTTTCTTTGTTCCCCACAGCTCTTGTGCCATTAAATTCTGTTATGCTCCCCCCTACTTTGTAATTTAAGGGGAATACTAGTATTACAGTACGGCCATCTACCCGGTAAAACTGTAAAGTAATATTCTTCGTATGCAAAAGATGCCGCCACTTCCTACACATTATTTACTTATGCAATCTGACAAGCAGAGAATCCAATCCCCACCAAATTTTTCCATTTTCTATTCTACCGGTTTGAAAATAACTTTCAACAATAAATATTTTCTGCTGTAAGTCTAACATTTTGAATTAATTGAAAATACAAAGTGTCAATTTGACATTTGTCAAATTTTAGGGAAAAAAAACAGTGAGATCATAGCCCACTTTAATGAGGAATTCAATTGAAGACACGGTAGAAGAACACAACGCGGCCGGGTTGCCTTGAAAAATCTTGCCGCAAGTACCTTCAATTGGCGAAGTTTCAACAGTTTTTTTCCAATAAATTTATTCATTTGTTAGGGCATTGAATGAGGTGCCATTACGTGAAGAACGATCTGAAGAACTCGAAAAAACTTGGTTGCCGCCTCTCAGACTACCGCATGTTACTTGCAGCCAGTTGTAAAACGTACCTCTTTCGTCGATCATCTACGTTCATCGCGTATGGAAAGAAGTTTTATACCAAATTGGAGCTAAATTTGCCCTCTGCACGACAGAGTTTGGTTGCCTACGTAAAAGCTGCCGCAACTGAAAGTTGCCAGCATTTATGGTCTCGCTGCAACTTCACATTTCTCTGAGTCTTTGCAGCAAAAGTGCGAGGTATGCGCGCAAGAAGTACATTTTAGGTGCCGAGGACTGGAAGTATACGTTGTTAATAATGTATATAAATAAAGACTTTCTTAATTACTATAATTATACAGTTCTATCAATTTGAAATTTTTAATTATGTTCAGTGGCCTATGGCTTGTATAAAAAGCATCGGCCACTAAATATAATTAAAAAGTTCAAACTGATAGTACTGAATAATTATAGTAATTTCTTTGAAAGTCCATTTTACTAGAGGAGTAAAAACTACTATTGGCGCAAATGTATCATATTACATGTGTGTATTTGGTGTATTTGCGGGGAAGAACACATTCTGATTGGATTAGATTTGGCGGCAATTTCAAGTTACGCAAAACAAATACGAATATTGTTTATTTTATTTATTTCCAACACTCTCCCGCAATGTTCATATTTTCTCTGTTTTGAATTTTACATCACTTGGTGTAAACATTCCAAACAGGGTTTTCATGGTTTTCAATTTAAGTCCAACTCTTGGTAAGTATGTCAGCTGCCTGCATATCCGTTCATATATATTTTACACAAATCTAGTTTTCACTAACTAAATGACGAACATAATGGTAACGTGTCTCAATGTGTTTGGACCGTTCATGAAAACCAGAGTTGGGCATTAATCGAATAAAGTTTTATCTAGATAATTATCTTTAATCTCTAATCTTTAAGAGTATTTATAAATTTCATATTGAAAAACATTGAAAATACAAGTAAGTCACCGTGCCATTGTTTACGTCATGCTTCTTCACTTATTAGATCATAAAACGACGCTCGTTTCCTAGGATACCGAAGCCAGAAAAAGTTAATTAGAGTCACCAATTTATTCGTCGCTTCGTCGAAGCTATAAATCTATAGCGAAACGTTGAGTGTGTTCCCTTCATTTTTCTGTCCGGTTTGAGATTAAAAAACTTTGTACTTATAATAAATCTAACGAATAAATAAATTATTCATCATTCACGGATAACAAATAAATTTTTTATCTTTATTCGTTATTCGTCATTCCAATAAATTTTGCCCTACTCTGATGAAAACTAGAGTTTCCGATGAACTTGATGGTGCTCTGATTGTCAATATGTAACGTAGAAACGGACGAAAGAAAGCACTTTAAATGTATTGGATCGAAATAAACGAGAACTTTGAATTTCCCAGTTGGATTATTATTGACTTTTTTCTGAACACCATTTTTAATTGCACTCAAACCCTCAAGCAGTCTCTGTACAGCTGCTTCAGCTCTATTATGCGATGTAATAGTAATGAACAGTTTAAACAGCGATTTGCAACAGTTTTTTTAAAACTTTCATTATGCTCTGACAGCAAGCATGCCCGCCTTGCATGGGATGACTTATTATATAGCAAACTGGCTTCAATTTGTTAATCCTAATGCAATGTTAGGTCAAAAAGTGATCGTAGGATGTCGCTGTTTAAATTGTTCATTACTATTACATCGCATTTGCGATTATCCTTGGTCGAATCGTTGTGCTTTGCAGTGGAACTCCCAAGCTACACTTCTGCTGAAGAAGCCCCAAATAGGGCTGAAACAGCTGTACAGGGGCTGCTAGAAGGTTTCACTGCAATTAAAAACGACAAATTCTTTTAATAAAGTTATTAAAACTATTAATAATTCATATATAATAATAACATAATATTAAATTCATTTAAAAAAGTCATAACACATTTGAAAAGTGAGTTATCTCTAAAATTTGTAGTAATGATTATTTTTTTCCCGGGCAAACGGCCGGGCTTGCCCATACCTGGATACGCCCGTGTCATTTAAGGCGGGTGTTGCAAAAACCGTTGTTATAAAACCGGTTTAGTAACTTTACATTTTTGACATATCAGGCGTGGCGTTAGTAACACCGGTTTTATAGTTCGTGTAAACAGTTTGCGCCCGTGGTTAATGTTGCTACCAGGTACTAATCTCGACTGTTTAAATGATCCTAACCTTTATTCGCATTATGTATGCTCGTTATGGTTGTGTACTTATTGTTTTATTCACTGACAGTTGGTAATGCAGTCAGCTGTTGTAAATAACACCTGTCAGTAGTACATCTAAATGAAGCTCACAAATCAGTGTTACTAACAACCGACTTTAAAAAGTTCGTGTAAAATTGTCATTATAGTTATAATTTAAAAAAAATCAAATTTTTTTTTATTTGATTTTTTAAACTTTTAAGGCTTGTATTATTAACGTCGGTTGTTAGTAACGCCGGTTTGTGAGCTTCGTTTACACGTATTACTTGACAGATGTTATTTATAACAGCTGACTGCATTGCCAACTATCAGTGAATAAAACAGAAAGTATACAACTATAATGAGGATACACAACGCGAACAAAGGTTAGGACCATTTAAACAGACGAGATTGGTAGCAACATTAAATACGGGCGTCAACTGTTTAAACCGATGTCACGGATGTTAGTAAAGCGGTAATATAAAAACGGTTGTTATGACTCGTTACAGGGATTTTTATACTAGCACACAAATAAGGAAGGAAAAGTACGTATATTTGACAGAAAATTATTGACTGTCGCTTGACAAAACAGTGATATATTTATTAAAAAAATAACATTCTTTTTGTAGCGTTTACAAACCATTTTTATATGATTTTCTAATTACTGCATTCGTATTATTAATAATAGTGTGTGGGACGTCTCGCAAGACAGCCTGTATTTTTTCAGAAAACATTGTTCTTGTTTTCTGTATTTATTTTTATTAATTAAATGTTTAAATTGCTTTACTTTATTAACTATTTCATCTCTTTGGCAAATTTTACATTTTTTTAGCTACATCATAGAATGTAATATTGGAAATATTTAAACTTTTAGATAAGCAGGACAAAAATAGATTTTCGGGCTTCTATGTAGGGATGGGACTTTGATGTTACACATTGATGTCCTAGTGATGTACTACGATGCTCAACTTAAATGATACTCCCACATTTGAACAATCAACGTAAGGGCTATGAAACTGTCAAATGGAGAATTTAAGATGAGCGTCGTAGTACATATTCACCGCTAAATATCGATGTTTGCTAACTTAGATGTTAAATTTAGAAATAATTAAATGTATGAGGAATCAACGTCACATTTATTAATTTTTAAAAGAAAAAATATCCTTACTTATTATTAAATAAATACAATTTAAAGGTAATATGAAAAATAGTGAAATAAATAAAAATACAGCTTGTCCCAACTGACTTACATCTAGAAGAGAATTACATTTTTTGACCATTGTTTATTAATCCATATTATTTTAAAAATTTAAAAAAATTAATAAGTTTTTAACTTGTTTTTATTAATAAATAAATTTGAGAGGGTGGTACAAGTTTGATCCTTTAAATTAATTTGAAAGTAAGAAAGAAGCGGCTAGAAAACTGCATATTGCAGATTAAAGTTTATTCCATATAATTATTATTATTATTGTCCTAGATCCATTCATTTAATATGCGTTAATAGTTTTTCAGAGAAAAATAAACGTGTTATACAAATTGAGTGCCCGCAGTTTACCATACGCAGGAAGAATAATATGCATTTTATCATCTCGCTTTACGATTCCAAACTCATCCTGTTTTAATGTTAAATAAAAACATACGTGTTTTAAGTCAAAATGAATCATAGAAAGTTACAGTTTCTACACAGATAAAAATCTTCAACACTTTTGGACGTCAGAGAACACTTTTTCAGTGTTCCCCGCGTCCATCCGTTTGTGGAGTTAGAAAAAAAAGGGAGTTATGATGTTTTCCATATGTACGTAAAAATAGGAGTAGAGCTAGGAGAAACCGTGTTGGAGTAAACTCTCACTTTTAGACACAATTTAATTGGGAAAAGAGAACAACAATGCCAAACTATATAAGAATTAACAATTTTTCAGGTAAAACTTTTATATAAGTCGTTAACATCGAAGGTGAAAACATTGAACATCGGCCATAAAACATCGATGTTTCATGAACATCAGTGTATATTGTGCATCGCTACCTCTATGAGAGGACACCTACATATTTTTTTGAAATGTACTTATTCGTATAATGTTTCATCGGTGTCGACTCTCATGCCTACGCATTATTCGCAACCGTCTCAAGATTTTAGCTGCTGGTGATTTTAACTGTGTATTTTGTAATAGTCCTATAAATAAATATGTATGGTTCTTATCTAGCATGTCGACATTGTATATCGTTAGAGGGAGCCATCAGCTTACTAGCAATGTGGGCAAGACGCAACGGGGTGTAAGATAGGTAGGGTTACGCATTTTTACATTAGGTTGGGTATCTCAAAAGATTTTTATAATCATTGTTATTATGTAGCAAACCCGCTTCAATTTGTCTATGCTACTGCAATGTCAGGTCAAAAAGCGATCGTAGGATGTCGCAGTTTTATCTATTTGAAAATATTTAGATTAAGTACTCATAAAATAATGACTAACAAAATTGATTACTCACCACTAAAAGGTTGACAGTAATTTGCAGGATCAATAAAAGATCTTGCGGGCAAAGAAGATACCAATATTGGATTCATTAGTATCACATTTAAATATTTCTAAAAAAAAATGCATAGCATCAATATTGAGTAAATTTACATAAAATTAATACCTGCAGAGCATGTTGCCTTTCTACAATAAATTCAGGATCCATGTTTCCAATGATCTTCTTTGGTGGAAGAGGCAAGTGAATACCGGATATTTGCAAATGCGAGTGCAGTTTAACAAAGTCATTGTACCTTTTATGTATGCGCCAAGTCTTATCAGAAAATGGTCCTCTTTGTACTTTGATTACGAATTCCTGAACATTAAGAGTGCCGGTTAAAATTAAATAATAATTGCCCTTTGTAGTAACCTTACCGTGTGTCCATTAGTGTTATGCCAATTTTCAATGACGCATGATAGGCTCTCAGTATCGTCTATTAACACTTTATTCGCGGTTTGATGCTCAAATATAGCCATTGATTAGAAACCATTGGTAACGCTGTTAAATCCATCAGAAATTCTAACATTACGCCTCCTAAATGTCAGACATGTTTTACTTTGACATTTCAGAATTTTTATGCAGTGCTCCCAATCCGCTAACGCTATGGTCCCTAGATTTGATTGACGTAGTTCGTTTATTTGCACGTCGGAAGGCTATTCTCAAATGTCGGGAGGTGACATTGGAAATCGACAATTGTCGAGGACTAAAGTCGCACAAGTTTTGATGTCTTTATTCCCTGCCTCGCGACCTAAAACGAATTCGTTTGACGAGCGGTTGCTGGCGGTAAGTTGTAAAAGAGTAACCGTCAACGACCACTTAAATTTTATTGATACGGTCATGACGTCATCTTACATTCTGGTCGCTCACGGTCCGTCAGATTCTCAACTTGCTTCGGAGCACGGTACCTTCGAACGGTTGACAGCGGTAGATATATATCTGTCTCTGTTTAAACTTTTAAACCGATGTTTGGTCACGTTTGGTTATTCTATTTTGTCACGTATTGCAACTTATACCAATAAAATGCAAATGCTTTATATCAAGATGTGCAAAAGTACATTTTATCATTAATTATTATTAAATGTATTAATTCTTTTTGTTACCTTCTTTGAGAGATTAATCTAATATTACTTCATCACAGATGTATTTTTTTATGAAGACCCTAATTCAAAATAATTTATGCGGCGTACAACACGTGCTACTTTTCCACGGACGCGACCAAATTCGTTTGTAGATGTCACGAGTTATGACGTTAGAGCAACCGCTACCCACCACTCGTAACCGGACTGCTTGCAACCACTTGCCAAACGAATTCGCTTCTAGGTAACAGATTTCAGTTACCGAATAACAGCAATGACGTATTCGATGACGTCAAACAGCATTACATCTGCCATGGCCAAAATTACAAAAGTAATCGGTTTCAATTACCGGTTATGACAAGTAGCTGGCGAAAATTCACCTATTATTTCTGGCAAATATCTGGTCCTGCCTTTGGTTATGCCAACTGTCATTTCTGACCCTAATATCTCCCATAATTGTGAATGATTGGATGCCCTTAAGTGGAGTATTTACTGGTCAATTATCGGTTAACCTTTAATATTAATATTAATCTGCAGTTTAAAAAACGGAGATGGAAATTTAGCGTATACGGCTGGCGCACAGCAGCGCTTGTGTTGAGAGAATCTTTAGTACAATAAATTTAAATAAAACAAAAGTGCGAAAGAGGCTAAATACTAACACAGGCATTCTTCATTCAAAACGTTTAATTTCACAAAAAAATTGTTATGATTTTGAAATTACAGCTGAATTGTTAAATAATCATAATAATAAAATATGTAATTAGTTATTTTTCGAGAAACTTTGTATTTTTATTACTTAGTATTGTTTTTCTTATGTTCCAATGTAAAATTGTGTGTTATTTTATAAATAAACAATTTTAAAATGACGTTATACTCAAATTTCAAATCTAGTGAAATTTTGGTCAGATCTAGTAACTTTTTGAACACATCCTAGTCAGTGATGTTGAGTGATAAATAAGTAATTGAAAGTGAAAAACATTCTAATTTTAATCTAATAATGTTGAGAAGTTCTTCAAGATAACAATTCGTTTGAGAAAATGATGTTGAAACTTTTGCTTATAGCATTAGCCCTAACATTAACTTATGGTAGAATCCATAACCTTGAAACATTTGTAATTGGTGTTTACAAAATTTTAGATAGAATGTAAAAATTACCTACCTATATTTTTTAGAACGATGCCCGTAAGCACATTGCCCTCAGCACATTTGGGTTTTACAAAGGTGGCCTGTTGAATGTTCAGCTGCAAAATTTTATAGCTCGGCCGCTAAAAAAAGATGATGTGGTAAATATTGATGAAATTTACAGTGAATACAATTACAAGACATCTTATTTAGTTTGGTTTTAGTTTATATCACACATTGGATAATGTTCTGAACTTGGATTTTGATGCTGCGCAAGGTCATTGTGTTCTAGAGGAAGACATACACGTGGTACACAATCCCGCTCTTGCATATTTCATTTTAGATTTAAATTATGAATAGTAAGTATAATTTGTGTAAGTTTATATTACACTAGAGTCTCGATACAGTGAACTAATTGAGGAACGGCTTTGTCACTCCACCGAGGTTGTCCACTGTATAGAGTGCTGGTAAAAGCACCTCATCTGTGATACTTACAGTGCGTTATACATGTACCAAACCACTGCTAAAGCTAAGCTTTGTAATAATCAGTTGTAAGTGCGTCGTGATGCTGTCAAGGAAGTTCCTACGTATGTATGGTTTGTGCAATTCACTTTAGCGAGGTACATTTTGTTCTCTATTTAGAGGTTGATGCAAATATTTTGTGTTCACTAAAATGGATAGTTCACTATATGGTATATTCACTATATCGAGACTCTACTGTATTAATTTTATGTTATCATGGTAAACATTTGTAAGAAAGCCATATTTAGCCAGGTGCAACGGGAAATCATATGGTTCCAGGCAAAAGATTGTGGATCATGCAAATTAGTACCACCAACACTAGTGGATATTTAATTGTTTTGCATGAACTATGGTAGGAAAGTGTATTCTTGATTGGACAATTTATTTTCGCACACTTGCAAGTTTTACTCACGATAATTCCCTTGAAATTTTACATTTGAATTTGAAGATTTTTGAATAACCAGGAAAATCGAGGTTTTCCGATTACATTACATCTTTATGCAATATATTTAAATATAAAGTAAATTGCCTATCAGCCAACCAGATTGCTTATTAATTTACTGTCATTAATGTTTCTTTTTCAATTTACTTAAGAACTACAGTTGTAGTACCGATTAGCGCGATGATTTCATCAAAGCTTGCTGTGTCAGTTATTTTAATACAAACCATACACTTATAATAAAAGAAATGAAAGCAAAATGTGGAATTATCTGTGCAAGCAATGATCGCTTTAATATTTTCGAGTGTGCATTTTCAGAATAAAATAGCATTTTATGTTTTTGAGGAAAAATAACGTCATTTCGCATGTGTTTTTATTATTTCAATGAACTAGAGAATTAAGGCCTCTGAAGTTTAAATATCGTATGTTAAGCAAGCACTCTGGTAATAATGTCTTAACTTTTTGCATGTCTGCAAAATACAATATGTGCATTAATACGGACTTCTTATTCATGTTTACCATTAGCATATACAGGGTGAGTCTGAAATAGACCGACAAATTAAAACCACTAATAGAATTGATGTCACAGATTATGGGAAAAATATTTAAAAAAATATTGTGGGAAATTGAAATATGATTTAAAATTTACCCCGAATGCACGTTCCGTTCACTTGCTGCAGAGTAAAGCGATAGGTTTCATAAAAAAGGTTATAAATCTGTATCATACACTTTTATGGTTTATTGGTATTACGTAACTATTCGAACCCTCGCAGCGCAACCTTGACACGATTCGAATTCCTGAATGATACATGAACAGCTGTTATTGCAAAGCTAGGCCTTTATTTTAATTGTACGAAATGTTTTAAATTATTACTATTGAACGACAGCAAAAAAAAAACTATTAAAAATTAAATTAAAACAATTATTTGTTTTACTTGTCAAAGAAGATGTTGAAAATGCAATCCAGTATTGTCGATGCAAGCTGTAGCCCCTCTCCTCATATTTTCTTGGACACGTGCGAAAACATTCGGAGTGTTGTGTATTATTGTAGCTGCATCGTCGATACGTTGAATTAATTCTTGCCGCGTATTTAAAGGAGTGGAATACACAAGTTGTTTCATCCACCCCCGCAAAAAGAAATCACAAGGATTTAAGTCCGGGGACCACGGAGGCCAAAGCACGGGCCCATATCGCCCAATCCAGCGATTGTGTGTCTAGGCAGTCTCTGACAACAAGAGCAGCATGAGGAGGTGCTCCATCATGCAGGTACCACATATCACGTAGGATTACTAATGGAACATTTTCTAACAAAATGTCCAAATTGTTTGTTAAAAAGTCTAAATAGTTTATGGCATTTACGTGTTGCGGTAAGATGTGCGGTCCTATCAAATAATTGTCAATTATTCCGGCACACACGTTCACTTAAAATTGTTGTTGGTGCCGCATTTCCACGAAAGCATGTGGATTTTCATCGCTCCACAAGTGTGTATTGTGTGCATTCCGAACACCGTCACGAGTAAATTGGGCTTCATCGGTGAAAAGCACGACACTTAAAAATTATTATTTTCTCGCAGTTTATTAAGTAACCAGCGGCAGTACACAACGCGACGCTCCCCGTCACCTGGATATAATGCTTGTACTTTTTGTACCCGATAAGGATGTAAACTTTGCTCGTGAAAAGTCCTGATTACCATAGAGGCCCCGAGCTCCTGCAGGACGATAAGACCCAAAATCCCGCAAATGTTGTACCACGGCAGTAAAAGTACTGTGATGCGGCACTCGACGCAATGGAAACCTTTCGATCCACAAACGGCGCGCGTGATGTGCATTTCCTAAAGATTCACCATACAACAGAACCATGTCTGTTTTTTCCGCTGTTGAAAAATCTGCCATTGTATGTGCACTTTTAGAAAAATACCGAGTAGACTGATGAAACACTTTGCGCTTGCAATTTCACGGTCGCACTAAACCACCGCGTTCTGGGAAGGGCATTACCAGGTTCTCATAAATAATAAAACTTTATTAGACATCTGCAGCTGTGTGTACAATAAATTCCCATTTTCATATACCAGTGCAGTGTTGTGTTTTTGGGTACGATTTTTGATTAATTATATCTCGGAAATCGTTATAGGAATTTTTTTTAAAATATTTCTCACATAACCTGTGACGCCGACCCTATTAGTGGTTTAAATTTGTCGGTTGTTTTCAGACTCACCCTGTATAAAAAATGCAAAGTTGTATGATGATACACAGGTTTATAAGCTTTGATATGCAATTTGAAACAACTAGCATGTATCATGCGGCTTAACAAATTGAACCATGAATATTAAATGAATGGTCATACTTGTAGCAATGAAATGATAGCAGAGTTTAAAGATATGAAACCACCATCAACAAAACAAAATTTTCATATATTAAATTACAAAATAAGGCAGGTTTTTATGCTTTTTTTCATATCTAAGAAATAAAATAGAAACAAAAATAGTATAGTGTACACGTCTTATAAAACTTATTGGACATCCCCGTCCGACTCAATGAGAAGATTTGTATCGCTTAAAAGTGACTTTCCCATGCTAAAATCTTGTACTGTGTAAGAGACCTTTATGAACATATCTGGTACTGAACTGTGCACGGCGAGTTGCATAGGTTGTTCCTTAAGCATTTAGGTCCAGTTTTACAATGGCAGCTCAACTTTGAGCTGAGGTTTAAACCCTTATGCCCGTTTGCACCGAACTAAATAAGAACCACTTAAATTTAAGTTTTGTTTAGTACTGCTTTTTCTGTTGCACTGTTGTATAAGTCATTCTTAAATGTGTTAAGCAGTTCTTATATTTAAGCCCTGGAAACGGCGTACTTAAGTTATTCTTAATGCGCGTTTGTCAATCGGGAGTGAACCATCAGCTGTTAATGAACCTAACCTTATAATTTTTTCGTGCGTTTGCCACAAAAATACAGGTAAGTGTTTGTATTAATTGTTGTTATGGTCGTTTATTGCACGTATTTTAAAATCAAATAAATTTTTATTATAGAAATGGATAGAATGGATGATATATTTGAAGATGACCTGGATATTCTAGAAATATTAGATTTTGGATTTGCAAGGCTCAATTATACCAGATCGCAACATTTTCATGAAATGGATGAATTTAATTTTTATGGACGTTTTCGCTTGACGAAACTTGTTTAAATGTGCTAGCTCTGATAGAAGAAATTTTGGAATTTCCTAACAATTTGTAAGTAAACACTAAAAGGACATCAATGTGTACTAAAATCAATCTGTTTGTTTAACAGTAATGACAGTGTTTCACCTATGAATCAACTGCTCTCCGGTTTTATGCATCAGCTGGACATGTAACAGCAGTAGTAGATTTTAGTGGAATACATACTGCTACTGCATCTAGAATTATTGTCAGAGTATCTCATGCATTGGCTGCATTAAGGCGACATTTTATACATATGCCGGAAACAGCTGCTGATGTAGCCCATACCCAAAATCAGTTTTTTGAAATAGCTGCTTTTCCAAGAATTATAGGTGCCATTGATGGGACACATAAAAATTCAATCACCTGGAGGAGAGGATCCTGAAATTTTTAGAAATCGTAAAGGGTACTTTTCTATTAACGTGCAAGCTGTGTGTAATGCAAATTTGGAAATAATTGATTTAGTTGCATGGTGGCCAGGTTCTACGCACGATTCAACAATATTTAATAATAGCCATCTTCGAGCACGTATGGACAACAGAGAATTCCCAGATAATATATTATTAGGTAAATACATGTTATGTAGAACTTTTTTTTTTAATCAGATTTTTGCTTTAGGTGATAGTGCATATCCATTGAGACAGTATTTTTTAACAGCACTGGCAAATTCTGTTACTAGAGCAGAACAATGAAGCTCACATAAGAACTCGTAATACTGTGGAGCGTCTTTTTGGAAACGACGTTTTCCTGTACTGGCTTACGGAATAAGATTAAAAATGGAAACAGTTCTCTCAGTTATTGTTGCTACTGCTATACTGCAAAATATAGCAAGACAAATGCATGAAGACCATTTACCAGTACCAGAAGAAATGGAGGAGCAAGAACTTCAACTTCTAATTGAAAACGGACACATACCAGAAGTTCCGCATGTACAACATGAAAATATCCATTTGTGGAATAATTTAATTAATAATTATTTTCAAAATTTGTACTTGTAAAATAAATGTTACATTTAAATGAATAAGATTAGATATTACTTGACTCTTGGAATAAAATGGCATGGAAGCCTGTAAGATATTTATTAAAATTTGTACAAAATTTTTTTTTAATTTTGCATATCTGAATTGGTGGTTGTATCATCATGCAATTCAAAAGTTATTGTTTCTGCATCTTCTTCTTACCTCCTCCTTAAAGGCTTGTTTTATTATGGCATATGTTAATTATAAAAATTGTTACTAACCTGTCAAAAACAATTGCTTCTTCTCTTCAGCCACAACTTTTCTAATATCTTTTTTTTTGTTATTATATAATTTCTGTAATGAATGTTGCGGTCTGTGCCTTGAATCAGGACAATAGGAATTAAACTCTTGAGTAATTAATTCCCAAGTTTGCCTTTTCTGGTCATTGATTACGCTGTCTGTTTTTTTATTTTCAACAATGCCTTTATATTTATTTATCAAACTAAATAAAACTTGTTTTTCGTTTGATGAAGAATTGGCTGTCCGTGCTTTTTTATTCAAATGCTACAAATATAAAAGAATAAGATGAGCAACCTTCATATTTCGTTTATTTTTTTACTTACCATCCATTCTATAACTGAGGTTAACACAACAAATACGAAAAACAAAATTCAACAAAATGCACCAGAGAAATGCACATAAACTGTTAGTTCACCAACCAGTGAAATGCATGCTGAGCTAAAGAATAGCTTTGTCAAGTATTGGTGAGATCGGAGAAATTAAAATGTCTCTGGGTGAGATCATGTGCGGTGCAATAGGACAGATACTTAAACATTTCTTAACTTTAAGTAATTCTTATATAAGCATTTCTTAATTCACAAACGGTGCAAACTGGCATTAGAAACGATTATTTCAACAACTGTTGTGAAGGATTTAAGCTTCGGCTCAAAGTTGAACCACATTTGTAAAACTGGACCTTAATGTTTATTATTTATTTTCCGCGGGTTATCTGGAAACGTTTGTTGTAGGCTAAATTGTTTATATTTCCGTTATTCACTTTTAATAAAGCAAATAATTATATTTGCGAAACGTCAAGTAAGTCAATAAAGTACACTTTTAGCTCGTTTTAAAAAGCTTTTTTATTCGTTTCATGTTCCCTGCAATTCTCACGTGCAAGAACTACCCAAAACATTTGTTAAAACGGTAATAACAATAATTCTTAGATCTATTGTTACAGTTTTAATAAACATATCTAAAAAAATAACCCTGAAATAAACTTCTTAAATAAATAAGACTCTACACACGTTAAATTGTGTTGATATTTTATTAATATAATTACAGAATATTTAAGTGAAATTTTCTATTAATACTTGTTATTTAATGTTTATGTCAGACTTTACAAATAACGGTTATTATTATGATGTGGACCGAGTTCAAAGTCAACATATGAGGGGGTTATTCACGAAACACTATAAGTGTCTGCAACCGTTTGCAATTTGCAAATTCAAGTAACTTAATTCATTAAACGCTCAGCCAAAATGAGAACATTATTAGTGTAATCATGGGAACAAGTAAACACCGATAAGGTAATTCTTCAAAAAGATTTGCAAAGTGTCGTTATCGGTTTGTAAATTGCACCTGATATTGACGTCCTGCAACGACATTTGTATGATATAGCAATAGGCCATATTATATTTAATTTTATTTAAAAAGTATTTTTATATAATAATTAATACTAGTAAGGCCCGATCTTTTCATCTCTGAATAACTTTACTCGTTGATTTATTCCCATAGTTACAATTGTAGAGACAATTGTTTCTGTAGGAATTACTCAACGGTTAAAGTTACTCCGAGATGAAAAGACCGGGCCTTAATCTGGTAAGTGTTAATTTGCGTGAACATTTTTATACATACAAAAATATTTTTTAAAGAAAACTAAACAGAATTACGATTTTATAGTAAAAGGTTTGATTGAAAACGATGTGACAAGAAGAACAAGACTTTCGAAAGCTATTAATGTCGATGATCCATTATATTTAGCTATCCTGCTTGGTTTATACAGTCACTAAAACTAAAACTAAAAATTAACTAAAACTAAAATTAAAACTATGCAAAAGTTTTCAGAAAAATTTTGTCTATCCTACTGCAATGTCAGGTCAAAAAGCGATAGTAAGATGTCGCTATTTTATCTGTTCAGCAAAAGTTTCCGTTTATAAAAGCAAAAATTACGCATACTCGTTGCACACCTAGCTGTGAAAATTCCGTGGAGGGAATATTAACTGGAGAGAAAGTACAGTCAAATTTACGGCCGTCCCGCCTTTTCCACTAAGAAATGAAATAAACGAATTCTTAATTTTTTAGTGAAGTTGCATAAACCGCTTCATATCAGTACGGCCTTTTAATTTCTTAGTTGATAGTTATTAATGTTTAGTTATTAGTTTTAGTGACTGTATAAACAACACTTTCCTCTTCAGTCTGATTTGCAAAAATCGCCCAAAAACTGTTTTGACCGTGCAGTTACCATGAAAACGTCACTGCATTGCAAATGTTTGCAATTTGCAGCGTAGGTAACGACTTGCAAGTCCTGTTTCGTGAATGACCTGAGAATTTAACTCATACGCTTGGATTTACGTACATAAAGCCGATTGCCTGGTTGCGTTTGTGGGGGTGTCCGTGTAGAGTTCCTGTATTTAGTTTGATAAGAATTCAGCCATGTGCGATATCCATTTTGATTGGTTGGACCCAATTCCAAGGAATATGTGTTTTTTATGTAATTTGACAATCACTTGACAATTACTCATTATCTAGTTTTGACATTATGACTGGATGTTCAGCGTTAAATTATAAGAACAGGACTAACCAAGGATTTTCGTTCCATAGATTTCCAAAAAGTCCAAAATTGAAATTTATTTGGATTAGAAACAGCAAAATTTACAAATATAATGAAGGATCTCGACTATACAGTCGGCATTTTTCGGAAAATCAATCGCTCACAGGTTTGAACAGAAAAACTCAAATACGATGCAATCCCAACATCATTTGATAGTGATTATGCAAACAATTTAACCAATATAACAGAAAATATTAACGATATTTCATAAAATAATTAGCGATATTTCAGAAAATATTAACAATGTTTCACTTGATGCTGTTGAAATTTCTTGTGTCTTTGAACTTCAAAAAACTGTTAAGGAATATGAAAAAATAATACACAGACTTCAGGAGAGAATTCGAATTTTAAAACGTAACAATCAAATTTTAAGTAATAAGCTGGCAAGGGAAAGAAAAAATAAATTTTTAGTCCAGATAAAATTAAAGCTTTACAACGTAAAACAAATTGCTTCATTCCGTGGTCTAATAAAACTTTTATGACTGCACTAAGTCTCAAATTTACCTGTGGGACAAATGATTATGAGAGCTTATTGAAGTTGCATTTACCTTTTCCTGTATGTTGGCGGGAACCACAAGTCGCTGGAAACAAATTGTTGCATACTATTTCACTGGTTGTAGCACAGATGGGTCAGTTTTATGTGAAATTATTCAAAAGGTATCTTTGTAATAATATTGGGCTGAAAGTAAATGCGATCACTACGGATATGGGTTCTAGTAATCAGGCAATATGGAAAAAATTTGGTATTATTGCTGGAAAATATTCAAAAACTATAAATTATATCCAGTGAGCGGCGGAATTGAGGTTTTTCATGATGAATGCAGGCGATTTGCATTGCTCGAGACCTTATAAGGTCCAGTTTTACAATTGCAGCTCAACTTTGAGCTGAGGTTTAAACCCTTAGCAACGATTATTTCAACAATTGTTGTGAAGGGTTTAAGCTTCGGCTCAAAGTTAAACCGTGATTGTAAAACTGGGCCTAAGTCGTTAAATGAATGTATATATAATATAAAATAAATTTACTTACAAGATTCCATAAAAATAATTTTAATATAATGATTACGGCTTGAATAACCTTAAGTAAAACCTCAGGTCATCCGCTCTTTGATTATATTCAACATCCAATAGAAAAATCAGATCGTGTGTATGTCATAGCAGATGTTCCCCATTTGTTTAAGAATATAAAGCAGTCTCTAATCACAAAGTAATTGAAATCCCTCAAAATTTAAAAGAGCAATTTAATTTACCCATTTTGATAAAATTAAGGTATCAAATTCTTATAATGTAATTCATCACGATGTTAGTACTGTCTTAAATTTTTTTTGCGGAAGAAGATAGTAATAGAGACCTTTTAACAACCGCTTGGTTTGTGGAAAGTATCTTCAAATGGTTTAAGCTACTTACATCACAAAATCTAGTTTTGGCTTTAAGCAAATAACAAAAAAATATAACGAAACTATTAATTTTCTTCAAATGATTATTGAAAGTTAAACGCTTACTTCGAAGAAGAACCAGTACCGAAACGTACTCCAGTAAAAGCGTTTCAAGGCATTTAGCGTCAAAAATAAAATAAATAATAGGATTATTTAATTACATCATTATTTTGAAATGATACATCATGTTCTTTTTGTTAAAAAACGGCAAATATAATTTCCTAAAACTACCGATGTGTTTGTCATTAGCATGACCACACGCGTGTCACAGGAAATAAATCGAAGATTGACAGCAGTAGACAGGGAAAAAATTAACAAAGAAAAATCAAGTAGTTGTTGATATTGGGTCCACATGGCTGAACTCTTATCAAACTAATATACCGGGTGGAAAGTTTCAAACCCGAACATAGCAAAGTTCCATTGAGAACTACGTTTCTGTAGATTACTTCTCGCCGTTTAAAGATACAAAAATGGTAATGGTATTAAATGAAAGATAAAATTAAGGCCAATGTTATCGTGTTAAAATTATTCCTATTGTGTTAATACTTTTGAAATAGAAATTAAATTTTTAAATTTAAAATGAAAAATGTAGTCGCCTTAGTATGTCAGATTTGAAGATTGCAATTCAATAACCAGAATTTTGTACAATATGCTTATTATTCAAAATAAAATTCCATTCATCTGTGTAGCATACTGACGATGAAAAACTGTTAAGTTTATTTCTTTTCTCCTGCATTGCTTCACAAAATACTTTCCTACTATTCTCGTTAATTTCAATACAATGTTGATGGCAACTGGATTTGTGGAATTGGTTTTTTTTTAATATTCTTTACAGTTGTGTGTTACTTATTCTTGAACAGTGTGAAACTTATTTAAATCTTAGTACAATTGAATTTTAAACTGATTTAGTAATGACATCTGTCGGTATTGATTGCCCATGGCATCATTTCAAGTTTATTGATAGTATCAGAAACAACAGTATTTTTGTAAGCAATGACGTAGAATACAATTATCATTTTAATAAAGAAAGAATTGTTGTAACTTAAACGACCAGAATACCTACCTATTAGTTGCTTTGTACAATAATTCATAATACTTTTTGACTGACGTATAAATTATTTTCCATTAATTGAAACGACTAAAAGTTTCAAACCTGACATAGGCGACTAAATTTTTTGTTTAAAATTTGAAAATTTTATTTATATTCCGAAAGTATTCATATTTAGGAATAATTTTAATACCATAATATTGTCCATAATTTTTTCTTTTCTTTAATACCACTGCCATTTTTGTATCTTCAAATGGCGAACAACAATTCACAGAAACATAGTTTTCAATACAAGTTTGCTATGTTCGGGTTTGAAACTTTCCACTCGGTATAGGAACTCTATGTCCGTGTGGTCTCTCGTGACGTCAGATCAGACTGTGGCGATTTTCATTGGTCGCGATCCACGGCGCCAGGCACAGTCGGTACCGTTACCATAACAACGCAACTATCCTGATGATTTTAAATGGAGGTTCAGCTCGGACGAGTGACGTAGACCTGAGACCCGTTTGAGAAATGTCAAATCCGTCCGAAATTGCAGGAGGTAACTTCCCATATACTAACTTTGGACCGAGTTAAGTGAGCGGTCAAATTGCATAGAATCGTCAAGTCAACGATCCGACTAAACCCTCTGACTAATCAGCAATTGAGAAAAATGATCACATGATTTGTGTTGTTATAAAAAAGTTCTTTATTTAACACTATCGATTACAGAAAAACGGTACTACACAACGATCCGACTAAACCCTCTGACTAATCAGCAATTGAGAAAAATGATCACATGATTTGTGTTGTTATAAAAAAGTTCTTTATTTAACACTATCGATTACAGAAAAACGGTACTACACGGTTACTACTATTCATAAAATAGTAAAAAAATAATAAATACATGCACTTGCCCAATACATACAACAAGACGCTGCACCTACGTACCTTCACCTATCTATGTATCTTACGCGGGAACAAACTGAGCGTTAATAGTGAAATAAGGTACAAGTGTTGCCAACGTTTTGATTGTCAAACTCAACATCCCCTCTCAATCAAATAAATTTCTTAGACCTAGCTTATCACGAAGCACGATATACAGAACGCTGGTACGCGCACTTCCCTATCTTCCCCATACAAAACGAGGAAGTCAAAAGTAGTGCCTAGTTACGTGATTTAAATTTTACCACTAGATGACACCAATGTATGAAGGACTGTCACTAAACGTCATTAATGTACTCCCGTAGGTTATATTACGTGTTGTAGGCACGGTTGTAGGCATTGATTGTAGGCGACGTATGTTCAGTATTTACGTGTGTATTAATGGCAAACTTTGGTTGGTGTGTAATGAAATAAAGAATAAACGGCGAGTGTCACATTTAGCAAGCGATCAAACAGATGTAGAAAGATATTTACTAATGTTACGAGCAAGTACGTTTTGCTTTGATTTTTACAAACCTTTCAGAGGTTATTGGTATTATTTGTTTCTTGTATCTGTTTGGTAGTGGTGGAAGAAAGGGCAGATGTGAGATTAGCATTAGTTCAGTAAGAGCATATATTTAGTTGAGGAATAGCATCATCTGTCAGTATGCTTCGAATGATTTCATTTCCACTCACGTAACGATTTTTTACAATTTTTCTTGAAAATGTATCAAGCACACAAAATGTTGCTTTAATATTGTGACACCTGCATTTTGATTCATTCTTGAAGCCTTTCCAAAATCTATAATTAACAATATTTCATAATTAATAGTATGAATCGTAAGTCTACATCTGTAACCCAAATTGGTTTGACAGCAGTTTATTCTGGTTAACTAAAAATTTAATGATGCTTTAAAAATCTACTAATGTTTTTGATTCACAACGAGTATCTTCATCTTGTGTTATTACAAGATGCAAACACTCTGACTGCAACCAGTGCAAATGAATCGAAGATGCTATTTGCTTCACTGTTTTTTGTCAATTTCTTCGAGATTAATAAATCGTTTTATTTTCTGAAAGAGCCAGAGTGAAGCGTAGATAAACTTTCATTACGTTGGTCATCATCATCAGTTTTTTCAAACTTTTGATGCAAATGAAGACAAGTGCTACTCTTACGGTAATCTTGGAATAAGGGATGTAATCAGATTAAACAATATGTTTATTAAATTAGAAATAATATAAAGAAGGTTATGAGCCTCTCACATAACACTTGATATTTTCAGCTTCGATGGAATTAATTTGCAAGGTCATCAAACTTGAAAGAAACAAGCTGCAGTAACGTTTAGGTGTTTTAACTTTGTGCACTTTTGGTGTCACTTGCATGCAGAACTGATGTTACTAGATAGGTACTTTTGAGAGTTTATATCCACTCGTTATATTGAGTACATTTTAATCAGTACATCGGTCAGTTTAATGCCAGATGGATTGGTGGATATTCATTCTAGGTTAGATAGCAATCTTATGATGAATTCATGTTTATGTTAAAATCTCCTTGCTTCAATACAAATTAACTCTGAGAAGTCTTTCTATTTTGACTGCAATGTAACTAAATTAGGAAACGAATTAAATTATTCGCCAATACATACCCTCTTTAAATTAAAATTTCTACGCCTGACAATTTCGCTTTAAATTCATAGTTAAAATTTAAAATGCATTATTTAACCTCAAACTAGTTGTTGCGTACTGACCTCTGTTTATCTCTGCCCATGTGTTTTGTGTTTACCACAAGAGCCTCAGAAGAATCGGCTGCGGAATTTGATAAAAATGACAGACCGCGATACGGTTCTGCCATCTAGCGAATTTTTACAAACTACTCAACTTGCTCAAAATTTTAAACTGAAAATGGCAACGAGTGAGCAGTGTTCTCTATATCGTGTCACGAAGGTACACAAACCATTGAGTAGTTAATCCCTTTGTCAAAATATCTGCAATTTGTTCATTACTACAGATATAAACTGGTTCTGCAACTTTATTTTCAATTTGTTCTCGAATGAAATTAAATTTTATATCAACATGTTTCATACGCTTGTGATCAAGTGTATTTTTTGCTATCTCAATGCATGCTTGATTGTCTTCATACATTTTTATAGTACCAGTTTGTATCTTCAAAACACATAACAATCTTTTTATCCATATTGCTTCACGCACTGTATCCGATAATCACACATACTCTGCGTCTGTTGAAGAGAGTGACTCATTTGATTGTTTTCTTGTCACCCACGATACAGTACATCCATACACTTTGATTAAATATCCCAATGTTGACCTACGGTCCCAATCATTTGCCCAGTCTGCATCGGCATATCCAACTAAAGGTTCTGCACTTTCGTCTCTTTGAAATGTTAACTCATAATCTAGAGTAGATTTCAAATATTTAAGAACACGTTTTAAATAGTTCGAATGATTTTCTGATGCACAATTTTGAAAACGACTAAAATAGTTAACTGCTAAACATATGTCTGGTCTTGAACCTAACATAATATACATTAAGCATCCTATTAATTCTCTGTAAGGTTTTATTTTACAGTATTCTGTTTCTTGATTCAGTTTTAAATTAGGTTCAATTGGCGTACTTATATCTTTACAGTTAGTCATATTAAACTTATTTAACAATTTGATTATATATTGTTTTTGACTTAATCTTAAATATTCTTCTTTATTTGAAATATTTATACCGAAAAAGTATTTCAATTCACCTAAATCTTGCATTTCAAACTCTAGACTTAGATCAGGGGTCATTTTGCAAAGGGCCATATATTAAATTTAGAATGTGTAGGCGGGCCAGATTCAAATTAAAAAAATGTACTGAATTATTATAACATTTCATCTATTTAATTATATAGATAGTATAATATACTTTTTGATTCATATACTAAGTATATGTATAATACACGGTTGTTAAAAATCATATTGTTACATCCGTCACGTAAACAGATCTACTTTTAGCATCAGTACGCCACCTTGCGTCACAGAACATGACTGGAAACTACTCGATCATTCTAGCGTGTTCGGGCAATAGATGGCTCTGCTATATAAGGGTACGATTCGTCTGAAGTAGTTAGTTATTAAGATAGCCAGCGAAGGGTTCGTACCTCGAATAAATAGAAAGTACATTTGGTAAAAGTGTTATTTGATAGTTAAGCTCATTACTACTGTGTTGTTAATGGTGTAAATCGACAGCTGTTAATTAAAGTGTTTTGAAATTTAACGACTATAATTTGTGAACCCCAAATTCGTAACAAATTGGTGTCAGAAGCGGAAATTTCAAGAATGAAGCTGTGCGAGTTAAAAGTGAAAAAGCTGCGTGAGGAATCAGAAGAAAGAGGCCTGGAAAATTCGGGAAAGAAAAGCGTCTTGCAAGAACTGCTGAAACAAGCGCTTGTAGATGAAGGTAAAGACCCGGAAACATTTGAATTTGAAATTGAAGACGCGGCAGCTCTACTGAAAGAAGTGAAAAAAAACATGAAATTAGAAATGCAGGAAGTGAAAGAAAATACAAAAGAGCAAACGCAAGAAGTGAGGAATCAAATGGAAAGTTTGGATATGAAAATGGAAACTTACAGTTTAAAAACCGATCAGAATATAGAAAACAAGAAGATGCAAATCGGTGAAACGATCGAAGATCTTAAAACCGCATGTGACGAGAAAATTGAAGGCGTACGAAATCAGTTTGATAGTACAATGAAAGACATGAAATTTGAATTCGACGATAAACTTGATGAGAAATTTGGTGGAATAAAAATTCAGTTCCAAGATAAATTTGAAGACTTAGCGAAACAACTCCATAAAGTGGAACTGGGTCGTTCGATTGCACCATCGTCTGTGTCGTCAAACCTGAAACTAAAACCATCCAAATTCGAAGGCGACTTACCTTGGTCTACTTTCATCAGACAGTTCAAAATTGCTGCTGACGTGAATGGCTGAAATGACTGTGACACTCGTTTTGGCTCTGCGAGGCCCAGTATTAAGTGCATTACAGTCCATTCCTGAGGAAGTACAGAACAACTTTGATCAACTGGTGGAGAATTTGGAAATGCGTTTGGGTGATGCACATGAAGCAATTCCATACCATCCAATTGAAAACTCGTACCCAGAAAAATAGTGAGTCACTTCAAGAGTTTGAACTTGACATTGAGAGATTTGTACGCATGACATACGGAGATTTCTTACCTGAACCAGTTTTTCTTCGTTTGGCCATCCAAGCATTCATCGACGGCATTAGAGATCAGGAAATGCAACAAGTATTACGATTAGGTAACTTCTCCAAATGCACAGATGTACTGGCCCGTGCACTGGAATTCGAGGCGGCAAAGCAAGCATCTAGAAGCCTAGTACGGGTACGAGAGGTGAAAGCTGCTGATGGGAGTACCCTAACAGAAATCCTGGAAAGGCTGAAACACCTTGAAGAGAAGAAATCCACGAACAACAGCAGACGAAGGAATTATTGAACCGTCGCAAAGTCCATGGGCATCTCCTGTTGTACTTGTAACGAAAAAGGATGGCAGCACGCGTTTCTGTGTGGACTACAGGCAATTAAATGATATCACGAAAAAAGACAGCTATCCCTTACCCCGGATTGATGACACAATTGACACCTTATCCGGTGCGAGATGATTCTCTACTTTGGACTTGAAAAGTGGCTATTGGCAAGTTGGAATGCATCCCGAAGACAAGGAAAAGACAGCCTTCACTGCAGGTACTGGTCTATGTCAGTTCAAGGTGATGCCTTTTGGTTTATGCAACGCCCCAGCCACTTTTGAGCGACTCATGGAATTGGTATTGCGTGGACTTAGCTGGAAGATTTGCATCGTATACTTAGATGATGTGATTGTAGTTGGAAGAACTTTCAAAGAACACCTGGCAAATCTGAGGAACGTTTTCCAAAGAATTGAAGAGGCGAAGATAAAATTAA
Source organism: Prosopocoilus inquinatus (assembly GCA_036172665.1). NCBI lineage: Eukaryota > Metazoa > Arthropoda > Insecta > Coleoptera > Lucanidae > Prosopocoilus > Prosopocoilus inquinatus. Next base: position 24,632,252 of record CM069879.1, read on the forward strand.
ATCCGGCCAAATGCAAGTTTTTCCAGAAGAAAGTGAATTACCTTGGACATGTCATCTTTGAGACTGGAGTAGCGACCGACCCGGATAAGATTTCAGCTGTTAAGAACTGGCCACCACCGAAGAATGTGCACGAATTAAGAAGTTTCTTGGGGCTCTGAACCTATTACAGACGAATAGGTTATAATATGTTAAGGATTTTGCAAAGGCAGCGAAACCTCTACATGCACTGACAGAAGGAAAAACCACATTTTTCTGAAATGTGGACTGCCAAGAAGCCTTTGACAATCTGAAGGATCTTTTGGTGGCTGCTTCTATGTTGTCTTATCCAAGCTCAAAGGGCAAGTTTATTATTGATAGTGATGCTAGCAACTACGGGATTGGAGGCGTACTGTCGCAAGTGCAAGACGGACAAGAACGTGTTATTGGTTACTTCATTAAAGTTTTGTCGAAAGCTGAACGGAACTACTGTGTAACCAGAAAGGAGCTTCTTGCCATGGTGAAGATAACAGAACATTTTCACAAGTATCTTTATGGCCGACAGTTTCATCTTCGTACAGACCATTAAGAACGTAGAAGGCCAGCTTGCCAGATGAATAGAAAGATTACAGGAATATGATTTTACAATCGAACATCGTCCAGGTCGTGTCCATAACAATGCAGACGCACTCTCCAGAAGACCTTGTCCTGAGGATTGTCGGCACTGCTCAAAAGCAGAAAATAAAGAAGGGATAATTCTCATCAGAAGAACTAGCGTTTTAGTAGATAGGTGGCAAACCGAGACCATTAAGAGGGAACAGCGAGAAGATCCTGAAATCAACAAGACAGCAACGTCCTACCTGGGCAGAGATATCGGGGAAGAATCCAGTGTTTAAAACCTATTGGGCACAATGGGATTCTCTGGAGTTGAAGAGTGGGTTGCTAATGAGAAAATGGGAAACACCTAATGGGAGTGAGATGAAGAGCCAGCTTGTGCTTCCAAGGGTAAGGGTCGCTGAGGTCCTGGAGGAAATTCATGACGGTACATTGTCGAAATGTTGGAGCACCATTCGAGAGGATTGCTATTGACATAGCCGGCCCATTTCCAGAAACCAACCATGGAAACAAATACATTATGGTAGTGACTGATTATTTCACCAAATGGCCAGAAGGTTATGCTTTACCAAATCAAGAGTGCTTTACCAAATCAAGAGTCAATAGCCGTTGTGAATGCCTTGATAGAGAATTGAATAACAAGATTTGGAGTACCCACGGAGATCCATTCCGACCAAGGCAGGAACTTTGAAGGACACATTTTCCAGGAATTAACCAGGTTACTGGGCATTTTCAAAACGCGAACAACTCCCTTGCACCCACAGTCAGATGGAATGGTGGAGCGTTTCAATAGGACTTTGGAGAGACATCTGGCTAAAGTTGTTTCGAAAAACCAACGGGACTGGGACGAGCATCTCCCCCTTTTCCTGATGGCGTACCGTTCTGCAGAGCATGACACTACTAAACGAACTCCATACAGTGTCTTATTCGGAAGAGAAATGCGTCTGCCTTGTGACTTAAAACTTGGGCGACCAGAAACTCGACTGGGAATACTCGCAAGAACTCGAACGCCGTTTAATGAACACTCACGAATACGTCCGACGTAACATCAGTTTGGCGACAGACAAAATGAAGACCCGCTACGATCGACGAACCAATGGAACAAGATTCCAAGAAGGGGACCAGGTGTGGCTGTACAACCCCAGAAGGACTCGTGGTATGCCCCAAACTACAGGCGCCTTGGGATGGACCCATAGGGTACAAAAGCTACCCCGTGGTAAGATGAAAGTGATCCACATCGACCGTTTGGCTCCGTATTCTGTTAGAACAGAACTAAGAGGGGGGCAGTATTACAGCCGTCACGCACACAGATCTATTTTCAGCATCAGTACGCCACCTTGCGTCACAGAACATGACTGGAAACTACTCGATCATTCTAGCATGTTCGGGCAATAGATGGCTCTGCTATATAAGCGAACGATCCGTCTGAAGTAGTTAGTTATTAAGATAGCCAGCGAAGGGTTCGTACCTCGAATAAATAGAAAGTACATTTTGTAAAAGTGTTATTTGATAGTTAAGCTCATTACTACTGTGTTGTTAATGGTGTAAATCGACAGCTGTTAATTAAAGTGTTCTGAAATTTAACGACTATAATTTGTGAACCCCAAATTCGTAACAATATAAAAGTTTGTTGGTATTTTAGGTGGAATACAACAAACACCGGACAAATAGAAATAAATTTATTTAACGAATTCAAGAGTAGCGAGGGTAATTAAAAGAGCGAGGAGCGACGCGCGACCGATACCGATGAGGAATTTGGTCTTACTGTCCAATTCTGAATCTTCCGCGGTCATCCTTTGTGCCTGGTCGACCGACCCTCGCATCCCAGCTTTCTTTCCGGGAATCCAGGTCCGTTTCTGACCGGCGTGCGAACGAATATCGGTGCTTTGTTACCCTGAAAGTTACTTCTCGGCGTTGTAATATTTTAATGTTTTGTGCCGCTGTCGCTACAAGTTATAAAAGAGGGTAATTATTTTGAGCTCCAGGATCCAGATACTTGACTTCTCTTGTTTTTGACAAGCTCATTGATTTCAGGTATCATATTCGTTGTAATTATTTTAAGAATTGATTGAAGATGTTCATTCGTAAGTCTTGTGTGATGTTTGTTCTTATTTATTTTCATGACGAAAAACATCTGCTCACATAAATAGGTACTACCAAACATGCACAGAATGCGTGCTGCATGCTTTTTAATTCCGGGTAGTTTTCCAAACTCTTGAAATATTGTGCATAAAATGTAAGAGCGTTAGGCTCTTTAAATTTTTCTTTCAAAATACTGTCCGATTGAAGATGTATCAACTACATTTGCAAATGAACTGGTGCCTGTGAAGCTTCAAAATTGAATGGATTGTTGAAAATTGGGAATTCCATTTCATTCATTTTGTGGAAGTTTTTGGAGAAGTTGAGAGTATTGATCCAATTTTTTTGGTTCACTGTGCCAAATGATTTTAAATGAGGGAAATGATCCAAAGTTTGATTTTTTACCTGATTTTCCCACAGCCTCATCTTTGTTTCAAAGGCTTGAATAAATGAATACATTTGAGTGACAATCAGATTTACCCTGTAACTTTACAATCAGATCAGTCAAGTGTTTATTCATATCTACCAAAAAGGCACAATCAATCCACCAGTCATTGTCATAATCAATTGGGTTGCCCTTTTCTAACATGAAAGCTTGAATAGGGTTACGTAATGCAAAAAATCTTTCTAAAACTACTCATCGATTGAGCCAACGAACTTCGGTGAAATAAGGGACATCAGAAAAGTTTTCGTCCAAATCTTGTGAAAACTGCCTGAACTGTCGGTGATTTAGTCCTCTGCTTCTTATAAAATTTACTATTTTAATTATAGGTTGCTTGACATGGTCCATTTTTAAATGTTTGGATACCAATGATTCCTGATGAATTATAGAGTGAAATCCCACAAAATGGCAACCATGGCAGGAGCGTCATCCGTAATTGTTCTGATAAGTATATTCCAGTCGAGTTCATATTCTGCTATCAAATGCTCAATTGCAGAATAAATATCATTTGCTGTTGTAGTATCTGTCAATGGAACGCACTTTAATAGTTCTTCAGTTATTTCAAAGTTACACTGTTAATACCTCGTATAAAAACAGCAAGTTGAGTTGTAACAACAGTATCAGTGCTCTCGTCAACAGACAGTGAAAAGTTTGTAAATTCCTTAATTTTTCTCAGTTGAAGAACCAAATTTTGAGATAAATCATTTATTCTTGAAGCAACAGTGTTTCTTGACAGCGAAATATTTTGAATTGTTGACTTTTGAATTGGAAATGAAACATCGACAACTTTCAACACAGTCTTTAATAAAATCACTATCAGTGAAACGTTTTGATCTCTGCGATTTCTAATGCAATAATAAAACTTGATTTCAGGGCATCTTCGCTCTCAGTATTAGCTTCAGTAAACATCGATTGTTGACCTTGAAGTTTAGATTTTAAAGATGACAATTTGTCCATTCTTATTTTTTCAGTGTAACAATCGAATTTTGATATATGATTCGTATCATCGTGTCTCTTCAAGTTAAACTCCTTACAAACAGGAACTGTTTGATTGCAAATCAAACAAGTGGTTTACCCTTCCATTCTATGAAAAAATATGCAATTTCCCATTTAGACTGAAAAACAAGACATTATGCCAAAATCGTCGCGCTGACGCACTCCTTTTATATCGAAAAGGAAGGTTCTAGTCTAGACTCGAAGCGCGTGTTCTCAACAAAAATAATTTCCGCTTGTTACTAAGAGATGGCGTTACTGTATATCTCTCTCGCTTGTCTAGGCACGCGTTTCCCTTGAAATTACTTAGAAATGTAGTGGACGCATTTTTAAACTTCCGTTGCACGTCATTACTGAATGATGACGTCAGACGCATACATTGTTGCCAAAAGTTCTATTTCATATTAACTGTTCAATTTAAAAAATAACATGTCAACACATTATAGGATATGTATGTATGCAAGTAACTTACGCTAAAATAATAAAAAGTGAGCTTTTACTGCGAAAAAATAGTGTATATTGCAACATGTACTCTAAAGACGGAATAACATTTTATCATAAAATCAAGTTTTCTTGACAGATGAAAATTATAAAATATAACTAAAATTGTTTAACTGGCAAAAAGAAAGAATGAAATGGCAAAAAACAATTTCAGTTATTTTAAATTGAAATAGGAAAATCTACATTGTGTGTTCACTTTTATAAAAAAGAGTGACGGTGTGTTTGTCGGTAAAAATTTCATCGCATTCATCAGTGTCGGAATCTTCTTGGATATTTATTATCAGTTCATTTGTATCAAAATGTACTTCTCTATTCCACCATTTGTTTATAGTTTCTTCTGTGTGCCTGATGGTATTTTTCCAAACCATTGGAGTAATTGTAGATAATGTTTCTTCCCACATTCTTATGCAGCTTTCAACTCCTCTTCCATCCCTTCCAATGTGCCTGTTGTAATATGTTTTTACAATTCCCCATATATTTTCAACTGGATTGAACAAGCAGTGGTACGGTGGTAACTGAAGTACTTTATGTCCATATTCTTCTGCAAGTCTATCAGCAGCGTATACTTTTTTTGGTTTGTGCCTAAAAGAACTTCTTAAAAGAGATTCATTTATAAGTCTATTAATGTGCTTACAGCGCAACTAGGTGAAGCAATTGTGGCTTTAGTAAATTTTTTTCAAAATGAATATTTTGATCACGTAACCACTGCTGTATTTCACATTTCTTCCAACTTGAAGTTGGTGCTTTATTAAGGATCGTAGAATGATAACTGGCATTGTCCATTATTATCATTGATGGTTGCTCTAAATTTTGTATTAATTGATTTTCAAACCACCGCAAGAAATTGGCTTCATTCATCTCTCCGTGATAGTCAGGATTTCGTGTATTAGATGAAAATACAAGGGATGCTCCCGGAATAAAACCATTACTGTTGCCAGCATGGAGCACAATGTACCTATATAAAATAAGCTAGTTGTAATATTTATTTACATATTAATTATTTTGGCACTAACCTCTTACCATCACTTTTCACAGTTTTAACACTTTTAATATTAGAGTCTTGCCACGACCAGTTACCTGAACCATCTTCGAATATCCATGTTTCGTCTAAGTATACAAATTGCCAGAAGCAATTATTGTTCATGTTTTGCACATATTTTTGCAGAAACTCTAATCGTGCTACAGCAACATATGACAATTCCATTAATCCTCTACGGGTATCGTCTTTTTTCCATCAGAACCCAATTTTTTTTAATATTAAGCCAAGCGATGTTAAACTTCCGTCGAAAATGTGCCTCGTTTTTAATTTTTCCAACAAGGAAGAGCGTGTAATGTGTTATTCTGTCATAATTCAAACTCTTATATAAAAACTATAAAACTTGTATGCTGTTATTTCTGTACTTACTATTGTGATACATTTCGTAAATAACATTTGTGGCATTATCTGTGTCACAAACAGGCTTCCTTCGAACTCGCTTTTTTGATGCACCTTCTAGTGGTTTATTTGCTTTCATACATTGTGATATGTCACTGACAGTTGAGATGCTTATATTTAAAGCTGCAGCAACCCTCTTCAAAATCAAAATATTCATTATCATACTAAGAGCTGTAAGTTAAATAATTACCTCACGAACGGCCGTCAGCGGAATAAGCGGCTCCCCGTTATCACGTTCTCTCTCGAAAAACGTTATTACTGAAGCAATTAATTGCTTCGATTGTACACAGAAACCCTTTGGCATTGTGTATTACAAGTGCAGGCGCTTAAGCACAAATAAATACCACAACGTGAGTTCTTAGAAGAACTGATTTTATATAAAAGCGAAACCAAACGAAAATATAACCTGACAAACACAACAAAATGACACATTTATGTTTGGCAACATAGCCATGTAATATCTTCCGAGATCAAAAAAACCTCTCAAAATAAAATGTTCAAAATGGTTATTCTTTCATAAAAGAGGAAAGAGTTACTAAATTAACTTTCTTCAAGACGAAATAGAAATAAAAAACTACATTTTTAATGCAAACATTAACTTTAACAATTTTTAATGTAGCTGACATTTTTAGCTTGACTACTAAAACTTTGACGTCATATTAATTTTGTTGATGACGTGCAACGGAATATAGGGCGCCTCTGCTTTAGGAATCGAGTAAAGTAAACTAAAAGCTTTAAAAAACATGATTCTTCTTTTTGTGACAAATTGCGATCGCGGGCCGTATCTTTGACATGGCTGACTGAGATTAACTTTCAACTCATTAATTTCTGACATTTCGTTTGAACATAAGATCAAGTCATCAACATATGACAGAATATAGGCTACAATAACATCTTTAGTTCGAATGTACAAACAATAATCATTTTTTTTATTTTCACTTTCAAAACCACGGGGTTGTCTCATGAAAATGTCTTCCTGCATTTCTCCATTCAGAAACGCAGTTCTTACGTCCATTTGACTTAAAAACAATTTTTTATGGTATGCAATCAATGTGGTCGTTCTAATTGTTGTAATCTTCGCTACAGGAGCATAAGTTCCTTCGTAATCCAATCCGTGTACTTGAGTGTACCCTCTTGCAACTAATCTTGCCTTATATTTGGTTAGTTTACTACTTTCATCTGTCTTTATTTTAAAAATCTACTTATTATCTATCAGTTTTGCGTTTGAAGGCAGCTCTGTTAAATTCTAGGTATTATTTTTAATTAACGAGTAAAATTCTTCCTGAACAGCTTCTATACCATTGTTAAATGTGTGTAGTCATCAATAAACGTTAAAAAATAATGTTTGTTATTCCAAGTGCTTGGTGTTATATATTGCATACCATTTTGAGTTGATATTAGTGAGTTTGCGGCAACCCTTTTCCGTTATGTTGTACGACCATTTTTGCTTATAATATAGTGTAATGCAATATTATGAAAAGTTCGTTTGCGGTTATCGTCAAAAATAAATTACGTTATAAACGTGTCTTGGTTAGCAAGTGACCATTGGAGCAAGAATTGTCAGCATGACAGATGGACAGATAGCTCGTCTAATTTGATGTTGTGAGTTGGTCAGTACTGAAAATCTGAATAATTTTGCATCTTTTACAATAATATTATTAAGTAGAAAGTTTTTTTAATCTCAAACCGGACAGAAAAATGAAGGGAAACACACTCAACGTTTCGCTATAGATTTATAGCTTCGTCAGGAGCTATAAATCTATAGCTATATATCTACTTACTATTTTCATCGGACAAGAACAAACTTCAATCAATAATATTATTATTAATTATAGTTTATTTATTCATAACGTTAATAAATTTATTAGCTTTTATAAAATATTACATGCTTGTTGCTATAACGTAAAAATGTTCGGCAACTACGTCGACTAAAATCGGCTGTGCACGCCTACAAATTCCGTAAGGATTATATCCTGATTGCATCCCTTATTTTAAAAAATAGCGTTCGGAAATTAGTTCGGAATAATTTTCCATAACCACAACGTTACAAAGTTTTTTTAATCTCAAACCGGACAGAAAAATGAAGGGAAACACACTCAACGTTTCGCTATAGATTTATAGCTTCGTCAGGAGTTGAGATTAAAAAAACTTTGTACTTACTATTTTCATCGGACAAGAACAAACTTCAATCCACAACGTTACAGTTTATAAGGAAAATTTTTGTAACGGAAAACACACTACCGCAAACTCACTATTATGTCAATGTCACCTACACATTTGGCTTCTAATGATTCATCTTCTTTAGCGATTGCTATTTTCACTGACTGTTCTAACTGAACTAGTTTCTTAAATAATGTTTTATCATTTACCATATGTTCACTTGCACCAGAGTCCAAATACCAGATGATTTCACTTTGATTTATTTCATTTTTATTTTGACACATCATAAATGCTATTTCATTATTTTCAACAGTTAAATTTGCATTTCCTGTTTTTGGGTTTGTTACATTAAACTGTTCACGTTTTTGGTATGTTCGTGCTTTACAGTCTGCTTTCTTGTGACCCACCTTTCCACACTGATAACATTTAAATTTAAATTATGAAATACCACTAAATGCTGTGACTGGAACTTTCGATGGATTCGGTTTGTCATTATTACGGGTCGGGGAAATTTATTTTGCGCTGTTCAAATTTTAATGAAGCGGGCAATATGATACTAGAGCGCAGCGTGAATGCAAACGCGAAAGCTGCGAGGACAATTAACGCCGCTATAGCAATGGTGTTATTCAGTATAATAAAAAACAGAGCAATATTACCCCAACAAAAAAATACAGTTGTGCAATCAACTCTTCTTGTTTCAATATGTAAATATTTTCAGAGTAATTAGTTGACCAGTTGTACCTCGACCTCCGGAATATATTGCCATATTGCGTCTTATAGAAGAACGACGTAAATTATTTCAACAATCCCATTACACGATGTGCCTGTTCGGTGCCTTTTTACGGCGCCACTGAAAGATGGCGTGAACATATAAAAATCCTATCCTTAGTCATTATTTGCACTTTTTTAAAGGTGGCTCGTGACTATAGTTAAATATTGTTACGAATTTGGGATTCACAAATTATAGTCGTTAAATTTCAGAACACTTTAATTAACAGCTGTCGATTTACACCATTAACAACACAATTGTAATGAGCTTGTCTATCAAATAACACTTTTACAAAATGTACTTTCTATTTATTCGGGGTACGAACCCTTCGCTGGCTACCTTAATAACTAACTATTCCTGGCGGATCGTACGGCTTATATAGCAGAGCCCTCTATTGCTCGAACATGCTAGAATGATCGAGTAGTTTCCAGTCATGTTCTGTGACGCAAGGTGGCGTACTGATGCTAAAAATAGATCTGTTTGCGTGACGGATGTAACACTGCCCCTTCTTAGTTCTGTTCGTCCCGAACAGAGTACGGAGTCAAACGGTCGATGTGGATCACTTTCATCTTCCCACGGGTAGCTTTTGTATCCTATAGATCACATCATTGATCCTCTTAATTATTTGATAGGGTCCATCCCAAGGTGCCTGTAGTTTGGGGCACAGACCACGAGTCCTTCTGGGGTTGCTAGTAACCTGGTCAATTCCTGGAAAATGTGTCCTTCAAAATTCCTGCCTTGGTAGGAATGGATCTCCATGGGTACTCCAAATCTTGTTATTCAATTCTCTATCAAGGCATTCACAACGGCTATTGACTCTTGATTTGGTAAAGCACTCTTGATTTGGTAACGCATAACCTTCTGGCCATTTGGTGAAATAATCAGTCACTACCATAATGTATTTGTTTCCATGGTTGGTTTCTGGAAATGGGCCGGATATGTCAATGGCAATCCTCTCAAATGGTGCTCCAACATTGTAAGGGTGTAATTTTCCGCGAGTCTTTTTCGCGGGTCTGGATACTGCAGTACATGTAGTACACCTGGCACACCAATTTTCCACATCAGTTCTACATTTCGCCCAGTAGAATCTTTCTCGTACTTTCGACAATGTCTTGTTGATGCCCAAATGTCCACCGGACGTGCCGTCGTGAATCTCCTCCAGGACCTCCGAGATCCTTACCCTTGGAAGCACGAGTTGGTCCTTCATCTCCTTGCATGATCTACAATCCCCTTGCCCCTCTGGATCACTGAATTTTTGTCATTTAATAAACGGATCGTGACATATAGCGCTCATTATTTTAGCTTAGAAGTAAGAATACTAATATTTTTTTAAATCAACTTTATGAAATAGCAGTTTTGATTAAATTGTTGTTGTTTTCTTGATTGTCATTTGAATCGTAGGTATTTGGATCACGATTGCAGGAACATGATCCTAAATTATTAGTGTAAGAATACGTCTATTATTGTTAAAAAGTTCATCCAATGGTTATGAAAACATCAGCTTCAGACATGGGAAGGTACTTGCTTTTAAATGTTATTGTAGGTTAGGTCACCGAATTGTACAGGGTGGATTAATTTCGATGTCTCTTATGGGCATCTCCGTAACTATAAGTGATAGAAGAAAACTAATGGCCAAGTCTCGATCTCTTTTTTAGAGATTAAGTCAAAAGCGTAAACAAAAATTGGCTATCTTCTTTTGTTTTCAAGTTATGGTCAAAAATTGACATTTTCGACTTTTCGTTTTTCGGCCATATCTCGTTTATTTCTAGAGATATTAGAAAACGGTTTGATCATTATTAGGACACTTTTTAGAATACAATTCAGTGGTGCAGTTCCTTTTTTAATATTTACTTGCATTTTCAATTTATAATATAAAGTTATATTTTTTTAAATAGAAATCATAGTGGGCATTAAATAGAGATTTTTTTTCTGTTTTCAAAAATATATACTTTGTTGGGTTTATTTCTTATAATTAATAGGAAAAACTGTCATTTTTATTATTATCCTTGCGTAAATATCCTAGTCTCAGTGGGCTGGGTTCAATAAGGAGTCGATTTTTTATTTTATTAAATTTTAACAAGCTTTCAAATATTTTCAAAGTTTTGGCTGAGTAAATAATTTCGTATTCGCGTTAATTTACAAATTTCCGTTTTATCGTTTTGAGCGACCTTTCTGATAAGAGTTCCTGTCTGATTTTCTATTGAAAATGAGTTTATCATTCAATTTATAGAAACATTGTTTTCAACCTCTAAACAGTCAAAACGAATACTCAACGTTTCACTATCGGTTTATAGCTTCGTTAGGAAGAAACGTTGAACGTTCCTGTAATTTTCACAATATCTTTTTAAAACTGAAAACAATTTTTATACAATTTCCATCGGACAAGAAACGACTTCAATAAAAAATTTATAATTGAAGTCGACTCTTGTTCGATGAAATATGTGAGAGAAAATAGTTTTTAAACTTTAAAACGGACACTGAAATCGCAAGAACACTCTACGTTTCGCTATCGCTTCATAATTTCGTCAGGAGTGAAAAAATGTAAATAAACAAGTTGTCAAGAGGAGCAAAAAGATAACATGATTTTACACTAAAATACAAGTTTTTCGGATAAACATAGGGGTAATATTAACTAAATTAGAACTAAATTAAGCTTTCTTTTTTTGTTTCTCTTGAGTTGTATTTTATTAAAAACACGAAAAACAAAAACAAACACACAAATAGTAAAATATAAACAAAATCGGACATGTATCAAACTAAATTTACGTGCATTCATATTTAATAAAAACAAAAAAGCTTTTGCCAGATCGGTCGCGATGGGTGCTACATTTCTCAAACGTAATTTTGTAAAATAAAGTGAATATGAAATACTTTACGCGGCCAAAACTGTCTAAAAGTTTGAAAGTTCGTTAATATTTAATAAAAACAAAAAAAAACGTCGGCACTGCATTGAAGCCAGCCTACTGAGACTAGGATACACAAGGCTAATAACAAAAATGGCATTTTTCCTATTAATTCTAAGAAATAAACCCAACAAAGTATATATTTTTGAAAACAGAAAAAAAGTCTCTATTTAATGTGGGCATTGTCTACTATGACCATTTAGAAAAAATCACTTCCGGCGAAATCAATTATAATAATTAAAATATCACTTCCGGCGAAACCGGAAGCCCTACGACGACTATCAGTGTGTCGGAAAATTCCATTTTTTGTTTAGTTAATTGTCTCTAAAATTCAGGTTAATCGATTAATAAATAAAGATTCTAGAAAGGTGAGCACATGGCGCGGGACACCCGGTATATATTACATTCTCCACACGCACGTCAGTTGATGTAATAAATAAATAACAAAGTAAAAAATTGCAATTCAATATCACCTAACCTACTTTGTATGCATACCGCCACGTTTTTTGGGATTTAGAAAATGATTTTTTTTTTAACTAGATTGGCGGTTCAAAACTGCACATTTGACATGAATTCGCGTTATTTTTTAACTAAAATGAAGCAAAATTCCCTAGATGAAAGCATCTTTTTCTCGATTTTACTTATGAATATTTGCAAGTGATTTTGTTTTTAATTTGAGTCGCCGGTAATGCAACCAACTTTGTATTTTTTATATTAAGAGCAGTTCTACTGTTTTAATTGTTTTCGTTTATAGCCTGCAAGTTAAATGCAATGCACAAGGGCATCAAGGACTTGATATCTACGAGAACCTAGGCAATACACCAGTTACAAGCAAAGTACCGGCCGCTTGTGAGATAGTAGCAATAAATTTTGATTCTTTTGTAAAAGCAAACCAGACTTACTACAACACAAGTGTAAGAAAGTATTATTTACGTTTTACTTGCTACATTTGTAATGAATTTGAATACTTTTAGTTTATCATATTTGTGAGAAGCGACTTACAAGAAGGTCTTTACAACTTGTACTTCCACAGCTGTCCAAATTATGCACCCAATCGCGAAGTTACCTATAATTTTTCGGTAAGTATCGCTTTGCGTATGGCCAAAATAGTCTGTCAGTATTTTTTTCTTTTGTGTCATAGATGGTGATTACGGAAAAAAATGCAGGTGGCTATTTTCTTTCTGCTGGAGAAATGCCCTTACCCGCATTCTATTCCAGTGCAGCTGCAGTAGTTTTTCTTTCGAGTCTTTTTTGGACCTGGTTTTTAAAACGATCGAAGCATCCAGTATTTAAAATTCATTATTTCATGACGGCTGTGGTGTTTTTAAAAGCCATCACACTTGCATTACAGGGAGCAAATTATTACTTCATCGAACGTTCAGGTTTAGATTTACCATCATGGGTCATATCATTTTATATTGCTCATTTATTTAAAAACTTAGTATTTTTCGTCACTTTAATTCTCATGGGAATTGGATGGACCTTTGTTAAATGTGTTCTTGATATTAGAGATACACTGCTTCTCATAACAGTAATGTCTTTGCAAGTACTCGCAAACGTGATTGAGATCATTTTGAAAGAAGATGTCGGAGAATATGTGATGTGGCGAAATATTTTTATCGTTGTTGACGTACTAAGCTGTATCTGTATTCTTCTTCCTGGAATCTGGTCCATTCGTCATGTTCGAAAAGCTTCACAGGTTTATGGTAAGGCCGCGGTTAATTTAACAAAACTTTTCCGCTACTTTTATGTGATGGTAACGTGTTACATATATTTTACACGTGTCATTGGTTACTTGCTCCAGATAACCGTCCCATTTCGATATAGTTGGCTGGAAGAAACATTTCGTGAAATGGTCACATACGTTTTCTTTATTCTTCTAGGATATAAATTCAGACCTGCGGCTCTTAATCCTTATCTGTCTTTACCTTCAGATGAAATGTAAATAATTAAAGGAAGATAACATCTTTTAAATTTTTACGGTAACAAACTTAAAGTAGCAATGGATCTGAATATGAAGTATTTCAAAAGTAACTTATAATTTTATGAATTAAGTAAGCATCGTGACAATTTTTATTGTTATTATTATTATTTTATATTCCTTTGAACTTTCATTACGTTCTGTTCGTAACAACGCCTCATTTATTCGTTAATTCAGAACAGGAAATATGCTGCCAACATATTTTAAAGCAGTTGTTTTAAATCATATATATTTCCTAGGATATTATCCGTGGGAAATACACATCAATATAAAATCTTTTCTTATAATTAAATGTTATTATTTATTTTTACATTTCTAATATGGAGTAAATAACAAATATACACAGGTTTTCCCAATACTAGCGTCCTCTTTTCCTTAACCTATCTTTATTCACTGGCGCACTATTAATTCCTGTCCCATTTTCAACTGCGTTTTTCTCAGGTATATAGTCGACTTGCTTCCGGAAAATTTAGTATTACATTCTACATTCCACACACCAGGACCACTTATGGCTTCAAATTTATGCACTTATTTACAGACTGGATATTGATACATTCAATTAATTCTGATTGTTAAAATGGCAAAACGTAGCAACAAATTTTTTAAACTAATTATGTACAGTGTTTTTATTATATTCTCCAACGTATCCCTATGTTGCATTTCAAAATAATCTTGTCAGAGCATTGTAAATCTAGACAACCAACTTGTTGTTAGTGAAACGTTGAGTGTTCCTTCTAATTTAAACAGTGTCCGGTTCAAGTTTTAAAAAGTACTTGCTTACAAATTTCATTAGACAAGAATCGACTTCAATTATGAAATTTATATTATCTAATTTTCTGTTGATTCACATTGCAAGACGTTACAATGTGAGTATTGCATAAAATTGAAAATTTTTCAAATTTTTTGAAAAGGTAACTTGATCGGGTTTAGGACAACGATAAAATGATTTTAATCATTCAGCTGACAAGTTCGGTTTCGTTATTTTGAACCTTCATCAGAGCCTGAAAGATGTTATAATTTAGTTATATCTTACCATACAAAATTAGAAAAGGTTTATTTCTGATTAAACTTTTTAACACAACAACCCATAATGGTCTGAGTTTAACGAAACCGCAACTGGAAAAAAGAAAAAAACAAATTCAGTGTAAGACTGGTAAGTGCAAAAATGTTTAAACTTACGGTTACTTAGAATTCAAAAACATCATTGGACCAAGTCAAAACCGGATGACAAAACAATCAAAAACAATTAATTTTGCACAATTTAAAATCAAATTACAATAAATTGGAAAAGTGTTCCGAAATGTGTTGGTTAGCTTGTCTGTTGTTCAGTAAAAACCGGTTTCATTCTGTCATTTCGGATAATCCAGTGAGCCTAGTAAAGATTATTTGCAAAGCTTGTCACCTTCACCTGGCTATTTTTAATAATTTTTATTGAAGGCATTATTTCTAGCTAGACGTAGTTATGGTGATGTAATCAGACAAACCTGTAAAGGTCTTTTATACAAGCCCGTAATAGTTATTTACGTGTCAAGCTTTGTAAATAAATCTTTACGGGCGAACAGGAGTTGAGATAATCCAGTGAGCCCCTAGTAAAGATTATTTGCAAAGCGTGTCGCGTACAAACTTTTGTTTTTACCTTCACACGGCGACTGTTAAGTAATTTACTTTATTTGTTCTATGAAAACTTTTTTTTCGAAGGCGTTATTTGTAGCTAGACTTAGTCATGGTGATGTAAACAAACAATCTGCTTCCACGAGCCTGTGAAATTTTACTGGTCTTTTATACAAACACATAGAAGTTTTACAGGCCTGTTCCTTTAATTTACCGTTTACTTGGTTACCATAAACAACAAAATTTACCTGTAAAATGACATTTACTAAGAAGGTGGAAATAAAATGTCATTTACTAAGAAAGAGGAAATAAAAAAGGCAAATGTTTAAGCGTTTCAGAAACCCTGGTGTGAACAAAGCCTAACACAACAGATTAGTACTATAAACCAAAAGGAAAGCTTTATCGGTTCCTTTGATGTTGATATTCTTGGGATGTACAGGTGGATTAATTTCGATGTCTCTTATGGGCATCTCCGTAACTATAAGAGATAAAAAAAACTAGTGGCCAAGTCTCGATCTCTTTTTAGGGATTAAGTCAATAGCGTAAACAAAAATTGGCTGTCTTCTTTTGTTTTCAAGTTATAGGCAAAAATTGCCATTTTCGTTTTTCGGTCACATCTCGTTTATTTGTAGAGATAATAAAAAACTGTTCGAACATTATTGCGACACTTTTTGGAATGCAATTCAGTGGCGTAGTTAATTTTTTAACATTTACTTAAATTTTCGAGTTATAACACAAACTTATGTTTTTTTAAATAGAAATTATAGTTTGTAATGCCCTCATTAAATATAGATTTTTTTTCTGTTTTCAAAAATATATACTTTATTGGGTTTATTTTTTACAATTAATGAGATAAATCGCTTTTTTATTATTATTGCGTGTATTCATTCTATCCTTAGTAGGTTAGTTTCGATACAGTTCTGCATTTTTTTTTGTTTTTATTAATTGCCAGCGGGCAGTTGAAATATTCCAGATCGTTTAAGACATGAGATATAATATGATGAAATATATTTAAATAAATTTTTCTCGCGGCTGAATTATATTTTATTAAATAAACAAAAGTTGTTAAATATAAATAATACTAAACGTTTAAACTAAATTTTCGAATTGCCGTCCATTGTTTTCTAAACATAATTGACTTCGTTTTCTAACCCCCCTCACAGCGTTGTAAATATGAATATTTGATACAGAATACAGACATATTTCAAAATTTTGTATTAAATCATCAATATTATTATGTTCCATTGTATACAATTTATTTTTAATGTGCCTCCACAAAAAAGTGTTAAGTCGGGCGATCTAAGCGGCCATTTGTTTGGTCCATTTACTCCGAGCCAGTTATTGCCAAAATTTCTATTTAAAAAGTCTGTAACGTTTCTAGCTTTATGAGCCGGACATCCGTCATGTTGAAAAAACAAATTTCGTCTCTGATTTGATGGCACGCTATCAACGAATTCTTCAATGTAATTAAAATTCCTAAATACTGCACGGAATTAAAATTTTCTCGAAAAATATGATAGGCTACAACATTATTTCCCATCAGTGCACACCAAACATTAAAACCATATCTACCTTGAAGAATTCTATTATCAAGAACCTGATGCGGGTTTGTATCAGCCCACCAATGTTCATTGTTACGATTAAAAATTCCAGCACTGCACTGCTTTCGGAAAAAAATTCATCTTCCCGTAGTTTCTCTAGAAACCATCTGCAAAATTCTATTCGTTTTTGCGAAACACCTTCATGTAAATGTTGAACTTTTCTAATTTTGTATGGCTTGAATTTGTTTTTCTTTAAAGTTTTTAGAGAACGACAATGTGATACACCAACTTCTAGTTCAATTTGGCGACTGGATATGTTCGGATTTACAGTAGCAATACCAACAACGCTTAAAACAGCATCTTCTTGACCTTGTTTATTGTATTCCTTTGGCCGAGGTTTTTTAAACTGTCCGAAGTTAATGAGATTATTTTCTAATCTCATAAATATTTTTTCATTTGGGTGGCTCCTCTCTGGATATTTAGTATAATATAATTCAGCTGCTACACGGCAACTTTTATTCGCTTGGATGTAACATTCCAGCATATTAAATTTCTCAACATTTTCAAATGACATTTTGGGAAACTACAAAAGGAAGTATGAAACTGTTTAGGCTGTCACAACAGCGAAAATATTTGAACAATTGGTTGACATTTAATAAAAACAAAAAAAATTGGCGGCCCTCTTTTGAAGCCAGCCTACTAAGAATAGAATACACGCAATAATAATAAAAAAGCGATTTATCTCATTAATTGTAAAAAAATAAACCCAATAAAGTATATATTTTTGAAAACAGAAAAAAAATCTCTATTTAATGAGGGCATTACCAACTACAATTTCTATTTAAAAAACATAAGTTTATGTTATAACTCGAAAATTTAAGTAAATGTTAAAAAATTAACTACGCCACTGAATTGTATTCCAAAAAGTGTCGCAATAATGTTCAAACAGTTTTTTAATATCTCTACAAATAAACGAGATATGACCGAAAAACGAAAAATCGAAAATGGCAATTTTTGCCTACAACTTGAAAACAAAAGAAGACAGCCAATTTTTGTTTACGCTATTGACTTAATCCCTAACAAAGAGATCGAGACTTGGCCACTAGTTTTTTTATATCTCTTGTAGTTACGGAGATGGCCTTAAGAGACACCGAAATTAATCCACCCTGTACAGGTGTCCCATTTTCGATGGTATTCTATTGGTACCTCCGTTAATAATGGAAATAAAAAAGAAACTAAGCACGCATGTGTTCCCGCATTCGGTTCGTAACTTTACCATTAGTTAACGATTTACATGCTTATGGTGTCTTAATTCTGAAAAGTCGCTTATCATTACTTAGACCTAGTACACTTGTGCTTAAAAGTTTGGAAACGAAAAGCAATAAAACTGTTCGAATATGACCCTTATTGAAACAGGTCTAATTTATTTTGAACCTTAAGAAAATTCTAGGATACTTTCTCCGCACCCCGATAAGAAGGTCGTTAATCCTCTTAAATTGCCGCGGCCGGTAGATGTTTATGATGCGTTGAATTTCGTTGGAAGGCACGTATTTAGTTTCATTTATCATTTATCAAAAATGTAACGACAATTTTATTTTACCTACATTAGAATATTTTATTTTCTTACATAACAGATCTTTATATATACAAAGAAATACATGAATTTTAAATTAGTTTAAAGGATCGATGATGTAAATTAATTGGAAAAATTATAATTATACGCAATGTCTGATTTGTTCTTTAATTTTTTATTTCACAAAAGTTTTATTACTTTACAGAAATTTTTATTTTAACATTTTAATTACGATGAAAGAGTAAAGAGATTTTTGGTAAATATAAAATATACAAAAATGAGCTGAGAGAGATGTATAGGGTTATTTTTATATGTTCCAATGTTTTATTTTAGGAGCTGAGAAAAAGATTATAAAAAAAATTCTAGGGTTTTTTACATATTATCTTCTAGAGTTACCACAAAAAACCGCACTGCAAAATATTTTAAAAAAACCTATACAATTTTATATAAAAAATATGCGTAATACCAAAATTACTATGGCAAGAAAAAAATTAATGTTGAGCATTGGAAACAATTAAAATAACTGTATGGAGAATCATTATAGAGGATGAGGATATCAGACAAACTATTGTTTACCTAAAGCATGCGATTATGATTAAGGCATTCGAAGTAATTTACGAATTCTGAAAATTCATAACATGCATGCTCTTTATTATTTCAAAATTGGAATTGAAATAAAAACAGTTTTCGCACGTTTGCATTAATTCAGAAGTTAAAAGTAAATTATTCAAACTTATAACCTTTAATTTGTCATAATATGCGAATGATGGGGCATTTATTCTTGATCATTTAATTTAATTCAGAAAAAATATTATACAAAATCAATTAATACTATTTAATTTTTTTCGTATTCTAATAATATAAAATGCGCTTTCCGTATAATGAAGTTCTAGTCAACAAAGCTATTAATTAGTAAGCAAATAATATGTATATCGCATTAAACTATAAAATCTATTTATTTACGAAAATAATAGATTCTATTTCATTTAATTATTTAATAATAATACCAATAAAAAGGTCTTTATTGATAATAATGATATGCACGCATAGTTACATTTCATTTCACTATATTTATCAAAGATTCAGAAATTTTAATTTCACATTGTTTTCCTTATTTATTTTACCTACACGTTATAATATTTAGGAAACAAATTTTGTTAAATTTACTAACTAAATAATGAATGCGTTTCTACCACTATAAGTAATTAATCAAGTTGGTTGAATACGTTCGTGTCTATTTTAAATCCTTGTGTTTGCGACGGCCGGTTTTATTATCCGGACTGCAGGTACGCTTGTAAAAGCTGTAAGGTTCATAATTGCAAAGCACAAAATTTACTACTGCCAACGATCTGGCTAGTACTCCGAAAACTTTTAAGCATCGGTGTACATACTTGGATACAAAGTCGCGCAACAATCTGGAAATATTGTTGCGAGACAAAGTATCGAAACAGTTTCTATAATACATTAGTGGGTTTGCGGTAATTTGTTTTCCGTTATAAAAATATTCCTTATAAACTGTAACGTTGTTGTTATGGAAAATTATTCCGTACAACTAATTTCCGAACGCTATTTTTTAAAATAAGGGATGCAATCAGCATATAATCCTTACGGAATTTGTAGGCGTGCACAGCCGATTTTAGTCGACGTAGTTGCCTAACATTTTTAGGTTATAGCAAACAAGCATGTAAAATTTTATAAAAGCTAATAAATTTATTAACGTTATGAATAAATAAAATATAATTAATAATAATATTATTGTAAAAGATGCAAAGTTATTCAGATTTTCAGTACTAACCAACTCACAACATCAAATTAGACGAGCTATCTGTTCATCTGTCATGCTGACAATTCTTGCTCCAACGGTCACTTTCTAACCAAGAGACGTTTATAACGTAATTTGTTTTTGACAAAAATCGCAAACGAACTTTTCATAATATTGCATTACATTATAATATAAGCAAAGATGGCCGTCTAACGTAACGGAAAAGCGTTGCCGCAAACTCACTATTATCGCATGTCCACACTTAAGCTTACTTCTGGGGTGCGTCTAGAAAAAGTCGGCTAAGGGAGCGTGAAGGGAGATCACGTGACGATTACCTTCCTATAGAGTTTTTAAACGGTTAACGTTGGCGTTAAGAGAAAGTTAATTTATCATAAAATTTGTAAAAATATGACTTAAATATAGCCTGTCTAAGTTTGTGCTAAAATATTAATTACTTTCATTAAATAAATCTTAAAAAAAAACTGATGAGTCTTAATTTTACTTTTTCTATTACACAAAATTATTTGGTTGTGATTTCTTATAATTTCTCCACTTTCATCGGTTACTAAATCATGACTACACATAGTTACAATAATATTGTCGTCACAGCACATTTTTATTTAAATAAACACAGTAAACCACAGCCGTAAACACTACTTTGATAAACCTAACCTCAAAAAGTAACTTTTCCCGTGGTCTCAAAGCAGGGGAACTTGGGTTTAAATAATGTGCACGCTCCGGTGTTTAGAAATGTGGAACAAATTTAACCGGTAATTGTTAAGTTCATTTTCTAAACGATTAGCGTACACACCGACTATACTTTACCACTTTTCTAAGCGCACTCCTGGATACACAAAATATTTCTTACTGATTGTTTTTGATTGGTTGGTTTGTTTTGAAAGGACCGATCTGAAATCGATTCGCAATAAACATTTAGCGTACCTATCCGGATGTATGTGCGTTCAATGAAAACGGCGTAGGCGACATTTTTTTTATAAAATTTACCGTTTACCATTTGAGTGACAAGTGAATGGTAATTTAGATATTTACATCAACGCTGCCGCTGACAATTTTTCAGTTGTACCAACAAAAGCTATAATAATGTACTAAATTGTACTCAATTCAGTCTTCCCAACAGTAAAAATTGCAAGACCCGCTTTTTTTTAAAAAAGGAAACAACTGGATGATGATAATAAAGATCAATAAATAGTTTAAACAATAGGTTATTTTATAATATAGAACTGCATATTAGGTATAATGTAATACACTATTTTCGCTACTTTCTAATTTTTAACATTTCAGTAGGTGGTTCCCATACGTAACATGTTGTATCCCGAACCATTCCTTTTGTTAGAAGTAAATTTTGACATGTACTTATATCTAAACAGTTTCTGTTCTTTCGTTTAATTAAATTGAATGACGAAAATACACCTTCAGCCGCAGCGCTGCCATGAGATAAACATAACATATTTTTCAAAAATTCGTAGAGGTGTGGAAACATTACTTCTTCAAGTGCATTTCTGCAAGAACCCAGTTCTTGAACTAAATTTTCCAATTCGATATTTTGATTGAACTTATCTTCTGGCAATTCAGATAACAACCGCCATTCGGAACTAAGGTTTTCATAAAAATGTTACAGTGACCATATTTGGAAATTTTCTTGTCAAGGGAATAATAGAAGCAGCTTTATTATCGGAAAAAATATTTTTTGGGTCTAGCCAAGTCAGTTCAGTATATAACTTACTCCCTAAAGGAAACCGACCTTTTATTTGTGCTGCCAATTCGATGTAAAAATTTAAACAATTTAACCGAAAAGTATGTAATTCCTGGGGAGGTAATTGACTATTGGCCATCGTTTCTTGAACTTGAAATCCATAATAAACATTTTCTAAAAGTAAAAAGTTAAAAGGATTTCTGATTTGTACTTTATTTAAGTCTGTTTGATTTACATAATCAGTTTTGATATAATTTTTCAAAATTTGTTTGTAAGTTAAAGAAATGCGAGGCAACAGTTGATGCAGGCGAGGTCTCTCCGACTGAAATTCAATGTTAATATTGTTAATTAATTAACTTTAAAATGTACGATAAAAACTGCAGATACATTTTATTTATTTTATTTTTTAGAGCAGCTAAAATCGTGTCTATTTTACTTGATGATTCTTCAAATGCCGTGTTCGTAAAATATAATATCAAGGCTTCGTATTGTTCTAATACCGTATCAACAACTTGTTGCAATGATAGCCACCTTGTTTCTGATGGTCGCAAAATTTTATGAGGCTTTAACTCGCACAATTTTTGAAACTCTTGCAAAATGTTCATTCGTTTGCTGCTATGTGCAAAGTGAGAATATATGTCTTTGACTAAATCTTCTACATTTTTCGGTATCTTAGTACATGCATAAGAAGAACATAAATTAAAGGAGTGAGAACTGCAACCAACCACTACTAAATGCGGCAACCTGTTTTTTAATAATGCCTGGACTTCATTTAACTGTGCCATCATTGTCGCACAGTTATCTGCAGCAAACCCCGCCATATTTTCTATTTTAAGACCCACTGATGTTAAATAATTAATTATACAATCAAAAATATTAGCTGCAGTACTACCGTTTTCTAACTCCAACAAACCAAGAAACGAATCTACAACTTTACTTGTTTTGAAATAACATGCCAATACAAGACATTTTTTTGTTGAAATATCAGTGGTTTCATCATTTATTATTGAGTAAAATGTTTTGTTTAAATCTCTGACTATATTATTAGAAACAAAAGGACCTACTGTGTTATTTATAATGCCTGTTGTTTTTGTTCTGCTACTTTTTAATCCAGCCGCAATTTCACAGTCTTTACAAATCGACCGTATCAGTTTGGTAAATGTTCCATCACATTAAAAAATAAGTCATGTTCGGCTACAAATGCAGCCAATTTTAACTCTCCTGCAATGATTGCATTTACATTTTTTCTTAATGACTTTTATAAAGCCTCATCAATAGCCACCACGGCAGATTTGCTAAGCATATTTTTTTTATGCAATGCATTTTTTTCATGCCTTTCAAGGTGAGCATGATTGCCCTTGATTTCTTTGTTGCAAATTTTGCAATATGCAAATCTACTATTAGGAGCATTTCGACACCACTTAAATTCAGCCTCCCATTGACTGGCATATTTTTGCACGTATTTTCTCTTACGTACAGTGTTCTTTGTTTTCTCTACTTTCTGCTCAGTTGATGAAGAGTAGTCGCTTTCAGTGTCGACGTCTAGATCCTCACCCATCCTGGACTTGGACGTAGAGGGTTGCAAATCAGGACGAGGCTTAGGCAAAGTTGTGGGCTCTGGACATTCTCATTTCTTAGTTCTTTTGATGTACCTGAATAAAATAATATAATAACTTAATTTTTACAGAAATATAAAATGAAATAAATATATTATTTATGTCGTAGTGTGTAAGCTTTTATTTATGAAAACAACAGTTTTATATTTATTACGGCATATTCATCAACTTTATTAAGACCATGTTTTGAACACATTACATCTAGGTGTTTATGCGCACGCGTATTACCCGATAGATCTACATGCACAAATGTCATAATTTGTACTTGCTCCAATACCTCCCCTCTAATTGGATAGAACGTAATCGTTTAATTTCTGTGGCAACCGAACATTTCTGGTGCTTCTGCGAATAGGTAGACTAATCTCCGGTGGTGCTGTCTTGGTTGGGCTTCTCTTCTGTTCCGCTTCATTGGTTAGGCCAGCTCAGTTTCCCTCTGGTATGAATTTTCAGACTTTCTTAGAAAGCTAGAGTTCTTCTGATTTCCTTATTATTTTACCGCTCTCCCAAATTCTACCTTTTCTTATGACAACGTTGTCTTTTCTATTAAATTCCTTTTCTTTCCTTGAATTCTTATCGTAGTATTCTTTGTATTTCCTTCTTTTCTCTTCTAAATTTTCCTTGCTTTGTATCAAGTTCTGTTTTGTTGGAATTAGTTGATGGTCCATTGTTGGCAGCTTGGTTCTAACTCTTCTATTAAACGTTAACTGTGCCGGCGTCACATCCATGCCTGTTATTTCGGTATTCCTGTATTCCATTAGTCCCACATACACATCTTCACATTTCCGTAATATTTGTTTACTAATCTGAACAGCTCTCTCTGCTTGCGCATTGGACTTCGGATAATGTGGACTGGATGTAGTAATTTTAAAGTTCCATTGTTTCGCAAATAATCTCATTTCATATGATCCAAACGGCATGTTATCTGCAACAAGTTCTTTGGGAACGCCATGTGTTGCAAATAACTGTTTTAATATTTCTACAACATTACTCGCATTTTTGTAATTTAGTTTTATTAGATCCATCCACTTAGTGAAATAGTCTATAACTACTAAATAAGACTTTCTTCCAAATTCTAGGATGTCAGTAGCCACTTTTGTGTATGGTAGTCCAGGAATTTCCGGCAATAACATTTCACTTTTTTGCTTAGCTCTTCTATATTCTTCACATTTCTTACACCTGGCAACGAAATTTTGAATATCTCTACTCATAGTCGGCCAATATAAAATGGATCTTGCTCTTGATAACGTTTTTTGGAAGCCCATGTGTCCTTCATGTGCTAATTTCATCATTTGGGTTCTTAGTGTTTCAGAAACTGCAACAGAGTCACCGAAAAACACCAATCCTTCTACGGTATGTAGATTATTTTTGTCCTTGTAATATTCCTTGGCTTCTTTTTGCGCTACGTTATTTTTTTCTGGCCACACTGTCTCACAATATTTTAAAACTTGTTTTAGAGTTAAGTCTTTTTCTGTTTCCCGCTTAAATTGTTCTTTCATTTCATCACTCATATTTAAATATTTTAATACTTGGTGTACTAGTTCAGTCATTTCTTCATCATCCTCCACAGGTGACTTGTCATACGATCTTGACATGAGGTCTGCAATTAACATGCTTCTTCCAGGTATGTATTCTACACTAACGTCATATTTTATCAATTTTAGTTTCAGTCTTTGTAGTCTTGCTGACTTAATATCTGAAAGTGGCTTTTTCATAACTGACACGAGTGGTTTGTGATCGGTTAAGACTTTGACTTTCCTTCCATATATGTAGTAATGAAATTTATTTACTGAAAAGCAAATTGCTAACAGTTCTTTTTCAATCTGTGCGTAATGTTTCTCGGTTTCTGTCAGCATTCTTGATGCATACGCCACTGGTTGCTGATTCTGTAATAAACAGGTTCCCAATCCATCTTTGGAAGCGTCATTTTGTATCACAATTTCTTTGTGTTCATCGAAACATTGTATTGCCGTTGCGTTTATTATTAATTCTTTCATTCAATTCAATTCAAGATTTTTGAATGTAAAGGTAACCAGCAAAATTCCACATCATTTCTTAAAATTTGGCTCAAGGGTGTCATTTTATCCGCCAAATTTGGTATAAATTTTCTGACATAATTCAGCATTCCGAGAATTCTTTGAAGTTCTTTTTTATTTTGTGGTGGCTCAATGCTTCGAATAGCTTTAATCCTATTATCATCTATTTTAACACCATCTTTTGTAAACAAGTACCCTAGGTAACTGACTTGGGATTTCATTAATTGTAATTTCTTTGCATTGAACTTTACATTATTTATTTTAGCTCGCTGAATAACTCTGTCTATTGCTTCTAAATGCTCTTCTCTAGTTTCTGTACTAACCAGGATATCATCAAAATAAACATTTACGTTTGGAATATCACCAAAAATTTCGCTATTAATTTTTTGAAACATTTCCGGGGCTGTGGCTAACCCAAACGGTAACCTTTTAAATTTATAATAACCAAAGGGGCTTGAAAATGTGCAATATTCACACGACTCTGGGTCTAACTGTATGTGATAAAACCCGTCCTTTATATCAAAGACACTGTAATATTTTTTATCAGTTAATCCTGCCATGATTTCCTCAACAGTTGGTATCAAATATGGTGTCCTTTTAACGGCCCTATTTAATGCTTGAGGATCAAGACATAACCTTAAGGAACCATCCGGTTTTTCGACAGTAACTAATTCACTAACCCAATCCCCAGGTTCTTCAACTCTTTCTATTATATATTTTTGAACTAATTCATGCAACTTTTGTTTCAATTTATCTTTCAATGCTAGTGGCACTCTACGCGGTGGCCTTGATACAGGCATTGCGTCATCTTTTAGTAGTATTTTACATTTCTGTTTCATTTTACCTACACCACTAAACAGTTCTTTATTTTTCTCAATAAATGTTTCTTTATCTGTTTCAACCTCAACTGTTTCAATAGCTCTTATTAACCCCAGTTTTTGACATGTTTTTAAACCAATTATTGGCTTCGATTCTACATTTACCACAATAAATTCTTCATTGAGGCTTTTATTCTTAAATTTAATATTCAGAACAACGCCCCCTTGAGTCATCTTCATGCTTTAAACGATCAAATAGTTTAGTTGGCAACAAATTCGCCTCTGATCCCGTATCAATTTTAAATGTAATTTTCTTACCCAGCACCTCCAGTACTTCATTCCATTCACATCTAGTGCCTGCTTCTATTGCATGAACGTTCACCTGTCCTACATACAGGTTTGACTCATCATCACTGTCGCATCCTGTTTCTCGTTTCACTGCGCGCACTTTTAAGTTTTTCAGTTTTTCGTCACTCTTATCCAGACTGAACTTCTTTAGTTTATTTTTACACACTGCACTAAAGTGATTGTATTTTTTACAGTTATTACACATTTTTCCAAATGCTGAACACTGTCTGTATTCATGTTGTCTGTTACACTTTCCACACGCTTTAACTTTATTTAAATTGTCTTTTTTCAGCTTTTGTACCGCATCTACAATTTGTCCTTTCTCCCGATCTTTCTGCATGACCTTCATTTGGGACTTTGTGATTTCAGATGAACGACAAGCTTCAATTGCTTTTTCCAACGTTAACTCCGGAATATTTAACAGCTTTTCCTTCAAATTTACATCTTTGATGCCCATAATTATTCTATCACGAAGCATGCTGCTTTCTAGTTGACCGAAATTGCACGTTTTCACTAACTTTTTTATATCTGTTACAAAATTTTCACCCTCCGTTTGTACTCGGTTATAAAAAACATATCTTTCGTACACTTCATTTATTTTAGGATTAGTATACTTCGCGAATTCATTTTTAACAATTTGGTAATCTTTCCTTACAGTTTCACTTATGTTGAACGTGTTATAAATTTCTACGCCTTCCCCGCCAATAACATTTAAAAGCACTGCGACTTTTTTCTCGTCCGTGAGTTCTGATTTATTACTGGCAATAATATATATTTCAAAGTTTTGTATAAACTTTCTGTAGTTATCTGCTACGTTACCTTCAAACGATAATTTTTCCGGTATTCTGGCATCTATTTTACGCACTTGATTTTTACGTATTTAGTCCTCTTTAGGTATTTAAGCACTTCACACACTAACTTTTTTTTTGTGCTGACTGCGCCATGTCGTAGTGTGTAAGCTTTTATTTATGAAAACAACAGTTTTATATTTATTATGGCATATTCATCAACTTTATTAAGACCATGTTTTGAACACATTACATCTAGGTGTTTATGCGCACGCGTATTACCCGATAGATCTACATGCACAAATATCCTAATTTGTACTTACTCCAACAATTTAAATAAATGCATTATATTTTTAATATGGTGAAAACTACTCAAAGTGAGCTTCCATTATTATACGATAAATGTTCATAAAATGCTCTTCCTAAACAAATTATAAATAGAATCTATTATATATATAAATTTAGGAAATAAAATTGGAAATGTATTAAAATAACTTACCTGTCCATTGTTCAAAACAATTCTAATGATGACGCCAAATTTAGACCACAACATTAAAAAAATGTCAGAAAACAAAAGCTGTGGAAAATGTTTTCACCTTAAACAGTTATGTTATCTGAATAGAGAGTACCATAAAAGCCGGTAAGTCCCTTATAACGTCAAAGAAAACTGATTTAAAACTTCAAATCTGCGTCTGTTGAGGTGTCAAAATAATAAATGCCTGCGCCTGCTACCTGGCCTGCATCCTGAATCGCATGTTGACGCATTTAGTTTATAGATGGCTCAATACATTTTTAAGCGGCAAATATCAGTGAATTGTTAGACGTATTCCTATAATAAAAAATATGTATCACAGACAATTCTTGAATAAAACATATTAATTGTACTTTTATATAGAAAAATTTTGTGCAAATCGTTTTTGATTGCAGTGAAAAAAATTTTTTCTAAATCTTTCATTATGCTTTGACAGCAAGCATGGCCGCCTTGCATGGGGGACTTATTAGGAGCAAATCCCGCTTCAATTTGTCTATCCTACTGCAATGTCAGGTCAAAAAGCGATCGTAAGATGTCGCTATTTTATCTGTACTTTTATACATAAAATTAGTGAAAGACGTAAAATGTACTAAATTCAGCGTAAGAAAATATAAAATGTACTAATGTACTGCAACGTCCAAAATGTACTAAATTTAGTACAAATGTACTGCAACGGCAGCCCTGATTTACATCCGAATGATTTGCGTCCCTTTTTGTTTTTAGTTTTAAATCAATTAACAGCAATTTTTCTCAATATTTCTTGTTTCAGGCTCATTAGAACAGTAAAAAGACAAGCACTAACATTAATGCATTAAAGAATTTTGTTGCAAATCGTTTTTGATTTCAGCGGATGCCTCGAGTATCCTCTGTACAGCTGTTTCAGCCCTATTTGGGGCTTCATCAGCAGAAGCGTAGCTCGAGAGTTCCACTGCAAAACAAAACGACTTGTCCAAGGATATTCGCTAATGCGATGTAATAGTAATAAATAGCTTAAAAAGGACATCCTACGATCGCTTTTTAAGCTGACGTCGCATTTGCGAAAATCTTTGGGCAAGTCGGCTTTGGTTTGCAGTGAAACTCTCGAGCTACGCTTTTGCTGATGAAGGTCCAAATAGGGCTGTTGCACTCAAAAACGAATTGCAATAACATTTTTAAAAAACTTTCATTTTGCTTAGACAGCAAGCATAGCCGACACGCATGAGATGACTTATTAAGTAGCAAACTGGCTCTAATTCTTCAGTCCTAATGCAATGTTAGGTTAAAAAGCGATCGTAGGATGTCGCTATTCATTACTATTACATCGCATTTGCGAATATACTTGGTCAAGTCGTTTTGGTTTCCAGTGGAACTCTTGAGCTACGCTTCTGCTGATGAATCCCCAAATAGGGCTGAAGCAGCTGTACAGAGGATGCTCGAGGCATCCACAGCAATCAAAAACAATTTTTTTGACTAAATCTTCTACCGGGTGTCCCGTGCCATGTGTTCAACCTTCTAGAATCTTTGTTTTTTTACTTGATTTAGATGAAATTTAGTGACAATAAATTAAATAATAAATAAAATTTTTCGACATACTGCCAGCCATCATAAGACTTCCGGTTTCGCCTCAAGTGATATCAACTTTCTTATTTTAAGTAAAACACCTTATATATTTTTACATATTTGAAATCTACAGATCATTACGAGTCTGAATACGTATCAACTGGTAATTTTGGTTTGATTGCATTAGATCGAAAAAATGCGATTCATAGCTTTCGAAATTTAAAAATAAAAAAGTCTTTTTTTCGTTTTCATGGAAACGAAAACTACCAACTGATTTTCGGACACGTAATGATGCGTAGATTTCAAATATGTAAGAATATATAGGGTGTTTTACTTAAAATAATAAATTTAAAATAAGAAAGTTGATACCACTACCGGCGAAACCGGAAGTCTTATGATGGCTGGCGTATGTCGGAGAATTCCATTTTTTTGTTTAATATATTGTCTCCAAATTTCATGTAAATCGATTAATAGATAAATATTCTAGAAGGGTGAACACATGGCGTGGGACACCGATATATCTATTCTTTAGTTTTTTGAGACCACATAATTAAAAAAAATGACAGAGCCAAAATACGAAGGTGATTTTGAGCGAGATTTATCTAATTTGTTATCTCTCCCACGTTCAAATGTTGCACAACACTGTCTCAAGTTTCCCATTTGAAATGGGATTCTGCAATTTTTATCCCCGAACACTCGAGGTACATCACATTTTGTGTATCGAAACAATCGCGAAAAAGACTTTGAAACAAAGTTGCGCGATTTTGTATCCAAATGTAATGTAAAGTTTCGAGACAGAAGTTCTGCGATTTTGTGTCCGAACACTTGAGTTACACAACATTTTGTTTAGCAACTGTTTAGAAACAATCGCGAATTTTATATTGTTAAATAACAGGATTTCAGATCATATTATAAAGACATATAAATGTTAAATTGCTATAAAGGATCGACGATGTTAATTAATCTGAAAAATTATAATTATACCAAATTTCTGCCTTTATACACTTCTGGTTTGTTTGACTTCACAAAAATTTTATTCGTTTGTAGTTTGTGTATGTTTTTCCATACGGAAAGCTCACATAATTTTAAGAAAATAATAACAATTAGGACATATGTTCGATTTTATTTATTTTTAAGTAAATAGAAGACCTCACAATTTTGATTCTAGTTATTTTGTCCCGTTCCTCTGTACAGCTGTTTCAGTCCTATTTGGGGCTTCGTCAGCAGAAGCGATCGCAGGATGTCGCTATTTAAGCGGTTTCTATTATGCTATTTAAGCATTTCCGTTATATTTTACATTTTTTCACGTCATCTTTATTTTATAAATGTTAATATATTGATATTTTCAATTCAATTTTATCATACACGTCTTATTCACATGTCAAGAAACCTCTTCATGTAAAATATTTTCGACATCAAGAAAAATTATGTTTCATTTTACCGAACCTCTGTTTTATGATACCCTTTTGTTCTTTGTGATAAAGAGATATCACGTATAAAAACCTATACTTTTATGCTGTTATGTTTTTCTGCGGATCCTAAAATGAAGCATCTATACATACCGTGACTTATTTTATTAACTCTAAACATAAAAGGTAAATATTCCCAGGTTCAGTTATAAAAAAAACATGTCAATGCATGGCAGAATATGCAAACAAGTTTCAATAAAACAAATAAGATTTTAATGTCAGTTATGAATGTCATGAATTATGTCTGAAATATTTAAAAAAATAGAACGTGGAAAAATTTTGGGAATGTGGTAGAGTGGCATATCAACCAACGAAATTAGCGTGACAGTGGGAAAAAGCGTAAGTAAATTAATATAATTGTTTCTTAGAGCCTTCTGATACGATGATAATTTTTGTCAAAAATTTACATAAATTTGTTATAAAGTGACAGAGATAGGTTACCATGGTGAATGCTTATTGGTTAATTCGACACTTCTCTGTCAGTTTTTTGCAAATTTGATGCAAGAAATATCACCGTGTTATACGGGCCTTAATAACAATTTTTCTCATAATAAAAATTAATAACAAATTCTAGAAAAGTACTACTGAATTAGCAGACTAATTTATTCATAATTTTGTTGTGAATTATGAATTCCTTGAAATTAAAAATATCTAAAAAGATTATTTCAAAAAACCAAAAGTATTGATATTGATAAAGTATTGAATTTATACACTAGGTGCCTAACGTATGGAGAAAAGGTGGGTAGCTAGAGGAGCTCAAATTAAAGCTTTTTTCTTAATAACCTTTTGGTAAAAAATCGATAACTAAAAATTTACAAGAGGTTAAAGTGAAATTTATTCAAACGTTGCGTAATATTTTATGTTTTAAATTCTAATTTGGTGTATGTAGTTGAACAGTGCTTTACATGAAATAACTATTAAAAAAAATCACGTAAATGTTAAGACTAATTCATTTTTCTTTTAATACCCAGAACGATTTTACATATGGTTGAGAAACGCTGATTATTTAAAATAAAATTAGAAAATAGGTCGACGCAGACATTTTGTGAATGGTGGTTTTGATAAATTCAGATTTCATTTAACAATAAAGTTGAAGTTTGTGAAACGAGTCTTATTAATTATGAAGATATAGGTGAAGAAGTTAAAAAAAGTTAAACTGTTGTAGCTTTCTAATTATTGGGTTTTGGTCAAAAGCGAATTAACAATAAAGCTTTATTTTGATCTATTAAAGCTGGCCTTTCAATCTCCTCCATATGTTATGAGACACCCAGTATATACACGCCTGATATAGTTAACTTTTAGTTTCTTAATTTTAACTAAAGTTATTCTTGTCCGATGATAATTTGTATAACAAATCTTTTTTAATATTTTAACATAAACATAAATGATACTCGCACAATCGTTTGATAGGCTTATGAAGAGTAAAAAATAAGGTTCTCAAGGTTATTTTAATAATTATTTTTTTATTAAGAAATTTTAGTAAATATTTGCTGCATTTATATGTCATTTTTTTTAATTAGCAAAACTCCGTACGTTCATTAACATAATTCGATATTTTAAATTTGTACAGATAAAATAGCGACATCTTACTATCGCTTTTTGACCTGACATTGCAGTCCAGAGGCTGCTCGAGGTTCTCACTGCAATCAAAAACGATTTGCACAAAAATTTTTCTATTAAATTTGTACATTTAAGAAAATGTGTTTTGAAAATATTGGGTTCACTCCTACCAAATGTTCTACAAATGTTGAATGATTTTCCTTACTTTTTTTTAGATATGATATATGTATATTTATGTTGATCTAAAATTAAATTTTGGCTTATTTCTTGTATAAAGTGAATTACAATTTAATTTCCTAAACCACGACAGGTTGTTTAAATTTCGGTGTTTTGGTTTTTAAATTTGAGAATATGATATTGAAATTATTAAACTTCATTTGAAATTATTAAACTTCATTTTAGCTCTGTAAATAATTTACGATTTATTAAACCTTATATAAATACAATAAAGGATAAATATTAATTACTATATAATTACTTATTTATTTTTTACTTTGTTTATTTGTTAGTGTTAGGAAGCCTTCAAACGATAGTGAAACGTTAAGCGATTGTGCTATTAATTAGTGTCGATGAAAATATTGAAAAAAATTTGTTATACTTAATATTGTCATTTGATTCAAAGACAATATTATTTGAATTTTATATATTATTTAAATTAAATTATATACGAAAGTCTAGTATGTTCTGACATTATTTTCTTATAAAGAAATGAACAATATGGAAATGGATACAGCGGTTTCGAATGGAAGGTAACATGCGAACCAAAGATCGGTCAGGTCGACCAAGAGTCACAACCGCAGATGTAGACGGAAGATTGGTTCAAATGTGTCGACAAAACCCATTCCACTCAAGTAGACAATTATTAGAAGTCGCAGAAGTTCGGTGTTCTCGCCATACCTTATATAAAAGACTAAGTGACGCAGGAATTCGCTGTAGAGGACCAGCCGAAGTTATAGATTTCCAGGACCACCATGCAGAAAGCAGAATGATCTTCTCAGTTCAAAATTTGTACAGAAACTGGGATAATGTCGTGTTTTCGGACGAGAAAGTCTTTTGCTCGAATGAATTATGGAAGCCATACGTTTACAGAAGTAAGAACACACGCTTCGATCCAAATCATATCGTCAAAAATAAGTCTAGCGGGAGAATGTCTTCGGCTTATTGGGGCTGGATCTCCTCTCATGGGACCGGAGATTTAATTCGAATTCCAGCGAAACTAACTGCTGTGACATATATTCTTCTTCTAGAAGAATATATCTTGCCTTTAGCTTACGCCAACGGCGGCACTATAACATTTGTGCAAGACAATAGTAGCGTTCATACAGCCAGGGTAGTCAAGGACTGGTTTATTAAACACCCAGAAATAGAAGTTCTAGATTGTCCGGCAAAGTCACCCGATCTTAACCCTATAGAAAATGTGTGGGCAACAGTTATTCGGAATTGGCAAATTGATCATATAAATCGAAATCACCAATTATTAAATAATGAAATCTTGAATATCTGGGACCAATTAGGTAATGTACCACTGTGCTCAAATGTAATAAATTCCATGCAGAGAAGACTGGAGGAAGTAATTACAAATGGCGGTTACTACACACATTACTAATTTATAATTAAAATATATATTACACTATTAATGATCTATTTTTTTATGTAAATATATGTATATGTAAATTATTATTTTGTTAATTTTTATTTCAGTTTTGCTTTTACTTGTAATAAGTTTTTCGTTGTTGTCAATAATAAAGTCTACTAATTTATTATTGAGAAATATGTCACAGTATTATTGGTCTGTTTTTTTTTTGGAAATATATACGTGAATTATTGTTTTGTTAATTTTTACTTTAGTTTTGTTTTTATTTGTAATAAGTTTTTCGTTGTTCTCAATAATAAAGTCTACTAATTTATTATTGAGAAATATGTCACAGTATTATTGGGCCGGTTTTTTTTTTGTAAATATATACGTGAATTATTGTTTTGTTAATTTTTACTTTAGTTTTGTTTTTACTTGTAATAAGTTTTTCGTTGTTCTCAATAATAAAGTCTACTAATTTATTATTGAGAAATATGTCACAGTACTATTGGATAGGTTTTCTTTGTTGTAAATATATACTTGAATTATTGTTTTGTTAATTTTTACTTTAGTTTTGCTTTTACTTGTAATAAGTTTTTCGTTGTTCTCAATAATAGAGTCTACTAA
Source organism: Prosopocoilus inquinatus (assembly GCA_036172665.1). Classification (NCBI taxonomy): domain Eukaryota; kingdom Metazoa; phylum Arthropoda; class Insecta; order Coleoptera; family Lucanidae; genus Prosopocoilus; species Prosopocoilus inquinatus. The sequence continues at coordinate 24,667,210 of CM069879.1, forward strand.
TTTATTATTGAGAAATATGTCACAGTATTATTGGGCCGGTTTTTTTTGTAAATATATACGTGCATTATTGTTTTGTTAATTTTTACTTTAGTTTTGCTTTTACTTGTGATAAGTTTTTCGTTGTTCTCAATAATAAAGTCTTGAATACTTTTTCCAGTGTATGTTATTCTTTTTTATACGGTATCATATAATATTGTAAGAATTTACAGTGAAATAAATTTAAAATAACTTAATTTCATTTAAATAATAAGTTTACTGATGATACTTATTGATCGAATAATTAACTCATTAAAATTATTCAGAATCATACAAATTTAGGAAACTTAACAAATATAGTATTAAACTCCTAGAATATAGAATGATATGTGTAATACTTAAAAATTGCAATACTTGCGTTAAAAATAATATACATATTTCATTCTACGCCACAGAGGAAAAAATAATATTCTTCTTTTTAGTTTCTTCTCAAATCTGACATCAGTAAAATAAGTTGAAAAGTTCATCCACAAAGTTTGGCAAGTTTTCATTAATCTAGAAGTTAAGAGAAAATGATTAAATCGTATAACATTTATTTTGTGAAAATATGTGAATGATTTTTGAGTATTTGAAAAAATATATAGAATGAGCTAGATTATTTAAATTTGTTTCTTATTATAATAATATAAATGCTAAGAAGTTCTGCTCAACAAAGCTATTAATTAGTTGCAAAACATATGTGTATTTAATGAAACTAGAAAGTTAAATTTAATTAACTAAAAATAACAGATTTTATTTTATTGACTTATTTAATTTCAATTGCCAAAGTTTCAGAAATTTTAATTTCATAATGCACACATTATTTACTACACATGTTATAATATTTAGAAAATAAATTTTGTTAAATTTCTTATCCATCCAACTACAATGAAAGTCTTTCTAGCAGATTATTCAAGTTGGTTGAATAAGTTCGCATCTGTGTTAAATCGCTGTGTTTGCGATGACCGGTTTTATTATCGGGGTAGCAGGTACGGTTGTAAAAGCTATAAGGTTCATAATTGCAAAGCATAAAATTTCTTACTGCCAGTGGCATGTCTCGTACTCCGAAAACTTTATAGCAGATGTGTACGAGGCTTAAAGATACTAAATGAACATCATGAATGCTTTTTAACATCTAACTTATTCTAGAAAGCATCACTTGGCACTATACGAATTGTTTTTGCCGCACGTTTTGTAATAGCCCTTCTTGGGAGGACGGGTGATCCCATCTCTACCAGGGTGCTCCTCGATGATGCGCCCTAGCTTTCACTGCATCGGCGGCGTGTTATCGTCTCGGAGTAATACCAGCGTTCTAGGCTGAAGATTTGCCTGACCAGTATGTCGGTTCCATTTTGTTTTTTGATGCAGCTGATTAAGATAATCCTTTGAACAGCGGTTCCAAAACTGCTGCCACATATATTCGATGTGCTGGCATTTAGATAGGTGATGTTAAGTCCGGTTCCAACAGCGCTGTTACAGGCTCGCTGATCAAAAAGTGACCTGGTGTTAGATTTGGAGTTCAGTGGGGTTTGAAGATAAGGGAGTCAAAGGACGGGAAATTAGAACTGCTCCTCTCTCTCTCTCTCTCTCTCCCTATCTTTGCTTTGCGCAGTCAACGGCCCATTTTGCCTTTGTGTATTAACTATTCCAGGCAGTCACCAGTAAATATTGAGCTGGGTCAGTAAACGGACAGAACAAATATCCATGGCCCTGGTGGGATTCGAACCCACGCTGCAACGTGACCTGACTTCCAAAGTCGGCTAGGCTTCCCGCTCGGCCTCGCTACAGCCCTAGGACTGCTTCAATGCGTGTGAAAAGCGTATACGTTTCTTCATAAGTAAGTACGGTATTCCCAACTACGCGTCTTAGGTGACTCTTTACTCCCGCTTCCCATAATCCACCGAAATTGGGGGTACAAATTGCCAGGTAGTATTGATCATTGATAATGTAGAGTTACATAACGTTTTTCGTTGTTGTTTATTTTCTTATATATACATTGGGTGTTGGGATTATTCAAAAAAAAGTATTCAGTACATTCGTTGTGTGTAATTACAGTGACCTCTGTCTTAAAATGATTCACTGCTCAAGTAAATTTAGTCCAAACTCGTTAAAACCAGTCAGTTATGTAAGTGGCAAGAAAAATGAAAATAAAAATAAGGGATCGTAAGTCAGTGTAATGTTAACATCGGTGGTGTAAACTTGTGAAGTACACCGGTCGAGAAATTAGAATCCAGGTTAGTGCGGAGTTTATTATTTACATACTGTTTAATGATTTTACAATGTTAATATCGCTGAATGAACAGTGGTAACAATTTATCAATCAGATAATTAAAAAGTCAGTGCGGTCGTTGAATAATACCAGTTAAATGTCTAGGCGGGTCGTTACGTGACATTCCTGAAACCTACTGGGTGCGTTTTCCCCAGTAGACTGTGAGGAAGGAACCTCGTGCGTTTTCCCCTTGGTTCCCATTGCACTACCTACAGTGGACTAAAGGTTATCCTAGCCGGGGAATGCTAATGATAGTTTTTTCTAAGTTGACCCTGCAGAACGTGGAGCTTTGTGCGTTTTCCCGGGCTCCCGTCACATTTGTTAGCGCCGGCATTGTGATACCTACCTGTTCAGGTACTCGCAAGAGAACGCTGTGACAGACGTTTCGGCGTCGCCAGCCAGTTCCAGTGGGATGAGGGTGGGTATTTTCAAACTCTTCGCGAGAGGAAAAAAAGCAAGGCGCCCCTTAATTTTTCTGGCTATAGGGAACCGCGAGGAAAATCAAGAAAACGCGACTCGTCCAAAATATTTAAAAAAATAATCTTTATTCGATTCTCAAACTGTAGTCAAAATGTAAGTATTAATACGTGACGTAACTAAAGCCGCTCGCTTAAGGCGGCTTTATAATATAACGCAATAAAATGTTTTAACTCAACACAAAACGAGCGAAAGTTAAAAAGAAAACATTAAACATTACCTGATTCAATAAACAAAACCGCCCGTTACAATTAGACAAAATGATATAAAGAAAATACGAAAGTGTAAAACAAAGCGGTCATTAAGCACAGTAAAATTAAATTATAAAATTGCTCACAGGCGGGAGTCCGGAAGGGACTCTTCGAATCGCGCAAATACGTACTTCGTCGAAACGTGCGATAAATTGAATTGCAAGCGAAGTCATAAAAATTTCGCACAGAAAAGCGGCCAAAAGCACATTACAATTAAACAAAAGGTTGGTCCGACCTGTTTTTGTAGAATCCGCCCTTCCCGTCGAGTCCAGGTCGCGTCGAGTTGTCGGGGTCGGCCAGGTTCAAATTCCTCGATGGCGCTTCCAGCAGGGGGGAGGGAGGTCCTGCAGAGCGTGCTCGACGACACACGGCTCGCACGGTATCAGGGGGAGAATGACGGAGCCTCGCTCGGGCAAGAACACGAACGTTTTCGTAAAAGAAACGTGTACGTTCAAATACAGGCGCCGTTAAATGTACAGATATAGGGGCCAGAAAAAAAGCCTGAAAGGGAAAGAAATTTACACGATAGAAGCGTTCGAAGCGTTTCATCACACACGAAGATTAACTCACCTATTCGCAAAGCTCTACTTCGGGAACAGGCGTGGAGAAAGCACAGAGTATTTAGCCGGCTTAAGCCGCTTGGAAAAATGCACTACCACAAACTGGGGCAAAATGCATCATACAAACACGGGTTCAAAAACCCACACGAAACGCGTGCTGTCACTGCGAGGGGAATAGCGGGAATAAAACCACCGCAGAATTTTATGTCAACAACAACCAATGGGCTCTAAATATCAGGGATCAATTCCTGCACCGACACGAATTCCCACGATTGCAACCTATTGCAACACATTACGCCACTCTTAAAAACTCTAAATGAAAAAGCTATTTTGCCGTAAATTAACTTTCAAAGCCCACTTTCCTTAAACTAATTTCACAGGGGAATTCATTATGCAAAGGAGACAATGAATGCATACAAACGAAATGCAAAGAGTTACACTCAGGACGGTTAATCGAAAGAATTCCGCGGCGCTCGTGAGCTAAAAATTACCATGAGCCGCCAGCAACGAAACACCGCCGGAACTTCGCTATAGAGGGTGTCTCGAAGTCGGGCAGAAATTGAACGGTAACAGTTCATTTGCGATATTAGGTGCAGTTGAAGTTTTGTGTAATGGTTGGACCGGCACGTTTTGTTAATGACGGCCAGTGCATTACATAATGATTAAACATATAAAATAGCGACATCTTACTATCGCTTTTTGACCTAACATCGCATTTGCGAATAAATTGGGCAAGTCGTTTTTGGTCTGCAGTGGGAATGTCGAGCTACGTTTCTGCTGAAGAAGCCCCAAGCAGGGCTGAAACAGCTGTCCAGAGGCTGCTCGAGGTTCTCACTGCAATCAAAAACGATTTGCACAAAATTTTTCTATAATGATTAAAGTAATCGCTCTATGGAATTCTGATGTCGGAAAAATGCTTCAGTGGTTCACTTACATAATTTAGCTAATTAGTCATATAACATTACTATTCTGTGACAAATAAAAAAAAGAATAAATATTGATTCAAATTTAGCGTTTGATTTGAACCGTAGTCTTACAATAATTCCCTTAATATTTCGTTCGGAAAAGTTTTCTGACATGTCTGACTTAGTAAAATTTGTCGCATTATTAGAATAAATATTAGCAACACTTCCGCGACGTGAAATGAATCTTTAGCGCACTCAAAAAAGCATCAGTGGTTAGATCACTGACCAATTCCAGGTGTACAGCTTTCGTAGACAGGCATACCAACAGCGCAATGTATGTCTTTGTTGTTCTATTGCTAGTAATGATCGATTAGATACATCACAGCAACAATGCTAAAACGTGTTGTTTCGTTCAAAACTATTTCCAGCTTCTGCTGTGTCCTAGAACTTCGCATCTCACATCAGAGTTATTGGAGTCCGTCGAAACGTCAAACAACATGATAGATAGTAAAGATCGATTAGATACATCACAGGAACAATGCTAACACCTGTGGTTTCGTTCAAAACTATTTAGATTTCCTTTAAGTTTTCCAACATTTTTAAAACATTTTTCCTCACTTTATCATAAACCCAACCGACGCCAAACCAAACAAGGCCAACCCAGATGGCAACATTTTTTTTTTTTTAATTAATGGAACGGAAAAACAAAAAATTATTGGAAAATATTTAAAAATTTCGGGGGAAAATAAAAAAAATCGAGAAAAATGAAAAAAAGTTCTAAAAATTAGGGAAACGGATTTTTTAAGTTTCCCAATATTTTTAGTCACTTGTTCTTACATTTTTCTTCACTCTTTTCTGATAATTGTTCAAGGTCAACCCAACCGACGCCAACCTGAGCGAGGCCAACCTAGATGGCAAAATTTTTTCTTAAAATTAAGGAAACGGAAATACTTAAAAAATTAATAATAATAATAATAATATATTTAGTCCAATTGTCGTATTACACAGAAAAGACTACATAACACGAACATTTGACATGTCAGTAAGAACTAATGAGTAGAAAAATCCATATGCATAAAACAAATTATATAGACAAGAAGATAGGGCACAACAAAATCACTATTGGTTTAGAAAATCTTCAACTGTATAATATGCAGCTGATGTAAGCGTCCTTTTTAATTTAGATTTAAACAGCCTATTATTTAATGGAACATCTTCTTTCCACAGTGTCTTGATTTTATTTAAGCACTTGAGACTCATAAATATCGCGCCATTTTGACTAATAGTTAAACGGTTTATAGGTAACCTAATGTCATTACTTATTCGAGTTTTGTAATCATGAAAATCACTATTTTTCGACGCTGACAGTTCAATTGGTCGCCCGTATATTATTAAATTGTAAATATAAAGAGACGGAACAGTCATTATACCGAACTGAACGAAAAGTTCTTTACAACTCACTCTACTCGCTGCATTTGCCATTGTTCTTATGATTTTCTTCTGTTGTTTAAAAATACTCAAAGTACCGGCCGAGTGTCCCCAGAAGATAATGCCATAAGATAGAAGAGATTGTACTAGGCCAAAGTACAATGTTCGTAATACGTCCACAGTAACTAAATCACGTAATTTGTATATAAGTAAAGTTTGTCCACTTAATTTTTTTTTCAAGGTATTGAGTATGACACTTCCATGTTAGTTTAAAGTCTAAGAAAACACCAAGGAACTTACAATCTTGAACACAAGTTAATGAACGCTTGTCACATTTAATTAAAGGAGAAGATTCATAGGTCGCGTTTTTAGTAACGATTGGCATGATACATGTTTTGGAAGAATTTAATAGCAGACCGTTTTTCTTACACCAAACGTTCATTTCATTCACTGTATCATTTGCGGCTTGAATCGCATCTTTATTGTTGTTTTTGGATATAATAAAAGTAGTGTCGTCTGCATAGATTATAGTTTTCTCGGGAAACTGGCAAGACCTGGGTAAGTCGTTGATAAACAAACAGAAGAGGATAGGTCCTAAAATAGATCCTTGAGGGACACCGCTGTTTATATTGAGAGTAGTGGAAAAACAGTCTCCAATTGCTACCCGCTGTTGTCGGTTAGACAAATAAGATTTGATCCACAGATTAGGTACACCTCTTATTCCAAGCACTTCTAATTTTCGACACATCAAACAGTGATTGACAGTATCAAACGCACGGCTTAAGTCACAAAAAATAGTATAAATTTTCTTCTTGTCGTTCAGCTCATTAAGAACATAATTTAAAGTTTCAGCTATAGCAGTAATCGTAGACTTTCCTTTCCTAAATCCGTTTTGCGTTTCATCATAAACATTGTTTGCGTTCATAAAAGAGATCAGTCTTGTATTGAAAATGTCTTCAAAGATTTTAGCAAATTGATTCTGCAAGGTTATAGGTCTATAATTATTTACATCCAAACGGTTTCCTTTATTTTTGTAAATCGGCACAACTTTTGAAATTTTGAGCGTAGAAGGATATTGCCCTTCCAAGAAAGATTCATTTATTATTTTTTGCAGTGGATGTGCTATGAATTTTGCCACTACTCTCAATATATTCCCGGGAATACCATCTAATCCAGCACTATGCTTGATACATTTCGTGTTGATTACTGTTTCAACTTCAGTTGCATCAGTTGGTCTCAGGAACATAGAATTTTGAACAATAGGTGTCAAGTTAACTTCGTCTAGGTCTACGGTGTTGGAAGAGAGACTTACAAAATAGGTGTTTAATAAATCACAAACAGTAGTTTTATCACTTATTTCGTTTTTCTCGGCATCCCATAAATGTATCTCTTTGTTTACATTTTCCAGTCTATTTTCGTTTATAATTTTCCAACATTCTTTATTCACATTTTGAGATGTAGTGAGTCTGTTAGTATTGTATGTAATAATAGCAGATTCAATTTTCCGTTTATAAATGTTTCTAAGCTCCAAATAACGTTGATACCAGTCGTGTTTGAGTTGTTGATCAAGTCGATTCATTTCTGTTAAAAATTTAGAGAGTTCTTTGATTTCATCTGTCATCCATTTTCTTTTAGATAGGCGTTTCTTTTCTCTGATCCTTTGGACAGGAAAAGCTTTATCAAAGTTGTGAACGAAAACATTCATAAATGCATCAACTTTATTATTGGTTCCACATGCATCGTCAGTATCTTGCCAATCTTCTGTCATTATGTAATTTTTGAATGTCTCGATATTCTGTTTACTAAATTGCCTTTTGGTTATGTAGTTTCTAGCTCTAATGTTGAAAATTTCCAGGATTGCAGTTTGCAGAGTGTGATCTGATAAATGCGTATCATCGATTTGAATATTACAAGCAATGTCAGAAAAAAAATTGTCCATGCATGTACCCGTATTTTTGGAAGATCTCGTAATTTCTGTAGTTCGTAACTGTAGATTAAATTGCAATATTAAATTTTCTAGTTTGCAAGTTTCGGCCGAAGTAACCAACGTATTTATATTGAAATCACCGCATATTATGTGATATTCTGCAGTGTTATATAATTTTCCTAATTCTGTCTCCAGAAAATCAAAAAAATCATTTAAATTTGTGTTTGGTGGTCTGTAAATCGTGACAATTAAATATTTAATGTTTCTTATTTTAACAACGCTGGCAACAATTTCACAAAGGCCCTCAAGAGCACAACAACATACTTCAGTTGCATTTATATCGCATTTAGTAAATATGGCTACTCCTCCACCTTTTTTGTAAGATCTGTTAAAACTACTTATTAAATTGTAATTGTTTATCACGATAGACTCACTTTCCGTTAACCAATGTTCCGAAATACAGAATATGTCGGGCTCCAAAGTATTTAACAATATTTCAATAGATGCACACTTATTTCTAATGCTTCTAACATTCAGGTGAGTAATTTTTAAACCCGCTTTCACAGATTTTGTGCATAAACTTCTTAGTTCCGGTAATTAGGAGAAAATATTGAAAATTCCGGGGGAAATTTAAAAATATCGCGAAAAATCGAAAAAAATTCTAAAAATTAGGGAAACGGATTTTTTAAGTTTCCCGACATTTTTAAAATATTTTTCGTCACTTTTCTTACATTTTTCTTCACTCTTTTCTAAGAATTGTTCAAGGTCAACTCAATCGACGCCAACCTAGGCGAGGCCAACCCAGATGACAAAATTCAATAGCTATTTACAAAATGTGTGTCTTGATTGACAGACAAAATTTCCTTCGGTCTAGTATTTCGAGAAAAGGAAAATTTTCGATATTCCCAGTTTTACTCAAGATGTAAAGAAGTCAATGGGCATTTGGTAGTTACCTTTTACGAGTGATTAGCTCATGCATTCATTAAGCAGTATTTGAAACAATCAAATTTGCTCTTGGTTTTTTAACTGTTGCATGCATAAGAAAATTTGAAACTATTTGTTACGTTTCTGATACAAGCATTTCTTTTTACATAAAATTTTGTGTTATTACTTTTGATTTCTTGATTACACAAATCTTCTAACTCTAACTTAGCCTAAGCAGACCGAAAATTGTAAGAATTGCTGGCATCTACTTTTTAGTTTGGACCCGTTTAAATCCGTACTTATAAAATCGACATTGGTACAAACAATAAATACGATTTCATGGCTACCACGAAAAATATCTATTTTATAATCCTCTATGACTTTATTAGGATTATTAGGTTGTTTTTAGATCTTTTTAGTGCTTTTAAGTTAACAGCGTACTGAAGATGGTAGCTTAGCTACCGAAATACGTATCTACGGATATAAAAATTATTATGGACGGAGGTTAATTTCTATTAAAATACTGAAAGTTAGCCCTCAAAACTACTCCTTAAAAAGAAGAGAAGATCGACGATCTGACAAACTTGTTAATGAGCATTTAGATGTCTTATTCTTAAGTTTAAAATATTAGTTTGATAACTTAAAAGAAGATATTGGCAAAATATTATTATTCACTTTTGGGAAGAAATATACAGTGACCGTCAAAAAGTCAGCATCAAATGGGAAACGTCTTTATTTTTGATTTTTCGAAAAGAATTTTTTACGGAAATAATTTCTGCACGTCTGAAAACATTTTTATCTCCTATCAGATATACCCAGTGAATTTTACTTATTATTAGTTAGAAAATTGAGTTTTTCGAAATGGGGAAAATGGTAAAGTTATTATTCCTCGGAAACTAATCAAGATTTCAGTGAGATTTCTTTAACCTGTGTTAGTTTCAGCTTAATGGAAAATATCAAGGCAAGGAGTAACTTAGTTTCCTTTATTTTTGAAAAAACTTAATTTTTTAATTTTTAGAATATTCTCAAAATTTCACATAGTGAAATTTAATTTCAGAATTCAATTTTTTGGGGTGAAAACTTCAAAGATTTATAATTGTTGTACAGTTGTAACTGTAAGTGCAATAATCTCTAAAACAGTAAGCTTTAGACCAATACAAGTTTCATATGTTAGAATAAAGATTTAATCTATTCGAATGTGTGAAAATATACAGGGCGTTCCATTTAATTTTTTTGAGAAACTTAAAAGTTTAAGTTTCTCACCATCATTGAATTATTTTTAATAATACAGGTGTCCCGTAAAGTCATTACAGATTAATTTAAAGCACTTGAAATATCCAACTATTTTCTTAATAATTCTGATTATTACACTATGCATCATACAAATTATTTTAGAAAACATTACCTTCAAGCCGTTTTTAAACAGTTCGATTCGATTCGATTCGAGGAGCACCTCCTGTAATCAGTGCAATTTTCCCCGGAACAAATGGCATGTTTTCGTTGGTCGAGGTTAAAGAAAGCGTGTTCTTGTAATTAAATGTTCTGCAGGTTTACTGTCGAGGAAGGCGTATCCGCTTAATATAACTGTTGTGACGTGCATATCATTATAGATTAAAAAAAAGTTATCACATGTTTGGGTTAAGGCAAGCGTCGCGCATTCCTTAATTATTAATTAATTCAAACTAGTAAAGTTTATTCGTAGAGAATAGTTATAAAAAAATAAGTTACAAATTTTCTATCAAAAGGTTATTAAGAAAAACACTTTAATTTGATCTCCTCTGACTGATATTCAGGGCTATTCTGCAACATTGATATGCATATCGTTTGATATGGTCTTCAAAAACTGAACAGACGGTCAGCTCTATTTTCTAAAATTATTTTTGGCTATACAGGATGTTCAGTAACTGAGAGCCATACCAAAGTTATATTTTTTTAAATGGAACACCCAGTATATTTTTACATATTTCGAAAGTCCACTGCGAAACGATTCGACCAAGGCTAATCGCGATGTCAGTTCAAGAAAGCGATCGTAGGATGTCGCTGTTTAAACTATTCATTACTATTACATTGTGATAATCCTTGGTCGAATCGTTTTGGTTTACAATGGAATTCCCGATCTACGCTTCTGCTGAAGAAGCCTCAAGAAGGGCTGAAACAGCTCTACAGAGGCTGCTCGAGGGTTATGCTGCAATTAAAAACGATTTGCAACAAATTTATTAAGAAAAAGATTTTTGGTACAGTTGTGGTTGATACTTCAACTTATCTAAGCCACTATTAAATGATTTTTGTCGTTGCAGGGCGATCATGGACTGAGCAAAATATCAGAAATTTTTAAATGACAACTCAATTTCCTTAAATAGCACGCCCTATATTTTTATACCCTAAATTGTTCGTCTAATACAGTGATTTCGTTTTTGTTATGCATGTCCTATACCTATCTGCAATATTTTTTAGAGCCCTGGACCTATCTGAGTTTTAAAACGAGTAATTGTTTAAGGTGGCCATGGAAAACAAACGAACCAGTTGACGTTAATAATTAACTTTCCTGTCTTCCACAGCCACATTTACAATTATTCGTTTTAAGAGAAATAACTAAAATGGATATAAGACTCTCAAAAAATATTACAGATAAGCATATAGGTATAAATGTATAGTAAAAATGAAAGTTTATTAAACGAACAATTTAATTTAACAATTATTAAAGGATGTTGTTTGCTGAACTATTTTAATATTATCAATTTCGGCAAACTTAAATTCTAAAATGTGACTCAAAAAATTGCAAAATTAACTACTGTATTATTACGTAAAAACTGCTTATAATTTCTAAACCGGACACTGGAGAAATAGCACAAAACACCAAAGTTTCAATATCGATAATAAAATTTTAAGGTTTTGTACTATTTCTGCAGTGTCCAATTAAGAGATTAAAAACTTTTTTCCTTTCAGAGCAAATTAACATATCAAGAGCATTCACGCAAAACTTAATCAAAAAAAAAACAAGTTCAAAATTATGAAATTTGAGTTAGACATGGAATTCAAAGTTTATGACTGAGTGGCATCTTCTGGTTAGGTCTGATTCATTTAAAACTTTAAATTTCATTGAGAAAAAAATACTAAACATTTGTGTTGTCCAGATTATGACCCAGCCTATCAACCAAAGTAAAATATCTGGAACGGTGATGCCATGTGTAGATTGCTGCGCAAAGTAAGAAGATGAAAAAGAGGAAGTTCACGTCACTTTTGCATCATCTCTAAGCTAGTTTTCACATTGTTTTGAGTTTACATCTGATTCTAGTAATTTTTATTTCTGAAACGTTCGATTACCGGTACAAAAATAAATGAAAGTAGTTTTTGACGCAATGACATGTGCTAGCGTCACTTTTGCATCATATACAGAGTGACTCAAAATATATGTCCGACCTGTCAGCCACAGGTAGTATACAGGAAAAAGAAAACAAAAAATCTATATGCATAGGGGGTCTGATACCCATTTTTGAAATGAAATGAATTGCAGATTCAGACATAAATTGGTTGTTTGTACGAAATTCCCACATCTCCACTGTGTTGACGAAAAGCTTGGGTTGCAGTGTTAGCGGAATGCCTTGATAATCTGCGAGACCGGACCTATCGTTGTGCTTTGTTTGTTTTAAAATAAGATGACTCCATTATTGGCGTCCTGAGTTTGTAAAACAAATAATCAGTCTTGCATTAAAAGTTGTATTAAGAGGACGTGTTCGATTTTCTTTCATTTTTACTAAATTATCTAACATGTTGGGCACTAATGCAACTGAATTGCGTCACAAGGGCAATGAACTCGCGTTCGAATTTCGGACTTGGGTATGTATACGTAAGAAATGAATCATAATTTCCACTTTGGATTCAAAGGCGTTTGAATTCTGAAATGCCTCTGACAGAATTATTTCTTGTAATTTCACACTTCCATGATCTTAGTGAATACGTTCCTAACGGGTCGGATATTTTATTTTGAATCACCCTGTATAGAAAAGCTTTTAGATATATCTACAAAGCACAGTCTTCAAATTAATCTAAGTCATCACGATATGAAAGAATTTCTTATAAACTTGTAGACGCAGGCTGGCTAAACATGAATACCCCCAGGTTTTTTTTTTAATTCTGCCAATCTCTGTTACAAAATAATAACCAGATGGTGGTGCGATGTTATAAATAGATTGTGTACACGCCTCAATATACAGGGTGTCATCAAATAAGTTTCACATATTAAAACTGTAAGTTCTTCATGACTTAGCGAATTCTGCATATCATAATTTTTTGGTGAAAAATGTAAGAAATTAAAGCCCCACAAGAGCTCGGAGTTTTTTTGTTTAAGAACCTCTGACCGATCGTGTGTGGATTTTTCTAAGCAAAACATGACATTATAAACAAAACATAAAGCAATAAAGCGTCATCGAAATGACGGGCACTGGGTCAATAAAATCTTCGCTCAGCAATTCCATACCAAAAGAAAATAAACATCCATGACGTTTGTGGCATTACTTACTGGATTAATTAAGTTAATTTTCTGCTGACAAAAGTGTAACAATTAAAAGTTAGGAAATAAAAACATTTAAGGTAACATTCTAAAAATTATCGTAAACAACGCACGTCGGCATTCATCGTCCCTTCATTTATGGTTTGATTATTTTGTTTTGCTTACACTGTATGTTCAGTTCCTAAACAACAATTTATTTTCTTTTATTTTTGCAGTACAATTTCAAAACATTTTTGTTAACTATTTAAAATATTTCTTGTCATTATATCCATCTCGCTAAGTTGCCTGTCCCTTCTTAGAAACTTAGTAAGCTTATTTGCAGCCCCTTGGAACCTCACATTTTTCATTCATTCCAGTTTCCATTCCAACGGCGGTGATTCAGATTTATAGAATTAGTTTAGTTTAAGTGTGTAAAATACAGAAAATAAACTATTTAAATCTTGATCGCAAAGTAAATACACCAAATCACGATATACAGAACACTGGTACGCGCACTTGCCTATCTTCCCCATAAAAAACGAGGAAGTCAAAACTAGTGCCTAGTTACCTGATTTAAATTTTACCGCTAGATGACACCAATGAATGAAGGACTGTCACTAAACGTCATTAATGTACTCCCGCAGGTTATATTAGGTGTTTTAGGTACGGTTGTATGCGACATATGTTCAGTATTTACGTGTGTATTAATGGCAAGTTTTCGTTGGTGTGTAATGAAATAAAGAATAAACGGCGAGTGTCAAATTTAGCAAGCAATCAAACAGATGTAGAAAGATATTTACTAATGTTACGAACAAGTACGTTTTGCTATGATTTTTACAAACCTTTCAGAGGTTATTGGTATTATTTGTTTCTTGTATCTGTTTGGTAGTGGTGAAAGAAAGGGCAGATGTGAGATTAGTATTAGTTCAGTAGGAGCATACATTTAGTTGAGTAATTGCATCATCTGTCAGTGTTCTTCGAATGATTTCATTTCCACTGACTTAACGATTTTTTACAAATTTTTCTTGAAATTGTATCAAGCACATAAAATGTTGCTTTAATATTGTGACACCTGCATTTTGGTTCATTCTTGAAGCCTTTCCGAAATCTATATTAACAATATTTCATAATTAATGGTATGAATCGTAAGTCTACATCTGTAACCCAAATTGGTTTGACAGCAGTTTATTCTCGTTAACTGAAAATTTAATGATGCTTTAAATATCTACTGTTTTGATTCACTGGCATTGAATCAACGCACAACGAGTATCTTCATCTTGTGTTATTACAAGATGCAAACACTGACTGCAACCAGTGCAAATGAATCGAACATGCTATTTGCTTCACTGTTCTTTATCAATTTCTTCGAGATTAATAAATCATTTTATTTTCTGAAAGAGCCAGAGTGAAACGTAGATAAACTTTCATTACGTTGGTCATCATCATCAGTTTTTTAAAACTTGTGATGCAAATAAAGACAAGTGCTACTCTTACGGTAATCTTGGAATAAGAGATGTAATCAGATTAAACAATATGTTTATTAAATTAGAAATAATATAAAGAAGGTTATGAGCCTCTCACATAACACTTGATATTTTCAGCTTCGATGGAATTAATTTGCAAGGTCATCAAATTTGAAGGAAACAAGCCGCAGTAACGTTTAGGTGTTTTAACTTTATGCACTTTTGGTGTCACTTGCATGCAGAACTGATGTTACTAGATAGGTACTTTTGTGAGTTTATATCCACTCGTTATATTGAGTACATTTTAATCAGTACATCGGTCAGTTTAATGCCAGATGGATTGGTGGATATTCTAGGTTAGATAGCAATCTTACGATGAGTTCATGTTTATGTTAAAATCTCCTTGCTTCAATACAAATTAACTCTGAGAAGTCTTTCTATTTTGACTGCAATATAACTAAATTAGGAAACGACTTAAATTATTCGCCAATACATACCCTCTTTAAATTAAAATTTCTACGCCTGACAACTTCGCTTTAAATCAACAAAAAATTCTAAATCTATACGGAGTTACGCCCGTGGAGCATCACAGCTCAAAACACTGTACAAATAAATGACATCGAGGAGTATCTGACAAAGAACCTACCTTTTACGTTACCTTAAATTATTGCGGAATGGTTGTTAATTTTACGTATTTATTTATTTATTTAGTCTTGTCGTTATTGAAGACTCTTTAGTTATTCAATAGAGAATAAAGTTTATGTTTATGTGATTCATACTAAGATATAATTATTGTCGATTATCTTGTTGGAGCGATTTTTCTTTTTGTATCATTTGGGTCAAAATAGTAATAACATTAAACAAGGCGTACCTCGTCCTGATAAGTATTCGTTCGACGGTTAGTTCCTTCTAGTCCTCTCTTTCTCCTTCACCTCATCTCGTTCATCGCGCATACGGTGCGTTGTGAGAAACGGGTACACATACAACAAATAATGCGACTTACATCGGATGTCCCAAAATACAACAAATACTACTCACCGGGGCCTTTGGTGGGCCCCGTTGAATCCAGCGGCGAATTTAGAAGCTGTAGCTCCCTCATAATGATATTGGTCACTGGAGAAGCCATCCTCGCACGTTGACTTTTGATCTTCGCATGCATTAACCCCCACATTCAACTGTGGATATAAAACCCACCCCTCCCGATGGATATTAGCATACCTTGCCTCCCGAGCATACGTTAGTTGATGTCATCGTCTGCGTAAATGTCAAGCACCACTCCGTACCGGTCCAATGACATCATCATGTCAGACCTTTTTTGAATAGCTCAATGCTATCACCTGGTCAGGAATGCAATCAACCGAATTCCCACTCACAATGAATGCAGAATACAGCTAATTGCTTTGCCGGTACCGTGCTCTTAATCGGCGCTGCTTGCACGCCGCGGCAAGACTCCCGATAACGTATGCTGGTGCACGATACTATTCTCTGGTCAACGCCCCGGGTCGCATCCTGGACAATATTCTGCTACCAGAATATCTCCGCACAAAATCATGACCCTCATACTGCATTACCAATCGTGAGAATGTACCGCCCTAACACTTCTGCCAGAATATACCATCTGAGGTCATATTGTGCAAACACCCTCTAGTTAATGCCCGGCATCACACTGCGGCCACCATATATCACCAGGCCCACCCGTGGCCCCGTTTACCGACACGTTTCGCTTTCCGCGCTAGCCCCTGGGAAACTGCCGTCTGCCGTTTCTTTGCTGCCAAGAATAAACACGCTCTCATATCATATTACCAAACTAATAACGTAAACAAATATGCTAGTGCTTCAGAGATATCCCGAGAATGCATAAACTTTCATAAATTCTAAACTTCTAAAATAAATAACTACAACATGCTGGAGTTTTATTTTATGATGTCTTTACGCACGATCGATCAGAAGTTCTCAAACAAATGTACGAACGCTCCTTTAGTAGGTCATTTTTTTTATTTTCGAGTTAGACCTTTGGTAATTGCGGCATTAGTTCTCTTACATGACGAGAAATTTGCAGTATTAATACGTGAAACTAATTTGATTACACTCGGTATTTGCCGGCGCAGCGCGTCTAGCCGATAGTGAATAATCGGTAAGCCAAAGAAATAATGCATTCGTTAGGACGGCATGATTCACAATAATGTCGCGGTTGACTGCGATGCTCGGACACGATGCGCATGAGAGAGTGTGCTGCAGAGACGTGTCGTGCTTCTATGTAATTCAAATCAACTAAATTGTTGTTTCTAAATTCAAGAAAGAGCTATTATTAGCTTCTGGAATTATATTCGCGTTTTTACCGATTTGACGATATTAGACTGATTGATTAAAAATCACGTATAAGCGGGCGGAACATTTAACGCTTCGATTGAGACCCCCACGTCGAGTCGGACTGCCGCTGTCTCAAACTGGTTTCAGGCAGTTCACTTTCTTGATTCCGCTGTTTGATAATAAATTACAAGGCGCCTCAGTATTTATACAGGGAGATTCGGACAACCCATTCATTAAAAGTTTACGGACTTTCTCTTTGAATTACTATTTCATATTTTGTGTTTATAAGTTAGCGATAATGATCTATTAAAATACGATGAAGGTTTAGAGGTTATAAATTCAAAAGAAGACTCTTCTAGGTGCTTCTATTTTCAACTTGCGCGATGTCAAACTTTAACAACTGTTAACAATCTGACAAAGCAATATGTTACACTATTTCTGCTTTCCATATTGTAAGCGCAAAAGCTTGCGCAACCAAAACCGGAAATAAAAGTTTTCCAATACGGAACAAGGAAAAATTGCTATGCCCAAACCTACACCGATGGATACCTCCTCAGGAAATTTTTCCAGCCGCTCACAAATCAGGCAACAACCCCAAGCCCCAGCACAACATTACATAACATTACTACCACGATGACGGTAACGAAGCAGCAGGAATAACTGATGTAACTCAAAACGAAGAAGATCCATATTATTATGAAAAAATTTGTGCAAATCGTTTTTGATTGCAGTGAGAACCTCGAGCAGCCTCTGGACAGCTGTTTCAGCCCTGCTTGGGGCTTCTTCAGCAGAAACGTAGCTCGACATTCCCACTGCAGACCAAAAACGACTTGCCCAATTTATTCGCAAATGCGATGTAAGAATGATGAACATATAAAATAGCGACATCTTACTATCGCTTTTTGACCTAACATTGCAGTAGGATAGACAAATTGAAGCGGGATTTGCTCCTAATGAGTCCCCCATGCAAGGCGGCCATGCTTGCTGTCAAAGCATAATGAAAGATTTTAGAAAAAATTTGTGCAAATCGTTTTTGTGCAGTGGGAATGTCGAGCTACGTTTCTGCTGAAGAAGCCCCAAGCAGGGCTGAAACAGCTGTCCAGAGGCTGCTCGAGGTTCTCACTGCAATCAAAAACGATTTGCACAAATTTTTTCTAAAATCTTTCATTATGCTTTGACAGCAAGCATGGCCGCCTTGCATGGGGGACTCATTAGGAGCAAATCCCGCTTCAATTTGTCTATCCTACTGCAATGTTAGGTCAAAAAGCGATAGTAAGATGTCGCTATTTTATATGTTCATCATTCTTACATCGCATTTGCGAATAAATTGGGCAAGTCGTTTTTGGTTTGCAGTGGGAATGTCGAGCTACGTTTCTGCTGAAGAAGCCCCAAGCAGGGCTGAAACAGCTGTCCAGAGGCTGCTCGAGGTTCTCACTGCAATCAAAAACGATTTGCAAAAATTTTTTCTAAAATCTTTCATTATGCTTTGACAGCAAGCATGGCCGCCTTGCATGGGGGACTCATTAGGAGCAAATCCCGCTTCAATTTGTCTATCCTACTGCAATGTTAGGTCAAAAAGCGATAGTAAGATGTCGCTATTTTATATGTTCATCATTCTTACATCGCATTTGCGAATAAATTGGGCAAGTCGTTTTTGGTCTGCAGTGGGAATGTCGAGCTACGTTTCTGCTGAAGAAGCCCCAAGCAGGGCTGAAACAGCTGTCCAGAGGCTGCTCGAGGTTCTCACTGCAATCAAAAACGATTTGCACAAATTTTTTCTAAAATCTTTCATTATGCTTTGACAGCAAGCATGGCCGCCTTGCATGGGGGACTCATTAGGAGCAAATCCTGCTTCAATTTGTCTATCCTACTGCAATGTTAGGTCAAAAAGCGATAGTAAGATGTCGCTATTTTATATGTTCATCACTCTTACATCGCAATTGCGAATAAATTGGGCAAGTCGTTTTTGGTCTGCAGTGGGAATGTCGAGCTACGTTTCTGCTGAAGAAGCCCCAAGCAGGGCTGAAACAGCTGTCCAGAGGCTGCTCGAGGTTCTCACTGCAATCAAAAACGATTTGCACAAAGTTTTTCTAAAATCTTTCATTATGCTTTGACAGCAAGCATGGCCGCCTTGCATGGGGGACTCATTAGGAGCAAATCCCGCTTCAATTTGTCTATCCTACTGCAATGTTAGGTCAAAAAGCGATAGTAAGATGTCGCTATTTTATATGTTCATCACTAAAGTCCGGATTTATATGTGCTAAAAAAGTGGAAAATAAGTTTTTTTTATGCGATTAAAATGGATCAAAATATGGATATTATATGCGATAAAAATTTTATTTTACTTATACATACTTTAGAATAATAAAAACATAAATAGTTTCATATAAGTAATTTTAACACTTAACACTTAAATAGTAGGATTACAAAATATAATCAACAGTTGATTTAAATTATTTGGGGTAAAATTTTGTCGTCTGTCTGTCAAAATATTTTTATAAGAGGAAAACGAACGCTCGACATCGCATGAAGTAATGGGCGCAAATTTCATGGATGCTACATCTTTGGGGTCCATGTCCAAATCCTCTTCACTTTGACCTTTTAAAACTAAACAGATTTTCCTCATTTTATTGTAGTCAGGATTACGTAATAGAACCTTGTCTAATTTTGCCATTAACTTCTCTCCTATCTCCCCTGGAATTGATTTTACACTTTCAATTGCATCATCGACCACTTCAAAAGAATCTAATAGAGCCGTCTGGGATGATTCCAACTTTTTAATGGTGGATATTAAAACCGAAAAATGAGTTTTAATGAATGCTAATTGATTCCCGATGTTTGTGTTCGACATGCATTCCTTACAAATTCTTAAAGCCGGTGAATTGGAATCATCGAATTCTAAGAAAATTTCCTTTAATTGTTTAAAGTTATCTGCGTAAAAATTTGCTGCTTCAAGCCACGTACCCCATCTCGTAATTATTGGTTCTGGTGGTAATGGCAGGTCAGCAGCTAATTCTTTATAGTGTTGTATACGCAGTGGGGCTTTAAGAAACGCCTTTTTTCCGTTATTGATCAACTTATTTACTGTTGGGTATTCTAGTCGCACCAATTCAGCGAGCCTATTCATTGCGTGAGCCATACAAGTGAAGTGCATCAGATTTGGGTAAAACACCTGTAAAGCCTGTCCTGCTTTTATCATGTAGGCTGCTGCATCAGACACCATTAGTAATATATTTTCCGATTTAACTTGATTAGGTGCATATAAAAGTGTCAAGCTGTCGTTAATAAAACGTGCGATCGTTGAATGATTTGTTTTCTCCAAAACTGCACTATTTACTGAATAAGATATTGGTGCGACTGTGTTGCTTAATACTCCTGCTAACATATTTGCTACATAACGACCGCAGGCATCTGTCGTTTCATCAACTACTATATAAATATTATTGTCGCTAAGCTTCTCTCTTATTTTCTTCATCCGTTGCTGGTAGCATATACTTAGATAGTTTTTCCGCAAAGTCGATTCATTTGGAATATGACGATTGCAATATTTTTCCAAAAAAGTTCGAAAACTTGCTTGTTCAAGTTTATGCCAAGGAATGTTTGACTCTGCCATAGCACTGCACAAGTCTAAAAAGAATTCATTTCCTGTGTCACTGCCCTGTGAGTTACTGGCTGTTGAAGAAATAAAAGACTGCTTAAAGTTAGACACACATCTTTTCTCCGACTCCTTATGGAGGTTTGTAGCCAAATGTTGATCAATCTGGTACTTTTGGTCTGACGACACCTTAAAATATTGTCAAAATGAAAATGTGATTTTTAAGAGAATTTGTAAGGTATCTACCTGTTTTGAGCATGCGTTGCAAAAAATAACTTTTCCATCTGTAGTTAGATGTTTAGATGCTTTAATCCATTTTTTCAATAGCTCGGATCGAGAGGATGCTACTTTCGGCATTTTGAAAAGATAAGCACTGAATTTATTTCGTCTTTAAATTAAATAAGAAAATAACAACTAATTCGCGTTGATAAATACACTAGTCACTAGTCACACACATTCACGGAGTTCTTATCTCAAACTGAAATGCAAAACATAAGTGCAAAATGCAAGTGCAAGTCGCTACAGATTCCCAGAAAATCACATTCCGGGAAATCGTAAAATAAAGTGGCCAGACGTTGAGGAGAATAAATTACTTCTTGGAAAAGCTGCAGACTTGAATATTGACCGTATATGGAATTATAATGTTATTTATATCAATATATGGATAAATAAATAAATATGCGCTAAAAGTCTAAAATATTAAGTTATATGCGAAATAAAACTACCATTTTTGGGCAATCGACAAACATATAAATACAAAACGCCAAGTTTAGGTATGTTAGCGTAAAAAACTTGTAAAAACTTATAAATCCGGTCTCTATTCATCACTCTTACATCGCAATTGCGAATAAATTGGGCAAGTCGTTTTTGGTCTGCAGTGGGAATGTCGAGCTACGTTTCTGCTGAAGAAGCCCCAAGCAGGGCTGAAACAGCTGTCCAGAGGCTGCTCGAGGTTCTCACTGCAATCAAAAACGATTTGCACAAAATTTTTCTAAAATCTTTTATTATGCTTTGACAGCAA
Organism: Prosopocoilus inquinatus; assembly: GCA_036172665.1. Taxonomy (NCBI): domain Eukaryota; kingdom Metazoa; phylum Arthropoda; class Insecta; order Coleoptera; family Lucanidae; genus Prosopocoilus; species Prosopocoilus inquinatus. The sequence continues at coordinate 24,688,844 of CM069879.1, forward strand.
GCATGGCCGCCTTGCATGGGGGACTCATTAGGAGCAAATCCCGCTTCAATTTGTCTATCCTACTGCAATGTTAGGTCAAAAAGCGATAGTAAGATGTCGCTATTTTATATGTTCATCACTCTTACATCGCAATTGTGAATAAAGTGGGCAAGTCGTTTTTGGTCTGCAGTGGGAATGTCGAGCTACGTTTCTGCTGAAGAAGCCCCAAGCAGGGCTGAAACAGCTGTCCAGAGGCTGCTCGAGGTTCTCACTGCAATCAAAAACGATTTGCACAAAATTTTTCTAAAATCTTTCATTATGCTTTGACAGCAAGCATGGCCGCCTTGCATGGGGGACTCATTAGGAGCAAATCCCGCTTCAATTTGTCTATCTTACTGCAATGTTAGGTCAAAAAGCGATAGTAAGATGTCGCTATTTTATATGTTCATCACTCTTACATCGCAATTGCGAATAAATTGGGCAAGTCGTTTTTGGTCTGCAGTGGGAATGTCGAGCTACGTTTCTGCTGAAGAAGCCCCAAGCAGGGCTGAAACAGCTGTCCAGAGGCTGCTCGAGGTTCTCACTGCAATCAAAAACGATTTGCACAAAATTTTTCTAAAATCTTTCATTATGCTTTGACAGCAAGCATGGCCGCCTTGCATGGGGGACTCATTAGGAGCAAATCCCGCTTCAATTTGTCTATCCTACTGCAATGTTAGGTCAAAAAGCGATAGTAAGATGTCGCTATTTTATATGTTCATCACTCTTACATCGCAATTGCGAATAAATTGGGCAAGTCGTTTTTGGTCTGCAGTGGGAATGTCGAGCTACGTTTCTGCTGAAGAAGCCCCAAGCAGGGCTGAAACAGCTGTCCAGAGGCTGCTCGAGGTTCTCACTGCAATCAAAAACGATTTGCACAAAATTTTTCTAAAATCTTTCATTATGCTTTGACAGCAAGCATGGCCGCCTTGCATGGGGGACTCATTAGGAGCAAATCCCACTTCAATTTGTCTATCCTACTGCAATGTTAGGTCAAAAAGCGATAGTAAGATGTCGCTATTTTATATGTTAAAGTTTCTAGTTCAGTGTAAAACAATATATGTAGATGGCACTTTTAAATATGCCCCAAAATTCTTTTTACAATTGTTTACTATACACGGTATGCAAAACGGCCACTATGTTCTCTTGTTTTTTGTTTATTGCCAAATAAGTCGCACAAGTCATGTTTAAAATGTTTTGAAATCGTAATCCAAGAATGCGTAAAACTAGGATATCAATTTGAACCTGCTGAAGTTGCATCGGATTTTGAAAACTCTATTCATTTATCCATAAGATTAATGTGGCCAGAAACAAAAATTATAGGATGCAGATTTCATCTAAGTCAAGCTTGGATTAGAAAAATCCAAAGTTTAGGGTTGATGTCCGAATACAAAAACAATGATTCACTTATTGGAAGTATTTTACATTGGACACTTGGCTTGACATTTTTAGAGCCAGAAACAGTGGGAGATTGTTTTGCCTTTGACTTTGATCAAATATTGACGAATGACGAAAGATTGAGAAATTAATTTGATTATCTTGTTAACAATTATATAGACGAGGATTCTAAATTTCCTCCTAAAATTTGGGCTTGTGCTGAATCCTTTCACTCTGATTTAACTAAAAGTTTTTATGCACCTCATCCGGATATTTTTAAATTTGTTCAAATATTGAAGGAATTTCAAACTAAAACTTACATTAAAATGAATAGTATTCATTTACCAATTAAAATTACAAATAAATCGTATAAAGACAGAATTGGAATCTTAGCCGAAAAATTAAATATATTTAAACAAGAACAAATTGAAAGGTTCGATTTTGTAAAAATTGCGTCTTATCATTATAATAAAATTTGTATATAAATAAATGTCTTGTACACTTTGTCAATGATTATTAATTAATCCTCTACCGCTATAATCTCTAATAAGTCTCCCGTAGAGACAATCGGCGCAAGTGGGTCATGGTGATTTTAGAGGCTGGTCGGTTGTGGGGGCAATTGGGTTATACGATTTCGGTTGCAATTGGGTCCAATTGCGCCCGCAACCGACCAGCCTCTAAAATCACCATGACCCACTTGCGCCGATTGTCTCTACCGGAGACTTATTAGAGATTATAGCGGTAGAGGATTAATTAATAATCATTGACAAAGTGTACAAGACATTTATTTATATACAAATTTTATTATAATGATAAGACACAATTTTTACAAAATCGAACCTTTCAATTTGTTCTTGTTTAAATAAATTTAATTTTTCGGCTAAGATTCCAATTCTGTCTTTATACGATTTATTTGTAATTTTAATTGGTAAATGAATACTATTCATTTTAATGTAAGTTTTAGTTTGAAATTCCTTCAATATTTGTACAAATTTAAAAATATCCGGATGAGGTGCATAAAAACTTTTAGTTAAATCAGAGTTGGCAAAATTGGCGCAACTGGGCTATGCCCAAAAATTTGAATGTGCCGAAATTAATTATTATGAGGAAATGGAAACGGATGAAGTAGGAAATTCAGAATTAAACACGTTGCAGAGGAAAAATTATAAAAATTTATGTTTAGATCATATGAACCGCGAAGAGAAAACACAAATTAAAAAATTATGCTACGAGTATCGAGACATTTTTTATTGCGAAGGAATACCGGTTACTTTTAATAATAAAATTAAGCATGCCACACACTTGAAAGACGATGAACCGATTCATACAAAATCATACAGATATCCGCAAGTTCAACAAGAAGAAGTTGAAAAGCAAATAACTTCTATGCTTCAGCAAGAAATAATTCAGTCCTTTACATCTCCTTGGAGCAGCGCTGTATAGATAGTGCCGAAAAAGATGGACGCCTCAGACAAAAGGAAGTGGAGAATGGTAATTGACTACCGCAAGTTAATGAACAGACTATCGACGATAAATACCCACTGCCGAATATTTACCGATATTTTAGACAAGTCAATATTTGGGTATTGGACCCAAAAAGTTGGTCAAAATTATTTTTTTATATTTTCGCATTTATTCGGTGACAATAAAGTATTTTAGACTGAAATTTGTTTATCTGTTATACATATACCGGGCGACAACTTTAATTATGCACCATATGAATTTCTTTTAATTTCTGCCCCCATTGAAGTTACTGTTGAAAGAGCAATATGAATGAATACGATCCGTTCGCCACAAGACGTCTCTTTAACTTTCGAGTTTATACAGGATGTTCATGGGGAGTCGGTGGTACACCAGCAAATTTAATTATTTGTATTTTTATGAAGTAACTTAAATTAGAAGTTTCAAGACTTTCCTGCTCGAATTTAGGGTACCATCAGAAAAACAACAACAATGTTCAACAGAACATTACATTTCTTTATCATCGTATCATTTAAAAAAGTTGAAAACAATCGAAAATCTCGTAAACCTGATATTTATTCATTTATTTCTCCTTGGGTACCATTTATTCGACCAGGAAAAGTCCTGAAATTTCTGTAATTTAAGCTACCTACTGAAATTTCAAATAAAAAAGTTAGCTATTGTAGCAATTTTCCGTGAGTACCAAGATTTAGTTACTAAATGTAAAATACAATTGTATTCCTAAAATCGTAAACTTTTGGAGATGATATTTTCGGAACATAATTAATTTAGTATCCTGAACGCGATGCGACGATAAAATACCTAACATTCAATTTATAATAGAAACAATAAACAATAGAAAATCTCGAAAACTTGATAGTCATTTGTAAGCTTAGGATAATTATGCATTAAAAAACTTTAAAATATGCATGCACATATGCACTAAAATCATCAAAAATATGCACTTAAATATGCATTAAAAATTAACTTTTATAGAATAAATAATATTTTTTATGTTACCACATTCTTCATTATTTTGCTACAAAAAAACAAAAACTTGTTTTTAATTCTAAATTATTTATTTAGTCGTTATTATAGAAACAAATTATAATTACATTTAACTACAACATGGTGTAACAAATTCTCAAAAGTAAATTTGCGCCTATTGTCGGCGAGAATATTTTTGTACTGAGAAAACACTCTCTCGACATCGCAGGACACTATTGGTACAAATTCGTATTTTACAACGTCATTGACACTTAAATGTTCGTTTTTTTCATTAAGGGTCGATTCATTTTCACTTATATTCTTCAGTTGCTGATAGCCCGTATTCTTTGACAGCACTTCGTTTAATTTATTGATAAAAACATTTTTCTTGAGTTTTGCTAAACCGTTAACTACATGTTCTACTATTTGAATGCTTTCTTGTAAAGATAGACCCTTAGCTTCTAGCTTGGAGATTGCAGTCGAAATGCATGTCAGATTAGCTCGAATAAAAATTAAATCTTCTCGAATACCTTTTTTTCTCAGAATACTCTGTGCTTCTTCGATGCACTGCGCTTCCTCAGAGTCGAATTCATCAACAATTTTCTTCACAACTTCAAAATTTTCAGCGTAATACACAGCAGCGGCGATCCAACTTCCCCATCTTGTAATGATTGGCGCAGGTGGAAGTGGAATGTCACCCGAAATTTCCCGAAACTTCTGAATACGACTCGGTGCCTCAAGGAAAATCTTTTTCACAGATGATATTAGCACATTAACATTTGAATAAAGATTACGAACTAAATCAGCTACTCGATGTAAGCCATGTGCTAAACAGGTCACATGTATCATGTTTGGGTATAAAACCTGCAGTCCCCGCATTGTTTTGCACATATATGGTGCAGCATCACTACAAACCGCTAGCACTTTTTCATATAAAATTCCAGACGACCACAATAAACTTAAAGAGTCGTTGAAAAAAGCAGCGACTGTTGAATGATTTACTTTGACCAACACTTTTAAAGTCAGCAGATATGATTTATTTTTTTCTTCAGGAACCCCTAATATACCAAACACAAAATTTCCTATGCATCTTTGTTCTTCATCGGTTGTTTCATCCAACGACACCCAAATAGAATGATCCTTTACTTTTGCTCTTAATTTATTTATCCAATGTTAATGTATACAATTCAGAAACATAATTTTTTCTTAATGTCGATTCATCTGGAATATTTTGCTTTGTATACTTTTCCAAAAAATGGCAAAAAACTTCATTTTTTAACTTAGCTAATGGGATGTCTGCGCAAATAAAAGCCTTACAAAGTTCAGCATTGAATTCTGAACATTTAGGTCCAGGCGTCGGTAAATTAGAAATTAACACTTGCCGTTCGTTATTTCCCCTTTTGCGATTTTTATTACTTGCATGCTTTCCGGTTTGAAGATGCTGCGTGACTTGAAACTTTTTGGTTGCCGTAACATGAACCTCGCAGTATTTACAAAATAACAGACGCCCATCCGTTATAAAATCATCGTAGTCAGAATGTAGAATTCACAAACTGGTTTAAAATTGCACTTACACACTTTTTTTCTTTTGGCATCTTGAGAGATGTTAATCCTATTGCAAGCAGCATACAACTACTGAAGGTTGATGAAATTTTCTGCAGAATTTCCTGGTAAAATTAGAAAGAGAGCTACCCCATACCATGGTCTGTACGAGTACTATTAACGCGGACAAAATACTTGGAAATTCGTGGGATAATGTGCGGTCGCAGTAAACAATGGCGGTTTTCATACACTGTTAATCCTCTTATTATTTCCAAGTATTTTGATTTTGAAACACTGGTTGTTCAGATTGTCTGCTATAAAATGTCAGTTTGCACTTGGCAATAAGAAATAATCGCAAATTTGCAATTAAAACAAAAAAATGCAGGAAATTATGCATTAATGCCCTAAAATGTTAAAATATGGATTTATGTATAAAAATGTTCCATATGCATTTGCATATGCAATTATGCAAACGCATAATTATCCTAAGCCTAGTCATTTGTTTTTCCGAAAGCACCATAAAATTGAGGAGGAAAGATTCTGAAACTTTACTACTAATTTAATTTTAAGTTACTTCGTAAAAATTCAAATAAGAAAATTACAAAAATCACAGCATATATGTAGCTTCAAAGAAGAATTAGAAACAGTTTGAATTTAATTATTTTTTGAGTTAGTCATGTACGTTTAACACAACCGACTATCCTTATGCTTTGATCCCTTTGATTGTATTTTGTTCATCTACCCGCGGAAAAAAATAAGTTTACCCTGTTCATCCCTGGGTATTGCTCTATCTTAGGTAATAGTTATTGTAGTCAAATTCACGATTTTGTGTCATTCGACTTTTGGCCAGCCTTTCGGGGCAAACACCCGTATGTGCGACGTTAGATTTAGCTTCCGGCTTCCATCAGGTTGAAATGAATCCCGCGGACATCGAAAAGACAAAATATATGAGGATGCCGTTCGGACTAAAAAATGCACCAGCGACCTTCCAAAGGGTCGTGGATAACATCCTTCGAGGGATTCAGAATGAGAAATGCCTGGTGTATTTAGACGATATTATAATATTTTCGACATCCCTGCAAGGACACTGCGAAAGAATGCGACAGATTACGTGGAGCCAACTTTAAAATTCAATTGGACAAAAACGAATTCCTGAAGAACGAAGTCGCCTATCTGAAATATGTAATTACACCTAACGGTGTAAAACCGAACCCGGAAAAAATAAAAGCAGTAGTAAATTTTCCGATTCCCTAAAAAAGGAAATAAAAGGATTCTTAGGTCTTTTTGGATAATACCGACGCTTCATCAAAGATTTTGCGAAACTTACTAAATCACTAACGAAATGTCTCGAAAAGAACGCAAAAATCGAACATGACAAAGAATTCGTAGAAACTTTTGAAAAATGCAAACAAATTTTGGTAAATCACGCGATATTGCAGTATCCCGATTTTAATAAGCCATTCATATTAACCACCGACGCTTCAAATGTCGCTTTGGGTGCTATATTATCGCAAGGAAAATTAGGAGAAGACCGACCCGTGGCATGCATCCAATACATTGAAAGAAACCGAAAAGCGACACTCCACTATCGAAAAAGAACTACTGGCCAACGTTTGGGCTACGAAATATTTTAGACCCTACCTCTATGGACGAAAATTTCTAATTTGTACGGAACATCGATCCCTTGTTTGGCGTTTTAAATTGAAGGAACCTAATTCAAAATTAGCACTTTGGACACTACGTCTCTGGGGGTGGATAATATACACATAAAAGGACCTCGTCAGTGTCCCCGGACTGACTTGATGTTTACAGAAGGTTCCAACAAAACTGGAGGCTAAGCGTATCTCACTTGTAGGGGAAGGTAGAATACGAATGAGACACATAAATCCACAAAATTCTATCTTTATTGAACTACAACAAAATTCAGTAAATACAATGAGCGTAAACAATAAAACTTACGTTATAGTTACTGCTACTTAATCCACACGTACAGCATAACGATAATCTATGAGTTCAGCGGAAATTTGCTCTCTGTAAAGGGCATGTATTCATCGAAACGCGATATCAGAATCGTCAAATAAAATAACAAATGAACGACTCACGTATTCGAACGTCAAATGTGTCAGTTTATAATCCGTTTAAACCCTGTTGAGGCGTCTGGAGCAAGCAGCGACACCAGGTGGTACGGGGTGTGAGCAGGAGAGTTTCGACGTCAGCCCAGAAGATGGCGAGTCCGTCTGGGTGAAAACTCAAATCGTATGGATAAAACGATTAATCTACCAAAGGGGGTAGTTTCGTACTTGAAGCAGGAAACTATAAAACTCCAGCTGCAGCTGAAACTGCAACTCAAGCTGAAAGTAAAACTGAAGGTAAAAGTAAAAGCCTGAAAATAGAAAGAAAGAAAGCCGTTAACGTCCATAATGGCCACATGCGATTCCTAAATTTACCTGAGTTTACAAACAGCTCAGCCTTCGGATGAGGCTTTAAAATACACCCAGAAAATCGTTGGTGGTGTAAGAGAAGATTCCGGCACAACCGTAGATAAGCAAGCTCTTCTGCTAAATTTCCAGCAAGAACTTCGTTAAATTCACAACAGCAAACACACCTTTAGCCGGCGATAGCAGAACAACAAGTAACAAGTAATCGCGGAACGCACTAGAGGGCTAAGAATACCAGCCAATCAGCTGAAAGGTCAAATACGGCTTTAATGCGTCGATAACCAATGAAATTACTCGTGACCATATTTGGTCAGAAAATGCGGAGAAGCAACGGCATATAGTGTTGCCAGATATATACGAAACTCGGTGTAGATGAGGTGTTGCCACGTTTTGAAATGTAAAAATTTATGTCCTGATAGCATATAATAATGGTATTCATTTGAGTACGGATATACGCCTTTTGAATTATTATTTGGCCACACGTTGTCAAGAAGCCCATATGATGTGTTTTATAATGAAAAAATCTTTCAACAATATGTCCCACGATCACAAAGAAAAATCGATAACGACTTATGAATTAGTAAAGGTCAAATTAAACAAGGATAAAACAAAAGTGCAAACGAAGAGAAATAAGGGATAACTGGAACAACAAGTTTTTAAGGTAGGAGAAACCGTTTACGAGAAAAATGAAAAGGTGAGTCGGAAGAAAAGTGTAAATAAATATAAAGATCCTATACAATTTTAGAAATAAACAAAAATAATACCTGCATGGTAATGACGTTAGAAAATCAAGTTGAGAAGTTGCATCTAAGAAATCTTAGGCATCCTGTTACAAATTTTACTGCTACAATGTAGCAACAACCGACAGCGTTAACATCAAAAGAATAACCGATAACCCCGGGCTCCCCCTAAAATTGGGAACAGCTCAAAATATTGTGGACCACTGGACATTATAAGGATTTTTGATTTATCTGCGTTATTAAAGAATATCGAATTCTTACCTCAAATGTAAGAAATCTTAACAAAACACTGTAACAAGAAAAATTCGGAAAATCGTACAGGGAAGTAACTCACAACTTCCAATATCTTCTGGAACACATGAACATTCAGGTAAGAGAGAAATTAAAATCAATTATTTCCTAATCAAGAAACAAGGAAACGAAAAGGATTAATAAATGCATTAGGAACCAAAATAAAAAATTACCGGAAATTTGGACGAAGAGGATGCCTTAAAATACGAAAATGCTATAGAAAAACTACAAGCTACACAACTTAAACAAAAAGCATTGATTGATGAACAAATTTCCCCGACAGTATCAGCAATTGAAAAATTCAATTCGTCGATAACGAAATTAATCAGCAATCAATTGGTTTTGAAATCCCGTATAATGCAAATTGGGGAAATAATAAAAACAACTGCGATTGAAAATGCCACAGCGTATAGCCTCTGGTTATTTAACACGATATTTAATCAATTAATCACTGCTATGAATATTATATTAAGCATACAGAAAACATCGAAAATGCAGTAACGTTTTCGAAACTAAACGCTCTACACCCTTCAGCATTAGAACCCAAAGATTTGTTGATGGAGCTCAAAGAAACAGAGAAACATTTAACGCACAATAAATTGCCGTTTGATCCGACTCCCGTTAATATTCCTATTTTCGGAAAACTTTCCACAGTCCAGGCATATCAAAAAGGCCTTCAATTAATTTTTATTATAGAAATTCCTATAGTCGAAATTGAACCCTATTATCACTATCATTTGTACTCTCTCCATATTGAAATCAAAGAAAATATTTTCCAATTCATTATTCCTAAAGCTAAATTCCTTCTCCTAAATGAGCACAGTTACTCGTTGACGAATAAGAAATTAATCCTGGAGAAGCTTTGTGTAAAGTATCGAATTCCAACATGATTAGGGAAGACTCACCTTGCGAAGTGCAGCTGCTACATTTTACAGTAAAATATTCACACTGCTAATCAGAACAAATTAAACTGATGGAAAACAAAATTCAGAAGCTTGAAGAAACGTTACAACCGCCACCAGTAAATGCGGAAAGAAAGAAGAGATTACGGCATTACAAGGAAGTTTTCTAATTTCTGTGCCGCAAAATTGTTATGTGAAGATTCTCTCCACAGTATTAGAAACGTCTCAAGATGCCACTACGAAAACAAAATTAGTGCACATACCGCAATTGGAGCTTCCGGAAGTTCGAGTGTGTAACATTCGAGACCCGGACCCTGCCCGCTTAGAATCGCTAAATTTGGACGACCTGACACCTGTGAGAGACCAAACGAATAAAATTAAACGCTACTTGAATGAAAACGAAACAAATATTTTGTTCAACAAGATAAGTTTTTGGAAATCAAAAATCAAGAGTAACGACCCTGATTTTTGAACTGCTGAGGGAGGTGTTACGTTCCGAGTACGGCCGCCGCAGCATCGCTTATCTCAACACGGTGTAAAACAAGATGTTGCATCGTGCTGACGCTTTGTTTTTAGTAGATTACTGCATTGCGTTGTAACAGTGATATTAGTCTGAATGTCGTGGCTTTAACATTGCCTTATTCGATTAATCTCAATTTTTGTATTTTTTCCAATAAATTTTTGATTTCTTAAAAATCGTTTTATGTGGACGCGTAATTTAAGTGCTGTAACCTGTAGTTTTCTGTACAATAGTACAAATGTACAAATCTAGTTTGATACATGTCCGATTTTGTTTATATTTTACTATTTCTGTGTTTGTTTTTGTTTTTCGTGTTTTTAATAAAATATAACTCAACAGAACCAAGAAAAAGAAACCTTAATTTAGTTCTAATTTAGTTATTATTACCTTTATGTTTATCCGGACAACTCCTGACGAAACTATAAAGCGGTAGCGAAACTTAGAGTGTTCTTGCGATTTCACAGTGTCCCTTTTAAAGTTTAAAAGCTATTTTCTCTCACATATTTCATCGGACAAGAGTCGACTTCAATTATATATTTTTTATTAAAGTCGTTTCTTGTCCGATGGAAATTATATAAAAATTGTTTTCAACCTTTAAACGGACACTGAAAATTACTCGAACGTACAACGTTTCTTCCTAACGAAGCTATCAACCGATAGTGAAACGTTGAGTATTCGTGCGGTGTTGACCATTCAAAGACTGAAAACAATTTTTCCATAAATTTTCGGTCATAACACGTTTTAATACTACATAGTTTAAAATATTCTTGTTAAAATGGTCTGTGAAACGTGATGAATGATAAAGTCTTTTTCAATAGGAAGTCTTGCGCAATAGTTACTGCCTCTTGGTTAGGTAGGGCGTAAACTTCAACCCACTTGCTAAAGTAGTCCATTACCACGACGATGTACTTGTTTCCACCATTCCAATCCTTTACGTCTTCCTTGCAGTTCACCCAGTAAAATCTTTCGCGCACCTTCTCCATAGTCTTCTTAATTCCCAGATGCCCTCCCGAAGTTCCATCGTGAAGTTCCCTCAGAACTTCTGGCACCCTATTCTTGGGGATTAGTAACTGTGTCTTCTGTTCCATGCCTTTCTGATTCTCTATGCTTCGTCTCAAAAGACCACGATCCAACATTATGGAGTCCCACTGCGCCCAGTATTATTTTACGGACGGTGCACATGGTGCTACTTCTTCCCAGGTAGGCCTCGCGTCCCTGCGTTTCCACTCTAGCACTGATTTCAAATCCAGTGCTTACAGTCTTCGGCACATGGTCTTCTCGACAAAGCATCGGCATTTCGAGGGGTAGTTCCTGCCCGATGCTGAATTTCAAAATCGTACTCCTGAAGTCGTTCGATCCATCGTGCAACTTGCCCTTCTGGGTTCTTGAAACGGAGAAGCCATTTTTAGAGCGGCATGGTCGGTCCTCAGCAGGAAGCGTCTACCATACAAGTACTTGTAGAAGTGTTCTATCGTTTTTACGACGGCTAGCAATTCCCTTCTTGTGACGCAATAGTTTCGTTCCGGCTTTGATAGGACTTTACTGAAGTAGCCGACCACCTTCTCTTGCCCCTATTGTATCTGGGAGGGTACGCTACCGATCCCAACATTGCTAGCATCTGTGTCCACGACGAACTTGCCTTCCGGGAGAGAATAACTCAGAATAGGAGCACTAAACAAGTACTGCTTGAGTTGTTCAAAACCAGTTTGACATTGTTGGTCCCATTCAAATGGACGACCTTCTTCAGTGAGTTTTGTCAACGGCTTAGCAATGTCTGCAAATCCAGGAACGTAGCGCCGATAGTAAGTGCACAGGCCAAGGAAACTCCTTATTTGGTGTTTATTTCTGGGAGTTGGCCAGTCTTTCACCACCTGAATCTTCACAGGGTCCACGGCGATTCCATTTCCATTAACAATGTGCCCCAGGTAATTCACTTCCTTCTGGAACAGGTGACACTTCTTGAGGCTAAGCTTTAGTCCAGCTCCGCGAAGCCGCTGGAACACTCCTTCCAGGTTCCTCAGGTGGTCGTCGAACGTCTTTCCCACGACAATTATGTCGTCAAGGTACACCATGCACGTTGTCCAGGACAGACCTTTCAGAACCGTCTCCATTAACCTCTCGAATGTCGCTGAGGCATTACATAACTCGAATGGCATCACTGTGAACTGCCGCAGACCCATACCAATGGAAAACGCCGTCTTTTCTCGATCTACAGGCGCCAGCTCCACTTGCCAATATCCACTCTTTAAGTCCAAAATTGAGAAGATCTTTGAGCCGGCCAGAGTGTCCAGGGTATCATCAATCCGTGGCAGGGGATAGCTGTCCTTCTTGGTCACATTGTTGAGTAACCGGTAGTCTACACAGAACCTGGTGGACCCATCCTTCTTCTTCACAAGCACTACTGGTGACGCCCACGGGCTGCTTGATGGTTCCATTACATTATCCTTTTCCATCTCGCGAATAATGCGTTCCGCTTCCTCACGCTTCGTCAATGGTAATCGCCTTGGAGCTTGATGGATAGGTCTTTCTTCTCTAGTCTCTATTTTGTGTTTCACGACATCAGTTCTTCCCTTGGATCCATTTTCTACCTCGAATACATCTTGATAGCGGCTGATCAGATTCTTTGCTTTTGTCTTCTGGTCTGGAGTCAATTCCTGGGCCGTTGACATAACTATTTCCCATAATTTCATTGGGACTTTCGCTTCTGGCACGTTTGTTTCAAGTTAGCGGGAGATGGAAGACACCTTGGTGCAGCTTCCCAAGATGGTTCCTTTCTTGATATTGACGGAGAAACAATTGACGTTCATCAGGCGGACAGGTAATTCCTTCTTCGCCGTCAACAACATTTTCCCAACGAGGACTCCTCTTCCAATCTTCTGATCATCATTATTAGTTTCAACCATAATGACTTGTCCATTTTGATAAACACCGTTCAGTTTTGTGTCGACGATAACCTCAGTCCTGCAGGGTAATACAACGTCTTCAGCGAGGACTACTCGAACGGCCACGTCTCCTCGTTGATGTAGAACCAACTCCTCATTATTAACCGCCATCACGCCACGCTTTAAGACCAATCGAAGCCCATGGGCACACATGACGTCCATGCCCAAAATCGCCTCGTCCTCTATGTCTGCTACCATTGCACGGTGTTTTATTGGAGTTGAACCAATGGTGATGATAACCTCTACTTCACCGTGGACAGTTGCTGATGTTCCAGTTGCAGTTTTCAGTCTCCATTTGGTCGGCTCGGTGCGTCCAGCTGACTTGATGACGTCGAATCTTAGGATGGTCTTCGTCGCACCCGAGTCCAATACCATGGTGTGAGGAATGTCATCAATGGTAACATACACGAAGACACTACTGGTTGACTGCCGTAGGGATATACTTGTTTGGATTTCGTCTTTGGGGGCCTTTGAATACGGGTCGAAGTTCGCCCCTCTGCACCAACCCGGCTTAGTTTAACTGTGGCTTCCTTGGATCCTGTCTGGGCTTTGGACATCGCCTGCGAACATGTTCTTCCTCTTTGCAATTCCAACACACCAGCGGTTTCTTCTGCTTGAAGACCTGTTCCACAATGCGGCGAACATCCTCGGCGGTGGTATATTCCCTGGGTCGCTCCTTTATAGCAGATCCCACCTTGGCGTTAGCGGATTCTTCCTCTTCTTCCTCTTGGAAGTCCATAGCCGCTCGCACTTTGATATGCCCTCTTGAGACTCCTCTCGCTGCTTCAAATTCCAAGGCATAAGCCAATGGACGTCTTCGGATGAGCCCTTCTCAATGCCTGCTGGTTGTCTGGGTCACGGATTCCATCTATGAAGGTCTGCACCGTCAAACATTTGAGGAATTCAACAGGAGCTGTGGGATATGCCAACTGGGCCAGACGCGCTACGTTCGCTTCGAATTCCTGAAGACTATCTCCGGATTTCTTACAGCGATTCCTCAACTGCGCATGGTATACCTCGGTCAGATGGGCCTGTCCGTAACGCATTTCCATCCTATTCACCAGCTTGTCGAAGTCTTCTTGTTCCTCTGGCGGCATCGTCTGTAGCACATCGATAGCGTCACCTCTCAAGGCCACAATTAAAGAAGTAGCTTTTTCGCTGGCCGTCCATCTGTTCGCCTTTGCTGCTGCTTCGAAGTGTTTGAAGTAGTTGGGCCAAGAAGACTTTCCATCGAACGTTGGTGGTTTCATTTTCAATTTCGAATTTTCTGCTGGTCCTTCCACAATTTGGGTTTCATTATTTTCTAGTGTTTTTACTAGTGGCTGATCCTCGAACACTCGCAACCCCGCCATGATTTGTTCCAGATTTTTGATTTTGTTATCCTGCTGGAATATTATTTCCTCCACATTACCTTGCAGGTTTCTTGTTTCTTCCGATATTTTTACCACTAGTTTATCTTCGAGCCCTTTCGTTTGTTCTAAAAATTCACCCTTCAAATTTCCGGATTGTTCTAGAAGTTTCTCGTCGAAATTTCTGGATTGCTCTCGAAATTTCTTGTCTAAGTCTAGATTGTTCCAACAATTTATTTTGTAATTTGTCGAAATTTCCAGATTGTTTTAGAAGCTTCTCTTCTAAATTTCTGGATTGTTCTCCAAGCTCGTCCTTGAAATTTCCAGACTGTTCTTAAAACTTCTCGTCCAAATTTCTGGACTGTTCCATCAATTGAGTTTGCAACTCATTTTAGAAGTTTACAGAATGTTCTCGAAGTTCGTCCTTGAAATTTCCAGATTGTTCTAGAAGCTTTTCCTCTAAATTTCTGGACTGTTCTCGAAGCTTCTCTAAATTTCTCGACTGTTCTTGAAACTTCTCGTCCAAATTTCTGGATTGTTCTCGAAATTCGTTCTTGAAATTTCTGGATTGTTCTCGAAATTCATCCTTCAAGATTTTATTAAAATCGGCGGGACCACATGAAATTTCGAAAAGGAACGTCTCTGGATCTTCACCAGCTGTCAACAAATCGCATCGGAGACGCTATTGAAGTGCGCCTTTCAAACCACAGGTTTCTAACTTTCGTTCTTCCAATTCGGATTTTAATTCGGCCACTTTTAGGTCTTTCAACAACACTTTTCTCGTAGCCATTGTTTTTTCTCGATACTGTACATATCTGATTAAATTTAATTTACTTTAAATTGTTTATTTATTTGCACAAACCCACACCTGACACCACTGTTACGTTTCTAGGGTTTAAATTAATTTATTTAATCGAATAAAACACTCGGTAACAGACTTAACCGTAATTTAATAATCATTAGCATCTAATTTATTTGCAACAATTTATTTTATACACTAAATGTAACTTCGAAGATCGCTGATTAGAGCTTGACTGACTTCTGAGTCAACTCCGGCCGATTTTATATTCTGTGCTGCCTTCTCGTTTGTTCCATCTTCGTAGATGCTAGAAAAATCGAGTTTGTTCGGTATAGATTGTTACAGTTCAATTTCTGCCCGACCCCGAATCACCTTGTATATTGCTTCCCGTGAAATATTTTCGCAGACCGCCCGGTGAACTCTTTGCGCTTCGCCAATTTGCTTTCAAAGTAATTCCCCAGTGCTATTAGTTTTCCTGTAAAAATTAGGATAAGGAAAATTTGGGTTTTGAAAGTTAATTTTTCGGTCGCATAGATTCTTTATTTAGCATTTTAGTTTTACGCATTATTGCACAATATTGTGAAATCCGTTCTCACGAAAGTTATATAGAAATTGAACCTCGGTATTTAAGCCCATTGGTCCTCGTTGACGTAAGATTCTGTCGCGGTTGGCGGAAGCATTTCACCTCTTCTTTTCTCTAATCTCATTTCTTTTCCGTTCATCCCCGTGAAGCGATTTGAGAACGCAATTGACTCCGCACTTCTCGATGCAACAACACGTTTCGCGTTGGTGTGTCTTTTCGCCCAAAATTTGTGTTGGGGAAATCATCTACAGCTGTACAGCTGGATTAATTCATTGAGCCGAGAGAAAATTAATACGCTCGTATTGTCTACGCCTGTTCTCCACCAGGTTGTTCTGTGAACAGGTGAGTCTATTCGCTGATTGTTCTGACTCGCTTCGAATGTTTCTATCGCGTATCTTTCTTCCTTACAGGCTTTAGTGGTACCTTTAGCTGTACCATTAGTGGTACCTTTACCTCTGCCCCGTATTCGTTAAGAATACGCTGTATCTGTGGCCGGCCAGTTCACCGTATCTGCACGGTCCCGTGAGCATGAACCTACCCCCCTTGGAGCTGCACAACACGCTGACCGACGCCCAGAACGAGTAGGGACAAGGTTTGCTTACCTTTCGTTATTTATTTACATGCATTGATGCCGGAAAAAGGCGTGTGTTCATGCGGCACGCGTTGATTTAATTTTGATTCGCCTTTTGACACTTTTTTGCGTAACGCTCTTGTTAACTCTAGTATCTCCGTAGCGTCTATTTTAAGCGCAACTATGTTCGAATAGCTTAATTACCGTTGTTGTTGTTGCTGGGATTAACTTTTAAATAAGACGCATTTGCGAATTCATTTTTTTTTACTGGATTGAATTTATCTGTGTTCTGTATAATTTGTGATTGTTTCATTATTGTTTGTATCTATTTAATAAAACTAAATATTGCTAGTATCTTGGATGAGTCGACGTTTTCTTAATTTTTTCCCGCGGTTCCCCATAGCCAAAAAGAAATTAAGTGGCGCCTTTTTCTTTGTTGGTACTGTTTGATAGTCCAGATTTAGTTTTTAACCCACCCTATCCCACTGGGGCTGGCCTGCGACGCCGAAACGTCTGTCACGGCGATCACTTGTGATACCTGAACAGGTAGGTAGCAAGACAGCCCGGCGACCGACTTCTTGACGCCTTAAGTGTGACGTGGTAAGCTGGGTGGCGCGCCACAATAAGTTCTGTGCGCAGATTTAAATATTCATTTTTTAAGACAAAATTAAGTAAAATATAATTGTAATATTTATTAATTTTAATATTTCATATAGGGACTAGATTTAAAGAACTACACTGTTCAACACTAAAATTATTTCTGAAATAAAAATAGCCAAATCATAACTATTTTGCGCTGTTAAACACCAATATGACTAAAATATTTCTTTTAGCTCTCGTTTAGAAGATAATAGTTCCTTTCTTTAACCAGAAATACAGAAATAGCTGTTTTAATTGGGTGTTTTGCTTATATAACCATGAGAACGAGTAAAAGTTAAACAGGCATAAAACCATAGTCCTGGTAGATCAAAAAGCACCCGCTTCATCTGTCATAAAAATTGATACATTTTTTCTTGTGATATTCATGTGTATTCTGTAAGCATTAACTATTTTCAATGTTATATCTAACTTAAAAATTTTTGTTGCAAATCGTTTTTGATTGCAGTGAAAACCTCGAGCAGCCTCTGTACAGCTGTTTCAGCACTGTTTGGGACTTCATCAGCAGAGACGTATCTCAATATTCTCACTGCAAACCAAAAACAACTTGTCCAATTTATTCGCAATTGCGGTGTAATAGTGATGAACAGATAAAACAGCGTCATCCTAACAATAGTTGAAGAGAAATTAATTTGTTCGTAACCATAGCAACCACAGTAATCCTCTAGAGACACCTCAATATGCCATATCAATTAATTAAAGAAAACATGAGTTCTAGGAAATCAAAAGTTATGCTTGTTACATATCAATCACAAGAAGTACAACAATCGGTATGAAAAGTTTACAGAATACTACTGCGGATATTTTTACGATATTAACGGTGAAGCTTCTTAGAAGCACAAAATACCAGCATGTAAATTATTTTTTTAACTAAAGCTACCAAATTGTTTTCGTTGTTATTTTTGTGTTTAATACATTAATTTTTACAAAAATTTAGTATTTTCATTTCAGAAACATTCAAAAAGTTAAATTTTATTGCGCAGTGATTAATTATATCGTATTGCGTGTTCTCTGATATCTAAATTTTCGGGATGTTTTCTGCAGTATGTGTTTATTTGGTCATTTGCCGAAGGACTGTAGCATACGAAAACGCAGTTCTCAAAATCTGTAAGAAAAAAGTGTATTATGATACCATCTGTAAGTATGTATATCTGCTTCCTGCATGAAAAAATGCACAAATTATTTTTTTATTTATTTATTGATATTTACCCACAAAGACGTGTTTAGATTTAGCGCTGCAAATTTTCCTATGGTCAACGCTACTGGTTGTCCTACTTTCATGTGAATCAACTGGAAGTTTTTCTTGAAAACCCTGTTGCATATATACCATGGCATTTCATATAAGTCGTTTTGAAGTTGTTCGCTCTAAAAAAATTAAGAAATTTATGTGTGTTGAAAATGCTTATACTTTTGATAAATTCTTTGGATATCTTTTAATTTGCTGCGTAATCAACAGTTCGCAATTTTTTAAAGATTTTAGGATTATAATATTTTTAAAATTTTTTAATATTAAAAATATTTAAATAGCTTACAACCAATACAGGAAAACCTTAGAGAATTAAAAGTCTTAATTAATGCTATAAATAATAATAATGTAAATAATATTTCGACCTAGTTGGACCTGGATGGAAGCGGCGACTGGCCGGACGCGAAGTTCCTGGGATGTCTTGATCCCCACCAGCGGCGAGGCAGCAACACTGGCGACATATTTTCGTTTCTGCCTCTTGAAGCGAAATTCTCCTCGGATTATTTACAGTTTTTTTTGCAAACATATACAAAAATTTGTCGATGCATGCTTGCTTAACTAGGCCCCATTATAGTTTTGAAATAATAACACTGACTGAGTGATAATGATTGCAATACTCGCAAACATTCCGTCCTAGTTAGCGACGTCTTCGCTGAGCTTTTGAAATTCGTAAATGGAATGTGATTACTAGAGATGGGATTATATGCAAGCTGAAATAATGAAACTATGCGCATGTACCGGGTGGAAAGTTTCAACCCCGAACGTAGCAAATTTGCCTTGAGAACTACGTTTTTGCAGATTGAGCTTGCTGCTCGTCATTTAAAGATACAAAAATGGTAATGGTATAAAATAAAGGTCAATATTAGTCGCGTTCTTTTGAAAATGTAACTTATCTGAACTGCACTTTAACTAATCTGATCCATGAGATTCAATTTCGAATTACGTTGCTTTCAGAGAAACGGTATTTTATTTAAGTTATCGGTGCTGATTGGATCAGCTTAGAGCTTATCGGTCAGTTGAAAAAAACACTATCGTGTTAAAATGATTCCTATTGCGTTAATACTTTTGAAATATAAACTAAATTTTTAAATTTCAAATGAAAAATGTAGTCTAGTATATCAGATTTGAAGTTTACAATTCAATAACCAGAATATTGTACAATAGGCTACTTATTCAAAATAAAATTTCATTCATCTGAGTAGCACACTGACGATGAAAAACTGTTACAATTTATTTATTTGCTACTGCATTACTTCACAAAACACTTTCCTAATTTTCTTTTTTATTTCAAAACAATGTTGACGGTAACTGACTTTGTAGAACTGATGTGGGAATTTTTTTTAATATTCTTTACAGTTTTGTGTTACTTATTCTTGAATAAAGAGAAATTTATTTAATTAATTCTTAGTACAATTGAATTTAAAACTGATTAGTATCGACATGTGTCGATATCAATTGATCACAATCATTGATACGATCAAGTTTATTGATATTATCAGAAACAACAGCATTTTTGTATGGAATGACGTAGAATACAATTATCATTCTAATAAAGAAAGAATTGTTGTAACTTAAACGACAAGAGTACCTAACTCTTATTTACTCCGTACGATAATTCATAATAATTTTTGGCTAACGTATAAATAACTTTTCAATAATATTGAAAAGAACTGAAAGTTTCAAATCTGACATATGCCCGATTTCTTCACCTCCTGATAAATTTATCTGCCAGGTATTATCCTTGGAAACCATTGTATTGTTACGTTTCTAGGGTTTAAATTTATTTATTTAAATGAACTAAACACTCTGTAAAAACTTAACCGTAATTTATTAATGCTTACAATCTAATTTATTTGTAACAATTTATTTACACACTAAATCTAACTTCGACGATCGCTATTTAGAACTCGACTGAGTGCTGAGTCCACCCCGGGTGATTTTATATCCTTTGCTGCCCTCTCGAATTTTCCAACGCTGGAAAATTCGAGTTTGTTCGATGGTGGCGTGACGGCTGATGACGTATAATAATGAACCGACTTCTTGACGCCTTCAGTGTGACGTAGTGCTGAGTGGCTCGCTACAGTATCGACAATAGTTTCCGAGGATACTACCTGGCAGATAAATTTATCAGTAGGTGAAGAAATCGGCCAATAGGCGACTAAATTTTTCGTTTAAAATTTGAAAATTTTATTTATTTATATTCAGGAATAATTTTAGCACGATAATATTGTCCATTGCTCTCTCTTTTCTTTAATACTATTGTCATTTTTGTATCTTTAAATGGCGAGCAGGAATTTACAGGAACATAGTTTCCGATACAAGTTTGCTATGTTCGGGTTTGAAACTTTCCACCCGGTATATGCAAGCTTTCCGACTAAAATATGGCTTAACATATACAGAATATGCAAAAATATAGCATATTAAGCATTCACTTTTTTTTTCTCCTCAGAGTAGGCGAGTTAGGATGACACTTTTATTGATATCACAATGAAATCAGGCTGTCTTAAAACCTCTGTCTAAATGAAAGTGTAAGTTCCTCGTTACATAAGATATGAATTCTCCAAATCTGAAATTTTTTCCCCAAAAATTAAAAACTGACTTATCACAAGCGAGCGCAGTCACCTTGTTTTGAAACCTCTGCTTGGTTTACGACTTGTTTCAGCAATTTATTCCGATAAAAACAATAAACCACAATAAAACTTTTTATTTACGGTCAAGGTCTTTTTGTATACGAATATAAATCCGACTTGCGGACATCGGGATGTTTATTAGTATTTTCAACATGCGGTAAGTAAGAACGTTTCTTTGCGCACCTCTTTGTAACAGACAATAACAATTATTTTAAAAACGAGATATCTTCCTTAGATTTTTGCTAAAGTAATTAAACATCTTCGTACGCTAGTTTTGTAACTGCGTTGAAAATACGTGAAATTATTTAATTGTCGCACTAATAGCTGCAGAATAAGTATTGCAGAGCAAAAATATTGTAAAAACGGAAAGTAAGAATTGTAGTATGATACGAGGAAAAATTTAAATAAATTAGATTACCTATACACACAATAATCTATGGGTTCAAAATTAATGATTGGATAACTTCGCTAGCTCTCAATCGAACTATTTTATTAATTGTTTACATTCCAACCCAAAACACATGTTTCTATAAGGACTATATTGAACCTAAATTTGCGTCAGCTTAAACCATAGAGGCATAAAAGCTCTCGCCTAGTGAAGACCTTTATTTCGTCGTTTATTCGAAGTTTTAATAAAGAAACAAATTTATGTTGTAAGTTGATTATTGGCAATTTATAAATTAGTATGATGTACGAATTTCCACTTTTTCGATCGTCTTTAGATTGATTATTTTACGTACGGATTAGCACAAAACTAATCATCAATTAATGCAACACGCACAGAATATTTTAAACTATTAAGAACTTACCTAGTTACAAAATTTATCAGTTTTAAAATTAACAAAAAAAAAAACACGACACTAGACCTGCCCTAAGGACAATATCTGTGCATTAGGTCATGGTCTGCGTTTTTCTGACTTTTTATGGCCTGGGACGCCAGAGAATAGTTGAAGACTATGCTCTGCCGAAACATTTAAACTGCATTCAGCGACGGCCTGCTCTGATGAAAAACAAGAGTGGATGCTTAATAGATATGCATACAGGGTGTTGAAAAATTAGTTTGCCAAATTTCTAGGGCAAGTAAAGGAGGCCAAAATAAGACTTTTTTGTTATATAACTGTAGAACAGGTTTTACAAGAAGCTTAATACACTGTTTTTAAATAAAATGCTGCTCGTCGTCAAAAACGTTTAATGCTCACACAGCATACACGCTCTAAGTATTTCGTTCACACATGTTACATGTATAATTTTTTTCAGTTTGGATACATACGTCGTCTATGAAAACAAAACTCAACTAGATACAGTGCTAAAGTGGCGCTCATATTTAAATTGAATTAAACAGTTGAAAAATCTTTAACATAACTTATTATTATTATTATTAACATATAAAATAGCGACATCTTACTATCGCTTTTTGACCTAACATTGCAGTAGGATAGACAAATTGAAGCGGGATTTGCTCCTAATGAGTCCCCCATGCAAGGCGGCCATGCTTGCTGTCAAAGCATAATGAAAGATTTTAGAAAAATTTTGTGCAAATCGTTTTTGATTGCAGTGAGAACCTCGAGCAGCCTCTGGACAGCTGTTTCAGCCCTGCTTGGGGCTTCTTCAGCAGAAACGTAGCTCGACATTCCCACTGCAGACCAAAAACGACTTGCCCAATTTATTCGCAAATGCGATGTAAGAATGATGAACATATAAAATAGCGACATCTTACTATCGCTTTTTGACCTAACATTGCAGTAGGATAGACAAATTGAAGCGGGATTTGCTCCTAATGAGTCCCCCATGCAAGGCGGCCATGCTTGCTGTCATTAGGAGCAAATCCCGCTTCAATTTGTCTATCCTACTGCAATGTTAGGTCAAAAAGCGATAGTAAGATGTCGCTATTTTATATGTTCATCATTCTTACATCGCATTTGCGAATAAATTGGGCAAGTCGTTTTTGGTTTGCAGTGGGAATGTCGAGCTACGTTTCTGCTGAAGAAGCCCCAAGCAGGGCTGAAACAGCTGTCCAGAGGCTGCTCGAGGTTCTCACTGCAATCAAAAACGATTTGCACAAAATTTTTCTAAAATTATTATTATTATTATATATCTGCTATGGATCTCAAAGAGATATAGGCTTCGTCAAGAAAAGACAAAGGATAAAACTTGTGATAGGAAACCACTCTCTTGTTCCTAAACTCCGCGTCTGGTTAATAAAACACAACGGTTTGACCGTAATAAATATATTTTCTTCTCCTCATGTAACAACCCAAACTCTCAACTACTCCACCCCACTCTCTCTCTCTCTCTTCCACTCATTGTTACCAACTTTGTTTTGCTTTATGTCCCTATCAGTCGGCCAACCGGAATGAATCTTGGCCTCAAGATTCTACTGTTACATTAAAAACTATTCTTTATTCTTAATCCTAATCCTTAATCTTAACTTTTATGCTAATATTAACATTACATGTCATAGTCTTTCAAATAGGCTGGAACTTTCCTCTCTCGCCTTCCCGAACTGCACCCTTCATGTTGCTCGTCTACTTCTACCGCTTTACCCTGACTGGCCTCATCATCATCTTGGTCTTCCTGACTAACATCGTCCATTTTCACTCTCTCCTCTTGATCGGCTTTGTCCTTCAAACTCATTTCATCGCTTTCTAATTTATTCGGTTTCCATATTTTCAATTGTGACACATGTGCTGTTGCTGTTGTATTCAGCGACTCCATACGTATCACTGGGTAGGATCTTCGTTATTACCAAAGGTCCGCGAAACCTTCTTTGCAGTTTCGTTGAATCTCCGGTAGCCACATGTGGTCTTTTCATCAATACTATGTCTCCAACGTCGTATTTCACGGTTGTTCGTCTGGATTGGTCGTATCTGGCCTTATATTTTTCCTGTTCTTACCGAATGCGTATTTTTGCTTCTTCTCTTAATTGTTCTGGTTTTGTGTAATTTTCATTCTCTATGGTTAATCTTCTTGTTCTCCCATCTCCTACACGAGGCATATATCCATATTGCAATTCAAATGCAGACTTTCCAGTAGTCTTATTGGTAAAAGAGTTTAAATCAAACTGCATTTTCTTCATGTTAACATCCCAGTCTGTCTCATTTTCTGTTGTCATCTGCATCATAGGCAGTAATGTTGCGTTCATCCTCTCAACTAACCCGTTTGCTTGTGGATGTCTCGACGAGTTTACCGTATGTCTGATTCCATGTTTCTGACAAAAATCTTCAAATTTCTTTGAGGTGAAACACGTTCCTCTGTCGCTTATTATCCTATCTCGCGCCCCGAAGCAATTCACAAATTCTTCTAACCTTTTCAAGTTAGTCTCTGTTCTTGTGTCTCTTACAGGATTTAAACTTACGTACTTGTTAAATTATCACACATTACTAATACAAATTTATTCTTCTTCTTAGTACTGATAAAGGGTCCTAGGTGATCTACATGAACAACTGAGAAAGGACGGTCTCCTGGTGGAATCGGATGCAGATCTCCTGGCGGTCGTCCTACTGGATTCTTGGTTAATATACACTCAACACACATTTTAATATGTTCTTTAACATAACCACGCATGTTTGGAAAATAATAGTATCGTCGCATGTTGTTAACTGTTCTTTCCACCTCTGGATGTCCCTTAAGATCATGATACTTGATGGTTAGCGACTCTCGCATTGACTTTGGCACTACATACACCAATTGTTTATTTCCCGCACTAATTTCTGTCTCTTTGTGTAAAAGTCCATGTTTCAGTTTATAATCTTTTACTAGGTCCTTTTCACTTTTACTCACTTTAATTTCACCACCCTTTAAAACATCAATTTTCCTTTTTAAATCAACATCCGAATACTGGAATAGTATTAGCTCTTCCTCTCGGTTTAGTATGGATAATACCATTGGCTTCTCATCTTTCTGATTGGTGTTGTCATTTTCCGGCAGTGCTCGGCTCAGTGCATCGACATGCCTCATCTTGTCTCCGGGTCTGTGCTTTATATCAAACTGATATTCGCTTAGCAGATTATACCATCTTATTATTTGAGGATTCTTCGTACGATTTGCATTTAAGTATATTAAAGCTTGACAATCAGTGATTTTCGAAAACTTTATACCTATTAAGAATATTCGTAAGCGTCCCACAGCCCATACTATAGCCAACAACTCTAATCTACTAGAATGATATGATCTTTCTACTTCTGATGTTCTTCTACTGATGGTATAAACTGGATGTATTTGTCCATCCTCGTCTTCTTGCATCAACATTGTCGCAAGTCCCACCGAACTAGCGTCTGTGTGAAGTTCCGTATTCTTCGATTTTGGATTGTAGATATATAATACTGGTTCAGACGTCAAAGCATTTTTCAAGTCATCTAATGCCTTCTCTTGTTCTTCATTCCAGATAAAGACTATATTCTTTTTCGTCAACTTCGTAAGTGGTTCGGCCCTCTCTGCGAATCTTTCCACAAATCGTCTAAAGAAACTTGTAAGTCCTAGGAAACGCCTGAGCTCATGTACACTCTGCGGTCTTGGAAAATTCTTGATCGCCTCTTGTTTACCTAGTCCTGGTTTTATACCTTCTGCTGACACTATAAATCCCAAGTATTCCACACTGGTTTTCCCAAACTGACACTTAGATAGTTTGACAATAGTCAAATGAGCTTGACGCAAAGCTTCAAAAACTTCTCGAAGATTCATCATCAAGTCCGACCAACTTTTGCTGGGTATTAAAATATCATCGAGATAAAATAATACAACTCGATTTCTCAAAGGGCCTAAGGCAATTTGCATTAATTTTGAAAAATAGAACGTCTGATCCTGTCTCATCCGGAGTAATAAAAGCTGTCTTCTCTCGAGCTTCTTGTGTTAAAGGTAACTGTCGGTACCTATGCATCACCGTAAACATTTTGCTTCCAGCCAGCATTTCTAGATGTTCACCTATGTTTGGTAGTGGGTATGATATTTTCTCCGTTTGCATATTTAGCTTTCGGTAATCCACAACTAATCTCGATTCTCCAGTTTTCTTTTTCACCAACAAAACCGGACTCGCATACGTCGAAGTTGCCTCTGTGACTAAACCTGCTTGTTTCCAATCACTCACTATCGACTTAGTGACTTCCCTCTCATTTGTACTCGCTTTGTATGGTTTGGAATTTACTGGTACACTACCTGGTTTCTCTTTAATGTCCATATAAAGCAATTCAGTTTTCCCTAATTCATGTACGTTTTTGGCCACACAGTCTCTGTATTTATTCATCAATTTAACCAATTCTTCCAACTCTTAATTTGCAATGTCTCCCGTATTCAGTTCTTCTGCAGTGATGTCATCCCCTACCTCACGAATTGTTGATTCCATGGTCTCAGCACTTGCAGTTCTGCCAATTTCTTCTCCTATCACAATCCTTTTCTCTTCCCCTGAAATGTTCAAAATTGGCAAACAGACATTGTTGTTACACTCCTGTACATTAATGAAGTTCATTGAATTCTGTGGTAGTACTGCGTTCTCCTTTGGTACTAATTTCAAATTTTTACTCTGCTTTTCTTGGGACTCTACCAAAGGTAACTGCAAATCATCTCTATGTTGAAACCGAAGCTTGCCATTTACTTTAAAATAAGCTATATGAGGTTGTTCCGTAAAAGTTCTGCCAACAATTATGTCCAACGGTTGTACATCGTCTGGGACAACTCTTAAATTTACGTCATTTGCTTCTACCCCATCAACTCTCATTGTTGCGTTTACAGTGCCACACGATTTTGCTGTAAAAGAACTGAGTCCGAAACCTTTTAATTCTATTGGGCTTCGCTTTATGTCAAAATTGCCCTCAATGGCTTCGGTTGCTCATATCGTGCAGTCAGACTTCCACAGTCAATCGTAGCCGTATATTTCTTATCATTCACCTCTATTTCTTTGACATACTTATGGAAATTTTGCATGCTTAGTTCATTATTACTAAGTTTACATTACCTTGGTTTAGCTGTCCGCAGTTCTTTGCAATGTGCTCTGTTTTTGAACATTTGAGTCTCGAGCTAAATGTCCTATCTTTGTGCAATTAAAACATTTTGGCTCTCTTGTATCTCGCTTCTCACTGTGTTCCCCTTGACTGTCCGTCTTCTT
The DNA here is from genome assembly GCA_036172665.1 of Prosopocoilus inquinatus. NCBI lineage: Eukaryota > Metazoa > Arthropoda > Insecta > Coleoptera > Lucanidae > Prosopocoilus > Prosopocoilus inquinatus. Next base: position 24,715,994 of record CM069879.1, read on the forward strand.
TAGATTAGTCACCACTTTTGCATTTCTTTCTCCGTAACTCTGCCTTTCACTTTTATTTTCACTTGTACCTATTCTGTTCTCTTTTTATTTTGACTCTACTCTCTCCAGTCTTGCTCCATTTATTCTTTCATAGGTTATAATGTCCCGGTAAACCTCATTCATGTCTCTGTGATGTTTTGCCATAATTAAAGTACTTAGTTCCCGAAACCATAACCCAATTTCCACGTGCTCCTTGATCTCACTGAACGATAACTTTAAGGCTTTACATAGCTTGACCTTTTCATGGAAATACAAGCTAACATTTTCTTTTGGTGATTGTGTTCTTGCTTGCATTTGTTTCCAACATTCCGTTAAGCTCAGCTCATGAATCAAAGTTTTCTTAAAAGCTTCCTTGAAATGTTCCCAACTTACTATTTCATTCTGTCTTCCTTCGAACCAATAACGTGTTGCTCCTTTTAAATGCATTCTTGCTTTTTCAAATTTGTATTCATCTGGCCACCCATGTATATTAGCAGTGTTTTCTATTAAATCTAGCCACAATTTAGCTTCATCTTGTCCTCTTTCTCCAGTAAAATCATTCACATTCTTAGAAAGATCTGGTACAACACTAAAGTTTTTGTCACTTTTGCGATTTTGCTGCTGACTGTGTAGCATGTTGATTAAACTCATGTTTTGTTGCATCATCGCATTTACAGTCATTAATACGTCATTCATGGACACCTCTGCATTTCGCGTATTGCTATTTATTTCTGTGCTATCACTTCCAGCATTTTCCGTGTACTCCATGCGCTCATCTCTAAATATTTCAGCACGCACATCTCTACTTACTGACGCTTCATTACACATTTGATGTTCAACTTTCCCTCTATAGCATTTTATAAAATATTTAATGAATAGATAAAACAGTGACATCTTACGATCGCTTTTTGACCTAACATTGCAGTAGGATAGACAAATTGAAGCGGATTTGCTCCTAATAAGTCCCCCATGCAAGATGGCCATGCTTGCTGTCAAAGCATAATGAAAGTTTTAAAAAATTTTGTTGCAAATCGTTTTTTGATTGCAGTGAAAACCTCGAGCAGCCTCTGTACAGCTGTTTTAGCCCTGCTTGGGGCTTCGTCAGCAGAGACGTAGGTCGACATTCTCACTGCAAACAAAAACGGCCTGTCCAATTTATTCGCAATTGCGATGTAAGAGTGAGGAATAGATAAAACAGCGACATCTTACGATCGCTTTTTGACCTAAGATTGCAGAGCTGAAACAGCTGTACAGAGGCTGCTCGAGATTTTAACAGCTAAAATCAAACAGATTGTATATTTTCTTTATTTTTGGTTTGTGTTTCCTATACAAACTGAATTACAATTAGAACATTTGATTTAATATGATCATGATTTTAATTTCGGTGTTGTGGTTTTTAAGTTCGAGAGAATGAAATTTAAATTAAATTAAATTGCGTTGAATCTCCTAACTTCCTGGTAGGATATTCAACCCAATTTTATTGTATTGCAAACCACAGGCTCCAATACATTTGAATATAAATTTAAATTATTTAAGGATTTGGCTAAGATTAAATTGTTTTTTGAATATGTGTTTGAAAGTATTGTGTAACAGTTTAATATAAGGTAATAACATTACGTATTTTTGATTGGAAGTTTGATTTGAATTTAATACGATTTGTAATTATTGATTCAATAAGATGTATTGTATAAGAACTAGAACTAAGAATAAGAGTTTTTTTTTTAAATTATAAATAAAAATTTATCAGAAAGTAAAATGGATCGACCTGTTAAGGAAATAATTTATTTAAAGTAATTCGTCAAAATATTAAACATTTATTACCATATTTGCATTGGACTTGTATTTATGTTTTCAATTTTTCGAGATGCTTAGTTAATTAGAGCTTACCTGATTTGTTAGCTTTTGCCCAAAGAAACATGTGAACACTATATCTACTGGAATTAGTAGTATGTATCCTCCAAAGGCTATGCGAACTGATTGATCATTTGTCTAAAACAACACAAGAAATCAATGCAGCAATTAAGACAACATTATAAAAAGAAATTAAAATTTGCGAATAAGAAATTAATCTCAGGTCAAATCTAGAGAAATGCTTTATTCGATGAATAATAGTAATACTCATGGTTAGTAATCAGGTGTTCCAAAATTATAAGAAACTACGAAAATGGCATTTTATGTGTTAACAAACTCACTAATTACAAAGATAAAAATATATTGAAAAGAAGTAAAAGTAACAATAAGTGATATAAACGAAAATACGTGTTGCGCTACTCAAAGTTCAAAACCGAAGTGTCCCTTGCCCTTCGCTGCTATCGGGAGCCTCTTTACCATTCCGCATTTTTCGTGGAAGGTCCAAGGTTCCCAAGCTGACACGTAATGTTTTGGTGTGTCATCATTTCGATCGACAATATTCGGCCCTTCCTGACTTTGAGAGTATCCTCACTCGCAACAAACTCCTATTATAGAAAATATTATAATTAGTTTTGTCTGTTTGGAATGGGTGTAATTGTTAATTGGTCATTGCATTAAATCAGTAAAGTTTGTCCTTTTGTCAGTCGGTCACAAACTCGATTTTGAATAAATAACAAAACACAGATATCAAAATCTAGACTTATATGTATATCATATTATTACTATGGGCCCGCACGAGAGAAGGAAAATAATTCCTTCTTCCTCGTCACTTAAAGCGAGGACACAACAATTAGCATAGTCCAACTTTGATCGAGTCCGGGATTTTGTACCGCGTACTCTTAGTACCGGGAGCTACCCTACTAGAGTCCAGGCTATAAACCATCCCACTCAGCTTTCAGTTAAAATAACTTACCTACACAATCTATTTTTTTATTTGATTTGGGTCGTCTAAAAACTGAATCCAGGGTTTCAGATTTTCGACACCTGCTACACCAGCGTATGACATTTGCGATCTGACCATACCCGGTATGTCACGTACTTCATATCGATCATTGGCTAACATCTTCGTAATGCGAAAGGGCCCTCTCCATTTTGGTAGTAAGTTTTTACTTCTTCCGGTAGCAGGAAACGAAGTGATTTTTACCAAAACCAATTCTCCTGCTTGATATTGCCTAGCAGGACATCTTTTTGCTTTCTGTTGGAATTGATACGAGAAATTGTTTTCTTATACTTTTCGTCGTAATGTAGTTATATCAATCGTTTGTTCACTATCCAGTGGATTGAATGCTACCTGGCCACTGATTCGGATGCCCATTAACACCTCGCTCGGACAGGCACCAATTGCTCGATTTATGGTTCCATTCATAGCTACTTGAATGTTATCAATGTTGTTGTCCCAACAATCGTCATCCAAATCCGCTCCCATGGTAGATAAAGAGCTTAATATAGTACGATTGTACAGTTCGACTTGGCCGTTGCCTCGGGGCAACCCAACTGCATTTAGGTAGTGAGTCATGTCACGCTCTTTGCAAAACTTTTGGAACCTTTTTGATAGAAATGATTTACCCCTATCACTAATAACTCGCCGTGGAGCTCCAAAATATTTGATCATATTAAGAAAAGCCTTTATTACATATTTTGTTCGTGTATTTTTCACAGGATAAATGAGAATGAACTTTGTAAAAGCATCAATAATCGCAAAAATCTGGGTGTTTCCGCTTTGTGTTTTAATAAAAGGACCTAAATGATCTATATGTATAGTGTGAAAAGTTGTGGAGATTTTTCGATAGGATTAAGGTAACCTGGTTTCTTATTACCAACAGATTTGAAATATAAGCAATGTAAAAAATTTCTAACATATTTCCTTATAAATCGTCTCATATATGGAAACCAGTAATGACAAAATCCGTAATTTTATAAATCTTTCCGCCTTTTAGTTCATATTGATTAAATATTTCTTTATTATTCTGTTTGTCACCCGTCTCTAAGATTCGTTTTATATTCTGAATTTGTTTATCATGTTGTTATGCTGCTAATAACCAATCACTTTCAGTAATTGTTAAATGATTTGTACTTTTTATCACATTGATTTCTGTTTCTGAAAATGAAATTATAGGGTTGCGACTTAAAGCGTCTACATGTTTCACATTTTGATTTGTTTGATGTTTAATTTCGTATTGACATTCATTCAACATAAGTATCCATCGTCCAATTCGCGCAATTAATTCTCCCTTTTTGAAAGTATGTGACACAGCCACACAATCAGTTATTATTGTAAAATGCCTACCAAGTAAGTACTGGCGAAGTCGCCTTATTGAAGCCACGATCGCCAAAGTCTCAAGTTCGAAAGAATGATATTTCTGTTCTTGTGGAGAATTCTGTTTACTAAAATAAGCAACGGCATATTCTTTTCCGTCTTTTACCTGCACTAAAGTTCCAGCAATACCTACCCTACTAGCATCAGTATATAACCGGCACTCCAAGTCTTTGTCACAAATTGGTATTGAGTATTGGTGGTGAGGTTAAGAATTGTTTTAATAGTTCAAATGATTCTTTTTATCGAACACCCCATGTCCAAGTTATATCTTTCTTCAGTAATTCAGTTAATGGTTTTGATTTTTCTACGTAAGAGGTTTTGATTTTTCTACGTAAGAAGGAATAAATTTACGGAAGTAGCCTGTCAGACCTAAATACTGTCGAACCTGATGGATATTGGTGGGTACAGAAAATCTCTCAACAACCGTAATCTCTCAACAGCCGTTGACTTACTTATTTCATAACCTAAGAATTCAATTCGGGTGTGTAAAAATAACATTTTGCTAATTTTAATGTTAAACCATGAGCGCACAATACTTCCAAAACCTCTTTCAGAGTTTCTAAAGTCTCAACGATAGTTTTACCGGGAATCAGGATATCATCAAGATAGATTAATACTTTGGTAAACCGTAACTTTCCGAGTATTTTATTTATTATTTTCTGAAAAACTGCTGGCGCATTGGTGAGACCAAAAGGCATCTTCAAAAATTCATAAAGTCCATGTTGAGTAATAAATGCTGTTTTAGAAATCGAATTTTCCGCCATTTTGATTTGGCAATAACCTGATGCTAAGTCTAAGCTGCAAAAGTAATTAAACCCCGATAAGCGTTCAATTTGATCCCCGATAAGGGGTATGGGATAACGATCTGGTATAGTTATTTTATTTAATGCCCGATAATCAATACAAAGTCGTCTCTCTCCGTTCTTTTTGTTTACTAATAATACCGGGCTAGAGTAGGGGGAATTCGATTCTCGAATTATTTTATTTTTTAACAATTCGTCAACAATTTGTTCTATAGACTCACGTCCTGTTTCCGAATATCGCCGCGGTCGATGAGTTACAGGTTAAATTTCTGAATGACCTCATCATTGATTAATGAGCATTCACTGCCTAAGTCAACGAAACATTTTATAGGCTCATCAGCAATAAGAACATCCTTTATGAATCTTTTCATTGTATTCACTCCGGCAAAATAAACATTACGGTAGGGAACAAGAGCTTGTGAATTTGCGTTTTTAAACGGACAATTATTTTTAATACGCCCTCACCCCTTATATCGAAAACATTTCATATTATTTACTTTTTTGGATGTCGAAATTTTACATTCATTTTTATGATCAGATTTACCTTTTTGGAATATTCTAAAATAGTAAAGGAGACTGTGGTTTAAGAGATAATTGAAATTAACCTCCGCCCACAATAATTTTTATATCCGTAGATACGTATTTCGGCAGCTAAGCTGCCATCTTCAGTACGCTACCAACTTAAAAGCACTAAAAATGTCTAAAGACAACCTAATCACACTGACAAAATCATAAAAATGTTAAACCTAACAACAGTCTAATCATCCTAAAAGATATATATGTCTGATGTAAGTAAAAAATCTAAAATATGCTATATACGTTATGTATAAATCGGGGGAAAAAAAATTATGTGAACACCTAAAATTAACTGTCAAAAAACCTTACAAATAAAAGGTAACCAAACAACACGGAAATGCGGAATTAAATAGTCCAAAGAACCGAAAAAACTTCTTATTCTAACGAATAAATAAGTATATAATTCTCTGTTATTTGATACCTAAAAACCTAAAAAACCTGAAAATAAAATATATATATTAGGTATAAATCATCAAAAGACAACCTACAGATGAGAGCAAATCACACCCACACACCGCAAGTTCGGGTCTTTACACTATTTATTTCCGCATTTCCGTGTTGTTTGGTTAGCTCTTATTTGTAAGGTTTTCTGAGAGTTAATTTTAGGTGTACACATATTTTTTTTTTCTCCCCGATTTATACATTACATATACAGTTTATTTATTATTTTTTTGTTTACTTACATCAGACACATATATCTTTTAGGATGATTAGACTGTTGTTAGGTTTAACATTTTTATGATTTTGTCAGTGTGATTAGGTTGTCTTTTAGATATTTTTTAGTGCTTTTAAGTTGGTAGCGTACTAAAGATGGAAGCTTAGCTGCCGAAATACGTATCTACGGATATAAAAATTATTGTGGGCGGAGGTTAATTTCAATTATTTTTGGAAAATTGTTTGATTTAACGCGCTATCACTTTGGGTTGGACTCAACTCAGAAGTAGTCACGTTCCTATCAAGTGTTTTTTAAATAACGACATAATTTTGAAGGTTTCTTTATTTCCGCTGTTTCAATTGAAAACCGGATTTGTTTATTTTTAATTCCACCCATGATAAGGTCAACCTTATCGGAGTCATTAATGAACAATTTCATTTTATTTATTAACGCTAATTTTTCAAAAGAGTATTCATACAAACATTGATTATTTTTGGGGTACACAATTAATCATATTCGCCATTAATACATGTAAATTTCGTTTAGACTCAAAATTTTGTTCTAATAATTCTTTCCACTCAACCCACGTAAACAAACGTGTCGGTAAACTTCGATACCAGGTTTCTGCCGGTCCACGTAATTTATTTAGTGCTAAATGGCAAATTACGTGATCAGGCCAATTGTAAAGTTTCGCATGCTCATCAACAGAATGCAACAATCGCTTATAATATTGCAATATACAATATATATTATATACAGTGAGAATCTTGTAACGCTGCACATTGAAAATTACGTGATCAGATAATACATTTCTGAATCATAAAATTGCAGATAGGGGTTGTAACATTACGTTGCTATAGTTACTAGTTAATTCTTAATGCTGAATCATTTACAAATTGCACATAGGAAGTATTAAGGAAGAGTATAATTGATCTTCTGGAAATTTGGCGGCAAAAAACGCAAAGACCTCTGTCAAATAAGCTCCATTTCAGAATAATGTGTACCTACATTTTCACTTTTTCGGCGGTTGTATGCATTTTACAATAAATCGAAAGAACAATTTAATTTAATCTGACAATTCAAAATCAGTAGTGTTGCACGGTAACCATGGCGAATAAAATAAATTTGGAAATAACGTAATAAAGTTTCCATTGATAATAATTACTATGTGCAGTCTTATAAGATTCTCAGTGTATATATACAAACTAAATGACATAACATTCGATTTCGACTCACTACCGTCATGCTCAGGGCCCATTGTAGCTCTTACGGCACGTGGGGGTGGTGTATAACTTCTTTGTTGTGGTGTGAAATCGTCCTTTCTATGATGCTGTCCACATCTCTGGTTACATACAGAGACCCCAGGAGACGCTTCCCTGCATCGCTTCCTTGAACCATGTGTACTTCGTGTACTTCGTGGCATTATATACCATTTTCCACTACGAGCACGTTCACGACACATATTTATATTTAAATCCCACTTCTGATGTTAACAGACTCACTAATTACAAAGATAAAAATATATTGAAAAGAAGTAAAAGTAACAATAAGTGATATAAACGAAAATACGTATTGTGCTACTCAAAGTTCAAAACCGAAATGTCCTTCCCCTTCGCTGCTATCGGGAGCCTCTTTACCATTCCGCAATTTTCGTGGAAGGTCCAAGGTTCCCAAGCTGACACGTAATCTTTTGGTGTGTCATCATTTCGATCGATAACATATGAAAATTTTAAATACAGGGTGATTCTTAAATAAACCGCCAAAAAAAACCTGTGAGAGAATTTAAATCATAGATTATGAGAAAAATGATAAAGACATGTTACCCCAGTGTGTGTAAATAAAAATACAGATGTGGCAACTTTAAGTTTTATGAACATATAAAATAGCGACATCTTACTACCGCTTTTTGACCTAACATTGCAGTAGGATAGACAAATTGAAGCGGGATTTGCTCCTATGAGTCCCCCATGCAAGGCGGCCATGCTTGCTGTCAAAGCATAATGAAAATTTTAGAAAAATTTTGTGCAAATCGTTTTTGATTACAGTGAGAACCTCGAGCAGCTTCTGGACAGCTGTTTCAGCCCTGCTTGGGGCTTCTTCAGCAGAAACGTAGCTCGACATTCCCACCGCAGACCAAAAACGACTTGCCCAATTTATTCGCAATTGCGATGTAAGAATGATGAACATATAAAATAGCGACATCTTACTATCGCTTTTTGACCTAACATTGCAGTAGGAGAGACAAATTGAAGCGGGATTTGCTCCTAATGAGTCCCCCATGCTTGCTGTCAAAGCATAATGCTTTGACAGCAAGCATGGCCGCCTTGCACAAAATTTTTTTAAGTTTTATGTTATTGTGTTTCCGTACGTTTTATTGCTTTTTTTTTCCAGAGCAATACAGAGCTATAAACGCGGTCCATGAACTTTATCTAATAGACGAAACACTGTAACGTATTTAATCAGCTGCGATTTTCAGCTCGTACAGATAAAATACGAATTACATTTGCAGGGCATTCATAACGCAATCACTAAAGTCAAAATTATGCTTACTGCAACAAGAGTGAAGATTTACAATCGGTTTGTCTTTATAATAATAAAATTTGCTTTTCATTAAGTACATTCCCTCATTCTGTTAATAGTTTAATAGTGTGTAATGGCGTCAAGTGATTCAGTCGCGAAATTGTCCGTTGCAACAAAAGGGTGCAAAAGATATAAACAGACAGCCATCAACTGTTGTGATAGTGCTGAAAACAAGGTGAGTGATCTGCACAGACGCAAGAATAGCCACGTAGACGATCAGGATACCCGTACTATCGAGATATCATACTTAAAGGAGCTGCTGAAACAAAAGGATGTGGTGATATCCAACCAGCAAGAAACAATCTATTGTCTTAAGCAACACATTACTCTACTTAACGGTCTCTAAAATCCAGTAAGCTGTAAAGAAATAATTGTTCCTACTGTAATTGAAGCCGCAAGCGAGAAACAACACATGGTAACGAAACGCAAGTGCGCTCAAAGGTCCACCCAAGGAAACTCGTTCCTCCCCGATTGAAAACAAAACCAAGACCCCAGCCGCTAGTGTAAACACACGCTCAATCACAGAGCAAGAAAATAGCGCAAAAATTGTAAACACAACTGATACATGAATTAATCCTCCAGGAAATAAATCCCGTAAATCCAATCCCAAGCCAGTAATAGGATCCAATAGAACTGTAGCCGCTGCCGCCGCCATACCAAAAAAAGGTTACTTACACGTATACCGCATGCAACCCGTTACTACTGAGGAGTCACTACAAAACATCTTAAAATCAACAGCACCGGAGATCAACTTCAAGTGCAATGCGTTAAAAACCACAGAAACCTCAGCCTCATTTAAAATTGAATTTCCAATCGAAAAATGCAAAGAAGTCTACAACCCCGAAATTTGGCCAGCAGGAGCAGTAATCAAACGATTTTATTTCAAAAAGCCAAAAAATTTTCAGGAGACGGCCTCCGTACAGGTGAAGCATCTAGATCAAGAGAGTCGTACTTCAAAATATTACAATTAAACGCCCAATCGCTTTGTAACAAAATGGTTCGCATGGAAGTCCTCGCAAATGATCACAATCCCGATATTATCTGTGTGCAAGAACATTGGTGTAGTGACGACCTGATCAATTTGTTATATCTTCCCGGCTACGAACTAAAATCAAAATTTTGCCGCAATGCTCATAAAGGTGCCGGAGTCTTGATTTTTGTTAAAGAGCGTATTGTTTCTAATACAACGGAACTATACTGCAAAAGTACTGAGACACACTTCGAAATCTGCGCCATTAGAGTTTCTACATGCAACTCCAAATATTGTGTCATTAATATATATCGACCGCCAAATGGCAACATGTCAATTTTTTTGACCATCTCATCGAGGTTCTAACGTTTTGTAGGCTGCATAGCTCGGATTTGTTCGTATGTGGCGACCTTAATATTGATTATTTGAGTAATTCAACCGCCAAACAATTGTTAAGTGATATTTTAGAAAGTTTTGATTTATGCTGTACAAGCGGTGAAACAACCAGAATCTGCAGAAATGCTAACAACAAACTATCCTCGAGTAAAATAGATTATATTGTTACTAATAGACATAATTTGGACCTTTGTCATACAATATCAATTCGGCCTAACATTGGTGATCACATCTCTTTATTTTTAAAGTTTAAACTTGTACATGAATTAGGATTCAACAAAAAGAAATCTGACCCTTGTTCCTATCGTACAATTTCCTTCGCAACATTAGAAACTTTGCGGACTCGTTTGCTACACACTAACTTTGATTGCATTTATAATATGGACAACATGCAGAATATTGATGCTATGTTTGACGCTTTCAGTGACATGTTATCTGACGAATTTAACTTATCCTGCCAACTGAAGAAAAAAACCTCTAGGAATCCAACTACCAGTTGGATTAATAGTTCAGTAATAACCGCGGGTAATGATTTAAAAAATTTACACTGGCTTGTACAAAATTTTAATGATCCTACCTTACGTGAAAATTATAATAGCAAAAAGAAACAATACAAAAAATTAAATCACGAAACGAAAAAACAATTCTACCAAAATATCATAGAGAACTCAAGTGATAAATCAAAAACGACTTGGAAGATAATAAATGAAAAGTTGGGTCGCTCTAAACGCAATGACATTATTTTAACCAATCACGCCCCTTGGAAATTGCTGAGCTATTTGCGAACCACTGCTCTACCGCCATTGATATTGCCTTGAAAATTTGTTTTGGTACCTGTCCTCGTAGTAATTGCACCGTAAGTAAATTAAACCCAAAAACCTTTGCGTTTCTTCCAACGGACGCTGATGAGTTGATAAGAATTGTCAAAGGTTTAAAAAATAAAAACAGTTCTGGAACTGAAAACATACGTGCAAGTATGTTAAAAGCTATTATCAACCTGATTTCTATTCCTTTAGCTCATATCATAAATCGGTCAGTGGAATTGGGTCAATTCCCTAAAGGACTTAAGACTGCCATAGTGGTACCCGTCTTTAAAAAAGAGACGCACAAGATGTTAATAATTATCGGCCTATCGCGATACTCAGTGTCCTGTCGAAAGTATTCGAGCGAGTTGTGTACAACAGATTAATTAATTTTATAAACCTGCTTTGTAATTCTCAATACGGCTTTCGCACGGGCAGATCGACGGAGGGAGCTGCGGCGTATTTTTTGGAATTTATTTACAAGCAAGTTGATGACGGTCATCAAGTCGCGGGTCTTTTCTTTGATCTGTCCCGTGCTTTTGATTGTTTGGATATTAGCTTTGTAAGTGTAAAACTTTATAACTTAGGCATAAGAGGCAGTACGCTTAGTTGGATCGAATCCTATTTGAATGCACGCAAAATGTACGTCAAAGTCAATAATGTCCGGTCTTCTAACCAAGATCTAACTAGCGGTGTTCCCCAGGGGTCCGTGCTGGGACCGTTATCTTTTTATTGTATATTAATGACATGGTTGATTTTGTCAAAGCTGACCACATCACCATCTTTGCTGACGATACGTCGATGGCTGTTTCAGGGAGGACCCCAGAGGAACTTAATCTTAAAGTCGCTAGTGTCTCCTCTCAGTTCGGTGACCGGTGCCTTAGAAACGGACTGATCTTAAATGTTAACAAAACTGTCGTGATACGATTCTTCAACAGGAAATTTCCAAACAGTAACGTTTATAACATTAACAACAAACGAATTGAATTTTATTAATTCAAGTACTCCATTATTAAATTGAGGATTTTTGTTATTTTTCCTTATATTACATTTCAAGTTGGCCCAAATCAATTCTATAGGATTTAAAATGCAGTGATATAGAGGTAGTCTGATAACTTGATGTCCATATTCCTTAGCCAAAGTATCGATTGCATAATCTTTTTTGAACGTAAAAGCCTTAACAATTTCTAAAAGTTGTTTTCTTGTATAATTTTCTTCAAAAAATATATCCTTTTCATAAAGAAATTCCATAATTTCACCTTTTCTAGAGTTAGAGCAAGGTATTTTTTCATTTTGAATAGAATGATAGCTTGCGGTGTCCATAATTATAACACTGTTGGGAACAATATTTGGAATGAAACTGTCCTTAAACCATTTATAGAAAAGATCTCCCGTCATGTCTTCATGGTATTCGAGTTTCGCATCTGAGATATTTTTAGCTGATAATAGTAATCCATTCGGCACCTAACCGTATTCCGATCCCGCATGCAGAATAATAATTTGTTTTCCTTTTGAAACTGGAACATCGAATCTGCATCTTTCTGAATGATCTGTCCAACTTTTTTTCAATACATCGTGGCTATCAAACCACGTTTCATCGAGAAAATAAAACGTTTTCCCTTCATCTCGAAGTCTCTTCACTTCCTTTAAATAATTATACCACCACTCGCTTATTTTCGGAGATTCCATAATAATCTGTCTTTTATTTATCGTACTGTAGGTAAAGCCAATCTTCCGTAAAAATGATCTTATGGTCTCTTTTGCGCAGTGAATGCCAATACGCTCATCAGTAAGAATTTTTTCCTGTAAACCTCTTAGAGTTGGTACATACCAATTTTGCTTTGTACATGTCAGAAATAAATATTCTCACTACATGAGCATGCTTCTCAATAACTAAGCTACGAAGAACACCTTTATCAAGCCTAGTTTTCCTATAATGAATGTCTTCATTAAGAATTCTCCATACAGAAGTGCAAGGAACACCTGTCATTTGAGATGTTTTTTTTTATAGTAGCTTTGCCGTTTTCAGTATCTCTCAGATACTTAAATACATTCAAAACGATACGTTTAGCTTCTACTGGTAAATGAAGGTTCTGTCGAGCACTACTATTTCCTCTATGACTATCCTCTGAGACGGGAAGTTCATCTTGTAATATCTCCTCTTCATGAATTTCCATATTATCACTATCACAGTGATCCCAAGGACGCCACATCTTTTTATTTCAGCACTTATACGACTAAACACAAGACTAGTTGAATAATGATGTTCACTTCAGAATGAAGTTTATTACTGACGTTATTCTTAATGGAAATATATTTATACAGCAAACAGCAATCAAATATAGATAAGTAATACTTCCAAGGAATTACAAATAATCCGCGCATTAAGGTGAAAGCGCTAATTTCGGCAAAGCGTATAAGTACCATTTGCTCGAATTTAACATTACCTAGAAGAGCTGTGGCCCTAACAAATTTCTTGAATACGGCTACTATACGACGAACGTAGTAATCGTATTTTTATACTTCCACAGCTTAATAATTTTACAGCCTTACCTGCCAAATCTATCGTAAAGTAAATTCGTTTTAACGACCGTATTATCCAAATAGCGTTGGCCAAACTATAACTGCGTACTACCGATGAGAAGTTAGCAATAAAATTCCAGCAATAAAATTAAGAAATTTCAAAACGCTGCCACCGCTAAAATAACGATCACAGATCAATAATATTCAATCTATTACAAAGAGTATAATGTGTAGACTCCTCTCATATGAAGAAAGTGCAAAAATATTTGATATTAAGTTAACTATGACAATTTAAACCAGCATAAGTCCATATATCGCACCAAAACAATTGCTTTCACTGAAAATTTTCACACAGTCATAAAGTAAACATACATATCTATTTAATAATGCCTTCAGATAGTTTTAGCCGGTTGATTTAAAGTAATTAGAAAATTAATTAAATATGGCATTCCCAGCAATAAAATAATACTAACTTTGATATATATCTTTTAATGCAGTATTCGCATAAACATTCTGTTTGCAGAATATGAAAGCACGGATCGAAATCTTTCGTTTAAACCACTCTCTGAGTTTTACCCGGTTGATTTGAAGTAATTACAAAGTAATAAGTTGTGGCATTTGCAAGAGTAAAACAATATTAACTTTACATTGCCCCTTCTGAATTATTTTGTACTTAAAAATTCGAGATATGTATAAACAGTAAATATTGGCTTTTACGAAAATCTTGATTTTATAAGTACGAATTTAAACGGGTCCAAACCAAAAAGTAGAAGTAATTCTTGCAATTTTCGATCTGCTTATTCTAAATTAGGGTTATTTGTGTATTATGTATTTGTGTATTTGTGTATTTTGAAGAAATCAAAAACAATAACACGATATCTTAAGTAAAAAGGCCTGGCACGGAAACGTGAAAAATCGTTTCAAATTTTCTTGTGCATGCAACAGGTAAGAACACAAGAGCAAATTTTATTCTATTGAATATTTTTTATAAACTTAAATGAATAAGCTAACCATTCGGATGAGTTAACTGACAAATATTCATTAACTGCTTCAGATCTTTAGCAAAATGCCGACGAGTATAATCTCTTGTAACCAAGAAACACATTTTGTAAATACTTATCGAATCCTACTAAAATTTTGTCTAGTTTGCCCAACAATTCCAAATTACAATTTTTTTTGTAATTTTCGTACCCTAAATAAGTGCTATTTTTAGCCACACAACAAATCAATAATAAAAAAATTTCCCATATGGTGCGAACGTTTTAGCTGTCACTGTATACAGACTGTTCAAAAATAACTCGGCACCATTGCTAACTTTTTTATTATTAAAGTTACAGATCCGGTTAAATTAGCAAACTAGTAGTATCTTTCGTCCTGATTGCAACGATGCCTTAAAAAAAAACAATTGAACATCGCGTTAACGAAATAAAGAGAATAGAACACTTTCTTTTAAATGGAACACGCTGTATATTATTTGACCAATTGATAGAGAATAAAATTCTGAATTTAAATGGAATACGCTGTATATTATTTGACCAATCGATAGAGAATAAAATTCTGAATTAAAATTATTCTTTATCATTTTATCGGAAATTAATAAATAAAGAAGATATATGTTCTGGGCCAGAAAATCTATCTTATAAAAATTCTTGTTATTAAAAGATTTTTACAAAACTCAGACAAAAACACCTTTTATAATAAACAAATAAACCAAAATTAATGGCTTCACATACATACAGTGTGTTCAAATGTTCTGTTCTTGAAACACAGCCATCTTAATGAATTTGTAAAAAATCAAAATATCTTCTTTATTAATTTCCGATAAAATGATAAAGAATAATTTTAATTCAGAATTTTATTCTCTATCGATTGGTCAAATAATATACAGCGTATTCCATTTAAAAGAAAGTGTTCTATTCTAGTATTCTAAAAATACTATGATGCACAAATAATATGTGGGAAGAAGAAAAATTTGCAAATAGAAAAGATGGTTGGAGATAGATGTCTAAAAATATCGATTCACGATTCGAATAATGCCCTTCTGAATTAAGAGAAAATCCAATATAAACCGCAAGTTTTAACAAATTTTCAGCATTAAAAGTGTTATTTAACGAGGTGTCACAAGGGGTACTTTGCTACTTGAATTTTAAAAGTTGGAGTTCTTATAGCTTAGAGATGGGGGATTGAAAATTACACCCTCAAATGATGATTTAAAAATAAAAATCGACCTGAGAATTCTTCTTTTTCTTAACCATTTTATAGAATTTATCCGTTACTTTTGGGAAACACTGTATACATACAATAACTTCATAATTATTAAGGTACGAAATCGTTCAAATCATCAGCAATAATGAACCCATAATTAAGCGGCGATACCAAAAAAACAATTACGCATCGCGTTCTCATAATATATGAAATATTTCGTATTTCTTGTTGTGAAACGAAAGAATAGTAAATTCTAAATATAAAGTACTCTTTACTATTTAACCTCAGAACAAATAATAAAGGAGTTATTGCGATATTTGTACTCATCATTAAAAAAAAAATCATTAAAAATCTGCTACAATTCAGCTAAATTGCAACAGGGTTCTCATAGCGATTTCGGCCCTCATCAGAAGAAGAACATATCGAGAATTCCACCGTAATCTAGTCAGATTTAGTAATTAGTAATTAGTAATTAAACATTGTCCATGCGTAAGCTGAGCGGATCAGTCGATCCGCTCAGCTTACGCTGCTTAATTACTAATCTTGAGTAAAAGCAGTATATTTTTGCCAATTTGAACGACTTCATACCTTCCATAATAACGAAGTTGTTGTGTGCGTATAACAAAAACTTTGAACACCCTGTGTACTCAATGCAAAGTTCAAACCTTGGCCATAATTCACAAAGCGCAATGTAAAGTTTTTTTTATTGTTGCAAACGTCACAATTTATTAATTTCTAATTACTTCAAATGAACCGGCTAAAACTCAGGGGGTGGTTTAAACGATAGATTTCGATCCGTGCTTTCATATTCTGCAAACATAATTTTTATGCAAGTGCTGTGAGAAAAGTTATGAACATTTGAAATTGGTACTGTTTCATTGGTCTGAGCGTCACTTTTAATTAATTTTTAATTGCTTCAAATCAACCGCTAAAACTCAGAGGGTGGTTTAAACGAAAGATTTCGATCTGTGTTTTCATATTCTGCAAACAGAATGTTTATGCTAATACTGCATTAAAAGATATATATCAAAGTTAGTATTATTTTATTGCTGGGAATGCCATATTTAATTAATTTTCTAATTACTTTAAATCAACCGGCTAAAACTATCTGAAGGCATTATTAAATAGATATGTGTGTTTACTTTATGACTACGTGAAAATTTTCAGTGAAAGCAATTGTTTTGGTGCGATATATGATTAATGACTTATGCTGGTTTAAATAGTCATAGTTAACTTAATATCAAATATTTTTTCAGTTTCTTCATATGAGGGGAATCTACACATTAACTCTTTGTAATAGATTAAATATTATTGATCTGTGATCGTTATTTTAGCGGTGGCAGCGTTTTGAAATTTCATAATTTTATTGCTGGAATTTTATTGCTAACTTCTCATCGGTCTGTGTACTACGCGATAAATAACTTTAGGCACTATAAAGGTCGTCGCATATCTAGCGCGGCAAAGCGCGGCGAAGAAAATATCTTTTGCTGTATTCTTATGAGAGTGCGCACACTGTTGCGACCCGTGGCGATCCTACCCCACCTTAGGACGACGCGGAGAAAATGTTATTTTGCTCTGGTCTAAATGGATGAACGCTATTGGTTATAATTTCTGAATTTTGTTACGTGATTGGCTAATAAATTGGAAACGTAAACTAGTCCACGTGAACTCGAGAAAAGATTCAAACGAGGAGTTTTTATGATCCATTTATGATATCTTTGTACAAATAATACCGCTACATTTATTGCACTGTCCGGCAGGATTGTGTCATATTTGTGGGGAGCCACGTGTGCGTGTTTCAGCTAGCCACGGCTAGCTACCGATTTTGTTTATGTATCTAAATTATGTAAAGTATAAATTATGTATAGTATTATCGGTCGCAGATTATAATGAAAGGAAATTTTTTTAATTATTGCAGCAAATCGTCATCTTCAACTTCAATTCAAATAAACAGCGTTCTTGGTTTCCTTGATTTCCGACGACGTTCTAAATTTAACGAGTATGGAACACCCAAAATTGCTTTTTAGTGCCTAAAGTTAATTATTGCGCGATACGCAATTAAAACGGGGCGTAATACGCAAATCGCATCACAAAATTAGTCCGACATGAAAATAAAAAATAAAGTTCTATCCTTTCGCACAAAGCAAGGTACGGGCTGCACTAATTATGTGTGTCGCATGCAGTCAAAGAGTAGTTAAATTTATCAATTAATTTTATTTTACTGTCAAAATGGAAATGTTTTTATTATCTAACATTTTTTTATCATTTAGGTCACAGTGCATTTACAAAAATTATTAACGCAACTGAAATTGTTGTAATACGAGCTGGGTATGCCAGTAAAACGGTTCAGAAATTCGGAATCTTTATGATGTAAAATTGTGTTTATTTACGGCCTCTTTTATAACCCCGGCGAAGTTTCGCTTCCAGTGTGCGTTGGAATCTTCGCGGCGCCGCGCCACTCCTCCGTTCGCTGCGCTATGGTGTGCTATGACCTTTAGAACGACTTCAGAAATCAAGGAAACCAAGAACGCTGTTTATTTGAATTGAAGTTGAAGATGACAATTTGCTGCAATAATTACGTTTTAAAAATTATCCTTTCATTGTAATCTGCGACGGATAATACTACAACATAATTTATACTATGCATAATTTAGATCATAAATGCAAGATCTCGTTGTCAGTAGTATTTTTAATACACCGACAAAAAGCGGTAGCCAGCTATCGCTTGACGAAACACGCACAGGCGGCTTTGCGCAAATATGACACAATCGTTCCAGGCTAGAGCGCAATCACGATATAGAGAACACCGGTACGCTTACTCGCCGCCATTTTCAGTTTAAAATTTTGAGCAAGTTGAGTAGTTTGTAAAAATTCGCTAGATGGCAGAACCGTATCGCGGACTGTCATTTTTATCAAATTCCGCAGCCGATTCTTCTGAGGCTCTTGTGGTAAACACAAAACACATGGACAGAGATAAACAGAGGTCACTACGCAACAACTAGTTTGAGGTTAAATACTGCATTTTAAATTTTAACTATGAATTTAAAGCGAATTTGTCAGGCGTAGAAATTTTAATTTAAAGAGGGTATGTATTGGCGAATAATTTAATTCGTTTCCTAATTTAGTTACATTGCAGTCAAAATAGAAAGACTTCTCAGAGTTAATTTGTATTGAAGCAAGGAGATTTTAACATAAACATGAACTCATCGTAAGATTGCTATCTAACCTAGAATATCCACCAATCCATCTGGCATTAAACTGACCGATGTACTGATTAAAATGTACTCAATATAACGAGTGGATATAAACTCACAAAAGTACCTATCTAGTAACATCAGTTCTGCATGCAAGTGACACCAAGAGTGCATAAAGTTAAAACACCTAAACGTTACTGCAGCTTGTTTCCTTCAAGTTTGATGACCTTGCAAATTAATTCCATCGAAGCTGAAAATATCAAGTGTTATGTGAGAGGCTCATAACCTTCTTTATATTATTTCTAATTTAATAAACATATTGTTTAATCTGATTACATCCCTTATTCCAAGATTACCGTAAGAGTAGCACTTGTCTTTATTTGCATCACAAGTTTTAAAAAACTGATGATGATGACCAACGTAATGAAAGTTTATCTACGTTTCACTCTGGCTCTTTCAGAAAATAAAATGATTTATTAATCTCGAAGAAATTGATAAAGAACAGTGAAGCAAATAGCATGTTCGATTCATTTGCATTGGTTGCAGTCAGTGTTTGCATCTTGTAATAACACAAGATGAAGATACTCGTTGTGCGTTGATTCAATGCCAGTGAATCAAAACAGTAGATATTTAAAGCATCATTAAATTTTCAGTTAACGAGAATAAACTGCTGTCAAACCAATTTGGGTTACAGATGTAGACTTACGATTCATACCATTAATTATGAAATATTGTTAATATAGATTTCGGAAAGGCTTCAAGAATGAACCAAAATGCAGGTGTCACAATATTAAAGCAACATATTTTGTAGTGATGCGACGAGTCGAGTAGACTCGCTATCAGACTCGATTCTCAAAGGTACTCATTGTACTCGAGTAACTAATTCTGTGAACCCGAGTCAGCGGTACTCGAGTCAACTCGAGTACGATACAAGTACTCGAGTATCGACTTTAGAATTTGTAGACTCGTCATCAGACTCGAGTCCCAAAGGTGTTCGTTCTACTCGAGTAACTATTGGAGTGACACCGAGTCAGTGAAACTCGAGTCAACTCAAGTTCGATTCAAGTAATTTGCGTACCGACTTTATAATTAAATAGCGCTGCAACGAGTCGAGTAGACTCGATGTCAGACTGGATTTTAATGGATTCTCTATATAGAGCCTTGTCGTCAGTTGGTAACGAGTGAATGAGTACCGAGTTTAGAATTGAGATTATGCGTGTAGGCAACAAGCGTTAACGTTTGACAAGGTTCATTCGTTTTAGGAGTACTATGCTTTTGCTAAAACAGTCGACTGCGGCAATAACTTACTGTGACAGTCAGACGCTTGCTATCAGGGCGGCTTGGCGGCGGTCATTGTTTTTTTTTATATTTTATGAAAAAGATTACATAAAAAAATGAATAAGTCCTAAAATTTCAAAGGGAGTACAGTTTTCTGTAACTGAAAAGTCTGTTAAA
This sequence comes from Prosopocoilus inquinatus, assembly GCA_036172665.1. NCBI lineage: Eukaryota > Metazoa > Arthropoda > Insecta > Coleoptera > Lucanidae > Prosopocoilus > Prosopocoilus inquinatus. The sequence continues at coordinate 24,736,400 of CM069879.1, forward strand.
TATTGTTAATAAAAACTGAAGACTCATACTCATTTAATGAATAATTTGTGGCTCTATATTCTATATTTTGTTTTCTTTTAAAGAAAATAATTTTAATTCAACTAAACATGCAATTACATAGTAAATAAGTTTTTCTTTTTATTTTACACAGTGCCTGCAGACTTTATTATGAGACATATAAAATGATATTACACAGTTACAAAATTTTAAATTTATCTGAACCGCCAGAAAACATTAAAAAAGAAAACACGTGACGATCGGAAATCAAGTAAAATATAGAATGAACTTTGTTATTTTAAACGGAACGTTCAATGTACAGTTGGAAACAAAAAAAGTAGACAAATCACAGTTTCCTGTAATTATTCTTCCTCAAAATGCCATAAATTAAAGCCGAATTCACAGATTTTACCAGTTTTAAACCTGTTCATTTTGAAAGATTTTATTATTTTTTTTTAAGTTATTTATGAACTCGTCTTTAATCACTACCATTTTCCGAAAGAATAATTATAGGAAACTATAATTTGAATATCCATTCTTTGGGCCGTCATAAATTCTGAACTAAGATACTAAATACTCAGATATTTTAATTAAAAATACTTTATGTTGTTTTCCAGCGGTTGTATATAATAGATTTAAGAAATACATATTTTTGGGGAAAATTCTGAAACAAATGAAAAAAACTGCATTTTCATAATATTATTTAAAATGCCGGATAATATGGAATAGTCAGTTGGGGTGACATGAAATAAGAGAAAATGTGCAATACTTTGAATTAATAAGGTAAAATATCAACTGTTGTACTAATGTACACTATAACAAACTAACTTTGGTGTAAAAAAAACACTTTTATTTTAAAAAATACGCCAAAAACATTTTTCTCGTACCGCGCAAAAACTTCCAAAACGATAAATTCACAAAATCATTTACTATAAAGTTACGCAGTCTTATCAGCTAAGAACCTCTGTAGTAATGACCTATAATAACGAAACTCATGTTAATGCCAGAGTCGTTTAACAGATGGCGCTTCTTATTTCAAAAATACTGTGTATTCCATATTAGCCGGTCTATTATGTTGTTTTGTTTATTTGCATTTTCATTCTTTTACGATATTTAAGCTTAAAAAATGTGTATTTATTTTAGTAGACGTTAAGAGATAAAACAAATTAACAGTATAGAGAAGATCAAATTAAAGACTTTTTCTCAATAAACTTTAGGTAAAAATCAGTAACTAGAAAGTTACAAGAGTTTAATGTGAAATTAATTAACAAGTAAAAGTTACTACCTGTAGTAATATTTTAAGTTTTAAATTTTGGTATTTAAGACTTAATTGAACACTGCTTTACAACCATTTAAAAAAAATCTAGTCTCGTAAAAGTTACGGATATTTCATTTTTGTATCAATTAAAGAAGAAATTAAGAAACTTAACTGTACCTTTTTTAAGGTTTTGGTCAAAAACTAATTAAGAGAAAAGCTTTATTTTTATCTTCTACAGCTGCCCTTTCAATCTCCTCCGTACGTTATAAAATAAATTAATAAAAATAAATCAAATCTTAATAATTTCAAGCGCAAATATCATGAAAAGTATGAAACCAAATAAAGACAAACTACAAATTGTTGGAATTAGGAATCTTTTTTAATTCAAAAAAATATGTTGTGAGTTTAACATGAATGCTTCTACGGCCGTCATCCATGATTGAATTGGCTACCGGTTGAAAACACGTCATTACTATTTCTTCCACTGCCGTCATTTCGCCCTTCATTGTAGAAGAACCTCCTCAAGATTGATACTGCTGGCTGCAGCTTTTCCTAGTCGTTGAAACTGACGGGAAGCAATAGAACACCATTAGCAGCTCTGAGGAATTTCTTCTGCAATGAAGAGCAAAACGTCGGCGTAGGAAATATCTTGATGCGGTTCCAAACGGAATCAGTCATTTGGGTTTCCGATCGGCACTTGTTTAATTTTTTCTTAATAATTTCTTGATTCAAACAAATTCCTAAAAGTTACATTTTACATATTTTGATACACGTATCTAAAATAGAGTGTTGATATCGCTAAAAATGTAAACAAAAACACTGCACCTTTAATCTATCGATTCTACTAGCAGTAAAAAAGTAACGTCATGAGTACTCATATTTCCGGGTTCAGTTAAATGTTCGAAACTTTTAATGTGGACTCGAGCCAAAACTCGCATTTTTTATAAAAAAGTTCAAGTTTATTACATTCTTTAAAACGGCGAGTCCCGAGTTCAATTCGAGTACTCGAGTACTTTTATCTGAACTCGAGTCAATTGACTCCAGTCGACTCGATTCTTTCAAACGGCGATTTTCAGCCAAGTACTCGAGTCTTTTGATCTGGACTCGAGTCTCTTGACTCGAGTCAAGACTCGATTCTTTTATAAAAGTATTCGAGTCAACTCGATAGCCTCTGAAAGGTTTGTATAAATCATAGCAAAACGTACTTGTTCGTAACATTAGTAAATATCTTTCTACATCTGTTTGATTGCTTGCTAAATTTGACACTCGCCGTTTATTCTTTATTTCATTACACACCAATGAAAATTTGCCATTAATACACACGTAAATACTGAACATACGTCGCATACAACCGTACCTAAAACACCTAATATAACCTGCGGGAGTACATTAATGACGTTTAGTGACAGTCCTTCATACATTGGTGTCATCTAGCGGTAAAATTTAAATCACGTAACTAGGCACTAGTTTTGACTTCCTCGTTTTGTATGGGGAAGATAGGCAAGAGCGCGTACCAGTGTTCTGTATATCGTGACCGCAATAAATGTGGTGGTGTTATTTTTACAAAATCATAAATGGATCATAAAAACGCCTGCTTTGAATCCTTTCTCGAGTCAACGTGGACTAGTTTACGCTTCCAAATTATTAGCCAATCACGTAACGAAATTCAGAAATTATAATAAACAGTATTCATCCATTCAGACCAGAGAAAAATAATATTTTTTGTAACGCTTTACAAGGGCAAAAAAAAGAAACTTGACGGGAGATAAGTAAAATAACACTCGGGATGTTTCACTAAACTACACTTTAATTATATTCTTATGTATTGGTCGCCGCATATCGATCCACGATCGATATCGACTCCTCGGTTGTTACACGTACTATTGTTGCCCCATTAACTTACGCATCGCTTATATTATATGCCACATGCCAGAGGTGCATTTTACCACTACAAAGGGAAAAAAAAATAAATACAAACCTGTCGCGCAAGTCGCTCGTCTTGGTCCTCAATTTTGCAGTCCCTTCAAGACGGAATACACAGACCCTGGCTAGCACACTCGGTCGGGAGGGTCGGTAAAAACAAATAAAGCGCCACCCTGTGTATATCCTGTTGATTCCGTCGGCTGAAATAATCCACAGGGAGAAAGGGGAAGGGAGAAACGACCGCAACGCACAAATTTGTATTCAATACGACCAAACAAAAGACAATTTGCAGCGTGAATATACCCGTTTATTACCTTTACCCAAAATAGACAGGTGATACAATGTGAGGGGTGTTGGTAATTTCGCCACCAAATCACATCAATGCAATCATCGTACAGGTAAATTCGCCACCAACGATTAAAGGCATGGTAATCCTACCGGTAATTTCGCCACCGCACTTCTAAGAATTAATCTGTACGACGACAATCCAGGCAATTTGTTATAAATATATGTATTTTAATAGTGGTAGTAAAATAAAAATAGACATCGTAAAACAAATACATATATTGAAAAAAATGGTTATATTTTATATCTACACAAGATTACAATCCACATAATATATACACATTAAAAAAACTTATTACATTGGACTAGAATGGAAAGATACACATTTTAAAAAATTCAATCTGCTTGTTTCGTTAGTATTGTATCGTTGTATCATGTTATCAATAAATTTTTGCCTTTCTCTAACTTGTTTACTATGTATTTTTGCTGGCAAATGTAGACTTTGTATTTTGACATAAGTATCTATTTGAAATTCTTTAATTTTTTCTAAAAATATAAACAAATTAGGATGTGCTTTGTACATAGAATCGTTAAAATTGCGGTGAAATGATTCACATGCATTTGTGGTACGTGTAATGCATGCAGAATTTTCAGCCCAAATTTTTGGTGGGAAAAGTGAATTTTCCGATATGTAGGTATCAACTAAATAATCTGCATATGTTTCTACTCTGCCATCTTTGGGCATAATTTCAAATAAATCCATTGCAAAACAGTCGCCAATTTCAGCAGGGTTCAGATAAGTTAATGCAAACGTTACACGTAGCCAATGACTAATTAAACTGGATTTATCGTTATATTCTTTGATTAAACCGCACTTTTGTATTTTTCGGTACCATGCTTGACTTAGATGAAATCGACAACCAATAATGCACACATTCGGCCAAGTTTCTTCAACTGCATTATGGATGGCTTTTTCAAAATCTATCACTACTTCCCGTATATTTAATGACACTTTACATTTATTTTCAATTAAATGAAATAGTTTTTTATAAGTTTCTGTTTGCTTGTTGGGTAATAAACAAAACAAAAGAGGTATATAATGTCCATTTTTGACACCGTGGATGGTGAAAAATTGACAAAAGTGTTGCGTACAATAATCAAAAGTACCATCAAGATAAATCCGTGTTACGGTGTGAAGAATACGAATATTTGTTTCACATGAAAAAACTACAATATTTTCACGATCGTTGTTTATGAATAAAAACGATTCCCCTTTGTCTGTTTTAACATTTAAATCACTTAAAATACGGTGCACTTCACTAATAGTTTTGGGGGTAGGTGGAAAAAATTTACGGCGAGCGTTATACATATTTTTTCTTAGGTATTCGACGTCCACGCTGGTTATTGTTGGCGGCAAATTCTCCTTTAGTAGGTTTCTTATAATTTTGGCAGGCTTTTCGACCAAATCTTCAATCGCTTTTCTTTTACATGAAGCACTGACAATTTGTCGGTTTAAAGCAACTAAATTTGCATCATGACTGTGTTCACCGCTTGATTTTGTTATCACAGTATTGGTAATATCTCCCAGTGTATGAACTGTACATTTGCACGTTCGATTGCAACACTTCCACAAACTTTCAGTAGTGGATTTAATTTTTTTGTGGAAACTAAACTTATAATTGTCAACCACTAACATGGATTTGCCACGAATACTTGTAATAATTTTAAAATCCATACTGGAATGTTCACTCAACTACTAATGATATAGTACTGACCAAATAATAATCAATGCAAGAAAAGTACCTGGTTGTTTACCCCTTAATCATTTGCACCCTCATTAAAATTTATCGAAAATATTGGTGGCGAAATTACCCGTAGGATTAAGATCAGAGAAATAGGTCCAGGGATTAAAATACTTACTGGTGGCGACATTACCTGTCCCCAATGTGAGAGTTGTCGTAACCCGGGGTTTCAGGTAGTTAAAATTAAAAAAAAGTTTGCATGAATCAACATTTACGATTTGGCAAAACTTTACCTCGGCCGATTTAAATGCGCAACCCGCCCACGACGTTAACGTAACGAACAAACAAAAAAAAGCTACAGAACTGTCGACTGGCCAGCGAAAAGCTATGTAGGGCGTGTGTTTCGAGTAAACAAGTAGAAACTTGCAAGCGCGTGCCCCTTGGACCCGGTTTTAGTCGGCGTCGGTTAACAGTGATATTAAACTGAATGAATGGCGTATTAAATTTAACAAAAAAAAATATTAAATATGGCAAAATCCAACCCCAATGGATACAAAAATGTAATGAGTGGCACAGCGCAATTAAAATGATAAACAAAGAGGAAAAAAAAAACAAGTATTGAAAGAAAAGGACAAGAAAAAAAAGAAAACAAGTGACTTATCGTCTTCGGCGGTCTTCGTAAATAAGTAGCGTCGGTATCTTCGGAAATCTTTTCCCTGTTCGACGTCGAGCCAACGTTTCTGCGATATGCAATTCCACTCAGAAGTCCAGAACAGCGGCTCCTTCAGTAATCCATTCCCGAAGAGGAAACAGACTCTCAAGGCTGACTTCGTAGTATAAATCGTAGAAACAAAACTCGTCGGGACAAAAACCGAAAACCAAAATCCAAACCGAAAAAAAAACCGAAAACCAGGAGGGAGGAGAAAAAAAACCGCCCCTTTAAGAAAATAAAGGAGAAAAATTAAAATCTAAACTTACAAAACAAAATGGCGTGGTTTACCTTACGAAAGTAAGCAGCGGTTTCAATGATGAATGCGGACGCCCTAATCCACCTTAATCGATGCACCACTATAATCGCCAACTATGCGACATGTGCGAATTTAACCCGTGCTTCACGCTGATCCGCTTCCTAGCGAAATTTCTTCGATAAAACGAAGCACCAAATTACAAAATAATCAATGTGAAGAAGCACGCGGCATCCGGGCCATCTTGTCAAACGACAAACTTTTCGAGGGAGGCGAACAAGTGAAGTGCGTTTGCCCGCTAAATCAGTCATGCGCGAAGGATGACACCAACACAATTTTAAACAATGATGCCAAATCCCCAAAAGCAAAATCCGCACGTTACAACTCCCCCTTTCCTTACGAAGAGGAAAATTCTCCGAAATTTCCGATTGGAGAAGGAAAAGAAACCGCTACCAACCAAACCACAAAAAAAAGAGAACCAAAATCCAAAACGATCTACCCAACTGAATCGTCTCCTAAGATCTCAACAAACAAAAGCTATCAACCAGGAGAGACATCCGAAACATTCATACCGTGAGCGTCAACTAGCTTCAACTCCCACACGAAGCTCTTCGGCAGTCAGCCGGCCTAGGCAATAACTAGAAGGCAAAAAAAAGGCAAAAGCAATGAAGTAAGAGAACATACACCGTCCGATCTGCCATCGAATCCAATACGACGCAATCCAGTGTCCACCAAATCAAAGAAGGCTAAACAGGGGGGGGGGGACAGGCAAAGGACAGAAAAAGGACACAAAGGAGTTACCAGCGCCAGGGTCTACTGCCAAGCTTCCACGGCGGTCAACCGCAGGAGGCAGCATCCCGGACGTCTTACGCGCACGACGTGCCAAGACCACCTATAGTAGGCGAAGAAAAGAAATGAAGGAAGAAAAAAAATAAAAAAGATGGACCCAAGAAAGGCAATGTCAGACACGACACCGAAACCCAAACAGCGACTACTCTCCCACATGTCGCAATAAAAGTAGAATGCCGTGAAGCGACACAATACCAAACAAAACACACAAAAAAAAACGGACAAATCATAACGGGATTATTACTACGTTCGGGATATCAAAGCGGATTTAGGATTTAATTCGGAACACAGGATCTGGTGACCTTACTCAATCACTCACACAATCATATGGATAGCTCAAATTTCCTAAGATCACAAGATTCGATTAGAATTATACCCAAACTAACCTATGCCACTAAAACTAGGTGAAAGTTATGTTGGGGTGGCAAACCACCAACACAACGCGATAATATTTCAAAGTCACATCCCAAACCAGTGCAAAAGGTAAAATTTTAACAATGAAGAATGGGCGCTGGCGATCACCCAGAAGAAATCTGGACTCAGCTGAACATCATGGCGGACTCCGGTGACCAACCTTAACAGAAATCCCCATCCAACAGCTCCAGTAAAGACTTCTTCAAACAATAAGTCACAAGTAAGGATAAAAAAAAAGAATCATAAATCAAAATCGAACAAAAAGGTAGAACAAAGTTCTCCAAGGACTATCGACGTTCACTACCATACAACCTCGCTGTTCAAACTCCAATCCAGCTACAAGCTAATAGCAAACCATCGAATCCAAGATTACCAAGAAGAAAAGCACTTGGTCAGGTGTCAAGAAGTTCAAAGAAGAAAAAAAAACGTTAGAATACGCATATAGTACAGCAGAGTGGGGACAACGAACCGTCATCAATTCCGCTACGCTAGGGTCACTATACAGCACTAAGAGAAAGAGAGGGCATTTGAATCGTCACGCGATCAGACTCGCCTGGGGTTCCCACACATCTCAAATATACTATACCACGATCCCATCACACATAACGAAACCAACGAACGTACCGACAATCTACCACATCGCCTAAATTTAAAAGAAACCTTTTAACTGCGAAAAGAACTACCAATCACCTGATTCCAGCACGAAGCTTCTTGAGTAAACATACGACAAAATCAAATAACAAAGTAAAAACTGAAAAGATTTATCCCACAACCACAACATTGGTTCAAAATGGATAGACAAAAATCCAACACTAAGATCAGATCCAAAGAAAGTTTACCGAACAACAACTACATCTACCAAAGCGATAAACTAACAAACCAAAAATCAAAGTCAAATCCAATATCAACGTCAAATCCGAGTTCAAAGTCAAATCCAATGGCACGTTTAGACGCCTTTTACGTCACGCAGTGTCCCACGACAGCGGTATTCTCAACGACCCCGGCTGCAGGCCGACTATAAAGGAACTAAGGGGATTCCACTTCAGGACATACTGGTTTCAAATCCTGCACATGCCAATTTCCTAGCGAATTACCTCTATCGTCCTCCAATTCATAAGCAACCGAACCTATTTTCTTTCGTACTCTAAAAGGACCAACGTATTTAGGCAAAAATTTAGAAGTGATATACTTCGATGCATCTGAAATAGCTTTATTTCGTCTCCACACTTCTTGACCTATCTGATACTGAACCGGTCTACGGCGAAGATTGTACGTTTTCCTATGTTTCTCCTGAGCTCGTACCAAGTTATCTTTTACCTGACTAAACAATTTACGAAACCCAATGAAACGCTTTTCCAACTCTGACTCTTGAACAAGATCGGAATTCAACGGATGATCATAGTCACTTCCAGAATAAACATATTCTCGCCCAAAATTGATAAAAAATGGGGAGTATTTGGTGGTTTCGCTTTTTGCTGTGCGAATTGCACATGCTATTGCTGCCAAGTGTTCGTCCCAACGCCTGTGATTCTGTTTGATGTAGGAAGAAATCATGGTTTTCACGACTCGATTGACTCTCTCAGCTGGATCAGCTCTAGGATAATATAATGCCGTATAGAGAAGTTTTGTATGATAACTTTTGCAAAGATCTTGAAATTTCTTACTTTTCATCTGAACACCATTATCGCAGATAAGATATTGGGGAACGCCATAAACCAAGAAAATATTTTCCTCTACTAATTTTGCTAACGTGGTGGCATTCGCCGAACGAACTGGGAATAAACATATATACTTACTAAAGTAATCACTCACCACGAGAAGTTGTGTGAAACCACGAACAGATCTAGGTAACGGACCAATAAAATCCAGACTTATCATCTGCCAAGGTTTGGACACGTTTGGTCTAGAACCCATAAGACCAGCTGGACATTTTTGCTCTGGCTTGTGAGCCGCACAAACTCGACATGACTTGACATATTTGGCACAGTCAGAACGCATTTTAGGCCAAGTAAACTTATGATGCAACTTCCAGTAGACTTTAAAACAGCCTACATGACCAGGTCTTACGTCATCATGATATAACTTTAGCAGACTAGTACGTTTATCTTTGGGCACCACGATCTTCCAATAATCCGCTTCAGATGACAGCTCAGGGATTCTACAACGCACGTATTTATAGATCACTCCGTCAACGACCCTGTACTGGGAATATTTCATAGGAAATTTCTCAATACGTTGCAACAAGTTCAAGTACCATTTATCAGTCGTACTCGCAAAATTCTGTACCGAAGGAACAGCTATAGAATTAATTCGAGTGGGCACAGCACGAGAAAGAAAATCAGGAACGACATTTTCCTTACCTTTTCTGTGGACAATCTTATAATTAAAAGGTTGCAATCTTATAGCCCATCGAGCCAAACGACCTGTAGGATCTTTTAATCGATCCAACCACAATAGTGACGCATGGTCAGTGATGATCGTAAACATCGTACCCTCCAAATAATGACGCAACTTTTCCACCGCCCAAATGACACTTAAACATTCTCTTTCTGTAGTTGAGAAATTTTGTTCAGCCCGTGTAAGAGTGCGTGAGAGATAGCAAATGACCTTTTCTCCATTTTCAAATTGTTGTGACAATACAGCTCCAAGGCCATAAGCCGAAGCATCAGTCTGAAGAGTAAATGGTCTATCAAAATCTGGACAAGTTAGAATAGGTGCACCAATCAATCGTTCCTTAATTGCTTTAAAAGATTCTTCACATTCCTCTGACCAAATGAATTTAGCATTTTTTCTAATAAGACGGGTAAGTGGAGCAATGATAGTTGAATAATTTTCAACAAATCTACGATACCAACTGGTAATTCAAATCAACCTCCGTACGTCAGCTGCATTACGAGGAGTAGGAATATTAATGATGGCTTCAACCTTATCAGGATCCACTCTAAGCCCATGTCTGTCCACGACATAACCAAGATATTTTAATTGTGGCCGACAAAATTTGCATTTCTCCAAACTAACCGTCAATCCTGCTGATCGTAACCTATCAAACACTTCCGATAAGATTTTTAAATGAGTTTCAAAGTCCGGGGAAATGACAATAATATCGTCCAAGTACACTAAGACGTATAGTTCTAAATCATCGCCAAGAACTCTATCTATAAGACGTTGCCAAGTTGCAGGCGCATTACTTAATCCCATGGGCATTTTCTTAAATTGGAAAAGACCTCTTCCAGGAACCGTAAAAGCAGTAAATTCTCTACAAGATTCTTTAACTGGTACTTGCCAATACGCCGACTTAATATCCAAGGAACTTAAGTATGTCGCACCACGAAGACGATCTAAAATGGCAGAGACATAAGGCAAGGGATAAGCGTCTTTTTTCGTGACTTTGTTCAACTGACGATAATCAATGCATAACCTGTAGGTATCATCTTTTTTTGGAACCAATAGTACCGGAGATGACCAAGCAGAAGCAGAAGGTTCAATGATGTCTTGCGTCAAGAGCTTATTGATCTCCTCATCGAGAATACGTTGTTTATAAGGGGATACAGGATAATATCTTTGCTTAATCGGAGCAGATTCCGTAATGATCTCATGCTCAACTTCAGACGTACAACCCAACGAATCACCCATCAAAACAAATTTCTCTTGCAATAGAGTATTCAATTGTTGTTGTTGTGAAGAAGTTAAATTTTCGAAATTCTGAATACTATTTAAATGAACAGAGGACAAATCCGAACTAAAATGCCACACATTTTCTCTCAAATTGGGTACTATTCCCATGGAAGTCCAAAAATCTAATCCAAGTATTAATTTATGGGGTAGTTCTGGAACCACTAGGATATTAATCAGACAACATTTCCCCATCAAAGTAACTGGAGTTTCTACATACCCTAAACTGGAACATGTATCACCATTTGCAATAATACAGGTAGTTTTCCGATTACAATTCAATTTCAAACCCAGTTGTAACAGAATTTCATAACCAGTTTGACCAACGAAAGTATGACTAGCTCCCGAGTCGAGTCGTCCCAACATCGGAAATCCCAAAATATTGACTTCTAGAAGGTCTTTGATCATTCGTGGCATGTGATATAATAAAGTCCAACAAAATTTTCTAGGACAAATATGAGGCCGCTAACGATGAATCGGAAGGAACTTTACGACCTATTGAGTCTTCCGAGATCCGTTTCCCGAATTGTGATTACAATTTGGACAAGTCCTTATAGTGTAATTGGGTTTTTTACAACGATAACAATGCTTCTTTAACGGAGCTGGACAATTCCGAACAAGGTGTCCCGTTTGGTCGCAATTAAAACAGGTCAAAGGTTGTGCACGATTACCTGATGGTTGTTTTAGAGAAGGTTTGCTAGAGGTGGCTGATAAAGACTCTGAACCAGATGACATACAAGCAAGTTCAGGTTCGACAAACGAATGCCCTTTCCGATGTGGTGTCATAATGTTCCGCCCTATATTTCTTTACCTCTAACCTCATACACTCGCGTTCCAATTCATCCAAACTGCGAACGACAGGCAACTGCATTGTGTAAAAGGGAGCTAAATTTCTGGAAACAACATCCAACTTCCATACCTATACCCATACCCATTCCTCCATACCTATTGAACATCGCATTCATACAAGACAAATACTCTACGATGGTTTCATTCGGACCCTGAGTTCGATCTAAAATTTCTTGAAAAAGTCTACTACGATAATCTGGTGGCAAATAGTCTCTTTTCAACAAATAGGCCAGGTCTTCCCAATTACGACATTTCTTAACAGCAGCTCGATACCAAAGTAGTGCCTTATCTTCGAAAAGATCAAGGGAAGAGGTAAACAACTCTTGCTTCGACACCTTACGAGCAAGTCTAAGTTCCTCGACACGTTCTAAAAATTGAACTACCGATAAAGATTTCGTATCGCCCCTAAATTTTAAACCCCACTTATGAACAGGTTGAAAACGAGAACTAGCAGTATTCCGCGTACTCTGAGCCGCACAAGCTAAATTTTCGATACTCAAATGAGTCTCATCAGAAGCCAAATCATCTTCTTCATTGCTAGAGCGATTGTTTACCGAAGTTGAATTTCGTATCGCGAGATATTTCCCTTTGCTTTCTAAAGTTGCAATAAGAATAGTAACTTTGGCAATAATATTACTCCGGAATTGAGATATCGCCTCATCCGTCCCAATTGCAATACGATTTGCTCGTTCCAATAAATGTAGCAACCGAGAATAACATTTTAAATAAAAGGATGAATCACTAGGACCTTCAAAATTAGCGACTAGTGTTTCCAGTTCTAGTAATTTCTCCTCAATCGACTTCCTTTCATTCTCGTCACACGTATATTCAGGATACTTCACCGAACGATCATGCTTCTCTAAGTTCCTTAAAGATTTTAAGCTAGCACGCATTTCCGGGAACGTCATATTTACACTGCCGAATCCACGAGCTTTTAATTCGACCTCAATTTCATCTTTCTTTAAATGACGAATATTCATACGTGGAGGAGCCATATTTTTAAAAAAACTTGACAGAACAACAAAAAAAAAAAACGATCCCAAAATACTCTAAAATCCGAATACCATTGCCATCCCACCTTCACTTTCTTTAAAAAAAAGAAATTAACGACCCAAAAAAAGTTAATTTTTTTTTATAACAGAGCACGGTACCGAAGAAGACTCGTTGAGTAAACGCAAACGCTGTACAAGATATGACACAATTGCGACAAAAAAAATGAGGGAAGGGGGAAATAAACGCCAATTGCAAAAGCCAGTCTCAATAAAAAAAATAACGTTGGGCGCCAATTTTGTAACGCTCCAACTCCAATAAAAAAATAACCACGTTGGGCGCCAATTTTGTAACGCTCCAACTGCAATAAAAAAATAACCACGTTGGGCGCCAATTTTGTAACGCTCCAACTGCAATAAAAAAAATTACTACGTCGGGCGCCAATTTTGTAACGCTTTACAAGGGCAAAAAAAAGAAACTTGGAAGGGAAAAAAAAATAAATACAAACCTGTCGCGCAAGTCGCTCGTCTTGGTCCTCAATTTTGCAGTCCCTTCAAGACGGAATACACAGACCCTGGCTAGCACACTCGGTCGGGAGGGTCGGTAAAAAAAAAATAAAGCGCCACCCTGTGTATATCCTGTTGATTCCGTCGGCTGAAATAATTCACAGGGAGAAAGGGGAAGGGAGAAACGACCGCAACGCACAAATTTGTATTCAATACGACCAAACAAAAGACAATTTGCAGCGTGAATATACCCGTTTATTACCTTTACCCAAAATAGACAGGTGATACAATGTGAGAGTTGTCGTAACCCGGGGTTTCAGGTAGTTAAAATAAAAAAAAGTTTGCATGAATCAACATTTACGATTTGGCAAAACTTTACCTCGGCCGATTTAAATGCGCAACCCGCCCACGACGTTAACGTAACGAACAAACAAAAAAAAGCTACAGAACTGTCGACTGGCCAGCGAAAAGCTATGTAGGGCGTGTGTTTCGAGTAAACAAGTAGAAACTTGCAAGCGCGTGCCCCTTGGACCCGGTTTTAGTCGGCGTCGGTTAACAGTGATATTAAACTGAATGAATGGCGTATTAAATTTAACAAAAAAAAATATTAAATATGGCAAAATCCAACCCCAATGGATACAAAAATGTAATGAGTGGCACAGCGCAATTAAAATGATAAACAAAGAGGAAAAAAAAACAAGTATTGAAAGAAAAGGACAAGAAAAAAAAGAAAACAAGTGACTTATCGTCTTCGGCGGTCTTCGTAAATAAGTAGCGTCGGTATCTTCGGAAATCTTTTCCCTGTTCGACGTCGAGCCAACGTTTCTGCGATATGCAATTCCACTCAGAAGTCCAGAACAGCGGCTCCTTCAGTAATCCATTCCCGAAGAGGAAACAGACTCTCAAGGCCGACTTCGTAGTATAAATCGTAGAAACAAAACTCGTCGGACAAAAACCGAAAACCAAAATCCAAACCGAAAACCAGGAGGGAGGAGAAAAAAAAAACCGTCCCTTTAAGAAAATAAAGGAGAAAAATTAAAATCTAAACTTACAAAACAAAATGGCGTGGTTTACCTTACGAAAGTAAGCAGCGGTTTCAGTGATGAATGCGGACGCCCTAATCCACCTTAATCGATGCACCACTATAATCGCCAACTATGCGACATGTGCGAATTTAACCCGTGCTTCACGCTGATCCGCTTCCTAGCGAAATTTCTTCGATAAAATGAAGCACCAAATTACAAAATAATCAATGTGAAGAAGCACGCGGCATCCGGGCCATCTTGTCAAACGACAAACTTTTCGAGGGAGGCGAACAAGTGAAGTGCGTTTGCCCGCTAAATCAGTCATGCGCGAAGGATGACACCAACACAATTTTAAACAATGATGCCAAATCCCCAAAAGCAAAATCCGCACGTTACATTTTTCCGCGCCGACAGGGTCGCCGCGCTAGATGTGTGTTAGCTGGGTAGCAGCGCCACGGTTCGCCGCGGGTCGCAACAGTGTGCGCACTCTCATAAGAATACAGCAAAAGAAATATTCTTCGCCGCGCTAGATGTGCGACAACCTTTAATGTATCTCCGCTGTAAAAGCAACACAATAAACCAGTCAAACCCGACTAACAAGGGAACATCGGGAACCAGATTTCAATAAAATTTTGAAGATTGATAGACTACCTTAATTTATGTATGTGCAACGCTTATTTTCTTTTTGCTGCCCAATCGGCCGTTTTAGGGTCTCATTCCACTCCAAAAATATGCGTGAATTTCGTACTTTGTTAAATATCTCGGGAGTTATAAAGGATATTAAAAACCTTTTTAGATATGTTTTGTAGTAAATTAAAACATTTCAAAGATAGAGTAAATATTTTTTGAAAAATTAGTAAATATAGGGACTACGCTCGGTTCTTCCTTTTTTTATTATGCAATCATGCATTTAATTTCTTTAATAAGGTAAAATTACAAAAGCTGTGGGAATGTTACCTGTTAATCAAACTCATTCGTTTAGCACGTTTTAGTTAATTGTGGCAAACACCATTAAAGCGGGCATGTCAATATCCGATCTTTATTGCAAAAAATTTTGGATTCCGAAAGGTTCGTTTTGAGTAATAATATTGAAATTATGGCTATTTCTGAGACCTGGCTAAAAGAAGATATACCATCAGATGTTTTATAAACTAAATTTTCCTTTGTACGATTAGATTATGGCAGCCGTGGCAGAGGAGTAGAAATTTATTTGCATAATTGAAGAAAGCGTAAATGCCGAAGGTCACTAAAACAACCACGTGTAGTCTTCGCTATATTTTGCTCATCCGTGTAATAAATTGATAACTGATGACATGTTTCGGTTAAATAACCATTATCGAATCATAAACGAGAGTCCACGCAATATGTGGCCATTTTTACTTAACAAATGACAAATGTCATGACATTTACACGGATGAGCAAAATATAGCCAAGACTACACGTGGTTGTTTTAGTGACCTTCGGCATTTACGCTTTCTTTAATTTTGATTGTCACTAATATTATGGATAATCCACTTTTTTTATTTGCATAAATCAATTCGTTTTTCTATTATTGATACCAGTAACACAGTAGTACCATAACATTGAACAGCTATGGCTATCTTGCCGAGTAGTTTCAAATAATTTTGTTTTTGGCGTTGTCTATAAACCACCGCAAGTAGATTATCATTACTTTTTAAACGAATTTGAAAATTCTATCGCTCAATGTGTGCTATATTTACCGATGAGAAGTTAGCAATAAAAATCCAGCACTAAAATTATGAAATTTCAAAACGCTGCCACCGCTAAAATAACGATCACAGATCAATAATATTTAATCTATTACAAAGAGTATAATGTGTAGATTCCCCTCATATGAAGAAACTGAAAAAATATTTGATATTAAGTTAACTATGACTATTTAAACCAGCATAAGTTATTATTCATATATCGCACCAAAACAATTGCTTTCACCGAAAATTTTCACGTAGTCATAAAGTAAACAAACATATCTATTTAATAATGCCTTCAGAAAGTTTTAGCCGGTTGGTTTGAAGTAATTAGAAATTAATGAATTGTGACGTTTGCAACAATAAAAAAAAACTTTACTTTGCGCTTTGTGAATTATGGCCAAGGTCTGAAGTTTGCATTGAGTACACAGGGTGTTCAAAGTTTTTGTTATAGGCACACAACAACTTCGTTATTATGGAAGGTACGAAGTCGTTCAAATTGGCAAAAATATATTGCTTTTACTCAAGATTAGTAATTAAGCATTGTCCATGCGTAAGCTGACCGAATCAGTCAGATTACGGTGGAATTCTCGATATGTTCTTCTTCTGATGAGACCTCAATTAGGGCCAAAATCGCTATGAGAACCCTGTTGCAATTTAGCTGAATTGTAGCAGATTTTTAATGATGAGTACAAATATCGCAATAACTCCTTTATTATTTGTTCTGAGGTTAAGTAGTAAAGAGTACTTTATATTTAGAATTTACTATTCTTTCGTTTCACAACAAGAAATACGAAATATTTCATATATTATGAGAACGCGATGCGTAATTGTTTTTTTGGTATCGCCGCTTAATTGTGGGTTCATTATTGCTGATGATTTGAACGATTTCGTACCTTAATAATTATGAAGTTATTGTATGTATACAGTGTTTCCCAAAAGTAACGGATAAATTCTATAAAATGGTTAAGAAAAAGAAGAATTCTCAGGTCATCAGGTGATGAGACCTCAATTAGGGCCAAAATCGCTATGAGAACCCTGTTGCAATTTAGCTGAATTGTAGCAGATTTTTAATGATGAGTACAAATATCGCAATAACTCCTTTATTATTTGTTCTGAGGTTAAGTAGTAAAGAGTACTTTATATTTAGAATTTACTATTCTTTCGTTTCACAACAAGAAATACGAAATATTTCATATATTATGAGAACGCGATGCGTAATTGTTTTTTTGGTATCGCCGCTTAATTGTGGGTTCATTATTGCTGATGATTTGAACGATTTCATACCTTAATAATTATGAAGTTATTGTATGTATAAGTGTTTCCCAAAAGTAACGGATAAATTCTATAAAATGGTTAAGAAAAAGAAGAATTCTCAGGTCGATTTTTATTTTTAAATCATCATTTGAGGGTGTAATTTTCAATCCCCCATCTCTAAGCAATAAGAACTCCAACTTTTAAAATTCAAGTAGCAAAGTACCCCTTGTGATACCTCGTTAAATAACACTTTTAATGCTGAAAATTTGTTAAAACTTGCGGTTTATATTGGATTTTCTCTTAATTCAGAAGGGCATTATTCGTGAACCGATATTTTTAGACATCTATCTCCAACCATCTTTTCTATTTGCAAAGTTTTCTTCCCACATATTATTTGTGCATCATAGTATTTTTATTGAAGCTTTAATCATTCGCGATTACTGAGAATCACTGGGACACACTGTATAATGGAAACTTTGATCACCCTATACAGACTGTTTAAAAATAACTCGGCACTATTGCAAACTATTTTATTACTAAAATTACAGATACAATTAAATTAGCAAACTAGTAGTATCTTTCGTCCTGATTGCAACGATGCATTCAAAAAAAACAATTGAACATCGCATTTATGAAATAAAGGGAAAAGAACACTTTTTTTAAATAGAACACCCTGTATATTACTTGACCAATCGATAGAGAATAAAATTCTGAATTAAAATTATTCTTCATCATTTTATCGGAAATTAATAAATACAGAAGATATTTTGATTTTTCACAAATTCATTAAGATGGCTGTGTTTCAAGAATAAAACATTTGAAAACCGTGTATGTATTTGAAAACATTAATTTTGGTTTATTTGTTTATTATAAAAGGTGTTTTTGTCTGAGTTTTGTACAAATCTTTTGATAACAAGAATTTTTATAAGATGCATTTTCTGGCCCAGAACATGCATCTTATGAACATTCCTTTTGTTTGTACAAATCTCGATTTTTTTAAGTACAAAATAATTCAGAAGGGACAATGTAAAATTAATATTGTTTTACTCTTGTCAATGTCACAACTTATTACTTTGTAATAATTGGTACTGTTTCATTGATCTGAGAGTCACTTTTAATTAATTTCTAATTACTTCAAATTAACCGGCTATAACTTTCTGAAGGCATTATTGAATAGATATGTATGTTTACTTTATGACTGTGTGAAAATTTTCAGTGAAAGCAATTGTTTTGATGCGATATATGACTTATGCTGGTTTAAATAGTCATAGTTAACTTAATATCAAATATTTTTTCAGTTTCTTCATATGAGGGGAATCTACACATTATACTCTTTGTAATAGATTAAATATTATTGATCTGTGATCGTTATTTTAGCGGTGGAAGCGTTTTGAAATTTCATAATTTTATTGCTGGAATTTTATTGCTAACTTCTCATCGGTAAGACGTTGGACAAAAAGTTAATTTCTTAAGCAACTGTACACACCGTGACTGACTGATAATTTGAAATTACTTATGACCTTGAGGGACAAAGCTAAATCCAGGTATAAAAGAACTAAACTTGATAAGCATTGGAATTATTTCAAAACTTTAAGGAATCTAACCACTTTTACTTTCAAAAAAGAGCGTAAAGCTTATTTTGATTACGTTTCCAAACACTTTAACAACAAGTGTTTATGGAAAGAACTCAATCGCTTAAAGGTAAAAAAAAGAAACGAATCTTCGATACCAGATCATCTTATGAATGCGGATGCAATTAATGACTATGTTGATAGCATTTCTCATAATATACTGTCACGATAAGGATTTAATTCGTAGCCTAAAATTAATAATTATAAAATGTAAAGGAGTCGCGACGAAATATTTCCGCGAGGAATAAAGTAGAACAATTAAGACATCAATCTTGCGAAATCTAAGCTACAAGCGGTTCACGTTTCATAACAAAACACGCGCTATATGTGGGACAAATTAATACAACAGGTGACGAAAGGAGAACACAGAAACATGTCATAACAGTCGAATAGACAGATTTTCGCCTATATAACATACGGAAGAAAATGGGAAGGCAGTCGAATCCGACTCCGGTAGGCTTAGTGCCTACTGTAAGAAGGGCAGCCGCCCTCGCAGTCGAACCAGTCGTCGACTCAGGTAGGCCTAGTGCCAACTTCCCCAGGAGGACCATCTCACCGACGCCGTGCAACCGCAACCCGCATCGGGACGCTGCCCGTTCCACGGAGGCATCCTCACCGACGCCTTACCGCCGCCACCCTCATCAGGACCCTGCCGTTTCCAAGAAGGATCATCATCACCGACGCCTTACCGCCGCCACCCTCATCAGGACCCTGCCGTTTCCAAGAAGGATCATCATCACCGATGCCTTGCCGCCGCCACCCTCATCAGTACGCTGCCCGTTCCACGGAGGCATTCTCACCGACGCCTTGCCGCCGCCACCCTCATCAGGACGCTGCCGTTTCCAAGAAGGATCATCCTCACCGACGCCTTGCTGCCGCCATCCTCATCAGGACATCTCATCGCCATTGCTGCATCCCTCGAGACATGGTGGAGGCGCCTAAAGTCCCAAAATAATACGTCGTGACGATAAGAAGGGGATGCCAGGTCCATACCAAACAAGATCAAACGCAGCAAAGGAATCACCGTTTCATCCACCTCATCGCAGTACAGAAGTCGGATACGAAGAAAAGGAAGTTTTTAGTCCCAAAATAGCACTCTCAAGGTCACCTTGGCACACCAAGAAAGAGTACAAAAGAAGACAGCGACGTGTCAACAGAAATAGAACAAACAAGTACAGAAAAATTACGAGGTAATGAACAGATTCTAGAAATTTTTACAGCAACTGATAACAGGCACATGAAATCTGTAAAATGAAATAAGGACCCGAATAAATTGGAAACGGAGCAGATAAGGAAGAAAATGTCCAACACAACAATTCCACAGGCGCTCTCGTTAGGCAGGAAACAGAAAAAACCCAAATTAGTACCCCAAGGCCCAGGAGCCACGAACCAGCGGCCTTACTGTTTGACCAAAATGGTAATTTTTCCTCCAGAGTACCACCGCGTGCAACGATGCACAGTACATCCAGCGGATCCAAGACTTCGGTACGACGTGCATACGCCCGACTCGGCGAGGAAGCCAGTCTCCGATACGTAGAGCTATAATCACTAAATTAAGAAATGTAATACTAAGAATTAGTTATTTAGAAGAATAATTAGGAAAATTAGTGATGAAGTGGATATGGGGACCAATAAAAAAGAAAAAACACAGTTCACGAAATAACCATCAACCAAGGGAGAATGGAAACCTTCGAAGCCAGATTTCAGCATGCAGGAAAGAAAATACAATGGATAGAAGAATGGAGCAAAGGGAGAAGGAAAATTTGAAGTAATGACAGAGAAGATTAGAGACGTTTGATTTTTTTATTGTGGTAATGCCACACAGCAACAGTTGGACGAGTAAATGGCGAAAGATGATGACATCCGAAGGACTATCAAGAAATTGACGTACGGACTACAGGCAGAATAACAGGAATTTGGAACCAATTCAAAAACAAGTTTGCAAGAAGTAAGGCAGTTGAAGACACAGATAGGAAGATGGAAAATTCCAGCATTAAGCTATCTAACACCACACATCACAAACAAACATTCATATCTTAGGTAGCTCGATGAAGCACTCGGATATCCTGTCCACAGAAGAAGAAGATTTCGACAAGATTCCCTTGTCCCGGCCTAAAGGAATAGAAAGTGCACTCATCCTCCTGGCCATTTGGACAACGTTGACATTTTTTGTGATGAAGCCGACTTCTTGGATACAACCTGTATACACAAACCTGTCCGGATGTATCAATCCAAACTGGAACCTCAGGATCATCAAAATGAGTAAATCAGCAGATGAAGAAATTAAATATGTGAGTTATGCTAAGAATTGAGCATTATGTTATTTAAAGAACTGCTACAGCATTTACGGCAACGCTAGTCCACTGTCTTCAAGAGATGCACGAAGTAGTAGTATATGTCGCTACAATTGCATTTGTTATTATTATGATTGCTTTAAATATAATGTTGTTAAAGAGATTACTAGGCAGAAAAAGAAGAGAAGAAACTCGAAGAAACAGGACCGGGCCATCCTGTGAAAGAAAAGGAGACGCATTAAATGGACCAAACCATAAGCTGCATCAAGGAAAAGACCCTCTGGATCGTGCCAAGTCCTCCTTGAGCCACAAGGTTGGGAAACTCCATTAGACGCTCCGAAGAAAGAAGCAATCAACATTAGAATGAGTATACGAAGATATAGAAGATATAGATATAGAAGAAAATGTGCCGTCAGAAAACCAAAACGAACATGCTCCCTGCCAAGCCAATCGTCATCCCAAATCCTGGCTGAAATACGAAACGAAGGTGAAGAAATTACCAAGGTATCATTAAATGACTTATGCTTACGTTTTATTTCAACAGAACATTGAAAAAATTAAAGGTCAAGGTGGTAAATACTATGTAATATAAGAAGTACGCGCCGCAAACTTTAGCAAACTCAACGGTTTTCTTTTTCAAGTGCAACGCGCGGGAATTGTTTCGTGACCTTACGCAACAGACAGTCTTCCGCGTGACGCGAGTTATTCTTGTGCGGGGACGCACAAGCTTAAAGGGGAGGGAAATGTCACGATAAGGATTTAATTCTTAGCCTAAAATTAATAATTATAAAATGTAAAGGAGTCGCGACGAAATATTTCCGCGAGGAATAAAGTAGAACAATTAAGACATCAATCTTGCGAAATCTAAGCTACAAGCGGTTCACGTTTCATAACAAAACACGCGCTATATGTGGGACAAATTAATACAACAGGTGACGAAAGGAGAACACAGAAACATGTCATAACAGTCGAATAGACAGATTTTCGTCTATATAACGTACGGAAGAAAATGGGAAGGCAGTCGAATCCGACTCCGGTAGGCTTAGTGCCTACTGTAAGAAGGGCAGCCGCCCTCGCAGTCGAACCAGCCGTCGACTCAGGTAGGCCTAGTGCCAACTTCCCCAGGAGGACCATCTCACCGACGCCGTGCAACCGCAACCCGCATCGGGACGCTGCCCGTTCCACGGAGGCATCCTCACCGACGCCTTACCGCCGCCACCCTCATCAGGACCCTGCCGTTTCCAAGAAGGATCATCATCACCGACGCCTTACCGCCGCCACCCTCATCAGGACCCTGCCGTTTCCAAGAAGGATCATCATCACCGACGCCTTGCCGCCGCCACCCTCATCAGGACGCTGCCCGTTCCACGGAGGCATTCTCACCGACGCCTTGCCGCCGCCACCCTCATCAGGACGCTGCCGTTTCCAAGAAGGATCATCCTCACCGACGCCTTGCTGCCGCCATCCTCATCAGGACATCTCATCGCAATTGCTGCAGCCCTCGAGATTGCCCTGGATCCGGTTAGCCGAATCGTCGTGTCTCTTCAACCCCAGCACAGAGGGATTCCTCATCCTCGCTGTCGCAGCCGACTCGTCGCGATTTCGATAATCACGAAAATGCACCCCCGCACATTTAAAGATCGTCCGCCGATAGATAATAATATTCAGTAAATAAAGGTATACATTGTTTTTGGTAACCTGTGTTTTCAAGCTCTACCACTGAGAACCCGCTACCTACCCAAAACCCCGTGACAATACTAAACAATCTCGCTGCTACAATAACTAATATACTAAACAATCTCAAATCCAATATTGCTGGTTGTAATGGAATAAATGCTAGAATGATTAAACTTTTCTCTCCTGACATAATTCCACAGTGTGCAAGAAAAGATGTCTTCGAAAGTACTTTGTTCTCGGAAAAACGCTTGGACAGATCGATTTAGTATTTTGAATGGGCACTTTTAGCCGCACATGTTTTTTTTTATGGCAACTTATATCAGAGATTTGACACTTTCGATTGCTTTTTCAAATATAAACCTACAGTTTTAATTGCGGTATTCGATAGATAATACTTTTCTACGTATCATAAAGAAAAACAATTATGGGGTTAAACAAAAACAATAAAGTTTAGTAGCCAAGAAATTTCTCAAACTCAAAAATTGTTAGGATATGGAGATCGGACAAGAACTCATAACATAAAACGTTCAACTGTGAGTAAAATCGAGAAAAACTTCAGAGAAATTGGAAACGATGTCAAACGTGGACGTGATCGTTTAAAATTACACCTAAATACCGAATTGAACGTCTTATTCTACATTCTGTTTAAACGGTATCGTAAGTAAACAAAATTGTAGATATTGGGCATCAGAAAATCCAAACAGGATGATAGAGAAAACTACGCAGCATCCTCAGAAAGTCAATGTTTAAGTAAGGATATTGACAAATCGGATATTGGGAGCAGTATTCTTTAATGAAAATTTAACTGGTTAAAGATTCTTATTTTTACAATTTGAACCAGTCCCTGCCTTAGTAAAATTATTTTTACAACCAGTTCAATTTGATATTTTTAATGACAAGGTGTGGTATCATCAGAATGGTGCACCATCGCACTATGCAGCAGAGAGATTCGTAATTATCTGCATAAGGAGTTTCCCAATCGGTAATCGGGCGACGTGGTCATATGGAGTGGCCTCCGCGATCTCCATACTGTGGCGAGCCACTCAGCACTACGTCACACTGAAGGCGTCAAGAAGTCGGTTCGTTATTATGCGTCATCGGCCGACACGCCGAATTTTCCAGCATTGGAATAAACGAGAAGGCAGCAAAGGATATAAAATCGGTCGGAGTTGACTCAAGGGGGAGTCGAATTCTAAATAGCGATAGTCGAAGTTGGATTTAGTGTGTAAATAAATTGTTGATCTTCTCAACTTTGGACTTAAAGAGTGGATATTGGTAAATGGAGCTGGCGCCTGAAGATCGAGAAAAGACGGCGTTTTCCATTGGTATGGGTCTGTGGCAGTTCACAGTGATGCCATTCGGATTATGTAATGCCCCAGCGACATTCGAGAGGTTAATGGAGACGGTTCTGAAAGGTCTGTCCTGGACAACGTGCATGGTATACCTTGACGACATAATTGTCGTGGGAAAGACGTTCGACGACCACCTAAGGAACCTGGAAGGAGTGTTCCAGCGGCTTCGCGGAGCTGGACTAAAGCTTAGCCTCAAGAATTGTCACCTGTTCCAGCAGGAAGTGAATTACCTGGGGCACATTGTTAATGGAAATGGAATCGCCGTGGACCCTGTGAAGATTCAGGTGGTGAAAGACTGGCCAACTCCCAGAAATAAACACCAACTAAGGAGTTTCCTTGGCCTGTGCACTTACTATCGGCGCTACGTTCCTGGATTTGCAGACATTGCTAAGCCGTTGACAAAACTCACTGAAGAAGGTCGTCCATTTGAATGGGACCAACAGCGTCAAACTAGTTTTGAACAACTAAAGCAGTACTTGATTAGTGCTCCTATTCTGAGTTATCCTCTCCCGGAAAGCAAGTTCGTCGTGGACACAGATGCTACCAACGTTGGGATCGGTGGCCTACTCTCCCAGATACAAGAGGGGCAAGAAAAGGTGATCGGCTACTTCAGTAAAGTCCTATCAAAGCCGGAACGAAACTATTGCGTCACAAGAAGAGAATTGCTAGCCGTCGTAAAAACGATAGAACATTTCTACAAGTACTTGTATGGTAGACGCTTCCTCCTGAGGACCGACCATGCCGATCTAAAATGGCTTCTCCGTTTCAAGAACCCAGAAGGGCAAGTTGCACGATGGATCGAACGACTTCAGGAGTACGATTTTGAAATTCAGCATCGGGCAGGAACTAGCCATCGAAATGCCGATGCTTTGTCGAGAAGACCCTGTGCCGAAGACTGTAAGCACTGTAGTCGTTTGGACGAGAAAGTAGCCACGACTGCGAGGACAGCCATTGTTGACGACAAATGGCAAGGTGAAGAACTGCGAAGAGACCAGGAGAACGATCCGGATTTGAAATTAGTGCTAGAGTGGAAAAGCAGGGACGCGAGGCCTACCTGGGAAGAGGTAGCACCATGTGCACCGTCCGTAAAATTATACTGGGCGCAGTGGGACTCCATATTGTTGGATCGTGGTCTTCTGAGACGAAGCATAGAGAATCAGGAAGGCATAGAACAGAAGACACAGTTACTAATCCCCAAGAATAGGGTGCCAGAAGTTCTGAGGGAACTTCACGATGGAACTTCGGGAGGGCATCTGGGAGTTAAAAAAACTATGGAGAAGGTGCGCGAAAGATTTTACTGGGTGAACTGCAAGGAAGACGGAAGGATTGGTGCAGAAAGTGTGCAGTCTGCGCAGCCAGTAACGGTCCCCACAGGCGGGGTAAGGCCCCCATGAGACAGTACAACGTTGGAAGTCCTTTTGAGAGAGTTGCCATCGATGTAGCCGGCCCGTTTCCAGAAACGAATGGTGGGAACAAGTACATCGTCGTGGTAATGGACTACTTTAGCAAGTGGGTTGAAGCTTACGCCCTACCTAACCAAGAGGCAGTCACTATTGCGGAAGTCCTTGTCAGGGAATGGATCAGTCGGTATGGTGCACCTATGGAACTGCATTCAGACCAAGGAAGGAACTTTGAATCGGCCTTGTTCAAGAACGTGTGTACTCTGCTCGGGGTACGAAAAACTAGAACAACTGCACTCCACCCACAGTCGGACGGAATGGTGGAAAGGATCAATAGAACCATCAACCGACATTTGTCCAAGGTCGTTTCCGATCATCAGAGGGACTGGGACACGTACATTCCCCTGTTTCTAATGGCATACCGCTCGTCCGTTCATGAGACAACAGGGGAGACTCCAGCGAAAGTGGTATTCGGGCGAGAGCCGAGACTGCCCTGTGACCTGAAGTTTGGTGTGAAGATGGACGACATCTACAACCAAGTGCGTCACAATATACAGACGGCCAGCGATCGGATGAAGGAGCACTATGACATCAGCGCTCAACACGGGGGATAGCAACCTGGAGCACTGGTCTGGCTTTATAACCCCCAAAGACGTCGAGGCCTCTCCCCAAAACTGCAGACCTCTTGATAAGGTCCTTACAAAGTGATGAAACGGATCAACGACGTCGTTTACCGCATCAAGAAGGTGGCCCCCATGGCAAACCCAAAGTAATCCACTTCAACCGGATAGCCCCTTACCATGGAGAAGCAGATGAAGGGACAGTACAAAGGGCGCAAGTTTTCGAAGTGAACTTCGAAACCTTCATGTCTCATCACGCCGAAGGAAGCAAGGCACGGTTTGGAGTGACCACGGAGAAGCAATAAGATCTCTTTAAAGTGCCACTGGAGTACAGTCTGGCCCAGTGCGTAGCAGAAGACCTGAAAATGTCCAAAGGAATCGCTCAGGTGTTTAGGAAGAAATTTGGCCTAATCGAGGAGCTCCGAAGACAGCATCCCGTGGTAGGCAGTCGAATTCTAAATAGCGATCGTCGAAGTTGGATTTAGTGTGTAAATAAATTGTTGCAAATAAATTAGATTATAAGCATTATTAAATTACGGTTAAGTTTGTTACTGAGTGTTTTATTCGTTTAAATAAATTAATTTAAACCCTAGAAACGTAACAATACTTAACTCCACCAGGTTATTTCCTGCGGGGTTACTTGAAACCAAAGTATATGTGAACAGACCCGTAAATTTTGAGGAATTGAGAGGCGTATTAGACTTGAAATACGCTTAATTAGTCCAGAAGTAATTCGTCACATTCCAGAAGAGTTAATTATTTCTTTAGATCATTTGCAGGTGACTGAAGGGCAACATTGTGAACATCTTTAATTTTATATTACTGATTTTATAATTTTGAGAAATTTCTTGGTTACTAAATTTATTACATTTGACCTGATTTTTCTCCAAAATTTTTTTATTCAATCCCATATTTTTTTTTGCTTCATGATACGTAAAAAAGTATTATCTCTCGAATACCGCAATCAAAACAGTAGGTTTACATTTACAAAAACAATCGATAGTATCACAACTCTAATGTAGATAAAAAAAAAAACAATTGTGGCTAAAAGGTGCCCATTAAAAATTATAAATCAACCTGTCCGAGCGTTTTCGATAACAAAGTATGAAGATATCGAATCAGTTCCTTAATTTTCTTCCACACTGTATAACTCATATCGTCAATTCTTGTATTATAGAAAGTATTTTTCCTTCCTCATGGAAGCAAGCTATGATCTATACTTAAAGTAAAATTGCCGCAGCGGTATACAGATTTACGTTCAATAAGCATCCTTCCTATTCTTTCTATGATATTGGAAAAAGTGGTAAATATCCAATTAAAAAAAAATTAGTCGGGCTTTAGGTCTGGTTTTAGCTGCACAACTGCTCTAGTAAACGTTATTGACAACTTGCTAACCAATTGCGATCAGGGAAATATCACTGCGCTCAGATTACTTGATTACAGCAAAGCCTTTGATACTGTTAACCATGATACGCTCATTTCATTATTATCATACTTTGGCTTTTCTTCTAGTGCACTTACTTTAATGAAGGTTTATTTCCAGGATCGCACAGAGATTCTAAAGTTAGATTCATCTATTTCAAGTTCTTTGTCCGTTCTGCAAGGAGTCCCTCAAGGATCCATCCTTGGCCCACTCTTCTCAATTTACATTTCGAAATTTCCTGCTGACCTTAAATACCGGGTGTCTCATAACCTACGGAGGAGATTAAAGGGGTAGCTAGGGGAGATCAAATTAAAGATTTTTTCTTAATAAATTTTTGAGAAAAAAGCAATAACTGAAAAGTTACAACAGTTTAAAGTGAAATTAATTAACAAGCAAAACTTACTCCCTGTAGTAATATTTTATGTTTTAAATTCAACTTTGAGGAATTTATGAGGTAATTGAACACTGTTTTACAACAAACAACTATTTTAAAAAATGTAGTCACGTTAAAGTAACGGCTATTTCATTTTTTCTTTTAATGCCAAAGAACGGATTTTCATCTCGTTGTGCACCGCCTACTAATTCAAAATAAAACTAGGAAACAGATTATTAACATAGACATTTATGAACGGTGGTTTTGATAAATTTAGAGTTTATTTAATAATAAAGTTGCATTTTGTGAAATAATTTTGATTAATTAAGAAACTACAGGTGCAAATTAAAGAAGAAATTAAGAAAGTTAAACTGCTGTAACTTTCTTATTATTCTGCTTTGGTCAAAAACGAATTAAGAAAAAAGCTTTATTTTGATGTCCTTCAGCTGCCCTTTTAATCTCCTCCGTACGTTGTGAGACTCCCTGTAGAGTAAAGCACACGTGTACACTAAAGATACTCAGCTGTATATTAGTTTTCATGCCTCCGCTTGGCAACAAGTAGTATCTAATATTAACGTTGATTTAAATTACATTGCTGACATCTCGCGTGAACATTCTCTTAAAATAAATCCGGATAAATTCAAAATCATATTGTTTGGTAATAGTGACATATGTAGAACTTTAGAAAACCTCATTAACATAAAAATCAATAATGCCAAAATTCCTATTGTTTCTAATTCTAAAAGTCATGGTTTAATTTTAGACAATTCTTTTAGATATAATTTTAAAAAGAAGCTCTATGAGGCATTTGTTATGTCCCAGTTTACTTTCTGTGCTCCAGTGTACCATGCTGCCAAAGATAAAGGATCTAAGAAGATTCGGCACTTGAATCTAGGAACACTGTACCGAATTTACTTCTTCGCCCAAAACCTAGCTAGCGCTAGTGTTTTACTAACAACCAATCAAATAATTCCATGTTTGACTGAAACATTTATGTTTATGTCATAAGTTATGACCACGATATAGAGAACACTGGTACGCTCACTCGCCGCCATTCCCAGTTTAAAATTTTGAGCAAGTTGAGTAGTTTGTAAAAATTCGCTAGATGGCAGAACCGTATCGCGGACTGTCATTGTTATCAAATTCCGCAGCCGGTTCTTGTTGGGCTCTTGTGGTAAACACAAAACACATAGGCAGAGATTAACAGAGGTCAGTACGCAACAACTAGTTTGAGGTTAAATACTCCATTTTATATTTTAACTATGAATTTAAAGCGAAGTTGTCAGGCGTAGAAATTTTAATTTAAAGAGGGTATGTATTGGCGAATAATTTAATTCGCTTCCTAATTTAGTTACATTGCAGTCAAAATAGAAAGACTTCTCAGAGTTAATTTGTATTGAAGCAAGGAGATTTTAACATAAACATGAACTCATCGTAAGATTGCTATCTAACCTAGAATATCCACCAATCCATCTGGCATTAAACTGACCGATGTACTAATTAAAATGTACTCAATATAACGAGTGGATATAAACTCACAAAAGTACCTATGTAGGGTGCGTTTCGTTTGCGCGCTCATACGCTTCAAGCGCTATTTTCTGCCGTTTCCTTTGGCGCTTAGTCGCATCAGGCGTTATAAGCAAAAGTGTTTCTTTTGGCTGTTGTGTGCACAATAAATTCATAACCTTTACAACTTTTGCGGTGCTGCAGTACTACAATTAATTATCTTCCTAAACACCCACGCCATTTAAATTATACATAGTTAAAAAAATTAATAACAGCAATATTTCAAAAGTAAATTTTGCAAATCTTTCGCTTGCAGAAAATTAAAATTTTAGGCAGACTTGTGCCAGTTTAAGTTTTATAGCATTTGATCAATAATGGATATACAAGACAGGATCATTAGAATATATGGACACCTAAGATATCTATTTGTCAGTATTTTGAAACAAAAATATAGTATGTGAGAAATAAAGTACGTAGTGTTTTTAAAATCTGCCACATAAAATAATTTTCTATTATAACAATGATAATTAACTTCATTAGTGAAATTAAATCAAACATAAATAGCCGCATCGCAACAGTTATAACTAAAGTCCGGATTTATATGTGCTAAAAAAGTGGAAAATAAGTTTTTTTTATGCGATTAAAATGGATCAAAATATGGATATTATATGCGATAAAAATTTTATTTTACTTATACATACTTTAGAATAATAAAAACATAAATAGTTTCATATAAGTAATTTTAACACTTAACACTTAAATAGTAGGATTACAAAATATAATCAACAGTTGATTTAAATTATTTGGGGTAAAATTTTGTCGTCTGTCTGTCAAAATATTTTTATAAGAGGAAAACGAACGCTCGACATCGCATGAAGTAATGGGCGCAAATTTCATGGATGCTACATCTTTGGGGTCCATGTCCAAATCCTCTTCACTTTGACCTTTTAAAACTAAACAGATTTTCCTCATTTTATTGTAGTCAGGATTACGTAATAGAACCTTGTCTAATTTTGCCATTAACTTCTCTCCTATCTCCCCTGGAATTGATTTTACACTTTCAATTGCATCATCGACCACTTCAAAAGAATCTAATAGAGCCGTCTGGGATGATTCCAACTTTTTAATGGTGGATATTAAAACCGAAAAATGAGTTTTAATGAATGCTAATTGATTCCCGATGTTTGTGTTCGACATGCATTCCTTACAAATTCTTAAAGCCGGTGAATTGGAATCATCGAATTCTAAGAAAATTTCCTTTAATTGTTTAAAGTTATCTGCGTAAAAATTTGCTGCTTCAAGCCACGTACCCCATCTCGTAATTATTGGTTCTGGTGGTAATGGCAGGTCAGCAGCTAATTCTTTATAGTGTTGTATACGCAGTGGGGCTTTAAGAAACGCCTTTTTTCCGTTATTGATCAACTTATTTACTGTTGGGTATTCTAGTCGCACCAATTCAGCGAGCCTATTCATTGCGTGAGCCATACAAGTGAAGTGCATCAGATTTGGGTAAAACACCTGTAAAGCCTGTCCTGCTTTTATCATGTAGGCTGCTGCATCAGACACCATTAGTAATATATTTTCCGATTTAACTTGATTAGGTGCATATAAAAGTGTCAAGCTGTCGTTAATAAAACGTGCGATCGTTGAATGATTTGTTTTCTCCAAAACTGCACTATTTACTGAATAAGATATTGGTGCGACTGTGTTGCTTAATACTCCTGCTAACATATTTGCTACATAACGACCGCAGGCATCTGTCGTTTCATCAACTACTATATAAATATTATTGTCGCTAAGCTTCTCTCTTATTTTCTTCATCCGTTGCTGGTAGCATATACTTAGATAGTTTTTCCGCAAAGTCGATTCATTTGGAATATGACGATTGCAATATTTTTCCAAAAAAGTTCGAAAACTTGCTTGTTCAAGTTTATGCCAAGGAATGTTTGACTCTGCCATAGCACTGCACAAGTCTAAAAAGAATTCATTTCCTGTGTCACTGCCCTGTGAGTTACTGGCTGTTGAAGAAATAAAAGACTGCTTAAAGTTAGACACACATCTTTTCTCCGACTCCTTATGGAGGTTTGTAGCCAAATGTTGATCAATCTGGTACTTTTGGTCTGACGACACCTTAAAATATTGTCAAAATGAAAATGTGATTTTTAAGAGAATTTGTAAGGTATCTACCTGTTTTGAGCATGCGTTGCAAAAAATAACTTTTCCATCTGTAGTTAGATGTTTAGATGCTTTAATCCATTTTTTCAATAGCTCGGATCGAGAGGATGCTACTTTCGGCATTTTGAAAAGATAAGCACTGAATTTATTTCGTCTTTAAATTAAATAAGAAAATAACAACTAATTCGCGTTGATAAATACACTAGTCACTAGTCACACACATTCACGGAGTTCTTATCTCAAACTGAAATGCAAAACATAAGTGCAAAATGCAAGTGCAAGTCGCTACAGATTCCCAGAAAATCACATTCCGGGAAATCGTAAAATAAAGTGGCCAGACGTTGAGGAGAATAAATTACTTCTTGGAAAAGCTGCAGACTTGAATATTGACCGTATATGGAATTATAATGTTATTTATATCAATATATGGATAAATAAATAAATATGCGCTAAAAGTCTAAAATATTAAGTTATATGCGAAATAAAACTACCATTTTTGGGCTTCTCTAATCGACAAACATATAAATACAAAACGCCAAGTTTAGGTATGTTAGCGTAAAAAACTTGTAAAAACTTATAAATCCGGTCTCTAGTTATAACCTACCGCTTCTAGACCGCTAACCGTCTGACGATAATCAGCTGATCCCTCATACGTTCTATTTGTGGCATAAGCGCCATTAAGAGGAATCCTTGCGAAGGTACCCCTCTCGGGTTGGTATTTTACTTGCTTGTTAATCCCCAACACTACGACATTTAAGGGGAAATGTTTCGAATTTTATTATTGGTTGGCCTTGGCTGTAGGTGCGCTCCAAACATTTCATTGGTTACCCTTTAGCATGTTGTTACATTGTCTTTCGGCGTCGTCGGCTTCAACGAAATTTAAATTTTTGAAGCAGAAATAAGCTCCACATACAAATAATCTTCGGCAGTATCAGCCTGTTTACAATATTTTTACAATTACAAATATCTACTGTAAATAATGTGGGGGCAGCAGGCTGGCCGTTCGATGAAATCCGAATCGCTCATGACGATTCGAGAGGCCACTGAGACGCGTTCAGAAACTGCATTGCGATTGCACCTTGGGCGTTTAAAATGGAAAGCAAAACACTCAAAACAATTTACATGAGAGAGAAAGCGCGCTCTTTCTTATTCCTGAACGGGCCCCAGCACACGATAATTCACGATCCTTGGGAGGGAATTTTAAAATAATAATGATGAAGACAACTCCTTTAAGATGGAGATGAACAGTTTTAATAAATTAATATAGTCAAACTTTATTATAGAATTTAATTAAATTTTTATTTTTATATACGTCATTTATGTGTGAATTAGAATAAAGAATGTTTAATATATTTTGTAGGAAAATGTTCACGAATTCCAACTCTAAAGTACAGTACAAAAATTCTCATATGGTAATTAATTATTAATTAAAAAATTATTTCAATATTTGAGAATTAGATTTCTGCAAAGATTTATTTCGGCCTTTAACTTGTGTTGAAGCAGTAATATTCATTTAATATTTTATTGTTATTCGTTTTATTTTTAAATTGTAAAGGTTCAGTGTTCATTTCAAATATAAACTCTTTTGGATTGTGTCATAGTTCATTTTATGAATTTTATGTTGCCAGGACCAAATGAAATATCGAGTTAAATTATTTTAAATTAAATAGAATAAGTTGATGTGGCATCATCGATAATTTTTAAAATCAATAATACAATTTATCTCTGGAATCCTGTACTGTAGCTGCTTCTGATTATGGCCATCATGCGTATTTATATTTTTATCTTGGAATTAAAACGAAAAATGTGATTCGATAAAATTGTTACAATACAACGCTTTGTTTTATAATTATATTTATGGAAGCTGGCAGTCTAACGTTTCGAATATCTCTCAGACACATTTCGCAAGCGGGATTACCTGCTCGCAATGGTTGGCCGCCTCTCTGTAATGTGGGTCTCGACAGCTTAGCCCAAACATTTGCATTTTATGGGGAAGACATTCCTTTTTTCGGGCACCGTACAGGGTGAGAGAATTCCTACCTCCTTTTACTTTGATTTTAGAAAGAAAAAAAGATAAAAGAAGTCGTACAATTTATTTCAGTACTGCTATGGATATTCACAAAAAACAATTGAGTGTCGGACACCCAAAAAAATAAACGAAGTTTTGATTTTAAATAAAATAACATTGAATAAAATTTTACCATTAACATATTAAATCGATTTAGATATTTTCTAAAAATTAACGTTTAAGCTAGAAACAACAAATAATTCAGAAAAATTGAACTTTAAAAAATAAATGAAAATTTAACGTAAAACATATTTAAAGCGTTCTCAATTTTTTTTACGCAGAATGTAAAAGTTTTTAAGATATTTTGAATCATATCTCTTGTATAAATGGGAGTTTTTTACATCTAAAATTCAAAAATAAAATTAATTAAATAGGAATTATTTTATAGACACCTTCTTAGTTTTATTATATACGTAGTCCCAGTAGAACTTAATTTAAAATCGAAAATCTTAATAATATATAGGGTGTTCCATTAAAAAAAAAAAAAAACTTAGTTCATATCTCGTTTATCCGACCACAAATTGTTTTTCTGTGAGCACACGGAGAAACTATGAATTAGTCCCTACAAGTTTTGTATTAAACATTTTTTCTTGAAATCAAAAATAAAGTAGTTAAGGGGGGTAGGAATTCTCTCGTAATCACCCTGTACATGCGATCAACTCCTTTATTCTAAAGAACTACGGTTGAATTCTTGGCTTCCGGTTAGAATCACATGTCTCGGATTTCTTCTAGAAGAACTATATTAATTAGCACTTGACTATTCTATTGACTCTAATTATTGTTAATTTTGGAATCTCGATTTCAACGCAAAAATATCTTTATAGAAGTAATGTCCAATTACTAACAATATTGAACTTGAATTTTTTTTCCGAAAATATATTCAATTGTTAGTATTATTTATTGTCCTCATTAACAACGCATATTTTTAATTTAATATTTTTTTCTAAGTTTTAATTAGTAATTTTTGTAGAAACATAATTAGTGTTACAGCTTATTTACATGAAGACATATTCATTCATAACAAAAACTTTTACATAATTAAATTTTATTAACACATTAATAAAACTCAACTTAGAAAAAATTAGTAACGGAGGTCGAAATTTATTGACAAACATTTAAATATTTTGTAATTAATTTAAAAATATTTTCTTCTATTATTATATTCTCGTTATTGTCATTGTTGCAAACATTTCTAACATTCATACTTCCGACAAACATTTCAATTTTATAGTATGTACAAATGTAATTTCAATTTTTCGT
This sequence comes from Prosopocoilus inquinatus, assembly GCA_036172665.1. Classification (NCBI taxonomy): domain Eukaryota; kingdom Metazoa; phylum Arthropoda; class Insecta; order Coleoptera; family Lucanidae; genus Prosopocoilus; species Prosopocoilus inquinatus. The sequence goes on from CM069879.1 coordinate 24,771,620, forward strand.
TTCTTTTGCCTATATCTATGTTAAAATTACAATTCACGTAAATAAATGTTTCAAAATGCTTTCGAAGTATTTTTCAAACATCGACAATATTCGGTCACTCCCGGCTCGGATCCGACCTGCCACCAGCCTGTCACAAGCTAATTTTTGTTTCCAGCCGCAATATTCTCTTAAACAATTTTTAGAGGAACAGAAAGAGAAGATATGTTTGCTTCCTCTTTCGTTACCTCCCCCACAATTGATAGTGGGAGAAATCCGTCCACGCCTCATGAAAATAATTCATGAAAAACATGCAAAACGCGCGAATTCATAACTACATTATATATACATATTTTTTAAAGCTGTTTTCGCGGTTTTGTTAACAAAACTTCAATCTACAAAGTGACCAACGCGTTTTCGAAAATATGAACTGGAAGTATATTTAATTTTACTGTAAAGTTCAACTACGATTTTTAAATGTTAATTATTTTTTTTTCTAATTAACAACTAATCGTAGCGAAATTTCCATTGGTCATTTTGTAGTTCTAGTCCTTAAATATGTGGTGTAAAAAAATGAAATAAATTGATTAAGAACTAATGCCTCTACGACTTCGCGCGTTTTAATGGTTTTCGTATATGGCATTATTCGGTGGGATTCCTCTTAAGCGCTCACGCTTTTGCTGCCCTACCTCGATGGAATAAGCGATTGTGAGCACAGGCTATGACGTCACAATGACGTTTCCATATCGACACCTTGCGCTTCGTGAGCGTTTGCAAAGCCAAAAGGAACAGGTTAAGCAACGCTTACAAGTGCTCAAAGCGTATAAGCGCGCAAATGAAACGCACCCCTAGTAACATCAGTTCTGCATGCAAGTGACACCAAGAGTGCATAAAGTTAAAACACCTAAACGTTACTGCAGCTTGTTTCCTTCAAGTTTGATGACCTTGCAAATTAATTCCATCGAAGCTGAAAATATCAAGTGTTATGTGAGAGGCTCATAACCTTCTTTATATTATTTCTAATTTAATAAACATATTGTTTAATCTGATTACATCCCTTATTCCAAGATTACCGTAGGAGTAGGACTTGTCTTCATTTGCATCACAAGTTTGAAAAAACTGATGATGATGACCAACGTAATGAAAGTTTATCTACGTTTCACTCTGGCTCTTTCAGAAAATAAAATGATTTATTAATCTCGAAGAAATTGATAAAGAACAGTGAAGCAAATAGCATCTTCGATTCATTTGCACTGGTTGCAGTCAGAGTGCTTGCATCAAGATGTTGTGTTGTGTGTTGATTCAACGCCAGTGAATCAAAAATATTAGTAGATATTTAAAGCATCATTAAATTTTCAGTTAACCAGAATAAACTGCTGTCAAACCAATTTGGGTTACAGATGTAGACTTACGATTCATACCATTAATTATGAAATATTTTTAATTATAGATTTTGGAAAGGCTTCAAGAATGAATCAAAATGCAGGTGTCACAATATTAAAGCAACATTTTGTGTGCTTGATACATTTTCAAGAAAAAATTTAAAAAAATCGTTAAGTCAGTGGAAATGAAATCATTCGAAGAACACTGACAGATGATGCTATTCCTCAACTAAATGTATGCTCCTACTAAAGCTAATCTCACATCTGCCCTTTCTTCCACCACTACCAAACGGATACAAGAAACAAATAATACCAATAGCCTCTGAAAAGTTTGTAAAAATCACAGTAAAACGTACTTGCTCGTTACATTAGTAAATATCTTTCTACATCTGTTTGATTGCTTGCTAAATTTGACAGTCGCCATTTATTCTTTATTTCATACACACTAACCAACGTTTTCCATTAATACACACGTAAATATTGAATATACGTCGCCTACAACCGTGCCAACAACACGTAATATAACCTACGGGAGTACATTAATGACGTTTAGTGACAGTCCTTCATACATTGGTGTCATCTAGCGGTAAAATTTAAAATTTAAAAAACGTAACTAGGCACTAGTTTTGACTTCCTCGTTTTGTATGGGGAAGATAGGGAAGTGCGCGTACCAGTGTTCTGTATATCGTGGTTATGACTTATAACTTATGTTTAACCTAGTCTGAATATTTCCACCGTTTTTGATATGCATTTGTATAAATGCTTTCAGTGCGTTTCGTGTTTAGTTTGTTTTCATTAAAATTCGTAAAATTTATATCGGGTACCGCTGCACGGACAAAATTTGACTCCCGCTTACTGCACCGAAAAACTGTCGACGTGCCCGGACACAGGTAAAATATTTTACTTCTATTAAAACGTACGCAATAACTGTGATACTTTAAAAAAAAAGGGAAAGAAACAGAGAAAACAATACGTTTTATTGTAAATGGAGACAATGGTGAAAAATTAATGACAACTCAAAGATACCGGCCGATATTCCGATTAACATGATAGCTGCATATAAATACCCAGGTCCAAAAAAATTCGCTGTTCAGTGATTGTTGCAGTAACAACAAATATAAAAGACAAGGAATCGTTTAAAGTGTGATTATCAAGGCGAATCCTCCCGAAAATCATAGAATAATTATTGAACCTGGTTTATGCAGTGAGTTAGTATTTTTTAAGGAAATTTGCTTCTCGTTTTTGTATCTGTCAATTTCTTAGTTTGAAATAAAGTGTGAATATTTAAAACGCATATTATTGCTTTAGAACTTTTGAAATAAGTATTTATTTAAAACATTAATATTGACAGCAAGCGTGGCCACCTTGCATGGAGGACTTATTAGGAGCAAATCCGCTTCAAATTGTCTATCCTACTGCAATGTCAGGTCAAAAAACGATCGTCGGATGTCGCTGTTTTATCTGTTCATCACTCTTACATCGCAATTGCGAATAAATTGGACAAGTCGTTTTTTGTTTGCAGTGGGAATGTCGAGCTACGTCTCTGCTGACGAAGCCCCAAGCAGGGCTGAAACAGCTGTACAGAGGCTGCTCGAGGTTTTCACTGCAATCAAAAACATTTTTTCTAAAACATTAAAGTTTAAAACTCCCGCCTTTGCTGTGCCCAAAATCTAGGTGGAGCCACTTTTGCGAACTAAACTTCGTTCCATTTTTAATTTACACATCTTCCTAGATTCTTTATCTTTGCATGCTGCTACTGACAAAGTGACAAGCAATCGCATCCAAAAAATTCAAAATTCATTTGAGATTCATGTACGGTTTAAGAAAGTATGTATGAGCATGTATCACATAAATTTGCTGAAACTGGCTGGCTGACATTGTACAACAGAAGAGAACTGCAAACAATATGTCTATATCACATCACTCTTATTTGTGGAGGCGGTCCACAAATAATTTACTTTAATAGCGCGTTGCAACTCGCGTCTCAAATATGTGTAGCAGAGTGGAGGTATGCCACATTGCTGCGAGTGGAATCTAAAAATCCGAACGCAGATTATCACTGACTTGCTTGTACTCCTTTACTCCTTCATGAATTAACCTGTATTCGCAGGTCACGAATGTTTTAAATTCGTACTATCTACAAAAATCTGACATTTTAGTTAGCAGTATTGTTAATCGTCGAAAGAAATTTATTTTAGGTAGTTGATGAGTACCGAGACTTTCTTGTATTTATCAAAACTGCTTTTAACATACCCTTTCTTGTTGGAAGATATATTATTTATTTAAATTGTCTGAATTGACAACAGGTGAATATTTTTGTTTAAAAGAAACGTAATATGACAGGACCTGACGCCAAATTAATAAAAAAAAAATACGAACGGTGTATACTTACTGTGACTGCATAATACAAAGCAAACAAAGTTATTAATAGAAATCCCAATGTGTATATAAGCAATACGGGCGAAAAGAAATCTTCCAGCATATCACAAAATACCATTAAATTCTGATGAAATTTTATTAGCTTCTTTAATTTAGTTTGCAGACAACGCTGAAAATGTTCACCATCTATAGTTTCATAAATGATTTTAAAATTCTCCACAGGCGGCTTACTTCCGTTTTTTGAAGTTTCTCTAAAAAGAACAAAAACGTAATTGCAAGAAATTGAACTTTTCCGTTTATACCCTGACGACCCCTTATTAAATCGGTCCTTAAATTTTAGCACCCTGCCTTTTGAAATTCCACATTCTAACAAACTTGTATATACGATGCTGTGCAATTCCCAGCCTAAAATTTCAACAAATCTTAAAATATTATCTCGGTAAATTTCAATTTTACTAACCCAAAACTTCAAATTGTTTAACTGTTAAAAGAATTGTAGACGCGTAAAATACATCAGCCGCACATTGAACTTGAATTAGTATCATATGGCAAAGAATTTGCTGAATGCAGGTAATTTCATAAATCAGAGGTTGTTTCCATTCATAAGGGTACCACATGGGATAGGGTAGCTTTCTGAAAAGAAAACTCACTTATTATTTATGAACAGATTTTTCACATTTAAATTATTATAGGTACCTACTACTTATTTTGCATTTACCTTAAAATGGATGTTAATCAAGAAAAGGTAAAAGAAATATAAAGAACAATTTGAACAAAGGAGTAAAGAGTGATCAAATGGCATTCCGAATTCTAATCATCTTAGCCTTATAATTACATATATACTATGTCCACATTTCGATGCTCACCATTAGCATCTCGATTATTAGAAGATATACCGTGACATTATTTTATTATGCAACATATCGTTATGTGTGCTTAGCATGGTAACCATAGGCAACTAATACCGCTAATTCTAATAATTTAAATGTCTAGCACACTTTGAAATAAATATTTCGATACAAATTTTTAGATTAAACAGATAGTGAGCACAAGGAAACGTACAATTACAGTTCAAGAGAAAGAGTAATGTCACAACAATCTAATCATCCTAAAGGACATATATGTCTAAATATAAGTAAATATAAATTAATATGTAAAAATCTAAAATAAACTATATACAGTGAGAATCTTGTAACGCTGCACATAGACGAAAATCACGTGATCAATAATACATTTCTGAGTCATATAAAATTGCACATAGAGGTTTTAACATTACGTTGCGATAGTTACTACTCAATTCTCGATGCTGAATCATTTAAAAACTGCACATAGGAAGTATTAAGGAAGGGAATAATTGATCTATCCGGAAATTTGGCGGCAAATAACGCAAAGACCTCTGTCAATGAACTTCATCTGAAAATAATGTGCACCTACATTTTTACTTTTTCGGCGGTTGTATGCATTTTACAATAAATCAAGAGAACAATTTAACTCAATCTGACAATTCAAAATCAGTAGTGTCATTACTAACGCACGGTAACCATGGCGAAGAAAATAAATTTGGAAATAATAATGTAATAAAGCTTCCATTGATGAATACTATGTGCAGTCTTATAAGATTCTCAGTGAATGTTATGAACAGATAAAATAGCGACATCTTACTATCGCTTTTTGACCTGACATTGCAGTAGGATAGACAAATTGAAGCGGGATTTGCTCCTAATAAGTCCCCCATGCAAGGCGGCCATGCTTGCTGTCAAAGCATAATGAAAGTTTTTAGAAAAATTTTGTGCAAATCGTTTTTGATTGCAGTGAAAACCTCGAGCAACCTCTGGACAGCTGAAGAAGCCCCAAGCAGGGCTGAAACAGCTGTCCAGAGGCTGCTCGAGGTTTTCACTGCAATCAAAAACGGTTTGCACAAAATTTTTCTATATATGTTATGTATAAATCGGAAAAAAACACCTAAAATTGATTGTCAGAAAACCTTACAAATAAGAGCTAACCAAACAACACGGAAATGCGGAAATAAATAGTCCAAAGACGCGAAAAAACTTCTTGTTCTAACGAATAAATAAGTGAAGTTTGTTCTTGTTCGATGAAAATTGTAAGTACAAGTTTTTTTTTTAATCTCAAACCGGACAGAAAAATGAAGAGAACACACTCAACGTTTCGCTATAGATGATTTATAGCTTCGTCAGGAGTGAAAAAGAGTAACCTGTTTATTTACTTTTTTTCACTCCTGACGAAGCTATAAATCTATAGCGAAACGTTGAGTGTGTTCTCTTCATTTTTCTGTCCGGTTTGAGATTAAAAAAAAACCTCGTACTTAGAATAAATAAGTATATAATTCCCTTATATAGAACATTTTGCTTCATCAGTGTGTGACTAACCGAAATGTTTTGCATTGCAGCAAAACACTTTGCTTTAAAGAGATTTTGCTTCATGAATGTGTGGGCAGCCTAATGTGTACTTGGGAAGTTTTTGAGCAGTTCGGACAAGTTTTAGTGGTTTCTTTAAGCTTACCACGACGGAAAGACTGTTTCTGAATGGGACTTGTGCACTTGCTCTAAAAATGTTCTTCCTTTTTGCAGTTTCAGCAGCTTTTATTCTTACCTGATTGCCTAGATGGTTTTGAATTTGGCTCGATTTCTTCGCAGGCGACAGGGGCAGGAATATTTGCACTAACGTAGGCTAAATTTGGTTTTAAAAAGTGTACCTTGCTACCTACCTGTTCAGGTATCACAAGTGATCGCCGTGACAGACGTTTCGGCGTCGCCGGTCAGCCCCAGTGGGATAGGGTGGGTTAAAAACTAAATCTGGACTATCAAACAACAACAACAAAGAAAAAGGCGCCACTTAATTTCTTTTTGGCTTTGGGGAACCGCGGGAAAAAATTAAGAAAACCTCGACTCATCCAAGATACTAGCAATATTCGGTTGTATTAAACAGATACAAACAATAATAAAACAATCACAAAATGTACAGAACACAAATAAAATCAATCCAGAAAAAAAATGAATTCGCAAATGCGTCTTATTTAAATTTAAACCCAACAACAACAACAGTAATTAAGCTATTCGAACATAATTGCTCTTAAAATAGACGCTACGGAGATACTAAAGTTTACAAGAGCGTTACGCAAAAAAAGTGTCAATAAGGCGAATTAAAATTGAATAAACGCGTACCGCAAGTACACACGCCTTTCCGGCATCAATATATGTAAACAAATAATGAAAGGTAAGCAAACCTTGTCCCTTCTTGTTCTGGGCGTCGGAACCACAGATTACACAGGGATAGATGGCGAAGTCCCTAAATGAGTTTTGGCATCAACTTTCAGCACCATCTGTAATTACCACACAGAACTTTTGCATTTCAGAGGAAGCAAAAATTCAGATAACTGTAATCCATTACGCGGGAAACTAATTACGCGAGAGATTCAAATAAAACTTTTTGAATTGGTTCTGGTCTTTCCATCTCCTAATAAATTTATCTGCCAGATAATATCTTGGGAAACTATTATCAATATAATGGTTTCCAAGAATATAACTAACAGATAAATTTATCAGAAGACGGAAAGATCGAACCTTTATCCTTTTGTTAACTTAATTGTTTTCTAGTTGTTTTCCTCCTATTTGTTAAATTCATTTTAAATAAACTGATTATCGCGATATATTTAAAATGAAAAATTTTATGTTGATGTTTTCACATCGATTCACAAAAACAGCCTAAATATCAGTTGACTTAAAATGCGCAAATTTAAAATCAGAATTAAGTAAAATCAAATATATTACTAATTAATTCGATACAAAATAAAGTATATAAGTAATGATTCAGATTTATTTAAAATGTAAACATACTTAACAAAATAAGACTTATAAACAGATAAGAATAGATGTAATCATGAACAAAGTCATAATAAATGTTTTAACTTTAGTAATTAAATGTGAGGAACATGAATGTAGGCGCAGGGATGTGGAATAGTTGCCAGTACCTATTCAGTATATCTAAAGTGACAATAAGAAAAAATACGTACCTACCCAAAACAAGATTGACTAACCTTATTCAGTTTTATTTTCTAAAAATTGATATGATACAATACACATAAACAAGTCAATATTACATTACATTACATTATATTACATTACTTACATTTACATTTCAAGTACAACTCTGCCCTGTTGTAACTTATGCTTACCAGCGAACACCTCATTAGATTGACATAAAAAAGTTGATTTAATCTTAAATTTATTTTAGGGACGAACATGTTTATCTTGTTAATAACGTAAACTCTTTATATTTCATATTATTCAAGATACAATTAAGAAGAAACAGTCACAAAGGCTTTTAATGTCTGTGTCACAGTGTCACAGTGTCAGAGGTGCATACAAATGTGGCTCTTTTCCTGGAAATTAAGCACATGATGCACATTATTCAAACATAGAAAAAATAAAATTCAGTGTAGAAGTGCTCAGACACCTTAAATAAATTAAATGTCTAACTCTTTCTCTTTCTGGAAATAACATACCTCTTATTTTCTGAGGTGTAATTATTCTTCGTTTTACATTAAAATAAGAGAAACATGTTTCCTGAGTGGCAGGACCTTTAAACTCTGAAATTTTTACTTTTAATGCAGCAAACATTTTTGAAATCATGCTGTCATGCTTTGTAGTTCAGGTCTGCATAGTGCTAAATAAATAATAAATTAGTGTCAAATATGATGTCAAAACGTGAAATCTGAATTCATGCTTTGCTGTATTATACATAATATTAAACCAATCCTGGGGACATGTAATAAAGATCATACATCCTACCTGGCAAATGCAATGTAGGTAACGAAAATCTTTTTAATCACCCTGCTTGATCCCTGCAAACTGGATCGAAATGTATTTCGCGCACTGGTTAGCCTTTGCTATGGTTTGTTGAGAGATCTTTTGCCTACCGATTCTTTTCAGCAAAACCTTCTCGATGCGCTCATCTGCAGGCATAGAAGATCTGCAAGTATAGCACGTACAGTACGTACACTTCTGCTATAAAGTTTTCGGAGTACGAGACATGCCACTGGCAGTAAGAAATTTTATGCTTTGCAATTATGAACCTTATAGCTTTTACAACCGTACCTGCTACCCCGATAATAAAACCGGTCATCGCAAACACAGCGATTTAACACAGATGCGAACTTATTCAACCAACTTGAGTAATCTGCTAGAAAGACTTTCATTGTAGTTGGATGGATAAGAAATTTAACAAAATTTATTTTCTAAATATTATAACATGTGTAGTAAATAATGTGTGCATTATGAAATTAAAATTTCTGAAACTTTGGCAATTGAAATTAAATAAGTCAATAAAATAAAATCTGTTATTTTTAGTTAATTAAATTTAACTTTCTAGTTTCATTAAATACACATATGTTTTGCAACTAATTAATAGCTTTGTTGAGCAGAACTTCTTAGCATTTATATTATTATAATAAGAAACAAATTTAAATAATCTAGCTCATTCTATATATTTTTTCAAATACTCAAAAATCATTCACATATTTTCACAAAATAAATGTTATACGATTTAATCATTTTCTCTTAACTTCTAGATTAATGAAATCATATTCTCAAATTTAAAAACCAAAACACCGAAATTTAAACAACCTGTCGTTGTTTAGGAAATTAAATTGTAATTCACTTTATACACAAGAAATAAGCCAAAATTTAATTTTAGATCAACATAAATATACATATATCATATCTAAAAAAAAAGTAAGGAAAATGACATATAAATGCAGCAATTATAATATTTACTAAAATTTCTTAATAAAAACATAATTATTAAAATAACCTTGAGAACCTTATTTTTTACTCTTCATAAGCCTATCAAACGATTGTGCGAGTATCATTTATGTTTATGTTAAAATATTAAAAAAGATTTGTTATACAAATTATCATCGGACAAGAATAACTTTAGTTAAAATTTTAGAATCCACAGAAAAACATACACAAACTACAAACGAATAAAATTTTTGTGAAGTCAAACAAACCAGAAGTGTATAAAGGCAGAAATTTGGTATAATTACAATTTTTCATATAAAATAGCGACATCTTACTATCGCTTTTTGACCTAACATTGCAGTAGGATAGACAAATTGAAGCGGGATTTGCTCCTAATGAGTCCCCCATGCAAGGCGGCCATGCTTGCTGTCAAAGCATAATGAAAGATTTTAGAAAAATTTTGTGCAAATCGTTTTTGCATTTGCGAATAAATTGGGCAAGTCGTTTTTGGTCTGCAGTGGGAATGTCGAGCAACGTTTCTGCTGAAGAAGCCCCAAGCAGGGCTGAAACAACTGTCCAGAGGCTGCTCGAGGTTCTCACTGCAATCAAAAACGATTTGCACAAAATTTTTCTATAATTTTTCAGATTAATTAACATCGTCGATCCTTTATAGCAATTTAACATTTATATGTCTTTATAATATGATCTGAAATCCTGTTATTTAACAATATAAAATATTCTAATTAAAAAAAAAACATTTCTTGTTCAATTTTTAAGTTAAAGCAAAAGGGAACAAACAAATTCGCCACCGCGTCCGCGTTCGCAACCGCGCATCGCCTCAATAAATACTCGGAACCAAATAGTGGCAACGAAATTCAACAAACCATAAACATCTGCACCGGCCGGGGTTTAATAGGACCTAAATAAACAACCCTCCTATCGGGGTGGAGAAAGTGTCTCTGTTCCTTAAGGTTTGAAATATATTAGGCCCGTTTCAATAAGGTTCAAATTCGAACAATTTTATTGCTTTACATTTCGAAACTTTTAAGCATTAGTGTACCATGTTTGATGCACACACGTATTATCTATTTATTTAAAATTCACAATTACCAATTACGTACCTCTGTCGTTACACTCCACAGGGGACACTAACGTCCAACCCTCATGTTTTCATACCGCTACTAGTCAAATATCGGTCCTACCGATTAAAAAAAATCAGATACAACACAAATGTACAGATTATAGCAAACTCAAAAAAATAGACAATCTTAAACAAACCAAACACAAATCACACGCCTTCGTTCACTAGTACAACCTCAAATAATAAAAATCACTTGTGTTTCGAAAACTACTAGTTTTTCTAGTGCCAACCTTAAATTATTTTGATTACAGCGGCATTTATGATTACCATGCACAACTAAACTTGTTGCCCACTAATGTAATCTCACTTACCACCCCCTGGTCGGAACAGTGTCGCTCTGAGACGTCAGTCGGCGTGTTGTCCGACGGGGGAGGGATGAGAGCTAGGGCTCATCTCGCCGCTCGGGATGTATCCGAGTCCGAGAACCTTTAATTCAAGCAGCTTCAAGGGAGGTAGGTTAATGCCCACGGGAACGGGCCGGCAACAAATACTGTGTATTCTTAAAGAATACAGGGCAGAGGTAAAAGGTACAATTACGGGTACGACTAAAAGTACAGTTAGAGGTACCACTAAAGCCTGTAAGGAAGAAAGATACACGATAGAAACATTCGAAGCGAATGGACTCACCTGTTCGCTGAATAACCTAGGGGAGGAGGGGGTGACAGACACAAAAAGACACACCAACGCGAGACGTGTTGTTACACCGAGAGAAGCAGTCATTTGCGTTCTGAAATCGCTTCACGCGGATGAGCGGAATAGAGACAGGGTAAGAGAAAAGAAGAGGTGAAATGTTTCCACCAACCGCTACAGAATCTTACGTCAACGAGGACCAATGGGCTTAAAAACCGGGAGTCAATTTCTATATAACTTTCGTGGGAACGGACTTCACAATATTGTGCAATAATGCATAAAACTTAAATTCTAAATAAAGAATCTATGCGACCGAAAAATTAACTTTCAAAACCCAAATTTTCCTTATCCTCATTTTTACAGGAAAACTAATAGCACTGGGGAATTACTTTGAAAGCAAATCGGCGAAACGCAGAGTTCGCCGGGCGGTCTGCGAAAATATTTCACGGGAAGCAATATACAGGGTGATTCGGGGTCGGGCAGAAATTGAACGGTAACAACCTTACATACAACTTACGGACTTACGTGCTTCTAACTCCTACTTAAATTTCAAACCAACAAAAGAATTGTGAATTGATTTTCATAAAAAAGTGCAAGATTTCGCATAAGGAATCATAACTTGCACGGATTCAGGTATATGGGTGTTCAGCCTATTTAAAATGCTGTAACCGAGACATAAATAACTATTGATTCTTCAGAGATTTGAGTCTTGCGCTTAACTTTGTCAAAAAGTTTATTATCGAAGTCAGGGGGCTGGAATGTTTCTATCAAAAGACATACTAAATTACTCCAGGTGACAACATAAGTGTCTGTTTGCACTAAACCACATCAGAGCTTTGCTGCGGAATAAATCAGAAATTGAGGCCAACAGAGATACCCTGGGGCATGTTATACGAGATGCAAAGATCATCTACTTCTTTCTAGGAAAGCATTAAGTCAGTGATCTTATTTTGACCAGAATAAACTAAATTCCATTTGGAAACAATGACGGATTTGAATTCGACTGGTCTTCTTGGAGCGTTAACACACTTAGATTACGTTTAGCATTCCCTTTATTCTGGTGAAACCGCATTAACCATGGGCGCAGTTGTTAATTGAAGGTCATTGCTATGATCGACTTCCATGTCCAAAGGCGTAGTTACTGGTTGAAGGACAGCGTCATTGTCGATATTCATCATGTCATTGTCATCATCATTTTGAATTGAACTCCCCGCGTTAGGCGAAGGAATGTTCAATTTCAACGCAATAACTTTAGACTTAAATTGGTTCACATGTCAAGTTCGGCTAATTTGATTTATACAGTCAACCTCAGAGTCTGAGACAGCTAGACAACGATTTGTTCGAGCAAGGGCGTGACCGAACTTTAAACATGTCTTCTCGTAATAATATTTTGTCACAGCAGGTGTTAAAGTTTCCACTAAAGTTCGATTTTCAATTATTTTCAACTGCAATTCCACGTGGTCATCGACGAAGGATACTCTATATTCAAACGCAGTGAGACGCTATTACGGCCAATTTATTACAGCGTTGGGTGGCAAAAAGCTGTAGAAGGCGTGGAGTAAAAGATGGAAATCCACAAAAAAGTAGTATATTTGAAAAAAAAAAAAACAAAAGACCAGGAGGCGCCAACTAGAGTATATAAACACCACGGTATCTAATACAATTCCAACCCAAGATTAACCCCAGTAATAAAGGCAGAAAGTGTCCAAAACAACAATTCAGTAGCAAAGAAAAGCACGAATTTACGGTAAATATGTAGCGATAAATGAAACCGTTCGTCAAAAGTTTACAGACTTCTCTCTTGAATTTCTATTTCATATTTTGCAGTTATAAGTTAGCGATAACGATCTATTAAAATATAATATTTCTAACTTTCGGGCACTTCCGCTTATACCGGAAGTTGCTATCAACTTTCTTATTTTAAATAGAATACCCTATTTTTTTATTGCATTTCTGAATTCGTCGTGAAATTCTAAAATTATTTTATTCAACATATGATACAAGAAGAATTAGCCGTTTCAGAGATATTTTCATTTTTTTATTTTTTTTCAAACTTGCAGTATCTTGCTTATGACACTGCCATCTTTGTGTTGTAACGTTTCTGTCCTATTTCCGGTCGCTTTTCCTGGTATCTATAATATTCGGGTATCTAGCGACTACGTTCCGGGATTTTAACTCGCCTGTGTCCAGGTTCGCTTAAATAAAAATACGGGTAGGTTAACTTATATACAAATTTATTTATATATTGATGTAGAGCGGCCACCGCGATTATTAACGATTGCACCGCCCTTTCATATAGTAGGCGTGTGTTGTTTATAAAAAAAATTATAAGAGCATGTAGATAAATTGCTGACATTAAAAGTTTCGTTCCTGCATTCTTCAAATTACTTATCTACATCAATTGGCGGCCCAAACGTGGGGCTTGTGCTCTTTAATGGAAGAAGGACCCACAACTCGTACGAGATCTCGTAGCCAAGACACCTCTTCTGGGAGAGGTAATAAAAGAACAAACCCAGTGGCGCCCAAGTGACAAGATAATGATATCAGAGAGTGGAGATCAGTCGCAACCTAATCTTCCGTTACTTCCCTTCCCTGTATTTTCTGGGACCGACGAAGAAGACCCAAAATATTTCATCTCCCAGATGGAAGATTGTCTTCTCTCTTTAAATCTACCGAACAGATACTGGATTCAGAAAGTGGAAAAACAATTAGAAGGAGAAGCCAAACATTGGTGGTCCAAATATCAAGGTTGTAATCTTGATTTTACCCAATTTCGTGAACGATTCATTGCGCATTTTGACAACGACGTAGTTAAATCACGAATTCTGGTACGAATTCTATCCGAAGAGCAAAAGAGAGGTGAACTGTCAGAAGCATTCTTGTTAAGGAAAGGCTGGTTGGCGGATAGAATTGCTTACACATATAAAGATGCGTTGATGATAAATAATATTAAGCGATTATTATTGCCTGAGCATAGGCTCAGTTTTGAAATTCCGGCCGTGCTTTCTTATAAAGAAATGTTGAGCACAGCAGTAATTCTCGATAATGTAGCCTTAGAGTCATCACCAGTTCAACCACCAGTGCTAATAACAACGAAAAATCGCTCTGAGGAACGTCAACTACCTAAGTGTCAACATTGCCCAGAATATCATTGGCACCGTGACTGTCCCGTGAAGTCTGGCTTTCGTGCGAAATCTCAGAAGGAAAACTGATTACGGGCCAGGGACATCGCCCATCTCTGGCCGTAAAAACCAACGGCGTGTGGGAATCTCAAAAGACATCTGTCAAAGTTTCGCGGGTGAACAGTATTATTTCGGACAAATGTCAAATACTCAATTCGCGAAAGACATCCCTCAAAGTGCCGCGATCAAAAATTAATGTTCCAGTTATGTCCATGACCACTTTTCAAGCGGAGTTATCTCATCACTCAGGACAGAATAATAACTTTTCAAGTGCGAAATGTTCCAACCTTGGTTTTCGTGCGACTATTGGAAAATCTCTACCACGTATTCATCTACAGATTGGCGACAAATTAATTGATGCGCTTTTAGATACAGCATCCACTCATAATTTTGCCCATGCTTCACTTGCAAGTGAGGTCTGTCCAGAGCAGTCAAGTCGTGTCAATCTCGCTGCAAATAATACATATCTTACTCTGTTGGGACAAGCAGAACTTTCCTATCGTATAGGATTTTATGAATTGTCGGATACATTCATGATTACAGAAGAACTACGTGATGACTTGATCCTTGGGTACTCATGGTTCGAAAAATATGAAGCTATGCTTGATTTTGCCAGAAAAACTATACATTTTGGTATTGAGAAACGACAAACCGTATTTTGGCAGTCAAGGATTTCACAGGTGACTCGGCCAATCATCTCTGTCAACGAAGTGCGGCATCAAATGCCAACTCATCTCATCGCGGAATTCAGCCAGATGCTGAGAGACTTTCAAGAAGTATTTAATCCCGGATCGTCTCAAGCAACGACCAAGACAATCTCTCATGAAATTCGGTTGCGTGATACTGCTCCTATCCGGCAGAGGCCATATCGATACAGCGACGAAAAGAAACGCATTATCGGGGAACAAGTAGAACAAATGTTAGCTGCAGGAATCATTGAACCATCCACATCGCCCTGGAGTTCTCCAGTTGTGTTAGCAGCGCGGAAGGATGGTCGTCACCGATTTTGTGTAGACTACCGCCAGCTTAATCTACGAACGGTGGACGCTCCAATCTCTTTGCCTGTAATTCATGATGCTCTAAGAGATCTAGGAGCTGCTTGTATTTTCATAACCCTCGATTTAAAGGCAGGATATTGGCAGATTCCAGTATCTCTGAAGTCAAAACCATTGACCACATTTACAACACCTGATGGAGCCTCATACCAGTTTCGAGTTATGCCGTTTGGACTGAAAAATGCTCCTTCCACTTTTCAGAGACTGATGTCCCAAGAAGTACTCGCTGGTTTATTTCGTAAATGTTGTATTGCCTATCTGGATGACATAATAATTTACAGCAGCACCTGGCAAGAACACATGAAACATTTGCGATTAGTGCTGGAGAGGTTACAAGCTCATGGCCTAACTTGTGCAGTCGAAAAATGCACATTTGGATCTTCCTCGCTAATTTATCTCGGTCATCATATCGAAAACGACTGTATTAGTTCTAAAGAGGAACATATACAGCAAATGAAGAGCATCCAAGTTCGTGAAACCCAAGCTTTCCAACAAGTTCAGGAAGCGCTGACCCATCCCTTGAAATTACATCGACCTTTAACTGGACTTCGAATGATTCTACAAACTGACGCTAGCAGTATTGGAATTGCAGCGGTACTGTACCAGGAAGTAGAAAATACTAGACGCATCATAGCATATGCCAGTGCCAGATTAACACCCGCAGAATGTAATTATCATGTCAACGAACAGGAGTGCCTAGCTGTTGTTTGGGCTATTCGGCGTTACAGACCGTACCTGGAAGATACTCCATTTCTACTTCGTACGGATAGCAAAGCACTGACATGGTTAAATGCGACACGTGATCAACGAGCTAAACTTACGCGCTGGGCATTGTTATTGCAAGAATATCAATTCGAAATTCAACATTGCCCTGGATCACAAAATGAATTACCCGATGTACTTTCTCGGAATCAAAATCAAGAAAGTTCTGGAGAAGATCCGCCGTCATGGGAACGTATGTTGCCACCAGAAGTAAATAATCGACAACTAGAAACTAAAACACTTGCACTTGTGGCTATGCAGTCTTTAGCAGACGAAATCATGACTATCCAAAGGAAAGATCCTTCAGTGCAACAATTGATACAAATTTGGTGTCAACTTGAAGCTACCGACAATCCTCAATATAAGCCCGGTCAAAGAAAATTCCATCAACATTACCTAGTACGTGATAATCTACTTTAGTGGAGAAATGATTTTCAACAAAAACTGATAGTTCCCAAAAGTTTACGAATTAAGGTGCTACAAGAATTCCACGACAGCTCAACAGCAGGTCATCCTGGGCGTGATGAAACTTTACGTGCCATTCAGATGCGATATTACTGGCCTAGAATGAGAGCAGCGGTAACAAAGCATGTTGCAGCATGTTTGCTTTGTACAGCGTGCAAGAAGGGAGTTCGTCAAACAGCCGCTCCCCAGAAACCTCGGGCTCCCCAACACCCCTGGGAAACAGTTGCAGTAGATATCATGGGGCCATACCCGGAAACCAAAAGAGAAAACCGTTACATTCTTGTGGTTACGAACATCTTCACGAGATGGGTAGAAGCATTCCCTATGCGTAATGCCACTGCAAACGACATAATTCCCATTCTTGAAAATGAAGTTTTCTTTCGCTATGGTTTTCCAGCAATAATAATAACTGATAACGGACGTCAGTTTATAGCAGGAAGATAGACACGAGCCTGCAATGCATGGGGAACAGTACGCTATTATACTCCACCTTACCATCCCCGCGCCAATCCTGTAGAGAGACGTAATCAAGAAATAAAAAAAGGTCTTCGTCTTAGTCTACAAGGTGATCGCCATAGAAACTAGGATCGGAAATTGTTTCAAGTTTTATTCCAAACACGATGTCGTCGTAATGCTGCTACCGGTTATACTCCAAGTCAAGCACTTTTGGGTTACGAGTTACCACGACCAGGAGACTGTACCATAATGAAACAGCAAACTCAAATCGACCACGACGAGCGTTTGAGACGTATACGCCAGTGTCAGTCGAATTATCAGTTAAAATATGCAGGCCCTGAACAGTTGCCGCGCTACAACGTTGGAGAACTAGTTATGGTACGAACACATTCAACTGCCCAAAGTAATTCTGGTATTACTCCTGCATTTTTGCCAAAGTGGATCGGTCCATATACCATTCGCGAACTGTTAGGGGGCGCAATATATCTTGTGGATCGTGGAGGAAGATTGACGAAAGTTCATCAAGACCAGTTGCGTCTAGCTCCTCGGCAACATCGACCTAATTCCCAATTTCCCGAAGAATCGGAGAATTATTAAAAAAAAATTCCGTACATTATTATTTACAGGTGGTGCAATCGCTTCGAAAGCGGGGTGGATTGATATAGAGTGGCCACCGCCATTATTAACGATTGCACCGCCCTTTCATATAGTAGGCGTGTGTTGTTTATAAAAAAAATTATAAGAGCATGTAGATAAATTGCTGACATTAAAAGTTTCGTTCCTGCATTCTTCAAATTACTTATCTACATCAATATCTTTACACAGTTATTTACATTTATGCTCAAATCAGAATCGACAAGACACTTGCCGTCGGGTTTACTCAAGACGCTTGAGTACTGGTAAGAGTCGACAATGACGTTTGTCGCCGTGTATGCTCAAGACACTTGAGCACTGGAAAGAGTCGACAATTACGCTTGTCGCCGGGTATACTTAAGACACTTGTGCACTGGAAAGTGGACAATGACGCTTGTCGACGGGACTCAAGACTCAAGACACTTGAGCACTGGAAGTTGAGACCATGAGACACTCACGATCTCTGCGTAAATCGCGTGAGCGGTCACACATACGCTTTGGCTGTGTGGTGGGAGTTGTCCCACTTCAACTGACCCCACTAAAACAACCCCACCATAAATAAACTTTAATTCGCACAAAATAAATAAAACGGGTATGCTAACTACATTATATACATATATACAAAATATTTTATGTGGCCGTTACAGTGTAATAATAGCCATGATGTTAATTTTTGGCCTATAATAGACCAGAGTCACATGCTTTGAGATCATGTCCAGTTTAAAACTCAATTGTCTACAGGGTGGTTAAAAAGTAACTTCTGTTCAAACTGTTTTCAACCGTCGAAAAGTCAAGTTTTTTAAAGGGAACACCAAATAAATTTCTATAACACGTGACTCAGTATTAATTGTTCTTTCGTCCTATATTAACAGTCCCTACACCTGTCTCATATATCTCACTCGCTATCGATGATTTTACTTTTAGAACCTCAATAATTTCCATTTTTTTGATATTATTTTTAAATAGTGTGCTATGAAAACAAAAGAAATTATAATTTTTGAAATCATCCGTCCAGTAGAAATGAAAAACAAAACAATTTAATCGCTACGGAGAACCAAGATAATTAAAATTCAAATACAGGCATATTAAATGTATTTGAAAAAAAATCAGCAACTAAAGAAGTTAATAATTTAATTTGTTGTGTTTAGGTAAATAATTTATTACTCAGACACAACAAAAAGTTGCTCTAAGTGTTCTTCATTATTTATTACTAATAAATAATGGAGGACGTTTAGAGCAAATATTATATCTAACAATTTGTGTATTAGTTCTAATGTTGATTTGTTGATGGTTGATTTATTAGTTTTAAAAAAAAAATATTAGACATTTTATCATATTTTCAAAAATTTTGTTTTATAAGCGTGAATTTCTTTTTCTAAATACGTAAAAGCTCATACCAAGAATTTACATACATACGGCATATGTAAATGACAAATACAGCAGATAGATAGGTATTTAAATATTGTTTTTCGGGTTTTAAAGAGAAATTGAATTTAGAATCGCAAATAAATAAAAAAAAAAAACTTTCTTTGTTAAATTTTCTTAGCAGACTATTCAGGAATAAAATCGAAAAGTGAAAAAAATGTGTCAAAGACAAAATCATGAATAGAAAGAGAAAGGTAAGAGATGAGTAGAGGGAATGCTAATACAATTCGAAAGAATATTTAATTCTGAAGCTCATGTTATAGATATGTACTGGGTGTTCCATTAAAAAAACTTGAGAAAACTTCAGCTGAAGAAGCCCCAAGCAGGGCTGAAACAGCTGTCCAGAGGCTGCTCGAGGTTCTCACTGCAATCAAAAACGATTTGCACAAAATTTTTCTAAAATCTTTCATTGCTTTGACAGCAAGCATGGCCGCCTTGCATGGGGGACTCATTAGGAGCAAATCCCGCTTCAATTTGTCTATCCTACTGCAATGTTAGGTCAAAAAGCGATAGTAAGATGTCGCTATTTTATATGTTCATCATTCTTACATCGCATTTGCGAATAAATTGGGCAAGTCGTTTTTGGTCTGCAGTGGGAATGTCGAGCTACGTTTCTGCTGAAGAAGCCCCAAGCAGGGCTGAAACAGCTGTCCAGAGGCTGCTCGAGGTTCTCACTGCAATCAAAAACGATTTGCACAAAATTTTTCTAAAATCTTTCATTGCTTTGACAGCAAGCATGGCCGCCTTGCATGGGGGACTCATTAGGAGCAAATCCCGCTTCAATTTGTCTATCCTACTGGGGGCTTCTTCAGCTGAAGAAGCCCCAAGCAGGGCTGAAACAGCTGTCCAGAGGCTGCTCGAGGTTCTCACTGCAATCAAAAACGATTTGCACAAAATTTTTCTAAAATCTTTCATTGCTT
This sequence comes from Prosopocoilus inquinatus, assembly GCA_036172665.1. Lineage (NCBI taxonomy): Eukaryota > Metazoa > Arthropoda > Insecta > Coleoptera > Lucanidae > Prosopocoilus > Prosopocoilus inquinatus. The sequence continues at coordinate 24,791,788 of CM069879.1, forward strand.
TGACAGCAAGCATGGCCGCCTTGCATGGGGGACTCATTAGGAGCAAATCCCGCTTCAATTTGTCTATCCTACTGCAATGTTAGGTCAAAAAGCGATAGTAAGATGTCGCTATTTTATATGTTCATCATTCTTACATCGCATTTGCGAATAAATTGGGCAAGTCGTTTTTGGTCTGCAGTGGGAATGTCGATCTACGTTTCTGCTGAAGAAGCCCCAAGCAGGGCTGAAACAGCTGTCCAGAGGCTGCTCGATGTTCTCACTGCAATCAAAAACGATTTGCACAAATTTTTTCTAAAATCTTTCATTGCTTTGACAGCAAGCATGGCCGCCTTGCATGGGGGACTCATTAGGAGCAAATCCCGCTTCAATTTGTCTATCCTACTGCAATGTTAGGTCAAAAAGCGATAGTAAGATGTCGCTATTTTATATATTCATCATTCTTACATCGCATTTGCGAATAAATTGGGCAAGTCGTTTTTGGTCTGCAGTGGGAATGTCGAGCTACGTTTCTGCTGAAGAAGCCCCAAGCAGGGCTGAAACAGCTGTCCAGAGGCTGCTCGAGGTTCTCACTGCAATCAAAAACGATTTGCACAAAATTTTTCTAAAATCTTTCATTGCTTTGACAGCAAGCATGGCCGCCTTGCATGGGGGACTCATTAGGAGCAAATCCCGCTTCAATTTGTCTATCCTACTGCAATGTTAGGTCAAAAAGCGATAGTAAGATGTCGCTATTTTATATGTTCATCATTCTTACATCGCATTTGCGAATAAATTGGGCAAGTCGTTTTTGGTCTGCAGTGGGAATGTCGAGCTACGTTTCTGCTGAAGAAGCCCCAAGCAGGGCTGAAACAGCTGTCCAGAGGCTGCTCGAGGTTCTCACTGCAATCAAAAACGATTTGCACAAAATTTTTCTAAAATCTTTCATTGCTTTGACAGCAAGCATGGCCGCCTTGCATGGGGGACTCATTAGGAGCAAATCCCGCTTCAATTTGTCTATCCTACTGCAATGTTAGGTCAAAAAGCGATAGTAAGATGTCGCTATTTTATATGTTCATTATACTAATGACGTTTCACCTTAATCGGAAATCAACTAATTCAAGTTAAATATACGTCGGTGCAACAGCGTTTGTTTTAACATGAATTATATTTTAATCACGAATTAACTAACACACATTAATGCATAAATTTCAGCTGTCAGTCATCATGTGTCAGTCAGCAACTCAGCCAAAAGCGTTTATTAACGTATTGGGATGTACTGGAACATACAAATTATGTCTTCCTCTGAAGAAAGAGATTCTTACGGTTGATCCTCGTATTCAGATTATACCAAGACCGAAAATTTCAAAAAAAAGGACTAAACCGTTATTGATTTACGCTGATGTAGATTTTAAGATGCGTTAAAGATTTTCAAAGAAGTGGTGCAAGAAGCGAAAGAGAGGAATCCTACAGTGCTTATATTTTTTTCTTAGGGGTCCCCTTAGCACTAAAATATGAAATAATGTTTCATCAAAATATCGACATTATGCTACTTTTACATGACAATTTTTTTTTGTGGTGTGATTTCCGGTTTTATTTGCGAAGGAACCCAAACACCCCTTTGCTGAACTTAGGTCGAGAAACACTGCATTAGAGCTTACAAGAAATAGAAATTTTCCAATATCAGCAATTACTCAGTTACTGATTACTTTGCGATTTTTTGCTGCTGAAAGTTTTCAGCAAGTTTTAGCGGATCATATTAATATCTTCAGGACAGATTAACAGACACATGCGAAGGTTGCGGACCTTCAGCTCAGTAGAATATTTCCACAAAGCAAATTGATGCAAATTTCAGAGAATTTAATATACTGGGTGTCTCATAACATACGGAGGAGATTAAAAGGGTAGCTAGGGCAGATCAAATTAAAGAGTTTTTCTTAATAAATTTTTGGTAAAAACGCAACAACTAAAAAGTTACAAGAGTTTAAAGCGAAATTATTTAACAAGCAAAAGTTACTTCCCGTAGTAATATTTTATGTTTTAAAATCAAATTTGAGGCATTTATGAGTTAATTGAACACTGCTTTACAATAAACAACTATTCGAAAAAATGTAGTCACGTTAAAGTAACGGCTATTTCATTTTTTCTTTTAATGCCCAAAAACGAATTTTCATGTCGTTGTGCACCGCCTACTAATTAAAAACAAAACTAAGAAACAGATTAACATGAACATTTTATGAATGGTGGTTTTGATAAATTTAGAGTTTATTTAATAATAAAGTTGCATTTTGTGAAATAATTTTTATTAATTAAGAAGCTACAGGTGTAAATTAAAGAAGAAATTAAGGAAGTTAAACTGTTGTAACTTTCTTATTATTGGGTTTTGGTCAAAAGCGAATTAAGAAAAAAAACTTTATTTTGATGTCCCACAGCTACCCTTTCAATCTCCTCCGTAGGTTGTGAGACACCTAGTATATGGCCCAGGCATCAATGAAAATTAACAAAATTATTGATGTTTTTCATCAAGTACGACGATTTCCCAGAGTGATTGGCGCCATCGTCTATACGCATGTGAAAATAATATCCGTAACATTACATCTGCGTTCTCTCTTTTCCATTTTCAAAGGCACACAAAATAGAAACTGACGCAAGTGACACATTTAAGTACAAACTTAATATAAACGAAGTGGATAAATGGCCAATCGTAATGCTAAACGTCACAATTTCGATATCGTGTTAGTGACGTTGCAAATCAACTAATTCAAGTTAAAAATATGTCGGTGCAACAGCGTTTGTTTTAACATGAATTAAATTTTAATCACGGATTAACTAACATGGATTAAGGCATTTAATTTCAGATGTCGGTGCAACTCAGCGTAACACTTTTAGACGTTAGGGAACTTTATTTTGGTGTTCCCTCGCTTCCATTTGGAGTTAGAAAAATGGAGTTGGGAGTTAGGAAGTTAGCCATGTAAAAGTAGAAGAGCTTATCCTTGTTGGAGTCAACACTTACTTTTTGACACGGGGAAAAAATAACAATAACGCCAAATTAAGTAAGTGTTAACACTTTCCACCCTAAACTTTAGCCATATTTAACTCCGATTAGACAGTTTACAATTAATCTCAAAAATTTTTACATGTGTTAAAAGTGCTACGTTCAATTTTAAGTTACAATTCATTTCCATTTGAATAATTTGGGAGAATTTTGGATTTTGATCTGTCACGTACCTGTTTTTGAAACCGTCCAAAATCATTTGTGCCACCGCGTATCCTTCACCTAAAACCAACACAGTGTACAACCAGACGAATGAAATCTTTTTTGTAATATTCATGGAGTTTTCCATAGTTTTCTCATTCAGACCGGTTTCAGAAGAATACTTAAATAATTTGTTCAATTCTTTTACTAAATATTCGGATTTGGTTATGGACAGATAGTAACAGTTTGTTCTCATAGTCACAAGTGCTCCAATACCTACGATAAAAAAAAAATCTATATCAAATATGTATGTACATTTGGAGCGGAAACATTTAGAACGATTTTTTAAATCAGTAGGCCTTTTTCGTAAATTTTACGTATGTGTACTGTCTCTTCCTTTCATGAAATTTTGATTTGCAATTAGAGAATAAGAACCAACTATTCTAGCTCTTAATTAGTAATTGCCTCTTTATACAGCACATTAATGCAGCTATAATCTTGTCTTTTATAATGAAATTGTTGGTATAATTTGGCATTATCAAATTGATTTTCCTGATATTACTATTTAATAGCAGTAATATCAACACACCGTTGTAAACCGTGTTTACTCTGGGAAATTTACCAGTTCTAAAAGATTTCGCTGCAAGTGAACATGTTTCTGTTTTTGAATTCATTACATATGTGTAGCATATTTGCTATAAATACAGGGTGCGGAGAAAGAACTAACTGTATATGAGTATATTAAAGGCAAAACTGTATTTGCAAAATTGTTCAAATTGACTTTTTACGTTTATATGTTTCTTATGATGTGTGCTACAATTTAAGCTAGGTTTTAAGTTGAAAACCTGCATAATTGCTTCTTAATTTGCGAATGAAATTCAAATGCTTCATATGCCAGTTAGAGAAAATTCCGTTTGTTTTCGCTTTATCTCGAAACAATGTCCAACGCAAATATCGAGTTCTGTATACAACGTAGTACTAATAACATTATCGCCGCGTGGACACTTTGTTTGACACTGACACTTACGGATGACACAATAATTAATAAAGTGAAGCAAAGTTAAGGTTTAAAATTTCAAGCGAGAGGCCACGCGTTCCAGTGCTCGCAACTAATTCGTTCTTTTTTCGCGTTCCAGTGCTCGCAATTAATTCGTTCTTTTTTCAGTAAAAAGCGAACAAATTTACATTATTATTATTTATTTTACCGATGAGAAGTTAGCAATAAAATTCCAGCAATAAAATTATGAAATTTCAAAACGCTGCCACCGCTAAAATAACGATCACAGATCAATAATATTTAATCTGTTACAAAGAGTATAATGTGTAGATTCCCCCCATATGAAGAAACTGAAAAAATATTTGATATTAAGTTAACTATGACTATTTAAACCAGCATAAGTCATTATTCATATATCGCACCAAAACAATTGCTTTCACTGAAAATTTTCACGTAGTCATAAAGTAAACATACACATCTATTTAATAATGCCTTCAGAAAGTTTTAGCCGGTTGGCTTGAAGTAATTAGAAATTAATTAAAAGTGACTCTCAGATCATTGAAACGGTACCAATTTCAAATGTTCATAACTTTTCTCAGAGAACTTGCATAAAAATTCTGTTTGCAGAATATTAAAGCACGGATCGAAATCTATCGTTTAAACCACCCTCTGAGTTTTAGCCAGTTGGTTTGAAGTAATTAGAAATTAATAAATTGTGACGTTTGCAACAATAAAAAGAACTTTACTTAGCGCTTTATGAATTATGGCCAAGGTCTGAAGTTTGCATTGAGTACACAGGGTGTTCAAAGTTTTTGTTATAGGCACACAACAACTTCGTTATTATTACGAAGTCGTTCAAATTGGCAAAAATATACTGCTTTTACTCAAGATTAGTAATTAAGCATTGTCCATGCGTAAGCTGACCGGATCAGTCAGATTACGGTGGAATTCTCGATATGTTCTTCTTCTGATGAGACCTCAATTAGGGCCGAAATCGCTATGAGAACCCTGTTGCAATTTAGCTGAATTGTAGCAGATTTTCAATGATTTTTTTTTAATGATGAGTACAAATATCGCAATAACTCCTTTATTATTTGTTCTGAGGTTAAGTAGTGAAGAGTACTTTATATTTAGAATTTACTATTCTTTCGTTTCACAACAAAAAGTTCGGAATATTTCATTAAAGAAAAGTTTACATGTGAAGATATTATGAGAACGCGATGCGTAATTGTTTTTTTGGTATCGCCGCTTAATTGTGGGTTCATTGTTGCTGATGATTTGAACGATTTCATACCTTAATAATTATGAAGTTATTGTATGTATAAGTGTTTCCCAAAAGTAACGGATAAATTCTATAAAATGGTTAAGAAAAGGAAGAATTCTCCAGGTCGATTTTTATTTTTAAATCATCATTTGAGGATGTAATTTTCAATCCCCCATCTCTAAGCTATAACAACCCCAACTTTAAAAATTCAAGTAGCAAAGTACCTCTTGTGATACCTCGTTAAATAACACTTTTAATGCTGAAAATTTGTTAAAACTTGCGGTTTATATTGGATTTTCTCTTAATTCAGAAGGGCATTATTCGAATCGTGAATCGATATTTTTAGACATCTATCTCCAACCATCTTTTCTATTTGCAAATTTTTCTTCTTCCCACATATTATTTGTGCATCATAGTATTTTTATTTGAGCTTTAATCATTCGAGATTACTGAGAATCACTGGGACACACTCTATATTGGAAACTTTGATCACCCTATACAGACTGTTTAAAAATAACTCGGCACTATTGCAAACTATTTTATTATTAAAGTTACAGATACAATTAAATTAGCAACCTAGTAGTATCTTTCGTCCTGATTGCAACGATGCATTCAAAAAAAAAAAACAATTGAACATCGCATTTATGAAATAAAGAGAACAGAACACTTTCTTTTAAATGGAAATCGCTGTATATTATTTGACCAGTCGATAGAAAATAAAATTCTGAATTAAAATTATTCTTTATCATTTTATCGGAAATTAATAAATAAAGAAGATATTTTGATTTTTTACAAATTCATTAAGATGGCTGTGTTTCAAGAACAAAACATTTGAAAACCGTGTGTGTATTTGAAGACATTAATTTTGGTTTATTTGTTTATTATAAAAGGTGTTTTTGTCTGAGTTTTGTAAAAATCTTTTAATAACAAGAATTTTTATAAGATGCATTTTCTGGCCCAGAACATGCATCTTATGAACATTCCTTTTGTTTGTACAAATCTCGATTTTTTAAGTACAAAATAATTCAGAAGGGACAATGTAAAATTAATATTGTTTTACTCTTGTCAATGTCACAACTTATTACTTTGTAATAATTGGTACTGTTTTATTGGTCCGAGCGTCACTTTTAATTAATTTCTAATTACTGCAAATCAACCGGCTAGAACTCAGAGGGTGGTTTAAACGATAGATTTCGATCCGTGCTATAATATTCTGCAAACAGAATTTTTATGCGAGTTCTTTGAGAGAAGTTGTGAACATTTGAAATTCGTACTGTTTCAATGATCTGAGAGTCATTTTAAATTAATTTCTAATTACTTCAAATCAACCTTCTAAAACTTTCTGAAGGCATTATTAAATAGATATGTATGTTTACTTTATGACTACGTGAAAATTTTCAGTGAAAGCAAATCAAATATTTTTTCAGTTTCTTCATATGAGGGGAATCTACACATTATACTCTTTGTAATAAATTGAATATTATTGATCTGTGGTCGTTATTTTAGCGGTGGCAGCGTTCTGAAATTTTATAATTTTATTGCTGGAATTTTATTGCTAACTTCTCATCGGTCTCAAATGTACATGGTGCTTGAATAAGTGAAATAAGGAATCTACAGAAAATTTTGACACTCCGTGTAGTAAAATAACAACTTAAAAAATTGGAACTGATAGTATAAAAAGCAGCGTAAGGTGCAAGTTGTTAAAGTGTGCGTAAATAAACATAATCCAAATTAAAAGCAGTTAACGTTAACAAAATGTATTCCGCAAATATTAATGATTTAAAAATTAGTAAAATAAAAACCGAGTTGCAAAACCGGGACCTCGCGTGTACAGGTAACAAAAAACAACTCATCGAACATTTGAAATTTGCTATGAACTTCGACGAAAATTTAATTCAATTGGAAAATAATGAATTAGTGGAAGATAGTGCCAAATCAGTCGACTCTGATGACTCTTAAATGCAGCGCTACTGCAATAGATCGACAGAGGCTTCCGTTACGTAAGAAAAAAAGGAATAAAAACAAAATTTTTTTTCGACTTCTGAATTACAGTCGGAAGTAAAAAAAAGTAGACAAATTATAGTTTCCTGTAATCATTCTTTCCAAAAATGGCAGTGATTAAAGAGGACTTCACAGATAACATTTAAAAAAGTTAAAAGCTATCAAAATTTCATGCAAAATTCGCATCAAGAAGTAGTTATTTTCGGGGATTAGGGGCATATCTTGCTATTAAGCAACTTCTTGCACTGAACTGGGATTCAACTCAAATTTTTACTGTTGCTGTTTGGTAAATTTATCAACTACTTGGAGTTTATCTGAGTTTACCAAACGATAGTACATGTAAAATAAAGTCAGACTTTGTCAGGTAGTCAGTCTAATATGTATGCTTAAATATATCGGGTGTCCCGCGCCATGTGCTCACCCTTCTAGAATCTTTATTTACTAATCGATTAACCTGAATTTTGGAGACAATAAATTAAACAAAAAATGAAATTTTCCGACATACCGCTAGTCGTCATAGGACTTCCGGTTTCGTCGAAAGTTATACCAACTTTCTTATTTTAAATGGAACACCCTATATATTTTTACATATTTGAAATTTACGGATCGCTACGAATCCGAATACGTATCAATTGTTAATTTTGGTTTCCATGACAGCGAAAAAAAAACTTCAGAAACCTATAATATAATTCTGTCTCTCTCAAAGAAAAATTCTGCTGGAGTCGACGGTATACCTTGTTCAATTATCAAGTATGTTGCCGAATTTTTAACTGTTCCTTTGTGCAAACTAATCAATCAGTCTTTTAAGGAAAGTGTTTTTCCATCTATTCTCAAAACCTCGAAAGTTATTCCTGTTCCAAAGAAAGGTACCAAGACCGATATTAGAAATTACAGACCCATATCTGTTCTTTCTGTTTTTTCTAAGGTATTTGAAAAAGCAATGTTGGCTAGGTTAATTAACTTTTTTGACAGCAATAAAATTATTGGTAAAAATCAGTTTGGTTTCAGAAGAGGACTGTCAACTAACGATGCTTTATGTGTGGCGTATAATACCATCCTGCGGAACATTGAATGTAAGGACTTTACTGCGATGTCAGGTCAAAAAGCGATAGTAAGATGTCACTATTTTATCTGTTCATCATTCTTACATCGCAATTGCGAATAAATTGGGCAAGTTGTTTTTGGTCTGCAGTGGGAATGTCGAGCTACGTCTCTGCTGAAGAAGCCCCAAGCAGGGCTGAAACAGCTGTCCAGAGGCTGCTCGAGGTTTTCACTGCAATCAAAAACGATTTGCACAAAATTTTTCTAAAAACTTTCATTATACTTTGACAGCAAGCATGGCCGCCTTGCATGGGGGACTTATTAGGAGCAAATCCCGCTTCAATTTGTCTATCCTACTGCAATGTCAGGTCAAAAAGCGATAGTAAGATGTCGCTATTTTATCTGTTCATCATTCTTACATCGCAATTGCGAATAAATTGGGCAAGTCGTTTTTGGTCTGCAGTGGCAATGTCGAGCTACGTCTCTGCTGAAGAAGCCCCAAGCAGGGCTGAAACAGCTGTCCAGAGGCTGCTCGAGGTTTTCACTGCAATCAAGAACGATTTGCACAAAATTTTTGTAATAACTAGTATATAAAAAAAGAAAGAAATCCTCTATAGTTTCTTGTCCGTTGAAAATTATCGAAAAATTTATAATAATTGATAGGACGATTCAGAAAAGCAGTTTCGCTGTACATTTGACAGGTACTTCAGGATAAACAAAATAAAAAAATATTTGAGAATAAATAATTTATTATTCCGAATTCTGAATTATTCTATCAATTACTGTTAAAAAAAATTGTTATTACATTTAAACAAATAATCAACTATTTATTCCTGCACGAAATGCTTATTGTCACATTTGGAATTACAAAGGTTTGATCCTCTTACATTGAAATATTGAATTACATTTACCAGCAATAGACAGAAATTATTAATAATAACTGGTTAATGTGATTAATTTTCGCAAATTTATTAATTTAACGTATTAATAAACATGCGATATGTTTTAAAGGAAGTAGGAGAGAATGCTACACACTTTAGAGAAAATACTACACTGCAGAAGCACATACCACACCTAGAGAAGTATTTACTTCGATTTGAAATATTGCCTTTATAAAACGAAGAAAGTGCTGCCGAAGATGCTAATACTTCAAGCATTAGTAGATACTTCATTTTTATTCATACCACCCATTATACATATTTGATTTTTCTGTTCGATTTTATATTCGAATTTGTCTCGAATGAAACTAGCTTTTTGAATGGAAAATCGAATAGTGTAAAGGCAAAAATATCACGTTTGAGCTACTCAAAACTCAAAATTGAATGCAAAATCGGATAATGTAAACAAGCATTAGAATACGTAATGAAATCAGGTGTATTCTATTTAAAATTTTGAATGTATTTTCTACATCCAACACATTTGATACTAATTTTTCTTAACTTTGGCAGATAATAGAAAATTAAGTGTAAAATAACTTTTTTCTGTACATTTTTGTTGTATCCCTAACAAAAGCCGAGATATGTGCTGTAACACCTAAAATAAAACAGGCGTATTTCTTAGTTTCAATTTCTGCACTAAATGCAATATTAGAAAAAATCTATTCGAACCCCCTGCTGGCTCTAATTCTAAGCAGGTATGCATAAGGTGTCGTTAATACATTCCTGCTTCAAAAAGCAAAGCTAAAGAGATTCAGATCAAAATTAAAAGTAGCGTTTTAAGTGTTAGAAAACATTAACGTTGACGGTGAATGGTCTATCAAAAATAATTTGTTATTTATTAAATGTTTTTAAACTCACCTACGTTTACACAATTTATGGCTATAGCATTAAACCCCAAATGTCTGCTTTTCAAAATATCCATAAAAGATGCAATTGTAAAGTAAAAGAGCGAAAAATTGCAGATAAATTTCCATGCAATCATGAAGGGTGATTTAACTTTGAAAAGTCCTGCAAATTGTAATAATTTTACGTTATATTTCAAATAATTATCCTTGGTCATCTTAGGTTAAACACCAACAACGCATTGTACTGTGAAATTAGTAAGTACTGAATAAAGTGAGAACTAAGGTAGGTATTGGCATCTGGCACTTGAAAGCTATAATTTTTAGTTTGCATTTAACTACGTGTTTCATTTCAATGAAAAATGAAATTAAGTGCCATTTAGGTGGGTGTAAAAAATAATCACGGCTATACATATACTTTTCAATGTGTAATTATTTAGATATCGACCTAAATAAATGTTTTAAAAAATTAATAAAACAACTGAATCACTTAAAACAGAAAAAAAAACAAAAATTGTTCATTTTCTTTTTTATTTTTAGATCTAAAACCGATAAACCTATAGACATTTGAAACTGTCGAAATTCTAATTATACGATTGTTAACTCTTTTTCTTGGGGGAGGATATTACATTACACTAGCCTGCGAAAAAATATTTAGTTTTTACGGATGAGATAAGACTATGTGCTCTTCAAAGATTTTAATATTATAAAAAAGAATCTATTATTAGTTTTTTTTCTACCACGTCAGGATTCAAAAAAAAATTAAACTCTTTAGAGAGTTTTTGTTTATATTTTGTACGATACTTGCACACTTTATCAGATATTTAAAAAAATGTTAATTGCAAACGTTTTAGGGATTTACCTGAACCGTCAAAATTCACTAAAAGAACAAGTGACGATTGGAAATGAGAATCAGCTTTGTTATTCTAACTGAAGTCGTTTTTTGTCCAATTTTAAAACTGTCCAGTTAAAGTTTTAAAAACTATTTTCTTTGATATTTTAAATAAAAAATTCAGTAAATTTTCTCGAATTAACAAAAGTTCCTCTTTTTAGTTCGAAAAATATATACAGTCGCACCTCTTTAACTCGAACCTCCACAAATCGACGTTTTCTGTAAGTCGAAATTTAGTGATGGTCTTTGCACATTGTATGTAACTGCTATCTATTTCTTTAACTGGAAATCTCTATAACTCGTAAATTTTCCGGTCCCCTGAAAATTGAGTTATGGAGGTTCGATTGTAGTTTGTCTATCAAAGCCATGTACAGTGAAGATCAGCTGTAGTGAATCCGTTTGTAGAGAACTTTCGGTTATAACCCTACTAAATATATACTTCGTTTTTATTTACCGGTTATAACGAACTTTGGATATAGCAAACTTATTTTGTTTTTTTTTTTTTTTTTTTGGTTCGACCACAAATGTAGCAAAACTGTTAGAATCATTTAGATAACGTCTTTTACTAACATTTACCACTTTTGACCGAAAGCCAACAATAAGAAAGTTACAGCAGTTTTACTGTCTTCATTTTTTCTTTACTTTACACCTATAGCTTCTTAATTAATCAAAATTATTTCACAGACTGCAACTTTATTTCAAATAAACTCAAAATTTATTGAAACCACAATTCATAAAATGTCTATGTGAGTCTATTTCCAAGTTTTGGTTTAATGAGTAGGCGTTGTACAGCAATACGAAAATTCGTTTTTTGGGTATTAAAAGAAAAAATGTTATTATTAATTTTATGCAAAAAACATGTCATGTTTGATCTTCTGCCAAATTGTCAATTTTAATGATACGACAATCAATCTTAGACTAAAAATATTTCTAAATCTCTCTGTTTTTACAATATTCAACACTTTTAAAAATGTAGCGACTATCAAAAACACTACGATTCAGTTCCCATATTGTGCTGTGTCATTTTTTTTTCAAATAGAACGCTCTGTATATTATAATATATTTGGATAGCCCTTTCTACGAGATTTCCAACCATATCATATTTTATGGTCATAAGATTGATAACTCGTGAGTCATAACCATTTCTCTATAATCAACTTAAGAAACGTACTGTTACAGCCGTGACGCGCAACTAAATCTATTCTTAGCAGACAGTCATGCCATCGTACGTCACAGAACATGATCGAAGCTTCTCGATGGTTCCAGCAAGTACGAGTAAAGTCGAGAAGACATAAATCTGGTATAAAAGCCGTACAAGCGCGCCAGTTAAACCACCAGTGAGAATCCAGCAAGCGAAGGCACAGAATAGTACCCTAAATCAGAAAGGACAGCTAAGCAATTTTTTGGAACGAGTTTTCTTTGCGCATGACTATAGCCGCCATCTTCCTGGGGTATTCTCCATGAAAGATGTTTTGTGTTTACATTTGAGTTTTCTCATGAATCGAAAAACTAACGGAATTTAATAATTAAGTGTTTTATTCTGTATTATAATTGAAGATAAGACATAAGTGGATAAAGGTGTTATGTCGCATTTTTCAAATTAGCACTACAGAAAAGAGTAAACAAGTTTTAAGTTGACACATTAAATTGCAATTTACCCTAGTTTCTAATTTTGCAACATAACACCTTTATCCAGTCTGGCGATGCGATGCGATAAGCTGTAGTTGTGCTTAGCGTGCTCCAGCTACTAAATTATTTTTGGTGATATTTCGTTACAATACAGTACATTTTCTGTGTATTCTTGACAATAGGAAGCTACTGTCTTCCTATTGTCATTTCATGGCTATTACGAAAAGTATTGATTTTATAAGTACGAATTTAAACGGGTCCAAACCAAAAAGTAGAAGTAATTCTTGCAATTTTCGATCTGCTTATTCTAAATTAGGGTTATGAGTAGAGACCGGATTTATAAGTTTTTACAAGTTTTTTACGCTAACATACCTAAACTTGGAGTTTTGTATTTATATGTTTGTCGATTAGAGAAGCCCAAAAATGGTAGTTTTATTTCACATATAACTTAATATTTTAGACTTTTAGCGCATATTTATTTATTTATCCATATATTGATATAAATCACATTATAATTCCATATACGGTCAATATTCAAGTCTGCAGCTTTTCCAAGAAGTAATTTATTCTCCTCAACGTCTGGCCACTTTATTTTACGATTTCCCGGAATGTGATTTTCTGGGAATCTGTAGCGACTCAGGCACTGGGGACAGGTAATGTCGCCACCAGTAAGTATTTTAATCCCTGGACCTATTTCTCTGATCTTAATCCTACGGGTAATTTCGCCACCAATATTTTCGATAAATTTTAATGAGGGTGCAAATGATTAAGGGGTAAACAACCAGGTACTTTTCTTGCATTGATTATTATTTGGTCAGTACTATATCATTAGTAGTTGAGTGAACATTCCAGTATGGATTTTAAAATTATTACAAGTATTCGTGGCAAATCCATGTTAGTGGTTGACAATTATAAGTTTAGTTTCCACAAAAAAATTAAATCCACTACTGAAAGTTTGTGGAAGTGTTGCAATCGAACGTGCAAATGTACAGTTCATACACTGGGAGATATTACCAATACTGTGATAACAAAATCAAGCGGTGAACACAGTCATGATGCAAATTTAGTTGCTTTAAACCGACAAATTGTCAGTGCTTCATGTAAAAGAAAAGCGATTGAAGATTTGGTCGAAAAGCCTGCCAAAATTATAAGAAACCTACTAAAGGAGAATTTGCCGCCAACAATAACCAGCGTGGACGTCGAATACCTAAGAAAAAATATGTATAACGCTCGCCGTAAATTTTTTCCACCTACCCCCAAAACTATTAGTGAAGTGCACCGTATTTTAAGTGATTTAAATGTTAAAACAGACAAAGGGGAATCGTTTTTATTCATAAACAACGATCGTGAAAATATTGTAGTTTTTTCATGTGAAACAAATATTCGTATTCTTCACACCGTAACACGGATTTATCTTGATGGTACTTTTGATTATTGTACGCAACACTTTTGTCAATTTTTCACCATCCACGGTGTCAAAAATGGACATTATATACCTCTTTTGTTTTGTTTATTACCCAACAAGCAAACAGAAACTTATAAAAAACTATTTCATTTAATTGAAAATAAATGTAAAGTGTCATTAAATATACGGGAAGTAGTGATAGATTTTGAAAAAGCCATCCATAATGCAGTTGAAGAAACTTGGCCGAATGTGTGCATTATTGGTTGTCGATTTCATCTAAGTCAAGCATGGTACCGAAAAATACAAAAGTGCGGTTTAATCAAAGAATATAACGATAAATCCAGTTTAATTAGTCATTGGCTACGTGTAACGTTTGCATTAACTTATCTGAACCCTGCTGAAATTGGCGACTGTTTTGCAATGGATTTATTTGAAATTATGCCCAAAGATGGCAGAGTAGAAACATATGCAGATTATTTAGTTGATACCTACATATCGGAAAATTCACTTTTCCCACCAAAAATTTGGGCTGAAAATTCTGCATGCATTACACGTACCACAAATGCATGTGAATCATTTCACCGCAATTTTAACGATTCTATGTACAAAGCACATCCTAATTTGTTTATATTTTTAGAAAAAATTAAAGAATTTCAAATAGATACTTATGTCAAAATACAAAGTCTACATTTGCCAGCAAAAATACATAGTAAACAAGTTAGAGAAAGGCAAAAATTTATTGATAACATGATACAACGATACAATACTAACGAAACAAGCAGATTGAATTTTTTAAAATGTGTATCTTTCCATTCTAGTCCAATGTAATAAGTTTTTTTAATGTGTATATATTATGTGGATTGTAATCTTGTGTAGATATAAAATATAACCATTTTTTTCAATATATGTATTTGTTTTACGATGTCTATTTTTATTTTACTACCACTATTAAAATACATATATTTATAACAAATTGCCTGGATTGTCGTCGTACAGATTAATTCTTAGAAGTGCGGTGGCGAAATTACCGGTAGGATTACCATGCCTTTAATCGTTGGTGGCGAATTTACCTGTACGATGATTGCATTGATGTGATTTGGTGGCGAAATTACCAACACCCCAGGCACTCGCACTTGCATTTTGCACTTATGTTTTGCATTTCAGTTTGAGATAAGAACTCCGTGAATGTGTGTGACTAGTGACTAGTGTATTTATCAACGCGAATTAGTTGTTATTTTCTTTTTTAATTTAAAGACGAAATAAATTCAGTGCTTATCTTTTCAAAATGCCGAAAGTAGCATCCTCTCGATCCGAGCTATTGAAAAAATGGATTAAAGCATCTAAACATCTAACTACAGATGGAAAAGTTATTTTTTGCAGCGCATGCTCAAAACAGGTAGATACCTTATAAATTCTCTTAAAAATCACATTTTCATTTTGACAATATTTTAAGGTGTCGTCAGACCAAAAGTACCAGATTGATCAACATTTGGCTACAAACCTCCATAAGGAGTCGGAGAAAAGATGTGTGTCTAACTTTAAGCAATCTTTTATTTCTTCAACAGCCAGTAACTCACAGGGCAGTGACACAGGAAATGAATTCTTTTTAGACTTGTGCAGTGCTATGGCAGAGTCAAACATTCCTTGGCATAAACTTGAGCAACCAAGTTTTCGAACTTTTTTGGAAAAATACTGCAATCGTCATATTTCAAATGAATAGACTTTGCGGAAAAACTATCTAAGTATATGCTACCAGCAACGGATGAAGAAAATAAGAGAGAAGCTTAGCGACAATAATATTTATATAGTAGTTGATGAAACGACAGATGCCTGCGGTCGTTATGTAGCAAATATGTTAGCAGGAGTATTAAGCAACACAGTCGCACCAATATCTTATTCAGTAAATAGTGCAGTTTTGGAGAAAACAAATCATTCAACGATCGCACGTTTTATTAACGCCAGCTTGACACTTTTATATGCACCTAATCAAGTTAAATCGGAAAATATATTACTAATGGTGTCTGATGCAGCAGCCTGCATGATAAAAGCAGGACAGGCTTTACTGGTGTTTTACCCAAATTTGATGCACTTCACTTGTATGGCTCACGCAATGAATAGGCTCGCTGAATTGGTGCGACTAGAATACCCAACAGTAAATAAGTTGATCAATAACGGAAAAAAGGCGTTTCTTAAAGCCCCACTGCGTATACAACACTATAAAGAATTAGCTGCTGACCTGCCATTACCACCAGAACCAATAATTACGAGATGGGGTACGTCGCTTGAAGCAGCAAATTTTTACGCTGATAACTTTAAACAATTAAAGGAAATTTTCTTAGAATGGATGCATGTCGAACACAAACATCGGGAATCAATTAGCATTCATTAAAACTCATTTTTCGGTTTTAATATCCACCATTAAAATGTTGGAATCATTATTACTATTAGATTCTTTTGAAGTGGTCAATGATCCAATTGAAAGTGTAAAATCAATTCCAGGTGAGATAGGAGAGAAGTTAATGGCAAAATTAGACAAGGTTCTATTACGTAATCCTGACTACAATAAAATGAGGAAAATCTGTTTAGTTTTAAAGGGTCAAAGTGAAGAGAATTTGGACATGGACCCCAAAGATGTAGCATACATGAAATTTGCGCCCATAACTTCATGCAATGTCGAGCATTCGTTTTCCTCTTATAAAAATATTTTGACAGACAGACGACAAAATTTTACCCCAAATAATTTAAATCAACTGTTGATTATATTTTGTAATCCTACTATTTAAGTGTTAAGTGTTAAAATTACTTATACGCAACAATATATGTTTTTATTATTCTAAAGTATAAATAAAATAAAATTTTTATCGCATATAATATCCATATTTTGATCCATTTTAATCGCATAAAAAAAACTTATTTTCCACTTTTTTAGCACATATAAATCCGGTCTTTAGTTATGAGAAATGTATTATGAAGAAATCAAAAACAATAACACGATATCTTAAGTAAAAAAGGTCCGGCACAGAAACGTGAAAAATCGTTTCAAATTTTCTTGTGCATGCAACAGGTAAGAACACAAGAGCAAATTTTATTCTATTGAATATTTTTTATAAACATCATCATTCGGATGAGTTAACTGACAAATATCCATTAGCTGCTTCCGATCTTTAGCAAAACTGAGAAAACTGGAAATCTTGTTTTTTTCTGAAGTATTAGGCCGAAGAGAATAATCTTTGGTAACCAAGAAACACATTTTGTAAATACTTATCGAATCCTACTAAAATTTTGTCTAATTTGCCCAACAATTCCAAATTACAATTTCTTTTTGTAGTTTTCGTACCCTAAATAAGTGCTATATTTAGCCACACAACAAATCAATAATAAAAAAATTTCCCATATGGTGCGAACGTTTTACCTGTCACCGTATACAGACTTTTCAAAAATAACTCGGCACTATTACTAACTTTTTTTTATTAAAGTTACAGATCCGGTTAAATTAGCAAACTAGTAGTATTTTTTTGCGCTGATTGCAACGATGCATACAAACAAAAAAATGAACAACGCGTTTATGAAGTAAAGGGAAAAGAACACTTTTTTTTAATAGAACACCCTGTATATTATTTGACCAATCGATAGAGAATAAAATTCTAAATTAAAATTATTCTTTATCATTTTATCGAAAATTAATAAATAAAGAAGATATTTTGATTTTTTACAAATTCATTAAAATGGCTGTGTTTCAAGAACAAAACATTTGAAAACCGTGTATGTATTTGAAAACATTAATTTTGGTTTATTTGTTTATTATAAAAGGTGTTTTTGTCTGAGTTTTGTAAATATCTTTTAATAAAAGGAATTTTCATAAGATGCATGTTCTGGGCCATAAAATGCATCTTATGAAAAAATTTTTCTA
The DNA here is from genome assembly GCA_036172665.1 of Prosopocoilus inquinatus. NCBI lineage: Eukaryota > Metazoa > Arthropoda > Insecta > Coleoptera > Lucanidae > Prosopocoilus > Prosopocoilus inquinatus. Next base: position 24,809,879 of record CM069879.1, read on the forward strand.
ATACTTCAGAAAAAAAGATTTCCGGTTTTCTCAGTTTTGCTAAAGATTTGAAGCAGCTAATGGATATTTGTCAGTTACCTCATCCGAATGGTTAGCTTATTCATTTATGTTTATAAAAAATATTCAATAGAATAAAATTTGCTCTTGTGTTCTTACCTGTTGCATGCACAAGAAAATTTGAAACGATTTTTCACGTTTCTGTGCCGGACCTTTTTTACTTAAAATATCGTGTTATTGTTTTTGATTTCTTCATTCATTTCTTCTTCTTTCGCTCTTGTGATGTTCTTCTATAAGAACTCTTAAGCGTATGGTTTCAGAGAATTGAAGTGAAGGACTTGTAATGATATCAATAATTTCCCTTAATTTTATCCATAACTGCCAAAGCTCCAGATCTTGAGGAACTAAATCACCAATTACTAAGCCAAAATATCTGGACAAAAACAACATTTCTGATGCTGACATTTTTAAACCATTTTTTAAATTGGAAAGCACTACCTTCTGTGGTTTATTTCTTTTTTCTATTTCACCACAATTAAATGCACCAATGCGATCATTAAAAGTGCTCAGAGAAAATAATCGATAGTCACAAATAAGTTTATATAATATAAAAGTCATGTCATAGACACATACACCTTCGAACATGTCATGCATAATGTCTACACTAACATTGTTTGTTACATGAATATCTTGTAATTCATGCCAAATACAAGGCTCCTTTACACCTGTTTGTGAAATGTGATGAGCTAAGTCAGATTCGTAATTTTCTTCTGTTCTTAGCAGAGTGTCATCGCTAACGCATAAAAATTGTGAATCAGCTTTATGTATTTTACAAAACCTACATCTGTAATTTGCAGAAAAACATTCTGTAAAACCCAGCACAGAATGGACACCCAAATTATCTCCCAAAATCAGGCCTAATTTGAAATATATTCTCTCATCTGAAATGCCATTATTCACAATAATGCCATCAGTCTCTAAAAATTTTAATTCTTCAATAATTTTATAAAAGATTTTCTTGTTGCCAAATACTTTTTTTTATCACGAGAATGGAATAAAGCAAATAAATATTACTTAATTTTGAGAGTAAATGTTGAGGTAAACAAGGTATTGTGAAGTATACCGCCCCTAACTTATTGATGCCCGCATGTGAACCTAAACAATTCCCAACTTCGTAATCATCGTAGTAAATAAACAATGGCAATATAGTTTTCTCATTGGACATGAATTGTTTCCAAATATTGCCTTGTAGTTGTAACATATTTTTTCAGTTTTTAAATTCACAATGCAGTTTTTAGTTTGATTTAAAATATCTGGTTTTTCCAGAATACATTTCAGTACTTTACGAATAGGTATAAATTTTCCTTTCACTTCCTTTGGTGCAAATGTCGTATCATTATTATGCGTTACGAAATGCATAGCATGGCTGATAACATAATCCTCAGGTAGTATAAATAATTTGGAATTTTCGAAATATTTTATACGTTTGTATTCAGTGTCGAAATCATTAAAAGCAGTGCAACACATTTCAAACACATCTGTGAACGTTTTAATAACATCACCATTGCAATTTAAAACTAATAACTGTGCAAGTACCATTTTTTGTAAATCTTTGAATACAGTGTGAAAAAGAATTTGAAAAGATTGTACAATATATTGTACAAAGCTTCGAGGAATCAACGAATTATTATACATTTCAGAAAATTTATGTATTATTGAATTTTTTAACAGTTCTTCTATTTTATTAATGTTCACTGTTTCTTGTTCCTCTTCAAAATCAGAATTACTATGTAGCGTTTTATCTTCCAGTTTTTCAATTTCTAATGTATTTTCACATAAATCTGAATTAAAATTTTCTGTATGCACTGTATTCAATATTGCATCTGTGTTATGAATCTTCAAATGCTTGATGAAACAATTACGATTGGTAAATTGCCGTTGGCAATTATTTTGAATGCAAACGTACAAACTGTGGTGTTTCAAATTATGAGAAATCTTTAAGTGAAAAGTTAAAGCTTTGATAGAGAGTACTATCTTATAACATATGTAACATTGAAACATAGTGGCATATACAAAAATAAACTGCACAGACAATTACTCATGAAAATGATCAATCCTCAGATATTTTCTTGAGATCAGATATTAATTGTGATACAGACACATAGTGATGATCACGTTGTGTGTGTATGTCGTAAATGTAATTTTGCAAAAATGTCCACACATTGTCGGATTCTTTGGGGTAATTTGTTTTTAACATGTGAAAACATTTAAAACATACATCAATAGCTTTCAACGGAGATTCTACATTATATAATTGCTTATTTATATGTACGTAGCTGCTTACGACTTTTTCTGGATTTTCGGCCACAATTATTGATAATGGTTGTGCACTAAGTTTAAATTTTGACAACTTCTCTTCACGTTCTTCGAGATTCTTTGTTATGTCTCCTGCAGAATCCAAGAACATCACAAATCCGCGCTGTATTTCCACTTTAGATGGCCTCCAATGCAAAGTAGGTTTTTTGCTTTTTATATTTATTCCTGATAGCAATAAAGGCAAAATTTGTAGGGCAAAAAGCTCTCGTGAGGCTAGAACAAAATAAATATAAAAAATAGGATACATTTCTAACGTATAAAGTATATACCGTGAATTTATTTTAACATAAAACATGAAACTGTCATTTTGAATAGTAATATTTTACTTTAAAATATAATATCACGGTATGTGAAACTATACGGGGTGTTTCACTTAAGGCGGATTCTTTCCTACCTCTCTAGATATTAATTTTACGAAAAAATGTTTCAAATGAAAGTTTCACTGTATCATGTGGAGCATATTCTAAAATTAGTTTAACGTATACAGAGTGTTCCATTTAGTCTGGGCGTTAGGTCACTTCCTTATTTTAAATGGAACACCCTATATATTTTTACATTTTCGGATTCTGGACTGAATTTTATCTGACTTTATGTATCAAACATAGGTGCTAAAGTAATCTGTTTTCCTGTTATTCAATTTTTTATTAAAAAATTTCCTGTTGCACTAGTTCATACAAATGCAAATATCTTTCAAACAAATGACGTTAGAGACTTGTAATTTTTTGCAAAAGTTTCATCTTGAAACGCTTTTTTAATTATACTGTCAAGAAAAATTCCAAGCAACATAAGTTCTTACAAAAAAATTAATAAACTTGAGAATGTTCAAATTACGATAACTATTTCTTTTTTAATGGAGTGCCATATATCTTTTACCATTACTAGATGCGCTATTTAATTCTCTTTTCAATGATAATAGGGTTGTCGAAATCTGTCGTTAATAGTTTTTCAGTATTTAGATTTTTCTCTACGATTTTTAAAAATACAAGAAATATTGTGGCATTTGTTATTTGCTATGGTTACAAAGCACATAAACTCTTTGTTTATCTTCACCCTAAGATTATTAAGTATTATGCGACATTCAAAAAGTTCAAATAATTTTTAAGAAGGTCTCTTACGCAAGAAGACATAATTTTACACTTGCCATGATATCCAAGCTAATGAACCCTAAGAAAAATCTTCTATTATTGTCATTAGATGCATGTAGATTTAACAACACGTGCTTCAGTAGTTGGAACGTTATTAAACGAATTCGCTGTTTTATGATACCCTAGAATGCGGTCAAATGAAGATACTGAGCAGTCCACCTTACTGATCCTCCTCCACTAATCCACTTATTGGTTAAAAAAAATTCCAACAGTTAAAATACGTCTTGTTGTATCCATATGCATCTATTTACATCAATAGAAGTTTCTTTATAGGGTTTGATAGCTTCGATATCCATGGCAAGAGTAAAATCCGTACCTATCACGTCTTCTTACGTAAGAGACCTTCTTAAAGTTTAATTTTAACTTTTTGAATGTCGCATAGTACTTAATAATCTTAGGGTGAAGATAAACAGTTTGTTTGCTCTGTAACCATAGAAACTAACAAATGTCACAATATTTCGTGTATTTTTAGAAATCGTAAAGAAAAATCTAAATACTGAAAAAACTATTAACGACAGATATCAACAACCGCATCCAATAATGGTACAAGATATATGGCATTCCATTTAAAAAAATTAGTTATCGTAGTTTGAATATTCTCAAGTTTATTAATTTTTTTGTAAGAACTAATTTAGCTGGGATTTTCTCTTGACGATGTAACTCAAAAAGCGTTTCAAGACGAGACTTTTGCAAAAAAACTACGAGTCTCTAACGTCATTTGTTCGGAAGATATTTGTATTTGTTTGAGGTTCTGTAAGAGCAATAATTAAAAAAAAAGGTTGAATAACGCGAAAACGGTTTCGATTAGACCCTATGTATGGTGCACAAAGTCACCTTAGAATTCAGCCCAGAATCCGAAAATGTAAAAATATATAAGGTGTTCCATTTAAAATAAAGAAGTGACCTAACGCCCAGGCTAAAGGCAACACTCTGTATACGTCAAACTAATTCAAAAATATGCTCCACATGATATAGTGAAACTTTTATTTAAAACTTTTTTTCGTAAAACTAAAATCTACAGAGATATGAAAGAATCCGCCTTAGGTGGAACAGCCTGTATAATTGAAGAAAACTAAGCAATTCAGCAACTCATAATTTGATTTGTTACTTATCTAACGAAAATCTCTTACCATCAGTTTTTATGCAATCTGCATTCTTTTCAAATAAATTTTTAATGTAAACGTCTTTTTTTGTTTGTGCCACTTGTAAAATTTGTTTTGCGCAAAGTGGCCATTTGTTATACAAGTGGTTGGAATATGAATTATATATTTGATCGAAGTCAATCTGAAACTAATAAGAAAGTTTATTTCAGTTAATTTAAATTAATTATTTAAAAGCACACTTCAGTTTTTAATAAAAATTCTTATATTTGTATGTAGGTAGCGTGAAAATTAACTAGCGGATAAATTCTACACTTTCAAGACGATCGACTTTTTCAATAAACGCAATAAACAATTTTGTCTAATTCTTTGCCCTTTCCGGGAAATATTTTTAATACTACAGGGTGTTTTAGAAAAGCTGGGCGAGTATTTTATTTTAATGGTACCCTCCCAATTTTGTGATTGTAATTTTGAATTCTGCTCAAACCTTTACAAATTTTTCATATAAGTCAACTGTTTTCGAGATATGGACGCTTGAAGGTACATACGAAATAATTTAAATTTTATTTAAGTGATAATTAATATATAATAGCATCGTTATGAAAAACTAAGGTGAAAAAGAGGATATAGCTGTACTAAAAGTTAACAATTTTTAATTTTCAGTCTGTTAAACGTTAAAAATTATCAACTTTCAAGGGTCAATATGTGAAAAAGTTGACTTTTAACAAGTGGTCACTCAAGTGAAAAATATGGAAAATTTTGAGAATTCAAAATTTAAAAAGAAAATAGGATACCATTTAAAAAAATAAAGGTTACACTCGGCCCAGAAAATACCCTGTAGTATAAAAAATATTTCCTGAAAAAGGCACAAAAATTGGGATCTGAACGTTTTTAGAAAACATTGATCGCCTTGAAAATGTCAAATTTATCATATAATAGCTTTTTATTTAATATTTCTTTCAGGTATATGTTTTAATGCATTCAAATATTATAAACTGTACTACTTACCAATCTGTATCCTAGTGGTTCTTTAAAAGCAGGGTAAGTATTTATGTAGGAATCAATTGTTTCTAGGTCATCAAGCCTCTTTAGTGTAGTATTTTTCCACTTTTCCTCGACTTCCGTTTGTGGTTGACAATTGTTTTTTAGCCACTGAATATCCTCAAGGATGTCATTACTTACGTTTATATATTTTTCAGGATCTATTAAAAAAATATTTTGTAGCTAATCTACAGGATCTTAATAAAAAAAACTATACAACGTCCATATCCAATACTCAATACAGGCTGTCCACGATATATGTTCACTCTTCTCCAATTCTAATTTTTTACATAAAATTCGGGATCGATAAATTAAATAAAAGGCTCGATTTTCCGACATTTTCGCAGAAAGTGATATCAACTTTCTTATTTTAAATGGAATGGCCTGTATATTTTTACATATTTGAAATCTACAGGTCATTGTGAATCCGAATATGTATCACTTGATAATTTTGGTTTCCATGACAACGAAATTTTTTTTTGTTTTTTTTTCAATTTGCAAAGCTAAAAATCCTATATTTTCGTTCTAATGTGATCAAGTAATTCGACAAAGGCCCCTCTTTTGATTGTATTTTAGTTTTTAACATTTTTATGTCACATTAAATTTTAATTAGGTCGCAAAATGTTCCATTTGAAAAAAATAAGTTACGACCTAATGAAAATGCAATCAAAGGAAGGGCTTTCTCGATCCCGAATTTTAGGTAAAAAATTAAAATTCCAGAAGAGTGAACATATATCGTGGACATCCTGTGTTGAGTATTGGACATCGGTTTATTAGAATTTTTTCTTGTTTTGATCTCTACTATCACCTGCCAAACGTTGTATAGTTTTTTTATTAACACTGCATGTGCACTGCATAGTAAAAAAATGTTACCTGCACTTATTTCCGGAGTTATTAATCCATAATTCTTAAAGAGTTTTCTCATATAAATGTAGGCACTGTACAATTTCCCACGAGCAGCTTTTGGCTTTTTGTCAGTATAACTTTTCATGTACGGTACGTAATAGGTTTCAGCTCTTTCATGTAAAAATATTTTGTTAATTTCATCTGCTAATTCTCGAAATCTTTCAGATGTAATTCTACAAATACAAGTCATCATTTACAAACCTTACAGAATTATTCATTTTGTAAAAATGCAAATCAAAAATAAAAAATCTAAACAATCCAAAGTTCGTATCAAAAAACAATAAAATCTTGAGTAAGAAATAATATTCAAAATTAAAATAAATTGTATTTGCCTAAGGCCACTCATAAAATTATTGATGACCTATGATTTATATTAATCTTTTGTTAGTCATTACAAAATAATATTCAGTTATTACTAGAAATTATTTTACTTTAGTAAATAAATTAATTTAATAAAGCTCTTTACATTTCACTGTTCAAGAGCTAAACACAAACTACTTACTACATGAAATTTATATTGCTCCTAGCCTGAACCTATTTTAATTTATTTTTAAAATTATTTTCTGCATAACTTAATTACTCTTAAATACAAACTTCAATGTTACAAATCGATGGTGTCAAATCAATACCACGCAAGTCTTATATGATTTGTATTAAACTTACATGGTAACAACCAAAATTTTTATTAATTTTCTATTTCTTAATTGTATTGCATACCTCTTAATGTTGCTTTTCTGCAATTCATGTCGAACAATCAATTCCGCCAGTTTGTTTCGCATAAATGAACCACCACTAGCATTATAGCTCGCTGCTATTAGCTTCCCTTCTTCTGTTGTTGAAAGCAGTTTTTGTACAGTCTATATAAAACAATCAAATTGTGAATTTTAAATTTTGAACATTTTAAATGCGACAATCTTATGAAGGTATTTGTTGTTCGTTCGGAAATTAATTATCAGTGAATGTAATTATAAAAATATTTCTGTTTTCTCTTGTAAGAACTGTTATTCAGTTATTTTAGAGCAACATTTTTATCAATGTAATTTTTTTAATAAAGCAATATATTCAAAAACTTACAGAATTTTTGTCAATTGTATTTATTGTGTACGGAAGTCCAACACTTGCCCGTTGTTTATACGGAAGAGGTTTCAAATTTTCTAAAATAATCAATAAATAAATAGTGTTTTAAAATACAAAAGAAACTTACCAGTGGACACATTTTGCAAATCTGATAAAGACGACGACGACGACTCGATGGTTTCAGTAGTACTGTCAGATATGCAATCAAGAGAAATAAAGTCTGATTCGCACGCCTAAATTGAGGAATACTTTTTACATGTTTTTTCTACAAGACTTAAAAACAAAAAAAGATATTAGTCACAACTTACTAGATTTACAATTTCACGTTCATATTTTATAATGAATTTCTTTCTTTTTCCTAACGACGGAATTAATTCCTTTATGTCACTCTGTGTAAGTGAAACGAATGCGTCGTAATCTATATCATTATCTAAAACAATTCGCACTTACAGCCGCAATGCTCATCTAATAATAAATAAGACTTTTGTTCAACATACCTGCAAATGTTTGACACAGTTCTTCAAGTTGCCACTGTTTTAAAATATCTCCTACATTCTTCTCCATCTTGCCAATTCACAGATAAACCGTTTAGTTTTTTAACGCAGTAAAATATAAAATGTGCATCGTATCTATGCGCATTAACTTAACATCAGGCGATCGTCCACCAGTCGCCACCCCTCTTGTATTTATTCCTGCATGCTTTGCAGTAAATATTACTACATTGAATAATGTCTTTCTAGTAATCTGTATGAGTTACATTTGCTTTGCTGTAGCAAGATGAATTACTTTTTCCAAAATATTCGTTAACATATTATTTACATATACACAACAAATTGTAATAGATCTTTATGTAACAGTCTACTAATAATTACCGTAATTTGAATGTGTATACTATCAAAAAACTGTACACACTATAATTGCATTTTTTTTAATACAAACTTTTTCATACTGTTAGAACAATCGCGTAGAATTCATATTTACAAATATGACAATATTAACTGCAAAATTTTATTAATAAGTTTGTAGTCCCGTGTTCAATACCGATTCTTTCTGTGTACACTCAAACATTATTAGATGTCATTATAAGTTCTAAATCTGAGGTGATGACTAACGCCGAAATGGTTTCTTCACACGGGATCTCGGATCACTATTTGGTAACTTGTAATTTAATGTATCCTAAACCCTGCCTTCTTGTTTACAGAAATTTTAAATATTTTGATTATGATAATTTTAAATTGGACGTTTTAAATATTGATTGGGATGTAATTTTTAGATTAACTAATGTCAATCATATGGTTGATTTCCTCAATTATAACATTCATTCGGTTTTTGATGTTCATGCTCCTTATAAAACTATAAAAATTAGTAACCTTTTGCTCCTTGGTTGACAGACACTCTTAAAGTTATGATCAAATTACGCAATAATGCTTACTCTAAATATAAACGGTCTAGGTCTTCCCGCGACTGGTTATATTATAAACAATTAGGCAATTACATCACAAGCGCCATACGACGCAAAAAGAAAGCTTATTGTGGCGCGCCAACCGGCTTAGCGCAAGGCGTCAAGAAGTCGGTTCGCTGTTATGTGTCATCGGCCGTCACGCCACCGGGGCCTACATCGAACAGACTAGATTTCTCCAGCATGGAGGATTCCAGACGGCAGCAAATGATATAAAATCGCCCGGAGTTGACTCACCAGTCAGTCTAATTCGAACAGCGATCGTCGAAGTTAGATTTTAGTGTGAAAATAAATTGTTACAAATAAATTAGTTTTTAAGCTTTATTAAATTACGGTTAAGTTTTTATCGAGTTTTATTCGTTTAAATAAATAAATTAAAACCCTTGAAACGTAACAGTGGTGTCGGTGTGCGGGTTTGTGCAAATAAATAAACAATTTAAAGTAAATTAAATTTAATCAGATTATTAAATAAGTACAGTATCGGAAAAAAAAACAATGGCTACGAGAAAAGTGTTGTTGAAAGACTTAAAAGTGGCCGAATTAAAAACCGAATTGGAAGAACGAGAGTTAGAAACCTGTGGTTTGAAAGGCGCACTTCAACAGCGTCTCCGATCCGATTTGTTAACAGCTGGTGAAGATCCAGAGACCTTCCTTTTTGAAATTTCGTGTGGTCCCGTCGATTTTAATAAAATCTTGAAAGATGAACTTCGAGAACAATCCAGAAATTTCAAGGACGAACTTCGAGAACAATCCAGAAATTTGGACGAGAAGTTTCTAGAACAGTCTGGAAATTTAGAGAAGCTTAGAGAACAATCCAGACATTTAGAGGATAAGCTTCTAGAACAATCTGGAAATTTCAAGGACGAGCTTCGAGAACAATCCAGAAATTTAGAGGAGAAGCTTCTAGAACAATCTGGAAATTTCAAGGACGAACTTCGAGAACAATCCAGAAATTTAGAGGAGAAGCTTCTAGAACAATCTGGAAATTTCGACAAATTACAAAATAAATTGTTGGAACAATCTAGAGACTTAGACGAGAAATTTCTAGAGCAATCCAGAAATTTCGACGAGAAACTTCTAGAACAGTCCGGAAATTTGAAGGGTGAATTTCTAGAACAGACGAAAGGACTCGAAGATAAACTAGTGGTAAAAATATCGGAAGAAACAAGAAACCTGCAAGAAAATGTGGAAGAAATAATATTCCAGCAGGATAACAAAATCAAAAATCTGGAACAAATCATGGCGGGGTTGCGAGTGTTCGGGGATCAGCCACCAGTAGAAGTACTAGAAAATAATGAAACCCGAATTGTGGAAGGACCAGCAGAAAATTCTAAACTGAAAATAAAACCACCAACGTTCGATGGAAAGTCTTCTTGGCCGAACTACTTCAAACAGTTCGAAGCAGCAGCAAAGGCGAACAGATGGACGGCCAGCGAAAAAGCCACTTCGTTAATTGTGGCTTTGAGAGGGGACGCTATCGATGTGCTACAGACGATGCCGCCAGAGGAACAAGAAGACTTCGACAAGCTGGTGAATAGGATGGAAATGCATCTGACCGAGGTATACCATGCGCAGTTGAGGAATCGCTGTCAGAAATCCGGAGAAACTCTTCAGGAATTCGAAGCAGACGTTGCGCGTCTGGCCCAGTTAGCATATCCCACAGCTCCTGTTGAATTCCTCAAATGTTTGACGGTGCAGACCTTCATAGATGGAATCCGTGACCCAGACAACCAGCAGGCATTGAGAATGACCCATCCGAAGACGTCCAAGAACGCATTGGCTTATGCCTTGGAATTTGAAGCGGCGAGACGAGTCTCAAGAGGGCATGTCAAGGTGCGAGCGGCTATGGACTTCCAAGAGGAAGAAGAGAAAGAATCCGCTAACGCCAAGGTGGGATCTGCTATAAAGGAGCGACCCAGGGAGTATACCACCGCCGAGGATGTTCGCCGCATTGTGGAACAGGTCTGCAAGCAGAAGAAGCCGCTGGTGTGTTGGAATTGCCAGGAGGAAGGACATGTTCGCAGGCGATGTCCAAAACCCAGACAGGATCCAAGGAAGCCACAGTTAAACTAAGCCGGGTCGGTGCAGAGGGGCAAACGTCGACCCGTATTCAAAGGCCCCCAAAGACGAAAGCCAAACAAGTAATATCCCTACGGCAGTTAACCAGCAGTGTCTTCGTGGATGTCACCATTGATGACATTCCTCACACCATGTTGTTGGATACGGGTGCGACGAAGACCATCCTAAGACCCGACGTCATTAAGTCATCTGGACGCACCGAGCCGACCAAGTGGAAACTGAAAACTGCAACTGGAACATCAGCAACTGTCCACGGTGAAGTAGAGGTTATCATCACCATTGGTTCAACTCCAATAAAACACCGTGCACTGGTGGCAGATATAGAGGACGAGGCAATTTTGGGCATGGACGTCATGTGTGCCCACGGGTTCCAATTGGACTTAAAGCGTGGCGTGATGGCGGTCAATAATGAGGAGTTGGTTCTACATCAACGAGGGGACGTGGCCGCTCGAGTAGTCCTCGCTGAAGACGTTGTATTACCCAGCAGGACTGAGGTTATCGTCGACGCAAAACTGGACGGTGTTTTTCAAGATGGGCAAGTCATTATGGTTGAACCTAATACTGATGATCAAAGGATTGGAAGAGGAGTCCTCGTTGGGAAAATGTTGTTGACGGCGAAGAAGGAAGTACCTGTCCGCCTGATGAACGTCAATTGTTTCTCTGTCAATATCAAGAAAGGAACAATCTTGGGAAGCTGCACCATGGTGTTCTCCATCTCCCGGCAACTTGAAACAAACGTGCCAGAAGCGAAAGTCCCAAAGAAATTATGGGAAATGATTATGTCAACAGCCCAGGAATTGACTCCAGACCAGAAGACAAAAGCAAAGAATCTGATCGGCCGTTATCAAGATGTATTCGAGGTAGAAGATGGATCCAAGGGAAGAACTGATGTCGTGAAACACAAAATAGAGACTGGAGAAGAAAGACCTATCCGTCAAGCTCCAAGGCGATTACCGTTGGCAAAGCGTGAGGAAGCGGAACGCATTATTCGCGAGATGGAAAAGGATAATGTGATAGAACCATCAAGCAGCCCGTGGGCGTCACCAGTAGTGCTTGTGAAGAAGAAGGATGGGTCCACCAGATTCTGTGTAGACTACCGGTTACTCAACAATGTCACCAAGAAGGACAGCTAACCCCTGCCACGGATTGATGATACCCTGGACACCCTAGCCGGCTCAAAGATCTTCTCAACTTTGGACTTAAAGAGTGGATATTGGCAAGTGGAGCTGGCGCCCGAAGATCGAGAAAAGACGGCGTTTTCCATTGGTATGGGTCTGTGGCAGTTCACAGTGATGCCATTCGGATTATGTAATGCCCCAGCGACATTCGAGAGGTTAATGGAGACGGTTTTGAAAGGTCTGTCTTGGACAACGTGCATGGTGTACCTTGATGACATAATTGTCGTGGGAAAGACGTTCGACGACCACCTAAGGAACCTGGAAGGAGTGTTCCAGCGGCTTCGCGGAGCTGGCCTAAAGCTTAGCCTCAAGAAGTGTCACCTGTTCCAGAAGGAAGTGAATTACCTGGGGCACATTGTTAATGGAAATGGAATCGCCGTGGACCCTGTGAAGATTCAGGTGGTGAAAGACTGGCCAACTCCCAGAAATAAACACCAAATAAGGAGTTTCCTTGGCCTGTGCACTTACTATCGGCGCTACGTTCCTGGATTTGCAGACATTGCTAAGCCGTTAACAAAACTCACTGAAGAAGGTCGTCCATTTGAATGGGACCAACAGTGTCAAATTGGCTTTGAACAACTAAAGCAGTACTTGGTTAGTACTCCTATTCTGAGTTATCCTCTCCCGGAAGGCAAGTTCGTCGTGGACACTTCTACAAGTACTTGTATGGTAGACGCTTCCTGCTGAGGACCGACCACGCCGCTCTAAAATGGCTTCTCCGTTTCAAGAACCCAGAAGGGCAAGTTGCACGAGGGATCGAACGACTTCAGGAGTACGATTTTGAAATTCAGCATCGGGCAGGAACTAGCCATCGAAATGCCGATGCTTTGTCGAGAAGACCCTGTGCCGAAGACTGTAAGCACTGTAGTCGTTTGGACGAGAAAGTAGCCACGACTGCGAGGACAGCCATAGTTGACGACAAATGGCAAGACGAAGAACTGCGAAGAGACCAGAAGAACGACCCGGATTTGAAATTAGTGCTAGAGTGGAAAAGCAGGGACGCGAGGCCTACCTGGGAAGAGGTAGCACCATGTGCACCGTCCGTAAAATCATACTGGGCGCAGTGGGACTCCATAGTGTTGGATCGTGGTCTTCTGAGACGAAGCATGGAGAATCCAGAAGGCATGGAAGAGAAGACACAGTTACTAATCCCCAAGAATAGGGTGTCAGAAGTTCTGAGGGAACTTCACGATGGAACTTCGGGAGGGCATCTGGGAGTTAAGAAGACTATGGAGAAGGTGCGCGAAAGATTTTACTGGGTGAACTGCAAGGAAGACGTGAAGGATTGGTGCAGAAAGTGTGCAGTCTGCGCAGCCAGTAACGGCCCCCACAGGCGGGGTAAGGCCCCCATGAGACAGTACAACGTTGGAAGTCCTTTTGAGAGAGTTGCCATCGATGTAGCCGGCCCGTTTCCAGAAACGAATGATGGAAACAAGTACATCGTCGTAGTAATGGACTACTTTAGCAAGTGGGTTGAAGCTTACGCCCTACCTAACCAAGAGGCAGTCACTATTGCGGAAGTCCTTGTCAGGGAATGGATCAGTCGGTATGGTGCACCTATGGAACTGCATTCAGACCAAGGAAGGAACTTTGAATCGGCCTTGTTCAAGAACGTGTGTACTCTGCTCGGCGTACGAAAGACTAGAACAACTGCACTCCACCCACAGTCGGACGGAATGGTGGAAAGATTCAATAGAACCATCAACCGACATTTGTCCAAGGTCGTTTCCGATCATCAGAGGGACTGGGACACGTACATCCTCCTGTTTCTAATGGCATACCGCTCATCCGTTCATGAGACAACAGGGGAGACTCCCGCGAAAGTGGTATTCGGGCGAGAGCCGAGACTGCCCTGCGACCTGAAGTTTGGTGTGAAGCCTGGCGAAGTCTCTGCCGACGAAGATTACGTGAGCAAATTACGCAGGAAAATGGATGACATCCACAACCAAGTGCGTCACAATATACAGACAGCCAGCGATCGGATGAAGGAGCACTATGACATAAACGCTCAACACGGGGGATACCAACCTGGAGCACTGGTCTGGCTTTATAACCCCCAAAGACGTCGATGCCTCTCCCCAAAACTGCAGACCTCTTGGGAAGGTCCTTACAAAGTAATGAAACGGATCAACGACGTCGTTTACCGCATCAAAAAGGTCCCCCATGGCAAACCCAAAGTAATCCACTTCAACCGGATAGCCCCTTACCATGGAGAAGCAGATGAAGGGACAGTACAAAGGGCGCAAGTTTCCGAAGTGAACTTCGAAACCTTCATGTCTCATCACACTGAAGGAATTAAGGCACGGTTTGGAGTGACCACGGAGAAGCAACAAGATCTTTTTAAAGTGCCACTGGAGTACAGTCTGGCCCACTGCGTAGCAGAAGACCTGAAAATGTCCAAAGGAATTGCTCAAGTGTTTAGGAAGAAATTTGGCCAAATCGAGGAGCTCCGAAGACAGCATCCCATGGTAGGCAAGAGCTTGCAGATCGGAGGCGCCACGTGCATTATTTAGTCACTAAGAAGACATCAAGCGGTAAACCTGACTATCAAAGTATGTGGAGAGCCCTGTATAGCCTGAGGAGACAGCTAATAGACAACCACCAGATGAAGTTAGCCATCCCCAAATTGGGCTGCGGATTGGACGGACTAGACTGGAGAGTAATTCGAAGCATGCTGGAAGTTATCTTCCACAGAACGGGAATTGAAGTCCTAGTCTGCAGCCACCACCCACAGGCAACAGTCAGCAACAGCAAAACCGTGGACTGCTACTTCTTCCAGACGGGAAGTTGCAAGAATGGGCCAGCATGTAGATTCCGACACCCTCCTTCTAGACTATCACCAGGAACATTTCGAGACGAAACGTTTTTAAGAAGGGGGCAGTGTGGCGCGCCACCCGGCTCACTACGTCAAACTGAAGGCGTCAAGAAGTCGGTCCGTTATGCGTCATTGGCCATCACGCCACCATCGAACAAACTCGAATTTTCCAGCTTGGAAAATTCGAGATGGCAGCAAAGGATATAAAATCGCTCGGGGTGGACTCAGGAGTCAGTCTATTCTAACAGCAATCGTCGAAGTTAGATTTTAGTGTGAAAATAAATTGTTACAAATAAATTAGTTTTTAAGCTTTATTAAATTACGGTTAAGTTTTTATCGAGTGTTTTATTCGTTTAAATAAATAAATTAAAACCCTTGAAACGTAACATTATATTCAACACCAAAGTCGTAACAATAATTCTAGTTCTATATGGAAAACTTGCCGAGGTCTTAATATTTGTCAAAACACTCGCCGTTCTGTCGACATTAACTTTATCATTGCTCATGAATTAAATAAGTAGTTTTTAGAATCGATTACTGACCTTCCAATTGACGTTAATTCCTGAATTGCTAACTAAATACGCTACCCCTTGTTTGTTTTTAATATTATCAAAATCCAGTTATTGCCATATGGTTTACGGGCCAGCATTAACTTCTCGTGATGCAAATCGATTACAAGTTATCCAAAATAATTGCATCCGATTTGCTTACGGTCTAAGGCGATGGGATCATGTGTCAAAAAAGTTAGAAGAGGCTGGCTGGTTGACTTTAAAAAACGTTGGCGTTTGCACTTAGTAAATCTAACCCATAAACTATTAATAACCAAATCTCCGCCGTATTTATACCAAAAGTTATTACGTTTTTAAGATATTAATACAGTCAATACGCGCAATAAGGATATGTTATCATTGCCTAAACATTCCACTTCAATGTTCGAACGGTCGTTTTCCTACAATTCTGCAAAATTATATAACACTCTTCCTAATCGTCTTAAATTATTGAGCTTTGAGCAATTCAAAATAAAGGTAAAACATTTCTTTTATGCTAAATACTGAACAATAAAGTTTTCTTGTTTATTCGCACTGAACTTGTTCTCTATATATTATTTAGAGAAAATTTGAGTTTGTTTGATATTAAACTTTGTGTTAATTGGATTAGTTATACGGCGGCTATGGATAGAAAAAAAGTTGCTGATTATTATCTGATGACATTTGTGAAATATAAAAAATATATTTAATCCTTTGCTACTGATTTTTGAATAAAAGAGACAAATCCTACAATTTTGGGGGCTCAACCGGGATAATGGCAAAGGTTTGAGATTAAAAAGACGTTTGAAGCCGATAGAAGACGAAAGATAAAGACGTAGACGAAATAACGAAGAGGAGGAGACAAGACGAAAGAGGAAGACGTAGCCGAAATTAGAACAATGACGAGTACACGACAAGTAGTTATTTGAAGATAAAAGAGGAATATTTAAGGCATTTTATTTAACAAGCAAGAATGGAAAATTTGGCGCAAATTGTTCCAGTGAAGAAGGCAATTTTGGCAGCACCGCGTCAAGCAGTGAATGCGTTGTATAAATTAATTTTTGAAGAAGGCGGTGATGGCTCAAATTCACAAACTTTGTCTAGCTTTGCTGGATTTCCTTTTGATGTAACATCTCAGGAATATCAGGAAAAACTGAACTATTCTACTAGATTTTCATTGGGTGATTTAGTTTCCATGTGTAATATATTGGGTCTTGATTATGTCGGTACGAAGGAACAATTAAGAAAGAAAATCCTTGCCGCGTTGACAAATATTAATGTACTGGTTGTTCAAGATGACGACAATGATGATACAAATATGGAAACTCAAGACAGTCAAGACACTGAAGCAGTTAGTGAAGATGGTGGACGTACTGACGCAAACACCGTACGTCAAAACATAAAATTCGCACTTAGTTTTAAAGATATCGAAGATTCTATAAGATCTTTCAGTGGGGACAATTCATATTCCGTTGAAAAATGGATATCAGATTTTGAAGACACGGCAGCTTTATTTGAGTGGAATGATTTGCAAAAACTAATTTTTGTGAAAAAATCCTTAACAGGACTCGCAAAATTATTCGTACAGGTATCATCAAAGATTGGAAAACATTGAAGACTATTTTACGCAAGGAATTTTCTTCCCGATTGAACAGTGTTGACTTGCATCGTATGTTTGCAGCTCGCAAGATGAAGAAGGATGAGTCTGTCCAAGAATATTATTTCATTATGAAGGAGATGATTACTAAAGGTTCAATCGACGAAGAGAGTGTTATCCAGTATGTTATAGATGGTATTCCAGATGAAATTGCGAACAAAGCCAACCTGTTTGGAGTTAAAAATTTTAATGACTTCAAAGAGCGATTGAAGGTCTACGAAAAAATGAACGAGCTAAGAAGCAACAAATTGGGCAAAGGAAAAGTTGACTCATCAAGAGCCACTGCAACTTCTCCAACGTCCAACATCCCTCAGCACGGATTGCCAGAGAAGAACACATCCAGAACTATCAAAAAGGACGAGAGGTGTTTCAACTGTGGTATGTTAGGTCATCGTTCAAAAGATTGTAAATACATAAAGCTAGGTAAGAAATGTTTTAAATGATTTTGTGATAAACAAAGTCTAGATAAATCTGTGTCTAACAAAATATATATTTAAACTATGCCAATAAAATGTACAAAGAAGTCGTTGTCGAAAAATTAACACTAAATGCTTTAGTAGATACCGGTAGTAATCTGTCGTTGTTGCGTGAAGATGTTTATAATTTGATTACTGACTTAAAATTAAATGGTCCAAAAGTATCGTTGACCGGTTTTGGAAATGGAGAAATACAGATGCTTGGTTGTTTTCAAATAAATATTAAGATTGACGACAACGACTACTTTATAAGACTTCATGTTGTACCTAGACATGCGATGAAAATGAAAATGATAATAGGTTGCGATTTCTGTATGATGGCCGAGATAAACATAACTAAAGACGGAGTTTCAATAAAGAAACTAGAATCTCAATCTCCTTTCCATATTATGCAAACGAATGTATGGTCGAATGGATCAAGTATAAATACGACTGATGAAAATATGCGTAAAAAAATTGAAAATTTTATTAGTTCGTATGTACCCAATAAATGTAAGTCGACTGATATAGAATTACGAATTAGTTTAAAAGATGATAAACCAATTTATCAAAGACAATAAATAAATAAACAAATAAATAAAGATATTAAAAATATGCTATTTACATTAAATGTTCAAACAAATTTCCATTTTGGGGGCCATTCTACTGCACTACCTTTTCCTATCCACTTTTGAGGAAATATTTCATTTAAGGCTGTTTGCTCGGCCCCAAAATCGTTTTTCCCATTTCCTGGGCTTATTTTTCATTAAAATTTTTCGCGAAAAATTTTTAAATAGATTCTGTTAGGCGGCTAAAGGCTCGTTTTTCGAGAATTGCCAAAAAGGCCTTAAAAAAAATTAAAATTAAAAAAATTCGAAAATGTAAGCCTTTAGCCGAAATTTCGCAGTATTCAATAATAATAAACCGTTTAGTTTTTTTTTTTTTTTAAAAAAATAAGGTCAGGAAATGGGAAACAAATTTAAAATTTTCGGAATGAAATCGCTGAAATCAAATGTGGTATGTGATACACGCTAGCTCCGCCTTCGGGCCTAGTGCAAGAGGGGCGAATTCGCACATTCATTCTCCCGATTTAGTGACAGATGAAGAGTGTGAGTGAGAGCGAATACGTTTCAGTGCGTGTATGAGTGAAACACAGAGTACACGCACCGTAAACACACGAACGCTACCGAGCGCTGCCAGAAAATAATTCTACAAAGATTTCTCTTTTCAGAGTCTTGCTTTTTGGTAAATTTTTTACGCTACATTGAAACAAACATTTTTGTCATAATAAACTTCTGCAATTCTGGTAGTCATGCACTTAATTAGTTTTAAAAAGGGAATGTTCAACATTTTGCTCAATATTTTGTTATTTATTTGTGTACACATTTACCTTGACATCATTAAAAATGCCTGTTAATGCATATAATTAATATTATGTGATAACACAGGAATAAACAATGAGTAAAATGGGTCGGTGATGTAACATTTGGAATATCAAGTTCACCCAAATAGTGAAACGGAACTGCGTCAAATAATTTTTGTTTCTACACAACTAATTGAATAAAATATAAATACTTGATGAATACGAGGATTCAGATCTCATCAACTGTAACCTAATCTACAACCACGGTTTCAAATTTGTAAGTGCATCTGCATTATACGATATTTTTAAACATTCGTCAAGCATCTCAAAAAAAAAAATTAAAAGCTTGTTTTTGATCCTGTTAATATTAACATTCTGGTGATAATAGTGCGGCCATTTTGAATCATATTGTACTACACACCAAAAGAATCTGGAACACGTAATACGTTCTGTTGTAAATACGAGCAGTTAATTATTGTTGCTATCATGTATTCGTCCGTTTGTTTATTTCCGTGTTTTTTAAGTTTCTGTAGAAACAAGTTTAAAATTGCATTCAAACTAATAGCGTTTTCCACTGGCTGCATTAGTGCGCACTGAGTGTATTTCCAACTCGGTTCAGCTTTATGTAATAAAACGAGATGGAGATACACTCAGTGCATACCGGTGCAGCCAGCGGAAAACGCTATAATAAAATAACTCAAATATGTATGCACAACAATTGTCTCAATTTTTTTTTAGTGGACATAGTACAGTTAGATATTATATGGCATTATATAATATGGAATCTTGCAGAGCAGATTTCAAATACAGATCTATTTCAGAATTGTCACCAGATTATCAGAAAGAGGTTTCAACTGTCCAGATCGATCAGGATCGTTATTTTAATTTCCTTTTAAAGCCAATATAGGCAGCATATGTTCTAAATGAAAATATTTTAACTTCGGCTTCATGTTATGCCAAAAATTGTCATCTTTTTTAATCTGAAAAAGAAAACGTATTACAGGTGGGTTGTAAATGTAAATTGCTTGTTATTTTTTCTAAAATCGTCTATAATTTCTATTTTATACACTAGTCTTCAAAACCAAATCGGTTTTACTTATTTTTATTGTCAAAATTATAGCTTTCGTGTGCTTAAAAGTTGAAACTATTACAAAAATAATCTTATACGATTTCAGAAAAAAATAATGTATTATGGTGAATTCAGAACTTTCTTGACGTTTATGTAAATAACATTACTTGTTCACATATCATTCCCAAAGGTGTCCATACAACGAATACAACTATTCGTTAAAGCCAACTGCCCTTGAATCTGATAATAGTAGATATGTGTTTTCTTCAGTTTCACAGTATTGCCATCCAAAAAGAAATAGGGCATAACTTTCATCTTTGCTGCTTCCTGAGGAGTTATTTTGAACTTCGCTAACTTATAGGGACACTTGATCTCAATTATAGCATCCTCACCAACTAGTCCATCAGGACTAGCTCCAAGATACGGCATTTCTTTAGATAATAAATAATCTGCCGTTCAACTTTATGTCCAAATTCCTGTGAAAATTGTTTTCTCGCAATTTCTTCATGGTTACGGCACCAATTTGTAACTATACTTTTGAAAAATTAGAGGAAATTAATTTTTACGCCAATTTTTTGGCATCAGTTGTTTGACGTCTTTTACAGACAATACCAAATTTCGTTGCTGTTAGTCTTCGCTCTTTATGCCATTTCACTTTGGTGTTTTGGCCAACAGTGTTTCTCTCTAACGATTCTAACTCTACCTGGGTCCTGCTCAAGTAGTCCATTAAAGATGATTTCTTTTCTTCTAAGTTTTTAAGAGAGATCACCTCTTCTATTAGTGCGTAGTCACCCTCAGCTTCGGCTGCCTGTTTTCTTTTCTGCCTTGCCGTGCTCTGCATTTTCGGTAAAAACGTCTCCTACGCAACTTTGACGTGTACCCGGATAGAAAGATGATTAAATTAGCAAAAAGGTGCAGGTTCGAGAGCTTATTAAGAATCCATTTTCAAATATTACTTGTCATGGCCAACTTGATTATATTGAGATGCGGTTTGAACTAGTTTGCACGATAATTTAAGTACTTTTATGGGCACTTAATAAAACTAATCCCATTTTTACAAATTTTCAATAATCTAACCTAACCTTAAAATTTTAAATTGGTGATTTTGTTGGCCCTTTTAAGAGAGACTTTTTTCTAAATGCAATGATGTATCACATGATATGGAAACTTCTTAAAAATTTTGGGAAACAGAACTTATTCTTTTTATGAATAGAAATCGCTAGTGCCATGATCACAAAACTTTGTTATCGAGACTGTTGCAAGCTAACCGCGCCCTTGTTAACGTTGGTAATAAACGGACGTTTACATTACATACATATTTGTATTATACATGTGTCCTACATATTGTTTGACAAGTCTAGAATGAATCTGAAATTTGTCTCATACTACTATTACATTTTTCATGTATTTGACATGTATCCGACATGTTTTACCAGACAGATTTGTATTCCAAATTAATGGAAAACACAGCAATCGCAGACCATACAAAGGTACTTTACGCACGTGCAGAATAGTTAGCTGTTTTAAACTATTAAGCGATCTGATGGTTTGTGACGATGGAGTGATCCAAAAAGAGCATAGTAATATTATGCTGCCGCGGCCAAAAACAAAAATTGATTGTCATCTTTCACGAGCGATACTTTTTTTTTGTTATTAAATACTAGATATGTACCGAACAGGTCACATAGTGTAAACGATGTCCTGTGCTAGTATTTGTCGAAGACTTGTGCTAAAGATTCATCACAAGACAAGTCGACAGTTTTGTAAAGATTTGTTTTTGAAAAGGCTACACAGATGAAGCTGCAGTGCCACTGATCGTTCGTGGACAATCGTGTACAAGCGATTAAAATTTTTCACCAATGAAATGCTTATCTTTTTGGCACATCATACCCCTAGCTGATGTGATATTGGTTTAAAATTTTAATGGCTCGCTCACCATTGGCTGCAATCGATCAGTGCCACTGCAGAATAACTTGATAAACAAAAAGCAAAATTTCTGTGATCATGGCACTAGCGATTTCTGTTCGTAAAAAGAATAAGTTCGGTTTTTCAAAATTTTGAAGAAATCTCCATATCGTGTGCTACACCATTGCATTCAGAAATAAATTTTCTCTTAAAAAGGCCAAGTAAATTAGGGAGTACCAATTTAAAATTTTAAGGTTAGGTTAGATTATTGAAAATTTGTAAAAATGAGATTAGTTTTATTAAGTGCCCATAAAAGTACTTAAATTATCATGCAAACTAGTTCAAACCGCATCTCAATATCTTAAATAACAAAAAAGTTACGGCAAATAAAAGAAATGAGGAGATTTTGGTTTTAGTAAAATTTTAACCAAGTTGGCCATGACAAGTAAGTTTGAAAATGGATTCTTAATGAGCTCTCGAACCTGCATCTTTTTGCTAATTTAATCATCTCTCTATCTCTTCAAAGACAGAAGTTACCCATGCTGTCCCTACGTATCCGGGCACACTGTATAGTTTTCCCGATCATTCTCTTATAAATGCGGTGGTGATATTGCTCTCTGAAATTTTAAGAAAGGCTCGCAGCGTGGCACTTCACTTCGTTGCTATTTTTCAAAGAGAAGTTAACTCTTTTTCCACCAACAAATTTTGAAACAATTGAAATGTACGTCTCCGCTGCATTAATGTTCATATTTAAAAGTAAACTGTGCATTATGCGTCAAATGATTGCAGCAAGCAATAATATCATGAAGTCATCCACATTCTACTAAGTCTGGAACTGAATTAATTTCATTATCTTTGAACCCGGTGCAAAAATAAACGTCACAATCAGAATGATCGTCGAATACGTGCTTAGGGCAATTAATAATGTCCTTTTTTAACGCATTAACTTGCTCTATGAGCGTCGGTACATTAGAGCAGTATTAATTCCTATTCCAATAATCATAAGCACAATTATTCTGTATAATGTATATTTTTTCTTTACGTCCACTTTAAACTGCAATACTTCATTGCGCCTAATTTTAGTGCACGGTAGTCTAGATAAAAAAGCAATCCACGTAAAATTAAAAAAAAAAAACAATTTTATAGGGATAATAATAACGGTAATGAAACAACAAAATGACGTTATTGATTTACAGAGGAACATGCTATGCGTTTTTTTGTGTCGTTTCAATTCTGATAAACTTTCACTTTCCGACAGACGTAGTTTTATTTTCCAAGTTTTATATAGTTTCTGTGTTAGATTAGGTCGCCGTTTTTATTTACATCACTTTTACATAAAAAATTTTACTCATCTGAGTGTGCGCTCGACCGAGAATTTGCAGGAGGCCGCGGGCGGTAACCATGTGAATGAGGCCTTATTCGAATATTCTCTTGTGGGTGTGTCAAACTGACACGTAAACCAATCAAAAATAAAGATCAGTGACAGCAGAGTCATAAATTACAAGGAAAACGTTTAGGTGGTAATTCTGTTCTCTGTTCTTTTCGTTTGTGTGTAAAAATGCAGGAACACATGTTGAACGTATGTTTCTTCTGAATATATGCGAAAAATAGTGATACGCCCATTTGAAATCGAGTTCAGTTGTAGGCGAGCATACAGCCTTAAGTAATTTCTAACATTTAAAGATGTATGTGCAAGTGCCCCATCTTGCTGCCGCCATAAATTCCGTAAAATATTTAAAGGTATTTCATCTAAAGAATTAGACACATATTCAGGAAGAATTTGGTGATATGCAGCCGAATTTAACGTTTCTTCAAACATAAATGGACCAATTAGTTGATCATTACAAATGCCCGCCCAAATATTGATTCCAAAGCGATTTTGGTGCCTTATTCTTTGACCCGCTCTAGAATTTTCTGTGGCCCAAATGTGCTCAGTATTACGGTTAAAAATACCGCAGTTTGTAAATTTCGACTCATCGGTCCATATTATTTTTCCTAGAAATTGATCGTCCTTATTCGATCACTGCACCAGCCAGTTACAAAAATCGCTTCTTCTAATGTTGTCTCCATCATGCAGAGCATGAGCAACATGAATTTTAAATGGTTTGTATTTATTTCTTTTTAAACTTCGCCAAACTCCGACTTGAGGAATATCTAATTGTACACCAATCTCACGAGTTGAAACAGACGGGTTCACATGGACCTTAAAGAAATATTATAAATTACACACATCTTATGGCTTTATCGAAGCATAGAATTGTTACCATTTCCAAAATATCATTTCTAAATGGTTCTAAAACTCTGTTGCCATAAGGAGTACGTTTTCTAATAAATGATCCATGCTCTCCAATGTTTCTGTCCAATTGTAAAAATATTGTTCTATGCGGTTGTTGTCTCTCCGACTAAATTTCAATATGGCCACCATAAGAAAAAATGAACTTGATGATGGTACCAATTTGACGAAACATGTTATAGAGAAATAGTGTTTACCGTTGTGTAGAGAATTGAAAAGTATCTTTATTTTTTTTGATATCACTTCAAATAAAGAAGATAAAGGCAAAATAAGAAAATCACAATTTTTCTTTTTTTACCACGAATTCGAATACGAGTTAAGATAGAAATTTTTTCTCTCCGGATTATTAATGCTCATCAAATTTCGCAACTTTGCCAAATTTAAACCTACCCTCTATCTCTTCAAATAAACGAGATCCCCATGGTGAGGGTCGAATTTGAAACAGCCTGTATATATATATATTTAACAGTTAAAAATTTTTAACGAGGATAAACGGCTGATTGTTGGGCGTTGTTTTTATAAGAAGAACTCCTTTTAACTTCTGTCAATATTTCGCAATGTATTTATTGCTTCATCAGGACAAAACTGTAAATGATATAACATGAGCAACGTGCTACAAAAGTTAGGTTAAGTACTTACTTATAGAGTAATTAAAGCTAGCCATAAAAGGTAAATTATGAAGCGATGTGCAAACATTACAACCAGAAAAAATATTTTCTTGTGTAACAACGATTACATAATAAAACACATTAAAATTCAATTAAAAACAAGTTAAAATATAAAAATGTTTGACTTAAGGCATTGTAACGGAAAAGTAAGATGGCCGACAGTAGGATAGGTAACATAAGGGAAAGAAGTAGTAATTGCCAACCGAGCGGAAAGGAACCAAATCAAAATTTAAAATTTAGAAGATTTTGATAAATATTGTTCAATTGGTATATACATATATATATTTAACAGTTAAAAATTTTTAACGAGGATAAACGGCTGATTGTTGGGCGTTGTTTTTATAAGAAGAACTCCTTTTAACTTCTGTCAATATTTCGCAATGTATTTATTGCTTCATCAGGACAAAACTGTAAATGATATAACATGAGCAACGTGCTAAAAGTTAGGTTAAGTACTTACTTATAGAGTAATTAAAGCTAGCCATTAAAGGTAAATTATGAAGCGATGTGCAAAACATTCACAACCAGAAGAAATATTTTAGTATAACAACGAATACATAATAAAACACATTAAAAATCCGATTAAAACAGATTAAAATATAAAAATGTTTGACTTAAGGCATTGTAACGGAAAAGTAAGATGGCCGACAGTAGGATAGGTAACATAAGGGAAAGAAGTAGTAATTGCCAACCAAGCGGAAAGGAACCAAATCAAAATTTAAAATTTAGAAGATTTTGATAAATATTGTTCAATTGGTTAGTATCAGTTTTAAAATTGACAGTAGTGTTATTGTTGCTTTGAATATGAGACATTTCAAGAAAAGTTCTAAATTTATAATTAGTTTCTTGTTCTAGGATTTTAATATCTGTGAAATTGAAGTTATGGTCGTTATCGTTACTGTGGATAGCCAAAGAGCAGGATCTCTTTCCTATTCTGCAATCACTTTTGTGTTGTATTACTCTATTTTTTAAATGTTGGCTAGTTTGGCCTATGTAAATGAGGTTACAATCGTTGCAAGAAATTTGATAAACAACACCAGAGGTGAGCAGAGTAGGAATAGCATCCTTGCATTTCGTGAAAAGTTTACCGATATTTAAAGGGTTGTAACGTGCAATTTTTACATTATCTTGTTTGAGAATATTTATAACTTTGGGGGTAATGGGTTTGATGAAAGGAAGTTTTTTATAAATTAAGGGAATATCTGTTTGAGTGGGTAATTCAGCAGTGACACCTGGATTAGGATGGGAGAAAATTAATTTTTTTAAAAGTGGTAATGGATAGCCGTTGTTAATGAAGATATCAACCAATTTATTTAAATTCTTTTTGAGAAAAGATTCGTGACTGATTAAAGTGATACGATTTTTCATGGCTAACACGGTATTAATTTTTTGTTTGGGGTGACTGTCATGGAAATTGATAAATCTCCCAGAAAAAGTTGGTTTATTATACCAATCTAAAATGACACTATTATCAGAAGTTCTTATGAGTTTAGTATCTAAAAAAGGAACGCTATTATCAGTTTCAGTTTCTAAAGTGAATTGAATGCGGTTATTAAAATTATTAAAAATAGTTAAAATGTCATCATGTTTATTATAGGGTATGGCAGTGATTAAATCGTCGACATATTTATAGAAAAAGGGTATTGGAAAAGGTAAACGTGAGATGGAGACATCAAGCAAATGATCCATTACTATTTGGGCAATGATGGGGCTAATGGCTGACCCCATGGGTGTACCTTGAATCTGTTTGTAGAAAATATTATTAAAGGTAAAATAGCAATTATTAAATAAAAATTCTAAAATATTAAGGAATTCATTTTTCGGAATAAGTTGGTAGGGATGTTCCCTAACAACTTAGCAATCGATATTATTGCTAACAATTGGCCTAAGGTCGAAGCTCATACGAATATTCCGAAAAATGAATTCCTTAATATTTTAGAATTTTTTAGTATTTCAATGGTCGGCATTTTAAACTATACACCCAGTATTGCTACTTTGCTATCTAAATTCAATCATTCGAAGTCAATTTTTCGATCATTTGATTCTACTTTCAAAGATCTCTAATTTGAATACCTCCGCGATAGGATTTATTTTACCAAAAATAATTTTAAAGCAGGCCATTGAAATACTTGTAAAAAGAAAATTTTTAGTGACGAAATTATTAAAAATAAAGATATATAACCTTATATCAGCAGAAAGCTACATTTAAGTGCTATCCATTTCTGAAATAAAAAGTAGGCCGTTCCGTTAAAAAAAATGAGATGCCGAATGTTTCGTATGTATCGATCGCTCGGTATAATGCAAAAAGATATCTTAATTTTGTTCACGTTTTCATAAAGGCCAAAGTCCCAAAAATATCGTGTTAGATTTTCGTTCGTCTGTGTTATCTCATTAATCAGAAATTCATATTCAAACTGACTGAATTTTTGAAGAATTCTTCAAGAACAAAATTTATTTTACGAAAGTAGTTCAATGAAATCAATATATCTTTATACTGATGAAATCTGCTCACTGTGGCGCATCCAAATATCTAAAAATATACAGGGTATTCCATTTAAAAGAAAATAGTTTCTACGAACCAAGATTTTTCTGATCACTCTGTATACTTCAAAATAATTTTACAATATGCCGCGTATTGTCTAGTATACAATTCTTTATCGACTTTTTTCCTATTTTTTTTCTATAGGCCTCACAGAAGAAATACGCATCGTTGGGCCATCCTGTAGATATTTAGATATGTTTGTAGATGCCAAAACTGGATTAAAAACTGTGTCCGACAAGATTTATTAAGTAAAAGGTTGCAATATTTATACAATAACAAGATTTTGAAAATGTTTTCGAACCATGTTTCTAAATAATTTAAAGAATAGATTACATACGCATGGTAATATTTTCGCAATCACATTTAGAAAATCTTACAAGTAATACACAAACGCGCAGTCTTTTTAGATCCAATTTATTTATTTGTCAAGGTAAGTTGAGAATGCATATTTTCTTTGTATTAATTATATCTTACTTCATTAGTCCTGTTATTAATGAGCGCATAAATGTGGAATAAAAGTTTAATTTTAGATGAACATCCCAGAATTGTTGTATCAACTTCACATAAAATTGACTGCAGTGAATTGGAAAATACTTCATCAGCCTGTGTTACTGGTGAGTACATTATACAGTTAAGTATCTGAAATGAGAGAACATGTCTTTTCACAGATTGTTAGACTCCAGAAACTTTGAGTCTAACAAAATAACTTTAATTACATTCAAAGCATTAATTATAAATTTATATCTTCAAGAGTAAGTAAGTGTAAAAATTATTGAAAACACAGAAGAATCGAATCTATCTGTAATTTATTGTTTCTCTCTACACATCGCTAGCTTAGAATAAAAGTGTCCTAATTCCATTTATGAAAATTTGACTGCAGAGATGTTATGTTAGAAAAGTTTAAGCAGTTAGAACGTTTCTAAATATAAATCTTATTTTCCCAGAAAATGGAGTAAGGGCACTCTTATTCTAAGTAGGCAACATATTCATATTCAGTGCAAAGTATCTGCACTATTGATGTTTGTTTTGTTTCAGGTTGTGTTTCTAAAGCAACTCCTGATTCTACATTGTGTACCCAAACTAACATGAAGTTGTCTAGTGATACCCCTAGGAAAAAGAAATTAAAAAAACACTAACGCAACAAAAGCGAAAACTGAAAAAAATTGCCAATAAACTTAGATCTCCGATTACTATTGATACATTTAAATGTATGTGTGATAAGTTTCTGCCAGAAAAGATGGCAAATTTTGTCAAGTTTCAAGCTGATGTGTGCAACAAGAGTCTAAAGCTGTAAAGGTATTCAAGTGAAGTCAAGCAGTTTGCACTAACTTTGCATTTTTTGGGACCAAAAGTTTATAAATTTATGAGAAATACTTTCTGCTTACCAACTGAAAGAACACTTAGAAGAATAACGCAGAATTTGACCATTGAACCCGGTATAAGTGAAAGACTTTTTTCTCTTCTTGCTGAGAAAGTCCAACACTTCCGAGAAGATGCGAAACAATGTGTGCTCTGTGCAGATGAAATTTCATTAAAAAGTCAAATGTTTTATAACATTGGAAAGGATTCCTTTACAGGTTTTCATGAAACAATTAAGAATAAGAAATATGAACCAGCTATGTATGTCATGGCATTAGTGGCTAGCCATTAATGCCTCTAGAGGTATCCACTCAAATTAGAAACAACAGCTTGGTTACGTATTAGTAAAGTTAACTTGCTCAGATGAAGATCTTAAAGAAATAATTTTTACAACTGTGAGGACAAATATTATCTACACACACAAATATTATATGCACATCCGTGCCCACAGTTCCCACAAATATTAGTAATTAAATTATTTATTAGATTAAGGATATTTTATTGTTTAAAATTTATAAATAGAGAAGTTAAATGTAAAAAAATTATTACAAATAAAACATTTATAATATCAAATAAAATATTTATAATGTCGAATAAAGTTTAATTTTCTGGCATTTTACTAATTTTATTTCCAAAAATTGATGAAGCTATTTTTATACAAAAAATAAACAGATAAAATATTTACACTTTGAATCTATTTAAATACGCAGTATTTTCATATGACTTTCTAAAGTAATCAGATACAATTGCTTGTTAAAAATTGCTAAAAAAATCCGGAATTTAATTTGTTGTCGGTTATTTAAAAATTGCGCCATGTACAGGCTGGATTAATTTCGATGTCTCTTATGAGAATCTCCGTAACTATAAGAGATAGGAAAAAACTAGTGGCCGGGTCTCGATCTATTTTTTGGAGATTAAGTCAATAGCGTAAACAAAAATTGGCTATCTTCTTTTGTTTTCAAGTTATGGGCAAAAATTTACATTTTCGATTTTAAAAAGATATTGTGAAAATTATAGGAACGTTCAACGTTTCTTCCTAACGAAGCTATAACCGATAGTGAAACATTGAGTATTCGTGCAATTTCGACTGTTTAAAGATTGAAAACCATTTTTCTATAAACTGAATGATAAACTCATTTTCAATAGAAAGTCAGACAGGAACTCTTATCAGAACGGTCGCTCAAAACGACAAAACGGAAATTTGTAAATTAACGCGAATACGAAATTATTTACGCAGCCAAAACTTTGAAAATATTTGAAAGCTCGTTAAAATTTAATAAAATAAAAAATCTGCTCCGTAGTGAACCCAGACTACTGAGACTAGGATATTTACGCAAGGATAATAATAAAAATGACAGTTTTTCCTATTAATTATAAGAAATAAACCCAACAAAGTATATATTTTTGAAAACAGAAGAAAAATCTCTATTTAATGAGGGCATTGCCTATTATGATTTCTATTTAAAAAAATATAACTTTTTGTTATAACTTGAAAATTTAAGTAAATATTAAAAAAGCAACTACACCACTGAATTGTATTCCAAAAAGTGTCCTAATAATGATCAAACAGTTTTCTAATATCTCTAAAAATAAACGAGATATGACCGAAAAACGAAAAGTCGAAAATGTCAATTTTTCACCATAACTTGAAAACAAAAGAAGATAGCCAATTTTTGTTTACGCTTTTGACTTAATCTCCAAAAAATAGATCGAGACTTGGTCATTAGTTTTTTTCTATCACTTATAGTTACTGAGATGCCCATAAGAGACATCGAAATTAATCCACCCTTTACATACCAGGAATATGGCCGCCGCTTCGAAGGTCATCGAAATAGGAACTCACAACATCAAACCGATGAGAAGTTAGCAATAAAATTCCAGCAATAAAATTATGAAATTTCAAAACGCTGCCACCGCTAAAATAACGATCACAGATCAATAATATTTAATCTATTACAAAGAGTATAATGTGTAGATTCCCCTCATATGAAGAAACTGAAAAAATATTTGATATTAAGTTAACTATGACTATTTAAACCAGCATAAGTCATATATCGCATCAAAACAATTGCTTTCACTGAAAATTTTCACACAGTCATAAAGTAAACATACATATCTATTCAATAATGCCTTCAGAAAGTTATAGCCGGTTAATTTGAAGTAATTAGAAATTAATTAAAAGTGACTCTCAGATCAATGAAACAGTACCAATTATTCCAAAGTAATAAGTTGTGACATTGACAAGAGTAAAACAATATTAATTTTACATTGTCCCTTCTGAATTATTTTGTACTTAAAAAAATCGAGATTTGTACAAACAAAAGGAATGTTCATAAGATGCATGTTCTGGGCCAGAAAATGCATCTTATAAAAATTCTTGTTATCAAAAGATTTGTACAAAACTCAGACAAAAACACCTTTTATAATAAACAAATAAACCAAAATTAATGTTTTCAAATACATACACGATTTTCAAATGTTTTGTTCTTGAAACACAGCCATCTTAATGAATTTGTAAAAAATCAAAATATCTTCTCTATTTATTAATTTCCGATAAAATGATAAAGAATAATTTTAATTCAGAATTTTATTCTCTATCGATTGGTCAAATAATATACAGGATGTTCTATTAAAAAAAAAAGTGTTCTTTTCCCTTTATTTCATAAATGCGATGTTCAATTGTTTTTTTTTTTTGCATGCATCGTTGCAATCAGGACGAAAGATACTACTAGCTTGCTAATTTAATTGTATCTGTAACTTTAATAATAAAATAGTTTGCAATAGTGCCGAGTTATTTTTAAACAGTCTGTATAGGGTGATCAAAGTTTCCAATATAGAGTGTGTCCCAGTGATTCTCAGTAATCTCGAATGATTAAAGCTCAAATAAAAATACTATGATGCACAAATAATATGTGGGAAGAAGAAAAATTTGCAAATAGAAAAGATGGTTGGAGATAGATGTCTAAAAATATCGATTCACGATTCGAATAATGCCCTTCTGAATTAAGAGAAAATCCAATATAAACCGCAAGTTTTAACAAATTTTCAGCATTAAAAGTGTTATTTAACGAGGTATCACAAGAGGTACTTTGCTACTTGAATTTTTAAAGTTGGGGTTGTTATAGCTTAGAGATGGGGGATTGAAAATTACATCCTCAAATGATGATTTAAAAATAAAAATCGACCTGGAGAATTCTTCCTTTTCTTAACCATTTTATAGAATTTATCCGTTACTTTTGGGAAACACTTATACATACAATAACTTCATAATTATTAAGATACAAAATCGTTCAAATCATCAGCAACAATGAACCCACAATTAAGCGGCGATACCAAAAAAAGAATTACGCATCGCGTTCTCATAATATCTTCACATGTAACCTTTTCTTTGATGAAATATTCCGTATTTTTTGTTGTGAAACGAAAGAATAGTAAATTCTAAATATAAAGTACTCTTCACTACTTAACCTCAGAACAAATAATAAAGGAGTTATTGCGATATTTGTACTCATCATTAAAAAAAATCATTAAAAATCTGCTACAATTCAGCTAAATTGCAACAAGGTTCTCATAGCGATTTCGGCCCTAATTGAGGCCTCATCAGAAGAAGAACATATCGAGAATTCCACCGTAATCTGACTGATCCGGTCAGCTTACGCATGGACAATGCTTAATTACTAATCTTGAGTAAAAGCAGTATATTTTTGCCAATTTGAACGACTTCGTACCTTCCATAATAACGAAGTTGTTGTGTGCCTATAACAAAAACTTTGAACACCCTGTGTACTCAATGCAAACTTCAGACCTTGGCCATAATTCACAAAGCGCAAAGTAAAGTTTTTTTTTATTGTTGCAAACGTCACAATTTATTAATTTCTAATTACTTCAAACCAACTGGCTAAAACTCAGAGGGTGGTTTAAACGATAGATTTCGATCCGTGCTTTAATATTCTGCAAACAGAATTTTTATGCAAGTTCTCTGAGAAAAGTTATGAACATTTGAAATTGGTACTGTTTCATTGGTCCGAGCGCCACTTTTAATTAATTTCTAATTACTTCAAGCCAACCGGCTAAAACTTTCTGAAGGCATTATTAAATAGATGTGTATGTTTACTTTATGACTACGTGAAAATTTTCAGTGAAAGCAGTGAAAGCAAAAGTTTTGGTGCGATATATGAATAATGACTTATGCTGGTTTAAATAGTTATAGTTAACTTAATATCAAATATTTTTTCAGTTTCTTCATATGAGGGGAATCTACACATTATACTCTTTGTAATAGATTGAATATTACTGATCTGTGATCGTTATTTTAGCGGTGGCAGCGTTTTGAAATTTCATAATTTTATTGCTGGAATTTTATTGCTAACTTCTCATCGGTATCTGCTCGTACACTTAAATGAAAGAATGTACATTTTTATTACATCAATAAATGTTTGCACATTGTACATAAGTTGATCACTCAAACTCTTATTTAAAATGGTGTGTCCAAAAATATGGATCCTAAATATGCAATTAACATTGTCCTGCTTTAATAATAACAACAGAAGTTAATGACTTTACACGAGGTGACAGGGAGGTAAGTTTCGAGCGCTGAATATAAAATATAAAAATAAATAATAATATACAGTGATCGCCAAAAAGTCGGCATCAAATGGGAAAAATCTTCATTTTTTATTTTTCGAAAAAACTTTTTATGGTAATAAAATTATTGCCGTAAAAAGTTTCTGCTTGTCTGAAAACCTATTTAGTAGCATTCGTGTGTAAATTATTGAAATGTTTACTTGACTCTAAAGTATTTACTTCAGTTTTAACGCAAAACTGTAGTATTTACTTCAGTGTCAGCTAAGCTTGTCCCATCGCAGCTTCAGCTTGCGTACTTCGATTCGTAGCATTTGCGAAAAATGGCACAGATGCCTAATAGAAAAATATATTATGAGAAAAGAAATTACAGAAATGATGTGGTGCATTACAAAATATTTAGATAAGTATAAATGTGTAAAATAATTACCATGAATCTAGTTATACAAAGACTGAACTTGTCATATTTATACCGGGTGCAAGATAAAATATGCCACAATCTCATTTGAATTAAGTAAAAAAAGAAATGTACAGTGATCGCCAAAAAGTCGACGTCAAATGGGAAAAATATTTATTTCTGATTTTTCGAAAAACTTTTTACGGCAATCACTTCTACTTGTTTGAAAACCTATTTAGCCTCTGTCAAATATATGGAGTGAATTTTACTTAGATAGAAAATAGAGTTTTTCGAAATGATAAAAATCGTAAAATTGTTATTACTCGGAAACTAATCAAGATTTCAATGAGGTTTCTTTAACCTGGATTAGTTTCACCTTATTGCATAATATTAAGACCAGAAAATAGCTTAGTTTTCTTTAATTTCCCGAAATATTGAATTTTTTTAATTCGTAGAATATTCTCAAAATTTCACGTACATAAGAAGAAATAGAGTTTTATGACTCACCCAGTATATCAGAAAAACAAATTGGATCTTAACATTTTTTACACATTAACTAAGAAAAAGCAAAACGTCTTCAGTCACAAATAGGTCTTAAAATTCATTAAAATGTAGACAATAGTCTTTTAGTACTTTTAATAAAAAAAATTTTAAAAACTTTGCCATTTTGCTAAACACGCAATTTCTTCTGTTTGCATGTGGTGAGTACAACTTTATGCCCTTGTTTCTTTACAAATCCCCATAAACTAAAAATAGTAAAGGTAAAAGCGGTTTAGTAATAATTTTTTTTTTAATTTACTGCATACTAATATCAGATTATATCTTTTTATGCATATTTCAACAGGTACGCTGCTATTTTGAATTTTCCACACACGCACACTTTTTGGTTGGTATGAGCCAGAGAATATTCTCATTGAATCTCCAATAGAAATGAAGAAAATAGCGCGGCAACCGAAATACGTGTGATTATAAACAAATTGTGACAACAGAACACTTTTTTATTTGTTCACTCATTTCCCCATAAAAGAAGTTGAGAGACAAATCCGGTAACCATGGAGACCACTTTAAAGCATTAGATGACAGGAATTACCTGAAAAAAGTCGTTCAATTCTGAATTTATTCGTACTTTTATCAAATCAAATTTTATCAAATCAGTAAAATTACGATAGATTGTATGGGTAAATATATTAAATGATTCTGAGACAAATGAAAATATTTTATAGTACTGTTACGAATTTGGGGGTTCACAAATTATAGTCGCTAATTTTCAGAACACTTTAATACACCGATGAGAAGTTAGCAATAAAATTCCAGCAATAAAATTATGAAATTTCAAAACGCTGCCACCGCTAAAATAACGATCACAGATCAATAATATTCAATCTATTACAAAGAGTATAATGTGTAGATTCCCCTCATATGAAGAAACTGAAAAAATATTTGATATTAAGTTAACTATAACTATTTAAACCAGCATAAGTCATTATTCATATATCGCACCAAAACTTTTGCTTTCACTGCTTTCACTGAAAATTTTCACGTAGTCATAAAGTAAACATACACATCTATTTAATAATGCCTTCAGAAAGTTTTAGCCGGTTGGCTTGAAGTAATTAGAAATTAATTAAAAGTGGCGCTCGGACCAATGAAACAGTACCAATTTCAAATGTTCATAACTTTTCTCAGAGAACTTGCATAAAAATTCTGTTTGCAGAATATTAAAGCACGGATCGAAATCTATCGTTTAAACCACCCC
This sequence comes from Prosopocoilus inquinatus, assembly GCA_036172665.1. Lineage (NCBI taxonomy): Eukaryota > Metazoa > Arthropoda > Insecta > Coleoptera > Lucanidae > Prosopocoilus > Prosopocoilus inquinatus. The sequence goes on from CM069879.1 coordinate 24,845,624, forward strand.
CTGAGTTTTAGCCGGTTCATTTGAAGTAATTAGAAATTAATAAATTGTGACGTTTGCAACAATAAAAAAAAACTTTACTTTGCGCTTTGTGAATTATGGCCAAAGTCTGAAGTTTGCATTGAGTACACAGGGTGTTCAAAGTTTTTGTTATAGGCACACAACAACTTCGTTATTATGGAAGGTACGAAGTCGTTCAAATTGGCAAAAATATACTGCTTTTACTCAAGATTAGTAATTAAGCATTGTCCATGCGTAAGCTGACCGGATCAGTCAGATTACGGTGGAATTCTCGATATGTTCTTCTTCTGATGAGGCCTCAATTAGGGCCGAAATCGCTATGAGAACCTTGTTGCAATTTAGCTGAATTGTAGCAGATTTTTAATGATTTTTTTTTAATGATGAGTACAAATATCGCAATAACTCCTTTATTATTTGTTCTGAGGTTAAGTAGTGAAGAGTACTTTATATTTAGAATTTACTATTCTTTCGTTTCACAACAAAAAATACGGAATATTTCATCAAAGAAAAGGTTACATGTGAAGATATTATGAGAACGCGATGCGTAATTCTTTTTTTGGTATCGCCGCTTAATTGTGGGTTCATTGTTGCTGATGATTTGAACGATTTTGTATCTTAATAATTATGAAGTTATTGTATGTATAAGTGTTTCCCAAAAGTAACGGATAAATTCTATAAAATGGTTAAGAAAAGGAAGAATTCTCCAGGTCGATTTTTATTTTTAAATCATCATTTGAGGATGTAATTTTCAATCCCCCATCTCTAAGCTATAACAACCCCAACTTTAAAAATTCAAGTAGCAAAGTACCTCTTGTGATACCTCGTTAAATAACACTTTTAATGCTGAAAATTTGTTAAAACTTGCGGTTTATATTGGATTTTCTCTTAATTCAGAAGGGCATTATTCGAATCGTGAATCGATATTTTTAGACATCTATCTCCAACCATCTTTTCTATTTGCAAATTTTTCTTCTTCCCACATATTATTTGTGCATCATAGTATTTTTATTTGAGCTTTAATCATTCGAGATTACTGAGAATCACTGGGACACACTCTATATTGGAAACTTTGATCACCCTATACAGACTGTTTAAAAATAACTCGGCACTATTGCAAACTATTTTATTATTAAAGTTACAGATACAATTAAATTAGCAAGCTAGTAGTATCTTTCGTCCTGATTGCAACGATGCATGCAAAAAAAAAAAAACAATTGAACATCGCATTTATGAAATAAAGGGAAAAGAACACTTTTTTTTTTAATAGAACATCCTGTATATTATTTGACCAATCGATAGAGAATAAAATTCTGAATTAAAATTATTCTTTATCATTTTATCGGAAATTAATAAATAGAGAAGATATTTTGATTTTTTACAAATTCATTAAGATGGCTGTGTTTCAAGAACAAAACATTTGAAAATCGTGTATGTATTTGAAAACATTAATTTTGGTTTATTTGTTTATTATAAAAGGTGTTTTTGTCTGAGTTTTGTAAAAATCTTTTGATAACAAGAATTTTTATAAGATGCATTTTCTGGCCCAGAACATGCATCTTATGAACATTCCTTTTGTTTGTACAAATCTCGATTTTTTTAAGTACAAAATAATTCAGAAGGGACAATGTAAAATTAATATTGTTTTACTCTTGTCAATGTCACAACTTATTTATTTGTAATAATTGGTACTGTTTCATTGATCTGAGAGTCACTTTTAATTAATTTCTAATTACTTCAAATTAACCGGCTATAACTTTCTGAAGGCATTATTGAATAGATATGTATGTTTACTTTATGACTGTGTGAAAATTTTCAGTGAAAGCAATTGTTTTGATGCGATATATGACTTATGCTGGTTTAAATAGTCATAGTTAACTTAATATCAAATATTTTTTCAGTTTCTTCATATGAGGGGAATCTACACATTATACTCTTTGTAATAGATTGAATATTATTGATCTGTGATCGTTATTTTAGCGGTGGCAGCGTTTTCAAATTCATAATTTTATTGCTGGAATTTTATTGCTAACTTCTCATCGGTCGAGCAGATCTGTTCCTACTTGCAGTATTTGCAAGTTTATTTTTATTACAACTTTACTAGGTTATTTACTGTGTCCGAAGGAAGAAGCAATAAAGTTGTCGTTTAAACATTGATGGTGATGATCAGTTAGGCTGCGTGTGTGTGTGTGTGTGTCTATGTCAATGATCCTTATTCCCTTGGCTCTAAACCATATCCTTTGCAACCACCGGATCAGAACCGTAACAATCAGCTGCGACTAAATGGGTGAAAACGGCTGCTTCGTTAGGATACATTTAGGCAAATTTACGAGTGTACAATTGAAAAATTCATCAAGGGAGTTTTGATTTTTTGATGAAAGAAGCTGGAGCGAAAAAGGGATGACTTCGAAACTGATGGAAGTGGTTGTCAAGATATAGTGTTTGCGTATAAGCTTAACGTGTTTATTGTAGAGATGCGCAGTTCGTGAACGAACTATAATTGACTGTTCCCTATGATGAGCTAAATTCTTACTTAGCTCGCGAGTAGTTTAGTTCGCTTACTCGAACTAACTTAATTCGCTCTTGTTCACACCCTGCCGGAGATATGAGCAAATCGGTCATCTGTTTGCTCCCGAACGTCGAGCCCGTGAATCATTTTTATTGGGATACGACGATGGTTGATGTGACAGTCATTATTTGACATAAATTTGGATTTTCACAACAGTGCAAAAATGGAGTGACTTGTGAAATCATTTTAAAATGGACAAAAACGAGTTTGTAAAAACTAAGTACTTATGCTGGTTCTACACTTTTCAAGAACATTTCGTATTCGTAATAATCTGTTTTTGCAAATTGTAAACATGCAAGCGCAAACTTATACGATTGTACCGATTAAACGCAATCGTGTCGGATTGTCTCTTTCTATGCACGAACTAAATGAACAAGGTTCGCGAACTAGCTCCAGGACTGGAAATAAGAACAAAAGAATCAGTTAAGAGCCCGTTTCAGTCGCCATCATTATGCCACTTTCCTAGTTCAAGAATTACGCTAAAACTACTGATCTGATCAGCGAATAGTTTTAACATTTTCCTTTTGTTTTTTAATAAGGAATTTCGGAAAGTCATTTTTAATATTTTCTAATAATTTTTATAATTTTTATTACTTATAGAAGTCGATTTTCAACTTAAAATTAACTTACCGAGATAAAGCAACTAATTTTATAAAGATATGCAGCAACAGAAACTTAATCAAGGCCATAATATTTAAGTAAAATATGAATTACGAAATTTTATAATTAGTAGTTGCAAACTGCTGCCCTCTATCGAAAGCAATCGGAGATGCTACAGAAGGCGGGGCTTATTTTTATTTTACATTTTACGGCTGGGGAATTTCCGGTATGCCTAAAATTCTTTGACCTGGGGGCGCGTTCAGTAACTGAAAAAAAGCGCACTTTCGGTAAAATTCTTTCTCTCAATGTGTAATGGCCGTTTGCACCATGTCTAGTTAAAAATTAAACCAGGTTTAACAGTAAACCCAGTTTGCACCGCGGCTTAAAGCGTAGTTAAAAACTCGCTAAACCAACTCAACGTTAAACCATCACGGACGGCGGATTAAATTGAGTTGGTTTAGAGAGTTTTTAACTACAGTTTAAGCCGCGGTGCAAACTGGGTTTACTGTTAAACCTGGTTTAATTTTTAACTAGACATGGTGCAAACGGCTATTAGTGATTTTGTATATTTTTTTTTCGTTCTAAACGCCCAAAGTGTTCTTTCGTTACAGTTTTTGAACGCAACAGTATTGTATAAGTAAACTGAGTGGTACTTATATTAGAAAGACAATCCTTTGCATGTGATCTCGAGAAAACCGGAAGGCGCGAGCAGTCATATTTACCACGATGTTTACATTTTTACTCTTTTGAAGTCATGTTAACTTCCAATAATTTAAGGAAACAAACAAATATTCAGTAGCGTTGTTTTCTTTATTTTAATTGTATACAATGAACGGCAAAAAGTTACACCATTTGGGAAAATTTTTTGCAGTTTAAAAAATTTGTGCCAATAGTTGTGTGTTTTGTGTATGTTCGATAACCAAATATGAACAGGACAGAAACAGTGAGCAGCTTTTAGTGTGGCTCAAAATGGTACCTGTTTAAAATTCGAAAAAAAATAATAATATGGTTGCAATAGGTTTTTACAAAAGGCGTTTACGATAATTGGAGCGGTATATACCGGTTGATCTATTGTCTCACTCTTACTTGCATTAAACGCATTCATTTTATCTTACTTTTCTACCCCTATCCATAGAGCTCTCCAATTATCGTAAACGCCTAAAATGTGTCGCTTGCTCCTTTGAAAAATGGACAAGATTCATTTTCTAGTTAGAAGCGGCAATTGGGCGTTTGGTATTTAGCTCTTGAATGTGATTAGTTTATTCATTTATTCAGCTATAAGAGAATGTTTTTTATATCCATAAGAAATATTTAAACAAATAAAATTTGTTCTTGGGTTCTGTTACATGCACGAGAAAATTTGAGACAATTTTTCACAAGGCGTTTTCTTTATAACATTTTGTCTCATCACTTAATTTCCTGATAACATTTTTCTAGTAATCCCAATCTGGCATAAGCAGACCGAATTTTTTATTTTGGGCCAGTTTAATATCTGTACAACTTATGAAATCGACATTAGTACAAATAGTGGTTATTATTTTTGCATAATTTCTCCGTTTCTGATGCAAGGTGCCTTTTATACTAATTATAAATAATTAATATATATTTAAATATCTCTCTATTCCCGTTAATGAATTAATTTCGCAATGACCTTGTAAATGTTACTTTGCAGAAGATATTTATTTATATGGCTTAGTCCTACTGACTTAAACAGAATTTGAGGGCTTTTTTAATAATAGGATTTGAATTAAATTATAAAAATGTAAAACTACTTTTTTTTCAGTAGCAAACGTTAAAGTTTGCTTTGTTCAACTCAAAACAGTCGATAAAACGGAATTTTAACAGCAAAGGTAAATAAAATAACAATTTTCAACAATTTAACAACAATCCACACTAGTTACTGGGATCATGATCACACAATTGTACCGTCTTGTTTAACAAATACCTACTTATTTTTTTTGTATATTGTAATGTGGTTTGAAATTAAAGTCGTTTCATGAAAACGCCTCTTAGCAATTTTATTTGAATAATTCATGGCCGTCTTATATTCTGCCTGCTTAATTGACTGAACATGTAAATTAAATATGAAAAAAAAAACATTTAGGCAGCTATAAAATAATTTTTACAGAATTTTTATGAATGACATTCAAATGTCATTAACAGGGACAGATTAGAGTTTTTAGATGTCATTTAAATGCATATTAGTTATGAATAAAAATATTTTTCTAAAAGTGTACTTTGCTTCAAAAACGTAAAAATTATGAAAAATATATATTATTTTTGCTGAATAATAAAATATCTGAAGCAACAATTAATATTCTTTATTATTACCTATTGCTCCGCATCCCATTACTTTTGGACTACTCTGTACAGAAAATTACCTTGCATTTATGAAAGATCTTATTTCCTTTTAACAAAACTGCCATATCTCTTTCGGATTAAATTAAATTCATTTAACTTAGAAAGAATAACTATTACTGTTTTGTTTAGGGGCGCGCGATATCCTGTTTTCGATATCGGATATCGATAGTTAAAAAATATCGATATTTATCCATATATCGATAATATCGAACAAGTCGGACAAGTGCATTTTCACACACTTTGGTACGAGATAGTTTTGCTAGCAATGTGTTTTTTAAATTTTAAACTTTTCTAATTATTTTTTTACATTTTTCAGAAATATTATTTCATAACTTTTCTTGAAATTATGAAATCGCGTATCATGAGAATCAGAATTCATTGTTTTCCCCAAACATAACAATAAAAATTAAAAGCAAAAAAGAACAGTCTTCGTGCCAAAATGTGTGAAGAAGGGGGCACACGAATAAGTGTCAATTCCACGAACGTTAAAAAAACTTAAGTTTCATTTTGATATTTATAGACTTTAACTAGACTAAAAATTAATTGAAATATTTAAAAATTTTCTTTATATCGTGACCGTGAGTCATGATCACTTGCCACATATGAAAACTGAGGTTTAGTGCGAATTAGGGGAATTGATTTGAACGCCACAGAATACAATAGCGACGGTACCCGACATAATTAGTAATTTACTTTCTTTATATGCTTTTGATCTTGAAAAATAAACGATCCAAAAATTAATAATTATGACGTGCGTAAATTGTCCAATAACAGTTTTAGTAAAAACTGCAACAGGTAATAAAATGTGATTGATTATTAATATTTTCAGGAAAATTACGTTATTGATAATATCGATACCACCGATAATATCGATACAGCGATACCAACAAAAATATCGATAAATCCGACATATATCGATTTTATCGATATCTTAAATGGAAATATCGTTTTTCGATAATTATCGATAATATCGATATATCGATAAATTCTCGCAGCCCTAGTTTCGTTTCATTTCCGAATACATGTTTCTCCCTCTCTGTAATAAATTTTAAATTTTCGCGGTAAAACTCAAGGTAAAGCCGTTGGTAAAACTGCAAAAATTCTGAAAATCGTACGATTTTCAACGATAGTACACGATGAATCTATTTCGCGTGATTTGGATTCTCCTTGTAGCCCCGCCTTCTGTGTGCTACGTCATGCACCCTTGCCCCGCGAGAGATGGTTAAGTGATTGTGAAACGGCCCCTTAATGAGAATGAGCTAACTTTTACCAACTCTAGTTTATTGTGTGATTTCAATCTTCAAGTTACCCTTCCGTAATGGCTTTCACCAAGAATATAAGACTTTTTTTTAATCGAAATGGTACTAAACTTGATGATGTTCAGGTTTACTCTGTACAAAATTTTATGAGAGAGTTTCAAGCAGAATTTCCAGATTTTGCTGTAGATTCTATGCAGTTAAAAAAATTAGACGGAGTTGTCAGTCTGTTTCATTGTTAAATAACTTAGAGTACTTACCTATGTACATAGTCTTTTTCATTCATTTATCAAACATAATTACAGTTTTGAAAAGCCGAAGAGCCAATAAACCACGAGGTAAAGTAAATACTTAGACATTTTGTTGAAAATCGTTTTTGATTGTAGTGAAAACCTCGAGCAACGTCTACAGCTGTTTCAGCCCTGTTCGGGGATTCATCAGCAACAAAATTTTTAAAACTTTCATTATGTTTTGACAGCAAGCATGATCGCCTTGCATGGGGGACTTATTACGAGCAAATCCGCTTAAATTTGCCTATCCTACTGCAATGTTAGGTCAAAAAGCGATCGTAGAATGTCGCTGTTTCATCCGTTAAATACTTAGAGGTGATAGAACTTTAGCTCTCCGTTTCTTGAAAGCGGAGCTGTATTTCATAAAGTAGTAAATCAATTTTATCCATAATCACATTATAATTGGAGTTTTATCCACACTTGTGAAGCATATAAAGTTCCACTATCCATTAATGGAATAATGAAAAATACAATCTTAAATTTTATTTATTTACTATTAATCAATTTCAGAACGCATAGTGCTCCCGAAGTTTTTGATAAATTTGTAGAAACAATGGATGTCTCCTCTTGTAAGGAACAACTAGTACCAGGAGTACCTTGGATCTTTCTTGCGATGTCAAGCTTATTAGATATAGAATCCTCGATATACGTTTCTGCTACAGCGGAGCTTCTCCACCCACCAGACATTTAATTGTTAAAAGATCAGCACCTTTATTAGCCAGTAAAGTTGTCGAAGTGCGCCTCATGCAATGACCGCTATAAGGTCCTGCGTTTGCCAGATTCAAAAATGAAGCAACTCTTGAAGGAACTTTCGACAAAGTGTTGATTCCAGCAGGTTGTGAAGTACATTTTTGATTAGTGTATCGTAAAAAGAATCTGTCGTCTCCACAGTGTTGATAGAGAATCCTTTTTCTATAATAGTGAATTTTCGTGAAATGCCGGTCTTGGTATCTGGTATCGAAACAAGCAGATATGCGCCCCTGTCTTCAACATCACTGATTTTCAAATTCGTCAATTCACAGCAACGACAGGTGTTTAGGATCATACATTTATAAAATTCTTAGTTTAATCGCCATAACAATATTTACACATTTTCACATCATCGGACAGTCCTTCCGAGTAAATCTCATTTGGAATTTTTGGCTTTACCTTTCTGCGTATCACTTAATATTGATCTAACACATAAAAATCTATTATTTTTTATCCGAATACTCTGAACATCAAATCACGTACGTGCCGCCAAACACGTATTTGTATCATTCGTAATAAATTATTACCACAAGCGACAACTTCATGCTGGCATTCAAGGCACGATTGCAGCAATTCGATGTCAATTTTGGCCATTATCATTACGCATCTCAGTTAAATTATGCTTGAAGACATGCATTACTTGCTTCAAGGCGAAACCTTTACCCGAAACGCACATTATGGGTGATCTGCCAAATAGTCGTTTAGAGAAAACGCAGCCATTCGCCAATAGTGGCGTGGATTTTTGCGGACCATTTCAAATTCGAGAAAACAAACGAAGAAACTGCAAGACGTATAAAGTTTACGTGTCCGTATTTATTTGTTTTGCCACAAAGGCTGTTCATCTCGGAGTGGTTAATGATCTCAGCGCAGAAGCCTTTTTGAATGCGGTTAAGAGGTTCATGGCGAGAAGAGGAAAAATATCAAACATCTACTCTGATAATGGTACCAACTTCGTAGGTTGCAACAACGAATTGAAGAATCTCTATAAACAATTTTCTTCGCAACAATACCAACACACATTATCAAAATACATCTCAGAAGACAGTATCAGATTGCATTTTATCCCTCCAAGAAGCCCTCATTTCGGAGGACTGTGGGAAACAGCCGTTAAGTCCATGAAACATCATTTTTATAGAGTTGCAGGTATTGCGTCACTTACCTATGAACAATTCCTGACATTAATTACTCAAATCGAATCAATTTTAAATTCCAGGCCTTTAACTCCGATGTCCTCAGATCGTAATGATCATTCTTTCCTAACTCCTGGTCATTTTCTAATTGGAGACTGCCTCACAACTGTTCCTGAGCCTAATATGCTGCATCTAAATACTAATCGTTTAAGCTATTGGCAGCACATCGAAAGCCTAAAGCAGCATTTTTGGAAACGATGGCACAAAGAATACTTGACGCAGTTGCAAAAGCGCACCAAATGGAAATCCCAGGGAAAAGCAAATCTATCACCAGGGCAATTAGTCGTCATAACAGAGGACAATACACCACCACTACGATGGGTCATTGGAAGAATCGAGGAATCATCCTGATTCCGATGGTGTCATCAAAGTGGCTACCATTCGAGTTGGACAAACTCTCGTCATGAGGCCTTCTACAAAATTGTGTATTGTGCCATTGTAATACGTATTAATCATTTAAAATTAGTTACATCTTTTATCATTGTTGTGTCCGTAAAGAGACACTGGTTTCGTAAAAGTACTTTATTAAGGTCTCTAATAATAGGTACAATTACAATGTTAGGGATGCGTACGTTCAATAGCGAGAATGTGGCCGTACTGTCGGTTTCCGGTGAGGTGGGTGTTTCCCAGGTTTTTGTGGGTATGGAAATGGCGCGCTATTTAAATGTGGATGCGTTATTCTGAATACACAACACCCTTTCTCCCAGCACAATCACTAAGTGGTGTATTCGTGTAGGTATGCTGGTGGGCGACGAGCTCTTGTGGGCCTTGGGGACCGCTCTGCTGTTGATGCCGGTTCATCTCTAGAATTTTCTACCAGTGGTGTCGCAGCCGATTCTAAATCACCTGATGAGTCGGTTGACCCAGACGAAGGCAACTTCTCCGACAACTCCTCATTGCTTTCACCTACTGCCGCAGTTGACCTTCTTCTCAGCTGATCAATGTGTCGACGCACCACATTCCCATCATTGTCGAGAACCCTATAACTAATTGGTCCTGTTCTTTCAGTTGCCAATCCAGGAATCCACTTTGGTCCATAACCGTAGTTTCTGGCAAATATTGGGGTATCTTCATCGAATTCTCGAATTGATCTTCGTTTTTCTTTGTTTTCACCAATATTCTTTGATGATATTAAGTCAGGATGTAAACGACTTAAGGCAGTTGTTAATTGTCTACCCATAAGCATCTCAGCTGGTGTAAGTCCAGTTGTCGAAGATGCTGTAGTATGTTGTCTTAGTAGAAATCGGGCAATTCTCGTTTTCCAATCTCCTGATAATTTCTTTAGAGCTTCTTTCGTTGTCTGCACCATTCTTTCAGCTTGACCATTACTTGCAGCATGGTATGGAGCAATTCGGGCATGACGTATACCATTTTTCTTCATGTAGTCTTCAAACATATCTGAAGTAAAGGCTGTCCCGTTGTCACTGACAATTATACCTGGAATACCATGAGTCGCAAATAATTCTTGTAAAACAGTAATTGCAGCTTCTGACGATGTTGATGGTACATGTCGAACTTCCAACCTCTTTGAATGTGAATCCACAACGATCAGAAAGATTTGTCCCTCCATTGGGCCAGCAAAGTCGATATGCACACGTGACCATGGGTCTTTGGTAACTTCCCACGGATGCAATGGAGCATGAGGTGGTGCATGCATTGCTTTCTGACACTTTTCACATGAACTCACGTACTCTTTGCTTTTCTCGATACCCGGCCACCACACATAACTTCTGGCTAACAATTTCATCTTTACAATACCTGGGTGTGTCGAATGTAGCACCTGAAGTACTCTATTCCTTCCCTCTTCCGGAATAACAACTCGACTTCCATAAAGTAAACAGTTACGATAGGCCGACAGCTGTTTTTGCATAGTTTTATATGGTTTAAGTTTATCCCAGTCCACTTGTTCTGACCAACCATGTTTCACAGAATTTTACACTCTCGACAATACAGGGTCTTTTAATGTCATTCTTGAAATGTCTTGGGCACTTAATAGAGGTTCTGGCAAACTTTCTAACATCAACACATCTCCCAATATTTGTTCTGCAAAATCTGGTGTTTTTAATGGTAGCCGACTTAATCCATCTGCATTCCCAATCTTTTTTCCTGACACATGTATGAGCTCATAATCATACGCACTTAAAAATAAATTCCATCGTAGCATTCTAGGTGACAATACTTCTGGGGTTTCCTTATGTCTTCCTAAGATTCCAAGCAGAGGTCGACGGTCGGTTTTTATTTCAAACTTTCTTCCATACAGGTAATAGTGAAATTTTTTAACACTTGCTACAAGTGCTAATGCTTCCTTATCGATCTGTGCATAATTTCTTTCTGCTTTAGACAAAGTTCGAGAGAAAAATGCAATAGGAGCTTCACTATCATCTTCCAGACGATGACTTAACACACCTCCGATTCCAAAACTGCTGGCATCGCATGTTAACACAACAGGTTTTTTCTCGTCGTAATGTACTAAAACAGTTGAAGTCAACAGATCCTTATATTTATTAAATGCATCATTCTGTGGTTTCTTCCAAATCCATTTTGCATCTTGATCCAACAATCGATGCAAGGGTTCTGCAATTGTTGCTTTGCTTTTCAAAAAAGGCGTATAAAAAGGCAAAATACCTAAGAATGCTTGTAATTCTTCCTTTTTCGTAGGTGTAGGTGCTTCGTTGATAGCCTTGACCTTTTCTTGGGTGGGATGAATTCCTAAGGAATCTATTTTATGTCCTAAGAATTCAATTGATTCTGCATTAAACTGACATTTGCTTTTTTGTACACGTAACCCGTCTGCGTTCAATCTTTTCAGCACTTCGCGCACTCTACTGTCTCGCTCACTTGCAGAACTACCAGCGATAAGTATATCGTCTAAATATGGAAACACTCCTTGAACACCAACCAGTCTAGTTTTAATGAACCGTTGAAACAGATTCGGTGCAACTGATATACCAAATTGAAGACGGTGTACACGGTAAGCACCTCGATGAGTTATGACTTTGTAAATCTGCCAAACTGCTGTCTACTCGCAACTGTTGGTACGCTTGCGAAAGGTCAATTTTAGCAAAATGACTTGTTCCTGCTAACGAGGCAAATAATCCTGCTACTGTTGGCATGGGATACGGGTCTGCACTCAAATTTTTGTTTATTGTACACTTATAGTCTCCACAAATGCGCACTTTGCCATTCGCTTTCTTTACCATTACAATAGGTGTTGCCCACACTGGATGAGTTACTGGCTCTAACATACCTTGTTCCTGAAGTCAATTCAGTTCATATTCTACTTCTGCACGCAAAGCGAAAGGTACACTTCGGGCTTTACAAATAATTGGAGCTGCGTCTTTGTCTACACTAAGATGCACTACGGGACCCTTAAATGTCCCTAATCCTTCTGCAAATATATTAGGAAACTCTCCAATAAAGTTCGGAACTTTGTCTTTGGCTGTCGCAGCACAATAGTGAACACCTGAAAGTTCTATTCCAAGAGCATTAAACCAATTTCGTCCAAGTAAATCAGTGCTTTGACCTTTTGTCACAATTATCGGTAAATTGCATATTTTTCTTGAACCGTAGCTCACTCGTACTTCACAAGTTCCCAGCAAATTTATTTCTTTTTTCTGGTAGTCTTTTAAAATCACCTGGCTCGGTGCAAGTTTCGTTAAAATCTTTGATTCAAATGTTCGAAACGTTGGCTCCGATATGATTGTAAAAGCACTTCCTGAGTCTACTTCTAATTGACATGGAACTAGATGAATTTTCACGTTAGCATATTTAGCTGCTGTAGCTTGATCATTTATTTTATGCATTTCATACTCTTGTGGTATGCTTTCTTTTTCCGTTTCGACTAACTGCACAACTGTTTTTACATTATTCCTTTTGCTCAGATTTTTTCTTTAAACAAGCACGTTCTATGTGACCCTTTTTCTCACAAAATCTGCAATTGACATCCTTAAAACGACATGTGTCTGCAATATGATTTCCTGTACACCGAAAACATACAGTTTTTTCGCGCTTCTTTTTAAATTTGATCTTATCTATTTGTGCTCCTACATTCCTGGGAGTCCGTAGCTCTGACAGTTGATGCGCTGCTGCTTCCGCCGCTACCGCCATCTCGTATGCCGAATTGAAAGTCAATTGCGATTCTGCTAACAGCCGGCGTTGTAAATGCACGTCGCGAACGCCACACACGATTCGATCACGCAACATGGACTCAAGTGTGTTACCGAAATTACAATTTTGTGCTAATTTCCGCAACTCAGCAATACATGCTGCCACTCCTTCCCCCTGCCGTTGGTCTCTCTTGTGGAACTGGAAACGTTTAACTATTTCCAATGACCGCGGAGCAAAATGATCCGATAATAATTGTATTATTTCTTCATATGGTTTTGTACTAGGAGCATCTGGCGTCACTAATGATCTCACAATTTCAAATGTTGCAGGACCACATACACTTAAGAGTACAGCTCTTTTTCTCACGTTATCCGTTACTCCATTTGCTTCTAAGTAGAATGCTAATCTGTCCGTATACACTACCCATGTGGACGGCTTCGTTACATCAAAATGTTCTAAAACACCTATGGCGGCCATGGATGCTTGCATGTTCTACGCACTTTTTCTTGAGTAAACTTCATTTTCCTTGCTTTACTTTTGACTGCGCCAGTTTGTTGTGTCCGTAAAGAGACACTGGTTTCGTAAAAGTACTTTATTAAGGTCTCTAATAATAGGTACAATTACAATGTAATTGATGCGTACGTTCAATAGCGAGAATGTGGCCGTACTGTCGGTTTCCGGCGAGGTGGGTGTTTCCCAGGTTTTTGTGGGTATGGAAATGGCGCGCTATTTAAATGTGGACGCGTTATTCTGAATACACAACAATCATTCAAACATTTCTTATTTAGTTATAACATTTTAATATGCATTTTATTAATCATTACTATTTAATTTAATTGTATTTTTAACAGGCATTTTTCTTAATCATTAATTTTTATTTAGACAACATTTTCATCTTGTTTTATGATTTTAATTTAGTTTTGCAATTTAAAACTGGAGTTAATCGATCATATTCATACACATAAATTATTTTTAGCATGTTTGTATTGACCAATTGCATTTCATTAATTTTGAAAACCAGGTTTTTCAAGGCGGCCGGTATGTTTAGGATCATACATTTATAAAATACTTAGTTTAATCACCATAAAAATATTTACACATTTTCACATCGTCAGACAGTCCTTCCGAGTAAATCTCATTTGGAATTTTTGGCTTTACCTTTTTGCGTATCACTTAATATTAATCTAACACACAAAATCTATTATTTTTTATCCGAATACTCTGAACATCAAATCACTTCAGTGCAACAACTTAAGTTCCAGATTTTCTACGAACAAATATGACCTATCTGGTGCGGTGATATCATTATTTAACTCATCCGTAATTTTTGACCAGTAATTTATAATCGTCGGTTTATCATTTGAAAATACCTAAAATTGTAATTACTCGGAGCGAAGTAGCACTCGTTTTAATTAACACAGGCGCTTTCTGAGCGCGTTTAAAATGTTTCGGCTGTTACGATCTATTTAATAGGCCTCAAACAAATGAAACAGTTGTTCGTTTACGACATGGTAAAACACTGACCTATATTCGGGTCGTCATTCACACAGGCAAGGCGACGCACCACCCAGTCGTTAGCTACGCCAGCAGTTCTCAAACGGTTTGGTGAAAATCTTCCAATGAATTTTTCTCGAAAACTATTAACTTGGTGATAAGGGCATATAAGTTTAATCGTTGCCATTTATGGTGATGTATTACAGGTTTAAATATTTGCACGCAGTAAAAGAACACCCTGTATTTTCCAATATCTATGTTTTTATGGACGTTTAAAGTGGCCTTCAGCATAGAGAACTTCGACCACATGGATGGAATTACATACTTCTTCTTCAAATTTTATAAATACTATATTAGAACTTTTCCTCATTTATTGTCATTACCCCCCGTTTTTCTTTCCATTCATTAAATTCGGATAATACTTTGTTCCCTGGACTTCGCAGGCAATAATTGGAGAGTTGGTTCTTCAGCTTCCTGCAGAATTATCTCAGGAACACGATCGCTTTCTTGCATTTTTCACAAACTTAACAAATTTTCACAAATGGAGTCGATAAACAATCGAAACTAAATAGCAAATCTGATTCTAACCGACCATGATTGTAGATAAAACGTATTGCATTCGTATTTTGGTCGGGTTTTATCCAATTAAACCGTCGAGCTACGCTCTCGGGTTTAAATTTCTCGCGTGGATAAAACGCTATCGAAAACACTTATACAATAAGTAACTATTAAAAAGTGACGTTTCAAGTTCATCTAAATCACGACCTGCTTCACAATATTATCAAAAATTCAAAAGCCATTTGAATTTTTCAATTGTACAGTCGTTATATTCCGATATCAGTATGTCTCCACCAGCTTCGGGAACACTGCCAATAGCCTCTTCGGTCAAATTGCGCTCACCGTCGATGTAAAGACGACTAAGACACTGTTTTAATAAAATACACAAGGTCTCACTGTATCGTAAATTGCGCAAATTGAAATCGACTTCTGCAATATCGATGTTAATGTTGTGTGCAACTGATATTTGATCATGTGTTAACGCCATTGATAGTCTGAATTTCACTAATTTTAATCTATTCACACTTTTGTAGAGCTGATCACAGAGGCAGAGGAGTTGCTACTTGGACTAAAAAACGGGCTGAAAACAAGGAATCTAGATCTCAGTCAATCTTGCTTTTTTCTCATAAATATTTAACCCTTCAAGTCCTCGCGTAACCATATGGTAACAATAATTGTAGTTTTCTATAGGTTCGCAAATTCGTTTTTATGGAAACTACCTGTAAATGTAGCATCTGAGGAGGTCTTTCTGTATTACAAACTAACCACATGTTTCAATTGAATTGCCGATCGGTGATTGTGTTAGTGACAATTAGGTGATAAAAACTTGTGTTTATTCAGTTGCAAAAAGCATGGACATCCACTTCACGTAAGTTGGCATAAATGTCTTATTTACCGATATTTTTTACATGTTTACTCAAATCAATTTATAATAGATTGAGAAACATATTTTTGATTGTGAATAAGTTCTGATATGTTTTTGATTAGAGTAATATGGCTACGTATATGTGTGTTATCACATGGTAACGCCAGGATTTTCTTCTAAGTGTGGTTTGTTTTTATATAGGGAGAGTCTTACTCTTGAAGAAGCTTTGCATTTAGCCTATTCTGATGAAAATGATATTACCGACATTTTTATTACACCACCTGAAGCTCATGTTCTCACAGATGAGGATTCCGGTGTTGAGACCGAACTAATTCCGGACAACTTCACGGGTAGACAATTACGTTCTGAGGCCGAAATTAGATTGAAAAATGCTTCAAGCACTAGAGGAGACCCTCAAGAAATAGAAAATTATGACGACCCTGTAGAACCAAATCAATCTACTACTGAGAACCGTGAAGGAACTGATGAAGTGAACGACAATTTTTTGTATGAAACTACTAATGTTCATAACATTGAGTGGATTCACGGAGATTTCGTCCAGAATGATAATAATTTTCCATGTGGTGATTATTCATTATATAAAAAAGTCTTCAATAAATTTATTTGAATCTTTCTTCGACGATTCCGTGTATTCTTTATTGTTAGAAGAAATTGAACGTTATGCGTTGTTCTTGAACCATCCGAATCCAAAATTGACTTTGGGAGAACTAAAATGTTTCATTGGTATACTTATTGTGTATTGGCAGTGAGCAATGCAATGCGACGCGATCGATTTTTTCAAATAATGAGATTCCTTCATTGCGCCGACAATACTAAAATCAATACAACTGATAAACTGTGGAAATTACGGCCTATGATTGAGAAAATGCAGCAGAACTGTATTAAAAATTTCGTGCCTGAACAGCGCATTGATTATGATGAATCCATGATCAAATATTACAGTCATCATGGGTGCAAACAGTTCATCCGCGGAAAACTGGTAAGGTTTGGCTATAAAGTTTGGAGCATGAATACCAAAAACGGCTATCTAATAAATTTTGAAATTTATCAAGGAAAGCGATTTATTGGAAATGAAAATCATGAGCGACTTTTTGGTAAGGCGGCGGCACCTTTAGTTGGTATGTTGCAAACTTTACCTAATAAAAACTTGCCCTATAAATTTTATCTTGACAATCTATTCTCTGGTATTCAGCTTTACAATTTTTTGCGGCAAAATGTATATTCGGCTACAGGAACTATACGGGAGAATAGAATTCCAAAAGAATGCTCAATGAAATCGAGTGCACAAATGAAAAAGCAACCAAGATGAACTGTGGACTCCTGTATAGCTAAAGATGTTGGGATTATTTTCGTGAAATGGATGGATAATAGTCCCAGCTAGCACAATGACGTCCAAATGGCGTTTCTTTTTGGTCACATCTGCAGTGACGGTCTAAAGACACATCCCACGACGTCGTTTTTTTGACGTCGTGGTAATGTCTAATACGACGTATGGGCAACGTCGAAAATCGAGTCAAAATGACGTCATTCGCGTGTATGTTCAGACCTTAAATCGTACATAAAATTTACTACTTCTGACGAGTTATTTAGGACCTTAAATAAAACGAATATTAAAAGGGCCAATTTTTTATTGTTATTTAAATCATAACATTCCGTAATTTCTAAGTAAAACAATATCAAATATGTTCATAAGAACATTTATATACTACATTCATACACAATAAAAACTATTTCAAAGAAGGCAACATAAAGTCCATTAAATGGCATTATTAAACATTTGAAACGAATATTAAAAGCGCCATTTTTTTTATTTAAATGATATTCCATAATTTCCGAGTAAAAGTGTATCAAATACGTTATAAATATATATTATAATACTTAACAAAAACTTTTCCAAAGAATGTAAAATAAGCAAGGCAACATGAAGTTCCATTGAATGGCATCATTAAACATTTTGAAACGAATATTAAAAGCGCCAGTTTTTTTTTATTTAAATGATATTCCATAATTTCCGAGTAAAAGTGTATCAAATACGTTATAAATATATATTATAATACTTAACAAAAACTTTTCCAAAGAATGTAAAGTAAGCAAGGCAACATGAAGTTCCATTGAATGGCATCATTAAACATTTTGAAACGAATATTAAAAGCGCCAGTTTTTTTTTATTTAAATGATATTCCATAATTTCCGAGTAAAAGTGTATCAAATACGTTATAAATATATATTATAATACTTAACAAAAACTTTTCCAAAGAATGTAAAATAAGCAAGGCAACATGAAGTTCCATTGAATGGCATCATTAAACATTTTGAAACGAATATTAAAAGCGCCAGTTTTTTTTTTATTTAAATGATATTCCATAATTTCCGAGTAAAAGTGTATCAAATACGTTATAAATATATATTATAATACTTAACAAAAACTTTTCCAAAGAATGTAAAATAAGCAAGGCAACATGAAGTTCCAATGAATGGCATCATTAAACATTTTGAAACGAATATTAAAAGCACCAAATTTGTTTTAATTTAAATGATAACATTCCATAATTTCCGAGTAAAATACGTTATAAATATATATTATAATACTTAACCAAAACGATTCCAAAGAATGTAAGATAGGCAAGGCAACATGAAGTCCATTGAATGGCAACATTAAACATTTTGATCTGAAATTTTCAATTGGCCAATTATATAAATTGTCCGAGACGTCGTCAACAATATAAATATTTAGTAAATTTGAACTAAATGGGTAATTATAGAACTCTTTTTTAGTTTTAAATAGCTTGCCAATTAAATGTGTATTGTTTGAATCATCTGAAACAATATTATGGACTTCAATAAAATTAGATTTATAGCTTCGTCAGGAGTGAAAAAAAGTAAATAAACAAGTTGTCAAGAGAAACGAAAATGTAACATGATTTTAAACTAAAATACGAGTTGTCCGGAATAAAGAGAAAAGTAACTACCTTTTCGTTTCTCTTGACAACTTGTATATTTACTTTTTTTCACTCCTGACGAAGCTATAAATTTATAGCGAAACGTTGAGTGTTTTCCCTTCATATTTCTGTCCGGTTCGAGATTAAAAAAACTTTGTACTTACAATTTTCATCGGACAAGCACAAACTTAAATTTATTTCACTTAATGCAGTTATTAAAACATACCAGAGTTCAAAATTTGAGGCACATTTGATTCTACTTGATTAAAAAATTGAGCTGAATCCTTGACCCCACTGCAGTTTGTTTGATAACGTTTAATCCAATTCTTCAACTCTAAAAAATAATATTTTATTAGCAAATGCTTTAATGTAATGAAATAAACATGAAAGTATAAAACTGAAGAATTGCTATTTTGAACAACAGTTCTTTCTGTGTATACATTCTTTTATACTTACCTGGAGGTCTTTTATTAGCAGAAACGCTTCTTTCTATCTCTTCATCTGAAGAATCATCTAAAAGCCTCCGAGGAATTTTTCTTTTTCGAGAACTAGGTTCCTCCACTTCACTTTGAAGATCTGAAGTCTCTTCTGCTAATTTCAATTTCTTCCGTGCAATCTCAATATCATCTAAAATAAATATGAATGTGATCAACGTAATAACATAAATATAAGTACATCACAATCTCTGTACTGACCAATTTTAAATCGACTTACAGAAAATCTAACTTATAGATGTTCGAGTTATGGGAGTTTGACTGTGTATAGCAGAGTATATCGAGTATATCAAAAAAATTTCCTTTCAGATAGCCTTGGAGAGAAAACATATATTGCAGATTGATTGGTAGATTGCATTTTGGGTTTTCTAAATGTTAAGAACCAGTTCAGTGAACTTGAAAATCAATTCAATCTATGACCAATAATTTTTTTCCAAGGTTAACTCAAGGACAAATTTTTTTGATACCTCAATATGAAATATGTTTTAAAACAAAAAATGGAATCTTAATGAAATTGCTGCAAGTACAAAATAAATTACTTTGTAGTTATTAGGTAATGGCTGCGGTAAGTGAACGGTCGAAGTGGTTACAACAAATCATGTGATCACTTTTCTTAATTGGTGATTGGTCAGAGGGTTTAATCAAATCATTGACTTGATGATTTCGTGCAATTTGACCATTCACTTAACTCGGTTAAAATATAAGTATTCTTTACTTGTTTCAAAGAAGCAGCGGTTAATGTCATACACCTGCCAGCTGCCCTTTATTTCTTCATTATGACTTACAAGACATTTGTTAAACAAGCTTTGCGACTTGTATGGGGGCCAAAAACACTTTTGTTTTTGAGGTGTAAGCCAATTAGAGTTTACAATGGCAAGCCCACCACCAGAATTTTCGTCGAATTCTACTATGACATACATTATTCTACAAAGTAAACAAAAAATAATTATATTTATAAGAAATCGGTTTGATTAAAATCTATGATATGTTTTACCGTAGCATTAAACTTAAGTATTCAAATCAAAACAGAACTATAGTAAATTCGACTTTAAATTGAGTAACCTCAAACACTGCTGAATACTAGTTGTTAACTTATAAGTATATACTTTAATTTTATACTTACTCAAAAATTGTACACAGTTATAAAACCACTACACAACGAATCAAGGAAAAGCCCATAGCACCTATGAGCGGTAACGACAACGATGGCGGGAACGAAAGGGACGCGACCGCGTATTTAGGGTGCGTTTCATTTACGCGCTTATGTGCTTTGAGCGCTTGTAAGCATTGCTTAACCTGTTCCTTTTGGCTTTGCAAACCTCACGAAGCGCTAGGGTCGATATGGAAACGTCATTGTGACGTCATAGCCTGTGCTCACAATCGCTTATTCCATCGAGGTAGGGCAACAAAAGCGTGAGCGCTTAATGGCGCTTATGCCACAAATGGAACGTATGAGGGAATCAGCTGATCATCGTCAGACAGGTAGCGGTCTAGTAGCGGTAGGTTATAAATGTTGCATTACAGCTATTTATGTTTGATTTAATTTCACTAATGAAGTTAATTTTTCATGGTTATAATAGAAAATGATTTTATGTGGCAGATTTTTAAAAATCTGTGCACTTTATTTCTCACATACTATATTTTTGTTTCAAAATACTAACAAGCAGATATCCTAGGTGTCCATATATTCTAATGATCCTGTCTTGTATATCCATTATTGATCAAATGCTATAAAACTTAAACTGGCACAGATCTGCCTAAAATTTTAATTTTCTGCAAGCGAAAGGTTTGCAAAATTTACTTTTGAAATATTGCTGTTATTCATTTTTTTGTGAAATTTAACTATGTATAATTTAAATGGCGTTGGTCTTTAGGAAGATAATTAATTGTAGCACTGCAGCACCGCACAAGTTGTAAAGGTTATGAATTTATTGTGCACACAACAGCCAAAAGAAACACTTTTGCTTATAACGCCTGATGCGACTAAGCGCCAAAGGAAACACCAGAAAATAGCGCTTGTAAGCGTAAGCGCTTGAAGCGTATGAGCGCGCAAACGAAACGCACCCGTAGTATTAGGTTAGGATATTCTAACACCGTTGCCAAATTTTCGTTACAGAAAAGGATTAATGATACGTGGGTATGATGGATTTATATTAGTTTTAAAAATCTTCCTTTCCGCGAAATGCATTTTTGCTTAAAGAATAACTTTCTGCTTAAAAAATAACTCTTCATAACAATTCATTTATTTGTATGAATGATAAACTTGGCCACAGCGCGACATCACTGAATAACCGATTCCTGACCGATTCCTATACTGCGATTTTTAAATTCGGAGGTCGGACAACGTTAAATAAATTCTAAACATTTACTTATGGAGTTAAATTTATTAATAACTTCCAGTTATCAGATATAACTGCCAAGTGATATTCAACTCTTTAAAATTATAGATCCGTTTCAGATTCAAAATAATTGATTAGGAATGAATTTAAATTTTTATATGTGTTGACTGACTGAAAAATGACCTCTGCCGGACGTCTGATGTCAACGTCTCCACAACGTCGCAATAATGTCGTCTCCATGACGTCATTTTTTCAGCCTCTGACGTCTTGGACGAATAATAACCAAAAAACGACGTCTCCGACGTCACTCTAACGTCAGTGTGTTAGCTGGGGTGTTGTTACGGTAGCCTCGACTTCATATGGTATACAACCAATATCTAATGTAAAGCGCTATTCCCAATCAGAAAAAAAAGTCATTCAAGTACCAAGACCTGATCTAATTGGCCAATATAACAACTATATGGGAGGGACAGATCAAATGGATTGAAATTTAGGACGGTATAGAATTTCAATCTTGGTAAGAAATGGTGGTGGTGTATATTCACTACAAAGAAGAGTTGTGTTGTCATTGTAAGATATTTTGATAAAAATATGCAAAAAGTCTCTAGCAGGCTGTATGACTTACTTGAAGTTTTTAAAGACGGGGAAGTACATGCTACAGCAGACCATCTCTACAAGTTGGTAATGAATTCCTTTAGAGAAAGAAACTTTGATTTAAACAACCTTATTGGTTTTGGTGCAGATGGGTGCAACACTATGTTTGGTGAACATAACTCTTTCGTCAGCAGACTTAAAAGTGATTTTCCAGGAATTATCGCTACTAAATGTATTTGTCACTCACTGCATCTGTGTGCAAGTAGTGCATGTGAACAGCTTCCTAATGAATGTGAAAAGTTAGCAAGAAATATTTATAACTATTTTAAGGTAAGCAACTACAAAGATTTTTATTAAAGCTAACTAATGTTAAGTATTATTACAATTACAGAACAGTTCAAATCGCCAAGCTGATTTTGAAGAGTTTCAAATGTATGCTGAAGTTGAAATTCACAAAATACTAAAACCCTCCCAAACCCGATGGCTTTCTATTGCTATGGTATCACAGAGAATTTTAGAACAATGGAATGCATTAAAACTCTACTTTACCGATAAGTGGCTTGCTGAAAGTAATGTGTCTAGTAAGGAAATCTATAACAGTTTAAACAACCAATTCATGGAATTATATTATTGTTTTTTGTCTTGGATATTGCCAAAAATTTCAAATATAAATCAGTATTTTCAAAGTGATAAAGTAGTTATTCTCAATCTACATAAAAGAATGCAAGAAGAATTCCAGGATTTGTTGTTGGCTTATATGAGATATGATTATATTACCTCAAGAAAACTAAATGAAGTAAATCCAGCAAATGCTTCTTATTTCAAAAATAAAAAATACATTAGCACAAAAATTGGAAAATCCTCTAATTAAGAATGATGTAGAAAAATTGAATTTGTTTCTTTCGAACTGTCAAAACTTTCTCTGTGTACTTTGTTGTGAGTTAAAAAAAAGGTATAATTTTGGAGATGACAACTATTTATCAAATTTAGATATCTTTTTGCCTAAAAATGTTGTATCACTGTCATTTCACGAAACTCATCCTTCTCTAGCAGTATATTTTAAAAATTTTCCAAGACTTATTTCAGCTGAAAATCATCAAAAAATTGATGATGAATGGAGAAAACTTCCTCTGTATAATAACTTGCCGAGTGTATCATTAGATATTGATGTTTTTTACTCTAAAGTATTAGACATAAAAAATGTATAAAGAATGTGAAAGACAGTTTAGCAAAGTGAATCTAATAAAAACCAAAGTGAGAAATCGTTTAAATATTCAAACATTGTCAGCCATTCTATTATCTAGTCAACATATCAAAAACAATGGTACCTGTGTAAAATTCCAACCTCCTGTTAAAATGATTCGAATGTGCAATTCAACCATGTACGATCATAAACATTCTACCTGTGTTAGAAATGAAAATTCAGATGCTGCTGACTGTTTGTTTGAAAATGTTTTATGAATAATACGTAAACTGTTTTTTAGAGACTAGTGTTACTGGTTAGAACATTAGAACTAGGGTTTAAAATGTAAAATATATTTTGTAAGAAAAGAACGAAAAAATAACATGAATAATGAAATTATTTAAATAAAAAGTACCTACTTATAAATACAGTAATGCGTGTTTATTCTACTACTACAAAATTTACTTTAAATTTGTTGAATAGCAAGTTTGAAAAATAAGCTTAAAGTAATTAATACGATAATTTTGCCTAAAACACGATATTTTCTCTACAATTGGTACGATAAATTGGTGTAAGAAGGTTGGCAACACTGATTAGTTCAGTAGGAGCATACATTTAGTTGAGGAATAGCATCATCTGTCAGTGTGCTTTGAATGATTTCATTTCCACTGACTTAACGATTTTTTACAATTTTTCTTGAAAATGTATCAAGCACACAAAATGTTGCTTTAATATTGTGACACCTGCATTTTGATTCATTCTTGAAGCCTTTCCAAAATCTATTATTAACAATATTTCATAATTAATGGTATGAATCGTAAGTCTACATCTGTAACCCAAATTGGTTTGACAGCAGTTTATTCTGGTTAACTAAAAATTTAATGATGCTTTAAATATCTACTAATGTTTTTGATTCACTGGCATTGAATCAACGCACAACGAGTATCTTCATCTTGTGTTATTACAAGATGCAAACACTCTGACTGCAACCAGTACAAATGAATCAAAGACGCTATTTGCTTCACTGTTCTTTGTCAATTTCTTCGAGATTAATAAATCATTTTATTTTCTGAAAGAGCCAGAGTGAAACGTAGATAAACTTTCATTACGTTGGTCATCATCATCAGTTTTTTCAAACTTGTGATGCAAATGAAGACAAGTGCTACTCTTACGGTAATCTTGGAATAAGGGATGTAATCAGATTAAACAATATTTTTATTAACTTAGAAATAATATAAAGAAGGTTATGAGCCTCTCACATAACACTTGATATTTTCAGCTTCGATGGAATTAAATTGCAAGGTCATCAAACTTGAAGGAAACAAGCTGCAGTAACGTTTAGGTGTTTTAACTTTATGCACTCTTGGTGTCACTTGGATGTAGAACTGATGTTACTAGATAGGTACTTTTGTGAGTTTATATCCACTCGTTATATTGAGTACATTTTAATCAGTACATCGGTCAGTTTAATGCCAGATGGATTGGTGGATATTCTAGGTTAGATAGCAATCTTACGATGAGTTCATGTTTATGTTAAAATCTCCTTGCTTCAATACAAATTAACTCTGAGAAGTCTTTCTATTTTGACTGCAATGTAACTAAATTAGGAAACGAATTAAATTATTCGCCAATACATACCCTCTTTAAATTAAAATTTCTACGCCTGACAACTTCGCTTTAAATTCATAGTTAAAATTTAAAATGGAGTATTTAACCTCAAACTAGTTGTTGCGTACTGACCTCTGTTAATCTCTGCCTATGTGTTTTGTGTTTACCACAAGAGCCCAACAAGAACCGGCTGCGGAATTTGATAAAAATGACAGTCCGCGATACGGTTCTGCCATCTAGCGAATTTTTATAAACTACTCAACTTGCTCAAAATTTTAAACTGAAAATGGCGGCGAGTGAGCGTACCAGTGTTCTCTATATCGTGAACTTACCAAATCATATTACAATTAATACGTTAAAAAACATTATCCAAAAGTTCGACGAAACTGGTTCTGTAGCTAGAAGGAAGAAAAAAAAAAGCAATACAATGACGATGATACGGTAACTCTGCTAGCTATGGGGATCAGTTTATGCAATTCCAAAATTGTCTTTGCGTAAAAGAGTTGCAGACCTTGGCGCCAACAAAAGATTGTTACAAAAAACTTTCAAGGAAAATAAGATACGTCCATACAAACCTAAATTTATTCATACTTTGGATCCTCAAGGCAATACATTTAAATTAGAATTTTGTTTGTGGGTTGCTGGTTTGGTGGAGAAAATGTTATGGAAAATCTATTTTTTTTATCATAAAATTTTATTTTCGGATGAAGCCAGCTTTTCTACAAATGGGACAGTAATCATCTCAAAATTGCAGGTATTAGTCAGAAGAAAATCCAAATTTTAGAATAAAAATAAATAATCAAAGATATAACAAAATAAATTTCTTGTGTGGGATTTTGGTAGACAAAATTATTGGCCCCTACTTTTTCGAAGAAAATTTGAATCAATCCAATTATTTGCATGTTAGAAAATTTCTTTTTTACCGTCTTTGGCGGATGTAAATTTGGAAAACATTTACTTTCAACAGGATGGATGTCACATTTACATGACAAATTGAATTTCCATGGAAGTTGGACCGGACGTTTTGAACCAATTTGGTCGGCTCGCCCACCTGAATTAACACCCATGGACTACTACTTTTGGGGATATATGAAACAAAAAATGTATGAAAATAAATAACTTTGGTACAAATTTAGAAATTTTAAAAGAAAAAAATACGAAGGTAATGAAATAGAAATTGGAATGCTAAGAAACATGTATAAGAAAAATTGGACACAGGGTAGAGAAGTGCGTAGAGGTGGGTGGGGATTACATAGAATAATTATTTTCCTATATTTATAACTAATAAAAATTTTTTTTAGGTTAAAAAACTTCCCACAATCAAGAGAACGGAAATGGAAGCTACCTAAAAAAAATACAAACGCCACGGTGAACCCCCCTTTACAAAAGAGGAGCTCAAGAGAGCGGCAGATAGGAGAGATCAAGACGGGGAAAGCTCCCGGTCCGGATTGCATACCGTCCGAGGTAGTGAAAATTACCATTAAGGCAAATCCGTCCATCTATCTGAAAGTATACACGAATGCTGGAAGAAAGGTGAGTTCCCAAAAATTTGGAAAGTAGCCCAGGGTAGTATTGGTGTGAGAAGCCAAGAAAAGAAGGGAGCGAGGAGACCGACATATAGACCGTCTTGGGTGGCGGGAGCGAGCGAGCGCGGGGTCTCGGACGGCGGGAGCAAGCAAGCGCGGGGGTTCTTGAGCGGCAGGAGCAAGCAAGCGCGGGTGGCCTGAGCGGCGGGAGCAAGCAAACGCGGGTGGTCTGAGCGGCCGGAGCCATGATAGCTGGGGGTGGGTTGACATTTGAAGCAGAGGCTTGGCTTGGCTTGGCTTCGGTTGGCTTGGCTTGGGTCGGGTAGAGGCGTGTCGGGACAACTCCGCCTGCGGCGGTGTGTTGGTGCCACTGCGTTGCGTTCGCGCAGTAGGGGTGCCGGGATGTCGCCGTTGCCGGTCCACAGCCCGGATAAAGGAGGATGGACACTAAGAACCACGCTAGTGAGCGGGAGCGGCGCCCCGGGGTGCCCAGCTGGGTGCATGCCATTCTTCAACTTGTCTAAAAAGGTATGTGCCCCTTCACTTTCAACTTTCCTGTACTATACTATAACTGATTTCAACCGTCGAAAAGTCATGTTTTCTAAATAGAACACCCAGTATTTTTTTATACCATGAGAATCAGAATTAAATGTTCTTTCGAATTCTATTAGCATTCCCTATACCCATCTCTTACCTTTCTTTTTCTATTCATGATTTTCTCTTTGACACATTAATTTTTTCACTTTTCAGTATTATTCCTGAATAGTGTGCTATGAAAATTTAACACACTGAGGTTTTTTAAGTTAATTTCTGACTGTAATTTCAATTTTATTTTAAAAACCGACAAATAATACACATCTAAGTAGTATAGCTAGCGAGATCCTAGACCACTTTGACCTTGAAAAAAATTGCGGATGGCATGTGTCCACCCGAAGTGACCATCGTTGAAGGTCCTCCCCTAAGTTAGGGGAGTGGTTTAAGAAGAGAAGAAGTTACCCCTTTAGTTCTTGAGCCGAAGAGGCCGTTGCAGAAAAATCTTTACTTCTTGCAGCTCTGAAGAATGTTGGCAATGACGTCATAATACCAGAAGAGGTCGTTGAGAAAAGAAATAAGTCTAACCCCCGTTTAGTTCTTGAAGAAGGGTTGTAATTTTATCCGGCGTGTTCGTTCAGTATAACGAGTCAATGAACTTTTGAAAAATGTTCCTAAGAGGAATTTGATATCTGTTAGTGGGTGAATAATCTGACGTATCAAATTTTGAAATGTTCTCTTTAATGTGTTCGTAAATATCTTCCACGAAAAAATGATAAATTGAAGAATCTGTATCTGTATAAAGTAATTTAGCTTTGTCTTTAAATTTATTCTTGATATAATTGTAATGAAAATCATACAAAAATATTTTAGAAAGATCTAGTATAGTAAAACCGATATGCCTTAAAAAATTTTCAGATAGTCGCCAACCTAAGCAGGGCCAACCCAGATGACAAAAAAATAAATTTAAGAGAAGAAAATGCGGAAAATGAGAGATAAAAATTAAAAGGTGGAAAAAACTGAAGAAATTATAGAAAAAAGAGAAAAATATTAAAAATTACGGGAAAAAATTGAAAAAAAAATCGAAAACAATTTTAAAAAATTCTAAAAATTAGGGAAACAGTTCAAGGTCAACCCAACCGACGCCAACCCAAGCACGGCCAACCCAGATGGCAACAAATTTTTTTTTTTAATTAAGGGAACAGAGAAACTGAAAAAATTATAGAAAAAAGAGAAAAATATTGAAAATTACGGGCAAAAATTGAAAAAAATTAGAAAAATTCTAAAAATTGAGAAAGCCGATTATTGAAGTTTTACAACTTTTTTAAAACATTTTTCCTCACTTTCTCTTACATATTCCTTCACTCTTTTTTGAAAATTCAACCCAAACGGCGCCAACCTAAGCGAGGCCAACCCAGATGACAGAAATTTTTTTTTTTAATTAAGGGAACGAAAAAATTTAAAGAATTAGGGAAAAATGTAGTAAATATCGAGAAAAAATTGAAAAAATCGAAAAAAAAATGGAAAAAAATTCTAAAAATTAAGGAAACCGGTTTCTTCAGTTTTCCAATAATTTTTCTCACTTTTTCTTAAACCTTCCTTCACCTTTTTCTGAAAGTTGCTCAAGGTTAACCCAAACGGCGCCAACCCAAGCGAGGTCAACCCAGGTGACAGAAAAAATTGAAAAATTGAAAAGAATCGAGAAAAATTTGAAAAAATTCCGAAAATTAGAAAAATCAATTTTTAAAATTTTCCAACATTCTTCCAAGTCCCTAGCTGCCGCGAGTCCCCAAAGGCGAGCGGCCCAAACAGCGCGCAGCGCTTTCTTCACCTCTTCCGTCCAAACGAAGTCTCCGTCCATACAAAGCCTCTGTCCACACAAGCTTCTTGTTCATACCCACAAGTGGGTATGAACCCACTTGTTATATATAAGAAAAGAATCTCGGAAAAGTGTACTTAAGGGGTTCCTATGGCGGTCGCGTCGAACGTAAACCCGGGTTGTCGCCTATCAAACGAAAGGTCTCGCCGAGCGGCGACGGAAAATCGCGTCGGCTCGAATTTTCGATCGAAAATGGGGGCGCCATGATCGAAATCGATAATGTCGCGCCTGAAACGAAAGGTCTAAATCGATCGCGTCGAATTCTTCTTTCCGACGTAGAAGAAAGTGGCTTTTTTGCGAACGTAACGTTTACCACATGGCGAGAGATATACGGGATGATATCGAAAATGTGACACGAACGCGTGTGTGTGTAACAGTGAAAAAGTGTTTCCGCTTAAAAGAAGTAAGTGTTAAAAACAACTGGAAACCTCCAAATTCCACTTCTCCGATGTTACTGCTGCGGTAATCGGAAAAAAAGGTTATAAGACGATCGCGGCGGCGTCGTTTTGCCGGTGAAATTCTTCACGATTTGCATTGTGCCGTCGCGTGTACGGTCGACCGAACGCGTCGGGGGAGGGGGGGGGGGGGTGCTGCCTGTCGACAGTGATCTAACCTGAAAGCGACGCGCGCGATCTCTTTCGCGTGTGTCGTGTTACGCCGGCGGAGGGAGTACGTGCGCCGCCGGTCGAACGTAACGTAACCTAACCTAACCTAAAGCCGCCGACGCGATCTCTTTCGCCGCGCGGACGCGTTCGAACATAATTTCGACCGTACATATTACGTAAATAGATGAATAAAGGAGGAGACTTTGAATGTTCGTTTGTGATTAAAAAAGGTGCGAGCGCGGGAAGGTCGATTCGTTCGCTCTCCGGCCGGCAATTAAAGCGGGAAATTCTGCTGTCTGATGATAGTTGTTGGAGCGGATTGCAGCGTTTGGCGATTTGGCGGTTTGGCGTTTCGTCGCGGGTACACTCCCATACTACACTCCGAAATAGAATTTGAACGCGCCAAATTGAAATGATCGTATACTACTTGGAATATGAATGTGAAATGTACCATGGCAATTTGATAAATAAATTTCTTCTTATTATTATTTAATATAATAAAATTAAAGCGGGAAAGTAGCGGCCTGTAGTCGGAGCGGATTGAGACGACGCACAGTAGTCCAAAGTTTAATTCTAGCTGGACAAAATTCCAAAATCAGTATGTCTCAGAACAATCTTAATGATACAAAAGTACTTCTTAATGACCATTTCATTAGAAATTGTTATTAAATTTCCCCTTAAGTCTTATCTCTCTACCTGCAGTGGGCAGAAAAGGCCTTTGATGGGACCACTGATTTCAGTATTGTAACCGTGCGCGTTGCGAACGCTCATTATTTTAATAAACAATAACAGTGTTATTTAAATTCTGTGCCTTGAAAATATTATTTATAGGTAAGTACTATATTGTCATATAAATTATAACCAATGCAGAACATAGAAAAGAATGCAATTCGAATTTAAATAGAATTACCAAAACTAACACATATTTACTCAAGCTTACAAAAAATTCTCCGCTATTCTCCGTAGTGCAAATTTAATCAATGTGTGAAATACATCAATTGGCATATATCCTAAACAATGTAGCTGCATATCTTCGCAACTTTATGATTTATTTAAATTTCAGTAATGGAAGGTGAACTCACGCGTCGAGCATTATTCGAGATCTGGCACAATGAGGAGGATATTGCTAACAGAAATAATGTTCTGTATAATTATATTATAAACAATTTGCACTTGGAAGACACAGTGATTTGCTCATCGGAGTCTTCGATGAGCAAATCACAGTGTGTGTTAAAAAAGTTATAGACAGTCTATGCGTACATTTAAAGGATAGATGGCAAAAAAGTCATCGTATATTAAAAAATTTTCTATCTAAAAACTCTAACTGGCTTAATTGTGAATTAGAATTTCCGGATATAGTAATTAATGCCGCTGTTTTAAGAAGACCAGGAACATCATCTCAAGATACCATAACACCGAAAACTAGCAGCACTATAGGTCGGCCGCGAAAAGCATTTGTTAATTCCAGTGATAAGACGAAAAAAAGAAGAGTGGAAACTTTGGTGTCGCAATCAACTTCAGATGAGTTAGTTTACGCGTCACAAATCAGTTTGCGTTCAAAAGGAAAAAGAGATGCAGCTGAAATTATCAAAGAAATTAGCGCTTCCCCTACGAGAGCCACTCGAATAAAAAGAGCATTCAAATCTCCAGAACTATCTGCACCAAACAAGCTCGCTAAAGAAGACGCTTTAGCTTTGTATGTTGACGCGAAATTAACGAAATATCAGTACGTGTTGATTCGTGATCAAACTGAAAAGCAAAATGCGAATATATATCCTTCTTATAACAAACTTTTTGCGGCAAAAAAGGAATGTTATCCGAATGATAATGTCATTACTGAAATATCAGCAGAAGTAAAGCTTCAAGCTTTACTTGATCATACGATTCAACGTTTCTCTATGGCAAACAACATTTTAGACAATGCAGCATCCAGATCCGCAAATAATCTAATTATGATATTTAAATGGGGTTGTGATGGAGCTTCCGGGCAGAGTTCTTATAAGCAAGCATATACCTAAGAAACAGAAGAATTGCATGATGATTCATCATTGTTTGTGATTTCGTTGGTACCTCTGCAGCTACAATGCGAAGGCGAAACTTTATGGCAAAACCCAAGACCGTCTTCAACTCGTTATTGTCGACCAATTAAATTGCTCTTTGCGAAAGAAACGGCAGAACTTACTCGACAAGAAGTTCGTAAAATTGAAGAACAGATAGCTACTCTCTCACCGACAAAAATTTCTGGTCACTCGAAAGAATTGGAGGTCACACAGCAAATGTTGTTAACTATGGTAGATGGAAAAATCTGCAGCACTCTTGCACAACAGTCATTTCAAAAATGCTACATATGTGGTGCAACACCAAAAGAAATGAATAATTTGGAGTATCATATTGCAAGACCGCGACCGACAGATGAAACAACTTTGTCTTTTGGTTTGTCAAGTCTCCATTCGTGAATTAGGTGTTTTGAGTGTTTGCTGCACATTGCTTATCGATTAGAAATAAAGAAATGGCAAGTTAAACAAGCGGACAAGGAAAGTGTCGAAACACGAAAGAGGATTATTCAAAATAAATTTCGAAAAGAACTTGGCTTACTAATAGACATTCCGAAACCGGGTTACGGAACGACAAATGATGGTAATACAGCACGTAAATTTTTTTCACATCCAGCATTATCAGCTTCAATTACTGGTATCAATGAAGAGCTTATTATACGGTTTGGCATAATTCTAAGAACAATTTCGAGTGGTTATGACATCAATATTGAAGCTTTTGCAAAATATACTACAGATACAGCGAAATTATATGTAGATAACTATAACTGGTATTACATGCCAGCAAGTGTTCATAAATTATTAATCCATGGCAAACAAATTATTGAATCAGCATTATTGCCAATCGGACAGCTATCGGAAGAAGCTCAAGAAGCTCGAAATAAAGATTGCAAAAGATTCCGCGAACACCATACAAGAAAGATATCAAGAAAAACAACCAATGAAGATCTCCCTGCATATGTTACTAATTACGAACATATAAAATAGCGACATCTTACTATCGCTTTTTGACCTAACATTGCAGTAGGATAGACAAATTGAAGCGGGATTTGCTCCTAATGAGTCCCCCATGCAAGGCGGCCATGCTTGCTGTCAAAGCATAATGAAAGATTTTAGAAAAATTTTGTGCAAATCGTTTTTGATTGCAGTGAGAACCTCGAGCAGCCTCTGGACAGCTGTTTCAGCGCTGCTTGGGGCTTCTTCAGCAGAAACTAATTACATCTGATCCACTAATAACAAGTAAGAGAACAATAAAGCAAAAGCGTCAAGAATCTCTCCCAAACGAAGTAATCTTACTGTTAAAAAATGCTCCCATTCCAGCAGAAGCAGAAACTAGCATGGACGAAGAAGAAGATACAACTGATGAAATTAGTTCATCATCCAGTGATGAATTATGAAAATTGTAAATAATAAACGCAATTTGATTACGTTCTAAATAACATCTCACTTAAAATGTTACAATTTTGTAAATTATTAATTTTGTCCAGCTAGATTCACGAGTTGGGCCACTGTGCGACGGGTCGAGCGTCGCGTACGCTCCCAAATAGAATTTGACGCGCCAAATTCAAATTATCTTAAGCTCCCCGAGCGTTTCGAAGCGAAGGTTATTATTCAGAAATGTCGCAAGCTCATCATGACACTTATTTCATTACTCTTGGAATATGAATGTGAAATGTACCACGGCACGGCAATTTGATAAATAAATTTCTTATAATTATTGTTATAATAAAAGTAAAGGTGGAAAAAAAAAGAGAAACATTATTGTTATTATTTTCGGTAAATTCTTCAAGGCCAACCCAACCCCCAAGCGACGCCAACCTAAACAGGGATGACAGATGATAGATGACAAAAAAAAATGTAAAAATTAAGGGAACGAAAAAATTATAAACATATAAAATAGCGACATCTTACTATCGCTTTTTGACCTAACATTGCAGTAGGATAGACAAATTGAAGCGGGATTTGCTCCTAATGAGTCCCCCATGCAAGGCGGCCATGCTTGCTGTCAAAGCATAATGAAAGATTTTTGTCTATCCTACTGCAATGTTAGGTCAAAAAGCGATAGTAAGATGTCGCTATTTTATATGTTCATCATTCTTACATCGCATTTGCGAATAAATTGGGCAAGTCGTTTTTGGTCTGCAGTGGGAATGTCGAGCTACGTTTCTGCTGAAGAAGCCCCAAGCAGGGCTGAAACAGCTGTCCAGAGGCTGCTCGAGGTTCTCACTGCAATCAAAAACGATTTGCACAAAATTTTTCTAGAAAAAATTATAGAAAAAAAGAGAAAAATATTGAAAACTCCGGGAAAAAAATTAGAAAAATTCTAAAAATTGAGGAAACCGATTTCTTAAGTCTTCCAACAATTTTTCTCACTTTTTCTTAAACTTTCCTTCGCTTTTCTTTTAAAATTGCTCAAGGTCAACCCAAACAGCGCCAACCCAAGCGAGGCCAATCCAGATGGCAAAAAAATTAAGGGAACGAAAAAATTGAAAAAATTAGGGAAAAATATTCAAAATTTCGGGAAAAAATGGAAATAATCGAAAAAAATAGGAAAAAATTGTAAAAATAGAGGAAGCCGATTATTGAAGTTTTACAACTTTTTTAAAACATTCTTCCTCACTTTCTCTTACATATTCCTTCACTCTTTTTTGAAAATTGTTCAAGGTCAACCCAACCGACGCCAACCTAAGCAAGGTCGACCCATATGACAAGAAAAAAATGTAAAAAATTAAGGGAACGAAAGAATCATAGAAGAAATGAGAAAAACATTCAAAATTATGGAAAAAAATTGAAGAAAACCCAACCGACGCCAACCCAAGCACGGCCAACCCAGATGGCAACAAGTATTTTTTTAAAAATTAAGGCAACGGAAGAACTTGAAAAATTAGGGGAAAATATTTAAAATTTCTGGGAAAAAAATCGAGAAAAATCGAAAAGAATTCTAAAAATTAGGGAAACGGATGTTTTAAGTTTCCCAACTTTTTTTAAACGTTTTTCTGCACTTTTTTTTGTAAAATTGTTCAAGGTCAACCCAACCGACGCCAACCCAAGCGAGGCCAACCCAGATGGCAATCAAAAAAACTTAAAAAATTAAGGGAACTAAAAAACTTAAAAAATTAGGGAAAAATATTATAAATTTCGAGAAAAAATGAAAAAATCGACAAAAAATGGAAAGAAATTGTAAAAATTAAGGAAACCGATTTCTTAAGTTTTCCAACAATTTTTCTCTTTCTTCTTAAAGTTTTCTTAAACTTTCCTTCACTTTTTTTTTTTAATTGCTCAAGGTCAACCCAGATGGCAAAATTTTTTTTTTAAATATTAAGGGAACGGAAAAACTTGAAGAATTAGGGAAAAATATTAAAATTTTCGGGGGAGAGTTTGAAAAAGATCGAGAAAAATTCTAAAAATTAGGGAAACAGTTCAAGGTCAACCCAAGCGAGGGCAACCCAGATGATAGAAATTTTTTTTTTAAATTAAGTTAACGGAAAAACTGAAAAATGGGGTGCTGCCTGTCGACAGTGATCTAACCTGAAGGCGACGCGCGCGATCTCATTCGCGTGTGTCGTGTTACGCCGGCAGTCGGCCCGGCGGCGGAGGGAGTACGTGCGCCGCCGGTCGAACGTAACCTAACCTAACCTAACCTAAAGCCGCCGACGTGATCTCTTTCGCCGCGCGGACGCGTTCGAACATAATTTCGACCGTACATATTACGTAAATAGATGAATAAAGGAGGAGAGGAGACTTTGGATGTTCCGTTTGTGATTAAAAAAGGTGCGAGCGCGGGGAGGTCGATTCGTTCGCTCTCCGGCCGGCAATTAAAGCGGGAAATTCTGCTGTCTGATGATAGTTGGAGCGGATTGCGGCGTTTGGCGATTTGGCGGTTTGGCGTTTCGTCGCGCGTACACTCCCATACTACACTCCGAAATAGAATTTGAACGCGCCAAATTGAAATGATCGTAAGTAAGCTCCCCGAGCGTTTCGAAGCGAAGGTGTTAGTTACTACTTGGAATATGAATGTGAAATGTACCATGGCAATTTGATAAATAAATTTCTTCTTATTATTATTTAATATAATAAAAGACAAAAGTAAATAAAAGTAAACGTGAAAAAAAAAGAAAGAGAAACATTATTGTTATTATTTTCGGGAAATTGTTCAAGGCCAACCCAACCCAAGCGACGCCAACCTGAGCAGGGCCAACCCAGATGACAAGAAAATAAATTTAAGAGAAGAAAATGCGGAAAATGAGAGATATAAAAATTAAAAGGTGGAAAAACTGAAAAAATTATGGCAACGAAAATTTTTTAAAAATTAGGGGAACGGAAAAACTGAAAAAAATAGGGAAAAATATTCAAAATTTCGGGGGAAAATTTAAAAAATTGAGAAGAACTTTTTTTGAAAATTGTTCAAGGTCAACCCAACCAAATCAAGAAGTTTATGCACAAAATCTGTGAAAGCGGGTTTAAAAATTACTCACCTGAATGTTAGAAGCATTAGAAATAAGTTTGCATCTATTGAAATATTGTTAAATACTTTGGAGCCCGACATATTCTGTATTTCGGAACATTGGTTAACGGAAAGTGAGTCTATCGTGATAAACAATTACAATTTAATAAGTAGTTTTAACAGATCTTACAAAAAAGGTGGAGGAGTAGCCATATTTACTAAATGCGATATAAATGCAACTGAAGTATGTTGTTGTGCTCTTGAGGGCCTTTGTGAAATTGTTGCCAGCGTTGTTAAAATAAGAAACATTAAATATTTAATTGTCACGATTTACAGACCACCAAACACAAATTTAAATGATTTTTTTGATTTTCTGGAGACAGAATTAGGAAAATTATATAACACTGCAGAATATCACATAATATGCGGTGATTTCAATATAAATACGTTGGTTACTTCGGCCGAAACTTGCAAACTAGAAAATTTAATGTTCCAATTTAATCTACAGTTACGAACTACAGAAATTACGAGATCTTCCAAAAATACGGGTACGTGTATAGACAATTTTTTTTCTGATATTGCTTGTAATATTCAAATCGATGATACGCATTTATCAGATCACACTCTGCAAACTGCAATCCTGGAAATTTTCAACATTAGAGCTAGAAACTACATAACCAAAAGGCAATTTAGTAAACAGAATATCGAGACATTCAAAAATTACATAATGACAGAAGATTGGCAAGATACTGACGATGCATGTGGAACCAATAATAAATTTGATGCATTTATGAATGTTTTCGTTCACAACTTTGATAAAGCTTTTCCTGTCCAAAGGATTAGAGAAAAGAAACGCCTATCTAAAAGAAAATGGATGACAGATGAAATCAAAGAACTCTCTAAATTTTTAACAGAAGTGAATCGACTTGATCAACAACTCAAACACGACTGGTATCAACGTTATTTGGAGCTTAGAAACATTTATAAACGGAAAATTGAATCTGCTATTATTACATACAATACTAACAGACTCACTACATCTCAAAATGTGAATAAAGAATGTTGGAAAATTATAAACGAAAATAGACTGGAAAATGTAAACAAAGAGATACATTTATGGGATGCCGAGAAAAACGAAATAAGTGATAAAACTACTGTTTGTGATTTATTAAACACCTATTTTGTAAGTCTCTCTTCCAACACCGTAGACCTAGACGAAGTTAACTTGACACCTATTGTTCAAAATTCTATGTTCCTGAGACCAACTGATGCAACTGAAGTTGAAACAGTAATCAACACGAAATGTATCAAGCATAGTGCTGGATTAGATGATATTCCCGGGAATATATTGAGAGTAGTGGCAAAATTCATAGCACATCCACTGCAAAAATAATAAATGAATCTTTCTTGGAAGGGCAATATCCTTCTACGCTCAAAATTTCAAAAGTTGTGCCGATTTACAAAAATAAAGGAAACCGTTTGGATGTAAATAATTATAGACCTATAACCTTGCAGAATCAATTTGCTAAAATCTTTGAAGACATTTTCAATACAAGACTGATCTCTTTTATGAACGCAAACAATGTTTATGATGAAACGCAAAACGGATTTAGGAAAGGAAAGTCTACGATTACTGCTACAGCTGAAACTTTAAATTATGTTCTTAATGAGCTGAACGACAAGAAGAAAATTTATACTATTTTTTGTGACTTAAGCCGTGCGTTTGATACTGTCAATCACTGTTTGATGTGTCGAAAATTAGAAGTGCTTGGAATAAGAGGTGTACCTAATCTGTGGATCAAATCTTATTTGTCTAACCGACAACAGCGGGTAGCAATTGGAGACTGTTTTTCCACTACTCTCAATATAAACAGCGGTGTCCCTCAAGGATCTATTTTGGGACCTATCCTGTTCTGTTTGTTTATCAAGACTTACCCAGGTCTTGCCAGTTTCCCGAGAAAACTATAATCTATGCAGACGACACTACTTTTATTATATCCAAAAACAACAATAAAGATGCGATTCAAGCCGCAAATGATACAGTGAATGAAATGAATGTTTGGTGTAAGAAAAACGGTCTGTTATTAAATTCTTCCAAAACATGTATCATGCCAATCGTTACTAAAAAGGCGACCTATGAATCTTCTCCTTTAATTAAATGTGACAAGCGTTCATTAACTTGTGTTCAAGATTGTAAGTTCCTTGGTGTTTTCTTAGACTTTAAACTAACATGGAAGTGTCATACTCAATACCTTGAAAAAAAAATTAAGTGGACAAACTTTTCTTATATACAAATTACGTGATTTAGTTACTGTGGACGTATTACGAACATTGTACTTTGGCCTAGTACAATCTCTTCTATCTTATGGCATTATCTTCTGGGGACACTCGGCCGGTACTTTGAGTATTTTTAAACAACAGAAGAAAATCATAAGAACAATGGCAAATGCAGCGAGTAGAGTGAGTTGTAAAGAACTTTTCGTTCAGTTCGGTATAATGACTGTTCCGTCTCTTTATATTTACAATTTAATAATATACGGGCGACCAATTGAACTGTCAGCGTCGAAAAATAGTGATTTTCATGATTACAAAACTCGAATAAGTAATGACATTAGGTTACCTATAAACCGTTTAACTATTAGTCAAAATGGCGCGATATTTATGAGTCTCAAGTGCTTAAATAAAATCAAGACACTGTGGAAAGAAGATGTTCCATTAAATAATAGGCTGTTTAAATCTAAATTAAAAAGGACGCTTACATCAGCTGCATATTATACAGTTGAAGATTTTCTAAACCAATAGTGATTTTGTTGTGCCCTATCTTCTTGTCTATATAATTTGTTTTATGCATATGGATTTTTCTATTCATTAGTTCTTACTGACATGTCAAATGTTCGTGTTATGTAGTCTTTTCTGTGTAATACGACAATTGGACTAAATATATTATTATTATTATTATTATTATTATTAACCGACGCCAACCTAAGCAAGGTCAACCCATATGACAAAAAAATAATTTCAAAAATTAAGGGAACGAAAAAATTATAGAAAAAAAGAGAATATTAAAAATTACGGGATAAAATAGAGAAAAATCGAAAAAAATGCTAAGAATTAGGGAAACAGTTCTAGGTCAACCCAACCGACGCCAACCCAAGCAAGGCCAACCCAGATGGCAACAAGAAATAATTTTTAAAAATTAAGGGAACGGTAGAACTGAAAAAATTAAGGAAAAATATTTAAAATTTCGGGGAGAAATTTAAAAAAATCGAAAAGAATTCTAAAAGTTAGGGAAACGGATGTTTTAAGTTTCCCAACTTTTTTTAAACGTTTTTCGTCACTTTTTCTTACATTTTCCTGCCCTTTTTTTTTGTAAAATTGTTCAAGGTCAACCCAAACGGCGCCAACCCAAGCAAGGCCAACCCAGATGGCAAAAGAAAAAAATTAAGAGAACGGAAGAACTGAAAAAATTAGACAAAAATATTTAAAATTTCGGGGAAAAATTTTTAAAAATTCTAAAAATTAGGGAAACAGTTCAAGGTCAATCCAACCGACGCCAACCCAAGCGAGGCCAACCCAGACGGCGAAAAATATTTTAAAAATTAAGAGAACGGAAAAATTGAAAAAATTGGGGAAAAATATTCAAAATTTCGGGGGAAAATTTAAAAAAATCAAGAAAAATCGAAAAAAATTCTAAAAATTAGGGAAACGGATTTCTTAAGTTTCCCAACTTTTTTGAAACATTTTCGTCACTTTTTCTTACATTTTCCCGCACTTTTTTTTTTAATTGTTCAAGGCCAACCCAACCGACGCCAACCCAAGCGAGGCCAACCCAGGTGACAGAAAAAACTGAAAAATTGAAAAGGATCGAGAGAAATTTGAAAAAATTCCGAAAATTAGAAAAATCAATTTTTAAAATTTTCAGGTGATTTCAACAAAAAAAAAAACAAAAATGTCGAATAAAATGTGGATACGCGTTTCTCACAGTTTTCCACGGTGTTGGGACGATTTGTTAATTAAAAATAAATTACAATTAATTTATTTCAATCATCATTCGTCAATGCACTAATTAATTATTCCCACTTAGGACCGCTATTATAAAGGCAAGTTACCTTTAACTATTGGTTTATTCCCATGGTAGTAATTGTGAATGAACACAATTAATTGTTGTTATGGCAATAAACTGGGAGTTACAGTTAACAACTTTCATCTATAATACTGATGAACCTTTTTGTGAATTAGTAAACTACAGTTATAGAAATAAAACTTCGTTATCGACACCTACACCTGAACTAAAAGAAAAGAAAAAAAACACAATAAAAGCACGGAAAGAAAATTATATTCATAAAAATGTGTTCTTTCTGCCACATACTAATTTCGAATGTTAACGTTGGTGACAGCAGTAATGCTCATTATTATTAGTGCTTCTCTCTAACTTCAGGTTATTTGATTTGAGCAGCAGCCCAGGAGTCATGCGTTTTATCAGGGACGTCATCCGAACGAAGAGCACGTGTTTATCATCCTTTTACTTCTAATAATAACAGTACGTACTCCTTCGCATTAACATTTTTTTTCTCGGTGGATGATCGGAACGGAATCTGCCACCGATAGACAAACGAACGTCGCTATAAATAAACAAACAAGCGAACGTTCGTTCATCCGTTCCCGTACGGACCCCACGATCGAGAACGTGAATCTGTCGTAACATCTATAGGAATAAAAAAAAAAAAGTTAGTTTCGTTCTCCTCTTTTAACTTTTCGAATCTGCCGCGTAATATACGACGGAATTTCGGTTTGCGATAGTTGGTAACGCTACATTTTTCACGGGAATGGGATAACGGAAGTTCATCGTTGTTCAATGCAACTTTGTTTGGTGTACGTTTGTAATGTAAGTGTACATATTCGTTTCACATTATTTCTCCCCTTTGTGGAAATTACGATCGAAAGAAAATGACATCTGTCAGAAGAACGGAAAGATGCCGAGAAGGAATTCGAAGTCATTAGATTGGCAACGTTAACCGTCAGTGAGCAAATGACATTACGTGTGCTATTTTGTCGACGACGGTTCTCGTGAAGGCAGAAAACGAAGCAAATGTTACAGTTAGATTTTTCGTTAGTGTTTTCTATGTTAAAATTTTTACATTTAATCAAATTTGAAGTTGGGTGGCGAACCTAGTCGCTTACTCTGCCTTTTTGG
Organism: Prosopocoilus inquinatus; assembly: GCA_036172665.1. Lineage (NCBI taxonomy): Eukaryota > Metazoa > Arthropoda > Insecta > Coleoptera > Lucanidae > Prosopocoilus > Prosopocoilus inquinatus. Next base: position 24,887,090 of record CM069879.1, read on the forward strand.
GTTAGGCATTTAGTCGCTAGATGTCGTAAGCTTGCAGTGTGCATATAAATCTAGTTCGTTGGCAATAGAATGTTCCAGAATTTTATGCGGAAGTGACGTAGGTTGAAATGCACGCTTCCTATTGGTGCAGACTTCGGACAAGGCGGAAGAGTTGGTGACGACCATGTTTCTTTGTTCACTTCATAGTTCACTTTTGAAACGGATTGCGGGGCAAGCAGACGTTTTCTTGTGCACTCTGTGCTTTTGTGTTATGTGAGTTTTGGTTGGTGGTTTTGAGGGCAAATCCACTGTGCCGACGGCGAATGCCGGAATCTTCCCCGCTGTTCTTGAAAAGTATCGTGTGAATACTTTTGTCTAAACCTGTATATTACTAGGTAAGTCGCATCCTTTTTTTGATCCGCCATTACGAAGCTAATGCGCTTTATTTTCTTTTCCGTTAGGTTTTTTTCTTTACCCCTTTGGTTTCTCCTTGTGCTAATTGCTGTTGGTGTAATTTTGGAATCACCACCTCATCGGTGAATACCTCGGGAAGTCCCTACCTGGCGCGTGAAACCCCGACTCGAGAACGTCGTCGCGTCTCGGTCGAGTGACGTCACATTTCGGCGTACAACGCGGAAAGTAGTTTTGGGGACAACCCCTGACCAACACCAGGCAAAGCGGCAGATTTTCTTACTCCTGCGCTGACGGGCAGTTCAAGCCTTGGAGATGACGCCTTGGAAAAGGACCAAACGCACTTGGAAGAAAATTTCAGGTCCTATTTTGTATATTTCATAACCTACCAGTAGAGCTCAAGTTTACCTCCGCGTCACATTTTTTTTTTTTTTGTTCAGTGGACAATTCATTGCTTTGTTGACAAGTTTTAATAACCCATTAACTTACAGTGTAAGAGCAGATCTGTTCCCACTTGCAGTTTTTGCGAGTTTTATTTTGTCAAGACATTTAGTTGGTTACGACCTTTTATTTATATTTAATGTGGGTCCATTTAAGAGACAATAAAGTTTGGTTCAACTTTTGATGGTGATATTTAACAGGCTGTGTGTGTGGGTGTCAAATTACCGTACCCCCTTGACTTTTACACTCTATCCCCTTGCTGCATTATTATCGTCGCACTCAGCTGAGGCGAAGTTGGTGGAAACGACTGCTTCGTCATAACACACCTAGGTAATCTCTCCGTTTCCTGGCGCCTTATAAATTCTGAGACGACCCCTTTTACTGTTGGAGAACCTCGAACCTTCTCCGTTGAGTCAGCCGTGGGCACCCAGGTGTTACCACCGATCAGCTGCGCCTTTCGCACGGTAAGTGTAGTATTCTGTCCCGAACCTCCAACTTTAGTTAGACTACCACCAAAAAGCCGTGGTTAGGTAGCACAAAGTTTACCCAGAAACGTAAATGCGCCTTTAACGAATATTGTTGCACGAACATTAACGTCGTTTTCAGCAGTAAATGAACGCGGCGAATAAAGTCGTGGTGGGAAACGACCAGCGTGAAGTCATCTCATTCTATTTAAACAATTTCAGTTTAATCTAAGCTTACCGTGTTACGTGTTACCTTAAAAAGATACGTACAGTTAAAATCACGAAAGATTAACAATTACCTTTTCTTATTTACAATACTACGCAATACTATTTGTAATTTTTTTTTTTGCTTCGGTTACTAATGACGCAGACCTCATCTGTCGATGATTTTAACTCTACTCCCGATCTGACTCCTGACAATTAAGGAGAACGTTCTGATTCCCTTCTTCTTATGAACAGGATCGCGTGCCCCTGTTGTGGGATGAGCGAAGAAGTAAAGAGAGATGATGGCCGCACGCAGTGTCAACTGCCGCAACTGTGGAAAGCAAAATGGATCACCACATTCGGACACCTGATGCCGATATGTGGCATGCATCTACATGATCGCAGACGGACGAGTTAGAAGTCGCTTTATTTTCTAAGTAAATCCGTTCCCGTACGCACCGCATAATTGGGAACGTTTGGTCGTGATGACAGGTGAACGATGGCCAGGTTACCATCTTCGTTGGCTAATGAAACGAACGAAACGAAATAAAATTCACGGCTGCCGGCTATGTTGTACGGTTTGTATTTTCAGTTTCACAGTCAGGTTTAACTCTTACTGGCCAAAAATAACCTTACAGGCCCATCTTCAACTAACGCGGAAGACACCACACGAGTACCAGAAAGAAGATGGAAATTTCCAACACGGTAATTACCAGAGGCGGATAAATAATGTCGGAATAGGAGGGTTCAGAGCGCTCGATCTCGTTCCGGTTACAGCTAAAATTAAATCGTGTTTTGAAACGTGCGACTAAATAAAGACACACGTTTTCATTTTATTTTCTCAACAAATAAACAACGACGACATTTTAATGAACAGAGAACCATTTCGAAGGCAGGCAAATGGTGACAGGCAGTTTGCCAAGCGGTAACCCGATCATCTTGGACAGTTGGACAACATTAGCGTGCAAACACTTACTGTTCGTACGAATGTTTAAGTTGGGAAAGAGAGAGAGAAAAACGCAAAGAGAAAAAAGTTTATTTTGTCACTAACGAAGCTGCTTTGAGAAATTCAATATTGTAAAATATGAAACAATTGAAAAAGGACCGGAAAAATGTTTAAATTAAATTTTTTTTTTTTAAATTAGTGAAAAAATTTTAAATATGTTTAAAAATTCAAAGTAATATCGAGAAATGAGAAAAGAATTTTTTTAAACTTTTTCCTACACTTTTTTCAGACATTTTCCTTCAGTTTTTTTCAAACATTTTCCTTCACTTTTTCTAAACATTCTCCTTCAAAGACACTTTTTTCCTAACATTTTCCTACAATTTTTCAAACATTTCCTTTAATTTTTTTCAAACATTTCCCTTCACTTTTTTCCTAACATTTTCCTTCACTTTTTTCAAACATTTCCTTTAATGTTTTTCAAACATTTCCCTTCACTTTTTTTCAAACATTTCCTTTAATGTTTTTCAAACATTTCCCTTCACTTTTTTTCAAACATTTTCCTACACTTTTTTCAAACATTTTCCTACACTTTTTTTCAAGGCCCTAGCTGCCGCGAACCCCCAAAGGCGAGCGGCCCAAACAGCGGGCAGCGCTTTCTTCACCTCTTCCGTCTCCAAACGAAGCCTCCGTCCAAACAAGCCTCTGTCCACACAAGCCTCTGTACATACCCACAAGTGGGCTCCGCTACGCTCCGCCCACTTGTTCATCTACAAGAGGGAATTGGTTTCTGATTTCTTCGGCAACTCTTTTAATACCATGTGCCAAACAAGTGGTAGACTTCTTTTGCTATAAGAAGTAAATGATGACTCATCGAAATCTGACCGGCGGCATACGCATAGATAAAGAAAGATATAGATGGGAAAGATAAAATATGTTCTTTTTGCACGAGAACAGCGCCATCTCGTGTCTCTAGTCACGTACTATTTTAGTTTTCAATTTCATTATTTCAAGTATTACGGCCTTTTTCATAATCGCACTTTAAAATGACTTTAATACTTTTAACACTTTAACCTATGCTATTTGCATAGGTTAAAGCGTTAAAGTAAAAGTTAAAGTTTTAAAGTTGATTATGGAAACGGCCGTTAATTTAAAATATAATTTTTTTATTAACGCAAGTTCTTGTTCGATGTTTGATATAACTCAATTTTAGGAAAAATTTAATTCTGTTTCAGACATTACAATTACCGATGTACCTATTTGTTAGAAGGACAATTATTTTTTTTTTATTTGAAATGGTTTTGTATTCTTTCTTATCGTTAACAATTCACTTCAGAACAATTAATCAGTTATGAGCTAATTATGTTATTTATATTATTATAATGAGACAATTAAGTATTGCACAGTTAAATGTAAGATCATTACTAGCAAGTTTTTTTGATCTCAAAGAACTTATTCTTAGTAATAATTTTGATATCGTTTTGATGTGCGAAACATGGCTAAATGAAAACATTCTCACTGAAAACATTATGAACATATAAAATAGCGACATCTTACTATCGCTTTTTGACCTAACATTGCAGTAGGATAGACAAATTGAAGCGGGATTTGCTCCTACTGCAATGTTAGGTCAAAAAGCGATAGTAAGATGTCGCTATTTTATATGTTCATCATTCTTAATTCGCATTTGCGAATAAATTGGGCAAGTCGTTTTTGGTCTGCAGTGGGAATGTCGAGCTACGTTTCTGCTGAAGAAGCCCCAAGCAGGGCTGAAACAGCTGTCCAGAGGCTGCTCGAGGTTCTCACTGCAATCAAAAACGATTTGCACAAAATTTTTTTGAAAACATTATGATTAATGGTTATGATTTATTGAGAAAAGATCGGCAGAGTAGAGGTGGAGGCGTTGGAGTTTACATAAAAAAGGACATTAAATTTTCAATTATAAACATGGAAAAAAATGACGATATAGAGCAACTATGGCTATCTGTTAATATTTCTAAATGCAAATATTGCATTGGCGTCGTATATCGTCCACCTAATATTAACTATAACATTTTTATAGAATCGTTGGAGGAACTTCTGTCTTTATTAATACCAATGCACGATGAAGTCTTATTAGGTGGTGACTTTAATAATAATCTGTTGAATGTGAACGACATATGCACGGTAAAATTTTATGAAATGTTAGACTTATATGGTCTTTCTCAATTAATAAATGAGCCTACCAGACTGACGCTTTCTTCAGTAACCTTAATTGATTTGCTAATTTGTTCCAATGTTAGCCATGTAGCAGATGTTTGTGTTGAGAGCGTAAATCATATCTCAGATCATGAGCTTATATCATGTAAACTTTTACAGAGTGCAAAAGCTGAAGTTCCAGTCAAAAAACTATTTCGAGACTATAAGTATTTTGACTATAATGCTTTTAAAGCAGACCTTGAAGCGACCAATTTCGATGATATTTATTATATGAATAACATTGATGACATGGTTAATTATTTAAATAATAATATATGTAATCTATTTGATATTCATGCGCCACTAAAGTATTGTTACATTACAAAGCCCAAAAAACCATGGCTTACTGACAACGTGAAACTAATGATGAAACTGCGTGATGATGCTCACCGTCGCTATAAATTATCACGTTCTCCTCAGCATTTCGAATACTATAAAACTTTACGAAACTTAACAAATGCTGCCGTCAAAACTGAAAAGAAAGCATACTTAAATTACAGGCTGCGTCACAGTAATCGAAATACTGTGTGGAAAGATATTAAGGATCTAAGTATTTATTCTAAGCCCAGTAACACTTATATCCCTACGCAATTATCTGATGCAAATCAAATTAATGATTACTTTATAGATTCCCTTTCGAATAACTCACCTGATGACGAAATTTTACAGTTTTACAGACTTAATTTGCACCCAAATGTTCGGAATACTTTTAAATTCACAGGTGTTACAGAAGCTGAAATAAGTAAATTGTTATGCTCCATTAACACGAATGCAAATGGATGCGATGGAATTAATATTAAAATGCTTAGTTTCTGTTGCCCTCGTATAATACCCTTTATCACTCACATAATTAACTTTTCCATACTAAATATGGTGTTTCCTAAAGTTTGGAAAATAGCTCATGTTATTCCGATTTCGAAAGTATCAGAACCTACTGATTTCAAAGACTTAAGACCAATAAGTTTATTGCCAATAATGTCCAAGCTACTAGAAAGAATCATGTGCAAGCAAATCATGAATTATCTGAATGACTATAACTTGTTACCAAATAATCAATCAGGTTTTTGTAAAAATTATAGCTGTTCTACACCTCTTATGCATATTACTGATGAGATCCTGAATGCAGCTGATCGGGATGAACTCACGGCACTGATTCTTTTAGACTTTTCTAGAGCTTTTGAGACGGTCAACCACAAGTTAGTTCTATCAATTTTGCGCTTTGTTGGGTTCGGAAACTGTGCTGAATCTTTTATAGCTAGTTACTTAAATGATAGGTATCAAATAATAAATATTCACCATAATTACTCTAATGCACGTGCAGTTAAGACCGGTGTTCCTCAGGGCTCAATTTTAGGGCCATTACTGTTTACTTTATACACCAGTCATTTAAGCAAATGTCTCGAGTATTGTACTAGTCATTATTATGCTGATGATACTCAATTATATTATTCATTTAAAGCCAGCGATATTGAACAAGCAAATCAATTTATCAATTCCGATATCTTGAATTTATCTCGAGTGTCTAAGCAACATTGTTTAATTTTAAACCCAAAAAAATCTGTAGTAATGCTCTTCGGAAAAACGTTTCAACGTAAACTTTCGACTAACTTACTTAATATTAAAATAGGTGAAGAGAGGGTACCATGTTCCGAATCTGCTAGAAACTTGGGACTTGTTTTGGATACAGATGTTCGATTTGTTAAGCATATTAATAATTGCATTAAAAAAGTGTTTACTAATATAAAATTACTATATGCTAATAAATCAGTTCTCAACATTGCAACTAGAACAATGCTTTGTGAATCCCTGGTCTTATCGCATTTTACATTTGCAGATATAGTGTACGGTCCTTGTTTAGACTCGTTAACGAGTAAAAGAATTCAAAGAGTTCAGAACACCTGTGTACGCCTCATATACGGTTTAAGAAGTAGAGAACGGGTATCATTTAAATTAAAAGAAATGCATTGGTTAAATATGGCTAACAGGCGTAAGCTTCATTTAGCAAGTTTCTGTATTAAACTTATTCATGAAAAAGCTCCATCTTACCTTTATAATAAAATACGATTTAGAACAGATGTGCACAATATAAACATTCGTCATAAAAATGTAATAACTCCACCTCTACATAGAACTGCTCTTTTTGAAAGATCGTTTCATTATAATATTGCCACTATATTTAATGCACTATCTGATGACTTAAAAATCTTAAACAAAGTTCAATTCAAAAATAAATATAGCTATGCTTTGCATGTGAAACAAATGTAAAATAGTTGTATTTATGTAACTAGATCGCCGAAATTTGGAAGTAATTTTTCACATAGTGTGTATATTTATTTATTTTTTTCTTCTAAGTACAACTTTATTTGCTTAAAAAAAAAAACTGTATACTGTCAAAACTTGCATTCTTATCTCCCTTCTCGTTAATTAGAAGTGTAAGGTTAAGTGGAAGAACAGTGCAACCTGGTTGCAACTGAACTTCGCCTCTTGGTTCGAATGAACCCTATGTCTAATTTTGTTAATTAGGATTTTGTTTACATTTGGGCCAATAAAGAATATTATTATTATTATAATTAATGTTAAATTTAAGTGTGACAAATTTTCTGCGAATATTTCCTGTGTTTCAAAAACTTTTGGTGTGCTAATAACTTAATAGGGTCATTACTATTATACTGAATTTTACCCTTCGAAATTTTATTAATATTCTTGCACCACGTGTATAAATGAAATTCTACTGTAGAAGTAATAACTAAATCTAAGACATCGTGTTCCTTACAACTTAACATTTCATTTTTTATATTTGCCAATAATATAAATTTTAATGTGCTGGCAACATTACTTTTGTAACAAATACCCGGTAGAGTATTATCTAAAATATATATGCATTTTTTAAATAATTTATTAAATGTTGTTGAAGGAGACAGCAAGGAATTTGGGCGAAAACTTCTATTTTTGATAATAAAACCATCCTCCTCACTGAGCTGGTTGATATTGCCAATTAAATCAAACTTACATGTATTACAACTTTTAACCTTTTTAAAAATTTTTCTTGCTATGTAACCAGCTATGTAGCTCAGTGTACTAGTTTTTATTAAAGAATAATTTAAATTATCAGGTATAATAATTTCGTCAGTTATATCTTCCAAGAGTATTGGTTCGTGGACAATTTCACGTTCTTCACATAAAAATTCTTTAAAAGGATGCAGTATTTGTGCAGTGTCATCTTCACAGTTTGCATTACAGCTAATTGCAGCTAATTGAGGCAATATTACCTACAATAATCGATTTGAAGGATGCAATGAACGAAGAACACGTAGGGTAAACATGACTTCTAATACGACCGAAAAAGTTTTCCACGGGATCTTGATTTATGTTACGTGGACATAAATATTTAAAACCCTCATTTCTCAATTTTCTCCATATGTATACAAATGCTTTTAATGTATGGTACCAGTTTTTTACCGAAGGAGGCACAACTTTATTTCTCCTTTCATTAAAAAACTCCATTGATTGGAAAACTTTTATTGCACCTTGCCAGAACTGTTCATGCTTACTGTTTTCACTAACAGCACACCGGAGCTCCTTTCCACTTTTATCTCTTAAAACTGCACCATTGACACTATCAAACGTTTGGTCCATAAATAATAAAAATTCGGCTGTTTCAGCAGCGCGAGGAGGCATGTGCTGAGAACCTGCAAGATAAAAATAATTTCTGATTTCCCTTTCAAAAGAAGTATAATTGTGTATAGAAATGTACCCACCTAATCGTCCTAATCCACGCATTACAGCTGCAACACGCTGACTAAGAACTTAAGCCGCAACACTGACTTTCATTTTCTTTAAGTTCTTTATATGAACGTCTGTTAGTTTGTTACACATTCTATATTCTTCCTTGTCCTCTTCCAATTCATATAGTCTCTTTATATCTTCCCATGAGGCAATTTCAGTTTTATTATTTCGCCAAGTAAAACGACAATTGTTTGCAAATAAGTTATTTCTGATTCCCTTTAATAAATGTCGTGGATCAAAAAAGGGCACCACTTCTTCTCCATCCACAAGAAACCCGAAATATGTACTTTCCATGCTATTTGAAATGCAGTATTGTCTCGTTTCTTCATACAACATATTAATTGCTTTCATGTTTGCACTACTTTGATCACAGACGATTCCTATAACTTTTAATCCTACTGATCTTGCTTCTTGAATGACAAGTCTGACGCATTTTGAAATGTAATTTGTTTTCATACCCCCACCATTAAAAAAGTAGCATAAAGGCTGTTTCCACTTTTTATGTATACCTCTTGCCATGAATACCATAGCTTTATCTGCAAGTATAGGTGCTCTGTCACTAAATCCATTATCTTGAAAGCCAATAATAATATCCTTGCTTCTACTATAGAATAATGAAGGTTCCAGTGCAATTTCATCAAATATTATTGTACAATATCTGTCTTCTATTTTCAGTTTTTCTACTTGTATTTTCAAGCTATTCATCATAACACTGTTAATACCACCCTGTAAAGGAATTTTCTTCAATAAATTATTTAACGTTTTTATACATGGTAGAGCAAAATAATTACAGAGTAATCGATAGCCCTTTGGACTGTTTTTCATTAAGGTCAATGCAAGGAGTTTATCATCAACAGAAAATCTTCTACCTTTAGGATTTTTTTTTTTGTAAACGTAATTGCATTTGCACAAAATTGTATGATGTAGGATTAAGTCTCAAACTTAAATACGTTGATGAGGTTAAAACTTCTTCTGCTTTTTTAAGACGTGTCTTGAGGTTTGCTCGTTCTACAAATAAACGTTTTGCGGTTTTCCTCAAGTCACCTACTATTCGGTAAAGCTTTCTTGCTCTTGGGGTTAATTGATTATTTGTTGTCACTCCTAAAGAACAAAGAACATTGCTTCGTTTTGATAGATCTGAAATGCATAATTAACATTTAGTAATAAATCTCATGTACAGATGACTTCAAATTTAGTCACTGATAATACGGGGTGGGCCATTGAAATCGATATGTTGCATAAGTGAGTTATCCACCAAACTTATGCTTTTTTAAACGGAATGTACTAATTTTTATTACACATTTCGATAGATCTCTTAAAAATAAGCATTTTCAATTCAGCAACTATAGCCCTAAATCGAAGTATTCGCAATCTACAGCTATTCAATGGAATTGAAGAGCTTTAAATTTTTTGAGAAATATAAATTTTTAAGTTTTAATTCTTTCTGTGCAAACGTACATTGAATAGCTGTAGACTGCCAATGCTTCGATTTAGGGCTATAGTTGTTTAATAAAAAAAATGCTTATTTTTAAGAAATCTGTCGAAATGTAAAATAAAAATTAGTACATTCTGTTTAAAAAAGCATAAGTTTGGTGGATATCTCACTTATGGAACATCCTGTATATGTGAAAATAATTTTCTGTAATAGTGCTCATTACAGGCGATAACTTTTGTAGAGGACGTTTTGTTTTATAATTAACAGTTCAGACGCTATTGAAGAAATCGATACTAATGGCCCCCATCCTGTATATGTTACGTAAGTTATATTAGTGAATTTAATTTGATAGAATATTATTTATACTTTATGGTATTTTAATAGAATTACCTTTGCATCTCCCAAAATTTACTGAGTGATTAGGAGTTGACCTTTCGATACATGTCTTTTTTTCCAGAAACCCAAGGACTGCCTACAACAACAGTTGCAATTAAAATAAAAGAAGCCTTCATTCACAGTTTTCTTTTTTATTAATGATTGGCTTTGTTCAATGTGTGACAAATACAGGGTGATTGCGAAGTAAGTACACAAATTTAAACCTGTAATGTACCACCATAAATGAGAAAGATTGAACTCATATGTCCTTAACAAAAGTCTTACGCATTTCGAGAAAATCGAAAGATAAGAAATAAGCGTACGCCTATGCTTTTGAGATAGGTCTGGAAACATTGGCACAAAAAAAAAAATTTTTGCCAATGTTTCCTGACCTGACAAATTTTTTTTTTGTGCCAACGTTTCCTGACTAATCTCAAACGCATAGGCGTATGCTTATTTCTTATCTTTCAATTTTCTCGAAAAGTGTAAGACTTTTGTTAAGGACATATGAGTTCAATCTTTCTCATTTACGGTGGTACATTATAGGTTTCAGTTTGTGCACTTACTTCGCAATCACCCTGTATAGCAATTCACATAATTTGTGATTTTAATAAACGACCTTTAAGAAAATAAGAACTAAATTAAAGTTCACTTGTCATCTTTTTTGAGACATGTCGAATTATTTATCTTTTTACTGAAATTTTTTGTAAACTGTGAATTGGAGAGATCCACTCAATGACACTTTGCCATACTCTTAAAAAAAAAACATACCTTCTCCTACTGTTAGCTTATTGGTGACTATTAATTCAGGAATTTCTGTGTCTAAATCCATTTCTACAACATTGGTGGAAGGTCTTCCACTTTCTGTTACCATTTCCTCATGCTCCAGCATAAGATTTATACTAGATGAAGAAGCTTGATCAATTTCCATTATGAAATTAGAGACAGATTCTTTATGTACATTGTAAATCATCTCGGTTTCAGTTGTGGACAATTGCTGCTCAGTAAAGACTAAAAAATAAGCACACATTAAGCCAAAAATTGTAATTACATTACATAATTATACATATGAATTACAAAGCATTAAATGAGACTGGTACCTTGTGTTTGAGATGATAAATGCAGTGATAGTACACTATCAAATTTAAAATTAGCTCCACGTCGACCAATAATTTTCTCTTCTTGGGAAAAGTGTATGTCACATACCCGATAATTCTTTCTTAGTTCTTCGGCTTTATTAAAAAAAGCTCATGATTCTGCACTTTCTTCAACCATAATTTATAAATCTACAAATACATAACAAACATTATACACTGCCTTTTTCTTAACTGTGGCCATAAGGTTTTACGTGCTAAAAATTTTGCCTCATGTTAACTTATGTTCTACTGAAAATTGCAAGCAAATTTTTGTTCGTAATATTCAATTGCATAATTTACTGCAAAATACACATTGCCAAAATAAGAGGTGCGTCATTATTTTAGTTAATTTAATATGAAAAGCTGAAATTGTTAACGGGTAAATACGAATCGAATAGGTCAAAGTCAAAGATTAATTCGTCACCCAGACATTTTAGAGGGCAGCGACTAATTTATTTCCAACATGAACCTACTCGATTGATATTTATTCAATAAAAATTTTGTCTTTAATATTAAAATAATTAAATTAATGACGCACCTCTTATTCTGGTAATGCATATTTTATAATAAATTATGTAACTGATTATTAGAAACAAAAATCTGCTTGCAATTTTCACCAGAACATCGACGCAAAATTTTTAGCACGTACCCTATGGCCACAGTTAAAAAAAAGCACTAATTTGCAGACCATGTATTGTTCTAACAAAATTATTATTAAATAATGCCTACCTTTTCATCCTTTGGAAACATGTGCATTTTTTGTTGGTTGTTATTGTTTTTGCATGACGGTATACAACAGTAAAATACCATTTTTAACAATTTCACTCTTTTACACTTCACAGAATACCACAATAAATATTAAAGTAGTATTTTGTCTTTATATTTGTAGCCAAACAAGTGTTAAAATTGTAAAACGCACATTAAATACGAGAAAAATACACCATTAACCACACCACAACTTGTGGTTCACTTAAGCAAATTTTCGTATTAATGTCCTGTTTTATCAACAATATCACCAAGGATCGCCATCTCGTGTCTCTAGTCACGAACTATAATTTGTATCTCCGCTCAAATGTTTGCACGACCTTGTACATAAGACTTTCTTACCCATGGGCATACTGACACCTGATGATCAGTGGCACAGGGATTTCATGTTATGTGTAGGGGCAGGAAAATAAATAAAAATATATTTTTGTGCATTAAATGCAGTATGTTTAAACAATATAGATAATAATAATTATGGATAATATAAATAATAATTAATTTATATTAAGAGATTACATTTTTGACTTTAACGTGTGGTTTATACAGTCGCTAAAACTAATAACTAAACATTAATAACTATCAACTAAGAAATTAAAAGGCCCTACTGATACGAAGCGGTTTATACAACTTCACTAAAAATTAAGAATTCGTTTATTTCAATTCTTAGTGGAAAAGGCTGGATGACCTTAAATTTGACTGTACTTTCTCTCCAGTTAATATTCCCTCCACGGAATTTTCACAGCTAGGTGTGCAACGAGCATGCGTAATTTTTGCTTGTATAAACGGAAACTTTTGCATAGTTTTAATTTTAGTTTTAGTTAATTTTTAGTTTTAGTTTTAGTGACTGTATAAACCAAGCATAATAAATGAAGTTAGGAATTAAATGAGGTTAGACTAATTGTTTTTAATAAAATTTGTTACATCTTTTTCAGCAGTTAATTTACAAAATATTATAATTAATTACAACTAATATTTACACAGGAGTATTTTTCATGTATAAAAGCAATTCCGTAGTGGAGAATTACAATTTCAATGTTCCGGGTTCACGGCAATCACCATCTTCTTCATCAGAAAACAAATAATCTTCGTCATCTGAATCACCTGTGTTGACCATGAAGTTAAGATTATCGCTAGGATTATCAAGTAAATGTTCTGTTTGCATATATTGTTCAACAACTTTGTCAACATGACTGCATATATTAGCCCACACTTCCGGTGTTATAGTTTCAAATTTCTGCTTGGCTATCTTCATTACGTCATCAAGTCTAAAAGTTGTATTTTTCGAAGCAACATAATTTTTAACTAGGGCTCATATTTTTTCTATTGGGTTGAGTTCAGGGTGATAAGGTGGTAATCTAAGTACACGAAAATCATGTTTGGCCATTTCAGTATCCAGAATGTATTGGGGATGCTTACTTTTATGCATTTTAATAATATCATATAACTCCGGCTTAGTTAGATGAGGATCGTGTGGAATATTTCGCTCTAGTAGCCAGGTAACCATTTCTTTTTTCAAAGATGCAGTAGTTGGATCACGAATAATTTGTACACTATGATATGATGCATTGTCGATGACTAGAACTCCTCGAGGGGGAAAATACGGTATTAAACCTTCGGCAATCCATTTCATAAAATTAGTGTGATTCATATCGTCATGGTAGTCACCAGTTTTTGCACCTGTGTAACAATTTATCGTTATATGTATATATTTATAACAAGTCGTACACATTTATAAAAAATACCTGAACGAAACATTAACAATCCGTTATTCATTTTTCCCTCCAGCATGTAACATTATCAGTCGAGTTCCTTTTGCAATGGGTTTTTTGAAAGAATGCAGTGAATTGTCAGTCCAGCAGCGTGATACACAATGAGTACTATGAATATACGACTCATCAGTGTACAAAATAGGCCTGCCTTCCCTTCACATATTGTTGCAGTTGTCGTAAATAAGTGACCCTTTTCAGCCGGATGTCATAAGATTCCAATAGGACAGATCGGTTATCAATGATCTTTTTCCAACTGCAAAAAATCATTTTATACATAAACAGAAGAAGGATTCTTAACAGAACTATTGTCAAAAATAGGACAAATGAGACTGTTATATTTTTGATTGAAGTCGACAATTGTCTGATGAAAATTGTAAATAAACGGTTTTTAAATTTTAACCGGACAGAATTATAATTGGACATAGCACTCACACTTGATTACTGCTGCAGATGCATTTAAAATTCTTTCTGTGCAAGTGTATATTAGGTATATAATAATAATTGTAGTACTTACGAAAATCCCATAGTTTTCAATATTTTCCATAAAGTTGTTAAACCACCTTGAAAATCAATTCCTGAGTCAATAATCTTTTGTCGAATAGCTGTAAACAATAATTGATTCAGTTATAGCACTAAACTGTACAAATGCATTTTTACAAAACCTTTTAAAGTTGGTTGCCTTTTTTCAAGCGAAACAAAATTGTGGATTAGTGTTCGAATTGTCTCAATTTCTCCTTCATGTAATTCACTTTTTGTTTGTAGATGTTTTGTTAAAAAAAAAACAAAATTAATTCATCTAAATATTGGTAGGTGAACCTACATTTTTTCCTTGGTCCTCGTTGAACACCAATCGGGATAATTTTTTATCCACGAGTACACTAAACTTTGTATTTTCGGCAAATTGAACTGCACGCGATGAACGAAAGAGAACAAATAAATTGGTTTTGCCACAAGCAGGCTATTTTAAAAACCCAGTAATTAAGCCTTTCTCAGAAATCTTGCTACCTACCTGTACAGGTATCACAAGTGATCGCCGTGACAGACGTTTCGGCGTCGCCGGTCAGCCCCAGTGGGATAGGATGGGTTAAAAAACTAAATCTGGACTATCAAACAGTACCAACAAAACAAAATAAAGGCGCCACTTAATTTCTTTTTGGCTATGGGGAACCGCGGGAAAAAATTAAGAAAACCACGACTCATCCAAGATACTGTCAATATTCAGTTTTATTAAACGCAATACACAATCATAAAATAAACATAAATTCAATGAAACACAGAAAAAAATGTCAAACCAATATAAACTGAAACAAATTCGCAAATGCAACGTAATTATCAGTTAAATCTAGCAGCAACAGTGCTAATTACATTACTCATACATAAATGCGCTTAAAATAGACGCATCGGTGACTTTAAAGTTGACAGGAGCGGTACGCAAAAATGTCAAACGGCGAATCCAATTAAAGTCAACGCGCACCGCGTAAATACACGCCTTTATCCGGCAGGAATGCTCGTAAAATAAAACAAAAATAACGAAAGGCAAGCAAACCTTGTCCCTACTCGTTCCGAACGTCGGTCGGCGTGTTGGGCAGCTCCAAGGGGGTACGTTAAGGCTCACGGGACCGTGCAGATGCGGTGAACGGCCACAAATACCGTGAATTCTTAACGAATGCGGCGCAGAGGTAAGGGTACCCCTGAACTAAAGCCTGTAAGGAAGGAAGATACGCGATAGAAAGTTTTGAAGCGAAACAGAACAAACAACGAATGGGCTCACCTGTTCGCAGAACTACTTGGAAGGGAACAGGCGTAGACAATACGAGTGTATTAATTTTTCTCTCGGCACAACAGATTAATCCAGCCATAAAGCTGTTGATGAATTCCCCAACATCAATTTTGGGCGAAAACACAAACAAAAAAACACACCAACGCGAGACGTGTTGTTGCATCGAGAAGTACGGGGTCAATTCTGTTCTGAAAAATCGCTTCGTGCAGGCGAACGAAAAAGAGATGGGGTTAGAAAAAAGAAGAGATAGAATGCCTCCGCCAACCGCGACAGAATCTTACGTCAACGAGGACCAATGGGCTTAAATACCGGGGTTCAATTTCTGTATAGCTTTCCTGAGAAAGAAATCGCTGATTTCACAATATGTTGCAATAATGCGTAAAAATAAAATGCTAAATAAAGAATCTATGTGACCGAAAAATTAACTTTCGAAACCCAAATTTTCCTTATCCT
The DNA here is from genome assembly GCA_036172665.1 of Prosopocoilus inquinatus. NCBI lineage: Eukaryota > Metazoa > Arthropoda > Insecta > Coleoptera > Lucanidae > Prosopocoilus > Prosopocoilus inquinatus. Next base: position 24,903,269 of record CM069879.1, read on the forward strand.
AATTTTTACAGGAAAACAAATAGCACTGAGGAATTACTTTGAAAGCAAATCGCCGGGCGGTCTGCGAAAATATTTCACGGGGAGCAATATACAGGGTGATTCGGGGTCGGACAGAAATTGAACGGTAACAATCCCCCTCTTACTACGGTAGAAATTTTGCCACAGGTAAAATTTCTATGGTAGGCCAGATGAAAAGGGTCCTAAGACCAAAAGCACAAGTTGAACGACCAAGATCTGCAGCGAGACAAGAAAGGAGCAAAGATATGCAGGGAACAAAAAGAAACGGGGGGGGGGGGTAATGACAAATGGGGCGACCCAAACGGACGGACAATAAACGCGGACGGAAACTCATAGTCAAAGACTGCGGGAAAAATACACAATAAACGACGAAAAATTCGGCCAAGCCGCGGGAAAAATTCAAACCAAAACGGAATTCGGCCGGAGCAGTGGACAAAACAAAGAAATCACAACCGGGTGGTTTTCCTACTATAGAAAAAGTAAACTGAAGAAAGTCGAATCCGGGTAATAAAAAAAAATTCGAGATGAACAAGTCTCAAAAGGACACCCAAAAAGATAGAGGTTAAAGGGGGAAGGGGAAAGAAAGAGAGAAGTTGAGGAAGACAGACGACAGGAAAGTAAAAGTCCTCCAATCGGAACACACCATACTACAGTCCTGGCTCCTCTGAGGAACATCCGATAGCGGTACGTCAGAGAGAGAGGGCAAGCGATACCTTCACGGGATCCAGCACGCTTGGAACTCCCACATGCTCTGGCGGGTGCTAAGAGATATCCCAGAGTCGGCAGGGCCGAGCTGATTAATCCGAAAGGGGAAGAGTTAGAGTAGAAGAAAGGGTGAAACAAGAAGAAAGGAAAGCAATATGCATGTGGATAGAGGCATCTCACGTCACAATCGCGAGGCCTGCCAGACGTCACTCATAGCGAAGTTCACGAAAAGAGAAGGCAAGAAGAGTCTTCACGAGATCCGACTCTCTTGTCATTCCCACAACTTCCGGAAACTGCAAGGCGACTTCTCGCAAACGACGAGACTGATCGAAAAGTACCTCCATCACACGTGAACATCCGAAGACGTTCAATTCCAAAGGTGTTAGAGGAGTTGGGACTGAATCTTTTAGGAGCCTTTTACTCCACGCAGAAGATACGTCGGGAGAATTCTAAGGGACCCATCCCGCAGGCCGAGAAAAAAAAGAAGCAAGCAAATCTACCCATCAGGGGGATCAGGTTTGAGATGTTCAGTGTTCCATGTACCAGGAAGTATGTTACCATCAAGGTCCTTAAGTTCGTAAGTGTCCGTGGACACACGTCGATAAACAAGGAAGGGCCCAACAAACTTATCGGCCAGCTTGGCCGCGAAATGCTTGGAAGCATCGGACAACACAAAAGTTTTACGCCACACCCGCTGTTCGGGTTGGTAAACTACCTTTCGCCTACGAAGATCACAACGACCCTTGGCCTTCTCATAGGCTTTCTGAAACCTTCCTTGAACTTCCTTATAAAGAACCGCAAACTTGCCGGTACGAGATTGAAGATCCGTCGGATCTTGAGGAACAACTTCCAGGGGTTCATTCTTTTCGGGGTTAGGATTCGGGGTCAAACTACCCTTAAGACACATTTCACGTCCAAAATTCAGGAAATATGGAGTCACACCAGTAACCTCATGACGCACGTTCTCAAAGCACGTGCAACCTTAGGCAAGAAGAGATCCCACTTACGATGATCTTCCGCCACATAGGCAGTCAACATAGACTTAATAACGCGGTTCACGCGTTCGACAGGGTTTGCTTTTGGATGATAGTACGACGTGTACGCTGCGGGTACCTGATATGCCGTCAGGTGTTTTTGATATTCCTTAGACTTAAATTGGACTCCATTATCAGAAGTAATGGTGCGAGGTACACCAAAGACGAGAAAGATGTTTTCCTCGATATGCTGGACGATCTTAGGGGCAGTGGCCTTTCGAAGGGGGAAACATAGGGTGAACTTACTGAAGCAATCCGTTGCCACCAAAATGTACTGGTACACTCGAGAAGATCTAGGCAGGGGACTAACAAGATCGATACTAATGACCTCCCAAGGACGTGTGATTTTCGAGTGACCTCCTATTAGGCCAGTTTTCTCGGGTTTGGTACGAAGACACGTCTGACACCGGTGGATATACTTTATCACATCAGCATGCATTTTTGGCCAATAGTACATTTGAATGATCCGATTAAAGGTCTTATAGATTCCCAGATGAACACTAGTTGGGGAATCGTGTAATTCCTGAAGAATTTTCAACCGAGATTCCTTCCGAACAACGGGCTTCCATTGAGGTTCTTCCTCAGATATACGATAGCAAGTGTTCCTAACAAACTTGTATATTACTTTTCCCTCCACTCTAAAATTTGGAAATTTTTCGGGAGTCGATTGAATTTTTTTCAGAAGATTTAAGTACCAACTATCTTTGATATTTTCATAATCGATGGAATCGATCACAGGAACAGCACGTAAAAGCATGTCAGGGACAACGTGATCTTTCCCTTTTCGATGCACAACACTGAAGTCATACTGTTGGAGGCGCACGGCCCATCGACACAAACGACCAGAGGGATTCTGAAGTCGGTTCAACCATAACAGGGAATGATGATCGGTAATAACAGTGAAGTGTGAACCTTCAACATAAGGCCTAAGTTCATAACATTGCAAGAAGTTCTTTTTCCGTGGTGGAATAGTTGCGTTCGGTACGGGTTAAAGAACGACTCAAATAACAAATGACCTTCTCACCTTCCTCCTGTTGTTGAGTGAGTACAGCTCCGACACCATAGTCTGACGCATCGGTTTGAACGACAAATTCCTTAGAAAAATCAGGGCACGATAAGACTGGAGCAGAAACCAGATGCTCACGAATCTTTTCCCAAGCGTCATCGCAGGTCTCATCCCAACGATGCTTAGAATTTTTCTTAAGGAGATTAGTCAGAGGAGCAATAATGGTTGAAAAGCCGGGAATAAATCTGCGATACCATGAGGCAGTTCCTATTAGACGACGGACTTCCCTGACAGTTGTTGGTTTTGGCATCTGTAAGATGGATTGAACTTTTTCAGGGTCAACATGGAGTCCGTGTCGATCTACCACGTAGCCTAGGTATTTCAGTTCGCTCAGGCAGAACTTACACTTGTCCTGATTCAGGGTTAGTCCCGCCTCCGTCAGGCGTTTATGGACTTCGGAAAGTAAAAGATCACACAATCTAGGAACCTTTGCCATGTTCCAGGAGAATTATGCAACCCAAACGGCATTCGACGGAACTGATACAACCCGCGATTCGGAACGGTAAAAGCAGTGTACTGACGAGAACTTTCAGCCACAGGGATTTGCCAACATGCAGACTTGATGTCTAGGAATGATAAATATTTAGCATTCTTTAGCTTATCCAAGGTGTTGGACACATATGGAAGAGGATATGCGTCTTTCGTGGTTACCTGGTTCAACTTCCGGTAGTCTACGCAGAAGCGGACTGAACCATTCTTTTTAGGAACCAGTAGGATCGGTGAAGACCAAGCACTCTTAGATTTTTCGACAATACCTCGTTCCAATATGTCGTCAAGTTCCTTATTCCCCATCGTTTGCCTTGCCGGGGAAATGGGGTAATAACGTTGTTTTATGGGTGGGCTATCAGTATGAATAACGTGTTCCACCAATTTAGTACAACCCAATTCACGACCTTTTGAATTGGCAAACAGCTGATCTGTCAAACTACCTAGTTGTTCTTCTTGGGAGTCAGTCAGATGACACCAGGAGGTGACATGTTCAAGAGAAGCGACAGATTCATGACCAAACGACCATTCTCCAGAACGTAAATCAGGAACGATGCCCATCAGCTTCCAGAAGTCAGCTCCCAAAATTAGTGAATGAGGCAATTCAGGGACAACGAGTATGTCGATGATCTTAACTCGATTGCGAAGTTGGATAGGGGTAGCCACGTTACCAGGACTACTACAGGGCTGTCCATTTGCAACAGTACACGAAGTCACGTGCCTTGTGAATGGCAGGTTTACGGTTTGAAGAATTTCCCATCCTGTCTTCCCAACAATTGTGCGAGATGCACCGGAATCAAGGAGACCCAAGAAAGGGATTCCTAAGATGGACACAGATAAGTAGGGTCATTCTGAGCATGAGCAAGGACAAAGTTGAGTACGGACTGAATTGTCAAGACTTCGATCGGTTTTGAAACTCGGAAACAACGCACTAGCCGATCATCTACAGCGTCGGTCGGGAGTTTCTTGAGCACTTTGGACAAGTCTTGGTGGTGACGTTAGGACGTCCACATTGATAACAATGTCTCCTAAGAGGTTCAGGGCATTCGTGAGATAAATGTCCTACCTTCTGGCAATTCCAGCCCTTCAAAGACTTACTCGATTTGGGTGGTTCTACTTTACATTCCGCAACCATGGGCGTACTAGTCTGGACATAAGCTAAATCAGGTTCTAGGGTTGCATTCTTACGAGGGGGAGGAGTATAAGCCTCTACAGCAGATTTTCTCGCTTCCAGCTGCCTACCCAATTTTAATAAATGAGCTGATGTAACCTCCACTAGACCTAATTGGCGTTGGTAAAAAGGGACGATATTGTTCAGCAAAATTTTTATTTGTACTGTTTCATTAACAGGGATGCTCAACCGGTTAAATAAATCTAACATGACCGAAATGTTAATACCCATTGACTCATCGGGGCCTTGTGTTCGTTTTTTAATCCTCGAAAGTCGATCGTCATAATTGTGAGGTTGGAATTCGTCCCGAAGATTTTGGACGAGAGTGGACCAGTCACTATAGAATTTTTTATTCGCTCGAAACCAAACCAGGGCCTTGTCTCTAAAAAGGTCAGACGCTGAGGCAAAAAGATTGGCTTCCGAAACGTTACGTGACACCTGTAATTCATTCACGCGTTCCAGAAAAGCGCTAAGCGGCAAGATCTTATTTCCATTATATGTCAAACCCCACTTAGAAACGGGTACCGATTTGATTTCGGGTAAAGTTACAGGGCATACCGTATTCCTGTGCGAGGGTGATTCAATGTTAAGCAGGGGTGAGATTGCTTTTGGCGAAGAATTCGCGCTAGGGGCAACATTATGATCAGGGCCAATACATGACACGGTTAAAGGGTCGTTTTGAAATTGGTCCGCAATGGCTGTCAAGTCAAGTAAAGGGGATACTGGGACCTTAACGATTTCCGTCTCCTTTGTCGTCCAGTTCAATGTCATTTGCTCAAAATCGAACGCGAGCTCGTCTAATATTCGTACGATGTCTTTACGCTGCTGCGTCTCGTCATTGTTCAATGGTTGAGAGCGTTGAGCTCGTCCGATGGCATGTGCCAATTTAGTAGAAATTTTATCGATAATGCAAACAGCAGTCGAATCAGGGAGAGAATCTATTAAACAGCGGATTTCGCTAATTTTTTCACGTAGGGCGGATACGTCTTCGTCGAAAGTCACATCGTAAGTCGGTAAAGGGAGGCGTAAATCTTTTTCTAAACGAAGTTGTCGCCTTAAGTTCGCATGTTTTTGCGCAACCGTACCTTCGGTTTGTACACCCCTTAACGATATTTCATAATTTAACTCCTCAGAGTTAAGGCGGTCTGGTAACAATTTAAATTCCATCGTAAATACGTAATAAGCAACAAGAAAAATATCTTGGAATGAGTACGTTATGTCAACAAATCAAAACGGAACAAACACAATAAAATCCAACAAAAACTGGCCTCACGTGTCAGGCGCCAAACTTGCTACCTACCTGTTCGGACAAGTTTTAGTGGTTTCTTTAAGCTTACCACGACGGAAAGACTGTTTCTGAATGGGACTTGTGCACTTGCTCTAAAAATGTTCTTCCTTTTTGCAGTTTCAGCAGCTTTTATTCTTACCTGATTGCCTAGATGGTTTTGAATTTGGCTCGATTTCTTCGCAGGCGACAGGGGCAGGAATATTTGCACTAACGTAGGCTAAATTTGGTTTTAAAAAGTGTACCTTGCTACCTACCTGTTCAGGTATCACAAGTGATCACCGTGACAGACGTTTCGGCGTCGCCGGCCAGCCCCAGTGGTATAGGGTGGGTTAAAAAACTAAATCTGGACTATCAAACAGTACCAACAAAACAAAAAAAGGCGCCACTTAATTTCTTTTTGACTATGGGGAACCGCGTGAAAAAATTAAGAAAACCACGACTCATCCAAGATACTATCAATATACAGTTTTATTAAATAGCGATTAACAAACATGAAACAAACACAAATTATATAAAACACCAGAAAATGTTAAACCAGTAACAAAAAAAGAATTCGCAAATGCGCCTTAATTAACAGTTGAATCCAGCAGCAACAGCGATAATTACATTATTCATGCAAAAATGCGCTTAAAATAGACGCAACGGTGATTTTAGAGTTGACAGGAGCGTTACGCAAAAAAATGACAAACGACGAATCCAATTAAAGTCAACGCGCGCCGCATGAATACACGCCTTTATTCGGCATCAATGCACGTAAATAAATAACGAAAGGTAAGCAAACCTTGTCCCTACTCGTTCTGAGCGTCGGTCGGCGTGTTGTGCAGCTCCAAGGGGATAGGTTGATGCTCAGGGGACCGTGCAGATACGGAGAATGGCCACAATACGGCGTATTCTTAACGAATACGGCGCAGAGGTAAGGGTACCCCTAAAGCCTGTAAGGAAGGAAGATACGCGATAGAAAGATTCGAAGCGAGTCAGATAATCAACGAATTCGCAGATATGTTCGCAGAACAACCTGGAGGAGAATAGGCGTACACAATACGAGTGTATTAATTTCCTCTCGGCTCAACATATTAATCCAGCAAAACAGCTTTTGATGAATTCCCCAACATCAATTTTGGCCGAAAACACACACAAAAGACACCAACGCGAGACGTGTTGTTGCACCGAGAAGTGCGGGGTCAATTGCGTTCTGAACAGGGTTGTCAGATATTTCAGAGACTAACGCGCCAAATCAACTACTTCAAAGCGCCATTTTCAAATAAAAAGCGCCAATACCAGCTAATACAGGGACATCATTATAATTCGTCCAGAAAAAACTACTTTCCATAGACGTGATGCCAAAAGTTTCATTCACTGTCATAAATAGGGTGAAGTTGGATCATTCCTTAACCTCACTTATACACCAGCTATTTCAAATAAAATATAATTTTAATTATTTATTGTTTAAATGAATGTTAATAATGTTACAAAATTCGTAAAACACAAATTATTGATATGTATAAATTTTAATTTAATAATTTAATAAAACACTCGGTAAAAACTTAATCGTAATTTAATAACGCTTACAAACTAATTTATTTGTAACAATTTATTTACACACTAAAATCTAACTTCGACGATTGCTGTTAGAATAGACTGACTCCTGAGTCCACCCCGAGCGATTTTATATCCTTTGCTGCCATCTCGAATTTTCCAAGCTGGAAAATTCGAGTTTGTTCGATGGTGGCGTGATGGCCAATGACGCATAACGGACCGACTTCTTGACGCCTTCAGTTTGACGTAGTGAGCCGGGTGGCGCGCCACACTGCCCCCTTCTTAAAAACGTTTCGTCTCGAAATGTTCCTGGTGATAGTCTAGAAGGAGGGTGTCGGAATCTACATGCTGGCCCATTCTTGCAACTTCCCGTCTGGAAGAAGTAGCAGTCCACGGTTTTGCTGTTGCTGACTGTTGCCTGTGGGTGGTGGCTGCAGACTAGGACTTCAATTCCCGTTCTGTGGAAGATAACTTCCAGCATGCTTCGAATTACTCTCCAGTCTAGTCCGTCCAATCCGCAGCCCAATTTGGGGATGGCTAACTTCATCTGGTGGTTGTCTATTAGCTGTCTCCTCAGGCTATACAGGGCTCTCCACATACTTTGATAGTCAGGTTTACCGCTTGATGTCTTCTTAGTGACTAAATAATGCACGTGGCGCCTCCGATCTGCAAGCTCTTGCCTACCATGGGATGCTGTCTTCGGAGCTCCTCGATTTGGCCAAATTTCTTCCTAAACACTTGAGCAATTCCTTTGGACATTTTCAGGTCTTCTGCTACGCAGTGGGCCAGACTGTACTCCAGTGGCACTTTAAAAAGATCTTGTTGCTTCTCCGTGGTCACTCCAAACCGTGCCTTAATTCCTTCAGTGTGATGAGACATGAAGGTTTCGAAGTTCACTTCGGAAACTTGCGCCCTTTGTACTGTCCCTTCATCTGCTTCTCCATGGTAAGGGGCTATCCGGTTGAAGTGGATTACTTTGGGTTTGCCATGGGGGACCTTTTTGATGCGGTAAACGACGTCGTTGATCCGTTTCATCACTTTGTAAGGACCTTCCCAAGAGGTCTGCAGTTTTGGGGAGAGGCATCGACGTCTTTGGGGGTTATAAAGCCAGACCAGTGCTCCAGGTTGGTATCCCCCGTGTTGAGCGTTTATGTCATAGTGCTCCTTCATCCGATCGCTGGCTGTCTGTATATTGTGACGCACTTGGTTGTGGATGTCATCCATTTTCCTGCGTAATTTGCTCACGTAATCTTCGTCGGCAGAGACTTCGCCAGGCTTCACACCAAACTTCAGGTCGCAGGGCAGTCTCGGCTCTCGCCCGAATACCACTTTCGCGGGAGTCTCCCCTGTTGTCTCATGAACGGATGAGCGGTATGCCATTAGAAACAGGAGGATGTACGTGTCCCAGTCCCTCTGATGATCGGAAACGACCTTGGACAAATGTCGGTTGATGGTTCTATTGAATCTTTCCACCATTCCGTCCGACTGTGGGTGGAGTGCAGTTGTTCTAGTCTTTCGTACGCCGAGCAGAGTACACACGTTCTTGAACAAGGCCGATTCAAAGTTCCTTCCTTGGTCTGAATGCAGTTCCATAGGTGCACCATACCGACTGATCCATTCCCTGACAAGGACTTCCGCAATAGTGACTGCCTCTTGGTTAGGTAGGGCGTAAGCTTCAACCCACTTGCTAAAGTAGTCCATTACTACGACGATGTACTTGTTTCCATCATTCGTTTCTGGAAACGGGCCGGCTACATCGATGGCAACTCTCTCAAAAGGACTTTCAACGTTGTACTGTCTCATGGGGGCCTTACCCCGCCTGTGGGGACCGTTACTGGCTGCGCAGACTGCACACTTTCTGCACCAATCCTTCACGTCTTCCTTGCAGTTCACCCAGTAAAATCTTTCGCGCACCTTCTCCATAGTCTTCTTAACTCCCAGATGCCCTCCCGAAGTTCCATCGTGAAGTTCCCTCAGAACTTCTGGCACCCTATTCTTGGGGATTAGTAACTGTGTCTTCTCTTCCATGCCTTCTGGATTCTCCATGCTTCGTCTCAGAAGACCACGATCCAACACTATGGAGTCCCACTGCGCCCAGTATGATTTTACGGACGGTGCACATGGTGCTACCTCTTCCCAGGTAGGCTTCGCGTCCCTGCTTTTCCATTCTAGCACTAATTTCAAATCCGGGTCGTTCTTCTGGTCTCTTCGCAGTTCTTCGTCTTGCCATTTGTCGTCAACTATGGCTGTCCTCGCAGTCGTGGCTACTTTCTCGTCCAAACGACTACAGTGCTTACAGTCTTCGGCACAGGGTCTTCTCGACAAAGCATCGGCATTTCGATGGCTAGTTCCTGCCCGATGCTGAATTTCAAAATCGTACTCCTGAAGTCGTTCGATCCATCGTGCAACTTGCCCTTCTGGGTTCTTGAAACGGAGAAGCCATTTTAGAGCGGCGTGGTCGGTCCTCAGCAGGAAGCGTCTACCATACAAGTACTTGTAGAAGTGTTCTATCGTTTTTACGACGGCTAGCAATTCCCTTCTTGTGACGCAATAGTTTCGTTCCGGCTTTGATAGGACTTTACTGAAGTAGCCGATCATCTTCTCTTGCTCCTCTTGTATCTGGGAGAGTACGCCACCAATCCCAACGTTGCTAGCATCTGTGTCCACGACGAATTTGCCTTCCGGGAGAGGATAACTCAGAATAGGAGCACTAATCAAGTACTGCTTTAGTTGTTCAAAGCCAATTTGACACTGTTGGTCCCATTCAAATGGACGACCTTCTTCAGGGAGTTTTGTCAACGGCTTAGCAATGTCTGCAAATCCAGGAACGTAGCGCCGATAGTAAGTGCACAGGCCAAGGAAACTCCTTATTTGGTGTTTATTTCTGGGAGTTGGCCAGTCTTTCACCACCTGAATCTTCACAGGGTCCACGGCGATTCCATTTCCATTAACAATGTGCCCCAGGTAATTCACTTCCTTCTGGAACAGGTGACACTTCTTGAGGCTAAGCTTTAGGCCAGCTCCGCGAAGCCGCTGGAACAGGTTCCTTAGGTGGTCGTCGAACGTTTTTTCCACGACAATTATGTCATCAAGGTACACCATGCACGTTGTCCAGGACAGACCTTTCAGAACCGTCTCCATTAACCTCTCGAATGTCGCTGGGGCATTACATAATCCGAATGGCATCACTGTGAACTGCCACAGACCCATACCAATGGAAAACACCGTCTTTTCTCGATCTTCAGGCGCCAGCTCCACTTACCAATATCCACTCTTCAAGTCCAAAGTTGAGAAGATCTTTGTGCCGGCCAGGGTGTCAAGGGTAGCATCAATCCGTAGTAGGGGATAGCTGTCCTTCTTGGTGACATTGTTGAGTAACCGGTAGTCTACACAGAACCTGGTGGACCCATCCTTCTTCTTCACAAGCACTACTGGTGACGCCCACGGACTGCTTGATGGTTCTATTACATTATCCTTTTCCATCTCACGAATAATGCGTTCCGCTTCCTCACGCTTCGCCAACGGTAATCCCCTTGGAGCTTGACGGATAGGTCTTTCTTCTCCAGTCTCTATTTTGTGTTTCACGACATCAGTTCTTCCCTTGGATCCATTTTCTACCTCGAATACATCTTGATAGCGGCCGATCAGATTCTTTGCTTTTGTCTTCTGGTCTGGAGTCAATTCCTGGGCTGTTGACATAACCATTTCCCATAATTTCTTTGGGACTTTCGCTTCTGGCATGTTTGTTTCAAGTTGGCGGGAGATGGAGGACACCATGGTACAGCTTCCCAAGATTGTTCCTTTCTTGATATTGACAGAGAAACAATTGACGTTCATCAGGCGGACAGGTACTTCCTTCTTCGCCGTCAACAACATTTTCCCAACGAGGACTCCTCTTCCAATCCTTTGATCATCAGTATTAGGTTCAACCATAATGACTTGCCCATCTTGAAAAACACCGTTCAGTTTTGCGTCGACGATAACCTCAGTCCTGCTGGGTAATACAACGTCTTCAGCGAGGACTACTCGAGCGGACACGTCTCTTCGTTGATGTAGAACCAACTCCTCATTATTGACCGCCATCACGCCACGCTTTAAGTCCAATTGAAACCCGTGGGCACACATGACGTCCATGCCCAAAATTGCCTCGTCCTCTATGTCTGCCACCAGTGCACGGTGTTGCAGTTTTCAGTCTCCACTTGGTCGGCTCGGTGCGTCCAGATGACTTAATGACGTCGGGTCTTAGGATGGTCTTCGTCGCACCCGTATCCAATAACATGGTGTGAGGAATGTCATCAATGGTAACATCCACGAAGACACTGCTGGTTAACTGCCGTAGGGATATTACTTGTTTGGATTTCGTCTTTGGGGGCCTTTGAATACGGGTCGACGTTTGCCCCTCTGCACCGACCCGGCTTAGTTTAACTGTGGCTTCCTTGGATCCTGAGTGGGCTTTGGACATCGCCTGCGAACATGTCCTTCCTCCTGGCAATTCCAACACACCAGCGGCTTCTTCTGCTTGAAGACCTGTTCCACAATGCGGCGAACATCCTCGGCGGTGGTATATTCCCTGGGTCGCTCCTTTATAGCAGATCCCACCTTGGCGTTGGCGGACTTTTCTTCTTCTTCCTCTTGGAAGTCCATAGCCGCTCGCACCTTGACATGCCCTCTTGAAACTCGTCTCGCCGCTTCAAATTCCAAGGCATAAGCCAATGCGTTCTTGGACGTCTTCGGATGGGTCATTCTCAATGCCTGCTGGTTGTCTGGGTCACGGATTCCATCTATGAAGGTCTGCACCGTCAAACATTTGAGGAATTCAACGGGAGCTGTGGGATATGCCAACTGGGCCAGACGCGCTACGTCCGCTTCGAATTCTTGAAGACTTTCTCCGGATTTCTGACAGCGATTCCTCAACTGCGCATGGTATACCTCGGTCAGATGGGCCTGTCCGTAACGCATTTCCATCCTATTCACTAGCTTGTCGAAGTCTTCTGGTTCCTCTGGCGGCATCGTCTGTAGCACATCGATAGCGTCTCCTCTCAAGGCCACAATTAACGAAGTGGCTTTTTCGCTGGCCGTCCATCTGGTTGCCTTTGCTGCTGCTTCGAACTGTTTGAAGTAGTTGGGCCAAGAAGATTTTCCATCGAACGTCGGTGGTTTTATTTTCAATTTCGAATTTTCTGCTGGTCCTTCCACAACTCGGGTTTCATTATTTTCTAGTGTTTCTACTGGTGGCTGATCCCCGAACACTCGCAACCCCGCCATGATTTGTTCCAGATTTTTGATTTTGTTATCCTGCTGAAATATTATTTCCTCCACATTTTCTTGCAGGTTTCTTGTTTCTTCTGATATTTTTACCACTAGTTTATCTTCGAGTCCTTTCGTCTGCTCTAGAAATTCACCCTTCAAATTTCCGGACTGTTCTAGAAGTTTCTCGTCGAAATTTCTGGATTGCTCTAGAAATTTCTCGTCTAAGTCTCTAGATTGTTCCAACAATTTATTTTGTAATTTGTCGAAATTTCCAGATTGTTCTAGAAGCTTCTCCTCTAAATTTCTGGATTGTTCTTGAAGCTGCTGTAAATTTCCAGACTGTTCTTGAAACTTCTCGTCCAAATTTCTGGATTGTTCTCGAAGTTCTTCCTTGAAATTTCCAGATTGTTCTAGAAGCTTTTTCTCTAAATTTCCAGACTGTTCTTGAAACTTCTCGTCCAAATTTCTGGATTGTTCTCGAAGTTCGTCCTTGAAATTTCCAGACTGTTCTTGAAACTTCTCGTCCAAATTTCTGGATTGTTCTCGAAATTCATCCTTCAAGATTTTATTAAAATCGGCGGGACCACACGAAATTTCGAAAAGGAACGTCTCTGGATCTTCACCAGCTGTCAACAAATCGTATCGGAGACGCTGTTGAAGTGCGCCTTTCAAACCACCGGTTTCTAACTCTCGTTCTTCCAATTCGGTTTTTAATTCGGCCACTTTTAAGTCTTTCAACAACACTTTTCTCGTAGCCATTGTTTTTTTTTTCCTATACTGTACTTATTTAATAATCTGATTAAATTTAATTTACTTTAAATTGTTTATTTATTTGCACAAACCCGCACACCGACACCACTGTTACGTTTCTAGGGTTTAAATTTATTTATTTAAACGAATAAAACACTCGATAAAAACTTAACCGTAATTTAAATAAAGCTTAAAAACTAATTTATTTGTAACAATTTATTTTCACACTAAAATCTAACTTCGACGATCGCTGTTCGAATTCGACTGACTGGTGAGTCAACTCCGGGCGATTTTATATCATTTGCTGCCGTCTGGAATTCTCTACGCTGGAAGATTCGAGTTTGTTCCATCGCCGGAAAAGTCTAGGCTGTTCGATGTAGACCCCGGTGGCGTGGCAGCCAATGACGCATAACGAACCGACTTCTTGACGCCTTGAGCTAAGCCGGGTGGCGCGCCACAATATGCACGAAGTTGCCAAAATATACATTTTTTTAATTGGCTTCTTTTAATAAAAAAAAAAAAACATTAGATATGCATAGAAAACTTAACGTTTTGTTGGTATACCTCTTAATAACAAATATGCATTTTACATATAATCCGAGCTTTACTTATTATAAATGGTACATTTAAGACCCCACTCGAGTCCAACCTATCAGTATAGTAAAATACTACATACATTCATAGAATTCGTTTCACAGAGCGTACTTTTAAAGTTAAAAAAATGCTAGCAATCTAAAAGTATTTGCTTTTGTAAACTACAGTGCGGGGATACTTATATACCCTCTTTTTGATAATTTATTACTGCCGCATAACATCTTCCTTCATATAAACCTCTCAGACTATAATTAATTCTTTTTTCTCCCATGTATTTATTAACAACTGAATTAAAATTCTCTGTGGAGTTGATATCAACGTCATTCAATAAACTGGATGACAATGCCAATATGTGATTTAGATGTTTAGTGAAATTTATTTCGTTCAGCCATTACAAAATTCGGCCATTACAAAATTCATTCCACGCACCAGATTTTTTTACAAAAGTTTTTTCATATATTTTTTAAATATTTTTCACACTTCGAATGATCGTTATAAATGTGATGCGGCCCATTTAGAATATCACTTTTAAAACTTTTGATTCGATGTTTTATTGACAAGTCCTCCTCTTTTCGATACTTCATGGCACTTGTAATAGCTGATCGAAATTTAAATTGTCTTAAAAATATGTGCATGTTGTCCAGTGAAATATTCCTTAATTTGTTACAGTAGTTACGTAAAACGCTATTACGACATTCTATTTTCTCAATAAAAAAATTAGGACCGTAGGGTTTAGAATCACGAATTTTTCTATACCAGCTTGTTCAAATTGAATGTGCACTGAAGGGATCTTCTAAACCGACAGAGATACATATTTTGGTTAAAGAAAAGTTGCACAAATCAATGCCTAATTCGTATTCATTAACAGAATGATTCTTTTTGGAGATATTAATGAAAATGTAAAATTTCTTTTTTTCTGTATTTCTTTGATTATAATTTTAAACTTCTGATTTAATTTTATACAGACATTTTTTGATTTTGCTTCGAATAAGGGTGACTGAATTGAAGTCTGAAGTTTCATCATTGTCTATCACAACGTGTATCTTTTTCTTTTTCTATTCGATAGCATTTTTTCTTCTGTTTGTAATGCTATAGCATACTTAATAGTTGATGTTATATTGGAAACTTATATAATTCAGATATACAGGGTGTCCCAGAGCTCCGTAAAAGTTCCATAACTTTCTTGCTATTCCATATACCTGGAATAGCAAGAAAGTTATGGAACTTTTACGGAGCTCTGGGTCAGCCTGTATGTTTGAAAATGTTATTTAACACCTAATTTCAAATTTCTAATTCATTTTCATATTTTTTTGTTATTCTATTCGATAGAATTGTTTCTGGTGATTTTAATGACGTATAATACTTTTTTTCAAGTAAAGTTAAAATATGATAAAAAAATACTGATACCGTTTCATCAAATGTTGAGAGCCGCTGAGTGCTAAAGAAATTAAAAAAATACATTGTTACACATATGTGAAAAAAAATAAGTCTATTTACTTTTTTTCACTCCTGACTAAAAAAGGAAATAAGTTTATTTACTTTTTTTTACTCCTGACAAAGCTATAAATCGAGAGAAACTGATATACAGGTCAGTTTCTTTTGAGATTTCCCGAGTACTCAAGTTAAAATTTGAAAGTGACATACAAATCAGTTTCTCTTGAGATTTCCTGAGTACTCTAATTTGAATTTTCATGAATCATAAAGAGAACTTCTAATTCACGCGAACTGGGAAGATACATTTGAAATTAAAGCCGCAGTCCTACTGAATGATCGCGGATAATCATGCACAGCGAATAAAATATTAAACCAATGAAATTCGCACTTTTTGACACAGTATATCCGTAACTGGCGCGACGTTGGTTGAAAATTTTAATCGCTTTTCATTTTGGTACCAAACTACTAGAAACTTTCAGTTGTTTATTAAATATTTACATCTAAAAATTACTATTTTCTCAATAACTCGTCGAATATCAGAATTGGACCCTACAAACTGTATATCATTGAAAAGCGTATCAAAAATGCTATGGAATGGTGTGAAAATATATAGGGTGTTCTATTTGAAAAAATGGAGTTTTTGTTATTTATAATTATTCATCTTCAAAAAATCGTAGTAAGCCTTGGAACATCCCTACACGACTTGGCTTGATCTCGAATGATTGACCACAGCCTTGGCATTGACTGAAAAAAAAATCGGTTGCGTTATCTTTAGTGGTTTAGAAGTTACGAATTTTTGAATGGAACCTTGCATCCGGGAATTTTCAAGAAAAAATTGACTCACATCAAAAAGTATGATTGATACGTGAAAATGATTCAAATAAATTTAACGCAAAATTTATTATAGAACCCAGAAATGAAGTCAAAATGGGGTATTTCAATTAAAAAAAACGTAACTTTAATATTTTTATAATACTTGGACAGCCTGTATATAAACGAATTCACTCCAGACGAAAAAAGTAAATAGGTTTATTTACTTCTTTTACTCCTGACGAAGCTATAATTTTATACCGAAACGTTGAGTGTGTTCTCATCATATTTCTGTCCGGTTCAAGATTAAAATTAATAAAAATTTGTATTATTATTAGAAACATTTGAATTTTGTTAGTATTTTATACGATTTTTAATTACTGGTTCAATAAGATTTATTGGATAAGAATTTTGAATATACAGTTTTCTTTTAATTTGACTAGATAAGCATATTCGAATATCTTAGAAAAGACTGAGGACAAAGATATTGGCATGTAATTTTATAATCGTTGTAGATTATTCGTTTTGATAATAGGTATTATTTTACTCGTTTTTAATTTACAAATAAACGATAAATTGATTAAATTGAGCAAAGGTGCACATAATGTTTCGCCGGATTTCTTTACAAAATACACCAACATACACGTCTTCGCAACCAGATTTCCAAGAATTTTCAAATTTATTTTTCAATATATCGAGGTCATATTTCATCAGCGAGCTTAGGAACGTAGAGTTCTTATTCTGAGGTAATTGTGGTAGTACCCCGGTCAATAAATTATTACATACATGATTCTTGCGAATGTTGGAAAGTATTTACATTGGTGCATTTTTAAAGAAAGCAATAAAACTGTGGCTATTTCTAAAGGATTAGTGATTGCAACATTACTATCAATTATCGTTATATTTTGGTTTTTTTGGTTTTGTATATGACAGATGGAAGATTACCTTCTAAGCCATTTTGGTAGAATTATCAGCACTAAAAATTTTGTTTTGTATGAACAATTTCTTTTCGTTTAGTACTCCCATTAAGTTATTGTGTTCTCGTTTGGCTGTTTTATATATTTCATTTAATTCAGGGTATTTACTACGAAGTAAAAACAAATTTCTAAGTTTGAGATATATCACTTTGACTCTGTTATTTATCCAAGGCTTATTGTGTGATTTATTATAGACATGTTTTTCTTAGAGGAAAATTTCAAAATTCCAAAGTGATGACCAATTAAAATTTGTAATCTGTATTATTTAAGCTTCAAATTAATATCAACTATTAAGTGTGATATACCATTACAATCAGAAGAAAAAATGCTGTCGAATAGAAAGATAAAAAGATACAAGTACACAAGAAATTCAGAGAAAAAAAGAAAATCGAAAATACGAATAAGGCACTCAATCACGCAACTTTTCTTCCATTTAACCAAATTTGTATCTCTTACGGTTTAGATCCCGTCAGTGCACACCCAATTTGAAACAGCTGGTATAAATTATAATAGCTACGTATTATACAAGTATCTTATAAGACAAATATATCACGAAATGTATGTTTAGCCACGATAGCTTGCTCAAGTGGGCTAATTTTTCTTGAGTGACTTATTTGCTGTTAGGCACGGGTGTAATACATAGTTTTATCCGATTCATTTATCATGTAGTTATATTAATGCCGATTTTGAATAACAGTCTAATTATGTTTCTTTTTGACGCTTTTTTGCAAAATCCTGAAACAGGTAAATTTTTTATTTTAAAAAGGCACATGTTAGCGTAAAATTTTCTTCTTATTCGTCATTTGTCTTTCGACTCTGACGTCATCATGAACTTCTAAAATGAGAACCCTAACTTTTTAATTGAAGTTTGTTCTTGTCCGATGAAAATAGTAAGTAGAAGGTTTTTTTAATCTCAAACCGGACAGAAAAAAAAAAAAAAAAAAAAAAAAAAAAAATAAAGGGAAACACACTCAACGTTTCGCTATAGATTTATAGCTTCGTCAGGAGTGAAAAAAAAGTAAATAAACAAGTTGTCAAGAGAAACAAGTCGTCAAGAGAAACGAAAAGGTAACATGATTTTTAAACTAAACTACGAGTTGTTCGGAATAAAAGTAACGAGAACTAATTAAAACTACTTTTTTTTTTTTTTTTTTTTTTTTTTTTTTTAATATATATATATAATTAATTAATTGACAGATCTATATCTTGTTTAAAGAGTCCAGAAAACTACAAAATATGTAACTTTTTAATCGAAATTTGGATGATACTTCATGATACTTAAATGCTGATGTAAAAAAAATCATACATTACATAACATTTTGTTCTAAAAAATAAATATTTTATTAAAACAAAATATTTTTTTTGATGAACCAATGGCATTGACGTACACGAGTGTAAACACTTTGTACAGCACGTTGAACAATTTCTGGATTGATGTTTTGCATTTCTGCACGAATTCAATGTTTTAAATCCTCTAAATTGTCTGGTCTGATAACATACACAAGCGATTTTAGACGACTCCAAAGGAAAAAATCCAGCGGCGTTAAATTCGGCGATCATGGTGGCCGTTCAATCGTTCCCGTCGCCCTATCCGTCTACTAGGGAACGTTTTATCGAGAAATTGTCGAACTTGTACGCCAAAAGGGGGAAGAGCTCCATTTTGTCGATACCAAATGGATTGATGAGACACACCAGGATCTTCGTCATTTCCATTTAATTCCAAACGCAAAAAATTTAAGTATCGTTCTTCAAATTATTTTGTAAGAAGATAGGATCTAAAATACGACGCCCTACCATTCCCGCCCATACATTGACGTTTCCTTTTCTTTGACTGTGGACTCTTTAGACCAATGAGGATTTTCTTCTGCCCAATACCTGCTATTATGCCGATTTACTGAACCATTTAGGCAAGATTCCAGACGATGATCTGGATCATCTTCATTCAATTCATGAATTAAATGCACCTTGTATGGGTGGTACTTTTCCTTTTTATAATATTTTTGTAACCAGTGAAGGATCAATGTCAATATTTGCAGCAATTTGCCTTGTCGACTTATGAGGAGTTTCTTGTACTTCAAGTAATATATTTAAGTTGCTTTTTTTACTTACTCGTGGACGGCCTTGTCGAGATAAATCTTTTACGCTCTCTTCTATCACCATAACCGACCATCATTAAAATTTCTATTCTTTCTCGTTCAGTTAAATAAACCATTTTATGTGGATTGGTGAAAAAAATTACATTATCGCTGTAATTTTTTAATTTATCAGCTCCGCCATAGCCACCACGAATACAGCCGAATAGATTTTCTAACGGATTTTGAGTCAGAGATCTTGGTCTTCAAGATTCAAAACCTTTATTCCGAAGGACTCCCAAATTGCTCCCAAGGCTAGTGTACAATGGCTTTGAAAAGTATCCGTTCCCACAACAGAGCGGTGGTCTTAAAATAATCGGAAACCTAGCGAAAATGACCCTTATGGTAATCTTATGATGCTAAATAAACAATTAGTTTCGCTAGGGCCGGGTTAATTATAAAAATTGTGCAGACTAAGGGTCCTGGTCGCCGCAGCCTTAACAGTCCATTTCTTCCCAATACAAAATTTGAATTAATTTTTACATTATAGGGATATCTATTGTAATTAGAAAGACGTCTAATTCCTTTTTAAATACTGAATGGAAATTTCTTGTGCTCTGAACAAAACTTAATATTGCAGAGAAAAGCAACGAAAAGTAAACATTTATTTATTTCTTTATAATCTATTTCTTTCAGTATTCAGACTCTTATTAAGTATGTAGTAGGTATTATTTAATTGAAGTCATATTATAAGATTTTCATAAGCATTTAATAATAATAATAATAATAATAATAATAATGATAATAATAATAATAATCCTACTGCAATGTTAGGTCAAAAAGCGATAGTAAGATGTCGCTATTTTATATGTTAATAATAATAATATTTATTTTCAATAAAAAAAACAAAGAAGATACATCATTGTTAGAAATTGAAAATGTCAAATGTAACAATACTTTGACGAAAAGAAAAAAAAAATCAATAGAAAATTTATATCTGTTGTAGGGTGAATGAAAAGTAGGTATTATTAAATGTGATTCATAAACTCCGCTACAGAGTAAGATTCCATTGCTAATAGAAAGTTGAACACTTCTCTTCGAAAGCTCCTGGAACAGATTGTAGACTTAATCCTTGAAGGTAGTTTGTTGAAGAATAACATGGCACTGTAAAGTGGCGTTTTTTCGGTGACTGATAGCCGATGTATTGGTAGGCTGTAAATGTTGTGTCTGGTTGCATAGCAGGAAACGTCAAAGTAATTTTCGAATTTCTCTCTGTGTTTTTGAAGAAAAAGCAAACAGGACTTTATATATAAGGCTGGCACTGTGAGTAACTTCTTTGAGCGATGAAAATTTTATTGGCATGAGTGCTACCTCCCCAAAATATAATACCATATGATATTATAGAGTTAACATAAGCAAAATAAATCATTCTTAACGTTCCAGCATGCGAAACAGGTTTCAAGATTCGAAGCATGAAGCAAGCTTTATTCAGTTTCTTTACCAATTCAGATATGTGTTCTAGATAATTTAGCTCTGCATCGAGAATTAATCCTAAGACTTTTGCAGATTTACTTACGGTCACTCTCTCATGACCAAAATGCACTTGCTCAGGAGGTGTATAGCCGGGATGATTAGTTCTAAAGAGAACGCACGCAGTCTTCGTTTGGTTTAAGACAAGACTGTTATTCTTGAACCATTCCTGGATCCTTGGAATTAGTTGCCGTAGAAGTTCATTTAGGTCTCTGAAATCATGTGCCCACACTAGAAGATTTGTGTCATCAGCATAGTTTACTATTTTTAAATTTTCGTTAGATATTGAAGTGAATAAGTCATTTATAAATATAACGAAGACGATTGGCCCGAGTATGCTGCCTTGAGGTACTCCCCTGACTATACTCGCTTCCTCGGAATAATATTTTCTACCTTCTACTGATACGTAGGTTCCTTGACGCCGGTTTGCCAAATAAGTCTGGAACCATTCCAAAGCTTTTCCTCTAAAGCCGTAACGTTCCAATTTATCCAGAAGTAGAGAATGTAGTACGCAGTCGAACGCTTTAGACAGATCCAAGAACAGTCCGCATGGTACACTTCCCTTTTCTAAAGCCAGTACTATTGTCTTCACCAAGTCAAAAATTGCGGTATTGGTCGATCGTCAACTGATGAACCCGTGCTGAGAAGGATCCATGGCATTACAAGATTGAAGAAATTCTTTTATTCTCTTACACATTAATGACTCAATAATTTTGGCGAACGTGCTAAGTAAGCTGATGGGAGTGTAATTTTCAACATTACAACTATCGCCTTTTTTGTATATAGGTACCACATCCGCAAGTTTGAGTGGGTCAGGAAAAATACCATTTGAAAACGATGAGTTCATTAAGTAAGTTATCGGTTTTATGATATTAAATAACGTGCTCTTGACAAGTTTAACTGGTACTTCATCATATCCGGGAGAACTACTATTATTTAATGTATTGACAGTGTTTATTATATCCTGCTCAGTTACAGGGTATAGGTAAATACTTCGATTTATCTTCGGAAAATTAAGATTATTATAAGAAGTTGAAGAACTGTTTCTTAATATTTGTCCGACATTTACAAAAAAAAGTATTTAGCTCATTCACAGTGTTGACCGGGTTAATTTTCAAAAAGTCTTCTACTTCATTAAGGCATAAGTTAGCGTTAGTTACCTCTTTGACAATGTTCCAAGTGGTTTTAATTTTGTTGTTAGAATTGGTAATTCGGGAACTAATTGCATTCTTCTTACACTCATTTATAAGGTGTGTGTATTCCCTTTTAGCTGCAAGATAATTCGGTATTAATTCATTGTGATATCTGGATAGTGTTAATAAGATGTCCATTCTGTTTTTGGCATTTATGACATCAGGAGAATTATACATTTTTCGCAGTTCAGACATTTTGTGTATTTTTTTGATACGGAACACTGAATTGAAAAGTTGAGAATATGTTGCAAGAAAGATGTTCCATTGTGAATTTACGTCAGCTTTATTAGTGTCGTATATGATCTGCCAGGATTCGTTCGCTAACATGTCATTCATGCGTTTCATATTAGAAGCACTGAATATGCGCCTAGAGACTAATGCTTCATTTTTATGAATTGATTCTTCAAAGGTTATTTTCTGCGCAGTATGATCCGATATGTGTGTCAATATGACGCTTGTTGTAAAGCGTTCCATATTTGTGATTATGTTGTCCATACATGAGTTATTTCTGGAAGTTATTCTTGTGTATTCCTTAATGGTTAAGTTCAGATTAAATGACTGCAATAACGATAGAAATTCTTCTTTATCTTTATTGTCAGTTAAAAAATTTATATTAAAATCGCCAGTGATGATGACCTTACATTTATTGTGGATAAGATTTTCTAAGATTGCATTCAATTTTGAGAAAAAAATTTCAGTACAACTAGTAGGAGGTCTATAAATTCCAATTATAGTAATCTTCTCACTTGAAATTTTAACTTCCACCGCCCCACATTCGAATTCATTGCTGACTGCCAAATTGTTAATCCACTTTATCTGCATACACTTTGTAGATTGTTTGGTGAATATACATACTCCACCATATCCGTTAGTTCTACAAAAAGCGGAAACCACTTTGAAATTTTGGAATCTAACCAAATTGAGAGTAGTTTAAGTTAGCCAGTGTTCCGATAAGCATAAAAAATTACAATCCTTATGTTCCTCTAACAATGCATTTAATAAGTTAATACAATTCGCCAGCGAGCGTACATTTTGATGAATTAGGCTTATTTGTGGTTTTTTATTCAGTAATTGCTATGTACTGTAGTCTGTTTTACTACGTTGAAGACTTTCTAACCGTTTTCGACACTGACAAACTTTATCCCAAACTGGGTGTTCGGTATTCACGTTTATATTAAACTTTAATTTAGCTTCCACACAGTTGATACAGTTGAAAGTGTCAGCAGTGCATCTTGTCTTCGCATGCTCGCCTGAACAAATTGGACATACTTCTTTATTTTTACAATCTTTAGCCTGATGACCATATCTGTTACATTTAAAACATCGAATAATACCAAGCTCTTCAGTTACTGGACAACTTCTCCAACCAATGAAAACGCGTTCACGGTTAACCAGATCCTTTAAAGCAGTGGTATCAACTTCTAGAAATACATTGAATTTCTTATGCTGTATTTTACTTTTATGTACTATTTTCAATTATATAGATTCATCAAGTTTATTTTGGGCAATTATTTTTTGAATTAAATTGTCATCATTATCTGTTTCACAAATGCCATTTATTTTCACGCAAGGGCGTCTCAATTTTCCTTCTTGTAGCTTTTATCGATCACTTAGTTTACTTGCAATATTTTCTTTTATGGTGGCAGCAGTTTTATTATTGTCACACTCTAATATCACTCCTCCAGTTTTCGTAGTTTTCCCAATCTTAACCCCAATTTTTAATTCACATGGATTGATCGATTTTTTAATATCATCTTTAATAACCTTACTCTCCACATCTTTTTGTTTAGGATGCACAATAATAACTTCAGTGTCGAGATTTTTCTTCAATACATCTTTGTATAGTTCCGTTTTTGGTTCCGAGTTAGACCCGCCGTTGTTTATATTTTGCTGTATCAATTTAATTTCATTGTTCTGATTTCTAATTAAGTTTAAACATTCGTGTATCGCTAATTTTAAGGAATTAATTTCTTCTTTAAGAGAAGATATTTCCTTATTCTTACTGCAGCAATTTACTTTTCCGTTGTTAGGATATGCCGTTGCTATTATCAGTAAATTTTCAATTTTTGTGCAGCAACTAGGATGATACTTTTTCCCACAGATAACACATTGCAGATATTTTTTTAACTCCGAATTATAAATTGAACACGTATTAATGTCTTTGCCAGTTGTATCTTCTGACATTATATTAATATTATTAAGCAAAGTCCAGCAAATATTCCTTATACGACAGAATCATCGTAAATTTAAATTAAAAGTCTTTTTGCAGTCCAAGTTGTTTACGAGCGGCTGAATGATTTGCGCGACCGTCTTGCACTCCTTCTTTAATATTTTCGGTACTTACCGCTAAAAACTGTCAATGTTTATCATTAATTTGAATTCCCTGTTCACTCTACCTCACTTCAATAAGAAATTGTTAATCAAATCACTATTTTCCACTGTGCAAAACTGGAAATTATCAGACACATACGCACATGTGTATACTCCACTTCACGGTTACTCACAATGTTTCTACGATATTTATACAAAGCTTTTACCTAAGAATAAATTAAAAAATGAAACTTAATGGGCCAACGAGATGAGCATTTATTGTTTGTTTATTTGCAGGTTTTTAAAATTCAGGTTCTTTATTTTATTTTTGTTTTACATACTGGCAAAAACTGGCCTGTTTTATTTGGTAATAGTTATGATAATAAAAAAGTATTTTATATTTCAACATACAGTATACAAGTTTACCGTTCTGAAATTTAATTTTTGTAATCGATTTACGTGAAATTTGAAATAAAACACTTTAAGAACGTAAAGTAATGAATTTATTCTGTATACATAAAATTAAAGAACTTAAAATAAAATAAAAGTTAAACTAATAATACGTGTGATGACCCCCTCTCATTATAACTTCTTCCAGGCGCGATGACATGGAATTTACTAAATTTTCACATATATTGGTATTTTCGAAATTTCTCCATGTATCACTAACTTGCTAACGAAGTAAATTTCGGTTTCTTATTTCCCTATTGTCAGTCCAGTTTCTTATTACAGCAGCCCACAAATTTTCAATAGGGTTTAAATCAGGTGATTTCGAGGGCCACGGCAAGACTTCAATTTCAGGGTGTTCACTAAACCAGTTGTTGACTATTCGTGCAGTATGGACTGCACTATTGTCCTGCACGAAAGTAATCCTGTCGTCATTTGCGTATACCAAAGGTAATAAATATTGCTTCAAAATTTGAATATACGAAGCAGCATTCAGTTTGTTGAGAATTTCAACCAAATCACCAACGCCATGGGATGACACCCATCCCCAATACGCGAGTAAAATTCTGCCACTGGATGTGTTCTTCACGACGAAATTTTCCTCGTATCGCATGTTTCGTGGTCGATACACAAACGGCCTCCATTTTTGGTTGGAACGAAACACCTTTTCATCCGAAAAGACGACATTTGTCCAATCCTTCGACGGGGATTGCTTGAAAATCCAACATATGGGCAGGTCTTCTACATTCTAGTCCTGCAGCTTTAAGTCTCGAAAGTATCGTCTGGCTCGAACAATTGACATTACTATTTTCGGATATTTTTCTGGTCGAAAAGAACGGATTCTGCCTTGAAATTTCTACATTTCCTTGATCTTCCTCTGGTGTTGTTACTCTTGGGCGACCTGATCTTTGCTTTACATGTACATTTCCTTCTCGTCTGAATCTTTTAATCCAATACAGGACAATTTATTGCTAAAGACACATTAATGGAATGAAAATTTATCTAATTCACAAATCTTACATTTGTACTTCTATAAAATATATGGATAATTGTATTGTTACGGACACTTGGAAAAATTGAGACTTATGTTAACGTTTCGTTGTGTGTGACAGTTTCTTTAGGAAAATTTATTAATAAACAAGTTTTAAGGGAAACTAAAAAAAAGGGTATTCGACGAATAAGTTATCAAGAGTAACTAAACAATCATCGAGGGAAACTAAAGAAGAAAATGGTTTTTTAGAATAATTGTTATTTTTTTTATTTTATTTTTTGATAGAAAAAATTATATTATTATAGAAAATTATAAGAATAAGAATAAGTAAATAAATAATTAAAAAAAAAAACATTTTCTTGTTTAGTTTCCTTTGGTGACTTGCTTAATTACTCTTGCGAACTTATTTAGTTTCCGTTGACAAGGCGTTTCTTTTTTCTGATTTCCCTTATTTTTATTTATAAATTTTCTTGAAGAAACTGTTAAATACGAAACGAAATGTCGACAAAAATCTTAATTTCTATAAGTGTATGCAACAAAATAATCATATATTTTATAATAATTTTCATCAGACAAAATACCCAAGCAGCAAGGTGTCGTCTTTTTCACGTCAAAAATTGGTCATCGTTTACGTCGAATGACCAATGTCAATGACGTATTAAAGACGTAAAAATGACGGGCAAATGTCATAGCCCGGTGATGTCGTTTTTGTACGTCAAAGAGTCGTGTATTTGTGACGTAATTTTTAATTGTATTACCTATGACGCATAAGTAACCAAAAAACTAAATCATATTTTAATTTTTTATTCAAATATCTGTACATATGTATACATATACCTACGAACAATAAATAAATAATATTTTAACTAAATTCATATATATTTTGTAAAATTCCAAATAAAAATAAAATAAAAAGCTATTACTAAACAGTCAGATTCTACTCTTTAGTGAAATAAAAGAATTGAATTAAGAAAACGAAAAAGAAAAATGCCCAAGTCCTATCTCAAGTACCGTTAAAATATTAATATAACAGGTTATGATATACGAGTTAACAATACCCACCTTCTTTACACAGTTACAATACCTAAAGCAAGTACACGTACAAGTAGATTAGTTAGTTAATACATAATAAATTAACGATTAAAAATGAATTGCACTAAACTTAAGCACCACGGGCACTACGATTACGATATGTAACAACAATGTACCAATGTCGAGTGTCGGCGTATGCGTCGCATATCACGTAACAGAAGTCTAGTAAATTTCTTATGTATTAAAATAGTATTAATTAATAAATTCAATCATGTTTATAACTTATATTTTCCTACAAAATCTAATATCTTGTCAAATCTATAACTAAATTTATTATCCAAACGAACCTTTTTTAAAATGTGTCAAATTTATGTCATTAAACTGACATTCTATTCACGTGATTTATAAACGTCAAATTTTAAACAAAATATTTACGAAAAAATGACGTTTAAAACTGGTCATTCGATGTCCTTGACCAATTTTGACCAAATAATGACGTGATAAAAACGACTGGTTGCTGCTTGGGTAGTGCTTTACTTAAATTTTTATTTAGAAGTTTGTATGAAACATTTAACCCCTTTTCACATTTCACTTTGATTTTTCATTTAAAATAATAAAAATTAGGTAAAACATACTTTGTTGAAAACTAAAGTATTTGTTATTAATTCCATGTGTTAAACATACTTTAAGCAAATTATTTTAAATATCTTAATGTTTCTTAATCAAAAAGGAATATGAAAAGGGATTAAATGTTTCATACTAACTTTTCTAATTTACATTTCTAATTAAAAATTTAAGTAATGCCCTATCTTGTCCCATGAAAATTATAAAGATAAATTAATACTTACACTTTTTTGTATATTTTTGGCAATTCGCTGAATTTCTGCTGTATAGTGTCCACGTCCGCGATTCATTTTCAAAGAATATTTCTGTTAACATTAATGCGCACTCCAAAGGCTCACTCACTAATAAACGAATATAAACCAACAAGGCCTAAAATGTAATATAGTCCAATTCATTTTAAATTTCTTGTTAATACTTTGGGGAATTCTTCAATATTTCTCAGGTGTGAAATGATTTTCCTAGAACATTTTGTTGTAGGATTTATGGAAAAGAAATTAAGAAAATTTAATACTTCACATCGAAACACCTCAAAGATTAAATATTCTTAGAAAGAGGAGTTTTCATTTATTTACTATTGGTTCATATTTATTTGTTTTTTAATGTTGCAATATGCATGTTTAAACGATCAAACGTAAATCATTATTATTACATAAATTTTTTGTAACGAAAATATACTACCCCAAGTAAATATACCGTCATTGACCGTACTTTGTTGCAGGAAGAAAATAAATAATCTCACACAGATGAGCAGCAATTACGAGCTTCAAATTCGCATTTGCTGTAAGGTCGAAAATATTTTAAGGGTATTTCAATAAGGTTCATTTTTGGTGAGGTTTATTGCGATCTGAAAGGATACTTTTCGCAGGCATTGTGCAGTCATGGACTTTAAAGAACTTTAAAGACGCTCAGGTCTTTACAACCCCTGTCCACTACTTTACCGCTCCACTATATTAATCCGACCGACCTAAAATTATTTACGACGGGTACTCTTGCAGCCTTTCCAACAATTATCTACACGTGTTTATATGTATTCATGCTTCAATATAATACTGCTTTACACGCCGTGTCCGCAGATCTGGTTTACCTTAGGAAAAACGTTTTATTTTTCATTTTTCTGCTTGTCCTAAAACGTAATAAATATTACGAAAATAATAAATTCCCATTAATAACTGAAAAAGTTAGGATATTTATCTTTTTACTTTAATAAAATGTCAACCATGTCAGCTAGGAATTGGCGGTATTATGAATTTGATACCTTACCACGTTTTCATTCACAATATTTTTGTTTTATGAAAATGTTTGCAGGTTCTTAAAATTTTAAAATTGAAGTTAAAAAATGAAAACCTGTTTTTAAGAAAGTTTATTTTAAATTATTTTATTCTACGTAACTATTACCCCTTTTACATTTACAGTAATTGAAGAGTAACTTCTAACTGGTCTAAGTGCCAATTTTGTGTTAAATTGCTTTTTTTTTGTTAAAACTGTTCCAAATTTTGTTTTTAGTTTTTGGAACTGAAATATTAAGGTGTAATTTGCTTGTGCCTTTATATATGATTTGATTTCGTTACTATTGCTATTAAACAGGTTTCAGACTCTATTTCGCTTAAATCAAATTAGCACTTAGACCATTTGGAAGTTACATTCTTCGACTGATATTACTTGACTTAAACAGTTTACGTGAATTTACGCAATTTTTGAACATTGTTATAAGTGATGAACAGATAAAATAGCGACATCTTACTATCGCTTTTTGACCTGACATTGCAGTAGGGTAGACAAATTGAAGCGGGATTTGCTCCTAATAAGTTCCCCATGCAAGGCGGCCATGCTTGCTGTCAAGGATAATGAAAATTTTAGAAAAATTTTGTGCAAATCGTTTTTGATTGCAGCGAGAACCTCGAGCAGCCTCTGGACAGCTGTTTCAGCCCTGCTTGGGGCTTCTTCAGCAGAGACGTAGCTCGACATTCCCGCTGCAAACAAAAACGACTTGCCCAATTTATTCGCATTTGCGATGTAAGAGTGATGAACAGATAAAATAGCGACATCTTACTATCGCTTTTTGACCTGACATTGCAGTAGGGTAGACAAATTGAAGCGGGATTTGCTCCTAATAAGTT
Organism: Prosopocoilus inquinatus; assembly: GCA_036172665.1. NCBI lineage: Eukaryota > Metazoa > Arthropoda > Insecta > Coleoptera > Lucanidae > Prosopocoilus > Prosopocoilus inquinatus. The sequence continues at coordinate 24,932,704 of CM069879.1, forward strand.
CCCCATGCAAGGCGGCCATGCTTGCTGTCAAGGATAATGAAAATTTTAGAAAAATTTTGTGCAAATCGTTTTTGATTGCAGCGAGAACCTCGAGCAGCCTCTGGACAGCTGTTTCAGCCCTGCTTGGGGCTTCTTCAGCAGAGACGTAGCTCGACATTCCCGCTGCAAACAAAAACGACTTGCCCAATTTATTCGCATTTGCGATGTAAGAGTGATGAACAGATAAAATAGCGACATCTTACTATCGCTTTTTGACCTGACATTGCAGTAGAGTAGACAAATTGAAGCGGGATTTGCTCCTAATAAGTTCCCCATGCAAGGCGGCCATGCTCGCTGCAATCAAAAACGATTTGCACAAAATTTTTCTAAAATTTTCATTATCCTTGACAGCAAGCATGGCCGCCTTGCATGGGGAACTTATTAGGAGCAAATCCCGCTTCAATTTGTCTACCCTACTGCAATGTCAGGTCAAAAAGCGATAGTAAGATGTCGCTATTTTATCTGTTCATCACTCTTACATCGCAAATGCGAATAAATTGGGCAAGTCGTTTTTGTTTGCAGCGGGAATGTCGAGCTACGTCTCTGCTGAAGAAGCCCCAAGCAGGGCTGAAACAGCTGTCCAGAGGCTGCTCGAGGTTCTCGCTGCAATCAAAAACGATTTGCACAAAATTTTTCTAAAATTTTCATTATCCTTGACAGCAAGCATGGCCGCCTTGCATGGGGAACTTATTAGGAGCAAATCCCGCTTCAATTTGTCTACCCTACTGCAATGTCAGGTCAAAAAGCGATAGTAAGATGTCGCTATTTTATCTGTTCATCACTCTTATCGTGATCGTAATCGTTTTTGATTGCAGCGAGAACCTCGAGCAGCCTCTGGACAGCTGTTTCAGCCCTGCTTGGGGCTTCTTCAGCAGAGACGTAGCTCGACATTCCCGCTGCAAACAAAAATGACTTGCCCAATTTATTCGCATTTGCGATGTAAGAGTGATGAACAGATAAAATAGCGACATCTTACTATCGCTTTTTGACCTGACATTGCAGTAGGGTAGACAAATTGAAGCGGGATTTGCTCCTAATAAGTTCCCCATGCAAGGCGGCCATGCTCGCTGCAATCAAAAACGATTTGCACAAAATTTTTCTAAAATTTTCATTATCCTTGACAGCAAGCATGGCCGCCTTGCATGGGGAACTTATTAGGAGCAAATCCCGCTTCAATTTGTCTACCCTACTGCAATGTCAGGTCAAAAAGCGATAGTAAGATGTCGCTATTTTATCTGTTCATCACTCTTACATCGCAAATGCGAATAAATTGGGCAAGTCGTTTTTGTTTGCAGCGGGAATGTCGAGCTACGTCTCTGCTGAAGAAGCCCCAAGCAGGGCTGAAACAGCTGTCCAGAGGCTGCTCGAGGTTCTCGCTGCAATCAAAAACGATTTGCACAAAATTTTTCTAAAATTTTCATTATCCTTGACAGCAAGCATGACCGCCTTGCATGGGGAACTTATTAGGAGCAAATCCCGCTTCAATTTGTCTACCCTACTGCAATGTCAGGTCAAAAAGCGATAGTAAGATGTCGCTATTTTATCTGTTCATCACTCTTACATCGCAAATGCGAATAAATTGGGCAAGTCGTTTTTGTTTGCAGCGGGAATGTCGAGCTACGTCTCTGCTGAAGAAGCCCCAAGCAGGGCTGAAACAGCTGTCCAGAGGCTGCTCGAGGTTCTCGCTGCAATCAAAAACGATTTGCACAAAATTTTTCTAAAATTTTCATTATCCTTGACAGCAAGCATGGCCGCCTTGCATGGGGAACTTATTAGGAGCAAATCCCGCTTCAATTTGTCTACCCTACTGCAATGTCAGGTCAAAAAGCGATAGTAAGATGTCGCTATTTTATCTGTTCATCACTCTTACATCGCAAATGCGAATAAATTGGGCAAGTCGTTTTTGTTTGCAGCGGGAATGTCGAGCTACGTCTCTGCTGAAGAAGCCCCAAGCAGGGCTGAAACAGCTGTCCAGAGGCTGCTCGAGGTTCTCGCTGCAATCAAAAACGATTTGCACAAAATTTTTCTAAAATTGTTATAAGTGTAAATATGATTTTATTTCATTGTTATTAATGGAAATTTAATATTTTCTATAGCGGTTTTGGAATTTTTTAGACTTTTTATAAAGAATGATTTTTTTTTCGAAAAATGAAAAATTAGAGGGTCTTCCTATAGTGAACTATATCCGTGGACACATTGTATATTGGACTCTATATTATACAAATTTCGCAAAAGTGTAGTAATTTTTTAAGTTTTCTGATTAGATATAACAACCTTTAGAATCTTAATTTTACTATAATTTTATAAACAGATAAAATAGCGACATCTTACTATCGCTTTTTGACCTGACATTGCATTATACAACTATAAAATTGTGAATAGCTTAAACATTGAGAAAAATGTACGAACGCTTTACTCGGATTCGTGTTAAAAAACGACTCAGTGTACTGACCTGCAAAATTTACAGTACGAGAATGCTTTTTTTTCAGCGATACACATAAGAAAAATTATTCTAAACGGTTATTTTCGCAGTAGTACGCTGTGTCGGTTTTTAAACGAAAGTGTCCCTTAATATTTTTCTCAGTGTATTAATTTTATAAATTACCTGAAAGTGTAAAGAATGATATCTCGAAACAACTTATATTTTTTTTAAGTACGACAAACTTTCATACGCTTTTTAAGGAAAATTGTGTATTAATATGCGATACAAAATATATAGGTATTTTTTTATTTACAAAAAAAAAAACATTTTCCGAGAAAAAAATTATTTTTCTACTGGAAACCGATTTACAATTTTAAACTGAAATTGGGGACTAGTTAAATAAACAATAAACATTTTCTATGTACTATACAAATATATATTATATAGACTACATACATTAAAAGTTATTCAAATTATATACATAACTTTAACAACTAAACTAAATGTGTTTAAAATCGTGTGTAATAACCATTTGCCTCTATGCAGTCCTGCAAACGACTACGCATACTGTCAATTAATTTTTCACATAGATTCACATTTTGTAAAAATTTGTAAATTTGTAAATTGTTCCATACTCTATGTGTATGGCGTTGAAGTAGTGATGCGACGAATCGCTGTTTTTAAGAATCGAGTCGACTCGAATACTTTTATAAAAGAATCGAGTCTTGATTCGAGTCAAGAGAGTCGAGTCCAGATCAAAAGACTCGAGTACTTGACTGAAAATTGCCGTTTGAAAGAATCGAGTAGACTCGAGTCAATTGACTCGAGTTCAGATAAAAGTACTCGAGTACTCGAATTGAACTCGGGACTCGCCGTTTTAAAGAATGTAATAAACTTGACCGATGAGAAGTTAGCAATAAAATTCCAGCAATAAAATTATGAAATTTCAAAACGCTGCCACCGCTAAAATAACGATGGCAGATCAATAATATTTAATCTATTACAAAGAGTATAATGTGTAGATTCCCTTCATATGGAGAAACTGAAAAAATATTTGATATTAAGTTAACTATGACTATTTAAACCAGCATAAGTCATTATTCATATATCGCACCAAAACAATTGCTTTCACTGAAAATTTTCACGTAGTCATAAAGTAAACATACACATCTATTTAATAATGCCTTCAGAAAGTTTTAGCCGGTTGGCTAGAAGTAATTAGAAATTAATTAAAAGTGGCGCTCGGACCAATGAAACAGTACCAATTTTAAATGTTCATAACTTTTCTCAGAGAACTTGCATAAAAATTCTGTTTGCAGAATGTTAAAGCACGGATCGAAATCTATCGTTTAAACTACCCTCTTTTTTGTTCTAGCTGTTAACGTTTTGTCTGTTAATTACAATTAGCTCCTGTTACGTATTAAAAACTCTTGTTAATGCAAAGGTCTACTAAAATAAATACACATTTTTTTAAACTTAAATATCGTAAAAAAATGAAAATGCAAATAAACAAAACAACATAAACATGTACCTATATTTTGAATTAGGAATTAAGTATTTTTTTAATCCAAGAAAACATGTGGAGTAAAGTTAGCATACATATATGGAATAGACCGGGCTAATATGAAATTTATGTTTAGTATTTTTGAAATAAGAAGCGCCATCTGTTCAACGACTCTGGCATTAACATGAGTTTCGGTGTTATAGGTCATTACTACAGAGGTTCTTAGCTGGTAAGACTGCATAACTTTACAGTACATGATTTTGTTAATTTATCGTTTTGGAAGTTTTCGCGCGGTACGAGAAAAATGTATTTTGGCGTATTTTTTAAAATTACACCAAAGTTAGTTTGTTATAGTGTAGATTAGTACAACAGTTGATATTTTACCTTATTAACTTAAAGTATTGCACATTTTCTCTTATTTCATGTCACCCCAACTGATTATTCCATATTATCCGCCATTTTAAATAATATCATGAAAATGCAGTTTTTTTAATTTGTTTCAGAATTTTCCCCAAAAATATGTATTTCTTAAATTTATTATATACAACCGCTGGAAAACAACATAAAGTATTTTTAATTAAAATATCTGAGTATTTAGTATCTTAGTTCAGAATTTATGACGGCCCAAAGAATGGGTATTCCATATATGCCGACTTTACAGTTCAAAGCAAAAGAAGTAGACAAATTACAGTTTCCTATAATTATTCTTTCTGAAAATGGTAGTGATTAAAGACGACTTCATAAATAACTTGAAACAAATTTAAAATCTTTCAAAATTAACAAGTTTAAAACTGTGGTAAAATCTGTGAATTCGGCTTTACTCTATAGCATTTTGAGGAAGAATAATTACAGGAAACAGTAATTTGTCTACTTTTTTGTTTTCAAGTGTATATTGAACGTTCCGTTTAAAATAACAAAGTTCATTCTATATTTTACTTGATTTCCGATCGTCACGTGTTTTCTTTATTAATGTATTCTGGCGGTTCAGATAAATTTAAATTTTTGTAACTATGTAATATTATTTGATATGTCTCATAATTAAGTGTGCAGGCTCTGTGTAAAATGAAAAGAAAAACTTGTTTATTATATAATTGCATGTTTAGTTGAATTAAAATTATTTTCTTTAAAAGAAAACAAATATAGAATATAGAGCCACAAATTATTCATTAAATGAGTATGAGTCTTCAGTTTTTATTTAACAATATTTAACAGCCTTTTCAGTTACAAAAAACTGTACTCCCTTTGAAATTTTAGAACTTATTCATTTTTTATGTAATCTTTTTCATAAAATATAAAAAAAAACAATGACCGCCGCCCAGCCGCCCCGATATCAAGCGTCTGACTGTCACAGTAAGTTATTGCGGCAGTCGACTGTTTTAGCAAAACCATAGTATTTTTAAAACGAATGAAACTTGTCAAACGTTAACGCTTATTGCCTACACGCATAATCTCAATTCTAAACTCGGTACTCATTCACTCGTTACCAACTGACGAGGAGGGTCTATAAAGAGAATCCAATAAAATCCAGTCTGACATCGAGTCTACTCGACTCGTTATTTAGTTCTAAAGCCGGTACTCGAATTACTTGAATCGAACTCGAGTTGACTCGAGTTTCGCTGACTCGGTGTCTCTGCAATAGTTACTCGAGTAGGATGAATACCTTTGGGACTCGAGTTTACAAATTCTATAGTCGATACTCGAGTACTTGTATCGTACTCGAGTCGACTCAGTACCGCTGACTCGGGTTCACAGATTAGTTATTCGAGTACAATGAGTACCTTTGAGAATCGAGTCTGATAGCGAGTCTACTCGACTTGTCGCATCACTAGAGTTCGGAGTACAAGAGCGCGGCATAGGCAGTGACAGTTGTTACCCCCCAGTTTTAGCATTAGTAGCAGGTTAGAAGTTAGGTTTCTTACACATTTGTTGAATATCCTTTGCTGTGGTTTTAATTGTTTTGTTTTCGAATTAGTGTTCTCCTCACAGTAAATTGTTTATTCCTACTTGTCAAAGGTGAGAAATTATTTTCAATTATTTCCTCACGATTCTAAAAATATTGCTTTCTGAAATTTACAGTTGTGAGTCTCGCACTGTTTATTTAATGGCAACAATATATTATCATGGACAAAAAGAAAACGATCGGCAAACAGGGAAAAATAATTCACAGCCAGGCACGTGAAAACACAGCTAATGTGCTGGAATTCATGAAAGACGAAGCAGAATATTGTATAACAATTGAATTCCAAATCGTTCCAAAATCGTACTCCTGAAGTCGTTCGATCCATCGTGCAACTTGCCCTTCTGGGTTCTTGAAACGGAGAAGCCATTTTAGAGCGGCGTGGTCGGTCCTCAGCAGGAAGCGTCTACCATACAAGTACTTGTAGAAGTGTTCTATCGTTTTTACGACGGCTAGCAATTCCCTTCTTGTGACGCAATAGTTTCGTTCCGGCTTTGATAGGACTTTACTGAAGTAGCCGATCACCTTCTCTTGCCCCTCTTGTATCTGGGAGAGTACGCCACCAATCCCAACGTTGCTAGCATCTGTGTCCACGACGAACTTGCCTTCCGGGAGAGGATAACTCAGAATAGGAGCACTAATCAAATACTGCTTTAGTTGTTCAAAGCCAATTTGACACTGTTGGTCCCATTCAAATGGACGACCTTCTTCAGTGAGTTTTGTCAACGGCTTAGCAATGTCTGCAAATCCAGGAACGTAGCGCCGATAGTAAGTGCACAGGCCAAGGAAACTCCTTATTTGGTGTTTATTTCTGGGAGTTGGCCAGTCTTTCACCACCTGAATCTTCACAGGGTCCACGGCGATTCAATTTCCATTAACAATGTGCCCCAGGTAATTCACTTCAATTAAAAATAACTTGGTAGATACTAAAAATATATAAAAAAAATTGTTGCAAATCGTTTTTGATTGCAGTGAAAACCTCGAGCTGCCTCTGTACAGCTGTTTCAGCCCTGTTTGGGGCTTCATCAACAGAGACGTAGCTCGACAATCTCACTGCAAACCAAAAACAACTTGTACAATTTATTCGCATTTGCGATGTAATAGTGATGAACAGATAAAACAGCGACATCCTACGATCGCTTTTTGACCTGACATTGCAATAGGATAGACAAACTGAAGCCGGATTTGCTACTAATAAGTCCCCCATGCAAGGCGGCCTTGCTTGCTGTAAAAGCATAATGAAAGTTTAAAAAGAAAATTGTTGCAAATCGTTTTTGTCAGGTCAAAAAGCGATCGTAAGATGTCGCTGTTTTATCTGTTCATCACTCTTACATTGCAATTGGGAATAAATTGGACAAGTCGTTTTTGTTTGCAGTGAGAATGTCGAGCTACGTCTCTGCTGACGAAGCCCCAAGCAGGGCTGAAACAGCTGTACAGAGGCTGCTCGAGGTTTTCACTGTAATCAAAAACGATTTGCAACAATTTTTTTTTAACTAAAAATATAGTAAATATAATGTTATATCATTTTTATCGTCTCTTCAAGGGCTAACCAAAACTATAATAAAATATATGGTGTTCCATTTAAAAAATAAAATAATAAGTTAGGTTTGTAACTTATTAAATGAACAGCCTGAAATGAATGAATACCTACACAACTTTTGTTAAGACCTTTGCTTGATAAAATGAATTTAAAGGGCCATTATTGGACTTTTTCAGAGGTTTGGGACACCCTGTACACCAAAGTTAGTAGTATATGAGACTGCCTCATGCAATATCGGACGGATTCGACATTTTTCGTATGAGTCTCAGAACTACGTCACTCGTCCAAGCTGAAGCTCCATTAAAAATCATCCGAATAGTTGCGTTGTTATGGCAACGGCACCGACTATACGTGCACCGTGGATCGCGACCAACCGAAATCGAAACAGTCTAGTCTGACGTCACGAGAGACCTCACGGACACCCCCACCAGCGCGACCCCGCATTCGGCTTTATGCATGTAAATCCAAGCTTATAAGATAACTTCTCATATATAAACTTTGACTGTACACAACTTCTTAAGCTTAAGGCGCGCCGACTTTAAACTGTGCGAAATTGTAGCGAGAACGGTTGTGCTGCTGTCCTAGACGACTTGCTACAGCGAACTTTATATGACTAATATAAATTTTCATCGGAACAGATAGATATAAGTACATTAAACTGACAACGTGAAGGATAACTGATTATTGTACGAATTAATTTTATAGTAGGTGATCGACAGATAGGCCTGAGCGGCCTGCGTTGAAACTCCATTACGCGATTAGACTTTTTCGTAAACGATCTTGTGTGACTATTTGCGGTGACACACCGAGAAATCAAAAATTAAAGCCAACTAAACTACATGCTTGTAATTTCAAAATTATTGTTGGTTATTGGGGGTGTTCGACAAAAGACACCTCGAGTTAGCCTTGAAAAACGAATCGTATGTAGCAGCTCGCACAATCAATTTCTTATATGTCAGCAATTGATCATCCTAAATGACAACTGAATTAAAAATAATTCCAACCCATCTCAGGGTAAATTCAATCAACTAGACTCAATGTAATGTAAACTAACTGACACAAGAAAGAAATAGAAATTAAAAAAATGTGAAAAAAATGAAAATTAGAACTGAATTACATCAAGATCAACGTCACTAAAGACAACCTAACTCTTTCCAACTAAAACAGATAAAAAGATGAGATAAAATTAAGTTTTGCCATCTAAAGGTCAACTCAACACAACGTAGCTCAGCTCCACCCAAGAAAAAAAAATGAACAATTGAAACAAGAATTAAAATTCAAATTAATTTAAGTAATTTAACTCGGGAAAAAATTTAAAACTCAGTTGGAAATAAATGTAATTATACTCAGCTCAACTCGACTTGACTCAAGCCAAACAAAAAGTAGAACTAAAAAAATAAACGAATTCTTTAAAAATTAACGCTGATCAAGTCCAACCCGTTCGAAGGTCAACCTAATCCAACTCACCTTAACATAAGTCTATTGAACCCAAGATAAAAAAAAACTATCAAAAGTTAAAAAAAATGAAAAGTGATTAAAATTATGTCCATCCCAATCCAAAGTCGACTCAAGCAAAAAATTTAACGTAATTCTGTTTAATCAAAACAAAAAATTAGAAAAATAAAAACTGAACTAAAGTCTAACCCAACCCAATTATTATAAAATAACTTACCAACTGTTTCCAAACGAAACACCAATTTATAAATTAAGAAAAATAACAAATTATTTAAACTAAACTATTAAAATTGCGATAAAATGAAGTTTGGCCATCTCAAGCTCAATTCAACAGAACCTAGCTCTGCCCCACCCAAGCAAAAAAATTTAAAGAAATAAACCAAAAATTAAATCTAAAATTTAATCAAATCAACTCGAGGAAAAAAATAAAATTTAATTGGAAATAAATCCAACATTACTCAACTCGACTCGACTCAACCCAAGCAAAAGAAGAAATAAAAAAATGAAAACTAAATTAAAAAAAATTAAATTTGATTAGCTCCACCCTAACTGAAAGTCAATACAGTTCAACACCACTCCACATAATTCTTCAAGAGGTGTATTTGTTTTTTCACTTCTAACGAAGCTATCAATCGATAGTGAAACGTTGAGCATTCTTTGATATTTTCAGTGTCTGGCTAAAAATTAAGAACCATTTTCTTACAGTTTTCATCGAACAAGGGTAGAATTCGATTTTGAAAACGTTGAACGTGAAACGAATCTTGTTTCCACAAGCAAAATTGGTGGGTTTTGGCAAACTCTATACCGAAAAAAGGACCTTGAAAAATGTGGCGGAAATAGAATTTAAAGTTAGAGCGCCGTCTCCAAGCTAATAACAGAACTGTCCCTTTATTTTCCACAGCCATCCAGTTGACCTTCCTGACGAGTCATTTTCAATTTAAGCCATCAATAGTATCACGGGCATTTTGAATTATTTAAACCATTTAAACGAGATGATGCCAAGTGGAGGAGCTAATTAAAACGACTTTCACATTTTAAAAACGTCGCATCGCCGCAAGCAAGAGAAAATAGAAAATATATCTAAATGGAAAGATTGAAGAAGAAAAGGGAATTTGGGGTTCGATGTAGAGCCTACTTGTTGAATTGTATGAGCACAATCAGATAAGAAGTGACGCAACCGATGAGCGTGAAGAGCATCGTGTAGTCGACGGGAAAAAATCCAGCCGCCGAAACGTGCGGTGAGCTGACTGAGATCTTTTGCGCCAAAAGAAACAGCTCTTGGTGCACCCTCTTGGACTGAGGGCTGAGTTTAATCGAGCGCAGATTGTGCATCAGTTTGTAACTGATTTCGATCGTCTTTCTCACCTCCTTCGTGGCCCTGTTGCAAGATGTCGCCAGAAGAATCACCAGAATCTGCAAAAAAAATTCAATTAAATTTAGCTGCACTTTCTTCTCTCCCCCCCCCCTCCCCACCCCCTTCCCATTCGCCGCAGAGCTAAATCTGAACGTACCCAGCTTAAAGCTACCTTCGAAGTAAATACCACAAATGTCGCGGCGGTCTTCCACAAGGTTGGAGCGGAAAGGGGAAAGACGGCGGTGCTTATCAAATACAGGTGTCCGCCACCAGTCTCACGGCTAAAAGCAGGATTTGCCAACCGAAAATCGCGTTGAACAAATTAAGCGTTTCGAGCAAGACTAAAAAAAAAATTGAGTAAGTCCGCTGATTTTCGGGAAGACTTCATTAAATGCGGAGTTGACCTTCCTGAGGCGAAGCCCCATGCACTGAGTGTAATTATACGCTAGTAGCGTTAGTAAACAAGTGAAATATGACTGTACCTCCCTGCAGGCGTAAGCGCAGCTTACGTGTTTGCTGTACTTTCCGGTTAATTGCACGAAAGTCAACGCCGAAGAGACCACCACGAATACGTGCAAGTATTCGTGGTGGTCTCTTCGGCGTTGACTTTCGTGCAATTAACCGGAAAGTACAGCAAACACGTAAGCTGCGCTTACGCCTGCAGGGAGGTACAGTCATATTTCACTTGTTTACTAACGCTACTAGCGTATAATTACACTCAGTGCATGGGGCTTCGCCTCAGGAAGGTCAACTGCAAGAAGATCAACTTGGTGTAGAACTTAAATGTCGGTTGCTTTGTCTTCAGCCTCGCGTCGATGAAATCCAGCGTTGCCAAAAATGTTTTCAATAGTTTCGTTTTGGTTACCCCGAAGTCGACGAAAGCCAAAACGTAGCAGGCCATCATGCAAACGTTCGAGGCCACCTCGATGAGGACCACGCCGGGTTTCTTATCATCGTAGAAACCATACGCTTTACGACCATAAACCGACCAACAGTGGGCGATGATCATGTCCAAGAAAATGAGGTAGGATCTAGTTCTTGCTGCTGGATTTGATTCCTCGTGCCTCCAGTTGCGAAATGGAAGTAGTCCAAAAAAATGGGCGATACTAAGTAGGGGCATGTTGTATTTCGCTGTCCCTCAACCTTCCATCAGTTTGCATGAGTTTAAAGCTCGATAGAAAACTCATTATCTAGGAGAGTTTCCAATCAATGTAAAAGTGCTTGAATCAATTACGTATAAGCCACTTTCGAAATTAAAAGCACCTCCACACCTTCTATTCTGTAGTGATGTATCGTGGCGAGGCGTAATAGCGTACGTAACAAATCCAGTGAGGTGCCGTCTTGTGATTCATTAAAATTATGCCATTTCTTGTTCAGATATAATTTAAGCAATTAAAATCCCTTTTATAAAATACTTTAGGATTGCCGATTTTTTTCTAGTCAATGTATTTTACTTCATCGGGGGTGTTTTCAATGTTGAGTTGAGTTCAAGAGTGGAAAAGAATTCAGGTCACTTAGTGTCGGACCTTATTTACGGCGAATGTACTCTTTACTCCTCACCTTTACGCGATTTAAATTACGCATTCGCGTAAAACGATTTTAAAAAAATCGAAAATTTATTGGAAGAAATACAAAAATTGAGATTAATCGAATAAGGCAATGTTAAAGCCACGACATTCAGACTAATACTACTGTTACAATGAAATGCACTAATCTACTAAAAACAAAGCGTCAGCACGATGCAATACACCGTGTTGAGATAAGCGATGCTGCGGCGACCGTACTCGGAACGTAACACGCGGCTTCCACGCATCGAATTGTTTTTGAGTGTAAGGAGGAAGAGTGCAATAAGAACATTCGCATTTCGGAGAAATTATTGTGTTAACTTAAAGGTGTTCGTTCGTTGGCTTCCCTAATTATTTTATAGAAAAATTCCATATAGGTTTTTTAAAGTGCTCTTCAAGGTGAATCTGTTTGCGAAGTTTGAAAAGTTTTCATTCGCTCAGTTTCAAGATATTTAAAAAAGATCAGTAACGAAATTCAATTTATATCAAACTATCAGTTGTAAGCTGTTCACGTCTATTTGTCGATGGTACCCACTCGGTTATCCGGTCTCGGGCGCCTCAAGGATCTAATCTCCTCCATATTTCTTTATCTTACCTACCATCGTCCTTTGAGCGGAGCTTATATTTGGTCGGGTAGTTCGTCGTCACGTCAGGGTTCGATGTTGCAATTCAAAGAGAGACATTTCTTAGGAAATAGAAAATTCAATTATTATCCCAAAATTATTTAACATTCTGCAATACAAAATTTAACAACAAACCTTTGATAAACGAAATATAACAATAATAACAATTCAAACCCCTGAGGAAAACTATATCTCGCACAACGGACGCGATTCGAAATTCTCCCTCACTTACTAATCTACCCTGTCCACCGGAGGATTTGCTTGTCCAACGTCCAAGCAGGATGAATTCGCATCGGCAACTCATGTCATCTCGTGCTTTTACCTCGATTTATACGGCAAAGTTTAAATAGTTTTTGTTTCCAAAATTTGCGAATTTCGCCTATAACGGTGGTAAACAACCTGTCGTCCGTGCTCCGCATGGAATTTTCCGTGCGTTTTACATTTATTTTCGCCCATGTACAATTATTATGCCTAATTGAGATTTCCCGAAATTAATTTTTTTCTGAAAACTAAAATAAAGTCACCTATTCTTTACACAGTACAGCCTTGATGGGTAAATGTTAAAATAAATTACTGGAACAGCTTTTTAGTTTAGGATAGATAGTTTGGTACAAATGGAATTTAATTACATAATCTTTTTTAAATATCTTAAAATTCAGCGTATGAAAAATTCTCAAACTTCACAGACAGATTTATCTTGAAGAGTCCTTTAAAAAACCTAAATGGAATATTGCTGTAAAATATTTAGGGAAGTCAATGTTCGAGTATATTAATTAACATGGGGTTTTCTATGTTGCGTTTCAAAATGCAGCACCCTGTATACCTTTTTCACATGACTTGATTGTGCGGTAAATAGTTGTCGGTTGATTTCTAAAAACTCCAACAATTTCTCGTTTCATCACCCATTCAAATAAATTATAGACTTGCGAATGTGAAGTCTGTATGTTGCAAAAGTTTTTCTAATAACTTTAATAAGTTGCCAAATGAATAAGCAATTATCCTCCGTCTCCTGTAGTCAATAACAACACGATTTGATTATATTTGATAGCAAAAATTTGCGTTTAAAATTTATGTTACGCGTGTTAACATAGGCTATCCAAAACATCTACTAAATCTAGTAGACCTAAGTAAGTCTTATCCAAGGGCACGATTCTTTGGGGTGAAAACACTTTCCCAGATAGATTTTGGCGAACTCTTTTAACTCCCAATGCAGGCCATCCAAAACCTCTACGAAATCCTGTACACCTGACTAATTCTTATCCGACCTGGTTATGGGAAGAATCAAACATTAACTGCCCTCATGATGTTTGGCTTATGCGTTGTGTTGTGCATTTATCTTACTTAGGTTCTTTTCACCCCTTGGCTATCTCTCCCTCTGAACACCGAATCAACGACATCGCGGTGGTTACAATAGATACAGGATAGGACAGACATGACGTAACGGAACGTTCAGCTTCACCGTACGGGGTAGGAGCAGTACTAGCACACATCATTGATGGAGAAGAAAGACCAATTAGTTTTTCTAGTAAAACCTTATCGCAAGCTGAGAAAAATTATACTCAAATAGAAAGAGAGACTTTGGCTATTGTTTTTGGACTAAAAAAATTTCATACTTACCCATATGCAAGACATTTTGAGCTTGTTACTGATCATGCACCACTGATGACGATTTTTGGAGAAAACAAAGGAGTCCTAGCTATGGCAGCTGCAAGACTTCAAAGATGGGCTATTTTATTATCAGCTTATGATTATAAAATAAAATACCGAAAAGGTTCAGAGATTGCCTATGCGGATGCATTATCAAGACTTCCATTACCACAACAAGAAGATAAACGTAATAATTTTTTACCAAGTACCTATTTTTGCAATTTTATAGATAAATGTGAACCTGTTTTAACTGCTATGGACATATCTGACGCAACTAAAAGGGATCCCGTGTTAAAAGAAGTTTTTGAATGTGAACAAAATGGATGGCCAAGAGAAGTATTAAATCCGGATGTTAAAAAATTCTTTTTAGAACGTGAAGAAATTACTACAGATGGAAATTGCTTATGTTTAGGTAACAAAGTTATTATTCCTAAAATTTATGAAGAAGATGTTTTAGAATTACTACATGCCAGTCACCAAGCCAGTCAAAATGAAGGAATTAGCGAGATCGTTTGTATGGTGGCCAGGAATCAACGAAATGATAGAAAATCGATTTAAATTTTGTAATAACTGCCAAATGAATGCTCGTGAGTCACATAAAGGACCAGTAACACATTGCCCAATAAGTAACAGAAAATGGTAACGTATACATATTGATTTTGCTCAAATCAAACATAATGGTATGTCTTATAACTTATTAATACTGATTGACTCGTAGAGTAAATGGATAGAAGTAGTAATCATGCATTCAACAACTGCTTTGAAAACTATTGCGAAACTTAGGACCATTTTTGCAGCCTACGGACTTCCTGAAATTATTGTCTCTGACAATGGAGTTCAATTCACTGCGCAAGAATTTAAGGATTTTATGATGCGAAATGGCATAAAGCACATTTTGACACCACCATATCATCCTTCAAGTAATGGTGCTGCAGAAAGGGCAGTACAAAATGTAAAAACAGCTTTAAAGAAAATGTCAATGACTCAAGGAACTTCAAATTTGTAATATTTAATTGACTGCTATTTGTTTTCATACAGAAATACACCTCATGAAACAACAGGTCGCAGTCCTGCAGAAATCTTCTTAGGAAAGAAACCAAGAACTTTATTAAGCATTCTTAAACCGAATTTAGCAGAAATCGTCTACAGGAAAAAGCACTACCAAGAAGACAAAAGAAATATTTCAAGAAAACCGGCATTAAGATTCAGACACGGAGACAGAGTTTGGGTAAAAAGTTTAAGAGGGGAATTTGAAAAGTGGCTTCCGGGAAAAATTATGCGACGAAAGGGTAAATTAACGTACATTGTAGAAGTGGAAGGTCAAAGAAGATATGTACATTTGAATCATTTAGGTACTAGATTTGAGATGCATATTCCAGATTTGCCACATTTCAAGAACGAAATTCCTGCGAGTAATAAAAAAGATTTCCAGAAAGAAACAATTGAATCAAGACAAGAAAAGAACCAAGATGAAGTAAGAAAAGAACGTGCACCTAAAATAGTGACCGAGAGTTCTCATTTGGATACAACATACAACTGTACAAACAAGTTGAGTGCAGACACGACTTCGCCACCAGTGAGAACTGCAGTTACAGTAGGGTTACGTAGATCAACAAGGACCAGAAAATCAGTGGATAGACTGATTCTTTAATGTTTTTATAAATCCAAATTGTGGCTATGATTTTTATAATAAGTTGGAGGGAATGTTATGTATGTAACTTATTATATGATTAAGTAAGCTTTGAGATAAATTCGCGTTGCTATGTAGCCGCAACTAAATAAAAAAACCATTATGAAAAGGCAGTTAAATAAACGTCATTGAATTTAATTTGCTTATCATTTGCCCACGTAAGAAATATAAAAAATATAATTTTCACTTCCACAAAACCTATAAAACAGTGACCGTGGAAATATCTGACGGAGCGAGTGTATCCGCACAACACGGTACGGTAACCAAATCCAACGAAACCTTCGTTTCATACACCAACTTGCTTGGTTAACAATGTGAAAAAGCATACCTATCTCGTTTAAAATTATCTTTAAGTAAACTTTTAGAGTACAAATTACAAAACTTTTACTTTTGTCACCTTACGTGGACTCTAATTGTTTTTTTTTTCGGTGGAAATCCCTCTTATGACCCACCTCTGGCCTTACCTTTTTATCTGAGCTTACCATAGGTATTACGTCGTGTTCGTTGGTCATGAAAAGAGTCCTCCGCGGAGAATTTGGTGTATATAAGTAGGCTTTGCTTTTCATATGTACATGCCTCACTACGTCAAGCGGTTAACCTTTAACCTTGGCACCCCGTAACATCACGTTCACTTACATCAGAATTCCACCGGGGGTACCCCATACTTACGCAATTCTTGTTTAAAACACCAACTACCCCGACTTACGTATACTTACCCAACTTAAGGATGCCTTCAAGGAAAATAGCGCGATTGGTATGGACGCTTTCTGCAAGCTGCCAATCCTCACCAGGAATACCGCCGTTGCAATTAGGTGCAGAGTATCCGTGGCCATCTTCAGAGCAAGCGCCAGCATCTGCCACCCAAAAATCACATTGAAGAGTTCCACGATGTCTAAAAGCTCCGAGAAAATCTTGGCCAACTTCCGAGTGTGAAACTGGAACCAGTGATCATCCATGAGGGCGCGCACGTAGTTCCCAACGACGTCCGTCAATTCCGCGTTCGTTGCACTGAATCGCATCCTCATTGCACGTGCAATAATTATAGATGAGCACCGTTGTGACGACGTTGTAATAAATTTGGATTTCCCTATAGAAGAAAGTTTTGCTTACGCAGAACCCGAAGTCCTTAGTGATGTTTCCCAGGGCCACCACCCCGCAGACCATCAAGTACACGTGCAAGAAAACCACTTTGCATAAGAAATTCTCCTCCCGTCCTTCCACCCTCTTCAACTGTCTCCCGAGCAACTCTAGCTTCGCCAAGAAAACTTTTAGCTTCTGCGATTTGCGCGCCCCCAATTCAATGAAGGTCATCACAAAGGAGAACGCCAGGCTTTCGGCAGCGATCGCATCTATGGTAATACCTGCCGGCTTTTTTATGCGGTAGAAGCCACAGCGCCACTTTTCATAGAAGGACCAGACGCATGCTATGGTCACCACGATCAAAACAAAAACAGCCCTGAGCTTGGCAATGGCAAGAAAGCGACCGCGCTCCAGCCAATCGCAAAAGGGGAGGATGCCGATTAAGAACGCCAGTTTTTGCCAGTGCATGATGTGTTTCATGTCATAGTATGTGCGACGGATGAAGGCCATTTTTGATGTGCGCCCATTCATTTAGAAAGTAAGTGTTTTGAGTTGAGGGAAGGATCGCACCAATGAAATGGTCATTAGCAAGGGCCATTAGTTAATGAATGAAAGGAGTTAATTAGCTCAAATGATGATACTCCTTAAGAGTACCATCCCCAACAAAAACACTTGCCTTCGCATGCAGAAGTTCAACGGAATCAAAACTTAACTTTCACTTCTTGCGCTGAAAAGACACATCTGACAGCCGAAACCGGCATTAAAGTTATTTATTCAGAAGCTCCAAGAGGGCGCAATAGATTTCCACAATACACAGCCTCGTCACGGAAGTTTTTAATTCTCGATTGACTGTTCTCAAACGTGGTTTGATGCACAACAAATAACAATAAGGAATGGATGGTCCTGTGTTCTGTGCTAGGGAATACTATTCCTTGAAGCGCTATGCGCGGAATAAAAAATAGTTACATTCCTCATTTTCCTCTCGTAGCTTCACTGAATATATCTAAATACAGTGATTTAATCCATTAAAAAAAAAAAACGAGAGAGCTTGTTTAATTATCGACGCTATTTTTCTGCAGCTTGGATTTTGCAAAACATGTTGATTAATTTTCTTACCGGCAGGAAAGGAAGTTCCTTTTTTAATTTATTTTCAGTAGGTCATAAGCGTCTTCAAAATGAAACTGAAAAACTTTTATGTTTACTTTTGAATGTTTATTATTAATTATTTTTGTAAGAAATTTTAAATCTGCGAATCGCTTTTAGTTGTTATTTTTTATATTCCTTTCTTCATTTCGATTGGATTTCTCGACTGTCAAAACCTTCATCTTTATTTTTCTTTTGTATTAAATTGTTTATCATTCTTAGACCCGATCTTTTCATTTCTGAGTAACTTTAATCGTTAATTATTTCAGAAAAATTTTGTGCAAATCGTTTTTGATTGCAGTGAGAACCTCGAGCAGCGTCTGGACAGCTGTTTCAGCCCTGCTTGGGGCTTCTTCAGCAGAAACGTAGCTCGACATTCCCACTGCAGACCAAAAACGACTTGCCCAATTTATTCGCAAATGCGATGTAAGAATGATGAACATATAAAATAGCGACATCTTACTATCGCTTTTTGACCTAACATTGCAGTAGGATAGACAAATTGAAGCGGGATTTGCTCCTAATGAGTCCCCCATGCAAGGCGGCCATGCTTGCTGTCAAAGCATAATGAAAGATTTTAGAAAAATTTTGTGCAAATCGTTTTTGATTGCAGTGAGAACCTCGAGCAGCCTCTGGACAGCTGTTTCAGCCCTGCTTGGGGCTTCTTCAGCAGAAACGTAGCTCGACATTCCCACTGCAGACCAAAAACGACTTGCCCAATTTATTCGCAAATGCGATGTAAGAATGATGAACCTATAAAATAGCGACATCTTACTATCGCTTTTTGACCTAACATTGCAGTAGGATAGACAAATTGAAGCGGGATTTGCTCCTAATGAGTCCCCCATGCAAGGCGGCGATGCTTGCTGTCAAAGCATAATGAAAGATTTTAGAAAAATTTTGTGCAAATCGTTTTTGATTGCAGTGAGAACCTCGAGCAGCCTCTGGACAGCTGTTTCAGCCCTGCTTGGGGCTTCTTCAGCAGAAACGTAGCTCGACATTCCCACTGCAGACCAAAAACGACTTGCCCAATTTATTCGCAAATGCGATGTAAGAATGATGAACATATAAAATAGCGACATATTACTATCGCTTTTTGACCTAACATTGCAGTAGGATAGACAAATTGAAGCGGGATTTGCTCCTAATGAGTCCCCCATGCAAGGCGGCCATGCTTGCTGTCAAAGCATAATGAAAGATTTTAGAAAAATTTTGTGCAAATCGTTTTTGATTGCAGTGAGAACCTCGAGCAGCCTCTGGACAGCTGTTTCAGCCCTGCTTGGGGCTTCTTCAGCAGAAACGTAGCTCGACATTCCCACTGCAGACCAAAAACGACTTGCCCGATTTATTCGCAAATGCGATGTAAGAATGATGAACATATAAAATAGCGACATCTTACTATCGCTTTTTGACCTAACATTGCAGTAGGATAGACAAATTGAAGCGGGATTTGCTCCTAATGAGTCCCCCATGCAAGGCGGCGATGCTTGCTGTCAAAGCATAATGAAAGATTTTAGAAAAATTTTGTGCAAATCGTTTTTGATTGCAGTGAGAACCTCGAGCAGCCTCTGGACAGCTGTTTCAGCCCTGCTTGGGGCTTCTTCAGCAGAAACGTAGCTCGACATTCCCACTGCAGACCAAAAACGACTTGCCCAATTTATTCGCAAATGCGATGTAAGAATGATGAACATATAAAATAGCGACATATTACTATCGCTTTTTGACCTAACATTGCAGTAGGATAGACAAATTGAAGCGGGATTTGCTCCTAATGAGTCCCCCATGCAAGGCGGCCATGCTTGCTGTCAAAGCATAATGAAAGATTTTAGAAAAATTTTGTGCAAATCGTTTTTGATTGCAGTGAGAACCTCGAGCAGCCTCTGGACAGCTGTTTCAGCCCTGCTTGGGGCTTCTTCAGCAGAAACGTAGCTCGACATTCCCACTGCAGACCAAAAACGACTTGCCCAATTTATTCGCAAATGCGATGTAAGAATGATGAACATATAAAATAGCGACATCTTACTATCGCTTTTTGACCTAACATTGCAGTAGGATAGACAAATTGAAGCGGGATATTGCAGTGGAAACCTCGAGCAGGTTTTTGAGCTATTTATTTCCGATTTCCGTTGTTGTGGGACCAGAGACTTTTGTCAGGCACCACGGGTTATCCGCCGTTAAACACTTGATGTGTAACAAAAACCACTATTTGGGTTTTAGGATTTTATTGAAGCACTATTTTATTTAGCATTTAAAGTATAAAAGCTTTTCTTATCGCCTAACGTAACACTAATTTAAAGAGATTGATAAAAAATGGTAATTTCTGCAGTAATGATCTGTTTGTACTGTAATGTAATGTCCGTAAGAGTTTTCTTATTAACACGGGGAAAGCAGGATGTGAGCGTACTTAGAATTAGAATTTGATCATAGCTTTATAAGCATATAATGAAAGATGGAAAAAAACTTCTAAGGGATTGTAACACCGTGTTGCTTGGTTAGGTCTTATTTGTAAGGTTTTTCTAACGGTTAATTTTAGGTGTTTACATAATTATTTTTTTTTCATAATTGAAGTTTGTTCTTGTCCGATGAAAATTGTAAGTACAAAGTTTTTTTAATCTCAAACCGGACAGAAAAATGAAGGGAACACACTCAACGTTTCGCTATAGATTTATAGCTTCGTTAGGAGTGAAAAAAATAAATGAACAAGTTGTCAAGAGAAACAAGTCGTCAAGAGAAAGGTATATTCGTATATGTGTGATAAGATGTATTATGTAAATTGAAATTGTTTAAAGTATGAAGAATTTCTTTTTTTTAATAAATAGAACTTACTTAAATTTTATAATCTCTTCCATATTCTATGGTTATGATGATGAGTTACGAATTGATTTTACAATTAAAGAAGATTAAGTTTTTAAGAAATTTAATTGAAGGTTGTATTGACAACAGCGTTTTTAGTGTTGCTAGTATGGTTGAAAAGTAGTTCTATGTTTCGTTATAATTTCAGTATTGTTACAGTAGTGACGCGCAAATAGGTCTATTTCTAGTACGAGTCACCTTATCTTGCGTCATAGAATGTTATCGCAATTTTTCTTTAGTTCAAGATGACTCTACTAACTTCCAGAATACAGGAATCTACTGTAAAAGTCTAACTGGTCCGCCAGTGGAGTAGTTAGAAGTTAGCAAGCGAAGGGTTCATACCTCGAAGAGTAGAAAGTACATTCTGTAGAAATGTTATTTGATAGACAAGTGCTGCAGCTCATTACTATTGTGTTTTTAATTATGCAAAGCGACAGTTTCTAATTAAAGTGTTCTGAAATTCACGACTATAATTTGTGAACCCCCAAAATTCGTAACACTATTCTGTAGGTGAGAATTTAGTATTTCCTAAACCAGTACCTGGCCAGCAATATTATGCTGATTGACGGCGTCACGTACATAGCTGATTTGCCAGACACATTTGTTACGACCTTTTCGTCTGATTCCCACAACTCTTACCACAAGCGCCCTGACGGGGCACAGACGTCTAAACATTGTCAAAGCCGCCTGATGATTGGCCTCCATTTCCCCAATACTGCCATTGTTGTTAGGACAAATAACGCGTTGCAATTCCAGGTGGCAATATCGAATTTTCCTCCTCGGTAACTTCTTTAACTTGGAAAACCACACAAAACTGAAAGCAATTACAATTGCAATCTGCGACCTGTGTTATGTCATTTAAAAATTTCTTATCTTTTCCTTTTATTTTCCAATAATTTTTAAATTTTCAAACTCTTTGTGGGTTACAATTGGTATTATATTTGTTTTACAATGAGGCAAGTATTATTTATTTCTAATTAAATACGACTCCGCTTCTGTTCTAATATCACGCGTTAATTTTGCTCTTTGAGTTTTGTAAACTGAGTTATGTGTAGATCTTTCTTCGTTATTTAATCTTTGTCGCTTTATCTGAACTTGTTAATTATGAGCCCCACGTAGGGCGCCTTAATCGTTTAACATATTTTATAATTTTATTTCACATTTCATCTGCTTTTCTTCACTGTTGATTACAATTGGTTTTCCATCAAGAAAAAAATCTTTCGTTTCATTTGACAGTCGGAACTTTTCGAGTCAGTTTCTTAATCGAAATAAAGGCTTTAAAGTTAAAGTCTAGTTTCAACTTATAAATAAATGTTTTAAAATTTGTTTAAATATCTGACAGCGACTTTAAATTTAAAGTGTTTCTGTATGAAATATTCGGGAAAATTTAATGATGAAATAAATTTTGAATTTTTAAGACACATGTTACATAGGTTAACTCGTACTTGGAACTCTCGGAACTCTGCCGCGAACTTTCTTCTCTTGTCCTATTTTTTATGAGTTCTAGGATGTCATAGGAGTCCTTGCATTTTCGAAGAATTGACTTGCATCGGCAGCTGCATTCATGCAACGCACGGATCTTCACAATTAATCAACGTTGATTCGCGTCAATTGAATGCCCAACTTAATAAACAATTATACAAACCTGGTAATATGTAATCATCCTCTTTAAAGTCCAATGAGCATACACGCATGAAAGTTTGCCCATTAAAAGATTTATTTCCCAAACCTTCCTTTTGTCTATTTTTTGTGCGCCAAATACACTGCTCCAAGAAAAGCACCACTCAGTAAAACAAGATTTTTCGTTTTCTTTATTTAAAATTTGAAAGGGTTGACGTTGATTTAAAACAATTTAATAACAACTGTTTAATGTGTTATAAAATCATTATTTATAAGTAAAAAATAAACAATAAAAACCAATAATGAATAATGAATGAATAAATGACACCAATGTCGGGTATTTTCACCTCTATTTGGAATAACAGATTTTTATCGACGATCTACATATAAAATAAGCGAAGTTATGTCATTTTGTTCCAATTTGTTCCATATTTCCAAAAGCCAACGGCCAACCTCTTCCAAGTTATTAACTTGGTTCGGATAATCTCTGAGTGCTTTCAGACGCCTACCAAGTGTGTCCCAAATATGTTCAATGGGACTGAGGTCTTAACTTCTTCCTGGATAAACCATGGCATCGATTTCAATCTCCCCTAAGCAATTTTGAACTTTCCGAACACGTTGGCGTTGAACATTATCTTGCTTTAATAAAAAAATACGTCCGACGTAGGGCACAAATGGGACGGCATGATCTTGTAGGATGTCCGTTGTGTACCGAAAGGCATTAAGATTCCCATTATTTAACACCAATAAGTTCGTGCGCGCTGTCAAGGAAATTCCTACTCACGCCATAAAAAAGCTTCCGCCAAATAATGTGGTTTTAAATTTTGCAGTGAGTATATCGCTCATTTGGTCGTTCATATACACGAATACGTCTGCCACACTTGTAAAAACAAAATCTAGATTCATCTCTAAAGAGAACTCGAATCCAATCGCCCTGTAACAAATTCCAAGTGATCTGTGCGATATTCTGTAGATAAAGCTGGCTCTTGGACAGACATATGACTTGTTAAATTAGCTTCCCCAAGACTTTAAAAAACAGTTTCGATGCTAATTGGAACTCCATGCAGTTCCCTTAATTCAAATTGGAAATTTTTGAAGGAAGGCATGTAGTACCACGAATAGAGATCAACATACAGTCTGGCTGATGTCATCGCGTACTGATTAAATGCATTGACATTTATAGAAAGCCCAGTTGAAATGGTAGGATAACTCTAAAACATCTAATTAAATCAATATTGATGCCAGTGATGTCAGAGGCCTTTTCCGGATTTTGGAAAAACTGTCTAGCAGTGTTGCCGTCATCGGACGTGCCGCTTCCTCCGGGTCTAGGTTTGTCCACTTGTAACCCCATCTCCTTGCGGAATCGTTCTTGAATTTGTTTTTTCTTTGCTTCATATTTACGAAAAATTTTGTCCAAATCGTTTTTGATTGCAGTGGAAACCTCGAGCAGCCTCTGGACAGCTGTTTCAGCCCTGCTTGGAGCTTCTTCAGCAGAAACGTAGCTCGACATTCCCACTGCAGACCAAAAACGACTTGCCCAATTTATTCGCAAATGCGATGTAAGAATGATGAACATATAAAATAGCGACATCTTACTATCGCTTTTTGACCTAACATTGCAGTAGGATAGACAAATTGAAGCGGGATTTGCTCCTAATGAGTCCCCCATGCAAGGCGGCCATGCTTGCTGTCAAAGCATAATGAAAGATTTTAGAAAAATTTTGTGCAAATCGTTTTTGATTGCAGTGGAAACCTCGAGCAGCCTCTGGACAGCTGTTTCAGCCCTGCTTGGGGCTTCTTCAGCAGAGACGTAGCTCGACATTTCCACTGCAAACAAAAACGACTTGTCCAATTTATTCGCAATTGCGATGTAAGAGTGATGAAGAGATAAAATAGCGACATCTTACTATCGCTTTTTGACCTGACATTGCAGTAGGATAGACAAATTGAAGCGGGATTTGCTCCTAATAAATCCCCCATGCAAGGCGGCCATGCTTGCTGTCAAAGCATAATGAAAATTTTTTTAGAAAAATTTTGTGCAAATCGTTTTTGATTGCAGTGAAAACCTCGAGCAGCCTCTGGACAGCTGTTTCAGCCCTGCTTGGGGCTTCTTCAGCAGAGACGTAGCTCGACATTTCCACTGCAAACAAAAACGACTTGTCCGATAGTAAGATGTCGCTATTTTATCTCTTCATCAGTGGAAACTTCGAGCAGCCTCTGGACAGCTGTTTCAGCCCTGCTTGGGGCTTCTTCTTCTCTGCTGAAGAAGCCCCAAGCAGGGGCAAGCTGAAACAGAAATTTTTAAATTTCAATTGAAAAATGTAGTCGCCTTGGTATGTGAGATTTGAAGTTTGCAATTCAATAACCAGAATTTTGTACAATATGCTTCTTGATTGGGGTTTAATTGCTCGCGGCAAAGCGGAACAATTCTTCTCTTGTTGATATAATTTAGAAGTGAAACACTGAATAGATTTCGTACTTTAATATACTAAAATCTACATACTACATAACATTACAAGTTTAAAACAAGTACACGTAAGTAAATTAGACCGAACATGTCGAGGATGTTGTAGTAATGTCTTCTCTTGGCGTTAAAGAATTTATATATATTCTCAAACAGAGACGCGAATAGAAAAATACATAAGTGATTCACGGAATTAATAAAATAAGAACAGGGGAGGTTTTGGTTGTGATAAAATTCAAAGAAGTTCTCAGCGTTATCGTTGCATTAATAGAGTGGACAAATGCTCTTAATGCTTGTTCCGTGAATAGGTAAAAAAAGGTGGTCCTCGATATCTTCGAGCGTCTAAGGAACAGGTGCAGTCCCTTGTTTATCGCACGCGTATATTTAATATGAAGAAAATATGACGCTTAAGTTGTAGGTTTCAAGTGATTTTTAGAATTAGATCATTCAAAGTGTTCGGATTAAAAAGAATAGATTTTACGTAGAACCTTAACATTAATGCATACGCGGAAAGGTAAAGTCACAATTTCAATTAAGACTTTACTCGGAAGGACTGGCGATAGAAAGAATGCGTAACATGTCTAAGGAGATTAAACTAAATAAGTATAAAGGTATTATCCTAACAAAATACAGTTTTCAATGTTGAGTTGAGTTCAAGAGTGGAAAAGAATTCAGGTCACTTAGTGTCGGACCTTATTTACGGCGAATGTACTATTTACTCCTCACCTTTCCGCGATTTAAATTACGCGTTCGCGTAAAACGATTTTTAAAAAATCGAAAATTTATTGGAAGAAATACAAAAATTGAGATTAATCGAATAAGGCAATGTTAAAGCCACGACATTCAGACTAATACTACTGTTACAATGCAATGCACTAATCTACTAAAAACAAAGCGTCAGCACGATGCAATACACCGTGTTGAGATAAGCGATGCTGCGGCGGCCGTACTCGGAACGTAACACGCGGCTTCGACGGTTCCACGCATCGAATTGTTTTTGAGTGTAAGGAGAAAGAGTGCAATAAGAACATTCGCATTTCGGAGAAATTATTGTGGGTGAGGCTGATATAGTCCGAGTACTAAATTTTCGTACCATTCGCGGAACAAGTGGCCCGAAATCTTTTCACTGGTCATTAACTTTCATTTTTTCACAAAATTATTTACTCAAAAAAGCCTGATTACCTGTACAGCAGACTATCTTACAGAACAGATATCTACAATATCAATGTTAGAAGGAAGGGTCAATATCGTTCAATATCATAACAACATACCAGAAACACTAAAATCTTTAACGATTATCTCATTTAAACGACATATGAAAGCATTTTTGCTACGTAATCAGCGTAATCATGATTAGAGAATATTGAATTACCGTAATTCAACATTCACTAATCATTTGCTAAATTATCATCACACTATCTCTTTAGATAATCTAGAAATTTTATTTGTTGAGATGAAGTGGTGAAGGTGTTAGAAGCGCATTTGCATTGGATATTTCATAAGGAGAGGATTTTCCGAGATAAAATTTTCCTAGTGTTCTTAACTTGCGGTGTGTGGGTGTGACTTGCTCTCATCTGTAGGTTGTTTTTTTTTTGACGATTTATACCTAATATATACCGGGTGGAAAGTTTCAAACCCGAACATAGCAAAGTTCCTCTGAGAACTACGTTTCTGTAGATTACTGCTCACCATTTAAAGATACAAAAATGGTAATGGTATTAAATAAGAGATAAAATTAAGGCCAACGTTATCGTGTTAAAATTATTCCTATTCTGTTAATATTTTTGAAATAGAAATTAAATTTTTAAATTTCAATTGAAAAATGTAGTCGCCTTGGTATGTCAGATTTGAAATTTGCAATTCAATAACCAGAATTTTGTACAATATGCTTCTTGATTGGGGTTTAATTTCTCGCGGCAAAGCGGAACAATTCTTCTCTTGTTGATATAATTTAGAAGTGAAACACTGAATAGATTTCGTACTTTAATATACTAAAATCTACATACTACATAACATTACAAGTTTAAAACAAGTACACGTAAGTAAATTAGACCGAACAGTGTCGAGGATGTTGTAGTAATGTCTTCTCTTGGCGTTAAAGAATTTATATATATTCTCAAACAGAGACGCGAATAGAAAAATACATAAGTGATTCACGGAATTAATAAAATAAGAACAGGGGAGGTTTTGGTTGTGATAAAATTCAAAGAAGTTCTCAGCGTTATCGTTGCATTAATAGAGTGGACAAATGCTCTTAATGCTTGTTCCGTGAATAGGTAAAAAAAGGTGGTCCTCGATATCTTCGAGCGTCTAAGGAACAGGTGCAGTCCCTTGTTTATCGCACGTGTATATTTAATATGAAGAAAATATGACGCTTAAGTTGTAGGTTTCAAGTGATTTTTAGAATTAGATCATTCAAAGTGTTCGGATTAAAAAAGAATAGATTTTACGTAGAACCTTAACATTAATGCATACGCGGAAAGGTAAAGTCACAATTTCAATTAAGACTTTACTCGGAAGAACTGGCGATAGAAAGAATGCGTAACATGTCTAAGGAGATTAAACTAAATGAGTATAAAGGTATTATCCTAACAAAATACCTAAGAAAATTTACATGAAATAATGTGCATTCTTAAATATAATTGATACATAGAAGTATTTGAATAAAATAATGATACACATTCGTCATTTTCTGAACACTTCTAACTTAGAACAAATGTAAAATCTAAAATGTTAAAAAGGTCCCAACATGCCGCCCACCTTGAAAGGCTTAACTTTCAATAGGAAGCACACGTATCTTAGCTACAGAACGTTTGTAAACGCCACTCGCGGTCATGATTGTCACCACTCTCACCAAATTTCGTTTCCGGGATGCACGTGCGTTATATGACCCAATTTCCAGTAAAGTAGAGGCAAGTTGTCTTCCTTCACAAGAACCATCGTTCCGGGTTTGAGGCTTTGTTGGCAAGTTGTCTTCCACCGAACGCGTTGTTGCAGTTCGGAGATGTACTCTTTAGACCAGCGTCTCCAAAAATGTTGCTGGAGTTGTTGGAGCTTCTGATAAAGGTCTAGCCAAGATTCTGGGATGTGAAGCACGCTTGGATTCGGAATTGTTGTTAGATTTTCTCCAATTAGAAAGTGTGCGGGTGTAAGGGAATTTAAATCATTTGGATCGGAAGACAGTGGTGATAAAGGTCGGGAGTTGAGGCAAGCTTCGATCTGCACTAAAACACTTAACTTAAATTAACTTAACTTAAATTAGCATTTTTCATAATTCGTTTTAAATGAAATTTTTGCAACCATTATTCAACGAGGCACGAGGGTGACACGGTAATATCTCTTGTACAAATTTGCGAAAAACTAACAGAGAAGTGTCAAATTAACCAATAATCATTATGGTAACTTGTCTGTCATTTTATAACAAATTTTTGCATTCTTTTTACAAAAACTATCATCGTATCATATGGCTCTTAATTAAAAATAAATAAAATAAGAATAATGTCTGCAAACGGCAAAATATTAAACATCCTCAGACTAGTTAGATTTGGACATATGTTAGGGTATACAAAGATATGGAGAATTTTATGGAAGGTCCAAATTTGACATGACATATGGGTGTCTCATTTGAAATTAAAAAAAAAATTATTCAACTCCAGTGTTTTGATTTATCCTGTACAGATGATGTTGCAGACTTCTAAAATTTAGAGTAAAAATAACTTGAAACTTTTATTGGATCTTCAATAGTGTTACGTTTCTATGGGTTTTAATTTATTTATTTAAACGAATAAAACACTGGGTAAAAACTTAATCGTAATTTAATAACGCTTACAAACTAATTTATTTGTAACAATTTATTTACACACTAAAAATCTAACTTCGACGATCGCTGTTAGAATTCGACTGACTGCTGAGTCAACTTCGGCCGATTTTATATCATTTGCTGCCGTCTGGAATTCTCTAACGCTGGAAAAGTCTAGTCTGTTCGATGTAGGCCCCGGTGGCGTGATGGCCGATGACGCATAACAGCGAACCGACTTCTTGACGCCTTCAGCGTGACGTAGTACTGAGCGGCTCGCCACAATAGTAATCGACACGTTGTTCGAGAACACACTTGCAGAATAAAAAATTATTCTTCGTGCTTTTCTCGTCTTACGTAAGAGTGTAAAAAGCTTTGCCATTCTCGCCCTCTCTTTCTTTTCTTAATTATTTATTGTGATTTTTTCTTGTTTTATGATTGATTGTTTTATAATTCCCGTCACCTTATCAGTCCTAAAAATCGCCCGTCTAAAACGAAATCCCCTTATCTATCAACATTGTTACTTATTGATTCACAAGCGTTTCTAATTATTTTTTTTCCGCTTCATTAACATAATAAATTCCTATCGATTTTCCAAGGGCGCTTCCTCTAATAAATTCAAACGAGTACTCTAGCTTGAGCCATACTTCTCTTCAGACCTGAAATAAATTGTTACAAGAGCATCAAGTATGTAAGAATCCAGATTATTATCATTATTTCTTTTTTGTGCAATTCAGTACATTTTATTTTTTTTCATGTCAAAGTATGATTCATTGGAAAATACAAAATTAAACATAGACATAAACAGCTTGTATAACGAGAGCATTAGTCAGCCTGCAATATTAAGAATTTACATTACCGATGAGGGCGCCACCGCCGTTACCAATATGGTGGTTGTGTGCGGTATAGTTGGTAATTGTCAATTGACAAGTGTAAAATGTCATATAGTCTCTGGTTATCATTAAATCTGAATGCATGTTTAAAGATGTTTTTGCTATAATTCTTGATTAGTATACATATCTGTAAGAGATAAGAGCTCATTTGACGACGCAACGTCGTACCGATTACCGAAATCCCGATGAATAAGAAACGCATTTGCAATAACATTGTTGTGTATATAGCTGTCATTCCAAGGAAGGACGGGAACGGCATATAAGCTTTCACCAATTCCCCAAACCGAATAGTAGTTATGTTTTTACGACGATATACACTGCTCCAATAAATTAACGCACCACGCTATTAAATAAGAAATTTTCAATTTTTTATCCAAAATTTATAGAAACTGGCATTTCTATGAAATAGCTAAGCATATTAGGTTCGTTTCCCAACATTTATTTACATTCGACTATCACTTAAGGGCGATTCCATAGAATTAAATCACATTAAATTTTATTAACCATAAAATCAATTTCAGTTTTACTGTTTAAATTTAGGTTTTATTCTTTAAGTGACTTTATTGTTTTTTGTTTTTATATTTCATCGTCATTATACCACATGAATTTCGAAATTTGACCAAAGAAAAATGCACTCAAGCAGTGGTATTGTTAGAATAAGACGAAAGCTATTGTCGAGTAGGAGGAAGATTCAGTGTGTCCCAAAACTCGGTGTGCCGAATGCACAGTGGGCGAAATCGGAAATCTAGCCGGCCAAAATTCGAAAAATGAAGTAATAAATATTTTAAATTTATTGCTGTACTATTGTTACCAGATGTCGAAGGGTACCTACAGTATCCCTTCTCCACTCGCTAAGTATTTGAAAACCCCTCTTAAGTCCGAACTTTTAAAAACAGTTAAATTGCGCTCCGTAATATGTAGTTTTCGAGTGTAAATAAAATTGCTATTTTATCTGTTCATCATTCTTACATCGCAATTGCGAATAAATTGGGCAAGTCGTTTTTGGTCTGCGGTGGGAATGTCGAGCTACGTCTCTGCTGAAGAAGCCCCAAGCAGGGCTGAAACAGCTGTCCAGAGGCTGCTCGAGGTTTCCACTGCAATCAAAAACGATTTGCACAAAATTTTTCAAAAATTTTCATTATGCTTTGACAGCAAGCATGGCCGCCTTGCATAGGGGACTTATTAGGAGCAAATCCCGCTTCAATTTGTCTATCCTACTGCAATGTCAGGTCAAAAAGCGATAGTAAGATGTCGCTATTTTATCTGTTCATCATTCTTACATCGCAATTGCGAATAAATTGGGCAAGTCGTTTTTGGTCTGCGGTGGGAATGTCGAGCTACGTCTCTGCTGAAGAAGCCCCAAGCAGGGCTGAAACAGCTGTCCAGAGGCTGCTCGAGGTTTCCACTGCAATCAAAAACGATTTGCACAAAATTTTTCAAAAATTTTCATTATGCTTTGACAGCAAGCATGGCCGCCTTGCATAGGGGACTTATTAGGAGCAAATCCCGCTTCAATTTGTCTATCCTACTGCAATGTCAGGTCAAAAAGCGATAGTAAGATGTCGCTATTTTATCTGTTCATCATTCTTACATCGCAATTGCGAATAAATTGGGCAAGTCGTTTTTGGTCTGCGGTGGGAATGTCGAGCTACGTCTCTGCTGAAGAAGCCCCAAGCAGGGCTGAAACAGCTGTCCAAAGGCTGCTCGTGGTTTTCACTGCAATCAAAAACGATTTGCACAAAATTTTTCAAAAATTTTCATTATGCTTTGACAGCAAGCATGGCCGCCTTGCATAGGGGACTTATTAGGAGCAAATCCCGCTTCAATTTGTCTATCCTACTGCAATGTCAGGTCAAAAAGCGATAGTAAGATGTCGCTATTTTATCTGTTCATCATTCTTACATCGCAATTGCGAATAAATTGGGCAAGTCGTTTTTGGTCTGCGGTGGGAATGTCGAGCTACGTCTCTGCTAAAGAAGCCCCAAGCAGGGCTGAAACAGCTGTCCAGAGGCTGCTCGAGGTTTCCACTACAATCAAAAACGATTTGCACAAAATTTTTCAAAAATTTTCCTTATGCTTTGACAGCAAGCATGGCCGCCTTGCATAGGGGACTTATTAGGAGCAAATCCCGCTTCAATTTGTCTATCCTACTGCAATGTCAGGTCAAAAAGCGATAGTAAGATGTCGCTATTTTATCTGTTCATCATTCTTACATCGCAATTGCGAATAAATTGGGCAAGTCGTTTTTGGTCTGCGGTGGGAATGTCGAGCTACGTCTCTGCTGAAGAAGCCCCAAGCAGGGCTGAAACAGCTGTCCAGAGGCTGCTCGAGGTTTCCACTGCAATCAAAAACGATTTGCATAAAAAATTTTTCAAAAATTTTCATTATGCTTTGACAGCAATCATGGCCGCCTTGCATAGGGGACTTATTAGGAGCAAATCCCGCTTCAATTTGTCTATCCTACTGCAATATCAGGTCAAAAGCGATAGTAAGATGTCGCTATTTTATCTGTTCATCATTCTTACATCGCAATTGCGAATAAATTGGGCAAGTCGTTTTTGGTCTGCGGTGGGAATGTCGAGCTACGTCTCTGCTGAAGAAGCCCCAAGCAGGGCTGAAACAGCTGTCCAGAGGCTGCTCGAGGTTTCCACTGCAATCAAAGACGATTTGCACAAAATTTTTCAAAAATTTTCATTATGCTTTGACAGCAAGCATGGCCGCCTTGCATAGGGGACTTATTAGGAGCAAATCCCGCTTCAATTTGTCTATCCTACTGCAATGTCAGGTCAAAAAGCGATAGTAAGATGTCGCTATTTTATCTGTTCATCATTCTTACATCGCAATTGCGAATAAATTGGGCAAGTCGTTTTTGGTCTGCGGTGGGAATGTCGAGCTACGTCTCTGCTGAAGAAGCCCCAAGCAGGGCTGAAACAGCTGTCCAGAGGCTGCTCGAGGTTTCCACTGCAATCAAAAACGATTTGCACAAAATTTTTCAAAAATTTTCATTATGCTTTGACAGCAAGCATGGCCGCCTTGCATAGGGGACTTATTAGGAGCAAATCCCGCTTCAATTTGTCTATCCTACTGCAATGTCAGGTCAAAAAGCGATAGTAAGATGTCGCTATTTTATCTGTTCATCATTCTTACATCGCAATTGCGAATAAATTGGGCAAGTCGTTTTTGGTCTGCGGTGGGAATGTCGAGCTACGTCTCTGCTGAAGAAGCCCCAAGCAGGGCTGAAACAGCTGTCCAGAGGCTGCTCGAGGTTTCCACTGCAATCAAAAACGATTTGCACAAAATTTTTCAAAAATTTTCCTTATGCTTTGACAGCAAGCATGGCCGCCTTGCATAGGGGACTTATTAGGAGCAAATCCCGCTTCAATTTGTCTATCCTACTGCAATGTCAGGTCAAAAAGCGATAGTAAGATGTCGCTATTTTATCTGTTCATCATTCTTACATCGCAATTGCGAATAAATTGGGCAAGTCGTTTTTGGTCTGCGGTGGGAATGTCGAGCTACGTCTCTGCTGAAGAAGCCCCAAGCAGGGCTGAAACAGCTGTCCAGAGGCTGCTCGAGGTTTCCACTGCAATCAAAAACGATTTGCATAAAAAATTTTTCAAAAATTTTCATTATGCTTTGACAGCAATCATGGCCGCCTTGCATAGGGGACTTATTAGGAGCAAATCCCGCTTCAATTTGTCTATCCTACTGCAATATCAGGTCAAAAGCGATAGTAAGATGTCGCTATTTTATCTGTTCATCATTCTTACATCGCAATTGCGAATAAATTGGGCAAGTCGTTTTTGGTCTGCGGTGGGAATGTCGAGCTACGTCTCTGCTGAAGAAGCCCCAAGCAGGGCTGAAACAGCTGTCCAGAGGCTGCTCGAGGTTTCCACTGCAATCAAAGACGATTTGCACAAAATTTTTCAAAAATTTTCATTATGCTTTGACAGCAAGCATGGCCGCCTTGCATAGGGGACTTATTAGGAGCAAATCCCGCTTCAATTTGTCTATCCTACTGCAATGTCAGGTCAAAAAGCGATAGTAAGATGTCGCTATTTTATCTGTTCATCATTCTTACATCGCAATTGCGAATAAATTGGGCAAGTCGTTTTTGGTCTGCGGTGGGAATGTCGAGCTACGTCTCTGCTGAAGAAGCCCCAAGCAGGGCTGAAACAGCTGTCCAGAGGCTGCTCGAGGTTTCCACTGCAATCAAAAACGATTTGCACAAAATTTTTCAAAAATTTTCATTATGCTTTGACAGCAAGCATGGCCGCCTTGCATAGG
This sequence comes from Prosopocoilus inquinatus, assembly GCA_036172665.1. Classification (NCBI taxonomy): domain Eukaryota; kingdom Metazoa; phylum Arthropoda; class Insecta; order Coleoptera; family Lucanidae; genus Prosopocoilus; species Prosopocoilus inquinatus. Next base: position 24,966,636 of record CM069879.1, read on the forward strand.
GGACTTATTAGGAGCAAATCCCGCTTCAATTTGTCTATCCTACTGCAATGTCAGGTCAAAAAGCGATAGTAAGATGTCGCTATTTTATCTGTTCATCATTCTTACATCGCAATTGCGAATAAATTGGGCAAGTCGTTTTTGGTCTGCGGTGGGAATGTCGAGCTACGTCTCTGCTGAAGAAGCCCCAAGCAGGGCTGAAACAGCTGTCCAGAGGCTGCTCGAGGTTTCCACTGCAATCAAAAACGATTTGCACAAAATTTTTCAAAAATTTTCATTATGCTTTGACAGCAAGCATGGCCGCCTTGCATAGGGGACTTATTAGGAGCAAATCCCGCTTCAATTTGTCTATCCTACTGCAATGTCAGGTCAAAAAGCGATAGTAAGATGTCGCTATTTTATCTGTTCTTCATATTTACATTTATCATCGTCATTTCTCACTTGCCATTTTTTCACGTCCAGTCTATACGCAATATGAAGTAGACATTCGAGAAAGCGAATCCATGCATGTAGTACTGACAATCCGAAACTATACGTTGCGGGGTCATCCTTTGGAGATAATAATGAATCAAGTCGGTTCATTTCTGTAGGCTTGGCTCCGCAAACATAACACTTTTGAGATGAACTGCCAGTAATGGCGTTGCAGATTTTGCCATCCACCATTGTTAACAGAAAATGCGAATAAACTTAGTTCAAAGTTCAAAGGTTTCCTTTTCATATATTAATTTGATTGGACGACAAAATTTTGTAGATGTGCGAGGATTCTGCCACAGAATTATTTTAGTATTCTCTTGCGTAGATTGTATATAATACAATTGCAAGGGTACCAAAGAAATTAGAAAAATGTCCGAATCAGTTAGGCTTTTTTCCGAATGTTCCTGCAAGAATCTTTGCTTATATTCGCTGTGGCCGCTACTGCCATCGCAGCCCCATTTAAATATTACCTGTAATACTTCGGCATTATCCACCGCTGTGCAGACCTCGGTCGATTGCAACATAGTGATCCGTTTTACTGTATGGTTCACTAGTGCCTGAAGTGTCACTTCGGCATATGTTTCTGTGATGGCTATACTTTCTTCTGGTGGGAAACAGTCTTTTTTTTCTCTTTGATTATATCATAGGAAGGATAGATGTTACTACGCCTTTCCTTGGCTCCTTTTCTGATATTAATATATTGTTGTTTTGATAGGTCATTATCTACTAAAAATGCTAGCGCTTCTTCTCCGGTATATGGCTTAGGAGGCAACATTGGTGATTCATATGCTTTTTTGACTTTAGTGGCCCTGTGAGGGGATGTCTGCGTTATTTGTTTCATTAATGCCGCTGCGTCTCTTTTTCCACCAGCATGAAGGGAGTGTTGTGCGGCATATATAATTTCTGATTCTGAATGCTCCTTCACTAATTGCTGAACTTTTCGTCTTTTGCTTCTTTCAGCAGATTCACTGAATGATTTTCTCGGTCTTCCAGCACCTGAAGTGGATGGTTGTGGCTCATTGGTGTCAGTAACATTTATGAATCTATCCCTGGAGGGAAAATTAAGTTCTTTGTCTAACCATATGTTATACTTTTTTTCAAAATAATCTTTTCGTCTGCCACATTGCCTCCAACGTTATTAAAATCATTTAAAAAAGTCTTAACTATTGACTTCACTTGTGAAACTTCACTTGCATATTCCTCTAGACATAGTTTATGTACAACGAAGTCTGAAAGCGGCATTTCCTTCATCGAATCTCCTCTCAATAATTCATATAATTCCCGACGCGTAACCGTCGTAGTCCGTATACCTTAGGAATAAAAAATCATAATTTTTTTTCCGCAAATTTCCGCACTTAGAGATAAGAATAAATTTGAACATTATAAGTTTCTACATGACACTGTACAAAACAGAAAGTGCCACTTTGTGCCACTCCTACTATAGAGCTGCTGAAACATGAATTTAAGTTTTAAAATTCTTACAACTGACAAAATTAAATTTTTAAATCAAAATTACGATTTTCCAACTTTTAGGCGTCGATACTCACCTCTAGAATCATCACTCATTCTAAAAAAAATTAATATCACAATGTAAATCAAAAGAGCAATTTTATTTACACTCGAAAACTGCATATTACGGAGCGCAATTTAACTGTTTTTAAAAGTCCGGACTTAAGAGGGGTTTTCAAATACTTTGCGAGTGGAGAAGGGATACTGTAGGTACCCTTCGACATCTGGTAACAATAGTACAGCAATAAATTTAAAATATTTATTACTTCATTTTTCGAATTTTGGCCGGCTAGATTTCCGATTTCGCCCACTGTGCATTCGGCACACCGAGTTTTGGGACACACTGAATCTTCCTCCTACTCGACAATAGCTTTCGTCTTATTCTAACAATACCACTGCTTGAGTGCATTTTTCTTTGGTCAAATTTCGAAATTCATGTGGTATAATGACGATGAAACATAAAAACAAAAAACAATAAAGTCACTTAAAGAATAAAACCTAAATTTAAACAGTAAAACTGAAATTGATTTTATGGTTAATAAAATTTAATGTGATTTAATTCTATGGAATCGCCCTTAAGTGATAGTCGAATGTAAATAAATGTTGGGAAACGAACCTAATATGCTTAGCTATTTCATAGAAATGCCAGTTTCTATAAATTTTGGATAAAAAATTGAAAATTTCTTATTTAATAGCGTGGTGCGTTAATTTATTGGAGCAGTGTATATCGTCGTAAAAACATAACTACTATTCGGTTTGGGGAATTGGTGAAAGCTTATATGCCGTTCCCGTCCTTCCTTGGAATGACAGCTATATACACAACAATGTTATTGCAAATGCGTTTCTTATTCATCGGGATTTCGGTAATCGGTACGACGTTGCGTCGTCAAATGAGCTCTTATCTCTTACAGATATGTATACTAATCAAGAATTATAGCAAAAACATCTTTAAACATGCATTCAGATTCAATGGTAACCGGAGACTATATGACATTTTACACTTGTCAATTGACAATTACCAACTATACCGCACACAACCACCATATTGATAACGGCGGTGGCGCCCTCATCGGTAATGTAAATTCTTAATATTGCAGGCTGACTAATGCTCTTGTTATACAAGCTGTTTATGTCTATGTTTAATTTTGTATTTTCCAATGAATCATACTTTGACATGAAAAAAAAAAATAAAATGTACTGAATTGCACAAAAAAGAAATAATGATAATAATCTGGATTCTTACATACTTGATGCTCTTGTAACAATTTATTTCAGGTCTGAAGAGAAGTATGGCTCAAGCTAGAGTACTCGTTTGAATTTATTAGAGGAAGCGCCCTTGGAAAATCGATAGGAATTTATTATGTTAATGAAGCGGAAAAAAAATAATTAGAAACGCTTGTGAATCAATAAGTAACAATGTTGATAGATAAGGGGATTTCGTTTTAGACGGGCGATTTTTAGGACTGATAAGGTGACGGGAATTATAAAACAATCAATCATAAAACAAGAAAAAATCACAATAAATAATTAAGAAAAGAAAGAGAGGGCGAGAATGGCAAAGCTTTTTACACTCTTACGTAAGACGAGAAAAGCACGAAGAATAATTTTTTAGTCTGCAAGTGTGTTCTCGAACAACGTGTCGATTACTATTGAAGATCCAATAAAAGTTTCAAGTTATTTTTACTCTAAATTTTAGAAGTCTGCAACATCATCTGTACAGGATAAATCAAAACACTGGAGTTGAATAATTTTTTTTTTTAATTTCAAATGAGACACCCATATGTCATGTCAAATTTGGACCTTCCATAAAATTCTCCATATCTTTGTATACCCTAACATATGTCCAAATCTAACTAGTCTGAAGATGTTTAATATTTTGCCGTTTGCAGACATTATTCTTATTTTATTTATTTTTAATTAAGAGCCATATGATACGATGATAGTTTTTGTAAAAAGAATGCAAAAATTTGTTATAAAATGACAGACAAGTTACCATAATGATTATTGGTTAATTTGACACTTCTCTGTTAGTTTTTCGCAAATTTGTACAAGAGATATTACCGTGTCACCCTCGTGCCTCGTTGAATAATGGTTGCAAAAATTTCATTTAAAACGAATTATGAAAAATGCTAATTTAAGTTAAGTTAATTTAAGTTAAGTGTTTTAGTGCAGATCGAAGCTTGCCTCAACTCCCGACCTTTATCACCACTGTCTTCCGATCCAAATGATTTAAATTCCCTTACACCCGCACACTTTCTAATTGGAGAAAATCTAACAACAATTCCGAATCCAAGCGTGCTTCACATCCCAGAATCTTGGCTAGACCTTTATCAGAAGCTCCAACAACTCCAGCAACATTTTTGGAGACGCTGGTCTAAAGAGTACATCTCCGAACTGCAACAACGCGTTCGGTGGAAGACAACTTGCCAACAAAGCCTCAAACCCGGAACGATGGTTCTTGTGAAGGAAGACAACTTGCCTCTACTTTACTGGAAATTGGGTCATATAACGCACGTGCATCCCGGAAACGAAATTTGGTGAGAGTGGTGACAATCATGACCGCGAGTGGCGTTTACAAACGTTCTGTAGCTAAGATACGTGTGCTTCCTATTGAAAGTTAAGCCTTTCAAGGTGGGCGGCATGTTGGGACCTTTTTAACATTTTAGATTTTACATTTGTTCTAAGTTAGAAGTGTTCAGAAAATGACGAATGTGTATCATTATTTTATTCAAATACTTCTATGTATCAATTATATTTAAGAATGCACATTATTTCATGTAAATTTTCTTAGGTATTTTGTTAGGATAATACCTTTATACTCATTTAGTTTAATCTCCTTAGACATGTTACGCATTCTTTCTATCGCCAGTTCTTCCGAGTAAAGTCTTAATTGAAATTGTGACTTTACCTTTCCGCGTATGCATTAATGTTAAGGTTCTACGTAAAATCTATTCTTTTTTAATCCGAACACTTTGAATGATCTAATTCTAAAAATCACTTGAAACCTACAACTTAAGCGTCATATTTTCTTCATATTAAATATACACGTGCGATAAACAAGGGACTGCACCTGTTCCTTAGACGCTCGAAGATATCGAGGACCACCTTTTTTTACCTATTCACGGAACAAGCATTAAGAGCATTTGTCCACTCTATTAATGCAACGATAACGCTGAGAACTTCTTTGAATTTTATCACAACCAAAACCTCCCCTGTTCTTATTTTATTAATTCCGTGAATCACTTATGTATTTTTCTATTCGCGTCTCTGTTTGAGAATATATATAAATTCTTTAACGCCAAGAGAAGACATTACTACAACATCCTCGACACTGTTCGGTCTAATTTACTTACGTGTACTTGTTTTAAACTTGTAATGTTATGTAGTATGTAGATTTTAGTATATTAAAGTACGAAATCTATTCAGTGTTTCACTTCTAAATTATATCAACAAGAGAAGAATTGTTCCGCTTTGCCGCGAGAAATTAAACCCCAATCAAGAAGCATATTGTACAAAATTCTGGTTATTGAATTGCAAATTTCAAATCTGACATACCAAGGCGACTACATTTTTCAATTGAAATTTAAAAATTTAATTTCTATTTCAAAAATATTAACAGAATAGGAATAATTTTAACACGATAACGTTGGCCTTAATTTTATCTCTTATTTAATACCATTACCATTTTTGTATCTTTAAATGGTGAGCAGTAATCTACAGAAACGTAGTTCTCAGAGGAACTTTGCTATGTTCGGGTTTGAAACTTTCCACCCGGTATATATTAGGTATAAATCGTCAAAAAAAAAACAACCTACAGATGAGAGCAAGTCACACCCACACACCGCAAGTTAAGAACACTAGGAAAATTTTATCTCGGAAAATCCTCTCCTTATGAAATATCCAATGCAAATGCGCTTCTAACACCTTCACCACTTCATCTCAACAAATAAAATTTCTAGATTATCTAAAGAGATAGTGTGATGATAATTTAGCAAATGATTAGTGAATGTTGAATTACGGTAATTCAATATTCTCTAATCATGATTACGCTGATTACGTAGCAAAAATGCTTTCATATGTCGTTTAAATGAGATAATCGTTAAAGATTTTAGTGTTTCTGGTATGTTGTTATGATATTGAACGATATTGACCCTTCCTTCTAACATTGATATTGTAGATATCTGTTCTGTAAGATAGTCTGCTGTACAGGTAATCAGGCTTTTTTGAGTAAATAATTTTGTGAAAAAATGAAAGTTAATGACCAGTGAAAAGATTTCGGGCCACTTGTTCCGCGAATGGTACGAAAATTTAGTACTCGGACTATATCAGCCTCACCCACAATAATTTCTGCGAAATGCGAATGTTCTTATTGCACTCTTTCTCCTTACACTCAAAAACAATTCGATGCGTGGAACCGTCGAAGCCGCGTGTTACGTTCCGAGTACGGCCGCCGCAGCATCGCTTATCTCAACACGGTGTATTGCATCGTGCTGACGCTTTGTTTTTAGTAGATTAGTGCATTGCATTGTAACAGTAGTATTAGTCTGAATGTCGTGGCTTTAACATTGCCTTATTCGATTAATCTCAATTTTTGTATTTCTTCCAATAAATTTTCGACTTTTTAAAAATCGTAAATAGTACATTCGCCGTAAATAAGGTCCGACACTAAGTGACCTGAATTCTTTTCCACTCTTGAACTCAACTCAACATTGAAAACTGCCCCGATGAAGTAAAATACATTGACTAGAAAAAAAAATTGGCCATCCTAAAGTATTTTATAAAAGGGATTTTAATTGCTTAAATTATATCTGAACAAGAAATGGCATAATTTTAATGAATCACAAGACGGCACCTCACTGGATTTGTTACGTACGCTATTACGCCTCGCCACGATACATCACTACAGAATAGAAGGTGTGGAGGTGCTTTTAATTTCGAAAGTGTCTTATACGTAATTGATTCAAGCACTTTTACATTGATTAGATACTCTCCTAGATAATGAGTTTTCTATCGAGCTTTAAACTCATGCAAACTGATGGAAGGTTGAGGGACAGCGAAATACAACATGCCCCTACTTAGTATCGCCCATTTTTTTGGGCTACTTCCATTTCGGAACTGGAGGCACGAGGAATCAAATCCAGCAGCAAGAACTAGATCCTACCTCATTTTCTTGGGCATGATCATCGCCCACTGTTGGTCGGTTTATGGTCGTAAAGCGTATGGTTTCTACGATGATAAGAAACCCGGCGTGGTCCTCATCGAGGTGGCCTCGAACGTTTGCATGATGGCCTGCTACGTTTTGGCTTTCGTCGACTTGGGGGTAACCAAAACGAAACTATTGAAAACATTTTTGGCAACGCTGGATTTCATCGACGCGAGGCTGAAGACAAAGCAACCGACATTTAAGTTCTACACCAAGTTGATCTTCTTGCACGTATTCGTGGTGGTCTCTTCGGCGTTGACTTTCGTGCAATTAACCGGAAAGTACAGCAAACACGTAAGCTGCGCTTACGCCTGCAGGGAGGTACAGTCATGTTTCACTTGTTTACTAACGCTACTAGCGTATAATTACACTGAGTGCATGGGGCTTCGCCTCAGGAAGGTCAACTCCGCATTTAGTGAAGCCTTCCCGAAAATCAGCGGACTTACCCAATTTTTTTTAGTCTTGCTCGAAACGCTTGATTTGTTCAACGCGATTTTCGGTTGGCAAATCCTGCTTTTAGCCGTGAGACTGGTGGCGGACACCTGTATTTGATAAGCATCGCCGTCTTTCCCCTTTCCGCTCAAACCTTGTGGAAGACCACCGCGACATTTGTGGTATTTACTTCGAAGGTAGCTTTAAGCTGGGTACGTTCAGATTTAGCTCTGCGGCGATGGGGAAGGGGGCGGGGGGTGGGGGGAGAGAGAAGAAAGTGCAGCTAAATTTAATTGAATTTCTTTTGCAGATTCTGGTGATTCTTCTGGCGACATCCTGCAACAGGGCCACGAAGGAGGTGAGAAAGACGATCGAAATCAGTTACAAACTGATGCACAATCTGCGCTCGATCAAACTCAGCCCTCAGTCCAAGAGGGTGCACCAAGAGCTGTTTCTTTTGGCGCAAAAGATCTCAGTCAGCTCACCGCACGTTTCGGCGGCTGGATTTTTTCCCGTCGACTACACGATGCTCTTCACGCTCATCGGTTGCTTCACTTCTTATCTGATTGTGCTCATACAATTCAACAAGTAGGCTCTACATCGAACCCCAAATTCCCTTTTCTTCTTCAGTCTTTCCATTTAGATATATTTTCTATTTTCTCTTGCTTGCGGCGATGCGACGTTTTTAAAATGTGAAAGTCGTTTTAATTAGCTCCTCCACTTGGCATCATCTCGTTTAAATGGTTTAAATAATTCAAAATGCCCGTGATACTATTGATGGCTTAAATTGAAAATGACTCGTCAGGAAGGTCAACTGGATGGCTGTGGAAAATAAAGGGACAGTTCTGTTATTAGCTTGGAGACGGCGCTCTAACTTTAAATTCTATTTCCGCCACATTTTTCAAGGTCCTTTTTTCGGTATAGAGTTTGCCAAAACCCACCAATTTTGCTTGTGGAAACAAGATTCGTTTCACGTTCAACGTTTTCAAAATCGAATTCTACCCTTGTTCGATGAAAACTGTAAGAAAATGGTTCTTAATTTTTAGCCAGACACTGAAAATATCAAAGAATGCTCAACGTTTCACTATCGATTGATAGCTTCGTTAGAAGTGAAAAAAGAAATACACCTCTTGAAGAATTATGTGGAGTGGTGTTGAACTGTATTGACTTTCAGTTAGGGTGGAGCTAATCAAATTTAATTTTTTTTAATTTAGTTTTCATTTTTTTATTTCTTCTTTTGCTTGGGTTGAGTCGAGTCGAGTTGAGTAATGTTGGATTTATTTCCAATTAAATTTTATTTTTTTCCTCGAGTTGATTTGATTAAATTTTAGATTTAATTTTTGGTTTATTTCTTTACATTTTTTTGCTTGGGTGGGGCAGAGCTAGGTTCTGTTGAATTGAGCTTGAGATGGCCAAACTTCATTTTATCGCAATTTTAATAGTTTAGTTTAAATAATTTGTTATTTTTCTTAATTTATAAATTGGTGTTTCGTTTGGAAACAGTTGGTAAGTTGTTTTATAATAATTGGGTTGGGTTAGACTTTAGTTCAGTTTTTATTTTTCTAATTTTTTGTTTTGATTAAACAGAATTACGTTAAATTTTTTGCTTGAGTCGACTTTGGATTGGGATGGACAAAATTTTAATCACTTTTCATTTTTTTTAACTTTTGATAGTTTTTTTTATCTTGGGTTCAATAGACTTATGTTAAGGTGAGTTGGATTAGGTTGACCTTCGAACGGGTTGGACTTGATCAGCGTTAATTTTTAAAGAATTCGTTTATTTTTTTAGTTCTACTTTTTGTTTGGCTTGAGTCAAGTCGAGTTGAGCTGAGTATAATTACATTTATTTCCAACTGAGTTTTAAATTTTTTCCCGAGTTAAATTACTTAAATTAATTTGAATTTTAATTCTTGTTTCAATTGTTCATTTTTTTTTCTTGGGTGGAGCTGAGCTACGTTGTGTTGAGTTGACCTTTAGATGGCAAAACTTAATTTTATCTCATCTTTTTATCTGTTTTAGTTGGAAAGAGTTAGGTTGTCTTTAGTGACGTTGATCTTGATGTAATTCAGTTCTAATTTTCATTTTTTTCACATTTTTTTAATTTCTATTTCTTTCTTGTGTCAGTTAGTTTACATTACATTGAGTCTAGTTGATTGAATTTACCCTGAGATGGGTTGGAATTATTTTTAATTCAGTTGTCATTTAGGATGATCAATTGCTGACATATAAGAAATTGATTGTGCGAGCTGCTACATACGATTCGTTTTTCAAGGCTAACTCGAGGTGTCTTTTGTCGAACACCCCCAATAACCAACAATAATTTTGAAATTACAAGCATGTAGTTTAGTTGGCTTTAATTTTTGATTTCTCGGTGTGTCACCGCAAATAGTCACACAAGATCGTTTACGAAAAAGTCTAATCGCGTAATGGAGTTTCAACGCAGGCCGCTCAGGCCTATCTGTCGATCACCTACTATAAAATTAATTCGTACAATAATGAGTTATCCTTCACGTTGTCAGTTTAATGTATGTATGTATGTATCTATCTGTTCCGATGAAAATTTATATTAGTCATGTAAAGTTCGTTGTAGCAAGTCGTCTAGGACAGCAGCACAACTGTTCTAGCTATAATTTCGCACAGTTTAAAGTCAAACCCCTGCCCGCTTGATGGCGCGCCTTAAACTTACGTTAAGTTGTGTACAATCAAAGTTAATATATGAGAAGTTACAAACCTAACTTATTATTTTATTTTTTAAATGGAACACCATATATTTTATTATAGTTTTGATTAGCCCTTGAAGAGACGATAAAAATGATATAACATTATACTTACTTATATTTTTAGTTTAAAAAAAATTTTGTTGCAAATCGTTTTGGACTGCAGTGAAAACCATGAGCAGCCTCAGTAAAGCTGTTTCAGCCCTGCTTGGGGCTTCATCAGCAGAGACGTATCAATTTTTTTTTTAAACTTTCATTATGCTTTGACAGCAAACATGGTCGCCTCGTATGGGGGACTTATTAGGAGCAAATCCGCTTCAGTTTGTCTATCCTACTGCAATGTCAGGTCAGAAAGCGATCGTAGGATGTCGCTGTTTTATCTGTTCATCACTATTACATCGCAAATGCGAATAAATTGTACAAGTCGTTTTTGAACTAAAATAGTAAAGGAGATAGTGGTTTAAGAGATAATTGAAATTAACCTCCGCCCACAATAATTTTTATAGCTAAGCTGCTATCTTCAGCATGCTACCAAGTTAAAAGCACTAAAAATGTCTAAAAACAAACTAATCACATTGACAAAATCATAAAAATGTTAAACCTAACAATCTAATCATCCTAAAAGATATATATGTGTATAAGTAAATATAAATTAATATGTGAAAATCTAAAATAAACTATATATGTTATGTATAAATCGAAAAAAAAATTAACTGTCAGAAAACCTTACAAATAAGAGCTAATCGAACAACACGGAAATGCGAAAATAATAGTCCAATGACCCCGAAAAAACTTCTTATTCTAACGAATACTTCTGATAGGCGCGATACTTTCAGCAAATTACCTGGTAACTATAAAGATTTATTTACTCCAGGTCTAGGAAAATTTAATAAGGGACCGGTATCCTTAAAATTAAAAATTGATTCGGTCTCACCAAAATTTCTTAGAGCTAGACCGTTACCTTATGGTATCAGAGTTAAGGTAGAAACAAAATTAAAGGAATACGAAATTAAACTCACTACTGATGCTTGTCCTTACGGGGTAGGCGCAGTTTTGACCTGTGTTATGCCCGATAAGCAAGAAAAACCCATTGCTTATGCCTCCCGAACCCTATCTCCCGCTGAAAAAAATTACAGCCAGATAAAAAAAGAGGGATTAGCGATAACTTTTGGGTTATGTAAATTTAATCAATATTTATTTGGAAGGCAATTTACTCTGGTTACTGATAACAAACCACTTTCATCAATTTTTAATCTTAAATAACGAATCCCTCAATTCTCTGCAAACAGGTTAAAACGTTGGGCAATCATACTTTCAAATTATCAGTACAAGATAGAATGCATTAGGTCTCAACATAATTTGGCTAATCTTTTATCACGTTTGCCAATTACAAGTTCAAATGTAAACTGGAAATCAGTGGATATTAATTACGTTAATTATTTTTAGAAAACGACCTTACTGCAATTAATTTTTAAGTGGTAAAACAAAACATCAAATTTGATGAATGTTTATCTAAAGTCATAAGATATGTTCAAATAAGCTGGCTAAGAGTGCAAAAATTAATTCAAAGCTGAAATATTATTATTCATTAAGGCATGAATTAACTGTGGAGGATAACGTTTTGCTGTGGAATCACAGAATTTTAATTCCAGAGAAACTGAAAGAATGTATATTAGCACAGTTGCATAAGACACATTTAGGCGTCGTGAAAATGAAAGCTATAGGTCGTGCTTACTTTTATTGGCCTGATATTAATCAAGACATTGAAAATATTGCAAAATCCTGTAAAAACTGCTCATTATTTAAGAGCAATCTACCTAAAACAACACTTCATTTCTGGAAATGGCCTCAAGAAGTTTTTTTCTGGAATTCATATAGATTATTGTGGTCCCATTTTTAATAACTATTTCTTAATTATTTTAAATGCGCATTCAAAATGGATTGAGGTTTTCATGACAAAAAATGTATCATCAGCGTTTACTATTAAAGCCTTACATGCGACAATTGCGCGTTTCGGAGTGATAATGCAAAAAATTTCGTAAGCAATGAGACGATAAATTTTTTGAGTAAATTTGATATTGAACATGTTACATCAGCACCATTTAATCCTCAATCAAACGGCGTTGCTGAAAATGCTGTAAAAACAGTAAAAAACGGGTTACGAAAAGCGTTGGGAAACAATAAGTTTGGATATTCAAACATCGCTGAATAACTTCCTTTTTGATTATAATAATGCACCTCATGCAACGACGGGTGTTGTTCCCGCAACACTTATGTTCGGGCGCAACATACGAACGAAATTTCGATTTATTAAGACCTAATCCAACTAAAATAGTAAAGGAGACTGTGGTTTAAAAGATAATTGAAATTAACCTCCGACCATAATAATTTTTACATCCGTATAGATATATCCATACGTTAAAAAAAAAGAATTGAGGATCAACAAAAGTTTTTTTTTCGGTGGAAAGGAGCGATCTTCAAAATTTAAAATTGGAGAAAGAGTTATTGTAAATGATTACCGCAATCCCAATAAACCGATCTGGATGCCAGGTAAAAAAAATAATTGGTAAATGTACGTTTATTGTAACAATTACTAAATTAAATCGTGATTGGAAAAGGCATACGAACCAAATTTTAAGATCAAATATTCACGGGCAATTACCAATTACCTTAGAAATAGATTTGCCGGTTTCAAACGAAATTGTTCAAACGGTGACAATAACGATCTTGCAATCGTACAATTGTACAGGATAAACCAAAAAGAAATGTCAAACCTCCCGAGAGATATGCTCCTAATATGTAATAGGAATATTACCTTGTATTATTTACTATTTTCAGAAAATGGCCACTTTCGTATTAGGTTCGGATGCGATCGATGTGGTATTATTGAGTTAATTATTAATTGTCGCTTGTGTGAAACATGAAGTATTCATTTCATTTAATTATACTCTTGAAACTAAAAGTGCCTTAATTATTTGTTGTCCCTGATGCTCCCCCCCCTTCCCGGACACAAAACTTGTTTATAGATTTTTTAAATCTGTGGTAGATACCCATCGGGGTAAGTAAGTCATCAACTTGGTGTCGAATTGTATCCCTAACACTGAAGGAGTACCTGAAGTGAATACCAATCATTCTCGACAATTAATTCGAGCATCTTTCGAACTCACGGCCGGCCCCCTTTCCACTTGGACCGTTCTGGCTTTGATAAATTTTAATGACTGTTTAAATTAAAGGTTTTAATTTCAGTCGCGAGTATGTTGTATGCCTCTGTAAACTGTAAGAATTTATGAAACTGTTTAATAAGAAGCAGTTTTTTAATTGGAATTTAACTTTAAGCTCCGTTGACTAATTTTAAGCTCCTATGGAAACAATAATTGTCATCCTGCCTAAGAGTATTTATTACCTTTGTTGGTTTGATTAAAATTTCGTTTCGTAAAAATTTGTATTAATTTAATTTAATACGCGATTGATAATGACGACAAAACGACCATCATTTATACTTAAATGACCAAAATGACGGTATGATATTAAATGAAGATATGCTTCCGTTTTTTTTTTGTGGGGGAGAATGCTGTAGAGTATTCGAAAATAAGCATCCTGTCCTGGCCACTTTTGTATTAGGTTCGGATGCGATCGATGTGCTACGTGGGCTGCTGGAAAAGTTTCTGGAAACGGTATGATAAAACGCATATTAAATTTGGTAAACGGTATCATTGTTTTTCGAAATATTCGCCTTTGACGTCAATACACTTTAGCATACGCTCGAACCAATTTCTAAAACACGTTTTCCACTCTAAAGATGGTACCTCAGAAACCAGTGCCCGGAATGTTTCAACCGCTGCTTCAGCCGACGAAAATCGCTCACCACGCATTTTATTTTTGATATTTGGGAACAGAAAGAAATCATTAGGTGATAAATCAGGTGAATATGGAATAATAACAATGAGTCATTAATTCAACATTTTTGTTGGACAAAAAATCAATTGTTTGACGGGCTGAGAGAGAGCTGGCGTTGTCATGATGGAGAATGATTCGTTGATTTCGCTTGTTTCTTCTTATTTGATCGATGACAAGCAAATTGTAGTTTACCAATCAGCATTCGCGATCTTTCGATCCTCTGAAGCCAAGGTTGCTACATGTCCAGTTAAACCAAAGAAACAAGCAATCATTTGCTTCGCAGCACTGCGTGATCGGACAACTTTTGTTAGTTTTTGTTCATTTTGAAATACCCAAACGGTAGATTGTTGTTTACTTTCTGGCTCGTACGAATAGATCCACGTTTCGTCACCAGTAACGATGTTATAAACTAAATTTGAACGACCTCCATTGAATTTCTTGAGCTTCTCTTCGCACCATTTGACACGACCCTGCTTTTGCGCTTCTGTTAAATTGTGTAGGATCCAACGACTTTGCCAACTCTCTAAGTCTTCTGAGTTGGTGATAAAAGTTGGTACGTCGAGTGCTATTTTCTCATCTTTGTCTGTGCCTAAAATGCAGGGATATCTATACAATGCGTCCGCATCTTTATTGGACGTTCCCTTCTTATGAAATACTTTATATGAGTACTCCCATAAGTTTTAATGACCATCTCAGAAGTCGGCCTCCCGGTGTTTTTAAAGTCTGTAACCAGCATAAAGCATGATGGTCCGTAATTATATTGAAGTTTTTCAGTCCCCACAGATATGTTCTAAAATATTCGACAGCCCATACTGCTGCCAAACATTCTAACTCCGTAATAGGATAATTTTTCTCGTATTTTGTGAGGATGCCCGAAATAAATGATATAGGATGACATTTTTTTGTGGATTCGTTTCGTTGTACCAGAATAGCTCCAAGATCTGATTGGCTTGCATCAATCCGTAATTCAGTTTCCGCTTTCGGATTATAGTGTCTTAGTACAGGGGCACTTGTCAATTTTTCCTTCAGATTTTCGAAAGCCTCTGCTTGTGTTCTTTCCATTCAAATTGAGAATTAGCACCTATTATACTGTATAGGGAGTTGGCAAGCTTCGAAAAATTATCCACGAATCTTCTAAAACAATTACAAAGTCCCAGAAAGCTTTGTACGTCCTTTACCTTCTTTGGTACCGGAAAGTTTCTTATAGCTTCGACTTTTGAATCATCAGGTAAAATGCCTTTTGTGGAGATTTGAAATCCTAAATTCCTTAATTATTCCATGAAAAAATGACATTTAGATGGTTTTAAGGTGAGGCCGGCTTTTTTTATACACGAGAAAACTTTTTTAAGACTTTCTAAATGCTCTTCATACTAGATACACCGCCACTTCTTTCCATTTCAGGTCCTTGAATATTGTATCGGTTAACCTTTGAAACGTACTTGGAGCATTGCAGAGTCCAAAACTTAATCGATTAAATTCATATAAACCATCATTATAAATGCTGTTTTATGCCTATCTTCTTCTACTGGACTTTTCCTGGACATTGCCAGTATCCACTATTTATATCCAACGTTGAAAAATATTTATTTCCGCCCAAAAAATTTACTATGTCATCTATTAGGGGTAATGGATAAGATGATTTTGTAGTGATGGCGTTAAGTTTCCGGTAATCTATACAAAATCTGAATGATCCGTCTGGCTTTTTCACTAGGACCACTGGCGATGCGAATTCTCACTGTCCGACGGTCTTATAATTCCTAATTCCAACATTTCCTCCACTTGCTGTCTGATTATATCTCGTTCTTTGATACACGATAAGTACGTGATCTAACGGGTGGATTCTGTCCAATATTGATGGTGTGTTCTGCCAGATTAGTTTTTCCTAACAATTTATTATTCCAAGCCATTATGTTGGAACATTCTTTTAATAACTTTTTAATATTTTTTATGTCCTTTTTGGGAAGGTCTTTATTTATATGAAATGATTTTTCCGCTTTCTCTTCGTCTGTTACGTTAACATCAAAAGAGTTATCTTCTGTAATTAACATTTCTTTCATTTTGTTTTTGTGATCTAATGCGATGTAACCTAAAGCTGTATTCTTCCGAAGCGTTTTTGCAGTTGTTCCATAATTAGAAATACATAATTTGAGCTCTCCCAATTTCGAAAAATTATCACTCAATTCAAGTTTATTTTTAAAGAGGAAATGACCTCTGGACATGAAGGTACAAAATAATATAGGTTGTTCATAATTTATGTTTTCTGAAAATTTTATATTACAGTAGTAGTATAGCAAGCGGGATCCTAGGACACTTCGATGGCATGTTCCATCCGAAGAGACCACCGTTGAAATCCAACCCCAATTGTAGGGGGTGTTTTTATCGGTGAAGAAGTAACCCCTGTTGGTTCTTGTGCATGTCGTCAATGACCAGAGGGTGTAAGAAGTGGTCAATGACCAGAGGCTTTCAAGGTCACCTTGTGGACAATGCTGAGAGGCCTAAGAAGAAGAAGTCTTTCAAGGTCATCGTCAATGACCAGAGGCCTAAGAAGAAGTGGAGGCTGGAGGAGCCTCGCCGCGGTTGCGCGAGCAGAGGCTTTCAAAGTCGCGCGCTGACCTTTGTACTGTCCTAGTACGAGCGGTATTTCTTGAACGCGTATCGTTTCGCAGGTTTGAACAGAATTTTTGCGATACCTGTCACAACACAGGTGACACTTGTTTGTGTCGGTTTTTTTCTTTTTTTTTGGTTGCTTACTGATTGAAAAAAAAATGTAAAAATGTAGATTTTTAGGAATCTGTGTTCGAACGTCGCTAGGGGGATCAGACGAGTGGTTACGCAAAGACGATAAGAGACGCTAGGTCAAACGAGGGATCAGGAAACTGATAAGACGCTTCGTTAGAATGTAATATTTTATTTCAGACTTGTTCTAATATAATATTACAATTTTTACAAATAAAAAACTTTTAGTTATAATTTACAATTAAAATAATTAGGATTTGTTCGGTTGTGGTGTGGATGATGATGATGATGTTTGTGTATTAAGTTGTTGTCTTAATCTTCTGTTATTTTTTCGACAGGTATTAAGTGTTACACCCATTTTATTTCTTCGTTCCAAACAATCTTCTTCTCTGTCAATGCAATCGTTGATATTTTTATACATTTTGTTTTGATTCGCCTGTTGTTTCAATAGTTCATCAATTGTTATATGTAGTTTCTTGCTACAATTGTTGGAATCCGCTCCAATCATATACAATTCATGTGTCAATGTATCGATTTGATTTAATAAACGTGATACGTTTTTCTTGTATTCGTTAATTAGAGAATATGCTATGTTTATTTTTTCGTCTAAGACATGTAATTTTTCTGTTGAAGTTTTATTTAATACTTGCATAGATGATTCCAATAAAATATTTTCTTTAATTAGTTTAATTCTTTCTGTATTAACGACTTCTTCACTTAAGTTTGTGACCCTTTTTTCACAATTTTCAATTTGTTGAATGTACTTATCGTTTAAATCTATTTCGTTGGCATGTAATTGAATGTATTCATCGAGCTCCTTTGTACATTCTTGATATATGATAAAACTGCTATTATAAAGTGTGTCGTATTCAGTTTGAGCGGTTTCATAACTTTGTTTATAGTATTCACATGAGTCAGTGGTATTGCACTGAATGCGCGTAATGGTAATGAAAAGTAATGCGATTAAGGTTCTCATCTTGCCCGGTGCAATGATTAAAATATACTGAATCAGATGTGTAAAAAATTAAATAATAAGTTCTCCCCTTCCTACTACCAATGTTTTTTTCCGTAGAGGTCTTTCTGTAATTGATCCATCAAACAAGATATACATTTGTGTTCTGGTATATCTGTCTCTCCTTTACATTTAGGGCACTTGTACTTCACCGGAACGGGCATCTTTTCGAGAATGAATGAATAAAATGACTACACAACACTTTATTTATAATTAATTTTTAAAACATTTTTACAGCATTTGTAAGTGGATTATATTTTACTAATCTATCATGCAAAATGAGACAAAAAGCGCAGGTGTTTGCGGGAATATTTTTATTAGTTTCAAATTCTAATCTTATGTCTACGGTCCCGGATTTGCGTGTTTCGTTTTGTCGGCTACAATCGATCACAACGAGCGGTGCTAAATCTTTAAATTTCGTAAAGCTAAGACACGGTTCGCCTGCGGTTTTATAATAATAGGATTGTTGAAATTGAGCGTACATTTCGTACAAGATTGCAAATTGATGTTTGTCAAAATTTAAATTTAAATTATCATAAGGATAGACTTCAGAATTTAAACATAGTTTCATGTTTGTTAAGTTACAATGATCAAATTGGCTGACATTTTTTGAAGCGTCATTTTTTCTACTAGTTTGAAAACCGACAATAACGAAACGAGGTTTCTCCAATTGGCTGCTAGCTTTAACGTTCCACGTGTGCCTCATCGTCTGCTGTAGGAGAGGTAGTTCGTGTAGTTCCCAGTTTCTGAACGCGATCTCGAGATCTCTTCCTTTGTAGATATATCCGAGCAATTGTAATTTTTCAGCGTCGGCTACTCGAACGTGAGGAATTTTCCATAGAATTTTTAAAAGTTCTATTTTAGGTTTTTCCCCGTTCTTCGTGGTAATTGTCGCATTAAGATCTGAAGAACTTCGAATGAGCACTAATTCCTGTCGTACGTTAACTAAATTTTTTTTAAAATCTTCACAAAATCCGAGCAAAATCTTCAGCGGAACGCAAACGCTAAAATTTCCTGTCGTTAAGTCGGTGATTGTAGGATTTTCAAGATGATTCCAGCCGGCATTGTTGTATCGTGTGCAGTCGTTGTGCGTAAAAGAAATGTATCCTTTTATGGTTGACGTTATGCCAGGATTTCGAGCGCGATCTATGACCGATCCAACGAGTTCGTATCTGATTTCATCGAACAGAAAAGCAATACCGTTATTGATAAAGTTCAAGGTATTGCTGATTTTGTTGTCCTGATCGAGTATTTTCCCTTCGATGTACAGGTAACTTTGAGATGGTAACGTGTAGATGTCCTGCGTTTGAATCGGTAGTCGAATTTCATCTGATTTATTTAACGTGGTGTTTGCGTACGGTGGATGACTGTGTATTTCACAGTTTGTAATAGAATCGTCCGTGAAAACGTGCTCACCAATGTTTAACATACCGAAACTCATTTTTTTTTATCTTCTTTATAATAATTGAAAACCCAACGATAATAAAAACTGTTTATTTTCAGAAGTTAATTCCTTTAACTGCTTCTTTAAACTGAACCTCTTACATGTAAATTGTCTTTTTATATCCTTAAACGGAAAAATATTGTACTGAAACACCATTTTTTTTTTTTTTACTTTAACTCTTTTAAATGAAGTCTTATTGTTCTGATTTCGTTTTGAAAATTGACTAAATTTCTATCTTGGTCTAGTATTTTAATGACGATTTCATCGATGTAGTTGGTATTGATTGGTAGATAAATGACGTTGTTTACTTTTTCTATTATTCTATAACCTGGAGGTGCTTGAGGAAAGAATATGTGTAGCACGTGATCTTGATTGTTATTATTATAAGAATTCGTAATTAGATTGCATTCGACGCAAATCGCATTGACTTTAGAAATATTAATAGCAAAATCGGATATGTGTTTTCTATTTGCGCTCAGTTTTCTTCTGTTAAATCCCAACAGAGGTGCAATAGAATTTGATTTTTCGAAATGTATAATCTTGTTACTTTTTAACTCATACTTCAATGTATTATGATTCGTATTTGCTTTTAGTACTATGACCTCATCATCATTAGCGGTTGTATTTACATTTCTGTCAGGGAACATAAATTTGGGTGTTATATAAGGATCCTCATTATCTTCATTGATAACGTTTCCATTTTTCTTTTTTGTAGACGATAATTTATTATTACTACTACTACCTTTTTGATTTTTGAAATTAATTTCAACCAATCGAGACTTTATGTAGTTTTCGATATCTTCGACTTCATAAGCGCCTTCTGGAATTTCTATAACGTGTTTGTCTATGTAAAATTTATTTTTAGAAAAATTTTGTGCAAATCGTTTTTGATTGCAGTGAGAACCTCGAGCAGCCTCTGGACAGCTGTTTCAGCCCTGCTTGGGGCTTCTTCAGCAGAAACGTAGCTCGACATTCCCACTGCAGACCAAAAACGACTTGACCAATTTATTCGCAAATGCGATGTAAGAATGATGAACATATAAAATAGCGACATCTTACTATCGCTTTTTGACCTAACATTGCAGTAGGATAGACAAATTGAAGCGGGATTTGCTCCTAATGAGTCCCCTATGCAAGGCGGCCATGCTTGCTGTCAAAGCATAATGAAAGATTTTAGAAAAATTTTGTGCAAATCGTTTTTGATTGCAGTGAGAACCTCGAGCAGCCTCTGGACAGCTGTTTCAGCCCTGCTTGGGGCTTCTTCAGCAGAAACGTAGCTCGACATTCCCACTGCAGACCAAAAACGACTTGACCAATTTATTCGCAAATGCGATGTAAGAATGATGAACATATAAAATAGCGACATCTTACTATCGCTTTTTGACCTAACATTGCAGTAGGATAGACAAATTGAAGCGGGATTTGCTCCTAATGAGTCCCCTATGCAAGGCGGCCATGCTTGCTGTCAAAGCATAATGAAACAAGCAGGGCTGAAACAGCTGTCCAGAGGCTGCTCGAGGTTCTCACTGCAATCAAAAACGATTTGCACAAAATTTTTCTAAAATCTTTCATTATGCTTTGACAGCAAGCATGGCCGCCTTGCATGGGGGACTCATTAGGAGCAAATCCCGCTTCAATTTGTCTATCCTACTGCAATGTTAGGTCAAAAAGCGATAGTAAGATGTCGCTATTTTATATGTTCATCATTCTTACATCGCATTTGCGAATAAATTGGTCAAGTCGTTTTTGGTCTGCAGTGGGAATGTCGAGCTACGTTTCTGCTGAAGAAGCCCCAAGCAGGGCTGAAACAGCTGTCCAGAGGCTGCTCGAGGTTCTCACTGCAATCAAAAACTATTTGCACAAAATTTTTCTAAAATCTTTCATTATGCTTTGACAGCAAGCATGGCCGCCTTGCATAGGGGACTCATTAGGAGCAAATCCCGCTTCAATTTGTCTATCCTACTGCAATGTTAGGTCAAAAAGCGATAGTAAGATGTCGCTATTTTATATGTAAAATTTATTGTTTGTTTCGTCGACGTTGGGAATGGCATTGTACGTATAAAAATCAATCAGTCCGAGAACGTACGTTTTCTTATTATCTAAAATAATCGGAGGATATATTTGTGCGGTTAAAACGGATTCCTTTCCCGATAACGTGAACGTATAGGAAGACATTTTTACTAGGTCAACGGTTATCAAGCGAATGAAACACTAAATATGATTTATTTTATTTTATTGTATTATTAAGAAAAGATAAGCACAATTGGCCGCAGTTAGAACTGTTATAGGTTTGATATGCATTATGATTATAATTAATTCTACAAGGCTCTTTCGAATTAAAATACGCTACAACTTCTACAGGAGGCTTTAAGTTTCCAAAACTATCAAAATAAATAACTTGAGATCCCGTTTTCTTGTACGCCGTCCAATGTGTTCCCGGACCGTTTGCATTATCCAAGTTAATTATTCCTCTTTCGTTTCCTTTAATTTTTTTAGGTAACTCGTTTCTCATAAATACACCTCTAAAATGAGGAATTTTCAAAATTTTTGCATATTTTTCCAAATCAATATTAGTCATCGGTTTATTGTGAGGAATTTTTAAAATCTGGCTTTTTTTTTACGAGTCCTGGTCTTAAAAAAAGTCCAAGTCCGGTTTTATGCGGTTTCAAATATAATCCTTTGCCCATTGCTATCGCTTCCATAGATTTATTGTGACGTTGTGATTCTTTCAATTGTTCTTTTGCTGTTCTCGCTTCGTTTATCGCTTTCACTATACCGGTAGCACCGCCGGTGAGGGCACCTAAAGCGCTCAAACCGGCGAAAATCGGTATTAAAGGTAACACTCCACCAGTTTTAGGTACTTTAATTATACGTTTTTTGGGTGATATTATCTTATTTTTAAACTTCTTGGATGAATTTACAGCTACTCTAACTGCTTTACTTAGAGTTTTTGGTTTTTTTTGAAGCACATGTTTCTGTATTTGCTTTATTACTTTTGAAAGGTTTTCTTTCTTCTTTGTTTTAGTTTTAACACGTAATTTTGTCATCCTCACTCGTTGAATTTTATTTACACACTGAAACATTATTTTTTTACTTGAAGAATTTATTTCAATATATTATCATATGATTTTGGTTTTTTCTTTTCAACATTGTCATCATCAACATCATCATCGATTGATAATTTTCTCTTCAAAGATGTATTTTGTTGTATAACGGGATCACTTGGATTTATTTTAATTTTTTTAAATTCAAAATCATCGTTATCGTCCGTTTTATCTAATTTTCGTTTTTCACGTCTGGACAGTTTCATTGGACAGTCCTCTACCAAACCTACATCTATTTTTTCAGTTTTATTTTTGTTCTTTCTTTTTTGATGTGTGATTGGATAGTCATCAATAATATCTACATCCATTTTTTCATCTTCTTCTTCAAGGTTAATTTTAGTTTTGTTCCTAAGTTTTCGTTTTACAGCCTTCTTTTTCTTCTGTACTAATTCGTTCTTTTTGGCTTCTTGGATTAATTTTTTTTTGTATTCAATATTATCGTTTTCATTTATTCTCTTTTCATTAATTTTATGCGGTTTCATTGAGAAGTTATCTGTAATATCTACATCTGTTTTATGATGTGCTCGTTCTTTAATGTTCTTTACATTAGGTTTAAGTACCATCTTCTTCTTCTTCTTATCCTTTTGTACTGTATCGTTTTGTGTTAAAACTTTTATACAATATTCAATGTTTTCAACCAGAGACTCTGCTGTTTTTCTTGTTTTTTCTAATTTTTTAAAACATTCATTAATAGACTTTTTCGTCGTTAATCCCATTCCCAATTTTAGTTTGGCTTTCATGGCTCCTGCTACTCCCAATGAAGCGGCTTTTTCACCCCACGAAGCATCCTTGGATCGAAATCTTTCCATTGCTTTCTTATATAATTTATTATCTGCCACGTGTCTACGTGCTAAATCTTTTTCTTGAGAATAAGCTATGTCATGTTCCTTGCATGCCTCATCTAAATCGTTTATACCGATGTCACCGCGTGCCAAGCGTTTATGTAGTTTAGTACCGGGTCCGCAAAATCTATAAGTAGGTATGTGCATTTCAAAGGGTAAATTATTGATAGCTGAATTTAATAATCCGTCTCCTATATAACACTTCATTCTAATTTTTTTTAACAAACGTGATTTCTTAAACGACAACTCTTTAACTGAATATAAATTTAAATGTAAAACTATTTCATAACATTTCTCATGTGATGCTCCATCTGTCTAACAATATGAAATTAGTTAAACAAAAAATAACTTTAAAAATAGAAAATAATAGTTTTGAAGATGAACGTTTTAAAAGACACGGTGTACTATTTCCTGCGACCTTGAGATGTATTATCGTAGGTCCTTCGAATTGTGGAAAGACGAACCTTATCATTAACTTGATCGAACATGAAAACGGTTTGGCATTTGAAAACGTTTACGTGTACTCGAAATCATTAAATCAACCGAAGTATGTTTATTTACAACAGCTATTGAAGCCGATCAAAAGCATCGGTTATTTTGCGTACAGTGCAGGTGAGAACATACTTCCACCTTCACAAGCGAAACCTAATTCGATTTTTATTTTCGACGATGTTGCATGCAACAATCAAGACATAATTAGAGAATATTTTAGTATGGGTAGACATAATTACATAGATTCGTTTTATCTGTCTCAAAC
The DNA here is from genome assembly GCA_036172665.1 of Prosopocoilus inquinatus. NCBI lineage: Eukaryota > Metazoa > Arthropoda > Insecta > Coleoptera > Lucanidae > Prosopocoilus > Prosopocoilus inquinatus. Next base: position 24,990,760 of record CM069879.1, read on the forward strand.
GTATGCCAAAGTGCAAAAACATTTGATTAGAGACAATGCTAATGCTCTCATACTTTTCAAGCAAGATGACCTAAATTTAAAACACGTTTACAACGATCACGTTGGCACTGACATGAATTTCGATAAATTTAAAAATATTTGTTCTCTCTGTTGGGGAAGCGGTCCGTACGAATTTGTAACTATTTTTAAAGATAATCGCATGGACGATGGAAGATACAGGAAAGGATTTGATCAGTATATATATCTCTGATGAACTTATATTGTAGTTATTAAGGTTTGAAATATCATACGAACCGTTACTTCTCAAGATGACCGATAAATGTATGAAACAAAAACTTTTGTTAAAACGTAAAAATATTCGAGACAAATTAAATTATTTAAAACATGGTGAATTAACCAAAGAAAAGACGTTTGAACCTATTACCAAACATTTGAAAAATATCGAAAGCAAATTACAACCAAGAAACGAAAATGAATTATCCAACATCCACGTAAAACCTTCAACCTCTCAGCAAGAACAACAACAACAACAACAACAACTACATGATTTTACGACTCCCAAACAATATGATTTTGCAACTCCAAAAAGATTTTCTTCTATAAGAAAACGTAAACCATCAGTGATGGATTTTAACGAAGATGAAGCTGACGAATCGGAAAGATTTAAAGAATCTATTTTAGAAAGTGTTGAATCGGATGAAGAGGAAGATTCACGATTTAAGGGTCTCGATGAGAAAGCCTATGTCGATTATTTAGATCAGTATCATCCCTTACCTAGAAAATACATCAATGATATGTACACAGACGATGAAAATAAAGAATTTGATCATAAATATGGAGTGAGACTCGATAAAAGTACTGAAAACTTAAGAATCGGTGACTCATCATTAAATCTCGATGGAGCTGACATAATTGTTAAAAATAGAAGGTACAAAGGTACTCCAGGATTATATGAGTTACTGTTTAAAAAATTCCCCGAGAATTACACCAAAGAAGATACTAAAAATTATAAACAAATCATTCTTAGGACTAATACTCATCGACGACATTATAAATCGAATAAACAAGTAGATGGCAGTAAAATGCAAAAGTATAAAAATATTGTAGCTCCTTTAATTAACAACAGTAATAGTACAGGTAGTGGATTGTTGATGCAAGCAACCGATAATAAAATCGATTACGTACATTGGAATGATCCAAATGAGCTTGTTGAAAGGTTAAGATTATTGTTAGCATCACAAGCGGCCGGTAATACGAGCCACACGAATGAAATAAATTCAATAATAGAGGAACTAAGAGAAGTTCGTATCATCAGGTAAAAAAAAAGATGGTGAATCTAATTACAGACGCTAAAAAACAAGTAGTAGATGAAATTCACAAACCTGCAAGAATTAATTTCCAAAGGCGTAAAGTCATAATTAAATCTTTGAACGATCTGTATCAAGCCGACCTGGTGGAAATGATTCCTTACGCTAAGGAAAATAACGGTTATAAATACATATTGATTGTGATTAATTGCTTTTCAAAATACGTTTGGGCGTTCCCTTTGAAGAATAAATCCGGATCCGAAGTCAGCAATGCCATGGAAAAGGTATTTAACGAACAGTCACCTAATAATCTTCAGACGGACTTGGGAAAGGAGTTTTTTAATCAAGAATTCAAGAAATTAACGAAAAAATACAACGTTAACCATTATAATGTGTTCAGCGAGAAAAAAGCATCGATAGTGGAGCGAGTAAATCGAACAATCAAGAACGATATGTTTAAAAACTTTAACCTACAAGGCAACTACAAATGGATAAATTTATTAAAACGTGTCGTGGAAAAATACAACAACAAAAAGCACAGAACAATAGGCATGAAGCCGATCGAAGTCGGAAAGGAAAACGAACAAGAATTGTTGAATACCGTGTACAACAAAGTTAAATTAGTTGACTTTAAAAGTAAAAAATTCAATGTCGGTGATTACGTACGTATTTCTAAAATTAGAGGAATCTTCGATAAGACATATATGCCTAATTGGTCAACGGAGATTTTCACGATTCGAAAAGTACAACTCACAAATCCGATTACTTATTTATTAAAAGACACAACCGGAAGTGACATATCAGGAGGATTTTATAAAGAACAATTACAAAAAGTAAAATATCCAGACGTTTATCTCGTGGAAAAAGTTTTAAAAAGAAATAAAAATAAAGTGTTCGTGAAATGGTTAGGTTTTGATAAGACACATAACAGCTGGATAGATAAAAATAACATTGCATAAGATGGCAAGGAGGAGAAAATTACAAGAGAGAATGTAAAGTAAAGGTTTAAAAAGAATTGTAGAAAGGTTTTATATTTATTCAAAAAGAAAAACAGTTTAATAAAATAATTTATAAATGACTAGCTCTTTTATTTACTTGTTTATAGGTATATAATAGGTTTCAATCATATACATAATAGTTATAAATAAAAACAATATCATATGATGATGAAATACTAAAGAAGATAAGAGTAACATCCTTGTATGTATGTATAGTGGGGGGGGGGGAAATTGTACCTATATAAACGTTTCTACAACCGTAATCTAACACTAAAGAAAAAGAAACGAAGCATAAATTATTTTGCTTTAATTATTTCTTTTATTCAAATTATATAAAATGTATATAATTGATCTACAAGGATTCCAATATCAAGAAAGTGAATTTATTATAAGAGAGGTGGCGATCTACGATGTAAATGGTAAGATGATGCATCACTCTTTAGTGTCAACACCACAGAAGAAGTCTTGGTTCTGTGAAGAATTAATCCGTCACATCGATTGGCAAACTAGAAAACTTCATGGGTTAAATTGGAATACTTCAAACGACTATTATCATATACCGCAGGAAAATATTGGCATTTACATCAAAAGTCTAATAGGAAATGGAATTGTTTTGGTCAAGGGACTTAACAAGAAGCAAGTGTTAAGTAAATTTTTAAATAATAACATTATTGATTTAGATCAATTTAATTGTCCTAATTTGAAAAAGTTGAAACTTACAAAAAATTACATAAAAACTCATTGTAACCTGCATGAAATTAATACATTAAATTGTGCCAAAGATCATGCTAATTTATTATATCAATGGTTTGTTACAGATTGTAATAAAAAATTGTAAATATTAGGTTTTAAATAATATTATAAATTTAGATCAATATAATTAGTAAATTGCGTCAAGGATTATGTTAATTTATTATATCAATAGTTTGTTAAAGACTATAATAAAACAATATAAATATTTAATTATGGTTTATTGAATCACATACATACAAATATATATATATATATAAATATACAACTTCTACCTCTCCTAAATTTTAGGAATTTCACATACAAAATAATTTTATTAATCATCTAACACAATTGAATACTTTTGTGATTCGAATAGATGTGCATCTTCATCATATTTCGCCTTATATTTTGGAAGGTCAGGTTTTTTTAGCACTTTATTTTCTAGAATTTTAATTTTCTTCGCACAACCATCCTCATCGCTGTTCACTGCATCGGCAGTCCATTTAATTTTTCTTTTGGATGTTCCTTCAGAAGAAGGGGCTTCTTCTAACATGCGGTCATCATCGTCTTGTTGGCTGATTGTATTAAATGAAAATTTCATCATCGCCTGCTGGAACAAATTCATTTCCTCTTCTGTCTCCAACGCCAACCGTACATATTGAATTGGTAAATTTCCAAATTTTTTTGTTAAAGTTTCACCTTTCGGTGAATAACTTAAACTTATAATCACCTGATCTTTTCCTTTAATTTGCAACGATTTCATTCCATATCTATAAAATAATAAAGAAATAATAATAATAAAATAAAAAAATTAAGCAACTTATGTTATAAATACAATTAAAAAAAAAAAAAAATCTTACCTAAATAATTGTTTACATATCACGTATAACATTTTTATAGGTAAATCGTTCACGTCATTGGTTTGAACGATTAATGTGCATGGTACGTTTGCCATTTTGATATTCTTAGTCTTCTGTTTGGTACTTCTTAGACACTATCCCTCTGTGAAACTCTGCAGCATTTATATGAAATTTAATCTAATTTTACATAAAATTCAACTATTTTTATTGAAAAACGATAAGTGTACGCTATTAAAAATGATTTTTACAGACATTCTCATATTTTGCTTACTTGAAAACTAATTGAAAATAACACTTGTATATTTTTATAAATATTCTGCAAAGTTTGTGGAAAACACAAATTACTGAGAAAGCATGACCTCAACTTTGTTACAATCTGAATATTAAAATGATTTTTATAGACATTTTGCTGATATCAATTGAACTTGAGTAACAATAATATTTTTTACAGACATTTTATTGACTTTGTTGCAATCTAAATATTAAAATGATTTTTATAGACATTTTGCTGATATCAATTGAACTTGTGTAACAATAATATTTTTACAGACATTTTATTGACGGAAACTTTGTGGATAAACATAATTTAAGCATTTTGCTGATATCAATTGAACTTGTGTAACAATAATATTTTTACAGACATTTTATTGACGGAAACTTTGTGGATAAACATAATTTAAGAATTTTGCTGATATCAATTGAACTTGTGTAACAATAATATTTTTACAGACATTTTATTGACGGAAACTTTGTGGATAAACATAATTTAAGCAACTAAGCACTTTGTATGACATTTGTATGTATGGCATCTTGAAGAAGATTGAAACTGTTGGTAAGTTAGTTAAAACAAAAAAAGATTATTTAAAATGGGTTAAATTCATTAAAAAAACAATTTTTTAACCAAGAAGTACTTAAAGCTTTTAAATAAAGAAAAAATTCCAAATTATTCAAAAATCGAATCGTATTTAACACTTTTGTTAAATTATAGAGAAATTTTTAAAGAACAATTAAGAAAAAAGAGAAACCAAAAAAGAAAGTCTTTGGTTTGGCAGGATCTAGAGTCATGTTTTAAAAATAGAATGAGGACAGGTGCAGTAATTAATTTAAGCATTAAAGACCCAAATTTGTTTTTTCTAAAATCTTATAGACATTTTTATTTTAAAATCAAGAAAGAATTATCGAAAAGTGTTTTAAAAGTAAATGTAATATTTTTAGCCAACTTCGTTAAACCGCAAAATGGTGAAACAGATATCAAACATTTTACGACTAGAAATCACGTAATTGATCACTCTACAAATTTAAAGGAATGGTACGAGATAAACGTTAAAAATAAAATTTTATCAAAATTAGAGGAATTTCAAGAAAGGGACAGCGGATGGGCTCTATATGAAATTTTACAATTAAAAATTAACATTAATAATTATACACCTATAACCGGAAGTATTTCAACGTATGTTGAAATGCCTAATTTTATTAAAAATAAAAAGTGTGTCTTAAATATACAAAACAACAACAAATATTGTTTTCTATGGTCAATCATGGCAGCTTTACATCCTGCACCTGCACATAAAAAATCTGAACGTGTTTCATCTTATCCACATTTTTCAAATGTTTTAAAATTTGAAGGTATTCATTTTCCTATTAGTTTGAAAAACGTTAAAAAATTTGAGTTATTAAACGAACTTTCAATTAACATATTTACAATAGAAAAAACAGAAGTATTACCAATTTCCTTGAGTAAGTTCGACTTTACAAAACGAATTAATTTATTAATGATTCCCTGTGAAGAAGAAGAAAATTCTGATGATGATGAAATTAACTTAAATATAAACTCAGAGATTACATTTCACTTTGCTTTAATAAAAAATTTGTCCGGTCTACTTCACAGACAAATCGGTAACTTACATAATAAAAAGTGGTTTTGTGAACGTTGTCTAAATCATTTCGGATCGGAAGAGAATTTGAAAAAGCACATAATTTCGTTCAGAGATATAAATAAAACTAAAATTACGATACCACTTGAAAGAGAAAAATATCTAACATTTAAAAATTTTAAAAATAAAGAGAAAGTTCCCTTTGTAATTTATGCAGACATAGAATGTATATTGAGAAAATATAATGATTTAAAATCTTCAAATAAAAACATAAAGCATCAAAAACATGAACCCTTTTCTATAGCATATTTTTTGCTCTGTTCATATAATCGAACACTTTCAAAATTCAGATTACATACTGGGAAAGATTGTGTAAGCTGGTTTGTCAATGAACTAGAAAAAATCGGCTTAGAAATTAATGATATTTTTTCGAACGTGGTACCGTGTGAGAAATTAACGGTAAAAGAAGAGTGTGACTATCGAAATGCCACACATTGTCACATTTGTTTAAAACCATTCAACAATTTTACTGATATAAAAGTACGTGATCATTGTCACTTAACTGGCAGGTATCGAGGAAGTTGTCATCAAGCGTGCAATCTAAATTATAAAAACAGTAACGCAGTACCCGTAATCTTTCACAATATGTCAGGTTATGATAGTCATTTTATAATAAAAGCTTTAGCTACAGAAATTCCAGGCAAAATTGATTTATTACCGATTAATAAGGAAAAATATATTTCATTTTCTAAATACATTTCAAATACTAATATTAATTTTAGATTTTTAGATTCTTTTCGATTCATGGCTAGTAGTTTAGATTAACTTTCCTCATATTTAGAGAGCGATCAAAAAGTAATTACCAAAGCTCATTGTAAAAATAATACTGAATTTAAATTGCTTGAAAGGAAAGGAATTTTCCCCTATGAATATCTTGACAATTGGGAAAAATTACAAGATACAAATTTACCATCAAAAGATAATTTTTCAGTAAAATTAATCAATCTCACATATCAGACGGTGAATATGAGCACGCATTGAATGTATGGCATACATTCAATATTCAAAATTTACAAGAGTACGCAGAATTGTACTTGAAAACGGATGTTTTGCTTTTAGCTGATATTTTTGAAAATTTCAGGTCAACATGTTTGCAAACTTATCATTTAGACGCGTTACATTATTATACAGCAGCCGGTTTAGCTTTCGACAGCATGTTGAAAACAACTTCCATTACCTTAGAATTATTAACGGACGTTGACATGATAATGTTTATCGAAAAAGGCATCAGAGGTGGGGTATCACAGTGTTCTAATCGTTATGGTAAAGCGAATAACAAGTACATGAACGATTTCAATGCTGATGAACCTTCATCATTTTTAATGTATTATGATGTTAACAACTTGTACGGTACAGCTATGTGTCTACCTTTACCTTTTGCTCAATTTGAATGGGTAGATCCTTACTCGATAGATATCATCAATGTCTCAGATGATGCTGAATTTGGTTATATTTTGGAATGTGATTTACTTTATCCCGAAGAACTATTTGAAAATCATAGAGATTTACCACTCTGTCCTGAACGTTTAGTACCACCATCATTATCTTCAAAAGTTCCAAAATTATTAACAACTTTATTTGATAAAAAACAATACGTTATACATTACAGAAATTTAAAACAAGCAATCCAATTAGGATTAAAAATTGAAAGAGTCACTAGAGTATTAAAATTTAAGCAATCGAATTGGATGGAACCGTACATAAATTTAAATAATGATTTACGTAAAAAAAGTAAAAATGATTTTGAAAAAATTTTTTATAAACTAATGAACAATTCGGTGTTCGGAAAGACTATGGAAAACGTAAGGAAATATAAAGATGTAAAATTGGTAACTAAGTGGGAGGGACGTTACGGAGCAAAATGTTATATCTCGAAGCCAAACTTTCACAGTTGTACCATTTTTGATAACGATATGATCATTATCGAAATGAAACGATTGAATATTAAATTTAACAAACCTATATACATAGGTTTTGCTATATTAGATCTTTCTAAAACGTTTTTATATGATTTTCATTATAATTATATTAAAAATAAATTTAAAAACAATGCTAAATTACTTTATACTGATACCGATTCGTTAATTTATCATTTTTTCGTTGAAGACATATACGAACACATCAAGGAAGACATTTTAAAATTTGACACATCAGATTATTCACCTGATAACAGATATCAAATACCTCTTCGTAATAAAAAGATTTTAGGATTGATGAAAGATGAAAATAATGGAAAATTAATGTTAGAGTTTATCGGTCTTAGATCAAAAATGTATGCAATAAAAAATGAAAATAGCAACATTATAAAAAAAGCAAAAGGCATAAAAAATTCAGCACTTCGTTCTATATCGTTCGAAGATTATTATCAAACTCTATTTAATAATTCTATAATAGATACCTGTCAACATTTAATTAAATCAGAGAAACATGAAGTTTACACGATTGAACAAAAGAAAGTAGCTCTGAGTCCATTCGATGATAAAAGAATTGTTAATTTTATTCATACAGATACCATTCCTTGGGGCTATAAAAAAAATTAGAAGGGGAGGAAATAACTTTTTTTGTTTTAAAACAAAACTTATCAAACAGTTGAAGGCTAATTTCAGAATAACTTCAACATGTAAGTATTTTTTTTTTTTTTCTTAAATATATTTTTTTTTCATGTTGTAGCCGAAAATCAACAACCACATTTAAAATTTATGAAAGCTGTAGCTCACGCATTTGCACCAACCAAAAGTTCAACAAAAGCAGCTGGCTATGATTTACGCAGCGCTTATGATTATACTATTCCAGCAAGAGGCAGGGAAATCATCGATATTGGTATACGAATTGAACTTCCTGAAGGTTGTTACGGACGCATAGCATCAAGGTCAGGACTGTCATCAAGAAACGGTGTAGAAGTCGGAGCAGGCGTCATCGACGAAGATTACCGTGGTGTAATTAAAGTCGTATTATTTAACCATTCCGACATAACGTTCAAAATAACGCGCGGTGATCGTGTTGCACAACTGATCTGTCAAAAAATTTATTACCCTGAATTAGAAGAAGTGAAGGAACTATCAGACACGGTTCGAGGTGATAACGGATTTGGATCGAGCGGTATTCAATAACTAGAAACTCTTAAAATGAGTCAATATTGTAGAAAATGTCAAAAGTTTTTCTGTTTTTGTGAACTATCTATAAAAAAACACACTGCTAGTATCAAAGATAACGATGAAAAAACATCATTGAGTAAGAGTCCGTTTTTAGAATTCCTACAATGTAATGAAAAGATTTCGCAATCAAGCACTGAAGAAAAACCTTTATCCAAAAAGAAAAAATAACTACTTAAGTGGTGGAAACGATCATACGTATAAATTAGCTTGAGCGATTCATTCGTTCATTACATAAAAATATGGCTGAGTACAAAGTTTGCGTTGTATCCCGGGTGCATTCCGTTTATCAATTATTTGGTAACCGACATCTGGTCATTCGCATATGTGCACCGTGTGAAAGATTCTGGAACGTTGAAATAAGTGACTGTTTACGTCTGATGGAATTCGATACGATGTTGTCAACCGAAGATAGGCATCAAATAAACGTAAATCAAATCTCTCGCTTCAATAACATCGGGAACTGTTTAGCATGTAAAAAAGATCTGTACGATGTTATCGAATCAGAATTTTGTATTTGTAATTTTAATGACTCAGATTCTGATAATCATAATGAAACTGTACCCGTAACAAGTACATGTAACATGTGAAAATCAACTTTTTTTAAATTTCTTATTTGTAAAAATTGTAACATTTGTTGTATTTATATTAGAACAAGTCTGAAATAAAATATTACATTCTTCCTAAAAATCTACATTTTTACAAATTTTACAAATCCTAATTATTTTAATTGTAAATTATAACTAAAAGTTCTTTTTATTTGTAAAAATTGTAATATTATATTAGAACAAGTCTGAAATAAAATATTACATTCTAACGAAGCGTCTTATCAGTTTCCTGATCCCTCGTTTGACCTAGCGTCTCTTATCGTCTTTGCGTAACCGCTCGTCTGATCCCCCTAGCGACGTTCGAACACAGATTCCTAAAAATCTACATTTTTACATTTTTTTTTCAATCAGTAAGCAACCAAAAAAAAAAAAAAAAAAACCGACACAAACAAGTGTCACCTGTTTTGTGACAGGTAGCGCAAAAATTCTGTTCAAACCTGCGAAACGATACGCGTTCAAGAAATACCGCTCGTACTAGGACAGTACAAAGGTCAGCGCGCGACTTTGAAAGCCTCTGCTCGCGCAACCGCGGCGAGGCTCCTCCAGCCTCCACTTCTTCTTAGGCCTCTGGTCATTGACGATGACCTTGAAAGACTTCTTCTTCTTAGGCCTCTCAGCATTGTCCACAAGGCGACCTTGAAAGCCTCTGGTCATTGACCACTTCTTACACCCTCTGGTCATTGACGACATGCACAAGAACCAACAGGGGTTACTTCTTCACCGATAAAAACACCCCCTACAATTGGGGTTGGATTTCAACGGTGGTCTCTTCGGATGGAACATGCCATCGAAGTGTCCTAGGATCCCGCTTGCTATACTACTCATGTTATTTGACGTTACTATGGACTCCAGTAACTCTGATGTGATATACGAAGTTTTCGGACGCAGCAGAAGCTGGAAATAGTTTTGAACGAAACAACACGTATTAGCGTCGTTCCTGTGATGTATCTAATCGATCCCTACTTATCTACTATGTTATTTGACGTTTCAACGGACTCCAGTAACTCTGATGTGAGATACGAAGTTTTCGGACGCAGCAGAAGCTGGAAACAGTTTTGAACGAAACAACACGTATTAGCGTTTTTCCTGTCATGTATCTAATCGATTTTTACTTATCTATCATGTTATTTGACGTTACTATGGACTCCAGTAACTCTGATGTCATATACGAAGTTTTCGGACGCAGCAGAAGCTGTAAACAGTTTCGAGCGGAACAACTAGTATTAGCGTTATTCCAGAGATATATCTAATCGATCCTCACTTAGCTATCATGTTATTTTACGTTACGATGGACTCCAGTAACTCTGATATGAGATACGATGTTCTCGGACTCAGCAGGTGCTGGAAATAGTTTTGAACGAAATAGCACGTATTAGCGTTGTTCCTGTCATGTATCTAATCGATTCTTACTTATCTATCAAGTTATTTGACGTTAGCGTTGTTCCTGTGATGTATCTAATCGATCCTTACTTATCTATCATGTTATTTGACGTTTCAAAGGACTTCAGTAACTCTGATGTGAGATACGAACTTCTTGAACTCAGTAGAAGCAGAGAACAGTTTTGAACGAAACAACTGGTATTAGCGTTGTTCCTGTGATATATCTAATCGATCCTTACTTATCCATCATGTTATTTGACGTTACGATAGACTCCAGTAACTCTGATGTGAGATACGAAGTTCTCGGACTCAGCAGGAGCTGGAAATAGTTTTGAACGAAATAACACGTATTATCGTTGTTCCTGTCATGTATCTAATCGATTCTTACTTATCCATCATGTTATTTGACGTTACGATAGACTACAGTAACTCTGATGTGAGATACGAAGTTTTCGGACGCAGCAGAATCTGGAAATAGTTTTGAACGAAACAACACGTATTAGCGTTTTTCCTGTCATGTATCTAATCGATCCTTACTTATCTATCATGTTATTTGACGTTTGGATGGACTCCATAACTCTGATGTGAGATACGACGTTTTCGGACGCAGCAGAAGCTGGAAATAGTTTTAGACGAAACAACACGCATTAGCGTTGTTCCTGTGATGTATCTAATCGATCCTTACTCATCTATCACTTTATTTGGCGTTTCGATGGACTCCAGTAACTTTGATGTGAGATACGAAGTTCTCGGACGCAGCTGAAGCTGGAAATAGTTTTAAACGAAACAACACGCATTAGCGTTGTTCCTGTGATGTATCTAATCGATCCTTACTCATCTATCATGTTATTTGACGTTTCGATGGACTCCAGTAACTTTGATGTGAGATACGAAGTTCTCGGACGCAGCTGAAGCTAGAAATAGTTTTAAAGGAAACAACACGCATTAGCGTTGTTCCTGTGATGTATCTAATCAATCCTTACTCATCTATCATGTTATTTGGCGTTTCGATGGACTCCAGTAACTTTGATGTGAGATACGAAGTTCTCGGACGCAGCTGAAGCTAGAAATAGTTTTAAACGAAACAACACGCATTAGCGTTGTTCCTGTGATGTATCTAATCGATCCTTACTCATCTATCATGTTACTTGGCGTTTCGATGGACTCCAGTAACTTTGATGTGAGATACGAAGTTCTCGGACGCAGCTGAAGCTAGAAATAGTTTTAAACGAAACAACACGTATTAGCGTTGTTCCTGTGATGTATCTAATCGATCCTTACTCATCTATCAAGTTATTTGACGTTTGGATGGACTCCAGTAACTCTGATGTGAGAAACAAAGTTTACGGACGCAGCAGAAGCTGGAAATAGTTTTGAACGAAACAACACGTATTAGCGTTGTTCCTGTGCTGTATGTAATCGATTCTTACTTATCTATCATGTTATTTGACGTTTCGATGGACTCCAGTAACTCTGATGTGAGATACGACGTCTTCGGACGCAGCAGAAGCTGGAAATAATTTTAAACGAAACAACACGTATTAGCGTTGTTCCTGTGATGTATCTAATCGATCCTTACTTATCTATCATGTTATTTGACGTTTGGATGGACTCCAGTAACTCTGATGTGAGATACGAAGTTCTCGGACGCAGCAGAAGCTGGAAATAGTTTTAAAAGAAACAACACGCATCAGCGTTGTTCCTGTGATGTATCTAATCGATCCTTACTCATCTATCATTTTATTTGGCGTTTCGATGGACTCCAGTAACTTTGATGTGAGATACGAAGTTCTCGGACGCAGCTGAAGCTGGAAATAGTTTTAAACGAAACAACACACATTAGCGTTGTTCCTGTGATGTATCTAATCGATCCTTACTCATCTATCATGTTATTTGACGTTTCGATGGACTCCAGTAACTTTGATGTGAGATACGAAGTTCTCGGATGCAGCTGAAGCTAGTAATAGTTTTAAACGAAACAACACGTATTAGCGTTGTTCCTGTGATGTATCTAATCGATCCTTACTCATCTATCAAGTTATTTGACGTTTGGATGGACTCCAGTAACTCTGATGTGAGAAACAAAGTTTACGGACGCAGCAGAAGCTGGAAATCGTTTTGAACGAAACAACACGTATTAGCGTTGTTCCTGTGATGTATCTAATCGATCCTTACTTATCTACTATGTTATTTGACGTTTCGATGGACTCCAGTAACTATGATGTGAGATACGAAATTTCCGGACGCAGCAGAAGCTGGAAATAGTTTTAAACGAAACAACACGCATTAGCGTTGTTCCTGTGATGTATCTAATCGATCCTTACTCATCTATCATTTTATTTGGCGTTTCGATGGACTCCAGTAACTTTGATGTGAGATACGAAGTTCTCGGACGCAGCTGAAGCTGGAAATAGTTTTAAACGAAACAACACGCATTAGCGTTGTTCCTGTGATGTATCTAATCGATCCTTACTCATCTCTCATGTTATTTGGCGTTTCGATGGACTCCAGTAACTTTGATGTGAGTTACGAAGTTCTCGGACGCAGCTGAAGCTAGAAATAGTTTTAAAGGAAACAACACGCATTAGCGTTGTTCCTGTGATGTATCTAATCGATCCTTACTCATCTATCATGTTATTTGGCGTTTCGATAGACTCCAGTAACTTTGATGTGAGATACGAAGTTCTCGGACGCAGCTGAAGCTAGAAATAGTTTTAAAGGAAACAACACGCATTAGCGTTGTTCCTGTGATGTATCTAATCAATCCTTACTCATCTATCATGTTATTTGACGCTTGGACGCAGCGGAAGCTGGAAATAGTTTTAAAAGAAACAACACGCATTAGCGTTGTTCCTGTGATGTATCTAATCGATCCTTACTTATCTATCATGTTATTTGACGTTTCGATGGACTCCAGTAACTCTGATGTGAGATACGACGTTTTCGGACGCAGCAGAAGCTGGAAATAGTTTTAAACGAAACAACACATATTAGCGTTGTTCCTGTGATGTATCTAATCGATCCTTACTCATCTATCATGTTATTTGACGTTTGGACGGACTCCAGTAACTCTAATGTGAGATACAATGTTCTCGGACACAGCAGAAGCTGGAAATAGTTTTGAACGAAACAACACGTATTAGCGTTGTTCCTGTGATGTATCTAAACGATCCTTACTTATCTAACATGTTATACGACGTTTGGATGGACTCCAGTAAGTCTGATGTGAGATACAAAGTTTTTGGACGCAGCAGCTGCTGGAAATAGTTTTAAACGAAACAACACGTATTAGCGTTGTTCCTGTGATGTATCTAATCGATCCTTACTCATCTATCATGTTATTTGACGTTTGGACGGACTCCAGTAACTCTGATGTGAGATACAATGTTCTCGGACGCAGCAGAAGCTGGAAATAGTTTTGAACGAAGCAACACGTATTAGCGTTGTTCCTGTGATGTATCTAAACGATCCTTACTTATCTAACATATTATATGTCGTTTGGATGGACTCCAGTAAGTCTGATGTGAGATACAAAGTTTTTGGACGCAGCAGCAGCTGGAAATAGTTTTAAACGAAACAACACGTATTAGCGTTGTTCCTGTGCTGTATCTAATCGATTCTTACTTATCTATCATGTTATTTGACGTTTCGATGGACTCCAGTAACTCTGATGTGAGATACGAAGTTTTCGGACGCAGCAGAAGCTGGAAATAGTTTTTAACGAAACAACACATATTAGCGTTGTTCCTGTGATTATTCTAATCGATCCTTACTTATCTATCATGTTATTTGACGTTTGGATGTACTCCAGTAACTCTGATGTGATACGAAGTTCTCGGACGCAGCAGAAGCTGGAAATAGTTTTAAACGAAACAACACGCATTAGCGTTGTTCCTGTGATGTATCTAATCGATCCTTACTTATCTATCATGTTATTTGACGTTTCGATGGACTCCAGTAACTCTGATGTGAGATACGACGTTTTCGGACGCAGCAGAAGCTGGAAATAGTTTTAAACAAAACAACACGCATTAGCGATGTTCCTGTGATGTATCTAATCGATCCTTACTTATCTATCATGTTTTTTGACTTTTGGACGGACTCCAGTAACTCTGATGTGAGATACAAAGTTCTCGGACGCAGCAGAAGCTGGAAATAGTTTTGAACGAAGCAACACGTATTAGCGTTGTTCCTGTGATGTATCTAATCGATCCTTACTCATCTGTCATGTTATTTGACGTTTGGACGGACTCCAGTAACTCTGATGTGAGATACAAAGTTCTCGGACGCAGCAGAAGCTGGAAATAGTTTTGAACGAAGCAACACGTATTAGCGTTGTTCCTGTGATGTATCTAAACGATCCTTACTTATCTAACATATTATATGTCGTTTGGATGGACTCCAGTAAGTCTGATGTGAGATACAAAGTTTTTGGACGCAGCAGCTGCTGGAAATAGTTTTAAACGAAACAACACGTATTAGCGTTGTTCCTGTGCTGTATCTAATCGATCCTTACTCATCTATCATGTTATTTTACGTTTGGATGGACTCCAGTATCTCTGATGTGAGATACAAAGTTTTTGGACGCAGCAGAAGCTGGAAATAGTTTTAAACGAAACAACACATATTAGCGTTGTTCCTGTGATGTATCTAATCGATCCTTACTCATCTATCATGTTATTTGACGTTTGGAAGAACTCCAGTAACTCTGATGTGAGATACAAAGTTCTCGGACGCAGCAGAAGCTGGAAATAGTTTTAAACGAAACAACACGCATTAGCGTTGTTCCTGTGATGTATCTAATCGATCCTTACTCATCTATCATGTTATTTGACGTTTCGATGGACTCCAGTAACTTTGATGTGAGATACGAAGTTCTCGGACGCAGCTGAAGCTGGAAATAGTTTTAAACGAAACAACACGCATTAGCGTTGTTCCTGTGATGTATCTAATCGATCCTTACTCATCTATCATGTTATTTGACGTTTCGATGGACTCCAGTAACTTTGATGTGAGATACGAAGTTCTCGGACGCAGCTGAAGCTAGAAATAGTTTTAAACGAAACAACACGCATTAGCGTTGTTCCTGTGATGTATCTAATCGATCCTTACTCATCTATCATGTTATTTGACGTTTCGATGGACTCCAGTAACTTTGATGTGAGATACGAAGTTCTCGGACGCAGCTGAAGCTAGAAATAGTTTTAAACGAAACAACACGTATTAGCGTTGTTCCTGTGATGTATCTAATCGATCCTTACTTATCTATCATGTTATTTGACGTTTGGATGGACTCCAGTAACTCTGATGTGAGATACGAAGTTCTTGGACGCAGCAGAAGCTGGAAATAGTTTTAAACGAACCAACACGCATTAGCGTTGTTCCTGTGATGTATCTAATCGATCCTTACTCATCTATCATGTTATTTGGCGTTTCGATGGACTCCAGTAACTCTGATGTGAGATACAAAGTTTACGGACGCAGCAGAAGCTGGAAATAGTTTTAAATGAAACAACACGTATTATCGTTGTTCCTGTGATGTATCTAATCGATCCTTACTCATCTATCATGTTATTTGACGTTTGGATGGACTCCAGTAACCCCGATGTGAGATACGAAATTTTCGGACGCAGCAGCAGCTGGAAATAGTTTTAAATGAAACAACACGTATTAGCGTTGTTCCTGTGATGTATCTAATCGATCCTTACTCATCTATCATGTTATTTGACGTTTGGATGGACTCCAGTAACCCTGATGTGAGATACGAAATTTTCGGACGCAGCAGCAGCAGCTGGAAATAGTTTTAAACGAAACAACACATATTAGCGTTGTTCCTGTGATGTATCTAATCGATCCTTACTCATCTATCATGTTATTTGACGTTTGGACGGACTCCAGTAACTCTGATGTGAGATACAAAATTCTCGGACACAGCAGAAGCTGGAAATAGTTTTGAAAGAAACAACGCGTATTAGCGTTGTTCCTGTGCTGTATCTAATCGATCCTTACTTATCTATCATGTTATTTGACGTTTCGATGGACTCCATAACTCTGATGTGAGATACGACGTTTTCGGACTCAGCAGAAGCTGGAAATAGTTTTAGACGAAACAACACGTATTAGCGTTGTTCCTGTGATGTATCTAATCGATCCTTACTTATCTATCATGTTATTTGACGTTTGGATGGACTCCAGTAACTCTGATGTGAGATACGAAGTTCTCGGACGCAGCAGAAGCTGGAAATAGTTTTAAACGAAACAACACGCATTAGCGTTGTTCCTGTGATGTATCTAATCGATCCTTACTCATCTATCATTTTATTTGGCGTTTCGATGGACTCCAGTAACTTTGATGTGAGATACGAAGTTCTCGGACGCAGCTGAAGCTGGAAATAGTTTTAAACGAAACAACACGCATTAGCGTTGTTCCTGTGATGTATCTAATCGATCCTTACTCATCTATCATGTTATTTGACGTTTCGATGGACTCCAGTAACTTTGATGTGAGATACGAAGTTCTCGGACGCAGCTGAAGCTAGAAATAGTTTTAAACGAAACAACACGCATTAGCGTTGTTCCTGTGATGTATCTAATCGATCCTTACTCATCTATCATGTTATTTGACGTTTCGATGGACTCCAGTAACTTTGATGTGAGATACGAAGTTCTCGGACGCAGCTGAAGCTAGAAATAGTTTTAAAGGAAACAACACGCATTAGCGTTGTTCCTGTGATGTATCTAATCAATCCTTACTCATCTATCATGTTATTTGGCGTTTCGATGGACTCCAGTAACTTTGATGTGAGATACGAAGTTCTCGGACGCAGCTGAAGCTAGAAATAGTTTTAAAGGAAACAACACGCATTAGCGTTGTTCCTGTGATGTATCTAATCAATCCTTACTCATCTATCATGTTATTTGGCGTTTCGATGGACTCCAGTAACTTTGATGTGAGATACGAAGTTCTCGGACACAGCAGAAGCTGGAAATAGTTTTGAACGAAACAGCACGTATTAGCGTTGTTCCTGTGATGTATCTAAACGATCCTTACTTATCTAAAATGTTATTTGACGCTTGGATGGACTCCAGTAACTCTAATGTGAAATACGAAATTTTCGGACGCAGCAGCAGCTGGAAATAGTTTTAAACGAAACAACACATATTAGCGTTGTTCCTGTGATGTATCTAATCGATCCTTACTCATCTATCATGTTATTTGACGTTTGGACGGACTCCAGTAACTCTGATGTGAGATACAAAGTTCTCGGACGCAGCAGAAGCTGGAAATAGTTTTGAACGAAACAACACGTATTAGCGTTGTTCCTGTGATGTATCTAAACTATCCTTACTTATCTAACATATTATATGACGTTTGGATGGACTCCAGTAAGTCTGATGTGAGATACAAAGTTTTTGGACGCAGCAGCTGCTGGAAATAGTTTTAAACGAAACAACACGTATTAGCGTTGTTCCTGTGATGTATCTAATCGATCCTTACTTATCTATCATGTTATTTGACGTTTGGATGGACTCCAGTAACTCTGATGTGAGATACGAAGTTCTCGGACGCAGCAGAAGCTGGAAATAGTTTTAAACGAAACAACACGCATTAGCGTTGTTCCTGTGATGTATCTAATCGATCTTTACTCATCTATCATGTTATTTGGCGTTTCGATGGACTCCAGTAACTCTGATGTGAGATACAAAGTTTACGGACGCAGCAGAAGCTGGAAATAGTTTTAAATGAAACAACACGTATTAGCGTTGTTCCTGTGATGTATCTAATCGATCCTTACTCATCTATCATGTTATTTGACGTTTGGATGGACTCCAGTAACCCCGATGTGAGATACGAAATTTTCGGACGCAGCAGCAGCTGGAAATAGTTTTAAATGAAACAACACGTATTAGCGTTGTTCCTGTGATGTATCTAATCGATCCTTACTCATCTATCATGTTATTTGACGTTTGGATGGACTCCAGTAACCCTGATGTGAGATACGAAATTTTCGGACGCAGCAGCAGCTGGAAATAGTTTTAAACGAAACAACACATATTAGCGTTGTTCCTGTGATGTATCTAATCGATCCTTACTCATCTATCATGTTATTTGACGTTTGGACGGACTCCAGTAACTCTGATGTGAGATACAAAATTCTCGGACACAGCAGAAGCTGGAAATAGTTTTGAACGAAACAACGCGTATTAGCGTTGTTCCTGTGCTGTATCTAATCGATCCTTACTTATCTATCATGTTATTTGACGTTTCGATGGACTCCATAACTCTGATGTGAGATACGACGTTTTCGGACTCAGCAGAAGCTGGAAATAGTTTTAGACGAAACAACACGTATTAGCGTTGTTCCTGTGATGTATCTAATCGATCCTTACTTACCTATCATGTTATTTGACGTTTGGATGGACTCCAGTAACTCTGATGTGAGATACGAAGTTCTCGGACGCAGCAGAAGCTGGAAATAGTTTTAAACGAAACAACACGCATTAGCGTTGTTCCTGTGATGTATCTAATCGATCCTTACTCATCTATCATTTTATTTGGCGTTTCGATGGACTCCAGTAACTTTGATGTGAGATACGAAGTTCTCGGACGCAGCTGAAGCTGGAAATAGTTTTAAACGAAACAACACGCATTAGCGTTGTTCCTGTGATGTATCTAATCGATCCTTACTCATCTATCATGTTATTTGACGTTTCGATGGACTCCAGTAACTTTGATGTGAGATACGATGTTCTCGGACGCAGCTGAAGCTAGAAATAGTTTTAAACGAAACAACACGCATTAGCGTTGTTCCTGTGATGTATCTAATCGATCCTTACTCATCTATCATGTTATTTGACGTTTCGATGGACTCCAGTAACTTTGATGTGAGATACGAAGTTCTCGGACGCAGCTGAAGCTAGAAATAGTTTTAAAGGAAACAACACGCATTAGCGTTGTTCCTGTGATGTATCTAATCAATCCTTACTCATCTATCATGTTATTTGGCGTTTCGATGGACTCCAGTAACTTTGATGTGAGATACGAAGTTCTCGGACACAGCAGAAGCTGGAAATAGTTTTGAACGAAACAGCACGTATTAGCGTTGTTCCTGTGATGTATCTAAACGATCCTTACTTATCTAAAATGTTATTTGACGTTTGGATGGACTCCAGTAACTCTAATGTGAAATACGAAATTTTCGGACGCAGCAGCAGCTGGAAATAGTTTTAAACGAAACAACACATATTAGCGTTGTTCCTGTGATGTATCTAATCGATCCTTACTCATCTATCATGTTATTTGACGTTTGGACGGACTCCAGTAACTCCGATGTGAGATACAAAATTCTCGGACACAGCAGAAGCTGGAAATAGTTTTGAACGAAACAACGCGTATTAGCGTTGTTCCTGTGCTGTATCTAATCGATCCTTACTTATCTATCATGTTATTTGACGTTTCGATGGACTCCATAACTCTGATGTGAGATACGACGTTTTCGGACTCAGCAGAAGCTGGAAATAGTTTTAGACGAAACAACACGTATTAGCGTTGTTCCTGTGATGTATCTAATCGATCCTTACTTATCTATCATGTTATTTGACGTTTGGATGGACTCCAGTAACTCTGATGTGAGATACGAAGTTCTCGGACGCAGCAGAAGCTGGAAATAGTTTTAAACGAAACAACACGCATTAGCGTTGTTCCTGTGATGTATCTAAATCCTTACTCATCTATCATTTTATTTGGCGTTTCGATGGACTCCAGTAACTTTGATGTGAGATACGAAGTTCTCGGACGCAGCTGAAGCTAGAAATAGTTTTAAACGAAACAACACGCATTAGCGTTGTTCCTGTGATGTATCTAATCGATCCTTACTCATCTATCATGTTATTTGACGTTTCGATGAACTCCAGTAACTTTGATGTGAGATACGAAGTTCTCGGACGCAGCTGAAGCTAGAAATAGTTTTAAAGGAAACAACACGCATTAGCGTTGTTCCTGTGATGTATCTAATCAATCCTTACTCATCTATCATGTTATTTGGCGTTTCGATGGACTCCAGTAACTTTGATGTGAGATACGAAGTTCTCGGACACAGCAGAAGCTGGAAATAGTTTTGAACGAAACAGCACGTATTAGCGTTGTTCCTGTGATGTATCTAAACGATCCTTACTTATCTAAAATGTTATTTGACGTTTGGATGGACTCCAGTAACTCTAATGTGAAATACGAAATTTTCGGACGCAGCAGCTGCTGGAAATAGTTTTAAACGAAACAACACATATTAGCGTTGTTCCTGTGATGTATCTAATCGATCCTTACTCATCTATCATGTTATTTGACGTTTGGACGGACTCCAGTAACTCTGATGTGAGATACAAAGTTCTCGGACGCAGCAGAAGCTGGAAATAGTTTTGAACGAAACAACACGTATTAGCGTTGTTCCTGTGATGTATCTAAACTATCCTTACTTATCTAACATATTATATGACGTTTGGATGGACTCCAGTAAGTCTGATGTGAGATACAAAGTTTTTGGACGCAGCAGCTGCTGGAAATAGTTTTAAACGAAACAACACGTATTAGCGTTGTTCCTGTGCTGTATCTAATCGATCCTTACTTATCTATCATGTTATTTGACGTTTCGATGGACTCCAGTAACTCTGATGTGAGATACGACGTTTTCGGACGCAGCAGAAGCTGGAAATAGTTTTTAACGAAACAACACATATTAGCGTTGTTCCTGTGATGTATCTCATCGATCCTTACTTATCTATCATGTTATTTGACGTTTGGATGGACTCCAGTAACTCTGATGTGAGATACGAAGTTCTCGGACGCAGCAGAAGCTGGAAATACTTTTAAACGAAACAACACGCATTAGCGTTGTTCCTGTGCTGTATCTAATCGATCCTTACTCATCTATCATGTTATTTGGCGTTTCGATGGACTCCAGTAACTCTGATGTGAGATACAAAGTTTACGGACGCAGCAGAAGCTGGAAATAGTTTTAAATGAAACAACACGTATTAGCGTTGTTCCTGTGATGTATCTAATCGATCCTTACTCATCTATCATGTTATTTGACGTTTGGATGGACTCCAGTAACCCTGATGTGAGATACGAAATTTTCGGACGCAGCAGCAGCTGGAAATAGTTTTAAACGAAACAACACATATTAGCGTTGTTCCTGTGATGTATCTAATCGATCCTTACTCATCTATCATGTAATTTGACGTTTGGACGGACTCCAGTAACTCTGATGTGAGATACAAAATTCTCGGACACAGCAGAAGCTGGAAATAGTTTTGAACGAAACAACGCGTATTAGCGTTGTTCCTGTGCTGTATCTAATCGATCCTTACTTATCTATCATGTTATTTGACGTTTCGATGGACTCCATAACTCTGATGTGAGATACGACGTTTTCGGACTCAGCAGAAGCTGGAAATAGTTTTAGACGAAACAACACGTATTAGCGTTGTTCCTGTGATGTATCTAATCGATCCTTACTTATCTATCATGTTATTTGACGTTTGGATGGACTCCAGTAACTCTGATGTGAGATACGAAGTTCTCGGACGCAGCAGAAACTGGAAATAGTTTTAAACGAAACAACACGCATTAGCGTTGTTCCTGTGATGTATCTAATCGATCCTTACTCATCTATCATTTTATTTGGCGTTTCGATGGACTCCAGTAACTTTGATGTGAGATACGAAGTTCTCGGACGCAGCTGAAGCTGGAAATAGTTTTAAACGAAACAACACGCATTAGCGTTGTTCCTGTGATGTATCTAATCGATCCTTACTCATCTATCATGTTATTTGACGTTTCGATGGACTCCAGTAACTTTGATGTGAGATACGAAGTTCCCGGACGCAGCTGAAGCTAGAAATAGTTTTAAAGGAAACAACACGCATTAGCGTTGTTCCTGTGATGTATCTAATCAATCCTTACTCATCTATCATGTTATTTGGCGTTTCGATGGACTCCAGTAACTTTGATGTGAGATACGAAGTTCTCGGACGCAGCTGAAGCTAGAAATAGTTTTAAACGAAACAACACGCATTAGCGTTGTTCCTGTGATGTATCTAATCGATCCTTACTTATCTATCATGTTATTTTACGTTTGAATGGACTCCAGTAACTCTGATGTGAGATACAAAGTTTTTGGACGCAGCAGAAGCTAGAGGTAGTTTTGAACGAAACAACACGTATTAGCGTTGTTCCTGTGATGTATCTAATCGATCCTTACTTAGCTACTATGTTATCTGACGTTTCGATGGACTCCAGTAACTCTAATGTGAGATACGAAATTATCGGACGCAGCAGCAGCTGGAAATAGTTTTAAACGAAACAACACGTATTAGCGTTGTTCCTGTGATGTATCTAAACGATCCTTACTTATCTAACATGCTATTTGACGTTTGGATGGACTCCAGTAAGTCTGATGTGAGATACAAAATTTTTGGACGCAGCAGGAGCTGGAAATAGTTTTAAACGAAACAACACGTATTAGCGTTGTTCCTGTGCTGTATCTAATCGATCCTTACTTATCTATCATGTTATTTGACGTTTCCATGGACTCCAGTATCTCTGATGTGAGATACGACGTTCTCGGACGCAGCTGAAGCTGGAAATAGTTTTAAACGAAACAGCACGCATTAGCGTTGTTCCTGTGATGTATCTAATCGATCCTTACTCATCTATCATGTTATTTGACGTTTCGATGGACTCCAGTAACTTTGATCTGAGATACGAAGTTCTCGGACGCAGCTGAAGCTAGAAATAGTTTTAAACGAAACAACACGCATTAGCGTTGTTCCTGTGATGTATCTAATCGATCCTTACTCATCTATCATGTTACTTGGCGTTTCGATGGACTCCAGTAACTTTGATGTGAGATACGAAGTTCTCGGACGCAGCTGAAGCTAGAAATAGTTTTAAACGAAACAACACGTATTAGCGTTGTTCCTGTGATGTATCTAATCGATCCTTACTCATCTATCAAGTTATTTGACGTTTGGATGGACTCCAGTAACTCTGATGTGAGAAACAAAGTTTACGGACGCAGCAGAAGCTGGAAATAGTTTTGAACGAAACAACACGTATTAGCGTTGTTCCTGTGCTGTATGTAATCGATCCTTACTTATCTATCATGTTATTTGACGTTTCGATGGACTCCAGTAACTCTGATGTGAGATACGACGTTTTCGGACGCAGCAGAAGCTGGAAATAGTTTTAAACGAAACAACACGTATTAGCGTTGTTCCTGTGATGTATCTAATCGATCCTTACTTATCTATCATGTTATTTGACGTTTGGATGGACTCCAGTAACTCTGATGTGAGATACGAAGTTCTCGGACGCAGCAGAAGCTGGAAATAGTTTTAAACGAAACAACACGCATTAGCGTTGTTCCTGTGATGTATCTAATCGATCCTTACTCATCTATCATTTTATTTGGCGTTTCGATGGACTCCAGTAACTTTGATGTGAGATACGAAGTTCTCGGACGCAGCTGAAGCTGGAAATAGTTTTAAACGAAACAACACGCATTAGCGTTGTTCCTGTGATGTATCTAATCGATCCTTACTCATCTATCATGTTATTTGACGTTTCGATGGACTCCAGTAACTTTGATGTGAGATACGAAGTTCTCGGACGCAGCTGAAGCTAGTAATAGTTTTAAACGAAACAACACGTATTAGCGTTGTTCCTGTGATGTATCTAATCGATCCTTACTCATCTATCAAGTTATTTGACGTTTGGATGGACTCCAGTAACTCTGATGTGAGAAACAAAGTTTACGGACGCAGCAGAAGCTGGAAATCGTTTTGAACGAAACAACACGTATTAGCGTTGTTCCTGTGATGTATCTAATCGATCCTTACTTATCTACTATGTTATTTGACGTTTCGATGGACTCCAGTAACTATGATGTGAGATACGAAATTTCCGGACGCAGCAGAAGCTGGAAATAGTTTTAAACGAAACAACACGCATTAGCGTTGTTCCTGTGATGTATCTAATCGATCCTTACTCATCTCTCATGTTACTTGGCGTTTCGATGGACTCCAGTAACTTTGATGTGAGTTACGAAGTTCTCGGACGCAGCTGAAGCTAGAAATAGTTTTAAAGGAAACAACACGCATTAGCGTTGTTCCTGTGATGTATCTAATCGATCCTTACTCATCTATCATGTTATTTGGCGTTTCGATAGACTCCAGTAACTTTGATGTGAGATACGAAGTTCTCGGACGCAGCTGAAGCTAGAAATAGTTTTAAAGGAAACAACACGCATTAGCGTTGTTCCTGTGATGTATCTAATCAATCCTTACTCATCTATCATGTTATTTGACGCTTGGACGCAGCGGAAGCTGGAAATAGTTTTAAAAGAAACAACACGCATTAGCGTTGTTCCTGTGATATATCTAATCGATTCTTACTCATCTATCATGTTATTTGTCGTTTTGATGGACTCTAGTAATTCTGATGTGAGATACGAAGTTTTTGGACGCAGCAGGAGCTGGAAATAGTTTTGAACGAAACAACACGTATTAGCGTTGTTCCTGTGATGTATCTAAACGATCCTTACTTATCTAACATGTTATTTGACGTTTGGATGGACTCCAGTAAGTCTGATGTGAGATGCAAAGTTTTTGGACGCAGCAGGAGCAGGAAATAGTTTTAAACGAAACAACACGTATTAGCGTTGTTCCTGTGCTGTATCTAATCGATCCTTACTTATCTATCATGTTATTTGACGTTTCGATGGACTCCAGTAACTCTGATGTGAGATACGACGTTTTCGGACGCAGCAGAAGCTGGAAATAGTTTAAAACAAAACAACACGCATTAGCGATGTTCCTGTGATGTATCTAATCGATCCTTACTTAGCTACTATGTTATTTGACGTTTCGATGGACTCCACTAACTCTAATGTGAGATAAGAAATTTTCGGAAGTAGCAGCAGCTGGAAATAGTTTTAAACGAAACAACACATATTAGCGTTGTTCCTGTGATGTATCTAATCGATCCTTACACATCTATCATGTTATTTGGCGTTTCGATGGACTCCAGTAACTCTGATGTGAGATACAAAGTTTTTGGACGCAGCAGAAGCTGGAAATAGTTTTGAACGAAACAACACGTATTAGCGTTGTTCCTGTGATGTATCTAATCGATCCTTACTCATCTATCATGTTATTTGACGTTTGGACGGACTCCAGTAACTCTGATGTGAGATACAAAGTTCTCGGACGCAGCAGAAGCTGGAAATAGTTTTCAACGAAACAACACGTATTAGCGTTGTTCCTGTGATGTATCTAAACGATCCTTACTTATCTAACATGTTATTTGACGTTTGGATGGACTCCAGTAAGTCTGATGTGAGATACAAAGTTTTTGGACGCAGCAGGAGCTGGAAATAGTTTTAAACGAAACAACACGTATTAGCATTGTTCCTGTGCTGTATCTAATCGATCCTTACTTATCTATCATGTTATTTGTCGTTTCGATGGACTCCAGTAACTCTGATGTGAGATACGACGTTTTCGGACGCAGCAGAAGCTGGAAATAGTTTTAAACGAAACAACACGTATTAGCGTTGTTCCTGTGATGTATCTAATCGATCCTTTCTCATCTATTATGTTATTTGACGTTTGGATGGACACCAGTAACTCTGATGTGAGATACGAAGTTCTCGGACGCAGCAGAAGCTGGAAATAGTTTTAAACGAAACAACACGCATTAGCGTTGTTCCTGTGATGTATCTAATCGATCCTTACTCATCTATCATGTTATTTGGCGTTTCGATGGACTCCAGTAACTTTGATGTGAGATACGAAGTTCTCGGACGCAGCTGAAGCTGGAAATAGTTTTAAACGAAACAACACGTATTAGCGTTGTTCCTGTGATGTATCTAATCGATCCTTACTTAGCTACTATGTTATTTGACGTTTCGATGGACTCCAGTAACTCTAATGTGAGATACGAAATTTTCGGACGCAGCAGCAGCTGGAAATAGTTTTAAACGAAACAACACATATTAGCGTTGTTCCTGTGATGTATCTAATCGATCCTTACTCATCTATCATGTTATTTGACGTTTGGACGGACTCCAGTAACTCTGATGTGAGATACAAAGTTCTCGGACGCAGCAGAAGCTGGAAATAGTTTTGAACGAAGCAACACGTATTAGCGTTGTTCCTGTGATGTATCTAAACGATCCTTACTTATCTAACATATTATATGACGTTTGGATGGACTCCAGTAAGTCTGATGTGAGATACAAAGTCTTTGGACGCAGCAGCAGCTGGAAATAGTTTTAAACGAAACAACACGTATTAGCGTTGTTCCTGTGCTGTACCTAATCGATCCTTACTTATCTATCATGTTATTTGACGTTTCGATGGACTCCAGTAACTCTGATGTGAGATACGACGTTTTCGGACGCAGCAGAAGCTGGAAATAGATTTAAACGAAACAACACATATTACCGTTGTTCCTGTGATGTATCTAATCGATCCTTATTCATCTATCATGTTATTTGACGTTTGGACGGACTCCAGTAACTCTGATGTGAGATACAAAGTTCTCGGACACAGCAGAAGCTGGAAATAGTTTTGAACGAAACAACACGTATTAGCGTTGTTCCTGTGATGTATCTAAACGATCCTTATTTATCTAACATGTTATTTGACGTTTGGATGGACTCCAGTAACTCTAATGTGAGATACGAAATTTTCGGACGCAGCAGCAGCTGGAAATAGTTTTAAACGAAACAGCACATATTAGCGTTGTTCCTGTGATGTATCTAATCGATCCTTACTCATCTATCATGTTATTTGACGTTTGGACGGACTCCAGTAACTCTGATGTGAGATACAAAGTTCTCGGACGCAGCAGAAGCTGGAAATAGTTTTGAACGAAACAACACGTATTAGCGTTGTTCCTGTGATGTATCTAAACGATCCTTACTTATCTAACATATTATATGACGTTTGGATGGACTCCAGTAAGTCTGATGTGAGATACAAAGTTTTTGGACGCAGCAGCTGCTGGAAATAGTTTTAAACGACACAACACGTATTAGCGTTGTTCCTGTGCTGTATCTAATCGATCCTTACTTATCTATCATGTTATTTGACGTTTCGATGGACTCCAGTAACTCTGATGTGAGATACGACGTTTTCGGACGCAGCAGAAGCTGGAAATAGTTTTTAACGAAACAACACATATTACCGTTGTTCCTGTGATGTATCTAATCGATCCTTACTTATCTATCATGTTATTTGACGTTTGGATCGACTGCAGGAACTCTGATGTGATATACGAAGTTCTCGGACGCAGCAGAAGCTGGAAATAGTTTTAAACGAAACAACACGCATTAGCGTTGTTCCTGTGATGTATCTAATCGATCCTTACTCATCTATCGTGTTATTTGGCGTTTCGATGGACTCCAGTAACTCTGATGTGAGATACAAAGTTTAGGGACGCAGCAGAAGCTGGAAATAGTTTTAAATGAAACAACACGTATTATCGTTGTTCCTGTGATGTATCTAATCGATCCTTACTCATCTATCATGTTATTTGACGTTTGGATGGACTCCAGTAACCCTGATGTGAGATACGAAATTTTCGGACGCAGCGGAAGCTGGAAATAGTTTTAAACGAAACAACACGCATTAGCGTTGTTCCTGTGATGTATCTAATCGATCCTTACTCATCTATCATGTTATTTGACGTTTGGATGGACTCCAGTAAGTCTGATGTGAGATACAAAGTTTTTGGACGCAGCAGGAGCTGGAAATAGTTTTAAACGAAACAACACGTATTAGCGTTGTTCCTGTGCTGTATCTAATCGATCCTTACTTATCTATCATGTTATTTGACGTTTCGATGGACTCCAGTAACTCTGATGTGAGATACGACGTTTTCGGACGCAGCAGAAGCTGGAAATAGTTTTAAACAAAACAACACGCATTAGCGATGTTCCTGTGATGTATCTAATCGATCCTTACTCATCTATCATGTTATTTTACGTTTGAATGGACTCCAGTAACTCTGATGTGATATACAAAGTTTTTGGACGCAGCAGAAGCTGGAGGTAGTTTTGAACGAAACAACACATATTAGCGTTGTTCCTGTGATGTATCTAATCGATCCTTACTTAGCTACTATGTTATTTGACGTTTCGATGGACTCCAGTAACTCTAATGTGAGATACGAAATTTTCGGACGCAGCAGCAGCTGGAAATAGTTTTAAACGAAACAACACATATTAGCGTTGTTCCTGTGATGTATCTAATCGATCCTTACTCATCTATCATGTTATTTGGCGTTTCGATGGACTCCAGTAACTCTGATGTGAGATACAAAGTTCTCGGACGCAGCAGAAGTTGACGTTTGGATGGACTCCAGTAAGTCTGATGTGAGATACGAAATTTTCGGACGCAGCAGAAGCTGGAAATAGTTTTAAACGAAACAACACGTATTAGCGTTGTTCCTGTGATGTATCTAAACGATCCTTACTTATCTAACATGTTATTTGACGTTTGGATGGACTCCAGTAAGTCTGATGTGAGATACAAAGTTTTTGGACGCAGCAGGAGCTGGAAATAGTTTTGAACGAAACAACACGTATTAGCGTTGTTCCTGTGATGTATCTAAACGATCCTTACTTATCTAACGTATTATATGACGTTTGGATGGACACCAGTAACTCTGATGTGAGATACAAAGTTTTTGGACGCAGCAGCAGCTGGAAATAGTTTTAAACGAAACAACACGTATTAGCGTTGTTCCTGTGCTGTACCTAATCGATCCTTACTTATCTATCATGTTATTTGACGTTTCGATGGACTCCAGTAACTCTGATGTGAGATACGACGTTTTCGGACGCAGCAGAAGCTGGAAATAGTTTTAAACGAAACAACACATATTACCGTTGTTCCTGTGATGTATCTAATCGATCCTTACTCATCTATCATGTTATTTGACGTTTGGACGGACTCCAGTAACTCTGATGTGAGATACAAAGTTCTCGGACACAGCAGAAGCTGGAAATAGTTTTGAACGAAACAACACGTATTAGCGTTGTTCCTGCGATGTATCTAAACGATCCTTATTTATCTAACATGTTATTTGACGTTTGGATGGACTCCAGTAACTCTAATGTGAGATACGAAATTTTCGGACGCAGCAGCAGCTGGAAATAGTTTTAAACGAAACAGCACATATTAGCGTTGTTCCTGTGATGTATCTAATCGATCCTTACTCATCTATCATGTTATTTGACGTTTGGACGGACTCCAGTAACTCTGATGTGAGATACAAAGTTTTTGGACGCAGCAGAAGCTGGAGGTAGTTTTGAACGAAACAACACGTATTAGCGTTGTTCCTGTGATGTATCTAAACGATCCTTACTTATCTAACATATTATATGACGTTTGGATGGACTCCAGTAAGTCTGATGTGAGATACAAAGTTTTTGGACGCAGCAGCTGCTGGAAATAGTTTTAAACGACACAACACGTATTAGCGTTGTTCCTGTGCTGTATCTAATCGATCCTTACTTATCTATCATGTTATTTGACGTTTCGATGGACTCCAGTAACTCTGATGTGAGATACGACGTTTTCGGACGCAGCAGAAGCTGGAAATAGTTTTTAACGAAACAACACATATTACCGTTGTTCCTGTGATGTATCTAATCGATCCTTACTTATCTATCATGTTATTTGACGTTTGGATCGACTGCAGGAACTCTGATGTGATATACGAAGTTCTCGGACGCAGCAGAAGCTGGAAATAGTTTTAAACGAAACAACACGCATTAGCGTTGTTCCTGTGATGTATCTAATCGATCCTTACTCATCTATCGTGTTATTTGGCGTTTCGATAGACTCCAGTAACTCTGATGTGAGATACAAAGTTTAGGGACGCAGCAGAAGCTGGAAATAGTTTTAAATGAAACAACACGTATTATCGTTGTTCCTGTGATGTATCTAATCGATCCTTACTCATCTATCATGTTATTTGACGTTTGGATGGACTCCAGTAACCCTGATGTGAGATACGAAATTTTCGGACGCAGCGGAAGCTGGAAATAGTTTTAAACGAAACAACACGCATTAGCGTTGTTCCTGTGATGTATCTAATCGATCCTTACTCATCTATCATGTTATTTGACGTTTGGATGGACTCCAGTAAGTCTGATGTGAGATACAAAGTTTTTGGACGCAGCAGGAGCTGGAAATAGTTTTAAACGAAACAACACGTATTAGCGTTGTTCCTGTGCTGTATCTAATCGATCCTTACTTATCTATCATGTTATTTGACGTTTCGATGGACTCCAGTAACTCTGATGTGAGATACGACGTTTTCGGACGCAGCAGAAGCTGGAAATAGTTTTAAACAAAACAACACGCATTAGCGATGTTCCTGTGATGTATCTAATCGATCCTTACTCATCTATCATGTTATTTTACGTTTGAATGGACTCCAGTAACTCTGATGTGATATACAAAGTTTTTGGACGCAGCAGAAGCTGGAGGTAGTTTTGAACGAAACAACACATATTAGCGTTGTTCCTGTGATGTATCTAATCGATCCTTACTTAGCTACTATGTTATTTGACGTTTCGATGGACTCCAGTAACTCTAATGTGAGATACGAAATTTTCGGACGCAGCAGCAGCTGGAAATAGTTTTAAACGAAACAACACATATTAGCGTTGTTCCTGTGATGTATCTAATCGATCCTTACTCATCTATCATGTTATTTGGCGTTTCGATGGACTCCAGTAACTCTGATGTGAGATACAAAGTTCTCGGACGCAGCAGAAGCTGGAAATAGTTTTGAACGAAACAACACGTATTAGCGTTGTTCCTGTGATGTATCTAAACGATCCTTACTTATCTAACATGTTATTTGACGTTTGGATGGACTCCAGTAAGTCTGATGTGAGATACAAAGTTCTCGGACGCAGCAGAAGCTGGAAATAGTTTTGAACGAAACAACACGTATTAGCGTTGTTCCTGTGATGTATCTAAACGATCCTTACTTATCTAACATGTTATTTGACGTTTGGATGGACTCCAGTAAGTCTGATGTGAGATACAAAGTTTTTGGACGCAGCAGGAGCTGGAAATAGTTTTAAACGAAACAACACGTATTAGCGTTGTTCCTGTGATGTATCTAAACGATCCTTACTTATCTAACATATTATATGACGTTTGGATGGACACCAGTAACTCTGATGTGAGATACAAAGTTTTTGGACGCAGCAGCAGCTGGAAATAGTTTTAAACGAAACAACACGTAATAGCGTTGTTCCTGTGCTGTATCTAATCGATCCTTACTTATCTATCATGTTATTTGACGTTTCGATGGACTCCAGTAACTCTGATGTGAGATACGACGTTTTCGGACGCAGCAGAAGCTGGAAATAGTTTTAAACGAAACAACACATATTACCGTTGTTCCTGTGATGTATCTAATCGATCCTTACTCATCTATCATGTTATTTGACGTTTGGACGGACTCCAGTAACTCTGATATGAGATACAAAGTTCTCGGACACAGCAGAAGCTGGAAATAGTTTTGAACGAAACAACACGTATTAGCGTTGTTCCTGTGATGTATCTAAACGATCCTTACTTATCTAACATGTTATTTGACGTTTGGATGGACTCCAGTAACTCTAATGTGAGATACGAAATTTTCGGACGCAGCAGCAGCTGGAAATAGTTTTAAACGAAACAGCACATATTAGCGTTGTTCCTGTGATGTATCTAATCGATCCTTACTAATCTCTCATGTTATTTGACGTTTGGACGGACTCCAGTAACTCTGATGTGAGATACAAAGTTCTCGGACGCAGCAGAAGCTGGAAATAGTTTTGAACGAAACAACACGTATTAGCGTTGTTCCTGTGATGTATCTAAACGATCCTTACTTATCTAACATATTATATGACGTTTGGATGGACTCCAGTAAGTCTGATGTGAGATACAAAGTTTTCGGACGCAGCAGCTGCTGGAAATAGTTTTAAACGACACAACACGTATTAGCGTTGTTCCTGTGATGTATCTAAACGATCCTTACTTATCTAACATGTTATTTGACGTTTGGATGGCCTCCAGTAAGTCTGATGTGAGATACAAAGTTTTTGGAGGCAGCAGGAGCTGGAAATAGTTTTAAACGAAACAACACGTATTAGCGTTGTTCCTGTGCTGTATCTAATCGATCCTTACTTATCTATCATGTTATTTGACGTTTCGATGGACTCCAGTAACTCTGATGTGAGATACGACGTTTTCGGACGCAGCAGAAGCTGGAAATAGTTTTAAACGAAACAACACGCATTAGCGATGTTCCTGTGAAGTATCTAATCGATCCTTACTCATCTATCATGTTATTTTACGTTTGGATGGACTCCAGTAACTCTGATGTGAGATACAAAGTTTTTGGACGCAGCAGAAGCTGGAAATAGTTTTGAACGAAACAACACATATTAGCGTTGTTCCTGTGATGTATCTAATCGATCCTTACTCATCTATCATGTTATTTGACGTTTGGACGGACTCCAGTAACTCTGATGTGAGATACAAAGTTCTCGGACGCAGCAGAAGCTGGAAATAGTTTTGAACGAAACAACACGTATTAGCGTTGTTCCTGTGATGTATCTAAACGATCCTTACTTACCTAACATGTTATTTGACGTTTGGATGGGCTCCAGTAAGTCTGATGTGAGATACAAAGTTTTTGGACGCAGCAGGAGCTGGAAATAGTTTTAAACGAAACAACACGTATTAGCGTTGTTCCTGTGCTGTATCTAATCGATCCTTACTTATCTATCATGTTATTTGTCGTTTCCATGGACTGCAGTAACTCTGATGTGAGATACGACGTTTTCGGACGCAGCAGAAGCTGGAAATAGTTTTAAACGAAACAACACGTATTAGCGTTGTTCCTGTGATGTATCTAATCGATCCTTTCTCATCTATTATGTTATTTGACGTTTGGATGGACACCAGTAACTCTGATGTGAGATACGAAGTTCTCGGACGCAGCTGAAGCTGGAAATAGTTTTAAACGAAACAACACGTATTAGCGTTGTTCCTGTGATGTATCTAATCGATCCTTACTTAGCTACTATGTTATTTAACGTTTCGATGGACTCCAGTAACTCTAATGTGAGATACGAAATTTTCGGACGCAGCAGCAGCTGGAAATAGTTTTAAACGAAACAACACATATTAGCGTTGTTCCTGTGATGTATCTAATCGATCCTTACTAATCTCTCATGTTATTTGACGTTTGGACGGACTCCAGTAACTCTGATGTGAGATACAAAGTTCTCGGACGCAGCAGAAGCTGGAAATAGTTTTGAACGAAACAACACGTATTAGCGTTGTTCCTGTGATGTATCTAAAGGATCCTTACTTATCTAACATGTTATTTGAGGTTTGGATGGACTCCAGTAACTCTAATGTGAGATACGAAATTTTCGGACGCAGCAGCAGCTGGAAATAGTTTTAAACGAAACAACACATATTAGCGTTGTTCCTGTGATGTATCTAATCGATCCTTACTCATCTATCATGTTATTTGACGTTTGGACGGACTCCAGTAACTCTGATGTGAGATACAAAGTTCTCGGACGCAGCAGAAGCTGGAAATAGTTTTGAACGAAACAACACGTATTAGCGTTGTTCCTGTGATGTATCTAAACGATCCTTACTTATCTAACATATTATATGACGTTTGGATGGACTCCAGTAAGTCTGATGTGAGATACAAAGTTTTTGGACGCAGCAGCTGCTGGAAATAGTTTTAAACGAAACAAAACGTATTAGCGTTGTTCCTGTGCTGTATCTAATCGATCCTTACTTATCTATCATGTTATTTGACGTTTCGATGGACTCCAGTAACTCTGATGTGAGATACGACGTTTTCGGACGCAGCAGAAGCTGGAAATAGTTTTTAACGAAACAACACATATTAGCGTTGTTCCTGTGATGTATCTAATCGATCCTTACTTATGTATCATGTTATTTGACATTTGGATCGACTGCAGGAACTCTGATGTGATATACGAAGTTCTCGGACGCAGCAGAAGCTGGAAATAGTTTTAAACGAAACAACACGCATTAGCGTTGTTCCTGTGATGTATCTAATCGATCCTTACTCATCTATCATGTTATTTGACGTTTGGATGGACTCTAGTAAGTCTGATGTGAGATACAAAGTTTTTGGACGCAGCAGGAGCTGGAAATAGTTTTAAACGAAACAACACGTATTAGCGTTGTTCCTGTGATGTATCTAATCGATCCTTACTTATCTATCATGTTATTTTACGTTTGAATGGACTCCAGTAACTCTGATGTGAGATACAAAGTTTTTGGACGCAGCAGAAGCTAGAGGTAGTTTTGAACGAAACAACACGTATTAGCGTTGTTCCTGTGATGTATCTAATCGATCCTTACTTAGCTACTATGTTATTTGACGTTTCGATGGACTCCAGTAACTCTAATGTGAGATACGAAATTATCGGACGCAGCAGCAGCTGGAAATAGTTTTAAACGAAACAACACGTATTAGCGTTGTTCCTGTGATGTATCTAAACGATCCTTACTTATCTAACATGCTATTTGACGTTTGGATGGACTCCAGTAAGTCTGATGTGAGATACAAAATTTTTGGACGCAGCAGGAGCTGGAAATAGTTTTAAACGAAACAACACGTATTAGCGTTGTTCCTGTGCTGTATGTAATCGATCCTTACTTATCTATCATGTTATTTGACGTTTCGATGGACTCCAGTAACTCTGATGTGAGATACGACGTTTTCGGACGCAGCAGAAGCTGGAAATAGTTTTAAACGAAACAACACGTATTAGCGTTGTTCCTGTGATGTATCTAATCGATCCTTACTTATCTATCATGTTATTTGACGTTTGGATGGACTCCAGTAACTCTGATGTGATATACGAAGTTCTCGGACGCAGCAGAAGCTGGAAATAGTTTTAAACGAAACAACACGCATTAGCGTTGTTCCTGTGATGTATCTAATCGATCCTTACTCATCTATCATTTTATTTGGCGTTTCGATGGACTCCAGCAACTTTGATGTGAGATACGAAGTTCTCGGACGCAGCTGAAGCTGGAAATAGTTTTAAACGAAACAACACGCATTAGCGTTGTTCCTGTGATGTATCTAATCGATCCTTACTCATCTATCATGTTATTTGACGTTTCGATGGACTCCAGTAACTTTGATGTGAGATACGAAGTTCTCGGACGCAGCTGAAGCTAGTAATAGTTTTAAACGAAACAACACATATTAGCGTTGTTCCTGTGATGTATCTAATCGATCCTTACTCATCTATCAAGTTATTTGACGTTTGGATGGACTCCAGTAACTCTGATGTGAGAAACAAAGTTTACGGACGCAGCAGAAGCTGGAAATCGTTTTGAACGAAACAACACGTATTAGCGTTGTTCCTGTGATGTATCTAATCGATCCTTACTTATCTACTATGTTATTTGACGTTTCGATGGACTCCAGTAACTATGATGTGAGATACGAAATTTCCGGACGCAGCAGAAGCTGGAAATAGTTTTAAACGAAACAACACGCATTAGCGTTGTTCCTGTGATGTATCTAATCGATCCTTACTCATCTCTCATGTTACTTGGCGTTTCGATGGACTCCAGTAACTTTGATGTGAGTTACGAAGTTCTCGGACGCAGCTGAAGCTAGAAATAGTTTTAAAGGAAACAACACGCATTAGCGTTGTTCCTGTGATGTATCTAATCGATCCTTACTCATCTATCATGTTATTTGGCGTTTCGATAGACTCCAGTAACTTTGATGTGAGATACGAAGTTCTCGGACGCAGCTGAAGCTAGAAATAGTTTTAAAGGAAACAACACGCATTAGCGTTGTTCCTGTGATGTATCTAATCAATCCTTACTCATCTATCATGTTATTTGACGCTTGGACGCAGCGGAAGCTGGAAATAGTTTTAAAAGAAACAACACGCATTAGCGTTGTTCCTGTGATATATCTAATCGATTCTTACTCATCTATCATGTTATTTGTCGTTTTGATGGACTCTAGTAATTCTGATGTGAGATACGAAGTTTTTGGACGCAGCAGGAGCTGGAAATAGTTTTGAACGAAACAACACGTATTAGCGTTGTTCCTGTGATGTATCTAAACGATCCTTACTTATCTAACATGTTATTTGACGTTTGGATGGACTCCAGTAACTCTGATGTGAGATACGACGTTTTCGGACGCAGCAGAAGCTGGAAATAGTTTTAAACAAAACAACACGCATTAGCGATGTTCCTGTGATGTATCTAATCGATCCTTACTCATCTATCATGTTATTTTACGTTTGAATGGACTCCAGTAACTCTGATGTGATATACAAAGTTTTTGGACGCAGCAGAAGCTGGAGGTAGTTTTGAACGAAACAACACATATTAGCGTTGTTCCTGTGATGTATCTAATCGATCCTTACTTAGCTACTATGTTATTTGACGTTTCGATGGACTCCAGTAACTCTAATGTGAGATAAGAAATTTTCGGACGCAGCAGCAGCTGGAAATAGTTTTAAACGAAACAACACATATTAGCGTTGTTCCTGTGATGTATCTAATCGATCCTTACACATCTATCATGTTATTTGGCGTTTCGATGGACTCCAGTAACTCTGATGTGAGATACAAAGTTCTCGGACGCAGCAGAAGCTGGAAATAGTTTTGAACGAAACAACACGTATTAGCGTTGTTCCTGTGATGCATCTAAACGATCCTTACTTATCTAACATGTTATTTGACGTTTGGACGGACTCCAGTAACTCTGATGTGAGATACAAAGTTCTCGGACGCAGCAGAAGCTGGAAATAGTTTTCAACGAAACAACACGTATTAGCGTTGTTCCTGTGATGTATCTAAACGATCCTTACTTATCTAACATGTTATTTGACGTTTGGATGGACTCCAGTAAGTCTGATGTGAGATACAAAGTTTTTGGACGCAGCAGGAGCTGGAAATAGTTTTAAACGAAACAACACGTATTAGCATTGTTCCTGTGCTGTATCTAATCGATCCTTACTTATCTATCATGTTATTTGTCGTTTCGATGGACTCCAGTAACTCTGATGTGAGATACGACGTTTTCGGACGCAGCAGAAGCTGGAAATAGTTTTAAACGAAACAACACGTATTAGCGTTGTTCCTGTGATGTATCTAATCGATCCTTTCTCATCTATTATGTTATTTGACGTTTGGATGGACACCAGTAACTCTGATGTGAGATACGAAGTTCTCGGACGCAGCAGAAGCTGGAAATAGTTTTAAACGAAACAACACGCATTAGCGTTGTTCCTGTGATGTATCTAATCGATCCTTACTCATCTATCATGTTATTTGGCGTTTCGATGGACTCCAGTAACTTTGATGTGAGATACGAAGTTCTCGGACGCAGCTGAAGCTGGAAATAGTTTTAAACGAAACAACACGTATTAGCGTTGTTCCTGTGATGTATCTAATCGATCCTTACTTAGCTACTATGTTATTTGACGTTTCGATGGACTCCAGTAACTCTAATGTGAGATACGAAATTTTCGGACGCAGCAGCAGCTGGAAATAGTTTTAAACGAAACAACACATATTAGCGTTGTTCCTGTGATGTATCTAATCGATCCTTACTCATCTATCATGTTATTTGACGTTTGGACGGACTCCAGTAACTCTGATGTGAGATACAAAGTTCTCGGACGCAGCAGAAGCTGGAAATAGTTTTGAACGAAGCAACACGTATTAGCGTTGTTCCTGTGATGTATCTAAACGATCCTTACTTATCTAACATATTATATGACGTTTGGATGGACTCCAGTAAGTCTGATGTGAGATACAAAGTTTTTGGACGCAGCAGCAGCTGGAAATAGTTTTAAACGAAACAACACGTATTACCGTTGTTCCTGTGCTGTATCTAATCGATCCTTACTTATCTATCATGTTATTTGACGTTTCGATGGACTCCAGTAACTCTGATGTGAGATACGACGTTTTCGGACGCAGCAGAAGCTGGAAATAGTTTTAAACGAAACAACACATATTACCGTTGTTCCTGTGATGTATCTAATCGATCCTTACTCATCTATCATGTTATTTGACGTTTGGACGGACTCCAGTAACTCTGATGTGAGATACAAAGTTCTCGGACACAGCAGAAGCTGGAAATAGTTTTGAACGAAACAACACGTATTAGCGTTGTTCCTGTGATGTATCTAAACGATCCTTACTTATCTAACATGTTATTTGACGTTTGGATGGACTCCAGTAACTCTAATGTGAGATACGAAATTTTCGGACGCAGCAGCAGCTGGAAATAGTTTTAAACGAAACAGCACATATTAGCGTTGTTCCTGTGATGTATCTAATCGATCCTTACTCATCTATCATGTTATTTGACGTTTGGACGGACTCCAGTAACTCTGATGTGAGATACAAAGTTCTCGGACGCAGCAGAAGCTGGAAACAGTTTTGAACGAAACAACACGTATTAGCGTTGTTCCTGTGATGTATCTAAACGATCCTTACTTATCTAACATATTATATGACGTTTGGATGGACTCCAGTAAGTCTGATGTGAGATACAAAGTTTTTGGACGCAGCAGCTGCTGGAAATAGTTTTAAACGACACAACACGTATTAGCGTTGTTCCTGTGCTGTATCTAATCGATCCTTACTTATCTATCATGTTATTTGACGTTTCGATGGACTCCAGTAACTCTGATGTGAGATACGACGTTTTCGGACGCAGCAGAAGCTGGAAATAGTTTTAAACGAAACAACACATATTAGCGTTGTTCCTGTGATGTATCTAATCGATCCTTACTTATCTATCATGTTATTTGACGTTTGGATCGACTGCAGGAACTCTGATGTGATATACGAAGTTCTCGGACGCAGCAGAAGCTGGAAATAGTTTTAAACGAAACAACACGCATTAGCGTTGTTCCTGTGATGTATCTAATCGATCCTTACTCATCTATCGTGTTATTTGGCGTTTCGATGGACTCCAGTAACTCTGATGTGAGATACAAAGTTTACGGACGCAGCAGAAGCTGGAAATAGTTTTAAATGAAACAACACGTATTATCGTTGTTCCTGTGATGTATCTAATCGATCCTTACTCATCTATCATGTTATTTGACGTTTGGATGGACTCCAGTAACCCTGATGTGAGATACGAAATTTTCGGACGCAGCGGAAGCTGGAAATAGTTTTAAACGAAACAACACGCATTAGCGTTGTTCCTGTGATGTATCTAATCGATCCTTACTCATCTATCATGTTATTTGACGTTTGGATGGACTCCAGTAAGTCTGATGTGAGATACAAAGTTTTTGGACGCAGCAGGAGCTGGAAATAGTTTTAAACGAAACAACACGTATTAGCGTTGTTCCTGTGCTGTATCTAATCGATCCTTACTTATCTATCATGTTATTTGACGTTTCGATGGACTCCAGTAACTCTGATGTGAGATACGACGTTTTCGGACGCAGCAGAAGCTG
This sequence comes from Prosopocoilus inquinatus, assembly GCA_036172665.1. Taxonomy (NCBI): domain Eukaryota; kingdom Metazoa; phylum Arthropoda; class Insecta; order Coleoptera; family Lucanidae; genus Prosopocoilus; species Prosopocoilus inquinatus. The sequence goes on from CM069879.1 coordinate 25,031,340, forward strand.
GAAATAGTTTTAAACAAAACAACACGCATTAGCGATGTTCCTGTGATGTATCTAATCGATCCTTACTCATCTATCATGTTATTTTACGTTTGAATGGACTCCAGTAACTCTGATGTGATATACAAAGTTTTTGGACGCAGCAGAAGCTGGAGGTAGTTTTGAACGAAACAACACATATTAGCGTTGTTCATGTGATGTATCTAATCGATCCTTACTTAGCTACTATGTTATTTGACGTTTCGATGGACTCCAGTAACTCTAATGTGAGACACGAAATTTTCGGACGCAGCAGCAGCTGGAAATAGTTTTAAACGAAACAACACATATTAGCGTTGTTCCTGTGATGTATCTAATCGATCCTTACTCATCTATCATGTTATTTGGCGTTTCGATGGACTCCAGTAACTCTGATGTGAGATACAAAGTTCTCGGACGCAGCAGAAGCTGGAAATAGTTTTGAACGAAACAACACGTATTAGCGTTGTTCCTGTGATGTATCTAAACGATCCTTACTTATCTAACATGTTATTTGACGTTTGGATGGACTCCAGTAAGTCTGATGTGAGATACAAAGTTTTTGGACGCAGCAGGAGCTGGAAATAGTTTTAAACGAAACAACACGTATTAGCGTTGTTCCTGTGATGTATCTAAACGATCCTTACTTATCTAACATATTATATGACGTTTGGATGGACACCAGTAACTCTGATGTGAGATACGAAGTTCTCGGACGCAGCAGAAGCTGGAAATAGTTTTAAACGAAACAACACGCATTAGCGTTGTTCCTGTGATGTATCTAATCGATCCTTACTCATCTATCATGTTATTTGGCGTTTCGATGGACTCCAGTAACTTTGACTTGAGATACGAAGTTCTCGGACGTAGCTGAAGCTGGAAATAGTTTTAAACGAAACAACACGTATTAGCGTTGTTCCTGTGATGTATCTAATCGATCCTTACTTAGCTACTATGTTATTTGACGTTTCGATGGACTCCAGTAACTCTAATGTGAGATACGAAATTTTCGGACGCAGCAGCAGCTGGAAATAGTTTTAAACGAAACAACACATATTAGCGTTGTTCCTGTGATGTATCTAATCGATCCTTACTCATCTATCATGTTATTTGACGTTTGGACGGACTCCAGTAACTCTGATGTGAGATACAAAGTTCTCGGACGCAGCAGAAGCTGGAAATAGTTTTGAACGAAGCAACACGTATTAGCGTTGTTCCTGTGATGTATCTAAACGATCCTTACTTATCTAACATATTATATGACGTTTGGATGGACTCCAGTAAGTCTGATGTGAGATACAAAGTTTTTGGACGCAGCAGCAGCTGGAAATAGTTTTAAACGAAACAACACGTATTAGCGTTGTTCCTGTGATGTATCTAATCGATCCTTACTCATCTATCGTGTTATTTGGCGTTTCGATGGACTCCAGTAACTCTGATGTGAGATACGAAGTTCTCGGACGCAGCAGAAGCTGGAAATAGTTTTAAACGAAACAACACGCATTAGCGTTGTTCCTGTGATGTATCTAATCGATCCTTACTCATCTATCATGTTATTTGGCGTTTCGATGGACTCCAGTAACTTTGATGTGAGATACGAAGTTCTCGGACGCAGCAGAAGCTGGAAATAGTTTTGAACGAAACAACACGTATTAGCGTTGTTCCTGTGATGTATCTAATCGATCCTTACTCATCTATCATGTTATTTGACGTTTGGATGGACTCCAGTAAGTCTGATGTGAGATACAAAGTTTTTGGACGCAGCAGGAGCTGGAAATAGTTTTAAACGAAACAACACGTATTAGCGTTGTTCCTGTGCTGTATCTAATCGATCCTTACTTATCTATCATGTTATTTGACGTTTCGATGGACTCCAGTAACTCTGATGTGAGATACGACGTTTTCGGACGCAGCAGAAGCTGGAAATAGTTTTAAACAAAACAACACGCATTAGCGATGTTCCTGTGATGTATCTAATCGATCCTTACTCATCTATCATGTTATTTTAGGTTTGAATGGACTCCAGTAAGTCTGATGTGAGATACAAAGTTTTTGGACGCAGCAGGAGCTGGAAATAGTTTTAAACGAAACAACACGTATTAGCGTTGTTCCTGTGATGTATCTAAACGATCCTTACTTATCTAACATATTATATGACGTTTGGATGGACACCAGTAACTCTGATGTGAGATACGAAGTTCTCGGACGCAGCAGAAGCTGGGAATAGTTTTAAACGAAACAACACGCATTAGCGTTGTTCCTGTGATGTATCTAATCGATCCTTACTCATCTATCATGTTATTTGGCGTTTCGATGGACTCCAGTAACTTTGATTTGAGATACGAAGTTCTCGGACGCAGCTGAAGCTGGAAATAGTTTTAAACGAAACAACACGTATTAGCGTTGTTCCTGTGATGTATCTAATCGATCCTTACTTAGCTACTATGTTATTTGACGTTTCGATGGACTCCAGTAACTCTAATGTGAGATACGAAATTTTCGGACGCAGCAGCAGCTGGAAATAGTTTTAAACGAAACAACACATATTAGCGTTGTTCCTGTGATGTATCTAATCGATCCTTACTCATCTATCATGTTATTTGACGTTTGGACGGACTCCAGTAACTCTGATGTGAGATACAAAGTTCTCGGACGCAGCAGAAGCTGGAAATAGTTTTGAACGAAGCAACACGTATTAGCGTTGTTCCTGTGATGTATCTAAACGATCCTTACTTATCTAACATATTATATGACGTTTGGATGGACTCCAGTAAGTCTGATGTGAGATACAAAGTTTTTGGACGCAGCAGCTGCTGGAAATAGTTTTAAACGACACAACACGTATTAGCGTTGTTCCTGTGCTGTATCTAATCGATCCTTACTTATCTATCATGTTATTTGACGTTTCGATGGACTCCAGTAACTCTGATGTGAGATACGACGTTTTCGGACGCAGCAGAAGCTGGAAATAGTTTTTAACGAAACAACACATATTAGCGTTGTTCCTGTGATGTATCTAATCGATCCTTACTTATCTATCATGTTATTTGACGTTTGGATCGACTGCAGGAACTCTGATGTGATATACGAAGTTCTCGGACGCAGCAGAAGCTGGAAATAGTTTTAAACGAAACAACACGCATTAGCGTTGTTCCTGTGATGTATCTAATCGATCCTTACTCATCTATCGTGTTATTTGGCGTTTCGATGGACTCCAGTAACTCTGATGTGAGATACAAAGTTTACAGACGCAGCAGAAGCTGGAAATAGTTTTAAATGAAACAACACGTATTATCGTTGTTCCTGTGATGTATCTAATCGATCCTTACTCATCTATCATGTTATTTGACGTTTGGATGGACTCCAGTAACCCTGATGTGAGATACGAAATTTTCGGACGCAGCGGAAGCTGGAAATAGTTTTAAACGAAACAACACGCATTAGCGTTGTTCCTGTGATGTATCTAATCGATCCTTACTCATCTATCATGTTATTTGACGTTTGGATGGACTCCAGTAAGTCTGATGTGAGATACAAAGTTTTTGGACGCAGCAGGAGCTGGAAATAGTTTTAAACGAAACAACACGTATTAGCGTTGTTCCTGTGCTGTATCTAATCGATCCTTACTTATCTATCATGTTATTTGACGTTTCGATGGACTCCAGTAACTCTGATGTGAGATACGACGTTTTCGGACGCAGCAGAAGCTGGAAATAGTTTTAAACAAAACAACACGCATTAGCGATGTTCCTGTGATGTATCTAATCGATCCTTACTCATCTATCATGTTATTTTACGTTTGAATGGACTCCAGTAACTCTGATGTGATATACAAAGTTTTTGGACGCAGCAGAAGCTGGAGGTAGTTTTGAACGAAACAACACATATTAGCGTTGTTCATGTGATGTATCTAATCGATCCTTACTTAGCTACTATGTTATTTGACGTTTCGATGGACTCCAGTAACTCTAATGTGAGATACGAAATTTTCGGACGCAGCAGCAGCTGGAAATAGTTTTAAACGAAACAACACATATTAGCGTTGTTCCTGTGATGTATCTAATCGATCCTTACTCATCTATCATGTTATTTGGCGTTTCGATGGACTCCAGTAACTCTGATGTGAGATACAAAGTTCTCGGACGCAGCAGAAGCTGGAAATAGTTTTGAACGAAACAACACGTATTAGCGTTGTCCCTGTGATGTATCTAAACGATCCTTACTTATCTAACATGTTATTTGACGTTTGGATGGACTCCAGTAAGTCTGATGTGAGATACAAAGTTTTTGGACGCAGCAGGAGCTGGAAATAGTTTTAAACGAAACAACACGTATTAGCGTTGTTCCTGTGATGTATCTAAACGATCCTTACTTATCTAACATATTATATGACGTTTGGATGGACACCAGTAACTCTGATGTGAGATACGAAGTTCTCGGACGCAGCAGAAGCTGGAAATAGTTTTAAACGAAACAACACGCATTAGCGTTGTTCCTGTGATGTATCTAAAGGATCCTTACTTATCTAACATGTTATTTGAGGTTTGGATGGACTCCAGTAACTCTAATGTGAGATACGAAATTTTCGGACGCAGCAGCAGCTGGAAATAGTTTTAAACGAAACAACACATATTAGCGTTGTTCCTGTGATGTATCTAATCGATCCTTACTCATCTATCATGTTATTTGACGTTTGGACGGACTCCAGTAACTCTGATGTGAGATACAAAATTCTCGGACGCAGCAGAAGCTGGAAATAGTTTTGAACGAAGCAACACGTATTAGCGTTGTTCCTGTGATGTATCTAAACGATCCTTACTTATCTAACATATTATATGACGTTTGGATGGACTCCAGTAAGTCTGATGTGAGATACAAAGTTTTTGGACGCAGCAGCTGCTGGAAATAGTTTTAAACGACACAACACGTATTAGCGTTGTTCCTGTGCTGTATCTAATCGATCCTTACTTATCTATCATGTTATTTGACGTTTCGATGGACTCCAGTAACTCTGATGTGAGATACGACGTTTTCGGACGCAGCAGAAGCTGGAAATAGTTTTTAACGAAACAACACATATTAGCGTTGTTCCTGTGATGTATCTAATCGATCCTTACTTATCTATCATGTTATTTGACGTTTGGATCGACTGCAGGAACTCTGATGTGATATACGAAGTTCTCGGACGCAGCAGAAGCTGGAAATAGTTTTAAACGAAACAACACGCATTAGCGTTGTTCCTGTGATGTATCTAATCGATCCTTACTCATCTATCGTGTTATTTGGCGTTTCGATGGACTCCAGTAACTCTGATGTGAGATACAAAGTTTACAGACGCAGCAGAAGCTGGAAATAGTTTTAAATGAAACAACACGTATTATCGTTGTTCCTGTGATGTATCTAATCGATCCTTACTCATCTATCATGTTATTTGACGTTTGGATGGACTCCAGTAACCCTGATGTGAGATACGAAATTTTCGGACGCAGCGGAAGCTGGAAATAGTTTTAAACGAAACAACACGCATTAGCGTTGTTCCTGTGATGTATCTAATCGATCCTTACTCATCTATCATGTTATTTGACGTTTGGATGGACTCCAGTAAGTCTGATGTGAGATACAAAGTTTTTGGACGCAGCAGGAGCTGGAAATAGTTTTAAACGAAACAACACGTATTAGCGTTGTTCCTGTGCTGTATCTAATCGATCCTTACTTATCTATCATGTTATTTGACGTTTCGATGGACTCCAGTAACTCTGATGTGAGATACGACGTTTTCGGACGCAGCAGAAGCTGGAAATAGTTTTAAACAAAACAACACGCATTAGCGATGTTCCTGTGATGTATCTAATCGATCCTTACTCATCTATCATGTTATTTTACGTTTGAATGGACTCCAGTAACTCTGATGTGATATACAAAGTTTTTGGACGCAGCAGAAGCTGGAGGTAGTTTTGAACGAAACAACACATATTAGCGTTGTTCATGTGATGTATCTAATCGATCCTTACTTAGCTACTATGTTATTTGACGTTTCGATGGACTCCAGTAACTCTAATGTGAGATACGAAATTTTCGGACGCAGCAGCAGCTGGAAATAGTTTTAAACGAAACAACACATATTAGCGTTGTTCCTGTGATGTATCTAATCGATCCTTACTCATCTATCATGTTATTTGGCGTTTCGATGGACTCCAGTAACTCTGATGTGAGATACAAAGTTCTCGGACGCAGCAGAAGCTGGAAATAGTTTTGAACGAAACAACACGTATTAGCGTTGTCCCTGTGATGTATCTAAACGATCCTTACTTATCTAACATGTTATTTGACGTTTGGATGGACTCCAGTAAGTCTGATGTGAGATACAAAGTTTTTGGACGCAGCAGGAGCTGGAAATAGTTTTAAACGAAACAACACGTATTAGCGTTGTTCCTGTGATGTATCTAAACGATCCTTACTTATCTAACATATTATATGACGTTTGGATGGACACCAGTAACTCTGATGTGAGATACGAAGTTCTCGGACGCAGCAGAAGCTGGAAATAGTTTTAAACGAAACAACACGCATTAGCGTTGTTCCTGTGATGTATCTAAAGGATCCTTACTTATCTAACATGTTATTTGAGGTTTGGATGGACTCCAGTAACTCTAATGTGAGATACGAAATTTTCGGACGCAGCAGCAGCTGGAAATAGTTTTAAACGAAACAACACATATTAGCGTTGTTCCTGTGATGTATCTAATCGATCCTTACTCATCTATCATGTTATTTGACGTTTGGACGGACTCCAGTAACTCTGATGTGAGATACAAAATTCTCGGACGCAGCAGAAGCTGGAAATAGTTTTGAACGAAACAACACGTATTAGCGTTGTTCCTGTGATGTATCTAAACGATCCTTACTTATCTAACATATTATATGACGTTTGGATGGACTCCAGTAAGTCTGATGTGAGATACAAAGTTTTTGGACGCAGCAGCTGCTGGAAATAGTTTTAAACGAAACAAAACGTATTAGCGTTGTTCCTGTGCTGTATCTAATAGATCCTTACTTATCTATCATGTTATTTGACGTTTCGATGGACTCCAGTAACTCTGATGTGAGATACGACGTTTTCGGACGCAGCAGAAGCTGGAAATAGTTTTAAACGAAACAACACATATTAGCGTTGTTCCTGTGATGTATCTAATCGATCCTTACTCATCTATCATGTTATTTGACGTTTGGACGGACTCCAGTAACTCTGATGTGAGATACAAAGTTCTCGGACGCAGCAGAAGCTGGAAATAGTTTTGAACGAAGCAACACGTATTAGCGTTGTTCCTGTGATGTATCTAAACGATCCTTACTTATCTAACATATTATATGACGTTTGGATGGACTCCAGTAAGTCTGATGTGAGATACAAAGTTTTTGGACGCAGCAGCAGCTGGAAATAGTTTTAAACGAAACAACACGTATTAGCGTTGTTCCTGTGATGTATCTAATCGATCCTTACTCATCTATCGTGTTATTTGGCGTTTCGATGGACTCCAGTAACTCTGATGTGAGATACGAAGTTCTCGGACGCAGCAGAAGCTGGAAATAGTTTTAAACGAAACAACACGCATTAGCGTTGTTCCTGTGATGTATCTAATCGATCCTTACTCATCCATCATGTTATTTGGCGTTTCGATGGACTCCAGTAACTTTGATGTGAGATACGAAGTTCTCGGACGCAGCAGAAGCTGGAAATAGTTTTAAACGAAACAACACGCATTAGCGTTGTTCCTGTGATGTATCTAATCGATCCTTACTCATCTATCGTGTTATTAGGCGTTTCGATGGACTCCAGTAACTCTGATGTGAGATACAAAGTTTACGGACGCAGCAGAAGCTGGAAATAGTTTTAAATGAAACAACACGTATTATCGTTGTTCCTGTGATGTATCTAATCGATCCTTACTCATCTATCATGTTATTTGACGTTTGGATGGACTCCAGTAACCCTGATGTGAGATACGAAATTTTCGGACGCAGCGGAAGCTGGAAATAGTTTTAAACGAAACAACACGCATTAGCGTTGTTCCTGTGATGTATCTAATCGATCCTTACTCATCTATCATGTTATTTGACGTTTGGATGGACTCCAGTAAGTCTGATGTGAGATACAAAGTTTTTGGACGCAGCAGGAGCTGGAAATAGTTTTAAACGAAACAACACGTATTAGCGTTGTTCCTGTGCTGTATCTAATCGATCCTTACTTATCTATCATGTTATTTGACGTTTCGATGGACTCCAGTAACTCTGATGTGAGATACGACGTTTTCGGACGCAGCAGAAGCTGGAAATAGTTTTAAACAAAACAACACGCATTAGCGATGTTCCTGTGATGTATCTAATAGATCCTTACTCATCTATCATGTTATTTTAGGTTTGAATGGACTCCAGTAAGTCTGATGTGAGATACAAAGTTTTTGGACGCAGCAGGAGCTGGAAATAGTTTTAAACGAAACAACACGTATTAGCGTTGTTCCTGTGATGTATCTAAACGATCCTTACTTATCTAACATATTATATGACGTTTGGATGGACACCAGTAACTCTGATGTGAGATACGAAGTTCTCGGACGCAGCAGAAGCTGGAAATAGTTTTAAACGAAACAACACGCATTAGCGTTGTTCCTGTGATGTATCTAATCGATCCTTACTCATCTATCATGTTATTTGGCGTTTCGATGGACTCCAGTAACTTTGATTTGAGATACGAAGTTCTCGGACGCAGCTGAAGCTGGAAATAGTTTTAAACGAAACAACACGTATTAGCGTTGTTCCTGTGATGTATCTAATCGATCCTTACTTAGCTACTATGTTATTTGACGTTTCGATGGACTCCAGTAACTCTAATGTGAGATACGAAATTTTCGGACGCAGCAGCAGCTGGAAATAGTTTTAAACGAAACAACACATATTAGCGTTGTTCCTGTGATGTATCTAATCGATCCTTACTCATCTATCATGTTATTTGACGTTTGGACGGACTCCAGTAACTCTGATGTGAGATACAAAGTTCTCGGACGCAGCAGAAGCTGGAAATAGTTTTGAACGAAGCAACACGTATTAGCGTTGTTCCTGTGATGTATCTAAACGATCCTTACTTATCTAACATATTATATGACGTTTGGATGGACTCCAGTAAGTCTGATGTGAGATACAAAGTTTTTGGACGCAGCAGCTGCTGGAAATAGTTTTAAACGACACAACACGTATTAGCGTTGTTCCTGTGCTGTATCTAATCGATCCTTACTTATCTATCATGTTATTTGACGTTTCGATGGACTCCAGTAACTCTGATGTGAGATACGACGTTTTCGGACGCAGCAGAAGCTGGAAATAGTTTTTAACGAAACAACACATATTAGCGTTGTTCCTGTGATGTATCTAATCGATCCTTACTTATCTATCATGTTATTTGACGTTTGGATCGACTGCAGGAACTCTGATGTGATATACGAAGTTCTCGGACGCAGCAGAAGCTGGAAATAGTTTTAAACGAAACAACACGCATTAGCGTTGTTCCTGTGATGTATCTAATCGATCCTTACTCATCTATCGTGTTATTTGGCGTTTCGATGGACTCCAGTAACTCTGATGTGAGATACAAAGTTTACAGACGCAGCAGAAGCTGGAAATAGTTTTAAATGAAACAACACGTATTATCGTTGTTCCTGTGATGTATCTAATCGATCCTTACTCATCTATCATGTTATTTGACGTTTGGATGGACTCCAGTAACCCTGATGTGAGATACGAAATTTTCGGACGCAGCGGAAGCTGGAAATAGTTTTAAACGAAACAACACGCATTAGCGTTGTTCCTGTGATGTATCTAATCGATCCTTACTCATCTATCATGTTATTTGACGTTTGGATGGACTCCAGTAAGTCTGATGTGAGATACAAAGTTTTTGGACGCAGCAGGAGCTGGAAATAGTTTTAAACGAAACAACACGTATTAGCGTTGTTCCTGTGCTGTATCTAATCGATCCTTACTTATCTATCATGTTATTTGACGTTTCGATGGACTCCAGTAACTCTGATGTGAGATACGACGTTTTCGGACGCAGCAGAAGCTGGAAATAGTTTTAAACAAAACAACACGCATTAGCGATGTTCCTGTGATGTATCTAATCGATCCTTACTCATCTATCATGTTATTTTACGTTTGAATGGACTCCAGTAACTCTGATGTGATATACAAAGTTTTTGGACGCAGCAGAAGCTGGAGGTAGTTTTGAACGAAACAACACATATTAGCGTTGTTCATGTGATGTATCTAATCGATCCTTACTTAGCTACTATGTTATTTGACGTTTCGATGGACTCCAGTAACTCTAATGTGAGATACGAAATTTTCGGACGCAGCAGCAGCTGGAAATAGTTTTAAACGAAACAACACATATTAGCGTTGTTCCTGTGATGTATCTAATCGATCCTTACTCATCTATCATGTTATTTGGCGTTTCGATGGACTCCAGTAACTCTGATGTGAGATACAAAGTTCTCGGACGCAGCAGAAGCTGGAAATAGTTTTGAACGAAACAACACGTATTAGCGTTGTTCCTGTGATGTATCTAAACGATCCTTACTTATCTAACATGTTATTTGACGTTTGGATGGACTCCAGTAAGTCTGATGTGAGATACAAAGTTTTTGGACGCAGCAGGAGCTGGAAATAGTTTTAAACGAAACAACACGTATTAGCGTTGTTCCTGTGATGTATCTAAACGATCCTTACTTATCTAACATATTATATGACGTTTGGATGGACACCAGTAACTCTGATGTGAGATACGAAGTTCTCGGACGCAGCAGAAGCTGGAAATAGTTTTAAACGAAACAACACGCATTAGCGTTGTTCCTGTGATGTATCTAAAGGATCCTTACTTATCTAACATGTTATTTGAGGTTTGGATGGACTCCAGTAACTCTAATGTGAGATACGAAATTTTCGGACGCAGCAGCAGCTGGAAATAGTTTTAAACGAAACAACACATATTAGCGTTGTTCCTGTGATGTATCTAATCGATCCTTACTCATCTATCATGTTATTTGACGTTTGGACGGACTCCAGTAACTCTGATGTGAGATACAAAATTCTCGGACGCAGCAGAAGCTGGAAATAGTTTTGAACGAAACAACACGTATTAGCGTTGTTCCTGTGATGTATCTAAACGATCCTTACTTATCTAACATATTATATGACGTTTGGATGGACTCCAGTAAGTCTGATGTGAGATACAAAGTTTTTGGACGCAGCAGCTGCTGGAAATAGTTTTAAACGAAACAAAACGTATTAGCGTTGTTCCTGTGCTGTATCTAATAGATCCTTACTTATCTATCATGTTATTTGACGTTTCGATGGACTCCAGTAACTCTGATGTGAGATACGACGTTTTCGGACGCAGCAGAAGCTGGAAATAGTTTTTAACGAAACAACACATATTAGCGTTGTTCCTGTGATGTATCTAATCGATCCTTACTTATGTATCATGTTATTTGACGTTTGGATCGACTGCAGGAACTCTGATGTGATATACGAAGTTCTCGGACGCAGCAGAAGCTGGAAATAGTTTTAAACGAAACAACACGCATTAGCGTTGTTCCTGTGATGTATCTAATCGATCCTTACTCATCTATCATGTTATTTGACGTTTGGATGGACTCTAGTAAGTCTGATGTGAGATACAAAGTTTTTGGACGCAGCAGGAGCTGGAAATAGTTTTAAACGAAACAACACGTATTAACGTTGTTCCTGTGCTGTATCTAATCGATCCTTACTTATCTATCATGTTATTTGACGTTTCGATGGACTCCAGTAACTCTGATGTGAGATACGACGTTTTCGGACGCAGCAGAAGCTGGAAATAGTTTTAAACAAAACAACACGCATTAGCGATGTTCCTGTGATGTATCTAATCGATCCTTACTCATCTATCACGTTATTTTACGTTTGAATGGACTCCAGTAACTCTGATGTGATATACAAAGTTTTTGGAAGCAGCAGAAGCTGGAGGTAGTTTTGAACGAAACAACACATATTAGCGTTGTTCCTGTGATGTTATCTATCATGTTATTTGACGTTTCGATGGACTCCAGTAACTCTGATGTGAGATACGACGTTTTCGGACGCAGCAGAAGCTGGAAATAGTTTTAAACGAAACAACACGCATTAGCGATGTTCCTGTGAAGTATCTAATCGATCCTTACTCATCTATCATGTTATTTTACGTTTGGATGGACTCCAGTAACTCTGATGTGAGATACAAAGTTTTTGGACGCAGCAGAAGCTGGAAATAGTTTTGAACGAAACAACACATATTAGTGTTGTTCCTGTGATGTATCTAATCGATCCTTACTCATCTATCATGTTATTTGACGTTTGGACGGACTCCAGTAACTCTGATGTGAGATACAAAGTTCTCGGACGCAGCAGAAGCTGGAAATAGTTTTGAACGAAACAACACGTATTAGCGTTGTTCCTGTGATGTATCTAAACGATCCTTACTTACCTAACATGTTATTTGACGTTTGGATGGACTCCAGTAAGTCTGATGTGAGATACAAAGTTTTTGGACGCAGCAGGAGCTGGAAATAGTTTTAAACGAAACAACACTTATTAGCGTTGTTCCTGTGCTGTATCTAATCGATCCTTACTTATCTATCATGTTATTTGTCGTTTCGATGGACTCCAGTAACTCTGATGTGAGATACGACGTTTTCGGACGCAGCAGAAGCTGGAAATAGTTTTAAACGAAACAACACGTATTAGCGTTGTTCCTGTGATGTATCTAATCGATCCTTTCTCATCTATTATGTTATTTGACGTTTGGATGGACACCAGTAACTCTGATGTGAGATACGAAGTTCTCGGACGCAGCTGAAGCTGGAAATAGTTTTAAACGAAACAACACGTATTAGCGTTGTTCCTGTGATGTATCTAATCGATCCTTACTTAGCTACTATGTTATTTAACGTTTCGATGGACTCCAGTAACTCAAATGTGAGATACGAAATTTTCGGACGCAGCAGCAGCTGGAAATAGTTTTAAACGAAACAACACATATTAGCGTTGTTCCTGTGATGTATCTAATCGATCCTTACTAATCTCTCATGTTATTTGACGTTTGGACGGACTCCAGTAACTCTGATGTGAGATACAAAGTTCTCGGACGCAGCAGAAGCTGGAAATAGTTTTGAACGAAACAACACGTATTAGCGTTGTTCCTGTGATGTATCTAAAGGATCCTTACTTATCTAACATGTTATTTGAGGTTTGGATGGACTCCAGTAACTCTAATGTGAGATACGAAATTTTCGGACGCAGCAGCAGCTGGAAATAGTTTTAAACGAAACAACACATATTAGCGTTGTTCCTGTGATGTATCTAATCGATCCTTACTCATCTATCATGTTATTTGACGTTTGGACGGACTCCAGTAACTCTGATGTGAGATACGACGTTTTCGGACGCAGCAGCTGCTGGAAATAGTTTTAAACGAAACAAAACGTATTAGCGTTGTTCCTGTGCTGTATCTAATCGATCCTTACTTATCTATCATGTTATTTGACGTTTCGATGGACTCCAGTAACTCTGATGTGAGATACGACGTTTTCGGACGCAGCAGAAGCTGGAAATAGTTTTTAACGAAACAACACATATTAGCGTTGTTCCTGTGATGTATCTAATCGATCCTTACTTATGTATCATGTTATTTGACGTTTGGATCGACTGCAGGAACTCTGATGTGATATACGAAGTTCTCGGACGCAGCAGAAGCTGGAAATAGTTTTAAACGAAACAACACGCATTAGCGTTGTTCCTGTGATGTATCTAATCGATCCTTACTCATCTATCATGTTATTTGACGTTTGGATGGACTCTAGTAAGTCTGATGTGAGATACAAAGTTTTTGGACGCAGCAGGAGCTGGAAATAGTTTTAAACGAAACAACACGTATTAGCGTTGTTCCTGTGCTGTATCTAATCGATCCTTACATATCTATCATGTTATTTGACGTTTGGATGGACTCCAGTAACTCTGATGTGAGATACGACGTTTTCGGACGCAGCAGAAGCTGGAAATAGTTTTAAACAAAACAACACGCATTAGCGATGTTCCTGTGATGTATCTAATCGATCCTTACTCATCTATCACGTTATTTTACGTTTGAATGGACTCCAGTAACTCTGATGTGATATACAAAGTTTTTGGAAGCAGCAGAAGCTGGAGGTAGTTTTGAACGAAACAACACATATTAGCGTTGTTCCTGTGATGTATCTAATCGATCCTTACTTAGCTACTATGTTATTTGACGTTTCGATGGACTCCAGTAACTCTAATGTGAGATACGAAATTTTCGGACGCAGCAGCAGCTGGAAATAGTTTTAAACGAAACAACACATATTAGCGTTGTTCCTGTGATGTATCTAATCGATCCTTACTCATCTATCATGTTATTTGGCGTTTCGATGGACTCCAGTAAGTCTGATGTGAGATAAAAAGTTCTCGGACGCAGCAGAAGCTGGAAATAGTTTTGAACGAAACAACACGTATTAGCGTTGTTCCTGTGATGTATCTAAACGATCCTTACTTATCTAACATGTTATTTGACGTTTGGATGGACTCCAGTAAGTCTGATGTGAGATACAAAGTTTTTGGACGCAGCAGGAGCTGGAAATAGTTTTAAACGAAACAACACGTATTAGCGTTGTTCCTGTGCTGTATCTAATCGATCCTTACTTATCTATCATGTTATTTGACGTTTCGATGGACTCCAGTAACTCTGATGTGAGATACGACGTTTTCGGACGCAGCAGAAGCTGGAAATAGTTTTAAACGAAACAACACGCATTAGCGATGTTCCTGTGAAGTATCTAATCGATCCTTACTCATCTATCATGTTATTTTACGTTTGGATGGACTCCAGTAACTCTGATGTGAGATACAAAGTTTTTGGACGCAGCAGAAGCTGGAAATAGTTTTGAACGAAACAACACATATTAGCGTTGTTCCTGTGATGTATCTAATCGATCCTTACTCATCTATCATGTTATTTGACGTTTGGACGGACTCCAGTAACTCTGATGTGAGATACAAAGTTCTCGCACGCAGCAGAAGCTGGAAATAGTTTTGAACGAAACAACACGTATTAGCGTTGTTCCTGTGATGTATCTAAACGATCCTTACTTACCTAACATGTTATTTGACGTTTGGATGGACTCCAGTAAGTCTGATGTGAGATACAAAGTTTTTGGACGCAGCAGGAGCTGGAAATAGTTTTAAACGAAACAACAGGTATTAGCGTTGTTCCTGTGCTGTATCTAATCGATCCTTACTTATCTATCATGTTATTTGTCGTTTCGATGGACTCCAGTAACTCTGATGTGAGATACGACGTTTTCGGACGCAGCAGAAGCTGGAAATAGTTTTAAACGAAACAACACGTATTAGCGTTGTTCCTGTGATGTATCTAATCGATCCTTTCTCATCTATTATGTTATTTGACGTTTGGATGGACACCAGTAACTCTGATGTGAGATACGAAGTTCTCGGACGCAGCAGAAGCTGGAAATAGTTTTAAACGAAACAACACGCATTAGCGTTGTTCCTGTGATGTATCTAATCGATCCTTACTCATCTATCATTTTATTTGACGTTTGGATGGACTCCAGTAACCCTGATGTGAGAAACGAAATTTTCGGACGCAGCGGAAGCTGGAAATAGTTTTAAACGAAACAACACGCATTAGCGTTGTTCCTGTGATGTATCTAATCGATCCTTACTCATCTATCATGTTATTTGTCGTTTCGATGGACTCTAGTAATTCTGATGTGAGATACGAAGTTTTTGGACGCAGCAGGAGCTGGAAATAGTTTTGAACGAAACAACACGTATTAGCGTTGTTCCTGTGATGTATCTAAACGATCCTTACTTATCTAACTTGTTATTTGACGTTTGGATGGACTCCAGTAAGTCTGATGTGAGATACAAAGTTTTTGGACGCAGCAGGAGCTGGAAATAGTTTTAAACGAAACAACACGTATTAGCGTTGTTCCTGTGCTGTATCTAATCGATCCTTACTTATCTATCATGTTATTTGACGTTTCGATGGACTCCAGTAACTCTGATGTGAGATACGACGTTTTCGGACGCAGCAGAAGCTGGAAATAGTTTTAAACAAAACAACACGCATTAGCGATGTTCCTGTGATGTATCTAAACGATCCTTACTTATCTAACTTGTTATTTGACGTTTGGATGGACTCCAGTAAGTCTGATGTGAGATACAAAGTTTTTGGACGCAGCAGGAGCTGGAAATAGTTTTAAACGAAACAACACGTATTAGCGTTGTTCCTGTGAAGTATCTAATCGATCCTTACTCATCTATCATGTTATTTTACGTTTGGATGGACTCCAGTAACTCTGATGTGAGATACAAAGTTTTTGGACGCAGCAGAAGCTGGAAATAGTTTTGAACGAAACAACACATATTAGCGTTGTTCCTGTGATGTATCTAATCGATCCTTACTCATCTATCATGTTATTTGACGTTTGGACGGACTCCAGTAACTCTGATGTGAGATACAAAGTTCTCGCACGCAGCAGAAGCTGGAAATAGTTTTGAACGAAACAACACGTATTAGCGTTGTTCCTGTGATGTATCTAAACGATCCTTACTTACCTAACATGTTATTTGACGTTTGGATGGACTCCAGTAAGTCTGATGTGAGATACAAAGTTTTTGGACGCAGCAGGAGCTGGAAATAGTTTTAAACGAAACAACACGTATTAGCGTTGTTCCTGTGCTGTATCTAATCGATCCTTACTTATCTATCATGTTATTTGTCGTTTCGATGGACTCCAGTAACTCTGATGTGAGATACGACGTTTTCGGACGCAGCAGAAGCTGGAAATAGTTTTAAACGAAGCAACACGTATTAGCGTTGTTCCTGTGATGTATCTAATCGATCCTTTCTCATCTATTATGTTATTTGACGTTTGGATGGACACCAGTAACTCTGATGTGAGATACGAAGTTCTCGGACGCAGCAGAAGCTGGAAATAGTTTTAAACGAAACAACACGCATTAGCGTTGTTCCTGTGATGTATCTAATCGATCCTTACTCATCTATCATGTTATTTGGCGTTTCGATGGACTCCAGTAACTTTGATGTGAGATACGAAGTTCTCGGACGCAGCTGAAGCTGGAAATAGTTTTAAACGAAACAACACGTATTAGCGTTGTTCCTGTGATGTATCTAATCGATCCTTACTTAGCTACTATGTTATTTAACGTTTCGATGGACTCCAGTAACTCTAATGTGAGATACGAAATTTTCGGACGCAGCAGCAGCTGGAAATAGTTTTAAACGAAACAACACATATTAGCGTTGTTCCTGTGATGTATCTAATCGATCCTTACTCATCTCTCATGTTATTTGACGTTTGGACGGACTCCAGTAACTCTGATGTGAGATACAAAGTTCTCGGACGCAGCAGAAGCTGGAAATAGTTTTGAACGAAACAACACGTATTAGCGTTGTTCCTGTGATGTATCTAAAGGATCCTTACTTATCTAACATGTTATTTGAGGTTTGGATGGACTCCAGTAACTCTAATGTGAGATACGAAATTTTCGGACGTAGCAGCAGCTGGAAATAGTTTTAAACGAAACAACACATATTAGCGTTGTTCCTGTGATGTATCTAATCGATCCTTACTCATCTATCATGTTATTTGACGTTTGGACGGACTCCAGTAACTCTGATGTGAGATACAAAGTTCTCGGACGCAGCAGAAGCTGGAAATAGTTTTGAACGAAACAACACGTATTAGCGTTGTTCCTGTGATGTATCTAAACGATCCTTACTTATCTAACATATTATATGACTTTTGGATGGACTCCAGTAAGTCTGATGTGAGATACAAAGTTTTTGGACGCAGCAGCTGCTGGAAATAGTTTTAAACGAAACAACACGTATTAGCGTTGTTCCTGTGCTGTATCTAATCGATCCTTACTTATCTATCATGTTATTTGACGTTTCGATGGACTCCAGTAACTCTGATGTGAGATACGACGTTTTCGGACGCAGCAGAAGCTGGAAATAGTTTTTAACGAAACAACACATATTAGCGTTGTTCCTGTGATGTATCTAATCGATCCTTACTTATCTATCATGTTATTTGACGTTTGGATGGACTCCAGTAACTCTGATGTGAGATACAAAGTTCTCGGACGCAGCAGAAGCTGGAAATAGTTTTAAACGAAACAACACGCATTAGCGTTGTTCCTGTGATGTATCTAATCGATCCTTACTCATCTATCATGTTATTTGGCGTTTCGATGGACTCCAGTAACTCTGATGTGAGATACAAAGTTTACGGACGCAGCAGAAGCTGGAAATAGTTTTAAACGAAACAACACGTATTAGCGTTGTTCATGTGATGTATCTAATCGATCCTTACTCATCTATCATTTTATTTGACGTTTGGATGGACTCCAGTAACCCTGATGTGAGAAACGAAATTTTCGGACGCAGCGGAAGCTGGAAATAGTTTTAAACGAAACAACACGCATTAGCGTTGTTCCTGTGATGTATCTAATCGATCCTTACTCATCTATCATGTTATTTGTCGTTTCGATGGACTCTAGTAATTCTGATGTGAGATACGAAGTTTTTGGACGCAGCAGGAGCTGGAAATAGTTTTGAACGAAACAACACGTATTAGCGTTGTTCCTGTGATGTATCTAAACGATCCTTACTTATCTAACTTGTTATTTGACGTTTGGGTGGACTCCAGTATGTCTGATGTGAGATACAAAGTTTTTTGACGCAGCAGGAGCTGGAAATAGTTTTAAACGAAACAACACGTATTAGCGTTGTTCCTGTGCTGTATCTAATCGATCCTTACTTATCTATCATGTTATTTGACGTTTCGATGGACTCCAGTAACTCTGATGTGAGATACGACGTTTTCGGACGCAGCAGAAGCTGGAAATAGTTTTAAACAAAACAACACGCATTAGCGATGTTCCTGTGATGTATCTAATCGATCCTTACTCATCTATCATGTTATTTGACGTTTGGACGGACTCCAGTAACTCTGATGTGAGATACAAAGTTCTCGGACGCAGCAGAAGCTGGAAATAGTTTTGAACGAAACAACACGTATTAGCGTTGTTCCTGTGATGTATCTAAACGATCCTTACTTATCTAACATATTATATGACTTTTGGATGGACTCCAGTAAGTCTGATGTGAGATACAAAGTTTTTGGACGCAGCAGCTGCTGGAAATAGTTTTAAACGAAACAACACGTATTAGCGTTGTTCCTGTGCTGTATCTAATCGATCCTTACTTATCTATCATGTTATTTGACGTTTCGATGGACTCCAGTAACTCTGATGTGAGATACGACGTTTTCGGACGCAGCAGAAGCTGGAAATAGTTTTTAACGAAACAACACATATTAGCGTTGTTCCTGTGATGTATCTAATCGATCCTTACTTATCTATCATGTTATTTGACGTTTGGATGGACTCCAGTAACTCTGATGTGAGATACAAAGTTCTCGGACGCAGCAGAAGCTGGAAATAGTTTTAAACGAAACAACACGCATTAGCGTTGTTCCTGTGATGTATCTAATCGATCCTTACTCATCTATCATGTTATTTGGCGTTTCGATGGACTCCAGTAACTCTGATGTGAGATACAAAGTTTACGGACGCAGCAGAAGCTGGAAATAGTTTTAAACGAAACAACACGTATTAGCGTTGTTCATGTGATGTATCTAATCGATCCTTACTCATCTATCATTTTATTTGACGTTTGGATGGACTCCAGTAACCCTGATGTGAGAAACGAAATTTTCGGACGCAGCGGAAGCTGGAAATAGTTTTAAACGAAACAACACGCATTAGCGTTGTTCCTGTGATGTATCTAATCGATCCTTACTCATCTATCATGTTATTTGTCGTTTCGATGGACTCTAGTAATTCTGATGTGAGATACGAAGTTTTTGGACGCAGCAGGAGCTGGAAATAGTTTTGAACGAAACAACACGTATTAGCGTTGTTCCTGTGATGTATCTAAACGATCCTTACTTATCTAACTTGTTATTTGACGTTTGGGTGGACTCCAGTATGTCTGATGTGAGATACAAAGTTTTTTGACGCAGCAGGAGCTGGAAATAGTTTTAAACGAAACAACACGTATTAGCGTTGTTCCTGTGCTGTATCTAATCGATCCTTACTTATCTATCATGTTATTTGACGTTTCGATGGACTCCAGTAACTCTGATGTGAGATACGACGTTTTCGGACGCAGCAGAAGCTGGAAATAGTTTTAAACAAAACAACACGCATTAGCGATGTTCCTGTGATGTATCTAATCGATCCTTACTCATCTATCATGTTATTTTACGTTTGAATGGACTCCAGTAACTCTGATGTGATACAATGTTTTTGGACGCAGCAGAAGCTGGAGGTAGTTTTGAACGAAACAACACATATTAGCGTTGTTCCTGTGATGTATCTAATCGATCCTTACTTAGCTACTATGTTATTTGACGTTTCGATGGACTCCAGTAACTCTAATGTGAGATACGAAATTTTCGGACGCAGCAGCAGCTGGAAATAGTTTTAAACGAAACAACACCTATTAGCGTTGTTCCTGTGATGTATCTAATCGATCCTTACTCATCTATCATGTTATTTGGCGTTTCGATGGACTCCAGTAACTCTGATGTGAGATACAAAGTTCTCGGACGCAGCAGAAGCTGGAAATAGTTTAGAACGAAACAACACGTATTAGCGTTGTTCCTGTGATGTATCTAAACGATCCTTACTTATCTAACATGTTATTTGACGTTTGGATGGACTCCAGTAAGTCTGATGTGAGATACAAAATTTTTGGACGCAGCAGGAGCTGGAAATAGTTTTAAACGAAACAACACGTATTAGCGTTGTTCCTGTGCTGTATCTAATCGATCCTTACTTATCTATCATGTTATTTGACGTTTCGATGGACTCCAGTAACTTTGATGTGAGATACGACGTTTTCGGACGCAGCAGAATCTGGAAATAGTTTTAAACGAAACAACACGCATTAGCGATGTTCCTGTGAAGTATCTAATCGATCCTTACTCACATATCATCTTATTTTACGTTTGGATGGACTCCAGTAACTCTGATGTGAGATACAAAGTTTTTGGACGCAGCAGAAGCTGGAAATAGTTTTGAACGAAACAACACGTATTAGCGTTGTTCCTGTGATGTATCTAATCGATCCTTACTCATCTATCATGTTATTTGACGTTTGGACGGACTCCAGTAACTCTGATGTGAGATACAAAGTTCTCGGACGCAGCAGAAGCTGGAAATAGTTTTGAACGAAACAACACGTATTAGCGTTGTTCCTGTGATGTATCTAAACGATCCTCACTTATCTAACATGTTATTTGACGTTTGGATGGACTCCAGTAAGTCTGATGTGAGATACAAAGTTTTTGGACGCAGCAGGAGCTGGAAATAGTTTTAAACGAAACAACACGTATTAGCGTTGTTCCTGTGCTGTATCTAATCGATCCTTACTTATCTATCATGTTATATGTCGTTTCGATGGACTCCAGTAACTCTGATGTGAGATACGACGTTTTCGGACGCAGCAGAAGCTGGAAATAGTTTTAAACGAAACAACACGTATTAGCGTTGTTCCTGTGATGTATCTAATCGATCCTTTCTCATCTATTATGTTATTTGACGTTTGGATGGACACCAGTAACTCTGATGTGAGATACGAAGTTCTCGGACGCAGCAGAAGCTGGAAATAGTTTTAAACGAAACAACACGCATTAGCGTTGTTCCTGTGATGTATCTAATCGATCCTTACTCATCTATCATGTTATTTGGCGTTTCGATGGACTCCAGTAACTTTGATGTGAGATACGAAGTTCTCGGACGCAGCTGAAGCTGGAAATAGTTTTAAACGAAACAACACGTATTAGCGTTGTTCCTGTGATGTATCTAATCGATCCTTACTTAGCTACTATGTTATTTGACGTTTCGATGGACTCCAGTAACTCTAATGTGAGATACGAAATTTTCGGACGCAGCAGCAGCTGGAAATAGTTTTAAACGAAACAACACATATTAGCGTTGTTCCTGTGATGTATCTAATCGATCCTTACTCATCTCTCATGTTATTTGACGTTTGGACGGACTCCAGTAACTCTGATGTGAGATACAAATTTCTCGGACGCAGCAGAAGCTGGAAATAGTTTTGAACGAAACAACACGTATTAGCGTTGTTCCTGTGATGTATCTAAACGATCCTTATTTATCTAACATGTTATTTGACGTTTGGATGGACTCCAGTAAGTCTGATGTGAGATACAAAGTTTTTGGACGCAGCAGGAGCTGGAAATAGTTTTAAACGAAACAACACGTATTAGCGTTGTTCCTGTACTGTATCTAATCGATCCTTACTTATCTATCATGTTATTTGACGTTTCGATGGACTCCAGTAACTCTGATGTGAGATACGACGTTTTCGGACGCAGCAGAAGCTGGAAATAGTTTTAAACGAAACAACACGCATTAGCGATGTTCCTGTGATGTATCTAATCGATCCTTACTCATCTATCATGTTATTTTAAGTTTGGATGGACTCCAGTAACTCTGATGTGAGATACAAAGTTTTTGGACGCAGCAGAAGCTGGAAATAGTTTTGAACGATACAACACGTATTAGCGTTGTTCCTGTGATGTATCTAATCGATCCTTACTTAGCTACTATGTTATTTGACGTTTCGATGGACTCCAGTAACTCTAATGTGAGATACGAAATTTTCGGACGCAGCAGCAGCTGGAAATAGTTTTAAACGAAATAACACATATTAGCGTTGTTCCTGTGATGTATCTAATCGATCCTTTCTCATCTATCATGTTATTTGACGTTTGGACGGACTCCAGTAACTCTGATGTGAGATAGAAAGTTCTCGGACGCAGCAGAAGCTGGAAACAGTTTTGAACGAAACAACACGTATTAGCGTTGTTCCTGTGATGTATCTAAACGATCCTTACTTATCTAACATATTATATGACGTTTGGATGGACTCCAGTAAGTCTGATGTGAGATACAAAGTTTTTTGACGCAGCAGCAGCTGGAAATAGTTTTAAACGAAACAACACGTATTTGCGTTGTTCCTGTGCTGTATCTAATCGATCCTTACTTATCTATCATGTTATTTGACGTTTCGATGGACTCCAGTAACTCTGATGTGAGATACGACGTTTTCGGACGCAGCAGAAGCTGGAAATAGTTTTAAACGAAACAACACATATTAGCGTTGTTCCTGTGATGTATCTAATCGATCCTTACTCATCTATCATGTTATTTGACGTTTGGACGGACTCCAGTAACTCTGATGTGAGATGCAAAGTTCTCGGACACAGCAGAAGCTGGAAATAGTTTTGAACGAAACAACACGTGTTAGCGTTGTTCCTGTGATGTATCTAAACGATCCTTACTTATCTAACATGTTATTTGGCGTTTCGATGGACTCCAGTAACTTTGATGTGAGATACGAAGTTCTCGGACGCAGCTGAAGCTGGAAATAGTTTTGAACGAAACAACACGTATTAGCGTTGTTCCTGTGATGTATCTAATCGATCCTTACTTAGCTACTATGTTATTTGACGTTTCGATGGACTCCAGTAACTCTAATGTGAGATACGAAATTTTCGGACGCAGCAGCAGCTTTAAATAGTTTTAAACGAAACAACACATATTAGCGTTGTTCCTGTGATGTATCTAATCGATCCTTACTCATCTATCATGTTATTTGACGTTTGGACGGACTCCAGTAACTCTGATGTGAGATACAAAGTTCTCGGACACAGCAGAAGCTGGAAATAGTTTTGAACGAAACAACACGTATTAGCGTTGTTCCTGTGATGTATCTAAACGATCCTTACTTATCTAACATGTTATTTGACGTTTGGATGGACTCCAGTAAGTCTGATGTGAGATACAAAGTTTTTGGACGCAGCAGGAGCTGGAAATAGTTTTAAACGAAGCAACACGTATTAGCGTTGTTCCTGTGCTGTATCTAATCGATCCTTACTTATCTATCATGTTATTTGACGTTTCGATGGACTCCAGTAACTCTGATGTGAGATACGAAGTTCTCGGACGCAGCAGAAGCTGGAAATAGTTTTAAACGAAGCAACACGTATAAGCGTTGTTCCTGTGCTGTATCTAATCGATCCTTACTTATCTATCATGTTATTTGAAGTTTCGATGGACTCCAGTAACTCTGATGTGAGATACGACGTTTTCGGACGCAGCAGAAGCTGGAAATAGTTTTAAACGAAACAACACGTATTAGCGTTGTTCCTGTGATGTATCTAATCGATCCTTACTTATCTATCATGTTATTTGGCGTTTCGATGGACTCCAGTAACTTTGATGTGAGATACGAAGTTCTCGGACGCAGCAGAAGCTGGAAATAGTTTTAAACGAAACAACACGCATTAGCGTTGTTCCTGTGATGTATCTAATCGATCCTTACTCATCTATCATGTTATTTGGCGTTTCGATGGACTCCAGTAACTTTGATGTGAGATACGAAGTTCTCGGACGCAGCTGAAGCTGGAAATAGTTTTAAACGAAACAACACGTATTAGCGTTGTTCCTGTGATGTATCTAATCGATCCTTACTTAGCTACTATGTTATTTGACGTTTCGATGGACTCCAGTAACTCTAATGTGAGATACGAAATTTTCGGACGCAGCAGCAGCTGGAAATAGTTTTAAACGAAACAACACATATTAGCGTTGTTCCTGTGATGTATCTAATCGATCCTTACTCATCTCTCATGTTATTTGACGTTTGGACGGACTCCAGTAACTCTGATGTGAGATACAAATTTCTCGGACGCAGCAGAAGCTGGAAATAGTTTTGAACGAAACAACACGTATTAGCGTTGTTCCTGTGATGTATCTAAACGATCCTCACTTATCTAACATGTTATTTGACGTTTGGATGGACTCCAGTAAGTCTGATGTGAGATACAAAGTTTTTGGACGCAGCAGGAGCTGGAAATAGTTTTAAACGAAACAACACGTATTAGCGTTGTTCCTGTACTGTATCTAATCGATCCTTACTTATCTATCATGTTATTTGACGTTTCGATGGACTCCAGTAACTCTGATGTGAGATACGACGTTTTCGGACGCAGCAGAAGCTGGAAATAGTTTTAAACGAAACAACACGCATTAGCGATGTTCCTGTGATGTATCTAATCGATCCTTACTCATCTATCATGTTATTTTACGTTTGGATGGACTCCAGTAACTCTGATGTGAGATACAAAGTTTTTGGACGCAGCAGAAGCTGGAAATAGTTTTGAACGATACAACACGTATTAGCGTTGTTCCTGTGATGTATCTAATCGATCCTTACTTAGCTACTATGTTATTTGACGTTTCGATGGACTCCAGTAACTCTAATGTGAGATACGAAATTTTCGGACGCAGCAGCAGCTGGAAATAGTTTTAAACGAAATAACACATATTAGCGTTGTTCCTGTGATGTATCTAATCGATCCTTTCTCATCTATCATGTTATTTGACGTTTGGACGGACTCCAGTAACTCTGATGTGAGATAGAAAGTTCTCGGACGCAGCAGAAGCTGGAAACAGTTTTGAACGAAACAACACGTATTAGCGTTGTTCCTGTGATGTATCTAAACGATCCTTACTTATCTAACATATTATATGACGTTTGGATGGACTCCAGTAAGTCTGATGTGAGATACAAAGTTTTTTGACGCAGCAGCAGCTGGAAATAGTTTTAAACGAAACAACACGTATTTGCGTTGTTCCTGTGCTGTATCTAATCGATCCTTACTTATCTATCATGTTATTTGACGTTTCGATGGACTCCAGTAACTCTGATGTGAGATACGACGTTTTCGGACGCAGCAGAAGCTGGAAATAGTTTTAAACGAAACAACACATACTAGCGTTGTTCCTGTGATGTATCTAATCGATCCTTACTCATCTATCATGTTATTTGACGTTTGGACGGACTCCAGTAACTCTGATGTGAGATGCAAAGTTCTCGGACACAGCAGAAGCTGGAAATAGTTTTGAACGAAACAACACGTATTAGCGTTGTTCCTGTGATGTATCTAAACGATCCTTACTTATCTAACATGTTATTTGGCGTTTCGATGGACTCCAGTAACTTTGATGTGAGATACGAAGTTCTCGGACGCAGCTGAAGCTGGAAATAGTTTTGAACGAAACAACACGTATTAGCGTTGTTCCTGTGATGTATCTAATCGATCCTTACTTAGCTACTATGTTATTTGACGTTTCGATGGACTCCAGTAACTCTAATGTGAGATACGAAATTTTCGGACGCAGCAGCAGCTTTAAATAGTTTTAAACGAAACAACACATATTAGCGTTGTTCCTGTGATGTATCTAATCGATCCTTACTCATCTATCATGTTATTTGACGTTTGGACGGACTCCAGTAACTCTGATGTGAGATACAAAGTTCTCGGACACAGCAGAAGCTGGAAATAGTTTTGAACGAAACAACACGTATTAGCGTTGTTCCTGTGATGTATCTAAACGATCCTTACTTATCTAACATGTTATTTGACGTTTGGATGGACTCCAGTAAGTCTGATGTGAGATACAAAGTTTTTGGACGCAGCAGGAGCTGGAAATAGTTTTAAACGAAGCAACACGTATTAGCGTTGTTCCTGTGCTGTATCTAATCGATCCTTACTTATCTATCATGTTATTTGACGTTTCGATGGACTCCAGTAACTCTGATGTGAGATACGAAGTTCTCGGACGCAGCAGAAGCTGGAAATAGTTTTAAACGAAGCAACACGTATAAGCGTTGTTCCTGTGCTGTATCTAATCGATCCTTACTTATCTATCATGTTATTTGAAGTTTCGATGGACTCCAGTAACTCTGATGTGAGATACGACGTTTTCGGACGCAGCAGAAGCTGGAAATAGTTTTAAACGAAACAACACGTATTAGCGTTGTTCCTGTGATGTATCTAATCGATCCTTACTTATCTATCATGTTATTTGACGTTTGGATGGACTCCAGTAACTCTGATGTGAGATACGAAGTTCTCGGACGCAGCAGAAGCTGGAAATAGTTTTAAACGAAACAACACGCATTAGCGTTGTTCCTGTGATGTATCTAATCGATCCTTATTCATCTATCATTTTATTTGGCGTTTCGATGGACTCCAGTAACTTTGATGTGAGATACGAAGTTCTCGGACGCAGCAGAAGCTGGAAATAGTTTTAAACGAAACAACACGTATTAGCGTTGTTCCTGTGATGTATCTAAACGATCCTTACTTATCTAACATGTTATTTGGCGTTTCGATGGACTCCAGTAACTTTGATGTGAGATACGAAGTTCTCGGACGCAGCTGAAGCTGGAAATAGTTTTGAACGAAACAACACGTATTAGCGTTGTTCCTGTGATGTATCTAATCGATCCTTACTTAGCTACTATGTTATTTGACGTTTCGATGGACTCCAGTAACTCTAATGTGAGATACGAAATTTTCGGACTCAGCAGCAGCTGGAAATAGTTTTGAACGAAACAACACGTATTAGCGTTGTTCCTGTGATGTATCTAATCGATCCTTACTCATCTATCAAGTTATTTGACGTTTGGATGGACTCAAGTAACTCTGATGTGAGATACAAAGTTTACGGACGCAGCAGAAGCTGGAAATAGTTCTAAAGGAAACAACACGCATTAGCGTTGTTCCTGTGATGTATCTAATCGATCCTTACTCATCTATCATGTTATTTGGCGTTTCGATAGACTCCAGTAACTTTGATGTGAGATACGAAATTTCCGGACGCAGCAGAAGCTGGAAATAGTTCTTAAGGAAACAACACGCATTAGCGTTGTTCCTGTGATGTATCTAATCGATCCTTACTCATCTATCATGTTATTTGGCGTTTCGATAGACTCCAGTAACTTTGATGTGAGATACGAAGTTCTCGGACGCAGCTGAAGCTAGAAATAGTTTTAAAGGAAACAACACGCATTGGCGTTGTTCCTGTGATTTATCTAATCAATCCTTACTCATCTATCATGTTATTTGGCGTTTCGATGGACTCTAGTAACTTTGATGTGAGATACGATGTTCTCGGATGCAGCTGAAGCTAGAAATAGTTTTAAACGAAACAACACGCATTAGCGTTGTTCCTGTGATGTATCTAATCGATCCTTACTTATCTATCATGTTATTTGACGTTTGGATGGACTCCAGTAACCCTGATGTGAGATACGAAATTTTCGGACGTAGCGGAAGCTGGAAATAGTTTTAAAGGAAACAACACGCATTAGCGTTGTTCCTGTGATGTATCTAATCGATCCTTAATTATCTACTATATTATTTGGCGTTTCGATGGACTCTAGTAACTTTGATGTGAGATACGAAGTTCTCGGACGCAGCTGAAGCTAGAAATAGTTTTAAACGAAACAACACGCATTAGCGTTGTTCCTGTGATGTATCTAATCGATCCTTACTTATCTATCATGTTATTTGACGTTTGGATGGACTCCAGTAACCCTGATATGAGATACGAAATTTTCGGACGTAGCGGAAGCTGGAAATAGTTTTAAAGGAAACAACACGCATTAGCGTTGTTCCTGTGATGTATCTAATCGATCCTTACTTATCTACTATATTATTTGACGTTTCGATGGACTCCAGTAACTATGATGTGAGGTACGAAATTTCCGGACGCAGCAGAAGCTGGAAATAGTTTAAAAGGAAACAACACGCATTAGCGTTGTTCCTGTGATGTATCTAAACGATCCTTACTTATCTAACATGTTATTTGACGTTTGGATGGACTCCAGTAAGTCTGATGTGAGATACAAAGTTTTTGGACGCAGCAGCTGCTGGAAATAGTTTTAAACGAAACAACACGTATTAGCGTTGTTCCTGTGCTGTATCTAATCGATCCTTACTTATCTATCATGTTATTTGACGTTTCGATGGACTCCAGTAACTCTGATGTGAGATACGACGTTTTCGGACGCAGCAGAAGCTGGAAATTTTTTAACGAAACAACACATATTAGCGTTGTTCCTGTGATATATCTAATCGATCCTTACTTATCTATCATGTTATTTGACGTTTGGATGGACTCCAGTAACTCTGATGTGAGATACGAAGTTCTCGGACGCAGCAGAAGCTGGAAATAGTTTTAAACGAAACAACACGCATTAGCGTTGTTCCTGTGATGTATCTAATCGATCCTTACTCATCTATCATTTTATTTGGCGTTTCGATGGACTCCAGTAACTTTGATGTGAGATACGAAGTTCTCGGACGCAGCTGAAGCTGGAAATAGTTTTGAACGA
The DNA here is from genome assembly GCA_036172665.1 of Prosopocoilus inquinatus. NCBI lineage: Eukaryota > Metazoa > Arthropoda > Insecta > Coleoptera > Lucanidae > Prosopocoilus > Prosopocoilus inquinatus. The sequence goes on from CM069879.1 coordinate 25,060,837, forward strand.
AACAACACGTATTAGCGTTGTTCCTGTGATGTATCTAATCGATCCTTACTTAGCTACTATGTTATTTGACGTTTCGATGGACTCCAGTAACTCTAATGTGAGATACGAAATTTTCGGACTCAGCAGCAGCTGGAAATAGTTTTGAACGAAACAACACGTATTAGCGTTGTTCCTGTGATGTATCTAATCGATCCTTACTCATCTATCAAGTTATTTGACGTTTGGATGGACTCAAGTAACTCTGATGTGAGATACAAAGTTTACGGACGCAGCAGAAGCTGGAAATAGTTCTAAAGGAAACAACACGCATTAGCGTTGTTCCTGTGATGTATCTAATCGATCCTTACTCATCTATCATGTTATTTGGCGTTTCGATAGACTCCAGTAACTTTGATGTGAGATACGAAATTTCCGGACGCAGCAGAAGCTGGAAATTGTTCTAAAGGAAACAACACGCATTAGCGTTGTTCCTGTGATGTATCTAATCGATCCTTACTCATCTATCATGTTATTTGGCGTTTCGATAGACTCCAGTAACTTTGATGTGAGATACGAAGTTCTCGGACGCAGCTGAAGCTAGAAATAGTTTTAAAGGAAACAACACGCATTAGCGTTGTTCCTGTGATTTATCTAATCAATCCTTACTCATCTATCATGTTATTTGTCGTTTCGATGGACTCTAGTAACTTTGATGTGAGATACGATGTTCTCGGACGCAGCTGAAGCTAGAAATAGTTTTAAACGAAACAACACGCATTAGCGTTGTTCCTGTGATGTATCTAATCGATCCTTACTTATCTATCATGTTATTTGACGTTTGGATGGACTCCAGTAACCCTGATGTGAGATACGAAATTTTCGGACGTAGCGGAAGCTGGAAATAGTTTCAAAGGAAACAACACGCATTAGCGTTGTTCCTGTGATGTATCTAATCGATCCTTAATTATCTACTATATTATTTGGCGTTTCGATGGACTCTAGTAACTTTGATGTGAGATACGAAGTTCTCGGACGCAGCTGAAGCTAGAAATAGTTTTAAACGAAACAACACGCATTAGCGTTGTTCCTGTGATGTATCTAATCGATCCTTACTTATCTATCATGTTATTTGACGTTTGGATGGACACCAGTAACCCTGATATGAGATACGAAATTTTCGGACGTAGCGGAAGCTGGAAATAGTTTTAAAGGAAACAACACGCATTAGCGTTGTTCCTGTGATGTATCTAATCGATCCTTACTTATCTACTATATTATTTGACGTTTCGATGGACTCCAGTAACTATGATGTGAGGTACGAAATTTCCGGACGCAGCAGAAGCTGGAAATAGTTTAAAAGGAAACAACACGCATTAGCGTTGTTCCTGTGATGTATCTAAACGATCCTTACTTATCTAACATGTTATTTGACGTTTGGATGGACTCCAGTAAGTCTGATGTGAGATACAAAGTTTTTGGACGCAGCAGCTGCTGGAAATAGTTTTAAACGAAACAACACGTATTAGCGTTGTTCCTGTGCTGTATCTAATCGATCCTTACTTATCTATCATGTTATTTGACGTTTCGATGGACTCCAGTAACTCTGATGTGAGATACGACGTTTTCGGACGCAGCAGAAGCTGGAAATAGTTTTTAACGAAACAACACATATTAGCGTTGTTCCTGTGATATATCTAATCGATCCTTACTTATCTATCATGTTATTTGACGTTTGGATGGACTCCAGTAACTCTGATGTGAGATACGAAGTTCTCGGACGCAGCAGAAGCTGGAAATAGTTTTAAACGAAACAACACGCATTAGCGTTGTTCCTGTGATGTATCTAATCGATCCTTACTCATCTATCATGTTATTTGGCGTTTCGATGGACTCCAGTAACTCTGATGTGAGATACAAAGTTTACGGACGCAGCAGAAGCTGGAAATAGTTTTGAACGAAACAACACGTATTGGCGTTGTTCCTGTGATGTATCTAATCGATCCTTACTTAGCTACTATGTTATTTGACGTTTCGATGGACTCCAGTAACTCTAATGTGAGATACGAAATTTTCGGACGCAGCAGCAGCTGGAAATAGTTTTAAACGAAACAACACATATTAGCGTTGTTCCTGTGACGTATCTAATCGATCCTTACTCATCTATCATGTTATTTGACGTTTGGACGGACTCCAGTAACTCTGATGTGAGATACAAAGTTCTCGGACACAGCAGAAGCTGGAAATAGTTTTGAACGAAACAACACGTATTAGCGTTGTTCCTGTGATGTATCTAAACGATCCTTACTTATCTAACATGTTATTTGACGTTTGGATGGACTCCAGTAAGTCTGATGTGAGATGCAAAGTTTTTGGACGCAGCAGGAGCTGGAAATAGTTTTAAACGAAGCAACACGTATTAGCGTTGTTCCTGTGCTGTATCTAATCGATCCTTACTTATCTATCATGTTATTTGACGTTTCGATGGACTCCAGTAACTCTGATGTGAGATACGACGTTTTCGGACGCAGCAGAAGCTGGAAATAGTTTTAAACGAAACAACACGTATTAGCGTTGTTCCTGTGATGTATCTAATCGATCCTTACTTATCTATCATGTTATTTGACGTTTGGATGGACTCCAGTAACTCTGATGTGAGATACGAATTTCTCGGACGCAGCAGAAGCTGGAAATAGTTTTAAACGAAACAACACGCATTAGCGTTGTTCCTGTGATGTATCTAATCGATCCTTACTCATCTATCATTTTATTTGGCGTTTCGATGGACTCCAGTAACTTTGATGTGAGATACGAAGTTCTCGGACGCAGCAGAAGCTGGAAATAGTTTTAAACGAAACAACACGCATTAGCGTTGTTCCTGTGATGTATCTAATCGATCCTTACTCATCTATCATTTTATTTGGCGTTTCGATTGACTCCAGTAACTTTGATGTGAGATACGAAGTTCTCGGACGCAGCTGAAGCTGGAAATAGTTTTGAACGAAACAACACGTATTAGCGTTGTTCCTGTGATGTATCTAATCGATCCTTACTTAGCTACTATGTTATTTGACGTTTCGATGGACTCCAGTAACTCTAATGTGAGATACGAAATTTTCGGACGCAGCAGCAGCTGGAAATAGTTTTAAACGAAACAACACATATTAGCGTTGTTCCTGTGATGTATCTAATCGATCCTTACTCATCTATCATGTTATTTGACGTTTGGACGGACTCCAGTACCTCTGATGTGAGATACAAAGTTCTCGGACACAGCAGAAGCTGGAAATAGTTTTGAACGAAACAACACGTATTAGCGTTGTTCCTGTGATCTATCTAAACGATCCTTACTTATCTAACATGTTATTTGACGTTTGGATGGACTCCAGTAAGTCTGATGTGAGATACAAAGTTTTTGGACGCAGCAGGAGCTGGAAATAGTATTAAACGAAGCAACACGTATTAGCGTTGTTCCTGTGCTGTATCTAATCGATCCTTACTTATCTATCATGTTATTTGACGTTTCGATGGACTCCAGTAACTCTGATGTGAGATACGAAGTTCTCGGACGCAGCAGAAGCTGGAAATAGTTTTAAACGAAACAACACGCATTAGCGTTGTTCCTGTGATGTATCTAATCGATCCTTACTCATCTATCATTTTATTTGGCGTTTCGATGGACTCCAGTAACTTTGATGTGAGATACGAAGTTCTCGGACGCAGCTGAAGCTGGAAATAGTTTTAAACGAAACAACACACATTAGCGTTGTTCCTGTGATGTATCTAATCGATCCTTACTCATCTATCATGTTATTTGACGTTTCGATGGACTCCAGTAACTTTGATGTGAGATACGAAGTTCTCGGACGCAGCTGAAGCTAGAAATAGTTTTAAACGAAACAACACGCATTAGCGTTGTTCATGTGATGTATCTAATCGATCCTTACTCATCTATCATGTAACTTGGCGTTTCGATGGACTCCAGTAACTTTGATGTGAGATACGAAGTTCTCGGACGCAGCTGAAGCTAGAAATAGTTTTAAACGAAACAACACGTATTAGCGTTGTTCCTGTGATGTATCTAATCGATCCTTACTCATCTATCAAGTTATTTGACGTTTGGATGGACTCAAGTAACTCTGATGTGAGATACAAAGTTTACGGACTCAGCAGAAGCTGGAAATAGTTTTGAACGAAACAACACGTATTAGCGTTGTTCCTGTGATGTATCTAATCGGTCCTTACTTATCTACTATGTTATTTGACGTTTCGATGGACTCCAGTAACTATGATGTGAGATACGAAATTTCCGGACGCAGCAGAAGCTGGAAATAGTTTTAAAGGAAACAACACGCATTAGCGTTGTTCCTGTGATGTATCTAATCGATCCTTACTCATCTATCATGTTATTTGGCGTTTCGATAGACTCCAGTAACTTTGATGTGAGATACGAAGTTCTCGGACGCAGCTGAAGCTAGAAATAGTTTTAAAGGAAACAACACGCATTAGCGTTGTTCCTGTGATTTATCTAATCAATCCTTACTCATCTATCATGTTATTTGGCGTTTGGATGGACTCCAGTAACCCTGATGTGAGATACGAAATTTTCGGACGTAGCCGAAGCTGGAAATAGTTTTAAAGGAAACAACACGCATTAGCGTTGTTCCTGTGATGTATCTAATCGATCCTTACTTATCTACTATATTATTTGACGTTTCGATGGACTCCAGTAACTATGATGTGAGGTACGAAATTTCCGGACGCAGCAGAAGCTGGAAATAGTTTAAAAGAAAACAACACGCATTAGCGTTGTTCCTGTGATGTATCTAAACGATCCTTACTTATCTAACATGTTATTTGACGTTTGGATGGACTCCAGTAAGTCTGATGTGAGATACAAAGTTTTTGGACGCAGCAGGAGCTGGAAATAGTTTTAAACGAAACAACACGTATTAGCGTTGTTCCTGTGCTGTATCTAATCGATCCTTACTTATCTATCATGTTATTTGACGTTTCGATGGACTCCAGTAACTCTGATGTGAGATACGACGTTTTCGGACGCAGCAGAAGCTGGAAATAGTTTTAAACAAAACAACACGCATTAGCGATGTTCCTGTGATGTATCTAATCGATCATTACTCATCTATCATGTTATTTTACGTTTGAATGGACTCCAGTAACTCTGATGTGAGATACAAAGTTTTTGGACGCAGCAGAAGCTGGAGGTAGTTTTGAACGAAACAACACGTATTAGCGTTGTTCCTGTGATGTATCTAATCGATCCTTACTTAGCTACTATGTTATTTGACGTTTCGATGGACTCCAGAAACTCTAATGTGAGATACGAAATTTTCGGACGCAGCAGCAGCTGGAAATAGTTTTAAACGAAACAACACATATTAGCGTTGTTCCTGTGATGTATCTAATCGATCCTTACTCATCTATCATGTTATTTGACATTTGGACGGACTCCAGTAACTCTGATGTGAGATAAAAAGTTCTCGGACGCAGCAGAAACTGGAAATAGTTTTGAACGAAACAACACGTATTAGCGTTGTTCCTGTGATGTATCTAAACGATCCTTACTTATCTAACATGTTATTTGACGTTTGGATGGACTCCAGTAACTCTGATGTGAGATACGACGTTCTCGGACGCAGCTGAAGCTGGAAATAGTTTTAAACGAAACAACACGCATTAGCGTTGTTCCTGTGATGTATCTAATCGATCCTTACTCATCTATCATGTTATTTGACGCTTCGATGGACTCCAGTAACTTTGATGTGAGATACGAAGTTCTCGGACGCAGCTGAAGCTAGAAATAGTTTTAAACGAAACAACACGTATTAGCGTTGTTCCTGTGATGTATCTAATCGATCCTTACTCATCTATCATGTTATTTGGCGTTTCGATAGACTCCAGTAACTTTGATGTGAGATACGAAATTTCCGGACGCAGCAGAAGCTGGAAATTGTTCTAAAGGAAACAACACGCATTAGCGTTGTTCCTGTGATGTATCTAATCGATCCTTACTCATCTATCATGTTATTTGGCGTTTCGATAGACTCCAGTAACTTTGATGTGAGATACGAAGTTCTCGGACGCAGCTGAAGCTGGAAATAGTTTTAAACGAAACAACACGCATTAGCGTTGTTCCTGTGATGTATCTAATCGATCCTTACTCATCTATCATGTTATTTGACGCTTCGATGGACTCCAGTAACTTTGATGTGAGATACGAAGTTCTCGGACGCAGCTGAAGCTAGAAATAGTTTTAAAGGAAACAACACGCATTAGCGTTGTTCCTGTGATTTATCTAATCAATCCTTACTCATCTATCATGTTATTTGGCGTTTCGATGGACTCTAGTAACTTTGATGTGAGATACGATGTTCTCGGACGCAGCTGAAGCTAGAAATAGTTTTAAACGAAACAACACGCATTAGCGTTGTTCCTGTGATGTATCTAATCGATCCTTACTTATCTATCATGTTATTTGACGTTTGGATGGACTCCAGTAACCCTGATGTGAGATACGAAATTTTCGGACGTAGCGGAAGCTGGAAATAGTTTTAAAGGAAACAACACGCATTAGCGTTGTTCCTGTGATGTATCTAATCGATCCTTAATTATCTACTATATTATTTGGCGTTTCGATGGACTCTAGTAACTTTGATGTGAGATACGAAGTTCTCGGACGCAGCTGAAGCTAGAAATAGTTTTAAACGAAACAACACGCATTAGCGTTGTTCCTGTGATGTATCTAATCGATCCTTACTTATCTATCATGTTATTTGACGTTTGGATGGACACCAGTAACCCTGATATGAGATACGAAATTTTCGGACGTAGCGGAAGCTGGAAATAGTTTTAAAGGAAACAACACGCATTAGCGTTGTTCCTGTGATGTATCTAATCGATCCATACTTATCTACTATATTATTTGACGTTTCGATGGACTCCAGTAACTATGATGTGAGGTACGAAATTTCCGGACGCAGGAGAAGCTGGAAATAGTTTAAAAGGAAACAACACGCATTAGCGTTGTTCCTGTGATGTATCTAAACGATCCTTACTTATCTAACATGTTATTTGACGTTTGGATGGACTCCAGTAAGTCTGATGTGAGATACAAAATTTTTGGACGCAGCAGCTGCTGGAAATAGTTTTAAACGAAACAACACGTATTAGCGTTGTTCCTGTGCTGTATCTAATCGATCCTTACTTATCTATCATGTTATTTGACGTTTCGATGGACTCCAGTAACTCTGATGTGAGATACGACGTTTTCGGACGCAGCAGAAGCTGGAAATAGTTTTTAACGAAACAACACATATTAGCGTTGTTCCTGTGATATATCTAATCGATCCTTACTTATCTATCATGTTATTTGACGTTTGGATGGACTCCAGTAACTCTGATGTGAGATACGAAGTTCTCGGACGCAGCAGAAGCTGGAAATAGTTTTAAACGAAACAACACGCATTAGCGTTGTTCCTGTGATGTATCTAATCGATCCTTACTCATCTATCATGTTATTTGGCGTTTCGATGGACTCCAGTAACTCTGATGTGAGATACAAAGTTTACGGACGCAGCAGAAGCTGGAAATAGTTTTGAACGAAACAACACGTATTGGCGTTGTTCCTGTGATGTATCTAATCGATCCTTACTTAGCTACTATGTTATTTGACGTTTCGATGGACTCCAGTAACTCTAATGTGAGATACGAAATTTTCGGACGCAGCAGCAGCTGGAAATAGTTTTAAACGAAACAACACATATTAGCGTTGTTCCTGTGATGTATCTAATCGATCCTTACTCATCTATCATGTTATTTGACGTTTGGACGGACTCCAGTAACTCTGATGTGAGATACAAAGTTCTCGGACACAGCAGAAGCTGGAAATAGTTTTGAACGAAACAACACGTATTAGCGTTGTTCCTGTGATGTATCTAAACGATCCTTACTTATCTAACATGTTATTTGACGTTTGGATGGACTCCAGTAAGTCTGATGTGAGATGCAAAGTTTTTGGACGCAGCAGGAGCTGGAAATAGTTTTAAACGAAGCAACACGTATTAGCGTTGTTCCTGTGCTGTATCTAATCGATCCTTACTTATCTATCATGTTATTTGACGTTTCGATGGACTCCAGTAACTCTGATGTGAGATACGACGTTTTCGGACGCAGCAGAAGCTGGAAATAGTTTTAAACGAAACAACACGTATTAGCGTTGTTCCTGTGATGTATCTAATCGATCCTTACTTATCTATCATGTTATTTGACGTTTGGATGGACTCCAGTAACTCTGATGTGAGATACGAAGTTCTCGGACGCAGCAGAAGCTGGAAATAGTTTTAAACGAAACAACACGCATTAGCGTTGTTCCTGTGATGTATCTAATCGATCCTTACTCATCTATCATTTTATTTGGCGTTTCGATGGACTCCAGTAACTTTGATGTGAGATACGAAGTTCTCGGACGCAGCAGAAGCTGGAAATAGTTTTAAACGAAACAACACGCATTAGCGTTGTTCCTGTGATGTATCTAATCGATCCTTACTCATCTATCATTTTATTTGGCGTTTCGATGGACTCCAGTAACTTTGATGTGAGATACGAAGTTCTCGGACGCAGCTGAAGCTGGAAATAGTTTTGAACGAAACAACACGTATTAGCGTTGTTCCTGTGATGTATCTAATCGATCCTTACTTAGCTACTATGTTATTTGACGTTTCGATGGACTCCAGTAACTCTAATGTGAGATACGAAATTTTCGGACGCAGCAGCAGCTGGAAATAGTTTTAAACGAAACAACACATATTAGCGTTGTTCCTGTGATGTATCTAATCGATCCTTACTCATCTATCATGTTATTTGACGTTTGGACGGACTCCAGTACCTCTGATGTGAGATACAAAGTTCTCGGACACAGCAGAAGCTGGAAATAGTTTTGAACGAAACAACACGTATTAGCGTTGTTCCTGTGATCTATCTAAACGATCCTTACTTATCTAACATGTTATTTGACGTTTGGATGGACTCCAGTAAGTCTGATGTGAGATACAAATTTTTTGGACGCAGCAGGAGCTGGAAATAGTATTAAACGAAGCAACACGTATTAGCGTTGTTCCTGTGCTGTATCTAATCGATCCTTACTTATCTATCATGTTATTTGACGTTTCGATGGACTCCAGTAACTCTGATGTGAGATACGAAGTTCTCGGACGCAGCAGAAGCTGGAAATAGTTTTAAACGAAACAACACGCATTAGCGTTGTTCCTGTGATGTATCTAATCGATCCTTACTCATCTATCATTTTATTTGGCGTTTCGATGGACTCCAGTAACTTTGATGTGAGATACGAAGTTCTCGGACGCAGCTGAAGCTGGAAATAGTTTTAAACGAAACAACACACATTAGCGTTGTTCCTGTGATGTATCTAATCGATCCTTACTCATCTATCATGTTATTTGACGTTTCGATGGACTCCAGTAACTTTGATGTGAGATACGAAGTTCTCGGACGCAGCTGAAGCTAGAAATAGTTTTAAACGAAACAACACGCATTAGCGTTGTTCATGTGATGTATCTAATCGATCCTTACTCATCTATCATGTAACTTTTCGTTTCGATGGACTCCAGTAACTTTGATGTGAGATACGAAGTTCTCGGACGCAGCTGAAGCTAGAAATAGTTTTAAACGAAACAACACGTATTAGCGTTGTTCCTGTGATGTATCTAATCGATCCTTACTCATCTATCAAGTTATTTGACGTTTGGATGGACTCAAGTAACTCTGATGTGAGATACAAAGTTTACGGACTCAGCAGAAGCTGGAAATAGTTTTGAACGAAACAACACGTATTAGCGTTGTTCCTGTGATGTATCTAATCGGTCCTTACTTATCTACTATGTTATTTGACGTTTCGATGGACTCCAGTAACTATGATATGAGATACGAAATTTCCGGACGCAGCAGAAGCTGGAAATAGTTTTAAAGGAAACAACACGCATTAGCGTTGTTCCTGTGATGTATCTAATCGATCCTTACTCATCTATCATGTTATTTGGCGTTTCGATAGACTCCAGTAACTTTGATGTGAGATACGAAGTTCTCGGACGCAGCTGAAGCTAGAAATAGTTTTAAAGGAAACAACACGCATTAGCGTTGTTCCTGTGATTTATCTAATCAATCCTTACTCATCTATCATGTTATTTGGCGTTTCGATGGACTCCAGTAACTTTGATGTGAGATACGAAATTCTCGGACGCAGCTGAAGCTAGAAATAGTTTTAAACGAAACAACACGCATTAGCGTTGTTCCTGTGATGTATCTAATCGATCCTTACTTATCTATCATGTTATTTGACGTTTGGATGGACTCCAGTAACCCTGATGTGAGATACGAAATTTTCGGACGTAGCCGAAGCTGGAAATAGTTTTAAAGGAAACAACACGCATTAGCGTTGTTCCTGTGATGTATCTAATCGATCCTTACTTATCTACTATATTATTTGACGTTTCGATGGACTCCAGTAACTATGATGTGAGGTACGAAATTTCCGGACGCAGCAGAAGCTGGAAATAGTTTAAAAGAAAACAACACGCATTAGCGTTGTTCCTGTGATGTATCTAAACGATCCTTACTTATCTAACATGTTATTTGACGTTTGGATGGACTCCAGTAAGTCTGATGTGAGATACAAAGTTTTTGGACGCAGCAGGAGCTGGAAATAGTTTTAAACGAAACAACACGTATTAGCGTTGTTCCTGTGCTGTATCTAATCGATCCTTACTTATCTATCATGTTATTTGACGTTTCGATGGACTCCAGTAACTCTGATGTGAGATACGACGTTTTCGGACGCAGCAGAAGCTGGAAATAGTTTTAAACAAAACAACACGCATTAGCGATGTTCCTGTGATGTATCTAATCGATCATTACTCATCTATCATGTTATTTTACGTTTGAATGGACTCCAGTAACTCTGATGTGAGATACAAAGTTTTTGGACGCAGCAGAAGCTGGAGGTAGTTTTGAACGAAACAACACGTATTAGCGTTGTTCCTGTGATGTATCTAATCGATCCTTACTTAGCTACTATGTTATTTGACGTTTCGATGGACTCCAGAAACTCTAATGTGAGATACGAAATTTTCGGACGCAGCAGCAGCTGGAAATAGTTTTAAACGAAACAACACATATTAGCGTTGTTCCTGTGATGTATCTAATCGATCCTTTCTCATCTATCATGTTATTTGACGTTTGGACGGACTCCAGTAACTCTGATGTGAGATAAAAAGTTCTCGGACGCAGCAGAAACTGGAAATAGTTTTGAACGAAACAACACGTATTAGCGTTGTTCCTGTGATGTATCTAAACGATCCTTACTTATCTAACATGTTATTTGACGTTTGGATGGACTCCAGTAACTCTGATGTGAGATACGACGTTCTCGGACGCAGCTGAAGCTGGAAATAGTTTTAAACGAAACAACACGCATTAGCGTTGTTCCTGTGATGTATCTAATCGATCCTTACTCATCTATCATGTTATTTAACGCTTCGATGGAATCCAGTAACTTTGATGTGAGATACGAAGTTCTCGGACGCAGCTGAAGCTAGAAATAGTTTTAAACGAAACAACACGTATTAGCGTTGTTCCTGTGATGTATCTAATCGATCCTTACTCATCTATCAAGTTATTTGACGTTTGGATGGACTCCAGTAACTCTGATGTGAGAAACAAAGTTTACGGACGCAGCAGAAGCTGGAAATAGTTTTGAACGAAACAACACGTATTAGCGTTGTTCCTGTGATGTATCTAATCGATCCTTACTTATCTACTATGTTATTTGGCGTTTCGATGGACTCCAGTAACTTTGATGTGAGTTACAAAGTTCTCGGACGCAGCTGAAGCTAGAAATAGTTTTAAAGGAAACAACACGCATTAGCGTTGTTCCTGTGATGTATCTAATCGATCCTTACTCATCTATCATGTTATTTGGCGTTTCGATAGACTCCAGTAACTTTGATGTGAGATACGAAGTTCTCGGACGCAGCTGAAGCTAGAAATAGTTTTAAACGAAACAACACATATTAGCGTTGTTCCTGTGATGTATCTAATCGATCCTTACTCATCTATCATGTTATTTGACGTTTGGACGGACTCCAGTAACTCTGATGTGAGAAACAAAGTTCTCGGACGCAGCAGATGCTGGAAATAGTTTTGAACGAAACAACACGTATTAGCGTTGTTCCTGTGATGTATCTAATCGATCCTTACTTAGCTACTATGTTATTTGACGTTTCGATGGACTCCAGTAACTCTAATGTGAGATACGAAATTTTCGGACGCAGCAGCAGCTGGAAATAGTTTTAAACGAAACAACACATATTAGCGTTGTTCCTGTGATGTATCTAATCGATCCTTACTCATCTATCATGTTATTTGACGTTTGGACGGACTCCAGTCACTCTGATGTGAGAAACAAAGTTCTCGGACGCAGCAGAAGCTGGAAATAGTTTTGAACGAAACAACACGTATTAGCGTTGTTCCTGTGATGTATCTAATCGATCCTTACTCATCTATCATGTTATTTGACGTTTGGACGGACTCCAGTAACTCTGATGTGAGATACAAAGTTCTCGGACGCAGCAGAAGCTGGAAATAGTTTTGAACGAAACAACACGTATTAGCGTTGTTCCTGTGATGTATCTAAACGATCCTTACTTATCTATCATGTTATTTGACGTTTCGATGGACTCCAGTAACTCTGATGTGAGATACGACGTTTTCGGACGCAGCAGAAGCTGGAAATAGTTTTAAACAAAACAACACGCATTAGCGATGTTCCTGTGATGTATCTAATCGATCCTCACTCATCTATCATGTTATTTTACGTTTGAATGGACTCCAGTAACTCTGATGTGAGATACAAAGTTTTTGGACGCAGCAGAAGCTGGAGGTAGTTTTGAACGAAACAACACGTATTAGCGTTGTTCCTGTGATGTATCTAATCGATCCTTACTTAGCTACTATGTTATTTGACGTTTCGATGGACTCCAGTAACTCTAATGTGAGATACGAAATTTTCGGACGCAGCAGCAGCTGGAAATAGTTTTAAACGAAACAACACATATTAGCGTTGTTCCTGTGATGTATCTAATCGATCCTTACTCATCTATCATGTTATTTGACGTTTGGACGGACTCCAGTAACTCTGATGTGAGATACAAAGTTCTCGGACGCAGCAGAAACTGGAAATAGTTTTGAACGAAACAACACGTATTAGCGTTGTTCCTGTGATGTATCTAAACGATCCTTACTTATCTAACATGTTATTTGACGTTTGGATGGACTCCAGTAAGTCTGATGTGAGATACAAAGTTTTTGGACGCAGCAGGAGCTGGAAATAGTTTTAAACGAAACAACACGTATTAGCGTTGTTCCTGTGCTGTATCTAATCGATCCTTACTTATCTATCATGTTATTTGACGTTTCGATGGACTCCAGTAACTCTGATGTGAGATACGACGTTCTCGGACGCAGCTGAAGCTGGAAATAGTTTTAAACGAAACAACACGCATTAGCGTTGTTCCTGTGATGTATCTAATCGATCATTACTCATCTATCATGTTATTTGACGTTTCGATGGACTCCAGTAACTCTGATGTGAGATACGACGTTCTCGGACGCAGCTGAAGCTGGAAATAGTTTTAAACGAAACAACACGTATTAGCGTTGTTCCTGTGATGTATCTAATCGATCCTTACTTATCTACTATGTTATTTGACGTTTCGATGGACTCCAGTAACTATGATGTGAGATACGAAATTTCCGGACGCAGCAGAAGCTGGAAATAGTTTTAAACGAAACAACACGCATTAGCGTTGTTCCTGTGATGTATCTAATCGATCCTTACTCATCTCTCATGTTATTTGGCGTTTCGATGGACTCCAGTAACTTTGATGTGAGTTACGAAGTTCTCGGACGCAGCTGAAGCTAGAAATAGTTTTAAACGAAACAACACATATTAGCGTTGTTCCTGTGATGTATCTAATCGATCCTTACTCATCTATCATGTTATTTGACGTTTGGACGGACACCAGTAACTCTGATGTGAGAAACAAAGTTCTCGGACGCAGCAGAAGCTGGAAATAGTTTTGAACGAAACAACACGTATTAGCGTTGTTCCTGTGATGTATCTAATCGATCCTTACTGATCTATCATGTTATTTGACGTTTGGACGGACTCCAGTAACTCTGATGTGAGAAACAAAGTTCTCGGACGCAGCAGAAGCTGGAAATAGTTTTGAACGAAACAACACGTATTAGCGTTGTTCCTGTGATGTATCTAAACGATCCTTACTTATCTAACATGTTATTTGACGTTTGGATGGACTCCAGTAAGTCTGATGTGAGATACAAAGTTTTTGGACGCAGCAGTAGCTAGAAATAGTTTTAAACGAAACAACACGTATTAGCGTTGTTCCTGTGATGTATCTAATCGATCCTTACTTATCTACTATGTTATTTGACGTTTCGATGGACTCCAGTAACTATGATGTGAGATACGAAATTTCCGGACGCAGCAGAAGCTGGAAATAGTTTTAAACGAAACAACACGCATTAGCGTTGTTCCTGTGATGTATCTAATCGATCCTTACTCATCTCTCATGTTATTTGGCGTTTCGATGGACTCCAGTAACTTTGATGTGAGTTACGAAGTTCTCGGACGCAGCAGAAGCTAGAAATAGTTTTAAACGAAACAACACGTATTAGCGTTGTTCCTGTGATGTATCTAAACGATCCTTACTTATCTAACATGTTATTTGACGTTTGGATGGACACCAGTAACTCTGATGTGAGAAACAAAGTTCTCGGACGCAGCAGAAGCTGGAAATAGTTTTGAACGAAACAACACGTATTAGCGTTGTTCCTGTGATGTATCTAATCGATCCTTACTCATCTATCATGTTATTTGACGTTTGGACGGACTCCAGTAACTCTGATGTGAGAAACAAAGTTCTCGGACGCAGCAGAAGCTGGAAATAGTTTTGAACGAAACAACACGTATTAGCGTTGCTCCTGTGATGTATCTAAACGATCCTTACTTATCTAACATGTTATTTGACGTTTGGATGGACTCCAGTAAGTCTGATGTGAGATACAAAGTTTTTGGACGCAGCAGTAGCTAGAAATAGTTTTAAACGAAACAACACGTATTAGCGTTGTTCCTGTGATGTATCTAATCGATCCTTTCTCATCTATTATGTTATTTGACGTTTGGATGGACTCCAGTAACTCTGATGTGAGATACAAAGTTTTTGGACGCAGCAGGAGCTGGAAATAGTTTTAAACGAAACAACACGTATTAGCGTTGTTCCTGTACTGTATCTAATCGATCCTTACTTATCTATCATGTTATTTCACGTTTCCATGGACTCCAGTAACTCTGATGTGAGATACGACGTTTTCGGACGCAGCAGAAGCTGGAAATAGTTTTAAACGAAACAACACGTATTAGCGTTGTTCCTGTGATGTATCTAAACGATCCTTACTTATCTAACATATTATATGACGTTTGGATGGACTCCAGTAAGTCTGATGTGAGATACAAAGTTTTTGGACGCAGCAGAAGCTGGAAATAGTTTTGAACGAAACAACACGTATTAGCGTTGTTCCTGTGATGTATCTTAACGATCCTTACTTATCTAACATATTATATGACGTTTGGATGGACTCCAGTAAGTCTGATGTGAGATACAAAGTTTTTGGACGCAGCAGCTGCTGGAAATAGTTTTAAACGAAACAACACGTATTAGTGTTGTTCCTGTGCTGTATCTAATCGATCCTTACTTATCTATCATGTTATTTGACGTTTCGATGGACTCCAGTAACTCTGATGTGAGATACGACGTTTTCGGACGCAGCAGAAGCTGGAAATAGTTTTAAACGAAACAACACGCATTAGCGTTGTTCCTGTGATGTATCTAATCGATCCTTACTCATCTATCATTTTATTTGGCGTTTCGATGGACTCCAGTAACTTTGATGTGAGATACGAAGTTCTCGGACGCAGCTGAAGCTGGAAATAGTTTTAAACGAAACAACACGCATTAGCGTTGTTCCTGTGATGTATCTAATCGATCCTTACTCATCTATCATGTTATTTGACGTTTCGATGGACTCCAGTAACTTTGATGTGAGATACGAAGTTCTCGGACGCAGCTGAAGCTAGAAATAGTTTTGAACGAAACAACACGCATTAGCGTTGTTCCTGTGATGTATCTAATCGATCCTTACTCATCTATCATGTAACTTGGCGTTTCGATGGACTCCAGTAACTTTGATGTGAGATACGAAGTTCTCGGACGCAGCTGATGCTAGAAATAGTTTTAAACGAAACAACACATATTAGCGTTGTTCCTGTGATGTATCTAATCGATCCTTACTCATCTATCATGTAACTTGGCGTTTCGATGGACTCCAGTAACTTTGATGTGAGATACAAAGTTTTTGGACGCAGCAGCTGCTGGAAATAGTTTTAAACGAAACAACACATATTAGCGTTGTTCCTGTGATGTATCTAATCGATCCTTACTCATCTATCATGTTATTTGACGTTTGGATGGACACCAGTAACTCTGATGTGAAATACGAAGTTCTCGGACGCAGCAGAAGCTGGAAATAGTTTTAAACGAAACAACACGCATTAGCGTTGTTCCTGTGATGTATCTAATCGATCCTTACTCATCTATCATGTTATTTGGCGTTTCGATGGACTCCAGTAACTTTGATGAGAGATACGAAGTTCTCGGACGCAGCTGAAGCTGGAAATAGTTTTAAACGAAACAACACGTATTAGCGTTGTTCCTGTGATGTATCTAATCGATCCTTACTTAGCTACTATGTTATTTGACGTTTCGATGGACTCCAGTAACTCTAATGTGAGATACGAAATCTTCGGACGCAGCAGCAGCTGGAAATAGTTTTAAACGAAACAACACGTATTAGCGTTGTTCCTGTGATGTATCTAAACGATCCTTACTTATCTATCATGTTATATGACGTTTGGATGGACTCCAGTAAGTCTGATGTGAGATACAATGTTTTTTGACGCAGCAGCAGCTGGAAATAGTTTTAAACGAAACAACACGTATTAGCGTTGTTCCTGTGATGTATCTAAACGATCCTTATTTATCTAACATGTTATTTGACGTTTGGATGGACTCCAGTAACTCTGATGTGAGATACAAAGTTTTTGGACGCAGCAGGAGCTGGAAATAGTTTTAAACGAAACAACACGTATTAGCGTTGTTCCTGTGATGTATCTAATCGATCCTTACTTAGCTACTATGTTATTTGACGTTTCGATGGACTCCAGTAACTCTAATGTGAGATACGAAATTTTCGGACGCAGCAGCAGCTGGAAATAGTTTTAAACGAAACAACACATATTAGCGTTGTTCCTGTGATGTATCTAATCGATCCTTTCTCATCTATCATGTTATTTGACGTTTGGACGGACTCCAGTAACTCTGTTGTTAGATACAAAGTTCTCGGACGCAGCAGAAGCTGGAAATAGTTTTGAACGAAACAACACGTATTAGCGTTGTTCCTGTGATGTATCTAATCGATCCTTACTCATCTATCATGTAACTTGGCGTTTCGATGGACTCCAGTAACTTTGATGTGAGATACAAAGTTTTTGGACGCAGCAGCTGCTGGAAATAGTTTTAAACGAAACAACACGCATTAGCGTTGTTCCTGTGATGTATCTAATCGATCCTTACTCATCTATCATGTTATTTGGCGTTTCGATGGACTCCAGTAACTTTGATGTGAGATACGAAGTTCTCGGACGCAGCAGAAGCTGGAAATAGTTTTAAACGAAACAACACGCATTAGCGTTGTTCCTGTGATGTATCTAATCGATCCTTACTCATCTATCATGTTATTTGGCGTTTCGATGGACTCCAGTAACTTTGATGTGAGATACGAAGTTCTCGGACGCAGCTGAAGCTGGAAATAGTTTTAAACGAAACAACACGTATTAGCGTTGTTCCTGTGATGTATCTAATCGATCCTTACTTAGCTACTATGTTATTTGACGTTTCGATGGACTCCAGTAACTCTAATGTGAGATACGAAATTTTCGGACGCAGCAGCAGCTGGAAATAGTTTTAAACGAAACAACACGTATTAGCGTTGTTCCTGTGATGTATCTAAACGATCCTTACTTATCTGTCATGTTATATGACGTTTGGATGGACTCCAGTAAGTCTGATGTGAGATACAATGTTTTTTGACGCAGCAGCAGCTGGAAATAGTTTTAAACGAAACAACACGCATTAGCGTTGTTCCTGTGCTGTATCTAGTCGATCCTTACTTATCTATCATGTTATTTGACGTTTGGATGGACTCCAGTAACTTTGGTGTGAGATACGAAGTTCTCGGACGCAGCTGAAGCTGGAAATAGTTTTAAACGAAACAACACGCATTAGCGTTGTTCCTGTGATGTATCTAATCGATCCTTACTCATCTATCATGTTATTTGGCGTTTCGATGGACTCCAGTAACTTTGGTGTGAGATACGAAGTTCTCGGACGCAGCTGAAGCTGGAAATAGTTTTAAACGAAACAACACGTATTAGCGTTGTTCCTGTGATGTATCTAATCGATCCTTACTTAGCTACTATGTTATTTGACGTTTCGATGGACTAAAGTATCTCTAATGTGAGATACGAAATTTTCGGACGCAGCAGAAGCTGGAAATAGTTTTAAACGAAACAACACATATTAGCGTTGTTCCTGTGATGTATCTAATCGATCCTTACTCATCTCTCATGTTATTTGACGTTTGGACTTACTCCAGTAACTCTGATGTGAGATACAAAGTTCTCGGACGGAGCAGAAGCTGGAAATAGTTTTGAACGAAACAACACGTATTAGCGTTGTTCCTGTGATGTATCTAAACGATCCTTACTTATCTATCATGTTATATGACGTTTGGATGGACTCCAGTAAGTCTGATGTGAGATACAATGTTTTTTGACGCAGCAGCAGCTGGAAATAGTTTTAAACGAAACAACACGTATTAGCGTTGTTCCTGTGATGTATCTAATCGATCCTTACTTAGCTACTATGTTATTTGACGTTTCGATGGACTAAAGTATCTCTAATGTGAGATACGAAATTTTCGGACGCAGCAGAAGCTGGAAATAGTTTTAAACGAAACAACACATATTAGCGTTGTTCCTGTGATGTATCTAATCGATCCTTTCTCATCTATCATGTTATTTGACGTTTGGACGGACTCCAGTAACTCTGTTGTTAGATACAAAGTTCTCGGACGCAGCAGAAGCTGGAAATAGTTTTGAACGAAACAACACGTATTAGCGTTGTTCCTGTGATGTATCTAAACGATCCTTACTTATCTATCATGTTATATGACGTTTGGATGGACTCCAGTAAGTCTGATGTGAGATACAATGTTTTTTGACGCAGCAGCAGCTGGAAATAGTTTTAAACGAAACAACACGCATTAGCGTTGTTCCTGTGCTGTATCTAATTGATCCTTACTTATCTATCATGTTATTTGACGTTTGGATGGACTCCAGTAACTCTAATGTGAGATACGAAATTTTCGGACGCAGCAGCAGCTGGAAATAGTTTTAAACGAAACAACACGTATTAGCGTTGTTCCTGTGATGTATCTAAACGATCCTTATTTATCTAACATGTTATTTGACGTTTGGATGGACTCCAGTAACTCTGATGTGAGATACAAAGTTTTTGGACGCAGCAGGAGCTGGAAATAGTTTTAAACGAAACAACACGTATTAGCGTTGTTCCTGTACTGTATCTAATCGATCCTTACTTATCTATCATGTTATTTCACGTTTCCATGGACTCCAGTAACTCTGATGTGAGATACGACGTTTTCGGACGCAGCAGAAGCTGGAAATAGTTTTAAACGAAACAACACGTGTTAGCGTTGTTCCTGTGATGTATCTAAACGATCCTTACTTATCTAACATATTATATGACGTTTGGATGGACTCCAGTAAGTCTGATGTGAGATAAAAAGTTTTTGGACGCAGCAGAAGCTGGAAATAGTTTTGAACGAAACAATACGTATTAGCGTTGTTCCTGTGATGTATCTTAACGATCCTTACTTATCTAACATATTATATGACGTTTGGATGGACTCCAGTAAGTCTGATGTGAGATACAAAGTTTTTGGACGCAGCAGCTGCTGGAAATAGTTTTAAACGAAACAACACGTATTAGTGTTGTTCCTGTGCTGTATCTAATCGATCCTTACTTATCTATCATGTTATTTGACGTTTCGATGGACTCCAGTAACTCTGATGTGAGATACGACGTTTTCGGACGCAGCAGAAGCTGGAAATAGTTTTAAACGAAACAACACGCATTAGCGTTGTTCCTGTGATGTATCTAATCGATCCTTACTCATCTATCATTTTATTTGGCGTTTCGATGGACTCCAGTAACTTTGATGTGAGATACGAAGTTCTCGGACGCAGCTGAAGCTGGAAATAGTTTTAAACGAAACAACACGCATTAGCGTTGTTCCTGTGATGTATCTAATCGATCCTTACTCATCTATCATGTTATTTGACGTTTCGATGGACTCCAGTAACTTTGATGTGAGATACGAAGTTCTCGGACGCAGCTGAAGCTAGAAATAGTTTTGAACGAAACAACACGCATTAGCGTTGTTCCTGTGATGTATCTAATCGATCCTTACTCATCTAACATGTAACTTGGCGTTTCGATGGACTCCAGTAACTTTGATGTGAGATACGAAGTTCTCGGACGCAGCTGATGCTAGAAATAGTTTTAAACGAAACAACACATATTAGCTTTGTTCCTGTGATGCATCTAATCGATCCTTACTCATCTATCATGTAACTTGGCGTTTCGATGGACTCCAGTAACTTTGATGTGAGATACAAAGTTTTTGGACGCAGCAGCTGCTGGAAATAGTTTTAAACGAAACAACACATATTAGCGTTGTTCCTGCGATGTATCTAATCGATCCTTACTCATCTATCATGTTATTTGACGTTTGGATGGACACCAGTAACTCTGATGTGAAATACGAAGTTCTCGGACGCAGCAGAAGCTGGAAATAGTTTTAAACGAAACAACACGCATTAGCGTTGTTCCTGTGATGTATCTAATCGATCCTTACTCATCTATCATGTTATTTGGCGTTTCGATGGACTCCAGTAACTTTGATGAGAGATACGAAGTTCTCGGACGCAGCTGAAGCTGGAAATAGTTTTAAACGAAACAACACGTATTAGCGTTGTTCCTGTGATGTATCTAATCGATCCTTACTTAGCTACTATGTTATTTGACGTTTCGATGGACTCCAGTAACTCTAATGTGAGATACGAAATTTTCGGACGCAGCAGCAGCTGGAAATAGTTTTAAACGAAACAACACGTATTAGCGTTGTTCCTGTGATGTATCTAAACGATCCTTACTTATCTATCATGTTATATGACGTTTGGATGGACTCCAGTAAGTCTGATGTGAGATACAATGTTTTTTGACGCAGCAGCAGCTGGAAATAGTTTTAAACGAAACAACACGCATTAGCGTTGTTCCTGTGCTGTATCTAATTGATCCTTACTTATCTATCATGTTATTTGACGTTTGGATGGACTCCAGTAACTCTAATGTGAGATACGAAATTTTCGGACGCAGCAGCAGCTGGAAATAGTTTTAAACGAAACAACACGTATTAGCGTTGTTCCTGTGATGTATCTAAACGATCTTTATTTATCTAACATGTTATTTGACGTTTGGATGGACTCCAGTAACTCTGATGTGAGATACAAAGTTTTTGGACGCAGCAGGAGCTGGAAATAGTTTTAAACGAAACAACACGTATTAGCGTTGTTCCTGTGATGTATCTAATCGATCCTTACTTAGCTACTATGTTATTTGACGTTTCGATGGACTCCAGTAACTCTAATGTGAGATACGAAATTTTCGGACGCAGCAGCAGCTGGAAATAGTTTTAAACGAAACAACACATATTAGCGTTGTTCCTGTGATGTATCTAATCAATCCTTTCTCATCTATCATGTTATTTGACGTTTGGATGGACTCCAGTAACTCTGATGTGAGATACAAAGTTTTTGGACGCAGCAGGAGCTGGAAATAGTTTTAAACGAAACAACACGTATTAGCGTTGTTCCTGTACTGTATCTAATCGATCCTTACTTATCTATCATGTTATTTCACGTTTCCATGGACTCCAGTAACTCTGATGTGAGATACGACGTTTTCGGACGCAGCAGAAGCTGGAAATAGTTTTAAACGAAACAACACGTATTAGCGTTGTTCCTGTGATGTATCTAAACGATCCTTACTTATCTAACATATTATATGACGTTTGGATGGACTCCAGTAAGTCTGATGTGAGATACAAAGTTTTTGGACGCAGCAGAAGCTGGAAATAGTTTTGAACGAAACAACACGTATTAGCGTTGTTCCTGTGATGTATCTTAACGATCCTTACTTATCTAACATATTATATGACGTTTGGATGGACTCCAGTAAGTCTGATGTGAGATACAAAGTTTTTGGACGCAGCAGCTGCTGGAAATAGTTTTAAACGAAACAACACGTATTAGTGTTGTTCCTGTGCTGTATCTAATCGATCCTTACTTATCTATCATGTTATTTGACGTTTCGATGGACTCCAGTAACTCTGATGTGAGATACGACGTTTTCGGACGCAGCAGAAGCTGGAAATAGTTTTAAACGAAACAACACGCATTAGCGTTGTTCCTGTGATGTATCTAATCGATCCTTACTCATCTATCATTTTATTTGGCGTTTCGATGGACTCCAGTAACTTTGATGTGAGATACGAAGTTCTCGGACGCAGCTGAAGCTGGAAATAGTTTTAAACGAAACAACACGCATTAGCGTTGTTCCTGTGATGTATCTAATCGATCCTTACTCATCTATCATGTTATTTGACGTTTCGATGGACTCCAGTAACTTTGATGTGAGATACGAAGTTCTCGGACGCAGCTGAAGCTAGAAATAGTTTTGAACGAAACAACACGCATTAGCGTTGTTCCTGTGATGTATCTAATCGATCCTTACTCATCTATCATGTAACTTGGCGTTTCGATGGACTCCAGTAACTTTGATGTGAGATACGAAGTTCTCGGACGCAGCTGATGCTAGAAATAGTTTTAAACGAAACAACACATATTAGCGTTGTTCCTGTGATGTATCTAATCGATCCTTACTCATCTATCATGTAACTTGGCGTTTCGATGGACTCCAGTAACTTTGATGTGAGATACAAAGTTTTTGGACGCAGCAGCTGCTGGAAATAGTTTTAAACGAAACAACACATATTAGCGTTGTTCCTGTGATGTATCTAATCGATCCTTACTCATCTATCATGTTATTTGACGTTTGGATGGACACCAGTAACTCTGATGTGAAATACGAAGTTCTCGGACGCAGCAGAAGCTGGAAATAGTTTTAAACGAAACAACACGCATTAGCGTTGTTCCTGTGATGTATCTAATCGATCCTTACTCATCTATCATGTTATTTGGCGTTTCGATGGACTCCAGTAACTTTGATGTGAGATACGAAGTTCTCGGACGCAGCTGAAGCTGGAAATAGTTTTAAACGAAACAACACGTATTAGCGTTGTTCCTGTGATGTATCTAATCGATCCTTACTTAGCTACTATGTTATTTGACGTTTCGATGGACTCCAGTAACTCTAATGTGAGATACGAAATTTTCGGACGCAGCAGCAGCTGGAAAAAGTTTTAAACGAAACAACACGTATTAGCGTTGTTCCTGTGATGTATCTAAACGATCCTTACTTATCTATCATGTTATATGACGTTTGGATGGACTCCAGTAAGTCTGATGTGAGATACAATGTTTTTTGACGCAGCAGCAGCTGGAAATAGTTTTAAACGAAACAACACGCATTAGCGTTGTTCCTGTGCTGTATCTAATCGATCCTTACTTATCTATCATGTTATTTGACGTTTGGATGGACTCCAGTAACTTTGGTGTGAGATACGAAGTTCTCGGACGCAGCTGAAGCTGGAAATAGTTTTAAACGAAACAACACGCATTAGCGTTGTTCCTGTGATGTATCTAATCGATCCTTACTCATCTATCATGTTATTTGGCGTTTCGATGGACTCCAGTAACTTTGGTGTGAGATACGAAGTTCTCGGACGCAGCTGAAGCTGGAAATAGTTTTAAACGAAACAACACGTATTAGCGTTGTTCCTGTGATGTATCTAATCGATCCTTACTTAGCTACTATGTTATTTGACGTTTCGATGGACTAAAGTATCTCTAATGTGAGATACGAAATTTTCGGACGCAGCAGAAGCTGGAAATAGTTTTAAACGAAACAACACATATTAGCGTTGTTCCTGTGATGTATCTAATCGATCCTTACTCATCTCTCATGTTATTTGACGTTTGGACTTACTCCAGTAACTCTGATGTGAGATACAAAGTTCTCGGACGGAGCAGAAGCTGGAAATAGTTTTGAACGAAACAACACGTATTAGCGTTGTTCCTGTGATGTATCTAAACGATCCTTATTTATCTAACATGTTATTTGACGTTTGGATGGACTCCAGTAAGTCTGATGTGAGATACAAAGTTTTTGGACGCAGCAGGAGCTGGAAATAGTTTTAAACGAAACAACACGTATTAGCGTTGTTCCTGTACTGTATCTAATCGATCCTTACTTATCTATCATGTTATTTCACGTTTCCATGGACTCCAGTAACTCTGATGTGAGATACGACGTTTTCGGACGCAGCAGAAGCTGGAAATAGTTTTAAGCGAAACAACACGCATTAGCGATGTTCCTGTGATGTATCTAATCGATCCTTACTCATCTATCATGTTATTTTACGTTTGGATGTACTCCAGTAACTCTGATGTGAGATACAAAGTTTTTGGACGCAGCAGAAGCTGGAAATAGTTTTGAACGAAACAACACGTATTAGCGTTGTTCCTGTGATGTATCTAATCGATCCTTACTTAGCTACTATGTTATTTGACGTTTCGATGGACTCCAGTAACTCTAATGTGAGATACGAAATTTTCGAACGCAGCAGCAGCTGGAAATAGTTTTAAACGAAACAACACATATTAGCGTTGTTCCTGTGATGTATCTAATCGATCCTTTCTCATCTATCATGTTATTTGACGTTTGGACGGACTCCAGTAACTCTGATGATAGATACAAAGTTCTCGGACGCAGCAGAAGCTGGAAATAGTTTTGAACGAAACAACACGTATTAGCGTTCTTCCTGTGATGTATCTAAACGATCCTTACTTATCTATCATGTTATATGACGTTTGGATGGACTCCAGTAAGTCTGATGTGAGATACAATGTTTTTTGACGCAGCAGCAGCTGGAAATAGTTTTAAACGAAACAACACGCATTAGCGTTGTTCCTGTGCTGTATCTAATTGATCCTTACTTATCTATCATGTTATTTGACGTTTGGATGGACTCCAGTAACTCTAATGTGAGATACGAAATTTTCGGACGCAGCAGCAGCTGGAAATAGTTTTAAACGAAACAACACGTATTAGCGTTGTTCCTGTGATGTATCTAAACGATCCTTATTTATCTAACATGTTATTTGACGTTTGGATGGACTCCAGTAACTCTGATGTGAGATACAAAGTTTTTGGACGCAGCAGGAGCTGGAAATAGTTTTAAACGAAACAACACGTATTAGCGTTGTTCCTGTACTGTATCTAATCGATCCTTACTTATCTATCATGTTATTTCACGTTTCCATGGACTCCAGTAACTCTGATGTGAGATACGACGTTTTCGGACGCAGCAGAAGCTGGAAATAGTTTTAAACGAAACAACACGTATTAGCGTTGTTCCTGTGATGTATCTAAACGATCCTTACTTATCTAACATATTATATGACGTTTGGATGGACTCCAGTAAGTCTGATGTGAGATACAAAGTTCTTGGACGCAGCAGAAGCTGGAAATAGTTTTGAACGAAACAACACGTATTAGCGTTGTTCCTGTGATGTATCTAAACGATCCTTACTTATCTAACATATTATATGACGTTTGGATGGACTCCAGTAAGTCTGATGTGAGATACAAAGTTTTTGGACGCAGCAGCTGCTGGAAATAGTTTTAAACGAAACAACACATATTAGCGTTGTTCCTGTGATGTATTTAATCGATCCTTACTCATCTATCATGTTATTTGACGTTTGGATGGACACCAGTAACTCTGATGTGAAATACGAAGTTCTCGGACGCAGCAGAAGCTTGAAATAGTTTTAAACGAAACAACACATATTAGCGTTGTTCCTGTGATGTATTTAATCGATCCTTACTCATCTATCATGTTATTTGACGTTTGGATGGACACCAGTAACTCTGATGTGAAATACGAAGTTTTCGGACGCAGCAGAAGCTGGAAATAGTTTTAAACGAAACAACACGTATTAGCGTTGTTCCTGTGATGTATCTAAACGATCCTTACTTATCTAACATATTATATGACGTTTGGATGGACTCCAGTAAGTCTGATGTGAGATACAAAGTTTTTGGACGCAGCAGAAGCTGGAAATAGTTTTGAACGAAACAACACGTATTAGCGTTGTTCCTGTGATGTATCTTAACGATCCTTACTTATCTAACATATTATATGACGTTTGGATGGACTCCAGTAAGTCTGATGTGAGATACAAAGTTTTTGGACGCAGCAGCTGCTGGAAATAGTTTTAAACGAAACAACACGTATTAGTGTTGTTCCTGTGCTGTATCTAATCGATCCTTACTTATCTATCATGTTATTTGACGTTTCGATGGACTCCAGTAACTCTGATGTGAGATACGACGTTTTCGGACGCAGCAGAAGCTGGAAATAGTTTTAAACGAAACAACACGCATTAGCGTTGTTCCTGTGATGTATCTAATCGATCCTTACTCATCTATCATTTTATTTGGCGTTTCGATGGACTCCAGTAACTTTGATGTGAGATACGAAGTTCTCGGACGCAGCTGAAGCTGGAAATAATTTTAAACGAAACAACACGCATTAGCGTTGTTCCTGTGATGTATCTAATCGATCCTTACTCATCTATCATGTTATTTGACGTTTCGATGGACTCCAGTAACTTTGATGTGAGATACGAAGTTCTCGGACGCAGCTGAAGCTAGAAATAGTTTTGAACGAAACAACACGCATTAGCGTTGTTCCTGTGATGTATCTAATCGATCCTTACTCATCTATCATGTAACTTGGCGTTTCGATGGACTCCAGTAACTTTGATGTGAGATACGAAGTTCTCGGACGCAGCTGATGCTAGAAATAGTTTTAAACGAAACAACACATATTAGCGTTGTTCCTGTGATGTATCTAATCGATCCTTACTCATCTATCATGTAACTTGGCGTTTCGATGGACTCCAGTAACTTTGATGTGAGATACAAAGTTTTTGGACGCAGCAGCTGCTGGAAATAGTTTTAAACGAAACAACACATATTAGCGTTGTTCCTGTGATGTATCTAATCGATCCTTACTCATCTATCATGTTATTTGACGTTTGGATGGACACCAGTAACTCTGATGTGAAATACGAAGTTCTCGGACGCAGCAGAAGCTGGAAATAGTTTTAAACGAAACAACACGCATTAGCGTTGTTCCTGTGATGTATCTAATCGATCCTTACTCATCTATCATGTTATTTGGCGTTTCGATGGACTCCAGTAACTTTGATGTGAGATACGAAGTTCTCGGACGCAGCTGAAGCTGGAAATAGTTTTAAACGAAACAACACGTATTAGCGTTGTTCCTGTGATGTATCTAATCGATCCTTACTTAGCTACTATGTTATTTGACGTTTCGATGGACTCCAGTAACTCTAATGTGAGATACGAAATTTTCGGACGCAGCAGCAGCTGGAAATAGTTTTAAACGAAACAACACGTATTAGCGTTGTTCCTGTGATGTATCTAAACGATCCTTACTTATCTATCATGTTATATGACGTTTGGATGGACTCCAGTAAGTCTGATGTGAGATACAATGTTTTTTGACGCAGCAGCAGCTGGAAATAGTTTTAAACGAAACAACACGCATTAGCGTTGTTCCTGTGCTGTATCTAATCGATCCTTACTTATCTATCATGTTATTTGACGTTTGGATGGACTCCAGTAACTTTGGTGTGAGATACGAAGTTCTCGGACGCAGCTGAAACTGGAAATAGTTTTAAACGAAACAACACGCATTAGCGTTGTTCCTGTGATGTATCTAATCGATCCTTACTCATCTATCATGTTATTTGGCGTTTCGATGGACTCCAGTAACTTTGGTGTGAGATACGAAGTTCTCGGACGCAGCTGAAGCTGGAAATAGTTTTAAACGAAACAACACGTATTAGCGTTGTTCCTGTGATGTATCTAATCGATCCTTACTTAGCTACTATGTTATTTGACGTTTCGATGGACTAAAGTATCTCTAATGTGAGATACGAAATTTTCGGACGCAGCAGAAGCTGGAAATAGTTTTAAACGAAACAACACATATTAGCGTTGTTCCTGTGATGTATCTAATCGATCCTTACTCATCTCTCATGTTATTTGACGTTTGGACTTACTCCAGTAACTCTGATGTGAGATACAAAGTTCTCGGACGGAGCAGAAGCTGGAAATAGTTTTGAACGAAACAACACGTATTAGCGTTGTTCCTGTGATGTATCTAAACGATCCTTATTTATCTAACATGTTATTTGACGTTTGGATGGACTCCAGTAAGTCTGATGTGAGATACAAAGTTTTTGGACGCAGCAGGAGCTGGAAATAGTTTTAAACGAAACAACACGTATTAGCGTTGTTCCTGTACTGTATCTAATCGATCCTTACTTATCTATCATGTTATTTCACGTTTCCATGGACTCCAGTAACTCTGATGTGAGATACGACGTTTTCGGACGCAGCAGAAGCTGGAAATAGTTTTAAGCGAAACAACACGCATTAGCGATGTTCCTGTGATGTATCTAATCGATCCTTACTCATCTATCATGTTATTTTACGTTTGGATGGACTCCAGTAACTCTGATGTGAGATACAAAGTTTTTGGACGCAGCAGAAGCTGGAAATAGTTTTGAACGAAACAACACGTATTAGCGTTGTTCCTGTGATGTATCTAATCGATCCTTACTTAGCTACTATGTTATTTGACGTTTCGATGGACTCCAGTAACTCTAATGTGAGATACGAAATTTTCGAACGCAGCAGCAGCTGGAAATAGTTTTAAACGAAACAACACATATTAGCGTTGTTCCTGTGATGTATCTAATCGATCCTTTCTCATCTATCATGTTATTTGACGTTTGGACGGACTCCAGTAACTCTGATGTTAGATACAAAGTTCTCGGACGCAGCAGAAGCTGGAAATAGTTTTGAACGAAACAACACGTATTAGCGTTGTTCCTGTGATGTATCTAAACGATCCTTACTTATCTATCATGTTATATGACGTTTGGATGGACTCCAGTAAGTCTGATGTGAGATACAATGTTTTTTGACGCAGCAGCAGCTGGAAATAGTTTTAAACGAAACAACACGCATTAGCGTTGTTCCTGTGCTGTATCTAATTGATCCTTACTTATCTATCATGTTATTTGACGTTTGGATGGACTCCAGTAACTCTAATGTGAGATACGAAATTTTCGGACGCAGCAGCAGCTGGAAATAGTTTTAAACGAAACAACACGTATTAGCGTTGTTCCTGTGATGTATCTAAACGATCCTTATTTATCTAACATGTTATTTGACGTTTGGATGGACTCCAGTAACTCTGATGTGAGATACAAAGTTTTTGGACGCAGCAGGAGCTGGAAATAGTTTTAAACGAAACAACACGTATTAGCGTTGTTCCTGTACTGTATCTAATCGATCCTTACTTATCTATCATGTTATTTCACGTTTCCATGGACTCCAGTAACTCTGATGTGAGATACGACGTTTTCGGACGCAGCAGAAGCTGGAAATAGTTTTAAACGAAACAACACGTATTAGCGTTGTTCCTGTGATGTATCTAAACGATCCTTACTTATCTAACATATTATATGACGTTTGGATGGACTCCAGTAAGTCTGATGTGAGATACAAAGTTCTTGGACGCAGCAGAAGCTGGAAATAGTTTTGAACGAAACAACACGTATTAGCGTTGTTCCTGTGATGTATCTAAACGATCCTTACTTATCTAACATATTATATGACGTTTGGATGGACTCCAGTAAGTCTGATGTGAGATACAAAGTTTTTGGACGCAGCAGCTGCTGGAAATAGTTTTAAACGAAACAACACATATTAGCGTTGTTCCTGTGATGTATTTAATCGATCCTTACTCATCTATCATGTTATTTGACGTTTGGATGGACACCAGTAACTCTGATGTGAAATACGAAGTTCTCGGACGCAGCAGAAGCTGGAAATAGTTTTAAACGAAACAACACGCATTAGCGTTGTTCCTGTGATGTATCTAATCGATCCTTACTCATCTATCATGTTATTTTACGTTTCGATGGACTCCAGTAACTTTGATGTGAGATACGAAGTTCTCGGACGCAGCTGAAGCTGGAAATAGTTTTAAACGAAACAACACGTATTAGCGTTGTTCCTGTGATGTATCTAATCGATCCTTACTTAGCTACTATGTTATTTGACGTTTCGATGGACTCCAGTAACTCTAATGTGAGATACGAAATTTTCGGACGCAGCAGCAGCTGGAAATAGTTTTAAACGAAACAACACATATTAGCGTTGTTCCTGTGATGTATCTAATCGATCCTTACTCATCTCTCATGTTATTTGACGTTTGGACTTACTCCAGTAACTCTGATGTGAGATACAAAGTTCTCGGACGGAGCAGAAGCTGGAAATAGTTTTGACCGAAACAACACATATTAGCGTTGTTCCTGTGATGTATCTAATCGATCCTTACTCATCTCTCATGTTATTTGACGTTTGGACTTACTCCAGTAACTCTGATGTGAGATACAAAGTTCTCGGACGGAGCAGAAGCTGGAAATAGTTTTGAACGAAACAACACGTATTAGCGTTGTTCCTGTGATGTATCTAAACGATCCTTATTTATCTAACATGTTATTTGACGTTTGGATGGACTCCAGTAAGTCTGATGTGAGATACAAAGTTTTTGGACGCAGCAGAAGCTGGAAATAGTTTTGAACGAAACAACACGTATTAGCGTTGTTCCTGTGATGTACCTAATCGATCCTTACTTAGCTACTATGTTATTTGACGTTTCGATGGACTCCAGTAACTCTAATGTGAGATACGAAATTTTCGGACGCAGCAGCAGCTGGAAATAGTTTTAAACGAAACAACACATATTAGCGTTGTTCCTGTGATGTATCTAATCGATCCTTTCTCATCTATCATGTTATTTGACGTGTGGACGGACTCCAGTAACTCTGATGTTAGATACAAAGTTCTCGGACGCAGCAGAAGCTGGAAATAGTTTTGAACGAAACAACACGTATTAGCGCTGTTCCTGTGATGTATCTAAACGATCCTTACTTATCTAACATATTATATGACGTTTGGATG
The DNA here is from genome assembly GCA_036172665.1 of Prosopocoilus inquinatus. Classification (NCBI taxonomy): domain Eukaryota; kingdom Metazoa; phylum Arthropoda; class Insecta; order Coleoptera; family Lucanidae; genus Prosopocoilus; species Prosopocoilus inquinatus. Next base: position 25,092,504 of record CM069879.1, read on the forward strand.
GACTCCAGTAAGTCTGATGTGAGATACAATGTTTTTTGACGCAGCAGCAGCTGGAAATAGTTTTAAACGAAACAACACGTATTAGCGTTGTTCCTGTGCTGTATCTAATCGATCCTTACTTATCTATCATGTTATTTGACGTTTGGATGGACTCCAGTAACTCTAATGTGAGATACGAAATTTTCGGACGCAGCAGCAGCTGGAAATAGTTTTAAACAAAACAACACATATTAGCGTTGTTCCTGTGATGTATCTAATCGATCCTTACTCATCTATCATGTTATTTGACGTTTGGACGGACTCCAGTAACTCTGATGTGAGATACAAAGTTCTCGGACGCAGCAGAAGCTGGAAATAGTTTTTAACGAAACAACACATATTAGCGTTGTTCCTGTGATGTATCTAATCGATCCTTACTTATCTATCATGTTATTTGACTTTACGATGGACTCCAGTAACTCTGATGTGAGATACGAAGTTCTCGGACGCAGCAGCAGCTGGAAATAGTTTTAAACGAAACAACACATATTACCGTTGTTCCTGTGATGTATCTAATCGATCCTTACCCATCTCTCATGTTATTTGACGTTTGGACGGACTCCAGTAACTCTGATGTGAGATACAAAGTTCTCGGACGCAGCAGAAGCTGGAAATAGTTTTAAACGAAACAACACGCATTAGCGATGTTCCTGTGAAGTATCTAATCGATCCTTACTCATCTATCATGTTATTTTACATTTGGATGGACTCCAGTAACTCTGATGTGAGATACAAAGTTTTTGGACGCAGCAGAAGCTGGAAATAGTTTTGAACGAAACAACACGTATTAGCGTTGTTCCTGTGATGTATCTAATCGATCCTTACTCATCTATCATGTTATTTGACGTTTGGATGGACACCAGTAACTCTGATGTGAAATACGAAGTTCTCGGACGCAGCAGAAGCTGGAAATAGTTTTAAACGAAACAACACGCATTAGCGTTGTTCCTGTGATGTATCTAATCGATCCTTACTCATCTATCATGTTATTTGGCGTTTCGATGGACTCCAGTAACTTTGATGTGAGATACGAAGTTCTCGGACGCAGCTGAAGCTGGAAATAGTTTTAAACGAAACAACACGTATTAGCGTTGTTCCTGTGATGTATCTAATCGATCCTTACTTAGCTATTATGTTATTTGACGTTTCGATGGACTCCAGTATCTCTAATGTGAGATACGAAATTTTCGGACGCAGCAGAAGCTGGAAATAGTTTTAAACGAAACAACACATATTAGCGTTGTTCCTGTGATGTATCTAATCGATCCTTACTCATCTCTCATGTTATTTGACGTTTGGACTTACTCCAGTAACTCTGATGTGAGATACAAAGTTCTCGGACGGAGCAGAAGCTGGAAATAGTTTTGAACGAAACAACACGTATTAGCGTTGTTCCTGTGATGTATCTAAACGATCCTTATTTATCTAACATGTTATTTGACGTTTGGATGGACTCCAGTAAGTCTGATGTGAGATACAAAGTTTTTGGACGCAGCAGGAGCTGGAAATAGTTTTAAACGAAACAACACGTATTAGCGTTGTTCCTGTACTGTATCTAATCGATCCTTACTTATCTATCATGTTATTTCACGTTTCCATGGACTCCAGTAACTCTGATGTGAGATACGACGTTTTCGGACGCAGCAGAAGCTGGAAATAGTTTTAAACGAAACAAAACGCATTAGCGATGTTCCTGTGATGTATCTAATCGATCCTTACTCATCTATCATGTTATTTTACGTTTGGATGGACTCCAGTAACTCTGATGTGAGATACAAAGTTTTTGGACGCAGCAGAAGCTGGAAATAGTTTTGAACGAAACAACACGTATTAGCGTTGTTCCTGTGATGTATCTAATCGATCCTTACTTAGCTACTATGTTATTTGACGTTTCGATGGACTCCAGTAACTCTAATGTGAGATACGAAATTTTCGGACGCAGCAGCAGCTGGAAATAGTTTTAAACGAAACAACACATATTAGCGTTGTTCCTGTGATGTATCTAATCGATCCTTTCTCATCTATCATGTTATTTGACGTTTGGACGGACTCCAGTAACTCTGATGTTAGATACAAAGTTCTCGGACGCAGCAGAAGCTGGAAATAGTTTTGAACGAAACAACACGTATCAGCGTTGTTCCTGTGATGTATCTAAACGATCCTTACTTATCTATCATGTTATATGACGTTTGGATGGACTCCAGTAAGTCTGATGTGAGATACAATGTTTTTTGACGCAGCAGCAGCTGGAAATAGTTTTAAACGAAACAACACGCATTAGCGTTGTTCCTGTGCTGTATCTAATTGATCCTTACTTATCTATCATGTTATTTGACGTTTGGATGGACTCCAGTAACTCTAATGTGAGATACGAAATTTTCGGACGCAGCAGCAGCTGGAAATAGTTTTAAACGAAACAACACGTATTAGCGTTGTTCCTGTGATGTATCTAAACGATCCTTATTTATCTAACATGTTATTTGACGTTTGGATGGACTCCAGTAACTCTGATGTGAGATACAAAGTTTTTGGACGCAGCAGGAGGTGGAAATAGTTTTAAACGAAACAACACGTATTAGCGTTGTTCCTGTACTGTATCTAATCGATCCTTACTTATCTATCATGTTATTTCACGTTTCCATGGACTCCAGTAACTCTGATGTGAGATACGACGTTTTCGGACGCAGCAGAAGCTGGAAATAGTTTTAAACGAAACAACACGTATTAGCGTTGTTCCTGTGATGTATCTAAACGATCCTTACTTATCTAACATATTATATGACGTTTGGATGGACTCCAGTAAGTCTGATGTGAGATACAAAGTTTTTGGACGCAGCAGAAGCTGGAAATAGTTTTGAACGAAACAACACGTATTAGCGTTGTTCCTGTGATGTATCTAAACGATCCTTACTTATCTAACATATTATATGACGTTTGGATGGACTCCAGTAAGTCTGATGTGAGATACAAAGTTTTTGGACGCAGCAGCTGCTGGAAATAGTTTTAAACGAAACAACACATATTAGCGTTGTTCCTGTGATGTATCTAATCGATCCTTACTCATCTATCATGTTATTTGACGTTTGGATGGACACCAGTAACTCTGATGTGAAATACGAAGTTCTCTGACGCAGCAGAAGCTGGAAATAGTTTTAAACGAAACAACACGCATTAGCGTTGTTCCTGTGATGTATCTAATCGATCCTTACTCATCTATCATGTTATTTGGCGTTTCGATGGACTCCAGTAACTTTGATGTGAGATACGAAGTTCTCGGACGCAGCTGAAGCTGGAAATAGTTTTAAACGAAACAACACGTATTAGCGTTGTTCCTGTGATGTATCTAATCGATCCTTACTTAGCTACTATGTTATTTGACGTTTCGATGGACTCCAGTAACTCTAATGTGAGATACGAAATTTTCGGACGCAGCAGCAGCTGTAAATAGTTTTAAACGAAACAACACATATTAGCGTTGTTCCTGTGATGTATCTAATCGATCCTTACTCATCTCTCATGTTATTTGACGTTTGGACTTACTCCAGTAACTCTGATGTGAGATACAAAGTTCTCGGACGGAGCAGAAGCTGGAAATAGTTTTGACCGAAACAACACATATTAGCGTTGTTCCTGTGATGTATCTAATCGATCCTTACTCATCTCTCATGTTATTTGACGTTTGGACTTACTCCAGTAACTCTGATGTGAGATACAAAGTTCTCGGACGGAGCAGAAGCTGGAAATAGTTTTGAACGAAACAACACGTATTAGCGTTGTTCCTGTGATGTATCTAAACGATCCTTATTTATCTAACATGTTATTTGACGTTTGGATGGACTCCAGTAAGTCTGATGTGAGATACAAAGTTTTTGGACGCAGCAGAAGCTGGAAATAGTTTTGAACGAAACAACACGTATTAGCGTTGTTCCTGTGATGTACCTAATCGATCCTTACTTAGCTACTATGTTATTTGACGTTTCGATGGACTCCAGTAACTCTAATGTGAGATACGAAATTTTCGGACGCAGCAGCAGCTGGAAATAGTTTTAAACGAAACAACACATATTAGCGTTGTTCCTGTGATGTATCTAATCGATCCTTTCTCATCTATCATGTTATTTGACGTGTGGACGGACTCCAGTAACTCTGATGTTAGATACAAAGTTCTCGGACGCAGCAGAAGCTGGAAATAGTTTTGAACGAAACAACACGTATTAGCGCTGTTCCTGTGATGTATCTAAACGATCCTTACTTATCTAACATATTATATGACGTTTGGATGGACTCCAGTAAGTCTGATGTGAGATACAATGTTTTTTGACGCAGCAGCAGCTGGAAATAGTTTTAAACGAAACAACACGTATTAGCGTTGTTCCTGTGCTGTATCTAATCGATCCTTACTTATCTATCATGTTATTTGACGTTTGGATGGACTCCAGTAACTCTAATGTGAGATAAGAAATTTTCGGACGCAGCAGCAGCTGGAAATAGTTTTAAACAAAACAACACATATTAGCGTTGTTCCTGTGATGTATCTAATCGATCCTTACTCATCTATCATGTTATTTGACGTTTGGACGGACTCCAGTAACTCTGATGTGAGATACAAAGTTCTCGGACGCAGCAGAAGCTGGAAATAGTTTTTAACGAAACAACACATATTAGCGTTGTTCCTGTGATGTATCTAATCGATCCTTACTTATCTATCATGTTATTTGACTTTACGATGGACTCCAGTAACTCTGATGTGAGATACGAAGTTCTCGGACGCAGCAGCAGCTGGAAATAGTTTTAAACGAAACAACACATATTACCGTTGTTCCTGTGATGTATCTAATCGATCCTTACCCATCTCTCATGTTATTTGACGTTTGGACGGACTCCAGTAACTCTGATGTGAGATACAAAGTTCTCGGACGCAGCAGAAGCTGGAAATAGTTTTAAACGAAACAACACGCATTAGCGATGTTCCTTTGAAGTATCTAATCGATCCTTACTCATCTATCATGTTATTTTACATTTGGATGGACTCCAGTAACTCTGATGTGAGATACAAAGTTTTTGGACGCAGCAGAAGCTGGAAATAGTTTTGAACGAAACAACACGCATTAGCGTTGTTCCTGTGATATATCTAATCGATCCTTACTCATCTATCATGTTATTTGGCGTTTCGATGGACTCCAGTAACTTTGATGTGAGATACGAAGTTCTCGGACGCAGCTGAAGCTGGAAATAGTTTTAAACGAAACAACACGTATTAGCGTTGTTCCTGTGATGTATCTAATCGATCCTTACTTAGCTATTATGTTATTTGACGTTTCGATGGACTCCAGTATCTCTAATGTGAGATACGAAATTTTCGGACGCAGCAGAAGCTGGAAATAGTTTTAAACGAAACAACACATATTAGCGTTGTTCCTGTGATGTATCTAATCGATCCTTACTCATCTCTCATGTTATTTGACGTTTGGACTTACTCCAGTAACTCTGATGTGAGATACAAAGTTCTCGGACGGAGCAGAAGCTGGAAATAGTTTTGAACGAAACAACACGTATTAGCGTTGTTCCTGTGATGTATCTAAACGATCCTTATTTATCTAACATGTTATTTGACGTTTGGATGGACTCCAGTAAGTCTGATGTGAGATACAAAGTTTTTGGACGCAGCAGGAGCTGGAAATAGTTTTAAACGAAACAACACGTATTAGCGTTGTTCCTGTACTGTATCTAATCGATCCTTACTTATCTATCATGTTATTTCACGTTTCCATGGACTCCAGTAACTCTGATGTGAGATACGACGTTTTCGGACGCAGCAGAAGCTGGAAATAGTTTTAAACGAAACAACACGCATTAGCGATGTTCCTGTGATGTATCTAATCGATCCTTACTCATCTATCATGTTATTTTACGTTTGGATGGACTCCAGTAACTCTGATGTGAGATACAAAGTTTTTGGACGCAGCAGAAGCTGGAAATAGTTTTGAACGAAACAACACGTATTAGCGTTGTTCCTGTGATGTATCTAATCGATCCTTACTTAGCTACTATGTTATTTGACGTTTCGATGGACTCCAGTAACTCTAATGTGAGATACGAAATTTTCGGACGCAGCAGCAGCTGGAAATAGTTTTAAACGAAACAACACATATTAGCGTTGTTCCTGTGATGTATCTAATCGATCCTTTCTCATCTATCATGTTATTTGACGTTTGGACGGACTCCAGTAACTCTGTTGTTAGATACAAAGTTCTCGGACGCAGCAGAAGCTGGAAATAGTTTTGAACGAAACAACACGTATTAGCGTTGTTCCTGTGATGTATCTAAACGATCCTTACTTATCTATCATGTTGTATGACGTTTGGATGGACTCCAGTAAGTCTGATGTGAGATACAATGTTTTTTGACGCAGCAGCAGCTGGAAATAGTTTTAAACGAAACAACACGCATTAGCGTTGTTCCTGTGCTGTATCTAATTGATCCTTACTTATCTATCATGTTATTTGACGTTTGGATGGACTCCAGTAACTCTAATGTGAGATACGAAATTTTCGGACGCAGCAGCAGCTGGAAATAGTTTTAAACGAAACAACACGTATTAGCGTTGTTCCTGTGATGTATCTAAACGATCCTTATTTATCTAACATGTTATTTGACGTTTGGATGGACTCCAGTAACTCTGATGTGAGATACAAAGTTTTTGGACGCAGCAGGAGCTGGAAATAGTTTTAAACGAAACAACACGTATTAGCGTTGTTCCTGTACTGTATCTAATCGATCCTTACTTATCTATCATGTTATTTCACGTTTCCATGGACTCCAGTAACTCTGATGTGAGATACGACGTTTTCGGACGCAGCAGAAGCTGGAAATAGTTTTAAACGAAACAACACGTATTAGCGTTGTTCCTGTGATGTATCTAAACGATCCTTACTTATCTAACATATTATATGACGTTTGGATGGACTCCAGTAAGTCTGATGTGAGATACAAAGTTTTTGGACGCAGCAGAAGCTGGAAATAGTTTTGAACGAAACAACACGTATTAGCGTTGTTCCTGTGATGTATCTTAACGATCCTTACTTATCTAACATATTATATGACGTTTGGATGGACTCCAGTAAGTCTGATGTGAGATACAAAGTTTTTGGACGCAGCAGCTGCTGGAAATAGTTTTAAACGAAACAACACGTATTAGTGTTGTTCCTGTGCTGTATCTAATCGATCCTTACTCATCTATCATGTAACTTGGCGTTTCGATGGACTCCAGTAACTTTGATGTGAGATACGAAGTTCTCGGACGCAGCTGATGCTAGAAATAGTTTTAAACGAAACAACACATATTAGCGTTGTTCCTGTGATGTATCTAATCGATCCTTACTCATCTATCATGTAACTTGGCGTTTCGATGGACTCCAGTAACTTTGATGTGAGATACAAAGTTTTTGGACGCAGCAGCTGCTGGAAATAGTTTTAAACGAAACAACACATATTAGCGTTGTTCCTGTGATGTATCTAATCGATCCTTACTCATCTATCATTTTATTTGGCGTTTCGATGGACTCCAGTAACTTTGATGTGAGATACGAAGTTCTCGGACGCAGCTGAAGCTGGAAATAGTTTTAAACGAAACAACACGCATTAGCGTTGTTCCTGTGATGTATCTAATCGATCCTTACTCATCTATCATGTTATTTGACGTTTCGATGGACTCCAGTAACTTTGATGTGAGATACGAAGTTCTCGGACGCAGCTGAAGCTAGAAATAGTTTTGAACGAAACAACACGCATTAGCGTTGTTCCTGTGATGTATCTAATCGATCCTTACTCATCTATCATGTAACTTGGCGTTTCGATGGACTCCAGTAACTTTGATGTGAGATACGAAGTTCTCGGACGCAGCTGATGCTAGAAATAGTTTTAAACGAAACAACACATATTAGCGTTGTTCCTGTGATGTATCTAATCGATCCTTACTCATCTATCATGTAACTTGGCGTTTCGATGGACTCCAGTAACTTTGATGTGAGATACAAAGTTTTTGGACGCAGCAGCTGCTGGAAATAGTTTTAAACGAAACAACACATATTAGCGTTGTTCCTGTGATGTATCTAATCGATCCTTACTCATCTATCATGTTATTTGACGTTTGGATGGACACCAGTAACTCTGATGTGAAATACGAAGTTCTCGGACGCAGCAGAAGCTGGAAATAGTTTTAAACGAAACAACACGCATTAGCGTTGTTCCTGTGATGTATCTAATCGATCCTTACTCATCTATCATGTTATTTGGCGTTTCGATGGACTCCAGTAACTTTGATGAGAGATACGAAGTTCTCGGACGCAGCTGAAGCTGGAAATAGTTTTAAACGAAACAACACGTATTAGCGTTGTTCCTGTGATGTATCTAATCGATCCTTACTTAGCTACTATGTTATTTGACGTTTCGATGGACTCCAGTAACTCTAATGTGAGATACGAAATTTTCGGACGCAGCAGCAGCTGGAAATAGTTTTAAACGAAACAACACGTATTAGCGTTGTTCCTGTGATGTATCTAAACGATCCTTACTTATCTATCATGTTATATGACGTTTGGATGGACTCCAGTAAGTCTGATGTGAGATACAATGTTTTTTGACGCAGCAGCAGCTGGAAATAGTTTTAAACGAAACAACACGCATTAGCGTTGTTCCTGTGCTGTATCTAATTGATCCTTACTTATCTATCATGTTATTTGACGTTTGGATGGACTCCAGTAACTCTAATGTGAGATACGAAATTTTCGGACGCAGCAGCAGCTGGAAATAGTTTTAAACGAAACAACACGTATTAGCGTTGTTCCTGTGATGTATCTAAACGATCCTTATTTATCTAACATGTTATTTGACGTTTGGATGGACTCCAGTAACTCTGATGTGAGATACAAAGTTTTTGGACGCAGCAGGAGCTGGAAATAGTTTTAAACGAAACAACACGTATTAGCGTTGTTCCTGTACTGTATCTAATCGATCCTTACTTATCTATCATGTTATTTCACGTTTCCATGGACTCCAGTAACTCTGATGTGAGATACGACGTTTTCGGACGCAGCAGAAGCTGGAAATAGTTTTAAACGAAACAACACGTATTAGCGTTGTTCCTGTGATGTATCTAAACGATCCTTACTTATCTAACATATTATATGACGTTTGGATGGACTCCAGTAAGTCTGATGTGAGATACAAAGTTTTTGGACGCAGCAGAAGCTGGAAATAGTTTTGAACGAAACAACACGTATTAGCGTTGTTCCTGTGATGTATCTTAACGATCCTTACTTATCTAACATATTATATGACGTTTGGATGGACTCCAGTAAGTCTGATGTGAGATACAAAGTTTTTGGACGCAGCAGCTGCTGGAAATAGTTTTAAACGAAACAACACGTATTAGTGTTGTTCCTGTGCTGTATCTAATCGATCCTTACTTATCTATCATGTTATTTGACGTTTCGATGGACTCCAGTAACTCTGATGTGAGATACGACGTTTTCGGACGCAGCAGAAGCTGGAAATAGTTTTAAACGAAACAACACGCATTAGCGTTGTTCCTGTGATGTATCTAATCGATCCTTACTCATCTATCATTTTATTTGGCGTTTCGATGGACTCCAGTAACTTTGATGTGAGATACGAAGTTCTCGGACGCAGCTGAAGCTGGAAATAGTTTTAAACGAAACAACACGCATTAGCGTTGTTCCTGTGATGTATCTAATCGATCCTTACTCATCTATCATGTTATTTGACGTTTCGATGGACTCCAGTAACTTTGATGTGAGATACGAAGTTCTCGGACGCAGCTGAAGCTAGAAATAGTTTTGAACGAAACAACACGCATTAGCGTTGTTCCTGTGATGTATCTAATCGATCCTTACTCATCTATCATGTAACTTGGCGTTTCGATGGACTCCAGTAACTTTGATGTGAGATACGAAGTTCTCGGACGCAGCTGATGCTAGAAATAGTTTTAAACGAAACAACACATATTAGCGTTGTTCCTGTGATGTATCTAATCGATCCTTACTCATCTATCATGTAACTTGGCGTTTCGATGGACTCCAGTAACTTTGATGTGAGATACAAAGTTTTTGGACGCAGCAGCTGCTGGAAATAGTTTTAAACGAAACAACACATATTAGCGTTGTTCCTGTGATGTATCTAATCGATCCTTACTTAGCTACTATGTTATTTGACGTTTCGATGGACTCCAGTAACTCTAATGTGAGATATGAAATTTTCGGACGCAGCAGCAGCTGGAAATAGTTTTAAACGAAACAACACGTATTAGCGTTGTTCCTGTGATGTATCTAAACGATCCTTACTTATCTATCATGTTATATGACGTTTGGATGGACTCCAGTAAGTCTGATGTGAGATACAATGTTTTTTGACGCAGCAGCAGCTGGAAATAGTTTTAAACGAAACAACACGCATTAGCGTTGTTCCTGTGCTGTATCTAATTGATCCTTACTTATCTATCATGTTATTTGACGTTTGGATGGACTCCAGTAACTCTAATGTGAGATACGAAATTTTCGGACGCAGCAGCAGCTGGAAATAGTTTTAAACGAAACAACACGTATTAGCGTTGTTCCTGTGATGTATCTAAACGATCCTTACTCATCTATCATGTTATTTGACGTTTGGATGGACACCAGTAACTCTGATGTGAAATACGAAGTTCTCGGACGCAGCAGAAGCTGGAAATAGTTTTAAACGAAACAACACGCATTAGCGTTGTTCCTGTGATGTATCTAATCGATCCTTACTCATCTATCATGTTATTTGGCGTTTCGATGGACTCCAGTAACTTTGATGTGAGATACGAAGTTCTCGGACGCAGCTGAAGCTGGAAATAGTTTTAAACGAAACAACACGTATTAGCGTTGTTCCTGTAATGTATCTAATCGATCCTTACTTAGCTACTATGTTATTTGACGTTTCGATGGACTCCAGTAACTCTAATGTGAGATATGAAATTTTCGGACGCAGCAGCAGCTGGAAATAGTTTTAAACGAAACAACACGTATTAGCGTTGTTCCTGTGATGTATCTAAACGATCCTTACTTATCTATCATGTTATATGACGTTTGGATGGACTCCAGTAAGTCTGATGTGAGATACAATGTTTTTTGACGCAGCAGCAGCTGGAAATAGTTTTAAACGAAACAACACGCATTAGCGTTGTTCCTGTGCTGTATCTAATTGATCCTTACTTATCTATCATGTTATTTGACGTTTGGATGGACTCCAGTAACTCTAATGTGAGATACGAAATTTTCGGACGCAGCAGCAGCTGGAAATAGTTTTAAACGAAACAACACGTATTAGCGTTGTTCCTGTGATGTATCTAAACGATCCTTATTTATCTAACATGTTATTTGACGTTTGGATGGACTCCAGTAACTCTGATGTGAGATACAAAGTTTTTGGACGCAGCAGGAGCTGGAAATAGTTTTAAACGAAACAACACGTATTAGCGTTGTTCCTGTACTGTATCTAATCGATCCTTACTTATCTATCATGTTATTTCACGTTTCCATGGACTCCAGTAACTCTGATGTGAGATACGACGTTTTCGGACGCAGCAGAAGCTGGAAATAGTTTTAAACGAAACAACACGTATTAGCGTTGTTCCTGTGATGTATCTAAACGATCCTTACTTATCTAACATATTATATGACGTTTGGATGGACTCCAGTAAGTCTGATGTGAGATACAAAGTTTTTGGACGCAGCAGAAGCTGGAAATAGTTTTGAACGAAACAACACGTATTAGCGTTGTTCCTGTGATGTATCTAAACGATCCTTACTTATCTAACATATTATATGACGTTTGGATGGACTCCAGTAAGTCTGATGTGAGATACAAAGTTTTTGGACGCAGCAGCTGCTGGAAATAGTTTTAAACGAAACAACACATATTAGCGTTGTTCCTGTGATGTATCTAATCGATCCTTACTCATCTATCATGTTATTTGACGTTTGGATGGACACCAGTAACTCTGATGTGAAATACGAAGTTCTCGGACGCAGCAGAAGCTGGAAATAGTTTTAAACGAAACAACACGTATTAGCGTTGTTCCTGTGATGTATCTAAACGATCCTTACTTATCTAACATATTATATGACGTTTGGATGGACTCCAGTAAGTCTGATGTGAGATACAAAGTTTTTGGACGCAGCAGAAGCTGGAAATAGTTTTGAACGAAACAACACGCATTAGCGTTGTTCCTGTGATGTATCTAATCGATCCTTACTCATCTATCATGTTATTTGGCGTTTCGATGGACTCCAGTAACTTTGATGTGAGATACGAAGTTCTCGGACGCAGCTGAAGCTGGAAATAGTTTTAAACGAAACAACACGTATTAGCGTTGTTCCTGTGATGTATCTAATCGATCCTTACTTAGCTACTATGTTATTTGACGTTTCGATGGACTCCAGTAACTCTAATGTGAGATACGAAATTTTCGGACGCAGCAGCAGCTGGAAATAGTTTTAAACGAAACAACACATATTAGCGTTGTTCCTGTGATGTATCTAATCGATCCTTACTCATCTCTCATGTTATTTGACGTTTGGACTTACTCCAGTAACTCTGATGTGAGATACAAAGTTCTCGGACGGAGCAGAAGCTGGAAATACTTTTGACCGAAACAACACATATTAGCGTTGTTCCTGTGATGTATCTAATCGATCCTTACTCATCTCTCATGTTATTTGACGTTTGGACTTACTCCAGTAACTCTGATGTGAGATACAAAGTTCTCGGACGGAGCAGAAGCTGGAAATAGTTTTGAACGAAACAACACGTATTAGCGTTGTTCCTGTGATGTATCTAAACGATCCTTATTTATCTAACATGTTATTTGACGTTTGGATGGACTCCAGTAAGTCTGATGTGAGATACAAAGTTTTTGGACGCAGCAGAAGCTGGAAATAGTTTTGAACGAAACAACACGTATTAGCGTTGTTCCTGTGATGTACCTAATCGATCCTTACTTAGCTACTCTGTTATTTGACGTTTCGATGGACTCCAGTAACTCTAATGTGAGATACGAAATTTTCGGACGCAGCAGCAGCTGGAAATAGTTTTAAACGAAACAACACATATTAGCGTTGTTCCTGTGATGTATCTAATCGATCCTTTCTCATCTATCATGTTATTTGACGTGTGGACGGACTCCAGTAACTCTGATGTTAGATACAAAGTTCTCGGACGCAGCAGAAGCTGGAAATAGTTTTGAACGAAACAACACGTATTAGCGCTGTTCCTGTGATGTATCTAAACGATCCTTACTTATCTAACATATTATATGACGTTTGGATGGACTCCAGTAAGTCTGATGTGAGATACAATGTTTTTTGACGCAGCAGCAGTTGGAAATAATTTTAAACGAAACAACACGTATTAGCGTTGTTCCTGTGCTGTATCTAATCGATCCTTACTTATCTATCATGTTATTTGACGTTTGGATGGACTCCAGTAACTCTAATGTGAGGTACGAAATTTTCGGACGCAGCAGCAGCTGGAAATAGTTTTAAACAAAACAACACATATTAGCGTTGTTCCTGTGATGTATCTAATCGATCCTTACTCATCTATCATGTTATTTGACGTTTGGACGGACTCCAGTAACTCTGATGTGAGATACAAAGTTCTCGGACGCAGCAGAAGCTGGAAATAGTTTTTAACGAAACAACACATATTAGCGTTGTTCCTGTGATGTATCTAATCGATCCTTACTTATCTATCATGTTATTTGACTTTACGATGGACTCCAGTAACTCTGATGTGAGATACGAAGTTCTCGGACGCAGCAGCAGCTGGAAATAGTTTTAAACGAAACAACACATATTACCGTTGTTCCTGTGATGTATCTAATCGATCCTTACCCATCTCTCATGTTATTTGACGTTTGGACGGACTCCAGTAACTCTGATGTGAGATACAAAGTTCTCGGACGCAGCAGAAGCTGGAAATAGTTTTAAACGAAACAACACGCATTAGCGATGTTCCTGTGAAGTATCTAATCGATCCTTACTCATCTATCATGTTATTTTACATTTGGATGGACTCCAGTAACTCTGATGTGAGATACAAAGTTTTTGGACGCAGCAGAAGCTGGAAATAGTTTTGAACGAAACAACACGTATTAGCGTTGTTCCTGTGATGTATCTAATCGATCCTTACTCATCTATCATGTTATTTGACGTTTGGATGGACACCAGTAACTCTGATGTGAAATACGAAGTTCTCGGACGCAGCAGAAGCTGGAAATAGTTTTAAACGAAACAACACGCATTAGCGTTGTTCCTGTGATGTATCTAATCGATCCTTACTCATCTATCATGTTATTTGGCGTTTCGATGGACTCCAGTAACTTTGATGTGAGATACGAAGTTCTCGGACGCAGCTGAAGCTGGAAATAGTTTTAAACGAAACAACACGTATTAGCGTTGTTCCTGTGATGTATCTAATCGATCCTTACTTAGCTACTATGTTATTTGACGTTTCGATGGACTCCAGTAACTCTAATGTGAGATATGAAATTTTCGGACGCAGCAGCAGCTGGAAATAGTTTTAAACGAAACAACACGTATTAGCGTTGTTCCTGTGATGTATCTAAACGATCCTTACTTATCTATCATGTTATATGACGTTTGGATGGACTCCAGTAAGTCTGATGTGAGATACAATGTTTTTTGACGCAGCAGCAGCTGGAAATAGTTTTAAACGAAACAACACGCATTAGCGTTGTTCCTGTGCTGTATCTAATTGATCCTTACTTATCTATCATGTTATTTGACGTTTGGATGGACTCCAGTAACTCTAATGTGAGATACGAAATTTTCGGACGCAGCAGCAGCTGGAAATAGTTTTAAACGAAACAACACGTATTAGCGTTGTTCCTGTGATGTATCTAAACGATCCTTATTTATCTAACATGTTATTTGACGTTTGGATGGACTCCAGTAACTCTGATGTGAGATACAAAGTTTTTGGACGCAGCAGGAGCTGGAAATAGTTTTAAACGAAACAACACGTATTAGCGTTGTTCCTGTACTGTATCTAATCGATCCTTACTTATCTATCATGTTATTTCACGTTTCCATGGACTCCAGTAACTCTGATGTGAGATACGACGTTTTCGGACGCAGCAGAAGCTGGAAATAGTTTTAAACGAAACAACACGTATTAGCGTTGTTCCTGTGATGTATCTAAACGATCCTTACTTATCTAACATATTATATGACGTTTGGATGGACTCCAGTAAGTCTGATGTGAGATACAAAGTTTTTGGACGCAGCAGAAGCTGGAAATAGTTTTGAACGAAACAACACGTATTAGCGTTGTTCCTGTGATGTATCTAAACGATCCTTACTTATCTAACATATTATATGACGTTTGGATGGACTCCAGTAAGTCTGATGTGAGATACAAAGTTTTTGGACGCAGCAGCTGCTGGAAATAGTTTTAAACGAAACAACACATATTAGCGTTGTTCCTGTGATGTATCTAATCGATCCTTACTCATCTATCATGTTATTTGACGTTTGGATGGACACCAGTAACTCTGAGGTGAAATACGAAGTTCTCGGACGCAGCAGAAGCTGGAAATAGTTTTAAACGAAACAACACGCATTAGCGTTGTTCCTGTGATGTATCTAATCGATCCTTACTCATCTATCATGTTATTTGGCGTTTCGATGGACTCCAGTAACTTTGATGTGAGATACGAAGTTCTCGGACGCAGCTGAAGCTGGAAATAGTTTTAAACGAAACAACACGTATTAGCGTTGTTCCTGTGATGTATCTAATCGATCCTTACTTAGCTACTATGTTATTTGACGTTTCGATGGACTCCAGTAACTCTAATGTGAGATACGAAATTTTCGGACGCAGCAGCAGCTGGAAATAGTTTTAAACGAAACAACACATATTAGCGTTGTTCCTGTGATGTATCTAATCGATCCTTACTCATCTCTCATGTTATTTGACGTTTGGACTTACTCCAGTAACTCTGATGTGAGATACAAAGTTCTCGGACGGAGCAGAAGCTGGAAATAGTTTTGACCGAAAGAACACATATTAGCGTTGTTCCTGTGATGTATCTAATCGATCCTTACTCATCTCTCATGTTATTTGACGTTTGGACTTACTCCAGTAACTCTGATGTGAGATACAAAGTTCTCGGACGGAGCAGAAGCTGGAAATAGTTTTGAACGAAACAACACGTATTAGCGTTGTTCCTGTGATGTATCTAAACGATCCTTATTTATCTAACATGTTATTTGACGTTTGGATGGACTCCAGTAAGTCTGATGTGAGATACAATGTTTTTGGACGCAGCAGAAGCTGGAAATAGTTTTGAACGAAACAACACGTATTAGCGTTGTTCCTGTGATGTACCTAATCGATCCTTACTTAGCTACTATGTTATTTGACGTTTCGATGGACTCCAGTAACTCTAATGTGAGATACGAAATTTTCGGACGCAGCAGCAGCTGGAAATAGTTTTAAACGAAACAACACATATTAGCGTTGTTCCTGTGATGTATCTAATCGATCCTTTCTCATCTATCATGTTATTTGACGTGTGGACGGACTCCAGTAACTCTGATGTTAGATACAAAGTTCTCGGACGCAGCAGAAGCTGGAAATAGTTTTGAACGAAACAACACGTATTAGCGCTGTTCCTGTGATGTATCTAAACGATCCTTACTTATCTAACATATTATATGACGTTTGGATGGACTCCAGTAAGTCTGATGTGAGATACAATATTTTTTGACGCAGCAGCAGCTGGAAATAATTTTAAACGAAACAACACGTATTAGCGTTGTTCCTGTGCTGTATCTAATCGATCCTTACTTATCTATCATGTTATTTGACGTTTGGATGGACTCCAGTAACTCTAATGTGAGATACGAAATTTTCGGACGCAGCAGCAGCTGGAAATAGTTTTAAACAAAACAACACATATTAGCGTTGTTCCTGTGATGTATCTAATCGATCCTTACTCATCTATCATGTTATTTGACGTTTGGACGGACTCCAGTAACTCTGATGTGAGATACAAAGTTCTCGGACGCAGCAGAAGCTGGAAATAGTTTTTAACGAAACAACACATATTAGCGTTGTTCCTGTGATGTATCTAATCGATCCTTACTTATCTATCATGTTATTTGACTTTACGATGGACTCCAGTAAATCTGATGTGAGATACGAAGTTCTCGGACGCAGCAGCAGCTGGAAATAGTTTTAAACGAAACAACACATATAACCGTTGTTCCTGTGATGTATCTAATCGATCCTTACCCATCTCTCATGTTATTTGACGTTTGGACGGACTCCAGTAACTCTGATGTGAGATACAAAGTTCTCGGACGCAGCAGAAGCTGGAAATAGTTTTAAACGAAACAACACGCATTAGCGATGTTCCTGTGAAGTATCTAATCGATCCTTACTCATCTATCATGTTATTTTACATTTGGATGGACTCCAGTAACTCTGATGTGAGATACAAAGTTTTTGGACGCAGCAGAAGCTGGAAATAGTTTTGAACGAAACAACACGTATTAGCGTTGTTCCTGTGATGTATCTAATCGATCCTTACTCATCTATCATGTTATTTGACGTTTGGATGGACACCAGTAACTCTGATGTGAAATACGAAGTTCTCGGACGCAGCAGAAGCTGGAAATAGTTTTAAACGAAACAACACGCATTAGCGTTGTTCCTGTGATGTATCTAATCGATCCTTACTCATCTATCATGTTATTTGGCGTTTCGATGGACTCCAGTAACTTTGATGTGAGATAGGAAGTTCTCGGACGCAGCTGAAGCTGGAAATAGTTTTAAACGAAGCAACACGTATTAGCGTTGTTCCTGTGATGTATCTAATCGATCCTTACTTAGCTATTATGTTATTTGACGTTTCGATGGACTCCAGTATCTCTAATGTGAGATACGAAATTTTCGGACGCAGCAGAAGCTGGAAATAGTTTTAAACGAAACAACACATATTAGCGTTGTTCCTGTGATGTATCTAATCGATCCTTACTCATCTCTCATGTTATTTGACGTTTGGACTTACTCCAGTAACTCTGATGTGAGATACAAAGTTCTCGGACGGAGCAGAAGCTGGAAATAGTTTTGACCGAAACAACACATATTAGCGTTGTTCCTGTGATGTATCTAATCGATCCTTACTCATCTCTCATGTTATTTGACGTTTGGACTTACTCCAGTAACTCTGATGTGAGATACAAAGTTCTCGGACGGAGCAGAAGCTGGAAATAGTTTTGAACGAAACAACACGTATTAGCGTTGTTCCTGTGATGTATCTAAACGATCCTTATTTATCTAACATGTTATTTGACGTTTGGATGGACTCCAGTAAGTCTGATGTGAGATACAAAGTTTTTGGACGCAGCAGAAACTGGAAATAGTTTTGAACGAAACAACACGTATTAGCGTTGTTCCTGTGATGTACCTAATCGATCCTTACTTAGCTACTATGTTATTTGACGTTTCGATGGACTCCAGTAACTCTAATGTGAGATACGAAATTTTCGGACGCAGCAGCAGCTGGAAATAGTTTTAAACGAAACAACACATATTAGCGTTGTTCCTGTGATGTATCTAATCGATCCTTTCTCATCTATCATGTTATTTGACGTGTGGACGGACTCCAGTAACTCTGATGTTAGATACAAAGTTCTCGGACGCAGCAGAAGCTGGAAATAGTTTTGAACGAAACAACACGTATTAGCGCTGTTCCTGTGATGTATCTAAACGATCCTTACTTATCTAACATATTATATGACGTTTGGATGGACTCCAGTAAGTCTGATGTGAGATACAATGTTTTTTGACGCAGCAGCAGCTGGAAATAGTTTTAAACGAAACAACACGTATTAGCGTTGTTCCTGTGCTGTATCTAATCGATCCTTACTTATCTATCATGTTATTTGACGTTTGGATGGACTCCAGTAACTCTAATGTGAGATACGAAATTTTCGGACGCAGCAGCAGCTGGAAATAGTTTTAAACAAAACAACACATATTAGCGTTGTTCCTGTGATGTATCTAATCGATCCTTACTCATCTATCATGTTATTTGACGTTTGGACGGACTCCAGTAACTCTGATGTGAGATACAAAGTTCTCGGACGCAGCAGAAGCTGGAAATAGTTTTTAACGAAACAACACATATTAGCGTTGTTCCTGTGATGTATCTAATCGATCCTTACTTATCTATCATGTTATTTGACTTTACGATGGACTCCAGTAACTCTGATGTGAGATACGAAGTTCTCGGACGCAGCAGCAGCTGGAAATAGTTTTAAACGAAACAACACATATTACCGTTGTTCCTGTGATGTATCTAATCGATCCTTACCCATCTCTCATGTTATTTGACGTTTGGACGGACTCCAGTAACTCTGATGTGAGATACAAAGTTCTCGGACGCAGCAGAAGCTGGAAATAGTTTTAAACGAAACAACACGCATTAGCGATGTTCCTGTGAAGTATCTAATCGATCCTTACTCATCTATCATGTTATTTTACATTTGGATGGACTCCAGTAACTCTGATGTGAGATACAAAGTTTTTGGACGCAGCAGAAGCTGGAAATAGTTTTGAACGAAACAACACGTATTAGCGTTGTTCCTGTGATGTATCTAATCGATCCTTACTCATCTATCATGTTATTTGACGTTTGGATGGACACCAGTAACTCTGATGTGAAATACGAAGTTCTCGGACGCAGCAGAAGCTGGAAATAGTTTTAAACGAAACAACACGCATTAGCGTTGTTCCTGTGATGTATCTAATCGATCCTTACTCATCTATCATGTTATTTGGCGTTTCGATGGACTCCAGTAACTTTGATGTGAGATACGAAGTTCTCGGACGCAGCTGAAGCTGGAAATAGTTTTAAACGAAACAACACGTATTAGCGTTGTTCCTGTGATGTATCTAATCGATCCTTACTTAGCTATTATGTTATTTGACGTTTCGATGGACTCCAGTATCTCTAATGTGAGATACGAAATTTTCGGACGCAGCAGAAGCTGGAAATAGTTTTAAACGAAACAACACATATTAGCGTTGTTCCTGTGATGTATCTAATCGATCCTTACTCATCTCTCATGTTATTTGACGTTTGGACTTACTCCAGTAACTCTGATGTGAGATACAAAGTTCTCGGACGGAGCAGAAGCTGGAAATAGTTTTGAACGAAACAACACGTATTAGCGTTGTTCCTGTGATGTATCTAAACGATCCTTATTTATCTAACATGTTATTTGACGTTTGGATGGACTCCAGTAAGTCTGATGTGAGATACAAAGTTTTTGGACGCAGCAGGAGCTGGAAATAGTTTTAAACGAAACAACACGTATTAGCGTTGTTCCTGTACTGTATCTAATCGATCCTTACTTATCTATCATGTTATTTCACGTTTCCATGGACTCCAGTAACTCTGATGTGAGATACGACGTTTTCGGACGCAGCAGAAGCTGGAAATAGTTTTAAACGAAACAACACGCATTAGCGATGTTCCTGTGATGTATCTAATCGATCCTTACTCATCTATCATGTTATTTTACGTTTGGATGGACTCCAGTAACTCTGATGTGAGATACAAAGTTTTTGGACGCAGCAGAAGCTGGAAATAGTTTTGAACGAAACAACACGTATTAGCGTTGTTCCTGTGATGTATCTAATCGATCCTTACTTAGCTACTATGTTATTTGACGTTTCGATGGACTCCAGTAACTCTAATGTGAGATACGAAATTTTCGGACGCAGCAGCAGCTGGAAATAGTTTTAAACGAAACAACACATATTAGCGTTGTTCCTGTGATGTATCTAATCGATCCTTTCTCATCTATCATGTTATTTGACGTTTGGACGGACTCCAGTAACTCTGATGTTAGATACAAAGTTCTCGGACGCAGCAGAAGCTGGAAATAGTTTTGAACGAAACAACACGTATTAGCGTTGTTCCTGTGATGTATCTAAACGATCCTTACTTATCTATCATGTTATATGACGTTTGGATGGACTCCAGTAAGTCTGATGTGAGATACAATGTTTTTTGACGCAGCAGCAGCTGCAAATAGTTTTAAACGAAACAACACGCATTAGCGTTGTTCCTGTGCTGTATCTAATTGATCCTTACTTATCTATCATGTTATTTGACGTTTGGATGGACTCCAGTAACTCTAATGTGAGATACGAAATTTTCGGACGCAGCAGCAGCTGGAAATAGTTTTAAACGAAACAACACGTATTAGCGTTGTTCCTGTGATGTATCTAAACGATCCTTATTTATCTAACATGTTATTTGACGTTTGGATGGACTCCAGTAACTCTGATGTGAGATACAAAGTTTTTGGACGCAGCAGGAGCTGGAAATAGTTTTAAACGAAACAACACGTATTAGCGTTGTTCCTGTACTGTATCTAATCGATCCTTACTTATCTATCATGTTATTTCACGTTTCCATGGACTCCAGTAACTCTGATGTGAGATACGACGTTTTCGGACGCAGCAGAAGCTGGAAATAGTTTTAAACGAAACAACACGTATTAGCGTTGTTCCTGTGATGTATCTAAACGATCCTTACTTATCTAACATATTATATGACGTTTGGATGGACTCCAGTAAGTCTGATGTGAGATACAAAGTTTTTGGACGCAGCAGAAGCTGGAAATAGTTTTGAACGAAACAACACGTATTAGCGTTGTTCCTGTGATGTATCTAAACGATCCTTACTTATCTAACATATTATATGACGTTTGGATGGACTCCAGTAAGTCTGATGTGAGATACAAAGTTTTTGGACGCAGCAGCTGCTGGAAATAGTTTTAAACGAAACAACACGTATTAGTGTTGTTCCTGTGCTGTATCTAATCGATCCTTACTTATCTATCATGTTATTTGACGTTTCGATGGACTCCAGTAACTCTGATGTGAGATACGACGTTTTCGGACGCAGCAGAAGCTGGAAATAGTTTTAAACGAAACAACACGCATTAGCGTTGTTCCTGTGATGTATCTAATCGATCCTTACTCATCTATCATTTTATTTGGCGTTTCGATGGACTCCAGTAACTTTGATGTGAGATACGAAGTTCTCGGACGCAGCTGAAGCTGGAAATAGTTTTAAACGAAACAACACGCTTTAGCGTTGTTCCTGTGATGTATCTAATCGATCCTTACTCATCTATCATGTTATTTGACGTTTCGATGGACTCCAGTAACTTTGATGTGAGATACGAAGTTCTCGGACGCAGCTGAAGCTAGAAATAGTTTTGAACGAAACAACACGCATTAGCGTTGTTCCTGTGATGTATCTAATCGATCCTTACTCATCTATCATGTAACTTGGCGTTTCGATGGACTCCAGTAACTTTGATGTGAGATACGAAGTTCTCGGACGCAGCTGATGCTAGAAATAGTTTTAAACGAAACAACACGTATTAGCGTTGTTCCTGTGATGTATCTAATCGATCCTTACTCATCTATCAAGTTATTTGACGTTTGGATGGACTCCAGTAACTCTGATGTGAGATACAAAGTTTACGGACGCAGCAGAAGCTGGAAATAGTTTTGAACGAAACAACACGTATTAGCGTTGTTCCTGTGATGTATCTAATCGATCCTTACTTATCTACTATGTTATTTGACGTTTCGATGGACTCCAGTAACTATGATGTGAGATACGAAATTTCCGGACGCAGCAGAAGCTGGAAATAGTTTTAAAGGAAACAACACGCATTAGCGTTGTTCCTGTGATGTATCTAATCGATCCTTACTTATCTATCATGTTATTTGACGTTTGGATGGACTCCAGTAACCCTGATGTGAGATACGAAATTTTCGGACGTAGCGGAAGCTGGAAATAGTTTTCAAGGAAACAACACGCATTAGCATTGTTCCTGTGATGTATCTAATCGATCCTTACTTATCTACTATGTTATTTGACGTTTCGATGGACTCCAGTAACTATGATGTGAGATACGAAATTTCCGGACGCAGCAGAAGCTGGAAATAGTTTTAAACGAAACAACACGCATTAGCGTTGTTCCTGTGATGTATCTAATCGATCCTTACTCATCTATCATGTTATTTGGCGTTTCGATGGACTCCAGTAACTCTGATGTGAGATACAAAGTTTACGGACGCAGCAGAAGCTGGAAATAGTTTTGAACGAAACAACACGTATTAGCGTTGTTCCTGTGATGTATCTAATCGATCCTTACTTAGCTACTATGTTACTTGACGTTTCGATGGACTCCAGTAACTCTAATGTGAGATACGAAATTTTCGGAAGCAGCAGCAGCTGGAAATAGTTTTGAACGAAACAACACGTATTAGCGTTGTTCCTGTGATGTATCTAATCGATCCTTACTTAGCTACTATGTTATTTGACGTTTCGATGGACTCCAGTAACTCTAATGTGAGATACGAAATTTTCGGACGCAGCAGCAGCTGGAAATAGTTTTAAACGAAACAACACATATTAGCGTTGTTCCTGTGATGTATCTAATCGATTATTACTCATCTATCATGTTATTTGACGTTTGGACGGACTCCAGTAACTCTGATGTGAGATACAAAGTTCTCGGACGCAGCAGAAACTGGAAATAGTTTTGAACGAAACAACACGTATTAGCGTTGTTCCTGTGATGTATCTAAACGATCCTTACTTATCTAACATGCTATTTGACGTTTGGATGGACTCCAGTAAGTCTGATGTGAGATACAAAGTTTTTGGACGCAGCAGGAGCTGGAAATAGTTTTAAACGAAACAACACGTATTGGCGTTGTTCCTGTGCTGTATCTAATCGATCCTTACTTATCTATCATGTTATTTGACGTTTCGATGGACTCCAGTAACTCTGATGTGAGATACGACGTTCTCGGACGCAGCTGAAGCTGGAAATAGTTTTAAACGAAACAACACGCATTAGCGTTGTTCCTGTGATGTATCTAATCGATCCTTACTCATCTATCATGTTATTTGACGTTTCGATGGACTCCAGTAACTCTGATGTGAGATACGACGTTCTCGGACGCAGCTGAAGCTGGAAATAGTTTTAAACGAAACAACACGTATTAGCGTTGTTCCTGTGATGTATCTAATCGATCCTTACTTATCTACTATGTTATTTGACGTTTCGATGGACTCCAGTAACTATGATGTGAGATACGAAATTTCCGGACGCAGCAGAAGCTGGAAATAGTTTTAAACGAAACAACACGCATTAGCGTTGTTCCTGTGATGTATCTAATCGATCCTTACTCATCTCTCATGTTATTTGGCGTTTCGATGGACTCCAGTAACTTTGATGTGAGTTACGAAGTTCTCGGACGCAGCTGAAGCTAGAAATAGTTTTAAACGAAACAACACATATTAGCGTTGTTCCTGTGATGTATCTAATCGATCCTTACTCATCTATCATGTTATTTGACGTTTGGACGGACACCAGTAACTCTGATGTGAGAAACAAAGTTCTCGGACGCAGCAGAAGCTGGAAATAGTTTTGAACGAAAAAACACGTATTAGCGTTGTTCCTGTGATGTATCTAATCGATCCTTACTCATCTATCATGTTATTTGACGTTTGGACGGACACCAGTAACTCTGATGTGAGAAACAAAGTTCTCGGACGCAGCAGAAGCTGGAAATAGTTTTGAACGAAACAACACGTATTAGCGTTGTTCCTGTGATGTATCTAATCGATCCTTACTCATCTATCATGTTATTTGACGTTTGGACGGACTCCAGTAACTCTGATGTGAGAAACAAAGTTCTCGGACGCAGCAGAAGCTGGAAATAGTTTTGAACGAAACAACACGTATTAGCGTTGTTCCTGTGATGTATCTAAACGATCCTTACTTATCTAACATGTTATTTGACGTTTGGATGGACTCCAGTAAGTCTGATGTGAGATACATAGTTTTTGGACGCAGCAGTAGCTAGAAATAGTTTTAAACGAAACAACACGTATTAGCGTTGTTCCTGTGATGTATCTAATCGATCCTTTCTCATCTATTATGTTATTTGACGTTTGGATGGACACCAGTAACTCTGATGTGAGATACGAAATTCTCGGAGGCAGCAGAAGCTGGAAATAATTTTAAACGAAACAACACGGATTAGCGTTGTTCCTGTGATGTATCTAATCGATCCTTACTCATCTATCATGTTATTTGGCGTTTCGATGGACTCCAGTAACTTTTATGTGAGATACGACGTTTTCGGACGCAGCAGAAGCTGGAAATAGTTTTAAACGAAACAACACATATTAGCGTTGTTCCTGTGATTTATCTAATCGATCCTTACTCATCTATCATGTTATTTGACGTTTGGACGGACTCCAGTACTTCTGATGTGAGATACAAAGTTCTCGGACACAGCAGAAGCTGGAAATAGTTTTGAACGAAACAACACGTATTAGCGTTGTTCATGTGATGTATCTAATCGATCCTTACTTATCTATCATGTTATTTGACGTTTCGATGGACTCCAGTAACTCTGATGTGAGATACGAAATTTTCGGACGCAGCAGCAGCTGGAAATAGTTTTGAACGAAACAACACGTATTAGCGTTGTTCATGTGATGTATCTAAACGATCCTTACTTATCTATCATGTTATTTGACGTTTGGATGGACACCAGTAACTCTGATGTGAGATACGAAGTTCTCGGACGCAGCAGAAGCTGGAAATAGTTTTAAACGAAACAACACGCATTAGCGTTGTTCCTGTGATGTATCTAATCGATCCTTACTTATCTATCATGTTATTTGAGGTTTCGATGGACTCCAGTAACTCTGATGTGAGATACGACGTTTTCGGACGCAGCAGAAGCTGGAAATAGTTTTAAACAAAAAAACACGCATTAGCGATGTTCCTGTGATGTATCTAATCGATCCTTACTCATCTATCATGTTATTTTACGTTTGAATGGACTCCAGTAACTCTGATGTGATATACAAAGTTTTTGGACGCAGCAGAAGCTGGAGGTAGTTTTGAACGAAACAACACATACTAGCGTTGTTC
Organism: Prosopocoilus inquinatus; assembly: GCA_036172665.1. Taxonomy (NCBI): domain Eukaryota; kingdom Metazoa; phylum Arthropoda; class Insecta; order Coleoptera; family Lucanidae; genus Prosopocoilus; species Prosopocoilus inquinatus. The sequence continues at coordinate 25,118,672 of CM069879.1, forward strand.
CTGTGATGTATCTAATCGATCCTTACTTAGCTACTATGTTATTTGACGTTTCGATGGACTCCAGTAACTCTAATGTGAGATACGAAATTTTCGGACGCAGCAGCAGCTGGAAATAGTTTTAAACGAAACAACACATATTAGCGTTGTTCCTGTGATGTATCTAATCGATCCTTACTCATCTCTCATGTTATTTGACGTTTGGACGGACTCCAGTAACTCTGATGTGAGATACAAAGTTCTCGGACGCAGCAGAAGCTGGAAATAGTTTTGAACGAAACAACACGTATTAGCGTTGTTCCTGTGATGTATCTAAACGATCCTTATTTATCTAACATGTTATTTGACGTTTGGATGGACTCCAGTAAGTCTGATGTGAGATACAAAGTTTTTGGACGCAGCAGGAGCTGGAAATAGTTTTAAACGAAACAACACGTATTAGCGTTGTTCCTGTGCTGTATCTAATCGATCCTTACTTATCTATCATGTTATTTGACGTTTCGATGGACTCCAGTAACTCTGATGTGAGATACGACGTTTTCGGACGCAGCAGAAGCTGGAAATAGTTTTAAACGAAACAACACGCATTAGCGTTGTTCCTGTGATGTATCTAATCGATCCTTACTCATCTATCATCTTATTTGGTGTTTCGATGGACTCCAGTAACTTTGATGTGAGATACGAAGTTCTCGGACGCAGCTGAAGCTAGAAATAGTTTTGAACGAAACAACAAGCATTAGCGTTGTTCCTGTGATGTATCTAATCGATCCTTACTCATCTATCATGTAACTTGGCGTTTCGATGGACTCCAGTAACTTTGATGTGAGATACGAAGTTCTCGGACGCAGCTGATGCTAGAAATAGTTTTAAACGAAACAACACGTATTAGCGTTGTTCCTGTGATGTATCTAATCGATCCTTACTCATCTATCAAGTTATTTGACGTTTGGATGGACTCCAGTAACTCTGATGTGAGATACAAAGTTTACGGACGCAGCAGAAGCTGGAAATAGTTTTGAACGAAACAACACGTATTAGCGTTGTTCCTGTGATGTATCTAATCGATCCTTACTTATCTACTATGTTATTTGACGTTTCGATGGACTCCAGTAACTATGATGTGAGATACGAAATTTCCGGACGCAGCAGAAGCTGGAAATAGTCTTAAAGGAAACAACACGCATTAGCGTTGTTCCTGTGATGTATCTAATCGATCCTTACTCATCTATCATGTTATTTGGCGTTTCGATGGACTCCAGTAACTTTGATGTGAGATACGAAGTTCTCGGACGCAGCTGAAGCTAGAAATAGTTTTAAACGAAACAACACGCATTAGCGTTGTTCCTGTGATGTATCTAATCGATCCTTACTTATCTATCATGTTATTTGACGTTTGGATGGACTCCAGTAATCCTGATGTGAGATACGAAATTTTCGGACGTAGCGGAAGCTGGAAATAGTTTTCAAGGAAACAACACGCATTAGCATTGTTCCTGTGATGTATCTAATCGATCCTTACTTATCTACTATGTTATTTGACGTTTCGATGGACTCCAGTAACTATGATGTGAGATACGAAATTTCCGGACGCAGCAGAAGCTGGAAATAGTTTTAAACGAAACAACACGCATTAGCGTTGTTCCTGTGATGTATCTAATCGATCCTTACTCATCTATCATGTTATTTGGCGTTTCGATGGACTCCAGTAACTCTGATGTGAGATACAAAGTTTACGGACGCAGCAGAAGCTGGAAATAGTTTTGAACGAAACAACACGTATTAGCGTTGTTCCTGTGATGTATCTAATCGATCCTTACTTAGCTACTCTGTTATTTGACGTTTCGATGGACTCCAGTAACTCTAATGTGAGATACGAAATTTTCGGAAGCAGCAGCAGCTGGAAATAGTTTTGAACGAAACAACACGTATTAGCGTTGTTCCTGTGATGTATCTAATCGATCCTTACTTAGCTACTATGTTATTTGACGTTTCGATGGACTCCAGTAACTCTAATGTGAGATACGAAATTTTCGGACGCAGCAGCAGCTGGAAATAATTTTAAACGAAACAACACATATTAGCGTTGTTCCTGTGATGTATCTAATCGATTATTACTCATCTATCATGTTATTTGACGTTTGGACGGACTCCAGTAACTCTGATGTGAGATACAAAGTTCTCGGACGCAGCAGAAACTGGAAATAGTTTTGAACGAAACAACACGTATTAGCGTTGTTCCTGTGATGTATCTAAACGATTCTTACTTATCTAACATGTTATTTGACGTTTGGATGGACTCCAGTAAGTCTGATGTGAGATACAAAGTTTTTGGACGCAGCAGGAGCTGGAAATAGTTTTAAACGAAACAACACGTATTAGCGTTGTTCCTGTGCTGTATCTAATCGATCCTTACTTATCTATCATGTTATTTGACGTTTCGATGGACTCCAGTAACTCTGATGTGAGATACGACGTTCTCGGACGCAGCTGAAGCTGGAAATAGTTTTAAACGAAACAACACGCATTAGCGTTGTTCCTGTGATGTATCTAATCGATCCTTACTCATCTATCATGTTATTTGACGTTTCGATGGACTCCAGTAACTCTGATGTGAGATACGACGTTCTCGGACGCAGCTGAAGCTGGAAATAGTTTTAAACGAAACAACACGTATTAGCGTTGTTCCTGTGATGTATCTAATCGATCCTTACTTATCTACTATGTTATTTGACGTTTCGATGGACTCCAGTAACTATGATGTGAGATACGAAATTTCCGGACGCAGCAGAAGCTGGAAATAGTTTTAAACGAAACAACACGCATTAGCGTTGTTCCTGTGATGTATCTAATCGATCCTTACTCATCTCTCATGTTATTTGGCGTTTCGATGGACTCCAGTAACTTTGATGTGAGTTACGAAGTTCTCGGACGCAGCTGAAGCTAGAAATAGTTTTAAACGAAACAACACATATTAGCGTTGTTCCTGTGATGTATCTAATCGATCCTTACTCATCTATCATGTTATTTGACGTTTGGACGGACACCAGTAACTCTGATGTGAGAAACAAAGTTCTCGGACGCAGCAGAAGCTGGAAATAGTTTTGAACGAAACAACACGTATTAGCGTTGTTCCTGTGATGTATCTAATCGATCCTTACTCATCTATCATGTTATTTGACGTTTGGACGGACTCCAGTAACTCTGATGTGAGAAACAAAGTTCTCGGACGCAGCAGAAGCTGGAAATAGTTTTGAACGAAACAACACGTATTAGCGTTGTTCCTGTGATGTATCTAAACGATCCTTACTTATCTAACATGTTATTTGACGTTTGGATGGACTCCAGTAAGTCTGATGTGAGATACAAAGTTTTTGGACGCAGCAGTAGCTAGAAATAGTTTTAAACGAAACAACACGTATTAGCGTTGTTCCTGTGATGTATCTAATCGATCCTTTCTCATCTATTATGTTATTTGACGTTTGGATGGACACCAGTAACTCTGATGTGAGATACGAAGTTCTCGGAGGCAGCAGAAGCTGGAAATAATTTTAAACGAAACAACACGCATTAGCGTTGTTCCTGTGATGTATCTAATCGATCCTTACTCATCTATCATGTTATTTGGCGTTTCGATGGACTCCAGTAACTTTTATGTGAGATACGACGTTTTCGGACGCAGCAGAAGCTGGAAATAGTTTTAAACGAAACAACACATATTAGCGTTGTTCCTGTGATTTATCTAATCGATCCTTACTCATCTATCATGTTATTTGACGTTTGGACGGACTCCAGTACTTCTGATGTGAGATACAAAGTTCTCGGACACAGCAGAAGCTGGAAATAGTTTTGAACGAAACAACACGTATTAGCGTTGTTCTTGTGATGTATCTCTACGATCCTTACTTATCTAACATGTTATTTCACGTTTGGATGGACTCCAGTAACTCTAATGTGAGATACGAAATTTTCGGACGCAGCAGCAGCTGGAAATAGTTTTGAACGAAACAACACGTATTAGCGTTGTTCATGTGATGTATCTAATCGATCCTTACTTATCTATCATGTTATTTGACGTTTCGATGGACTCCAGTAACTCTGATGTGAGATACGACGTTTTCGGACGCAGCAGAAGCTGGAAATAGTTTTTAACGAAACAACACATATTAGCGTTGTTCCTGTGATGTATCTAATCGATCCTTACTTATCTATCATGTTATTTGACGTTTGGATGTACTCCAGTTACTCTGATGTGAGATACGAAGTTCTCGGACACAGCAGAAGCTGGAAATAGTTTTGAACGAAACAACACGTATTAGCGTTGTTCCTGTGATGTATCTAAACGATCCTTACTTATCTAACATGTTATTTCACGTTTGGATGGACTCCAGTAACTCTAATGTGAGATACGAAATTTTCGGACGCAGCAGCAGCTGGAAATAGTTTTGAACGAAACAACACGTATTAGCGTTGTTCATGTGATGTATCTAATCGATCCTTACTTATCTATCATGTTATTTGACGTTTCGATGGACTCCAGTAACTCTGATGTGAGATACGAAATTTTCGGACGCAGCAGCAGCTGGAAATAGTTTTGAACGAAACAACACGTATTAGCGTTGTTCATGTGATGTATCTAATCGATCCTTACTTATCTATCATGTTATTTGACGTTTGGATGGACACCAGTAACTCTGATGTGAGATACGAAGTTCTCGGACGCAGCAGAAGCTGGAAATAGTTTTAAACGAAACAACACGCATTAGCGTTGTTCCTGTGATGTATCTAATCGATCCTTACTTATCTATCATGTTATTTGAGGTTTCGATGGACTCCAGTAACTCTGATGAGAGATACGACGTTTTCGGACGCAGCAGAAGTTGGAAATAGTTTTAAACAAAAAAACACGCATTAGCGATGTTCCTGTGATGTATCTAATCGATCCTTACTCATCTATCATGTTATTTTACGTTTGAATGGACTCCAGTAACTCTGATGTGATATACAAAGTTTTTGGACGCAGCAGAAGCTGGAGGTAGTTTTGAACGAAACAACACATATTAGCCTTGTTCCTGTGATGTATCTAATCGATCCTTACTTAGCTACTATGTTATTTGACGTTTCGATGGACTCCAGTAACTCTAATGTGAGATACGAAATTTTCGGACGCAGCAGCAGCTGGAAATAGTTTTAAACGAAACAACACATATTAGCGTTGTTCCTGTGATGTATCTAATCGATCCTTACTCATCTCTCATGTTATTTGACGTTTGGACGGACTCCAGTAACTCTGATGTGAGATACAAAGTTCTCGGACGCAGCAGAAGCTGGAAATAGTTTTGAACGAAACAACACGTATTAGCGTTGTTCCTGTGATGTATCTAAACGATCCTTATTTATCTAACATGTTATTTGACGTTTGGATGGACTCCAGTAAGTCTGATGTGAGATACAAAGTTTTTGGACGCAGCAGGAGCTGGAAATAGTTTTAAACGAAACAACACGTATTAGCGTTGTTCCTGTGCTGTATCTAATCGATCCTTACTTATCTATCATGTTATTTGACGTTTCGATGGACTCCAGTAACTCTGATGTGAGATACGACGTTTTCGGACGCAGCAGAAGCTGGAAATAGTTTTAAACGAAACAACACGCATTAGCGTTGTTCCTGTGATGTATCTAATCGATCCTTACTCATCTATCATCTTATTTGGTGTTTCGATGGACTCCAGTAACTTTGATGTGAGATACGAAGTTCTCGGACGCAGCTGAAGCTAGAAATAGTTTTGAACGAAACAACAAGCATTAGCGTTGTTCCTGTGATGTATCTAATCGATCCTTACTCATCTATCATGTAACTTGGCGTTTCGATGGACTCCAGTAACTTTGATGTGAGATACGAAGTTCTCGGACGCAGCTGATGCTAGAAATAGTTTTAAACGAAACAACACGTATTAGCGTTGTTCCTGTGATGTATCTAATCGATCCTTACTCATCTATCAAGTTATTTGACGTTTGGATGGACTCCAGTAACTCTGATGTGAGATACAAAGTTTACGGACGCAGCAGAAGCTGGAAATAGTTTTGAACGAAACAACACGTATTAGCGTTGTTCCTGTGATGTATCTAATCGATCCTTACTTATCTACTATGTTATTTGACGTTTCGATGGACTCCAGTAACTATGATGTGAGATACGAAATTTCCGGACGCAGCAGAAGCTGGAAATAGTCTTAAAGGAAACAACACGCATTAGCGTTGTTCCTGTGATGTATCTAATCGATCCTTACTCATCTATCATGTTATTTGGCGTTTCGATGGACTCCAGTAACTTTGATGTGAGATACGAAGTTCTCGGACGCAGCTGAAGCTAGAAATAGTTTTAAACGAAACAACACGCATTAGCGTTGTTCCTGTGATGTATCTAATCGATCCTTACTTATCTATCATGTTATTTGACGTTTGGATGGACTCCAGTAATCCTGATGTGAGATACGAAATTTTCGGACGTAGCGGAAGCTGGAAATAGTTTTCAAGGAAACAACACGCATTAGCATTGTTCCTGTGATGTATCTAATCGATCCTTACTTATCTACTATGTTATTTGACGTTTCGATGGACTCCAGTAACTATGATGTGAGATACGAAATTTCCGGACGCAGCAGAAGCTGGAAATAGTTTTAAACGAAACAACACGCATTAGCGTTGTTCCTGTGATGTATCTAATCGATCCTTACTCATCTATCATGTTATTTGGCGTTTCGATGGACTCCAGTAACTCTGATGTGAGATACAAAGTTTACGGACGCAGCAGAAGCTGGAAATAGTTTTGAACGAAACAACACGTATTAGCGTTGTTCCTGTGATGTATCTAATCGATCCTTACTTAGCTACTCTGTTATTTGACGTTTCGATGGACTCCAGTAACTCTAATGTGAGATACGAAATTTTCGGAAGCAGCAGCAGCTGGAAATAGTTTTGAACGAAACAACACGTATTAGCGTTGTTCCTGTGATGTATCTAATCGATCCTTACTTAGCTACTATGTTATTTGACGTTTCGATGGACTCCAGTAACTCTAATGTGAGATACGAAATTTTCGGACGCAGCAGCAGCTGGAAATAATTTTAAACGAAACAACACATATTAGCGTTGTTCCTGTGATGTATCTAATCGATTATTACTCATCTATCATGTTATTTGACGTTTGGACGGACTCCAGTAACTCTGATGTGAGATACAAAGTTCTCGGACGCAGCAGAAACTGGAAATAGTTTTGAACGAAACAACACGTATTAGCGTTGTTCCTGTGATGTATCTAAACGATTCTTACTTATCTAACATGTTATTTGACGTTTGGATGGACTCCAGTAAGTCTGATGTGAGATACAAAGTTTTTGGACGCAGCAGGAGCTGGAAATAGTTTTAAACGAAACAACACGTATTAGCGTTGTTCCTGTGCTGTATCTAATCGATCCTTACTTATCTATCATGTTATTTGACGTTTCGATGGACTCCAGTAACTCTGATGTGAGATACGACGTTCTCGGACGCAGCTGAAGCTGGAAATAGTTTTAAACGAAACAACACGCATTAGCGTTGTTCCTGTGATGTATCTAATCGATCCTTACTCATCTATCATGTTATTTGACGTTTCGATGGACTCCAGTAACTCTGATGTGAGATACGACGTTCTCGGACGCAGCTGAAGCTGGAAATAGTTTTAAACGAAACAACACGTATTAGCGTTGTTCCTGTGATGTATCTAATCGATCCTTACTTATCTACTATGTTATTTGACGTTTCGATGGACTCCAGTAACTATGATGTGAGATACGAAATTTCCGGACGCAGCAGAAGCTGGAAATAGTTTTAAACGAAACAACACGCATTAGCGTTGTTCCTGTGATGTATCTAATCGATCCTTACTCATCTCTCATGTTATTTGGCGTTTCGATGGACTCCAGTAACTTTGATGTGAGTTACGAAGTTCTCGGACGCAGCTGAAGCTAGAAATAGTTTTAAACGAAACAACACATATTAGCGTTGTTCCTGTGATGTATCTAATCGATCCTTACTCATCTATCATGTTATTTGACGTTTGGACGGACACCAGTAACTCTGATGTGAGAAACAAAGTTCTCGGACGCAGCAGAAGCTGGAAATAGTTTTGAACGAAACAACACGTATTAGCGTTGTTCCTGTGATGTATCTAATCGATCCTTACTCATCTATCATGTTATTTGACGTTTGGACGGACTCCAGTAACTCTGATGTGAGAAACAAAGTTCTCGGACGCAGCAGAAGCTGGAAATAGTTTTGAACGAAACAACACGTATTAGCGTTGTTCCTGTGATGTATCTAAACGATCCTTACTTATCTAACATGTTATTTGACGTTTGGATGGACTCCAGTAAGTCTGATGTGAGATACAAAGTTTTTGGACGCAGCAGTAGCTAGAAATAGTTTTAAACGAAACAACACGTATTAGCGTTGTTCCTGTGATGTATCTAATCGATCCTTTCTCATCTATTATGTTATTTGACGTTTGGATGGACACCAGTAACTCTGATGTGAGATACGAAGTTCTCGGAGGCAGCAGAAGCTGGAAATAATTTTAAACGAAACAACACGCATTAGCGTTGTTCCTGTGATGTATCTAATCGATCCTTACTCATCTATCATGTTATTTGGCGTTTCGATGGACTCCAGTAACTTTTATGTGAGATACGACGTTTTCGGACGCAGCAGAAGCTGGAAATAGTTTTAAACGAAACAACACATATTAGCGTTGTTCCTGTGATTTATCTAATCGATCCTTACTCATCTATCATGTTATTTGACGTTTGGACGGACTCCAGTACTTCTGATGTGAGATACAAAGTTCTCGGACACAGCAGAAGCTGGAAATAGTTTTGAACGAAACAACACGTATTAGCGTTGTTCTTGTGATGTATCTAAACGATCCTTACTTATCTAACATGTTATTTCACGTTTGGATGGACTCCAGTAACTCTAATGTGAGATACGAAATTTTCGGACGCAGCAGCAGCTGGAAATAGTTTTGAACGAAACAACACGTATTAGCGTTGTTCATGTGATGTATCTAATCGATCCTTACTTATCTATCATGTTATTTGACGTTTCGATGGACTCCAGTAACTCTGATGTGAGATACGACGTTTTCGGACGCAGCAGAAGCTGGAAATAGTTTTTAACGAAACAACACATATTAGCGTTGTTCCTGTGATGTATCTAATCGATCCTTACTTATCTATCATGTTATTTGACGTTTGGATGTACTCCAGTTACTCTGATGTGAGATACGAAGTTCTCGGACACAGCAGAAGCTGGAAATAGTTTTGAACGAAACAACACGTATTAGCGTTGTTCCTGTGATGTATCTAAACGATCCTTACTTATCTAACATGTTATTTCACGTTTGGATGGACTCCAGTAACTCTAATGTGAGATACGAAATTTTCGGACGCAGCAGCAGCTGGAAATAGTTTTGAACGAAACAACACGTATTAGCGTTGTTCATGTGATGTATCTAATCGATCCTTACTTATCTATCATGTTATTTGACGTTTCGATGGACTCCAGTAACTCTGATGTGAGATACGAAATTTTCGGACGCAGCAGCAGCTGGAAATAGTTTTGAACGAAACAACACGTATTAGCGTTGTTCATGTGATGTATCTAATCGATCCTTACTTATCTATCATGTTATTTGACGTTTGGATGGACACCAGTAACTCTGATGTGAGATACGAAGTTCTCGGACGCAGCAGAAGCTGGAAATAGTTTTAAACGAAACAACACGCATTAACGTTGTTCCTGTGATGTATCTAATCGATCCTTACTTATCTATCATGTTATTTGAGGTTTCGATGGACTCCAGTAACTCTGATGAGAGATACGACGTTTTCGGACGCAGCAGAAGTTGGAAATAGTTTTAAACAAAAAAACACGCATTAGCGATGTTCCTGTGATGTATCTAATCGATCCTTACTCATCTATCATGTTATTTTACGTTTGAATGGACTCCAGTAACTCTGATGTGATATACAAAGTTTTTGGACGCAGCAGAAGCTGGAGGTAGTTTTGAACGAAACAACACATATTAGCCTTGTTCCTGTGATGTATCTAATCGATCCTTACTTAGCTACTATGTTATTTGACGTTTCGATGGACTCCAGTAACTCTAATGTGAGATACGAAATTTTCGGACGCAGCAGCAGCTGGAAATAGTTTTAAACGAAACAACACATATTAGCGTTGTTCCTGTGATGTATCTAATCGATCCTTACTCATCTCTCATGTTATTTGACGTTTGGACGGACTCCAGTAACTCTGATGTGAGATACAAAGTTCTCGGACGCAGCAGAAGCTGGAAATAGTTTTGAACGAAACAACACGTATTAGCGTTGTTCCTGTGATGTATCTAAACGATCCTTATTTATCTAACATGTTATTTGACGTTTGGATGGACTCCAGTAAGTCTGATGTGAGATACAAAGTTTTTGGACGCAGCAGGAGCTGGAAATAGTTTTAAACGAAACAACACGTATTAGCGTTGTTCCTGTGCTGTATCTAATCGATCCTTACTTATCTATCGTGTTATTTGACGTTTCGATGGACTCCAGTAACTCTGATGTGAGATACGACGTTTTCGGACGCAGCAGAAGCTGGAAATAGTTTTTAACGAAACAACACATATTAGCGTTGTTCCTGTGATGTATCTAATCGATCCTTACTTATCTATCATGTTATTTGACGTTTGGATGTACTCCAGTAACTCTGATGTGAGATACGAAGTTCTCGGACGCAGCAGAAGCTGGAAATAGTTTTAAACGAAACAACACGCATTAGCGTTGTACCTGTGATGTATCTAATCGATCCTTACTTATCTATCATGTTATTTGACGTTTCGATGGACTCCAGTAACTCTGATGTGAGATACGACGTTTTCGGACGCAGCAGAAGCTGGAAATAGTTTTAAACAAAACAACACGCATTAGCGATGTTCCTGTGATGTATCTAATCGATCCTTACTCATCTATCATGTTATTTTACGTTTGAATGGACTCCAGTAACTCTGATGTGATATACAAAGTTTTTGGACGCAGCAGAAGCTGGAGGTAGTTTTGAACGAAACAACACGTATTAGCGTTGTTCCTGTGATGTATCTAATCGATCCTTACTTAGCTACTATGTTATTTGACGTTTCGATGGACTCCAGTATCTCTAATGTGAGATACGAAATTTTCGGACGCAGCAGCAGCTGGAAATAGTTTTAAACGAAACAACACATATTAGCGTTGTTCCTGTGATGTATCTAATCGATCCTTACTCATCTATCATGTTATTTGACGTTTGGACGAACTCCAGTAACTCTGATGTGAGATACGAAGTTCTCGGACGCAGCAGAAGCTGGAAATAGTTTTAAACGATACAACACGTATTAGCGTTGTTCCTGTGCTGTATCTAATCGATCCTTACTTATCTATCATGTTATTTGACGTTTCGATGGACTCCAGTAACTCTAATGTGAGATACGACGTTTTCGGACGCAGCAGAAGCTGGAAATAGTTTTAAACAAAACAACACGCATTAGCGATGTTCCTGTGATGTATCTAATCGATCCTTACTCATCTATCATGTTATTTTACGTTTGAATGGACTCCAGTAACTCTGATGTGATATACAAAGTTTTTGGACGCAGCAGAAGCTGGAGGTAGTTTTGAACGAAACAACACGTATTAGCGTTGTTCCTGTGATGTATCTAATCGATCCTTACTTATCTATCATGTTATTTGACGTTTCGATTAACTCCAGTAACTCTGATGTGAGATACGACGTTTTCGGACGCAGCAGAAGCTGGAAATAGTTTTAAACGAAACAACACGCATTAGCGATGTTCCTGTGATGTATCTAATCGATCCTTACTCATCTATCATGTTATTTTACGTTTGGATGGACTCCAGTAACTCTGATGTGAGATACAAAGTTTTTGGACGCAGCAGAAGCTGGAAATAGTTTTGAACGAAACAACACGCATTAGCGATGTTCCTGTGATGTATCTAATCGATCCTTACTCATCTATCATGTTATTTTACGTTTGAATGGACTCCAGTAACTCTGATGTGAGATACAAAGTTTTTGGACGCAGCAGGAGCTGGAAATAGTTTTAAACGAAACAACACGTATTAGCGTTGTTCCTGTACTGTATCTAATCGATCCTTACTTATCTATCATGTTATTTCACGTTTCCATGGACTCCAGTAACTCTGATGTGAGATACGACGTTTTCGGACGCAGCAGAAGCTGGAAATAGTTTTAAACGAAACAACACGTATTAGCGTTGTTCCTGTGATGTATCTAAACGATCCTTACTTATCTAACATATTATATGACGTTTGGATGGACTCCAGTAAGTCTGATGTGAGATACAAAGTTTTTGGACGCAGCAGAAGCTGGAAATAGTTTTGAACGAAACAACACGTATTAGCGTTGTTCCTGTGATGTATCTAAACGATCCTTACTTATCTAACATATTATATGACGTTTGGATGGACTCCAGTAAGTCTGATGTGAGATACAAAGTTTTTGGACGCAGCAGCTGCTGGAAATAGTTTTAAACGAAACAACACGTATTAGTGTTGTTCCTGTGCTGTATCTAATCGATCCTTACTTATCTATCATGTTATTTGACGTTTCGATGGACTCCAGTAACTCTGATGTGAGATACGACGTTTTCGGACGCAGCAGAAGCTGGAAATAGTTTTAAACGAAACAACACGCATTAGCGTTGTTCCTGTGATGTATCTAATCGATCCTTACTCATCTATCATTTTATTTGGCGTTTCGATGGACTCCAGTAACTTTGATGTGAGATACGAAGTTCTCGAACGCAGCTGAAGCTGGAAATAGTTTTAAACGAAACAACACGCATTAGCGTTGTTCCTGTGATGTATCTAATCGATCCTTACTTAGCTACTATGTTATTTGACGTTTCGATGGACTCCAGTAACTCTAATGTGAGATACGAAATTTTCGGACGCAGCAGCAGCTGGAAATAGTTTTAAACGAAACAACACATATTAGCGTTGTTCCTGTGATGTATCTAATCGATCCTTACTCATCTCTCATGTTATTTGACGTTTGGACTTACTCCAGTAACTCTGATGTGAGATACAAAGTTCTCGGACGGAGCAGAAGCTGGAAATAGTTTTGAACGAAACAACACATATTAGCGTTGTTCCTGTGATGTATCTAATCGATCCTTACTCATCTCTCATGTTATTTGACGTTTGGACTTACTCCAGTAACTCTGATGTGAGATACAAAGTTTTTGGACGCAGCAGAAGCTGGAAATAGTTTTGAACGAAACAACACGTATTAGCGTTGTTCCTGTGATGTACCTAATCGATCCTTACTTAGCTACTATGTTATTTGACGTTTCGATGGACTCCAGTAACTCTAATGTGAGATACGAAATTTTCGGACGCAGCAGCAGCTGGAAATAGTTTTAAACGAAACAACACATATTAGCGTTGTTCCTGTGATGTATTTAATCGATCCTTTCTCATCTATCATGTTATTTGACGTGTGGACGGACTCCAGTAACTCTGATGTTAGATACAAAGTTCTCGGACGCAGCAGAAGCTGGAAATAGTTTTGAACGAAACAGCACGTATTAGCGCTGTTCCTGTGATGTATCTAAACGATCCTTACTTATCTAACATATTATATGACGTTTGGATGGACTCCAGTAAGTCTGATGTGAGATACAATGTTTTTTGACGCAGCAGCAGCTGGAAATAGTTTTAAACGAAACAACACGTATTAGCGTTGTTCCTGTGCTGTATCTAATCGATCCTTACTTATCTATCATGTTATTTGACGTTTGGATGGACTCCAGTAACTCTAATGTGAGATACGAAATTTTCGGACGCAGCAGCAGCTGGAAATAGTTTTAAACAAAACAACACATATTAGCGTTGTTCCTGTGATGTATCTAATCGATCCTTACTCATCTATCATGTTATTTGACGTTTGGACGGACTCCAGTAACTCTGATGTGAGATACAAAGTTCTCGGACGCAGCAGAAGCTGGAAATAGTTTTTAACGAAACAACACATATTAGCGTTGTTCCTGTGATGTATCTAATCGATCCTTACTTATCTATCATGTTATTTGACTTTACGATGGACTCCAGTAACTCTGATGTGAGATACGAAGTTCTCGGACGCAGCAGCAGCTGGAAATAGTTTTAAACGAAACAACACATATTGTTCCTGTGATGTATCTAATCGATCCTTACCCATCTCTCATGTTATTTGACGTTTGGACGGACTCCAGTAACTCTGATGTGAGATACAAAGTTCTCGGACGCAGCAGAAGCTGGAAATAGTTTTAAACGAAACAACACGCATTAGCGATGTTCCTGTGAAGTATCTAATCGATCCTTACTCATCTATCATGTTATTTTACATTTGGATGGACTCCAGTAACTCTGATGTGAGATACAAAGTTTTTGGACGCAGCAGAAGCTGGAAATAGTTTTGAACGGAACAACACGTATTAGCGTTGTTCCTGTGATGTATCTAATCGATCCTTACTCATCTATCATGTTATTTCACGTTTCCATGGACTCCAGTAACTCTGATGTGAGATACGACGTTTTCGGACGCAGCAGAAGCTGGAAATAGTTTTAAACGAAACAACACGCATTAGCGATGTTCCTGTGATGTATCTAATCGATCCTTACTCATCTATCATGTTATTTTACGTTTGGATGGACTCCAGTAACTCTGATGTGAGATACAAAGTTTTTGGACGCAGCAGAAGCTGGAAATAGTTTTGAACGAAACAACACGTATTAGTGTTGTTCCTGTGATGTATCTAATCGATCCTTACTTAGCTACTATGTTATTTGACGTTTCGATGGACTCCAGTAACTCTAATGTGAGATACGAAATTTTCGGACGCAGCAGCAGCTGGAAATAGTTTTAAACGAAACAACACATATTAGCGTTGTTCCTGTGATGTATCTAATCGATCCTTTCTCATCTATCATGTTATTTGACGTTTGGACGGACTCCAGTAACTCTGATGTTAGATACAAAGTTCTCGGACGCAGCAGAAGCTGGAAATAGTTTTGAACGAAACAACACGTATTAGCGTTGTTCCTGTGATGTATCTAAACGATCCTTACTTATCTATCATGTTATATGACGTTTGGATGGACTCCAGTAAGTCTGATGTGAGATACAATGTTTTTTGACGCAGCAGCAGCTGGAAATAGTTTTAAACGAAACAACACGCATTAGCGTTGTTCCTGTGCTGTATCTAATTGATCCTTACTTATCTATCATGTTATTTGACGTTTGGATGGACTCCAGTAACTCTAATGTGAGATACGAAATTTTCGGACGCAGCAGCAGCTGGAAATAGTTTTAAACGAAACAACACATATTAGCGTTGTTCCTGTGATGTATCTAAACGATCCTTATTTATCTAACATGTTATTTGACGTTTGGATGGACTCCAGTAACTCTGATGTGAGATACAAAGTTTTTGGACGCAGCAGGAGCTGGAAATAGTTTTAAACGAAACAACACGTATTAGCGTTGTTCCTGTACTGTATCTAATCGATCCTTACTTATCTATCATGTTATTTCACGTTTCCATGGACTCCAGTAACTCTGATGTGAGATACGACGTTTTCGGACGCAGCAGAAGCTGGAAATAGTTTTAAACGAAACAACACGTATTAGCGTTGTTCCTGTGATGTATCTAAACGATCCTTACTTATCTAACATATTATATGACGTTTGGATGGACTCCAGTAAGTCTGATGTGAGATACAAAGTTTTTGGACGCAGCAGAAGCTGGAAATAGTTTTGAACGAAACAACACGTATTAGCGTTGTTCCTGTGATGTATCTAAACGATCCTTACTTATCTAACATATTATATGACGTTTGGATGGACTCCAGTAAGTCTGATGTGAGATACAAAGTTTTTGGACGCAGCAGCTGCTGGAAATAGTTTTAAACGAAACAACACGTATTAGTGTTGTTCCTGTGCTGTATCTAATCGATCCTTACTTATCTATCATGTTATTTGACGTTTCGATGGACTCCAGTAACTCTGATGTGAGATACGACGTTTTCGGACGCAGCAGAAGCTGGAAATAGTTTTAAACGAAACAACACGCATTAGCGTTGTTCCTGTGATGTATCTAATCGATCCTTACTCATCTATCATTTTATTTGGCGTTTCGATGGACTCCAGTAACTTTGATGTGAGATACGAAGTTCTCGGACGCAGCTGAAGCTGGAAATAGTTTTAAACGAAACAACACGCATTAGCGTTGTTCCTGTGATGTATCTAATCGATCCTTACTCATCTATCATGTTATTTGACGTTTCGATGGACGCCAGTAACTTTGATGTGAGATACGAAGTTCTCGGACGCAGCTGAAGCTAGAAATAGTTTTGAACGAAACAACACGCATTATCGTTGTTCCTGTGATGTATCTAATCGATCCTTACTCATCTATCATGTAACTTGGCGTTTCGATGGACTCCAGTAACTTTGATGTGAGATACGAAGTTCTCGGACGCAGCTGATGCTAGAAATAGTTTTAAACGAAACAACACGTATTAGCGTTGTTCCTGTGATGTATCTAATCGATCCTTACTCATCTATCAAGTTATTTGACGTTTGGATGGACTCCAGTAACTCTGATGTGAGATACAAAGTTTACGGACGCAGCAGAAGCTGGAAATAGTTTTGAACGAAACAACACGTATTAGCGTTGTTCCTGTGATGTATCTAATCGATCCTTACTTATCTACTATGTTATTTGACGTTTCGATGGACTCCAGTAACTATGATGTGAGATACGAAATTTCCGGACGCAGCAGAAGCTGGAAATAGTTTTAAAGGAAACAACACGCATTAGCGTTGTTCCTGTGATGTATCTAATCGATCCTTACTCATCTATCATGTTATTTGGCGTTTCGATGGACTCCAGTAACTTTGATGTGAGATACGAAGTTCTCGGACGCAGCTGAAGCTAGAAATAGTTTTAAACGAAACAACACGCATTAGCGTTGTTCCTGTGATGTATCTAATCGATCCTTACTTATCTATCATGTTATTTGACGTTTGGATGGACTCCAGTAACCCTGATGTGAGATACGAAATTTTCGGACGTAGCGGAAGCTGGAAATAGTTTTCAAGGAAACAACACGCATTAGCGTTGTTCCTGTGATGTATCTAATCGATCCTTACTTATCTACTATGTTATTTAACGTTTCGATGGACTCCAGTAACTATGATGTGAGATACGAAATTTCCGGACGCAGCAGAAGCTGGAAATAGTTTTAAACGAAACAACACGCATTAGCGTTGTTCCTGTGATGTATCTAATCGATCCTTATCATGTTATTTGGCGTTTCGATGGACTCCAGTAACTCTGATGTGAGATACAAAGTTTACGGACGCAGCAGAAGCTGGAAATAGTTTTGAACGAAACAACACGTATTAGCGTTGTTCCTGTGATGTATCTAATCGATCCTTACTTAGCTACTATGTTATTTGACGTTTCGATGGACTCCAGTAACTCTAATGTGAGATACGAAATTTTCGGAAGCAGCAGCAGCTGGAAATAGTTTTAAACGAAACAACACATATTAGCGTTGTTCCTGTGATGTATCTAATCGATCCTTACTCATCTATCATGTTATTTGACGTTTGGACGGACTCCAGTAACTCTGATGAGAGATACAAAGTTCTCGGACACAGCAGAAGCTGGAAATAGTTTTGAACGAAACAACACGTATTAGCGTTGTTCCTGTGATGTATCTAAACGATCCTTACTTATCTAACATGTTATTTGACGTTTGGATGGACTCCAGTAAGTCTGATGTGAGATACAAAGTTATTTGGACGCAGCAGGAGCTGGAAATAGTTTTAAACGAAGCAACACGTATTAGCGTTGTTCCTGTGCTGTATCTAATCGATCCTTACTTATCTATCATGTTATTTGACGTTTCGATGGACTCCAGTAACTCTGATGTGAGATACGAAGTTCTCGGACGCAGCAGAAGCTGGAAATA
The DNA here is from genome assembly GCA_036172665.1 of Prosopocoilus inquinatus. NCBI lineage: Eukaryota > Metazoa > Arthropoda > Insecta > Coleoptera > Lucanidae > Prosopocoilus > Prosopocoilus inquinatus. The sequence goes on from CM069879.1 coordinate 25,136,803, forward strand.
GTTTTAAACGAAACAACACGCATTAGCGTTGTTCCTGTGATGTATCTAATCGATCCTTACTTAGCTACTATGTTATTTGACGTTTCGATGGACTCCAGTAACTCTAATGTGAGATACGAAATTTTCGGACGCAGCAGCAGCTGGAAATAGTTTTAAACGAAACAACACATATTAGCGTTGTTCCTGTGATGTATCTAATCGATCCTTACTCATCTATCATGTTATTTGACGTTTGGACGGACTCCAGTAACTCTGATGAGAGATACAAAGTTCTCGGACACAGCAGAAGCTGGAAATAGTTTTGAACGAAACAACACGTATTAGCGTTGTTCCTGTGATGTATCTAAACGATCCTTACTTATCTAACATGTTATTTGACGTTTGGATGGACTCCAGTAAGTCTGATGTGAGATACAAAGTTATTTGGACGCAGCAGGAGCTGGAAATAGTTTTAAACGAAGCAACACGTATTAGCGTTGTTCCTGTGCTGTATCTAATCGATCCTTACTTATCTATCATGTTATTTGACGTTTGGATGGACTCCAGTAACTCTGATGTGAGATACGAAGTTCTCGGACGCAGCAGAAGCTGGAAATAGTTTTAAACGAAACAACACGCATTAGCGTTGTTCCTGTGATGTATCTAATCGATCCTTACTTAGCTACTATGTTATTTGACGTTTCGATGGACTCCAGTAACTCTAATGTGAGATACGAAATTTTCGGACGCAGCAGCAGCTGGAAATAGTTTTAAACGAAACAACACATATTAGCGTTGTTCCTGTGATGTATCTAATCGATCCTTACTCATCTATCATGTTATTTGACGTTTGGACGGACTCCAGTAACTCTGATGTGAGATACAAAGTTCTCGGACGCAGCAGAAGCTGGAAATAGTTTTAAACGAAGCAACACGTATTAGCGTTGTTCCTGTGATGTATCTAATCGATCCTTACTCATCTATCATGTCATTTTACGTTTGAATGGACTCCAGTAACTCTGATGTGAGATACAAAGTTTTTGGACGCAGCAGAAGCTGGAGGTAGTTTTGAACGAAACAACACGTATTAGCGTTGTTCCTGTGATGTATCTAATCGATCCTTACTTAGCTACTATGTTATTTGACGTTTCGATGGACTCCAGTAACTCTAATCTGAGATACGAAATTTTCGGACGCAGCAGCAGCTGGAAATAGTTTTAAACGAAACAACACATATTAGCGTTGTTCCTGTGATGTATCTAATCGATCCTTACTCATCTGTCATGTTATTTGACGTTTGGACGGACTCCAGTAACTCTGATGTGAGATACAAAGTTCTCGGACGCAGCAGAAACTGGAAATAGTTTTGAACGAAACAACACGTATTAGCGTTGTTCCTGTGATGTATCTAAACGATCCTTATTTATCTAACATGTCATTTGACGTTTGGATGGACTCCAGTAAGTCTGATGTGAGATACAAAGTTTTTGGACGCAGCAGAAGCTGGAAATAGTTTTGAACGAAACAACACGTATTAGCGTTGTTCCTGTGATGTATCTAATCGATCCTTACTTAGCTACTATGTTATTTGACGTTTCGATGGACTCCAGTAACTCTAATGTGAGATACGAAATTTTCGGACGCAGCAGCAGCTGGAAATAGTTTTAAACGAAACAACACATATTAGCGTTGTTCATGTGATGTATCTAATCGATCCTTAATCATCTATCTTGTTATTTGACGTTTGGACGGACTCCAGTAACTCTGATGTGAGATACAAAGTTCTCGGACGCAGCAGAAGCTGGAAATAGTTTTGAACGAAGCAACACGTATTAGCGTTGTTCCTGTGATGTATCTAAACGATCCTTACTTATCTAACATATTATATGACGTTTGGATGGACTCCAGTAAGTCTGATGTGAGATACAAAGTTTTTGGACGCAGCAGCAGCTGGAAATAGTTTTTAACGAAACAACACGTATTAGCGTTGTTCCTGTGCTGTATCTAATCGATCCTTACTTATCTATCATGCTATTTGACGTTTCGATGGACTCCAGTAACTCTGATGTGAGATACGACGTTTTCGGACGCAGCAGAAGCTGCAAATAGTTTTTAACGAAACAACACATATTAGCGTTGTTCCTGTGATGTATCTAATCGATCCTTACTTATCTATCATGTTATTTGACGTTTGGATGTACTCCAGTAACTCTGATGTGAGATACGAAGTTCTCGGACGCAGCAGAAGCTGGAAATAGTTTTAAATGAAACAACACGCATTAGCGTTGTTCCTGTGATGTATCTAATCGATCCTTACTTATCTATCATGTTATTTGACGTTTCGATGGACTCCAGTAACTCTGATGTGAGATACGACATTTTCGGACGCAGCAGAAGCTGGAAATAGTTTTAAACAAAACAACACGCATTAGCGATGTTCCTGTGATGTATCTAATCGATCCTTACTCATCTATTATGTTATTTTACGTTTGAATGGACTCCAGTAACTCTGATGTGATATACAAAGTTTTTGGACGCAGCAGAAGCTGGAGGTAGTTTTGAACGAAACAACACGTATTAGCGTTGTTCCTGTGATGTATCTAATCGATCCTTACTTAGCTACTATGTTATTTGACGTTTCGATGGACTCCAGTAACTCTAATGTGAGATACGAAATTTTCGGACGCAGCAGCAGCTGGAAATAGTTTTAAACGAAACGACACATATTAGCGTTGTTCCTGTGATGTATCTAATCGATCCTTACTCATCTCTCATGTTATTTGACGTTTGGACGGACTCCAGTAACTCTGATGTGAGATACAAAGTTCTCGGACGCAGCAGAAGCTGGAAATAGTTTTGAACGAAACAACACGTATTAGCGTTGTTCCTGTGATGTATCTAAACGATCCTTATTTATCTAACATGCTATTTGACGTTTGGATGGACTCCAGTAAGTCTGATGTGAGATACAAAGTTTTTGGACGCAGCAGGAGCTGGAAATAGTTTTAAACGAAACAACACGTATTAGCGTTGTTCCTGTGCTGTATCTAATCGATCCTTACTTATCTATCATGTTATTTGACGTTTCGATGGACTCCAGTAACTCTGATGTGAGATACGTTTTCGGACGCAGCAGAAGCTGGAAATAGTTTGAAACGAAACAACACGCATTAGCGATGTTCCTGTGGTGTATCTAATCGATCCTTACTCATCTATCATGTTGTTTTACGTTTGGATGGACTCCAGTAACTCTGATGTGAGATACAAAGTTTTTGGACGCAGCAGGAGCTGGAAATAGTTTTAAACGAAACAACACGTATTAGCGTTGTTCCTGTGCTGTATCTAATCGATCCTTACTTATCTATCATGTTATTTGACGTTTCGATGGACTCCAGTAACTCTGATGTGAGATACGTTTTCGGACGCAGCAGAAGCTGGAAATAGTTTGAAACGAAACAACACGCATTAGCGATGTTCCTGTGGTGTATCTAATCGATCCTTACTCATCTATCATGTTATTTGAGGTTTGGACGGACTCCAGTAACTCTAATGTGAGATACGAAATTTTCGGACGCAGCAGCAGCTGGAAATAGTTTTAAACGAAACAACACATATTAGCGTTGTTCCTGTGATGTATCTAATCGATCCTTTCTCATCTATCATGTTATTTGACGTTTGGACGGACTCCAGTAACTCTGATGTTAGATACAAAGTTCTCGGACGCAGCAGAAGCTGGAAATAGTTTTGAACGAAACAACACGTATTAGCGTTGTTCCTGTGATGTATCTAAACGATCCTTACTTATCTATCATGTTATATGACGTTTGGATGGACTCCAGTAAGTCTGATGTGAGATACAATGTTTTTTGACGCAGCAGCAGCTGGAAATAGTTTTAAACGAAACAACACGCATTAGCGTTGTTCCTGTGCTGTATCTAATTGATCCTTACTTATCTATCATGTTATTTGACGTTTGGATGGACTCCAGTAACTCTAATGTGAGATACGAAATTTTCGGACGCAGCAGCAGCTGGAAATAGTTTTAAACGAAACAACACATATTAGCGTTGTTCCTGTGATGTATCTAAACGATCCTTATTTATCTAACATGTTATTTGACGTTTGGATGGACTCCAGTAACTCTGATGTGAGATACAAAGTTTTTGGACGCAGCAGGAGCTGGAAATAGTTTTAAACGAAACAACACGTATTAGCGTTGTTCCTGTACTGTATCTAATCGATCCTTACTTATCTATCATGTTATTTCACGTTTCCATGGACTCCAGTAACTCTGATGTGAGATACGACGTTTTCGGACGCAGCAGAAGCTGGAAATAGTTTTAAACGAAACAACACGTATTAGCGTTGTTCCTGTGATGTATCTAAACGATCCTTACTTATCTAACATATTATATGACGTTTGGATGGACTCCAGTAAGTCTGATGTGAGATACAAAGTTTTTGGACGCAGCAGAAGCTGGAAATAGTTTTGAACGAAACAACACGTATTAGCGTTGTTCCTGTGATGTATCTAAACGATCCTTACTTATCTAACATATTATATGACGTTTGGATGGACTCCAGTAAGTCTGATGTGAGATACAAAGTTTTTGGACGCAGCAGCTGCTGGAAATAGTTTTAAACGAAACAACACGTATTAGTGTTGTTCCTGTGCTGTATCTAATCGATCCTTACTTATCTATCATGTTATTTGACGTTTCGATGGACTCCAGTAACTCTGATGTGAGATACGACGTTTTCGGACGCAGCAGAAGCTGGAAATAGTTTTAAACGAAACAACACGCATTAGCGTTGTTCCTGTGATGTATCTAATCGATCCTTACTCATCTATCATTTTATTTGGCGTTTCGATGGACTCCAGTAACTTTGATGTGAGATACGAAGTTCTCGGACGCAGCTGAAGCTGGAAATAGTTTTAAACGAAACAACACGCATTAGCGTTGTTCCTGTGATGTATCTAATCGATCCTTACTCATCTATCATGTTATTTGACGTTTCGATGGACGCCAGTAACTTTGATGTGAGATACGAAGTTCTCGGACGCAGCTGAAGCTAGAAATAGTTTTGAACGAAACAACACGCATTAGCGTTGTTCCTGTGATGTATCTAATCGATCCTTACTCATCTATCATGTAACTTGGCGTTTCGATGGACTCCAGTAACTTTGATGTGAGATACGAAGTTCTCGGACGCAGCTGATGCTAGAAATAGTTTTAAACGAAACAACACGTATTAGCGTTGTTCCTGTGATGTATCTAATCGATCCTTACTCATCTATCAAGTTATTTGACGTTTGGATGGACTCCAGTAACTCTGATGTGAGATACAAAGTTTACGGACGCAGCAGAAGCTGGAAATAGTTTTGAACGAAACAACACGTATTAGCGTTGTTCCTGTGATGTATCTAATCGATCCTTACTTATCTACTATGTTATTTGACGTTTCGATGGACTCCAGTAACTATGATGTGAGATACGAAATTTCCGGACGCAGCAGAAGCTGGAAATAGTTTTAAAGGAAACAACACGCATTAGCGTTGTTCCTGTGATGTATCTAATCGATCCTTACTCATCTATCATGTTATTTGGCGTTTCGATGGACTCCAGTAACTTTGATGTGAGATACGAAGTTCTCGGACGCAGCTGAAGCTAGAAATAGTTTTAAACGAAACAACACGCATTAGCGTTGTTCCTGTGATGTATCTAATCGATCCTTACTTATCTATCATGTTATTTGACGTTTGGATGGACTCCAGTAACCCTGATGTGAGATACGAAATTTTCGGACGTAGCGGAAGCTGGAAATAGTTTTCAAGGAAACAACACGCATTAGCGTTGTTCCTGTGATGTATCTAATCGATCCTTACTTATCTACTATGTTATTTAACGTTTCGATGGACTCCAGTAACTATGATGTGAGATACGAAATTTCCGGACGCAGCAGAAGCTGGAAATAGTTTTAAACGAAACAACACGCATTAGCGTTGTTCCTGTGATGTATCTAATCGATCCTTATCATGTTATTTGGCGTTTCGATGGACTCCAGTAACTCTGATGTGAGATACAAAGTTTACGGACGCAGCAGAAGCTGGAAATAGTTTTGAACGAAACAACACGTATTAGCGTTGTTCCTGTGATGTATCTAATCGATCCTTACTTAGCTACTATGTTATTTGACGTTTCGATGGACTCCAGTAACTCTAATGTGAGATACGAAATTTTCGGAAGCAGCAGCAGCTGGAAATAGTTTTAAACGAAACAACACATATTAGCGTTGTTCCTGTGATGTATCTAATCGATCCTTACTCATCTATCATGTTATTTGACGTTTGGACGGACTCCAGTAACTCTGATGAGAGATACAAAGTTCTCGGACACAGCAGAAGCTGGAAATAGTTTTGAACGAAACAACACGTATTAGCGTTGTTCCTGTGATGTATCTAAACGATCCTTACTTATCTAACATGTTATTTGACGTTTGGATGGACTCCAGTAAGTCTGATGTGAGATACAAAGTTATTTGGACGCAGCAGGAGCTGGAAATAGTTTTAAACGAAGCAACACGTATTAGCGTTGTTCCTGTGCTGTATCTAATCGATCCTTACTTATCTATCATGTTATTTGACGTTTCGATGGACTCCAGTAACTCTGATGTGAGATACGAAGTTCTCGGACGCAGCAGAAGCTGGAAATAGTTTTAAACGAAACAACACGCATTAGCGTTGTTCCTGTGATGTATCTAATCGATCCTTACTTAGCTACTATGTTATTTGACGTTTCGATGGACTCCAGTAACTCTAATGTGAGATACGAAATTTTCGGACGCAGCAGCAGCTGGAAATAGTTTTAAACGAAACAACACATATTAGCGTTGTTCCTGTGATGTATCTAATCGATCCTTACTCATCTATCATGTTATTTGACGTTTGGACGGACTCCAGTAACTCTGATGAGAGATACAAAGTTCTCGGACACAGCAGAAGCTGGAAATAGTTTTGAACGAAACAACACGTATTAGCGTTGTTCCTGTGATGTATCTAAACGATCCTTACTTATCTAACATGTTATTTGACGTTTGGATGGACTCCAGTAAGTCTGATGTGAGATACAAAGTTATTTGGACGCAGCAGGAGCTGGAAATAGTTTTAAACGAAGCAACACGTATTAGCGTTGTTCCTGTGCTGTATCTAATCGATCCTTACTTATCTATCATGTTATTTGACGTTTGGATGGACTCCAGTAACTCTGATGTGAGATACGAAGTTCTCGGACGCAGCAGAAGCTGGAAATAGTTTTAAACGAAACAACACGCATTAGCGTTGTTCCTGTGATGTATCTAATCGATCCTTACTTAGCTACTATGTTATTTGACGTTTCGATGGACTCCAGTAACTCTAATGTGAGATACGAAATTTTCGGACGCAGCAGCAGCTGGAAATAGTTTTAAACGAAACAACACATATTAGCGTTGTTCCTGTGATGTATCTAATCGATCCTTACTCATCTATCATGTTATTTGACGTTTGGACGGACTCCAGTAACTCTGATGTGAGATACAAAGTTCTCGGACGCAGCAGAAGCTGGAAATAGTTTTAAACGAAGCAACACGTATTAGCGTTGTTCCTGTGATGTATCTAATCGATCCTTACTCATCTATCATGTCATTTTACGTTTGAATGGACTCCAGTAACTCTGATGTGAGATACAAAGTTTTTGGACGCAGCAGAAGCTGGAGGTAGTTTTGAACGAAACAACACGTATTAGCGTTGTTCCTGTGATGTATCTAATCGATCCTTACTTAGCTACTATGTTATTTGACGTTTCGATGGACTCCAGTAACTCTAATCTGAGATACGAAATTTTCGGACGCAGCAGCAGCTGGAAATAGTTTTAAACGAAACAACACATATTAGCGTTGTTCCTGTGATGTATCTAATCGATCCTTACTCATCTGTCATGTTATTTGACGTTTGGACGGACTCCAGTAACTCTGATGTGAGATACAAAGTTCTCGGACGCAGCAGAAACTGGAAATAGTTTTGAACGAAACAACACGTATTAGCGTTGTTCCTGTGATGTATCTAAACGATCCTTATTTATCTAACATGTCATTTGACGTTTGGATGGACTCCAGTAAGTCTGATGTGAGATACAAAGTTTTTGGACGCAGCAGAAGCTGGAAATAGTTTTGAACGAAACAACACGTATTAGCGTTGTTCCTGTGATGTATCTAATCGATCCTTACTTAGCTACTATGTTATTTGACGTTTCGATGGACTCCAGTAACTCTAATGTGAGATACGAAATTTTCGGACGCAGCAGCAGCTGGAAATAGTTTTAAACGAAACAACACATATTAGCGTTGTTCATGTGATGTATCTAATCGATCCTTAATCATCTATCTTGTTATTTGACGTTTGGACGGACTCCAGTAACTCTGATGTGAGATACAAAGTTCTCGGACGCAGCAGAAGCTGGAAATAGTTTTGAACGAAGCAACACGTATTAGCGTTGTTCCTGTGATGTATCTAAACGATCCTTACTTATCTAACATATTATATGACGTTTGGATGGACTCCAGTAAGTCTGATGTGAGATACAAAGTTTTTGGACGCAGCAGCAGCTGGAAATAGTTTTTAACGAAACAACACGTATTAGCGTTGTTCCTGTGCTGTATCTAATCGATCCTTACTTATCTATCATGCTATTTGACGTTTCGATGGACTCCAGTAACTCTGATGTGAGATACGACGTTTTCGGACGCAGCAGAAGCTGCAAATAGTTTTTAACGAAACAACACATATTAGCGTTGTTCCTGTGATGTATCTAATCGATCCTTACTTATCTATCATGTTATTTGACGTTTGGATGTACTCCAGTAACTCTGATGTGAGATACGAAGTTCTCGGACGCAGCAGAAGCTGGAAATAGTTTTAAATGAAACAACACGCATTAGCGTTGTTCCTGTGATGTATCTAATCGATCCTTACTTATCTATCATGTTATTTGACGTTTCGATGGACTCCAGTAACTCTGATGTGAGATACGACATTTTCGGACGCAGCAGAAGCTGGAAATAGTTTTAAACAAAACAACACGCATTAGCGATGTTCCTGTGATGTATCTAATCGATCCTTACTCATCTATTATGTTATTTTACGTTTGAATGGACTCCAGTAACTCTGATGTGATATACAAAGTTTTTGGACGCAGCAGAAGCTGGAGGTAGTTTTGAACGAAACAACACGTATTAGCGTTGTTCCTGTGATGTATCTAATCGATCCTTACTTAGCTACTATGTTATTTGACGTTTCGATGGACTCCAGTAACTCTAATGTGAGATACGAAATTTTCGGACGCAGCAGCAGCTGGAAATAGTTTTAAACGAAACGACACATATTAGCGTTGTTCCTGTGATGTATCTAATCGATCCTTACTCATCTCTCATGTTATTTGACGTTTGGACGGACTCCAGTAACTCTGATGTGAGATACAAAGTTCTCGGACGCAGCAGAAGCTGGAAATAGTTTTGAACGAAACAACACGTATTAGCGTTGTTCCTGTGATGTATCTAAACGATCCTTATTTATCTAACATGCTATTTGACGTTTGGATGGACTCCAGTAAGTCTGATGTGAGATACAAAGTTTTTGGACGCAGCAGGAGCTGGAAATAGTTTTAAACGAAACAACACGTATTAGCGTTGTTCCTGTGCTGTATCTAATCGATCCTTACTTATCTATCATGTTATTTGACGTTTCGATGGACTCCAGTAACTCTGATGTGAGATACGTTTTCGGACGCAGCAGAAGCTGGAAATAGTTTGAAACGAAACAACACGCATTAGCGATGTTCCTGTGGTGTATCTAATCGATCCTTACTCATCTATCATGTTGTTTTACGTTTGGATGGACTCCAGTAACTCTGATGTGAGATACAAAGTTTTTGGACGCAGCAGGAGCTGGAAATAGTTTTAAACGAAACAACACGTATTAGCGTTGTTCCTGTGCTGTATCTAATCGATCCTTACTTATCTATCATGTTATTTGACGTTTCGATGGACTCCAGTAACTCTGATGTGAGATACGTTTTCGGACGCAGCAGAAGCTGGAAATAGTTTGAAACGAAACAACACGCATTAGCGATGTTCCTGTGGTGTATCTAATCGATCCTTACTCATCTATCATGTTATTTGAGGTTTGGACGGACTCCAGTAACTCTGATGTGAGATACAAAGTTCTCGGACACAGCAGAAGCTGGAAATAGTTTTAAACGAAACAACACATATTAGCGTTGTTCCTGTGATGTATCTAATCGATCCTTACTCATCTATCATGTTATTTGACGTTTGGACGGACTCCAGTAACTCTGATGTGAGATACAAAGTTCTCGGACGCAGCAGAAGCTGGAAATAGTTTTGAACGAAACAACACGTATTAGCGTTGTTCCTGTGATGTATCTAAACTATCCTTACTTATCCAACATATTATATGACGTTTGGATGGACTCCAGTAAGTCTGATGTGAGATACAAAGTTTTTGGACGCAGCAGCTGCTGGAAATAGTTTTAAACGAAACAACACGTATTAGCGTTGTTCCTGTGCTGTATCTAATCGATCCTTACTTATCTATCATGTTATTTGACGTTTCGATGGACTCCAGTAACTCTGATGTGAGATACGACGTTTTCGGACGCAGCAGAAGCTGGAAATAGTTTTTAACGAAACAACACATATTAGCGTTGTTCCTGTGATGTATCTAATCGATCCTTACTTATCCATCATGTTATTTGACGTTTGGATGGACTCCAGTAACTCTGATGTGAGATACGAAGTTCTCGGACGCAGCAGAAACTGGAAATAGTTTTAAACGAAACAACACGCATTAGCGTTGTTAATGTGATGTATCTAATCGATCCTTACTCATCTATCATGTTATTTGGCGTTTCGATGGACTCCAGTAACTCTGATGTGAGATACAAAGTTTACGGACGCAGCAGAAGCTGGAAATAGTTTTAAATGAAACAACACGTATTAGCGTTGTTCCTGTGATGTATCTAATCGATCCTTACTCATCTATCATGTTATTTGACGTTTGGATGGACTCCAGTAACCCTGATGTGAGATACGAAATTTTCGGACGCAGCAGCAGCTGGAAATAGTTTTAAACGAAACAACACATATTAGCGTTGTTCCTGTGATGTATCTAATCGATCCTTACTCATCTATCATGTTATTTGACGTTTGGACGGACTCCAGTAACTCTGATGTGAGATACAAATTTCTCGGACACAGCAGAAGCTGGAAATAGTTTTGAACGAAACAACACGTATTAGCGTTGTCCCTGTGCTGTATCTAATCGATCCTTACTTTTCTATCATGTTATTTGACGTTTCGATGGACTCCAGTAACTCTGATGTGAGATACGACGTTTTCGGACGCAGCAGAAGCTGGAAATAGTTTTTAACGAAACAACACATATTAGCGTTGTTCCTGTAATGTATCTAATCGATCCTTACTTATCTATCATGTTATTTGACATTTGGATGGACTCCAGTAACTCTGATGTGAGATACGAAGTTCTCGGACGCAGCAGAAGCTGGAAATAGTTTTAAACGAAACAACACGCATTAGCGTTGTTCCTGTGATGTATCTAATCGATCCTTACTCATCTATCATTTTATTTGGCGTTTCGATGGACTCCAGTAACTTTGATGTGAGATACGAAGTTCTCGGACGCAGCTGAAGCTGGAAATAGTTTTAAACGAAACAACACGCATTAGCGTTGTTCCTGTGTTGTATCTAATCGATCCTTACTCATCTATCATGTTATTTGATGTTTCGATGGACTCCAGTAACTTTGATGTGAGATACGAAGTTCTCGGACGCAGCTGAAGCTAGAAATAGTTTTAAAGGAAACAACACGCATTAGCGTTGTTCCTGTGATGTATCTAATCAATCCTTACTTATCTATCATGTTATTTGACGTTAGGATGGACACCAGTAACCCTGATGTGAGATACGAAATTTTCGGACGCAGCGGAAGCTGGAAGTAGTTTTAAACGAAGCAACACGCATTAGCGTTGTTTCTGTGATGTATCTAATCGATATTTACTCATCTATCATGTTATTTGTCGCTTCGATGGACTCCAGTAACTCTGATGTGAGATACAAAGTTTACGGACGCAGCAGAAGCTGGAAATAGTTTTGAACGAAACAACACGTATTAGCGTTGTTCCTGTGATGTATCTAATCGATCCTTACTTATCTACTATGTTATTTGACGTTTCGATGGACTCCAGTAACTATGATGTGAGATACGAAATTTCCGGACGCAGCAGAAGCTGGAAATAGTTTTAAACGAAACAACACGCATTAGCGTTGTTCCTGTGATGTATCTAATCGATCCTTACTCATCTATCATGTTATTTGACGTTTGGATGGACTCCAGTAAGTCTGATGTGAGATACAAAGTTTTTGGACGCAGCAGAAGCTGGAAATAGTTTTGAACGAAACAACACGTATTAGCGTTGTTCCTGTGATGTATCTAATCGATCCTTACTTAGCTACTATGTTATTTGACGTTTCGATGGACTCCAGTAACTCTAATGTGAGATACGAAATTTTCGGACGCAGCAGCAGCTGGAAATAGTTTTAAACGAAACAACACATATTAGCGTTGTTCATGTGATGTATCTAATCGATCCTTAATCATCTATCTTGTTATTTGACGTTTGGACGAACTCCAGTAACTCTGATGTGAGATACAAAGTTCTCGGACGCAGCAGAAGCTGGAAATAGTTTTGAAGGAGGCAACACGTATTAGCGTTGTTCCTGTGATGTATCTAAACGATCCTTACTTATCTAACATATTATATGACGTTTGGATGGACTCCAGTAAGTCTGATGTGAGATACAAAGTTTTTGGACGCAGCAGCAGCTGGAAATAGTTTTTAACGAAACAACACGTATTAGCGTTGTTCCTGTGCTGTATCTAATCGATCCTTACTTATCTATCATGCTATTTGACGTTTCGATGGACTCCAGTAACTCTGAAGTGAGATACGACGTTTTCGGACGCAGCAGAAGCTGGAAATAGTTTTTAACGAAACAACACATATTAGCGTTGTTCCTGTGATGTATCTAATCGATCCTTACTTATCTATCATGTTATTTGACGTTTGGATGTACTCCAGTAACTCTGATGTGAGATACGAAGTTCTCGGACGCAGCAGAAGCTGGAAATAGTTTTAAATGAAACAACACGCATTAGCGTTGTTCCTGTGATGTATCTAATCGATCCTTACTTATCTATCATGTTATTTGACGTTTCGATGGACTCCAGTAACTCTGATGTGAGATACGACATTTTCGGACGCAGCAGAAGCTGGAAATAGTTTTAAACAAAACAACACGCATTAGCGATGTTCCTGTGATGTATCTAATCGATCCTTACTCATCTATTATGTTATTTTACGTTTGAATGGACTCCAGTAACTCTGATGTGATATACAAAGTTTTTGGACGCAGCAGAAGCTGGAGGTAGTTTTGAACGAAACAACACGTATTAGCGTTGTTCCTGTGATGTATCTAATCGATCCTTACTTAGCTACTATGTTATTTGACGTTTCGATGGACTCCAGTAACTCTAATGTGAGATACGAAATTTTCGGACGCAGCAGCAGCTGGAAATAGTTTTAAACGAAACGACACATATTAGCGTTGTTCCTGTGATGTATCTAATCGATCCTTACTCATCTCTCATGTTATTTGACGTTTGGACGGACTCCAGTAACTCTGATGTGAGATACAAAGTTCTCGGACGCAGCAGAAGCTGGAAATAGTTTTGAACGAAACAACACGTATTAGCGTTGTTCCTGTGATGTATCTAAACGATCCTTATTTATCTAACATGCTATTTGACGTTTGGATGGACTCCAGTAAGTCTGATGTGAGATACAAAGTTTTTGGACGCAGCAGGAGCTGGAAATAGTTTTAAACGAAACAACACGTATTAGCGTTGTTCCTGTGCTGTATCTAATCGATCATTACTTATCTATCATGTTATTTGACGTTTCGATGGACTCCAGTAACTCTGATGTGAGATACGTTTTCGGACGCAGCAGAAGCTGGAAATAGTTTGAAACGAAACAACACGCATTAGCGATGTTCCTGTGGTGTATCTAATCGATCCTTACTCATCTATCATGTTGTTTTACGTTTGGATGGACTCCAGTAACTCTGATGTGAGATACAAAGTTTTTGGACGCAGCAGAAGCTGGAAATAGTTTTGAACGAAACAACACGTATTAGCGTTGTTCCTGTGATGTATCTAATCGATCCTTACTTAGCTACTATGTTATTTGACGTTTCGATGGACTCCAGTAACTCTAATGTGAGATACGAAATTTTCGGACGCAGCAGCAGCTGGAAATAGTTTTAAACGAAACAACACATATTAGCGTTGTTCCTGTGATGTATCTAATCGATCCTTACTCATCTATCATGTTATTTGACGTTTGGATGGACTCCAGTAACTCTGATGTGAGATGCAAAGTTCTCGGACGCAGCAGAAGCTGGAAATAGTTTTGAACGAAGCAACACGTATTAGCGTTGTTCCTGTGATGTATCTAAACGATCCTTACTTATCTAACATATTATATGAAGTTTGGATGGACTCCAGTAAGTCTGATGTGAGATACAAAGTTTTTGGACGCAGTTGCAGCTGGAAATAGTTTTAAACAAAACAACACGCATTAGCGATGTTCCTGTGATGTATCTAATCGATCCTTACTTATCTATCATGTTTTTTGACGTTTGGACGGACTCCAGTAACTCTGATGTGAGATACAAAGTTCTCGGACGCAGCAGAAGCTGGAAATAGTTATGAACGAAGCAACACGTATTAGCGTTGTTCCTGTGATGTATCTAATCGATCCTTACTCATCTCTCATGTTATTTGACGTTTGGACGGACTCCAGTAACTCTGATGTGAGATACAAAGTTCTCGGACGCAGCAGAAGCTGGAAATAGTTTTGAACGAAACAACACGTATTAGCGTTGTTCCTGTGATGTATCTAAACTATCCTTACTTATCCAACATATTATATGACGTTTGGATGGACTCCAGTAAGTCTGATGTGAGATACAAAGTTTTTGGACGCAGCAGCTGCTGGAAATAGTTTTAAACGAAACAACACGTATTAGCGTTGTTCCTGTGCTGTATCTAATCGATCCTTACTTATCTATCATGTTATTTGACGATTCGATGGACTCCAGTAACTCTGATGTGAGATACGACGTTTTCGGACGCAGCAGAAGCTGGAAATAGTTTTTAACGAAACAACACATATTAGCGTTGTTCCTGTGATGTATCTAATCGATCCTTACTTATCTATCATGTTATTTGACGTTTGGATGGACTCCAGTAACTCTGATGTGAGATACGAAGTTCTCGGACGCAGCAGAAACTGGAAATAGTTTTAAACGAAACAACACGCATTAGCGTTGTTCCTGTGATGTATCTAATCGATCCTTACTCATCTATCATGTTATTTGGCGTTTCGATGGACTCCAGTAACTCTGATGTGAGATACAAAGTTTACGGACGCAGCAGAAGCTGGAAATAGTTTTAAATGAAACAACACGTATTAGCGTTGTTCCTGTGATGTATCTAATCGATCCTTACTCATCTATCATGTTATTTGACGTTTGGATGGACTCCAGTAACCCTGATGTGAGATACGAAATTTTCGGACGCAGCAGCAGCTGGAAATAGTTTTAAACGAAACAACACATATTAGCGTTGTTCCTGTGATGTATCTAATCGATCCTTACTCATCTATCATGTTATTTGACGTTTGGACGGACTCCAGTAACTCTGATGTGAGATACAAAGTTCTCGGACACAGCAGAAGCTGGAAATAGTTTTGAACGAAACAACACGTATTAGCGTTGTCCCTGTGCTGTATCTAATCGATCCTTACTTTTCTATCATGTTATTTGAAGTTTCGATGGACTCCAGTAACTCTGATGTGAGATACGACGTTTTCGGACGCAGCAGAAGCTGGAAATAGTTTTTAACGAAACAACACATATTAGCGTTGTTCCTGTAATGTATCTAATCGATCCTTACTTATCTATCATGTTATTTGACGTTTGGATGGACTCCAGTAACTCTGATGTGAGATACGAAGTTCTCGGACGCAGCAGAAGCTGGAAATAGTTTTAAACGAAACAACACGCATTAGCGTTGTTCCTGTGATGTATCTAATCGATCCTTACTCATCTATCATTTTATTTGGCGTTTCGATGGACTCCAGTAACTTTGATGTGAGATACGAAGTTCTCGGACGCAGCTGAAGCTGGAAATAGTTTTAAACGAAACAACACGCATTAGCGTTGTTCCTGTGTTGTATCTAATCGATCCTTACTCATCTATCATGTTATTTGATGTTTCGATGGACTCCAGTAACTTTGATGTGAGATACGAAGTTCTCGGACGCAGCTGAAGCTAGAAATAGTTTTAAAGGAAACAACACGCATTAGCGTTGTTCCTGTGATGTATCTAATCAATCCTTACTTATCTATCATGTTATTTGACGTTAGGATGGACACCAGTAACCCTGATGTGAGATACGAAATTTTCGGACGCAGCGGAAGCTGGAAATAGTTTTAAACGAAGCAACACGCATTAGCGTTGTTCCTGTGATGTATCTAATCGATCCTTACTCATCTATCATGTTATTTGACGTTTGGACGGACTCCAGTAACTCTGATGTGAGATACAAAGTTCTCGGACGCAGCAGAAGCTGGAAATAGTTTTGAACGAAACAACACGTATTAGCGTTGTTCCTGTGATGTATCTAAATGATCCTTACTTATCTAACATGTTATTTGACGTTTGGATGAACTCCAGTAAGTCTGATGTGAGATACAAAGTTTTTGGACGCAGCAGGAGCTGGAAATAGTTTTAAACGAAACAACACGTATTAACGTTGTTCCTGTGCTGTATCTAATCGATCCTTACTTATCTATCATGTTATTTGACGTTTCGATGGACTCCAGTAACTGTGATGTGAGATACGACGTTTTCGGACGCAGCAGAAGCTGGAAATAGTTTTAAACAAAACAACACCCATTAGCGATGTTCCTGTGATGTATCTAATCGATCCTTACTCATCTATCATGTTATTTTACGTTTGAATGGACTCCAGTAACTCTGATGTGAGATAAAAAGTTTTTGGACGCAGCAGAAGCTGGAGGTAGTTTTGAACGAAACAACACGTATTAGCGTTGTTCCTGTGATGTATCTAATCGATCCTTACTTAGCTACTATGTTATTTGACGTTTCGATGGACTCCAGTAACTCTAATGTGAGATACGAAATTTTCGGACGCAGCAGCAGCTGGAAATGGTTTTAAACGAAACAACACATATTAGCGTTGTTCTTGTGATGTATCTAATCGATCCTTACTCATCTATCATGTTATTTGACGTTTGGACGGACTCCAGTAACTCTGATGTGAGATACAAAGTTCTCGGACGCAGCAGAAACTGGAAATAGTTTTGAACGAAACAACACGTATTAGCGTTGTTCCTGTGATGTATCTAAACGATCCTTACTTATCTAACATGTTATTTGACGTTTGGATGGACTCCAGTAAGTCTGATGTGAGATACAAAGTTTTTGGACAGAGCAGAAGCTGGAAATAGTTTTAAACAAAACAACACGTATTAGCGTTGTTCCTATGATGTATCTAATCGATCCTTTCTCATCTATTATGTTATTTGACGTTTGGATGGACACCAGTAAATCTGATGTGAGATACGAAGTTCTCGGACGCGGCAGAAGCTGGAAATAGTTTTAAACGAAACAACACGCATTAGCGTTGTTCCTGTGATGTATCTAATCGATCCTTACTCATCTATCATGTTATTTGGCGTTTCGATGGACTCCAGTAACTTTGATGTGAGATACGACGTTTTCGGACGCAGCATAAGCTGGAAATAGTTTTAAACGAAACAACACATATTAGCGTTGTTCCTGTGATGTATCTAATCGATCCTTACTCATCTATCATGTTATTTGACGTTTGGACGGACTCCAGTAACTCTGAAGTGAGATACAAAGTTCTCGGACACAGCAGAAGCTGGAAATAGTTTTAAACGAAACAACACATATTAGCGTTGTTCCTGTGATGTATCTAATCGATCCTTACTTATCTATCATGTTATTTGACGTTTCGATGGACTCCAGTAACTCTGATGTGAGATACGACGTTTTCGGACGCAGCAGAAGCTGGAAATAGTTTTAAACAAAACAACACGCATTAGCGATGTTCCTGTGATGTATCTAATCGATCCTTACTTATCTATCATGTTTTTTGACGTTTGGATGGACTCCAGTAACTCTGATGTGAGATACAAAGTTCTCGGACGCAGCAGAAGCTGGAAATAGTTATGAACGAAGCAACACGTATTAGCGTTGTTCCTGTGATGTATCTAATCGATCCTTACTCATCTCTCATGTTATTTGACGTTTGGACGGACTCCAGTAACTCTGATGTGAGATACAAAGTTCTCGGACGCAGCAGAAGCTGGAAATAGTTTTGAACGAAACAACACGTATTAGCGTTGTCCCTGTGCTGTATCTAATCGATCCTTACTTTTCTATCATGTTATTTGAAGTTTCGATGGACTCCAGTAACTCTGATGTGAGATACGACGTTTTCGGACGCAGCAGAAGCTGGAAATAGTTTTTAACGAAACAACACATATTAGCGTTGTTCCTGTAATGTATCTAATCGATCCTTACTTATCTATCATGTTATTTGACGTTTGGATGGACTCCAGTAACTCTGATGTGAGATACGAAGTTCTCGGACGCAGCAGAAGCTGGAAATAGTTTTAAACGAAACAACACGCATTAGCGTTGTTCCTGTGATGTATCTAATCGATCCTTACTCATCTATCATTTTATTTGGCGTTTCGATGGACTCCAGTAACTTTGATGTGAGATACGAAGTTCTCGGACGCAGCTGAAGCTGGAAATAGTTTTAAACGAAACAACACGCATTAGCGTTGTTCCTGTGTTGTATCTAATCGATCCTTACTCATCTATCATGTTATTTGATGTTTCGATGGACTCCAGTAACTTTGATGTGAGATACGAAGTTCTCGGACGCAGCTGAAGCTAGAAATAGTTTTAAAGGAAACAACACGCATTAGCGTTGTTCCTGTGATGTATCTAATCAATCCTTACTTATCTATCATGTTATTTGACGTTAGGATGGACACCAGTAACCCTGATGTGAGATACGAAATTTTCGGACGCAGCGGAAGCTGGAAATAGTTTTAAACGAAGCAGCACGCATTAGCGTTGTTCCTGTGATGTATCTAATCGATCCTTACTCATCTATCATGTTATTTGACGTTTGGACGGACTCCAGTAACTCTGATGTGAGATACAAAGTTCTCGGACGCAGCAGAAGCTGGAAATAGTTTTGAACGAAACAACACGCATTAGCGTTGTTCCTGTGATGTATCTAATCGATCCTTACTCATCTATCATGTTATTTGGCGTTTCGATGGACTCCAGTAACTCTGATGTGAGATACAAAGTTTACGGACGCAGCAGAAGCTGGAAATAGTTTTAAATGAAACAATACGTATTAGCGTTGTTCCTGTGATGTATCTAATCGATCCTTACTCATCTATCATGTTATTTGACGTTTGGATGGACTCCAGTAACCCTGATGTGAGATACGAAATTTTCGGACGCAGCAGCAGCTGGAAATAGTTTTAAACGAAACAACACGTATTAGCGTTGTTCCTGTGATGTATCTAATCAATCCTTACTCATCTATCATGTTATTTGGCGTTTCGATGGACTCCAGTAACTTTGATGTGAGATACGAAGTTCTCGGACGCAGCTGAAGCTAGAAATAGTTTTAAACGAAACAACACGCATTAGCGTTGTTCCTGTGATGTATCTAATCGATCCTTACTTATCTATCATGTTATTTGACGTTTGGATGGACTCCAGTAACTCTGATGTGAGATACGAAGTTCTCGGACGCAGTAGAAGCTGGAAATAGTTTTAAACGAAACAACACGCATTAGCGTTGTTCCTGTGATGTATCTAATCGATCCTTACTCATCTATCATGTTATTTGACGTTTCGATGGACTCCAGTAACTTCGATGTAAGATACGAAGTTCTCGGAAGCAGCTGAAGCTAGAAATAGTTTTAAACGAAACAACACGCATTAGCGTTGTTCCTGTGATGTATCTAATCGATCCTTACTCATCTATCATGTTATTTGTCGCTTCGATGGACTCTAGTAATTCTGATGTGAGATACGAAGTTTTTGGACGCAGCAGGAGCTGGAAATAATTTTGAACGAAACAACACGTATTAACGTTGTTCCTGTGCTGTATCTAATCGATCCTTACTTATCTATCATGTTATTTGACGTTTCGATGGACTCCAGTAATTCTGATGTGAGATACGAAGTTTTTGGACGCAGCAGGAGCTGGAAATAGTTTTGAACGAAACAACACGTATTAGCGTTGTTCCTGTGATGTATCTAAATGATCCTTACTTATCTAACATGTTATTTGACGTTTGGATGGACTCCTGTAAGTCTGATGTGAGATACAAAGTTTTTGGACGTAGCAGGAGCTGGAAATAGTTTTAAACGAAACAACACGTATTAACGTTGTTCCTGTGCTGTATCTAATCGATCCTTACTTATCTATCATGTTATTTGACGTTTCGATGGACTCCAGTAACTCTGATGTGAGATACGACGTTTTCGGACGCAGCAGAAGCTGGAAATAGTTTTAAACAAAACAACACCCATTAGCGATGTTCCTGTGATGTATCTAATCGATCCTTACTCATCTATCATGTTATTTTACGTTTGAATGGACTCCAGTAACTCTGATGTGAGATACAAAGTTTTTGGACGCAGCAGAAGCTGGAGGTAGTTTTGAACGAAACAACACGTATTAGCGTTGTTCCTGTGATGTATCTAATCGATCCTTACTTAGCTACTATGTTATTTGACGTTTCGATGGACTCCAGTAACTCTAATGTGAGATACGAAATTTTCGGACGCAGCAGCAGCTGGAAATAGTTTTAAACGAAACAACACATATTAGCGTTGTTCTTGTGATGTATCTAATCGATCCTTACTCATCTATCATGTTATTTGACGTTTGGACGGACTCCAGTAACTCTGATGTGAGATACAAAGTTCTCGGACGCAGCAGAAACTGGAAATAGTTTTGAATGAAACAACACGTATTAGCGTTGTTCCTGTGATGTATCTAAACGATCCTTACTTATCTAACATGTTACTTGACGTTTGGATGGACTCCAGTAAATCTGATGTGAGATACAAAGTTTTTGGACACAGCAGAAGCTGGAAATAGTTTTAAACGAAACAACACGTATTAGCGTTGTTCCTGTGATGTATCTAATCGATCCTTTCTCATCTATTATGTTATTTGACGTTTGGATGGACACCAGTAACTCTGATGTGAGATACGAAGTTCTCGGACGCGGCAGAAGCTGGAAATAGTTTTAAACGAAACAACACGCATTAGCGTTGTTCCTGTGATGTATCTAATCGATCCTTACTCATCTATCATGTTATTTGGCGTTTCGATGGACTCCAGTAACTTTGATGTGAGATACGACGTTTTCGGACGCAGCAGAAGCTGGAAATAGTTTTAAACGAAACAACACATATTAGCGTTGTTCCTGTGATGTATCTAATCGATCCTTACTCATCTATCATGTTATTTGACGTTTGGACGGACTCCAGTAACTCTGAAGTGAGATACAAAGTTCTCGGACACAGCAGAAGCTGGAAATAGTTTTAAACGAAACAACACATATTAGCGTTGTTCCTGTGATGTATCTAATCGATCCTTACTTATCTATCATGTTATTTGACGTTTCGATGGACTCCAGTAACTCTGATGTGAGATACGACGTTTTCGGACGCAGCAGAAGCTGGAAATAGTTTTAAACAAAACAACACGCATTAGCGATGTTCCTGTGATGTATCTAATCGATCCTTACTTATCTATCATGTTTTTTGACGTTTGGACGGACTCCAGTAACTCTGATGTGAGATACAAAGTTCTCGGACGCAGCAGAAGCTGGAAATAGTTATGAACGAAGCAACACGTATTAGCGTTGTTCCTGTGATGTATCTAATCGATCCTTACTCATCTCTCATGTTATTTGACGTTTGGACGGACTCCAGTAACTCTGATGTCAGATACAAAGTTCTCGGACGCAGCAGAAGCTGGAAATAGTTTTGAACGAAACAACACGTATTAGCGTTGTTCCTGTGATGTATCTAATCGATCCTTACTCATCTATCATGTTATATGACGTTTGGACGGACTCCAGTAACTCTGATGTGAGATACAAAGTTCTCGGACACAGCAGAAGCTGGAAATAGTTTTGAACGAAACAACACATATTAGCGTTGTTCCTGTGATGTATCTAAACGATCCTTACTTATCTAACATGTTATTTGACGTTTGGATGGACTCCAGTAACTCTAATGTGAAATACGAAATTTTCGGACGCAGCAGCAGCTGGAAATAGTTTTAAACGAAACAACACATATTAGCGTTGTTCCTGTGATGTATCTAATCGATCCTTACTCATCTATCATGTTACTTGACGTTTGGACGGACTCCAGTAACTCTGATGTGAGATACAAAGTTCTCGGACGCAGCAGAAGCTGGAAATAGTTTTGAACGAAACAACACGTATTAGCGTTGTTCCTGTAATGAATCTAAACTATCCTTACTTATCTAACATATTATATGACGTTTGGATGGACTCCAGTAAGTCTGATGTGAGATACAAAGTTCTTGGACGCAGCAGCTGCTGGAAATAGTTTTAAACGAAACAACACGTATTAGCGTTGTTCCTGTGCTGTATCTAATCGATCCTTACTTATCTATCATGTTATTTGACGTTTAGATGGACTCCAGTAACTCTGATGTGAGATACGACGTTTTCGGACGCAGCAGAAGCTGGAAATAGGTTTTAACGAAACAACACATATTAGCGTTGTTCCTGTGATGTATCTAATCGATCCTTACTTATCTATCATGTTATTTGACGTTTGGATGGACTCCAGTAACTCTGATGTGAGATACGAAGTTCTCGGACGCAGCAGAAGCTGGAAATACTTTTAAACGAAACAACACGCATTAGCGTTGTTCCTGTGATGTATCTAATCGATCCTTACTCATCTATCATGTTATTTGGCGTTTCGATGGACTCCAGTAACTCTGATGTGAGATACAAAGTTTACGGACGCAGCAGAAGCTGGAAATAGTTTTAAATGAAACAATACGTATTAGCGTTGTTCCTGTGATGTATCTAATCGATCCTTACTCATCTATCATGTTATTTGACGTTTGGATGGACTCCAGTAACCCTGATGTGAGATACGAAATTTTCGGACGCAGCTGAAGCTAGAAATAGTTTTAAACGAAACAACACGCATTAGCGTTGTTCCTGTGATGTATCTAATCGATCCTTACTTATCTATCATGTTATTTGACGTTTGGATGGACTCCAGTAACTCTGATGTGAGATACGAAGTTCTCGGACGCAGCAGAAGCTGGAAATAGTTTTAAACGAAACAACACGCATTAGCGTTGTTCCTGTGATGTATCTAATCGATCCTTACTCATCTATCATGTTATTTGACGTTTCGATGGACTCCAGTAACTTCGATGTAAGATACGAAGTTCTCGGAAGCAGCTGAAGCTAGAAATAGTTTTAAACGAAACAACACGCATTAGCGTTGTTCCTGTGATGTATCTAATCGATCCTTACTCATCTATCATGTTATTTGTCGCTTCGATGGACTCTAGTAATTCTGATGTGAGATACGAAGTTTTTGGACGCAGCAGGAGCTGGAAATAATTTTGAACGAAACAACACGTATTAACGTTGTTCCTGTGCTGTATCTAATCGATCCTTACTTATCTATCATGTTATTTGACGTTTCGATGGACTCCAGTAATTCTGATGTGAGATACGAAGTTTTTGGACGCAGCAGGAGCTGGAAATAGTTTTGAACGAAACAACACGTATTAACGTTGTTCCTGTGATGTATCTAAATGATCCTTACTTATCTAACATGTTATTTGACGTTTGGATGGACTCCTGTAAGTCTGATGTGAGATACAAAGTTTTTGGACGTAGCAGGAGCTGGAAATAGTTTTAAACGAAACAACACGTATTAATGTTGTTCCTGTGCTGTATCTAATCGATCCTTACTTATCTATCATGTTATTTGACGTTTCGATGGACTCCAGTAACTCTGATGTGAGATACGACGTTTTCGGACGCAGCAGAAGCTGGAAATAGTTTTAAACAAAACAACACCCATTAGCGATGTTCCTGTGATGTATCTAATCGATCCTTACTCATCTATCATGTTATTTTACGTTTGAATGGACTCCAGTAACTCTGATGTGAGATACAAAGTTTTTGGACGCAGCAGAAGCTGGAGGTAGTTTTGAACGAAACAACACGTATTAGCGTTGTTCCTGTGATGTATCTAATCGATCCTTACTTAGCTACTATGTTATTTGACGTTTCGATGGACTCCAGTAACTCTAATGTGAGATACGAAATTTTCGGACGCAGCAGCAGCTGGAAATAGTTTTAAACGAAACAACACATATTAGCGTTGTTCTTGTGATGTATCTAATCGATCCTTACTCATCTATCATGTTATTTGACGTTTGGACGGACTCCAGTAACTCTGATGTGAGATACAAAGTTCTCGGACGCAGCAGAAACTGGAAATAGTTTTGAACGAAACAACACGTATTAGCGTTGTTCCTGTGATGTATCTGAACGATCCTTACTTATCTAACATGTTACTTGACGTTTGGATGGACTCCAGTAAATCTGATGTGAGATACAAAGTTTTTGGACGTAGCAGGAGCTGGAAATAGTTTTAAACGAAACAACACGTATTAATGTTGTTCCTGTGCTGTATCTAATCGATCCTTACTTATCTATCATGTTATTTGACGTTTCGATGGACTCCAGTAACTCTGATGTGAGATACGACGTTTTCGGACGCAGCAGAAGCTGGAAATAGTTTTAAACAAAACAACACCCATTAGCGATGTTCCTGTGATGTATCTAATCGATCCTTACTCATCTATCATGTTATTTTACGTTTGAATGGACTCCAGTAACTCTAATGTGAGATACGAAATTTTCGGACGCAGCAGCAGCTGGAAATAGTTTTAAACGAAACAACACATATTAGCGTTGTTCTTGTGATGTATCTAATCGATCCTTACTCATCTATCATGTTATTTGACGTTTGGATGGACACCAGTATCTCTGATGTGAGATACGAAGTTATCGGACGCAGCAGAAGCTGGAAATAGTTTTAAACGAAACAACACGCATTAGCGTTGTTCCTGTGATGTATCTAATCGATCCATACTCATCTATCATGTTATTTGGCGTTTCGATGGACACCAGTAACTCTGATGTGAGATACGAAGTTCTCGGACGCAGCAGAAGCTGGAAATAGTTTTAAACGAAACAACACGCATTAGCGTTGTTCCTGTGATGTATCTAATCGATCCTTACTTATCTATCATGTTATTTGACGTTTGGACGGACTCCAGTAACTCTGATGTGAGATACGAAGTTCTCGGACGCGGCAGAAGCTGGAAATAGTTTTAAACGAAACAACACGCATTAGCGTTGTTCCTGTGATGTATCTAATCGATCCTTACTCATCTATCATGTTATTTGGCGTTTCGATGGACTCCAGTAACTTTGATGTGAGATACGACGTTTTCGGACGCAGCAGAAGCTGGAAATAGTTTTAAACGAAACAACACGTATTAGCGTTGTTCCTGTGCTGTATCTAATCGATCCTTACTTATCTATCATGTTATTTGACGTTAGGATGGACTCCAGTAACCCTGATGTGAGATACGAAATTTTCGGACGCAGCGGAAGCTGGAAATAGTTTTAAACGAAACATCACATATTAGCGTTGTTCCTGTGATGTATCTAATCGATCTTTACTCATCTATCATGTTATTTGACGTTTGGACGGACTCCAGTAACTCTGAAGTGAGATACAAAGTTCTCGGACACAGCAGAAGCTGGAAATAGTTTTGAACGAAACAACACGTATTAGCGTTGTTCCTGTGATGTATCTAAATGATCCTTACTTATCTATCATGTTATTTGACGTTTCGATGGACTCCAGTAACTCTGATGTGAGATACGACGTTTTCGGACGCAGCAGAAGCTGGAAATAGTTTTAAACAAAACAACACGCATTAGCGATGTTCCTGTGATGTATCTAATCGATCCTTACTTATCTATCATGTTTTTTGACGTTTGGATGTACTCCAGTAACTCTGATGTGAGATACGAAGTTCTCGGACGCAGCAGCTGCTGGAAATAGTTTTAAACGAAACAACACGTATTAGCGTTGTTCCTGTGCTGTATCTAATCGATCCTTACTTATCTATCATGTTATTTGACGTTTCGATGGACTCCAGTAACTCTGATGTGAGATACGACGTTTTCGGACGCAGCAGAAGCTGGAAATAGTTTTTAACGAAACAACACATATTAGCGTTGTTCCTGTGATGTATCTAATCGATCCTTACTTATCTATCATGTTATTTGACGTTTGGATGGACTCCAGTAACTCTGATGTGAGATACGAAGTTCTCGGACGCAGCAGAAACTGGAAATAGTTTTAAACGAAACAACACGCATTAGCGTTGTTCCTGTGATGTATCTAATCGATCCTTACTCATCTATCATGTTATTTGGCGTTTCGATGGACTCCAGTATCTCTGATGTGAGATACAAAGTTTACGGACGCAGCAGAAGCTGGAAATAGTTTTAAATGAAACAACACGTATTAGCGTTGTTCCTGTGATGTATCTAATCGATCCTTACTCATCTATCATGTTATTTGACGTTTGGATGGACTCCAGTAACCCTGATGTGAGATACGAAATTTTCGGACGCAGCAGCAGCTGGAAATAGTTTTAAACGAAACAACACATATTAGCGTTGTTCCTGTGATGTATCTAATCGATCCTTACTCATCTATCATGTTATTTGACGTTTGGACGGACTCCAGTAACTCTGATGTGAGATACAAAGTTCTCGGACACAGCAGAAGCTGGAAATAGTTTTGAACGAAACAACACGTATTAGCGTTGTCCCTGTGCTGTATCTAATCGATCCTTACTTTTCTATCATGTTATTTGAAGTTTCGATGGACTCCAGTAACTCTGATGTGAGATACGACGTTTTCGGACGCAGCAGAAGCTGGAAATAGTTTTTAACGAAACAACACATATTAGCGTTGTTCCTGTAATGTATCTAATCGATCCTTACTTATCTATCATGTTATTTGACGTTTGGATGGACTCCAGTAACTCTGATGTGAGATACGAAGTTCTCGGACGCAGCAGAAGCTGGAAATAGTTTTAAACGAAACAACACGCATTAGCGTTGTTCCTGTGATGTATCTAATCGATCCTTACTCATCTATCATTTTATTTGGCGTTTCGATGGACTCCAGTAACTTTGATGTGAGATACGAAGTTCTCGGACGCAGCTGAAGCTGGAAATAGTTTTAAACGAAACAACACGCATTAGCGTTGTTCCTGTGTTGTATCTAATCGATCCTTACTCATCTATCATGTTATTTGATGTTTCGATGGACTCCAGTAACTTTGATGTGAGATACGAAGTTCTCGGACGCAGCTGAAGCTAGAAATAGTTTTAAAGGAAACAACACGCATTAGCGTTGTTCCTGTGATGTATCTAATCAATCCTTACTTATCTATCATGTTATTTGACGTTAGGATGGACACCAGTAACCCTGATGTGAGATACGAAATTTTCGGACGCAGCGGAAGCTGGAAATAGTTTTAAACGAAGCAGCACGCATTAGCGTTGTTCCTGTGATGTATCTAATCGATCCTTACTCATCTATCATGTTATTTGACGTTTGGACGGACTCCAGTAACTCTGATGTGAGATACAAAGTTCTCGGACGCAGCAGAAGCTGGAAATAGTTTTGAACGAAACAACACGTATTAGCGTTGTTCCTGTGATGTATCTAAATGATCCTTACTTATCTAACATGTTATTTGACGTTTGGATGGACTCCAGTAAGTCTGATGTGAGATACGAAGTTTTTGGACGCAGCAGGAGCTGGAAATAGTTTTAAACGAAACAACACGTATTAACGTTGTTCCTGTGCTGTATCTAATCGATCCTTACTTATCTATCATGTTATTTGACGTTTCGATGGACTCCAGTAACTGTGATGTGAGATACGACGTTTTCGGACGCAGCAGAAGCTGGAAATAGTTTTAAACAAAACAACACCCATTAGCGATGTTCCTGTGATGTATCTAATCGATCCTTACTCATCTATCATGTTATTTTACGTTTGAATGGACTCCAGTAACTCTGATGTGAGATAAAAAGTTTTTGGACGCAGCAGAAGCTGGAGGTAGTTTTGAACGAAACAACACGTATTAGCGTTGTTCCTGTGATGTATCTAATCGATCCTTACTTAGCTACTATGTTATTTGACGTTTCGATGGACTCCAGTAACTCTAATGTGAGATACGAAATTTTCGGACGCAGCAGCAGCTGGAAATGGTTTTAAACGAAACAACACATATTAGCGTTGTTCTTGTGATGTATCTAATCGATCCTTACTCATCTATCATGTTATTTGACGTTTGGACGGACTCCAGTAACTCTGATGTGAGATACAAAGTTCTCGGACGCAGCAGAAACTGGAAATAGTTTTGAACGAAACAACACGTATTAGCGTTGTTCCTGTGATGTATCTAAACGATCCTTACTTATCTAACATGTTATTTGACGTTTGGATGGACTCCAGTAAGTCTGATGTGAGATACAAAGTTTTTGGACAGAGCAGAAGCTGGAAATAGTTTTAAACAAAACAACACGTATTAGCGTTGTTCCTATGATGTATCTAATCGATCCTTTCTCATCTATTATGTTATTTGACGTTTGGATGGACACCAGTAAATCTGATGTGAGATACGAAGTTCTCGGACGCGGCAGAAGCTGGAAATAGTTTTAAACGAAACAACACGCATTAGCGTTGTTCCTGTGATGTATCTAATCGATCCTTACTCATCTATCATGTTATTTGGCGTTTCGATGGACTCCAGTAACTTTGATGTGAGATACGACGTTTTCGGACGCAGCATAAGCTGGAAATAGTTTTAAACGAAACAACACATATTAGCGTTGTTCCTGTGATGTATCTAATCGATCCTTACTCATCTATCATGTTATTTGACGTTTGGACGGACTCCAGTAACTCTGAAGTGAGATACAAAGTTCTCGGACACAGCAGAAGCTGGAAATAGTTTTAAACGAAACAACACATATTAGCGTTGTTCCTGTGATGTATCTAATCGATCCTTACTTATCTATCATGTTATTTGACGTTTCGATGGACTCCAGTAACTCTGATGTGAGATACGACGTTTTCGGACGCAGCAGAAGCTGGAAATAGTTTTAAACAAAACAACACGCATTAGCGATGTTCCTGTGATGTATCTAATCGATCCTTACTTATCTATCATGTTTTTTGACGTTTGGATGGACTCCAGTAACTCTGATGTGAGATACAAAGTTCTCGGACGCAGCAGAAGCTGGAAATAGTTATGAACGAAGCAACACGTATTAGCGTTGTTCCTGTGATGTATCTAATCGATCCTTACTCATCTCTCATGTTATTTGACGTTTGGACGGACTCCAGTAACTCTGATGTGAGATACAAAGTTCTCGGACGCAGCAGAAGCTGGAAATAGTTTTGAACGAAACAACACGTATTAGCGTTGTCCCTGTGCTGTATCTAATCGATCCTTACTTTTCTATCATGTTATTTGAAGTTTCGATGGACTCCAGTAACTCTGATGTGAGATACGACGTTTTCGGACGCAGCAGAAGCTGGAAATAGTTTTTAACGAAACAACACATATTAGCGTTGTTCCTGTAATGTATCTAATCGATCCTTACTTATCTATCATGTTATTTGACGTTTGGATGGACTCCAGTAACTCTGATGTGAGATACGAAGTTCTCGGACGCAGCAGAAGCTGGAAATAGTTTTAAACGAAACAACACGCATTAGCGTTGTTCCTGTGATGTATCTAATCGATCCTTACTCATCTATCATTTTATTTGGCGTTTCGATGGACTCCAGTAACTTTGATGTGAGATACGAAGTTCTCGGACGC
Source organism: Prosopocoilus inquinatus (assembly GCA_036172665.1). NCBI lineage: Eukaryota > Metazoa > Arthropoda > Insecta > Coleoptera > Lucanidae > Prosopocoilus > Prosopocoilus inquinatus. The sequence continues at coordinate 25,167,162 of CM069879.1, forward strand.
AGCTGAAGCTGGAAATAGTTTTAAACGAAACAACACGCATTAGCGTTGTTCCTGTGTTGTATCTAATCGATCCTTACTCATCTATCATGTTATTTGATGTTTCGATGGACTCCAGTAACTTTGATGTGAGATACGAAGTTCTCGGACGCAGCTGAAGCTAGAAATAGTTTTAAAGGAAACAACACGCATTAGCGTTGTTCCTGTGATGTATCTAATCAATCCTTACTTATCTATCATGTTATTTGACGTTAGGATGGACACCAGTAACCCTGATGTGAGATACGAAATTTTCGGACGCAGCGGAAGCTGGAAATAGTTTTAAACGAAGCAACACGCATTAGCGTTGTTCCTGTGATGTATCTAATCGATCCTTACTCATCTATCATGTTATTTGACGTTTGGACGGACTCCAGTAACTCTGATGTGAGATACAAAGTTCTCGGACGCAGCAGAAGCTGGAAATAGTTTTGAACGAAACAACACGTATTAGCGTTGTTCCTGTGATGTATCTAAATGATCCTTACTTATCTAACATGTTATTTGACGTTTGGATGGACTCCAGTAAGTCTGATGTGAGATACAAAGTTTTTGGACGCAGCAGGAGCTGGAAATAGTTTTAAACGAAACAACACGTATTAACGTTGTTCCTGTGCTGTATCTAATCGATCCTTACTTATCTATCATGTTATTTGACGTTTCGATGGACTCCAGTAACTGTGATGTGAGATACGACGTTTTCGGACGCAGCAGAAGCTGGAAATAGTTTTAAACAAAACAACACCCATTAGCGATGTTCCTGTGATGTAGCTAATCGATCCTTACTCATCTAACATGTTATTTGACGTTTGGATGGACTCCAGTAAGTCTGATGTGAGATACAAAGTTTTTGGACAGAGCAGAAGCTGGAAATAGTTTTAAACAAAACAACACGTATTAGCGTTGTTCCTATGATGTATCTAATCGATCCTTTCTCATCTATTATGTTATTTGACGTTTGGATGGACACCAGTAAATCTGATGTGAGATACGAAGTTCTCGGACGCGGCAGAAGCTGGAAATAGTTTTAAACGAAACAACACGCATTAGCGTTGTTCCTGTGATGTATCTAATCGATCCTTACTCATCTATCATGTTATTTGGCGTTTCGATGGACTCCAGTAACTTTGATGTGAGATACGACGTTTTCGGACGCAGCATAAGCTGGAAATAGTTTTAAACGAAACAACACATATTAGCGTTGTTCCTGTGATGTATCTAATCGATCCTTACTCATCTATCATGTTATTTGACGTTTGGACGGACTCCAGTAACTCTGAAGTGAGATACAAAGTTCTCGGACACAGCAGAAGCTGGAAATAGTTTTAAACGAAACAACACATATTAGCGTTGTTCCTGTGATGTATCTAATCGATCCTTACTTATCTATCATGTTATTTGACGTTTCGATGGACTCCAGTAACTCTGATGTGAGATACGACGTTTTCGGACGCAGCAGAAGCTGGAAATAGTTTTAAACAAAACAACACGCATTAGCGATGTTCCTGTGATGTATCTAATCGATCCTTACTTATCTATCATGTTTTTTGACGTTTGGATGGACTCCAGTAACTCTGATGTGAGATACAAAGTTCTCGGACGCAGCAGAAGCTGGAAATAGTTATGAACGAAGCAACACGTATTAGCGTTGTTCCTGTGATGTATCTAATCGATCCTTACTCATCTCTCATGTTATTTGACGTTTGGACGGACTCCAGTAACTCTGATGTGAGATACAAAGTTCTCGGACGCAGCAGAAGCTGGAAATAGTTTTGAACGAAACAACACGTATTAGCGTTGTTCCTGTGATGTATCTAATCGATCCTTACTCATCTATCATGTTATTTGACGTTTGGACGGACTCCAGTAACTCTGATGTGAGATACAAAGTTCTCGGACACAGCAGAAGCTGGAAATAGTTTTGAACGAAACAACACATATTAGCGTTGTTCCTGTGATGTATCTAAACGATCCTTACTTATCTAACATGTTATTTGACGTTTGGATGGACTCCAGTAACTCTAATGTGAAATACGAAATTTTCGGACGCAGCAGCAGCTGGAAATAGTTTTAAACGAAACAACACATATTAGCGTTGTTCCTGTGATGTATCTAATCGATCCTTACTCATCTATCATGTTACTTGACGTTTGGACGGACTCCAGTAACTCTGATGTGAGATACAAAGTTCTCGGACGCAGCAGAAGCTGGAAATAGTTTTGAACGAAACAACACGTATTAGCGTTGTTCCTGTGATGTATCTAATCGATCCTTACTCATCTATCATGTTATTTGACGTTTGGATGGACTCCAGTAACCCTGATGTGAGATACGAAATTTTCGGACGCAGCAGCAGCTGGAAATAGTTTTAAACGAAACAACACGTATTAGCGTTGTTCCTGTGATGTATCTAATCAATCCTTACTCATCTATCATGTTATTTGGCGTTTCGATGGACTCCAGTAACTTTGATGTGAGATACGAAGTTCTCGGACGCAGCTGAAGCTAGAAATAGTTTTAAACGAAACAACACGCATTAGCGTTGTTCCTGTGATGTATCTAATCGATCCTTACTTATCTATCATGTTATTTGACGTTTGGATGGACTCCAGTAACTCTGATGTGAGATACGAAGTTCTCGGACGCAGCAGAAGCTGGAAATAGTTTTAAACGAAACAACACGCATTAGCGTTGTTCCTGTGATGTATCTAATCGATCCTTACTCATCTATCATGTTATTTGACGTTTCGATGGACTCCAGTAACTTCGATGTAAGATACGAAGTTCTCGGAAGCAGCTGAAGCTAGAAATAGTTTTAACGGAACAACACGCATTAGCGTTGTTCCTGTGATGTATCTAATCGATCCTTACTCATCTATCATGTTATTTGTCGCTTCGATGGACTCTAGTAATTCTGATGTGAGATACGAAGTTTTTGGACGCAGCAGGAGCTGGAAATAATTTTGAACGAAACAACACGTATTAACGTTGTTCCTGTGCTGTATCTAATCGATCCTTACTTATCTATCATGTTATTTGACGTTTCGATGGACTCCAGTAATTCTGATGTGAGATACGAAGTTTTTGGACGCAGCAGGAGCTGGAAATAGTTTTGAACGAAACAACACGTATTAGCGTTGTTCCTGTGATGTATCTAAATGATCCTTACTTATCTAACATGTTATTTGACGTTTGGATGGACTCCTGTAAGTCTGATGTGAGATACAAAGTTTTTGGACGTAGCAGGAGCTGGAAATAGTTTCAAACGAAACAACACGTATTAACGTTGTTCCTGTGCTGTATCTAATCGATCCTTACTTATCTATCATGTTATTTGACGTTTCGATGGACTCCAGTAACTCTGATGTGAGATACGACGTTTTCGGACGCAGCAGAAGCTGGAAATAGTTTTAAACAAAACAACACCCATTAGCGATGTTCCTGTGATGTATCTAATCGATCCTTACTCATCTATCATGTTATTTTACGTTTGAATGGACTCCAGTAACTCTGATGTGAGATACAAAGTTTTTGGACGCAGCAGAAGCTGGAGGTAGTTTTGAACGAAACAACACGTATTAGCGTTGTTCCTGTGATGTATCTAATCGATCCTTACTTAGCTACTATGTTATTTGACGTTTCGATGGACTCCAGTAACTCTAATGTGAGATACGAAATTTTCGGACGCAGCAGCAGCTGGAAATAGTTTTAAACGAAACAACACATATTAGCGTTGTTCTTGTGATGTATCTAATCGATCCTTACTCATCTATCATGTTATTTGACGTTTGGACGGACTCCAGTAACTCTGATGTGAGATACAAAGTTCTCGGACGCAGCAGAAACTGGAAATAGTTTTGAATGAAACAACACGTATTAGCGTTGTTCCTGTGATGTGTCTAAACGATCCTTACTTATCTAACATGTTACTTGACGTTTGGATGGACTCCAGTAAATCTGATGTGAGATACAAAGTTTTTGGACACAGCAGAAGCTGGAAATAGTTTTAAACGAAACAACACGTATTAGCGTTGTTCCTGTGATGTATCTAATCGATCCTTTCTCATCTATTATGTTATTTGACGTTTGGATGGACACCAGTAACTCTGATGTGAGATACGAAGTTCTCGGACGCGGCAGAAGCTGGAAATAGTTTTAAACGAAACAACACGCATTAGCGTTGTTCCTGTGATGTATCTAATCGATCCTTACTCATCTATCATGTTATTTGGCGTTTCGATGGACTCCAGTAACTTTGATGTGAGATACGACGTTTTCGGACGCAGCAGAAGCTGGAAATAGTTTTAAACGAAACAACACATATTAGCGTTGTTCCTGTGATGTATCTAATCGATCCTTACTCATCTATCATGTTATTTGACGTTTGGACGGACTCCAGTAACTCTGAAGTGAGATACAAAGTTCTCGGACACAGCAGAAGCTGGAAATAGTTTTAAACGAAACAACACATATTAGCGTTGTTCCTGTGATGTATCTAATCGATCCTTACTTATCTATCATGTTATTTGACGTTTCGATGGACTCCAGTAACTCTGATGTGAGATACGACGTTTTCGGACGCAGCAGAAGCTGGAAATAGTTTTAAACAAAACAACACGCATTAGCGATGTTCCTGTGATGTATCTAATCGATCCTTACTTATCTATCATGTTTTTTGACGTTTGGACGGACTCCAGTAACTCTGATGTGAGATACAAAGTTCTCGGACGCAGCAGAAGCTGGAAATAGTTATGAACGAAGCAACACGTATTAGCGTTGTTCCTGTGATGTATCTAATCGATCCTTACTCATCTCTCATGTTATTTGACGTTTGGACGGACTCCAGTAACTCTGATGTCAGATACAAAGTTCTCGGACGCAGCAGAAGCTGGAAATAGTTTTGAACGAAACAACACGTATTAGCGTTGTTCCTGTGATGTATCTAATCGATCCTTACTCATCTATCATGTTATATGACGTTTGGACGGACTCCAGTAACTCTGATGTGAGATACAAAGTTCTCGGACACAGCAGAAGCTGGAAATAGTTTTGAACGAAACAACACATATTAGCGTTGTTCCTGTGATGTATCTAAACGATCCTTACTTATCTAACATGTTATTTGACGTTTGGATGGACTCCAGTAACTCTAATGTGAAATACGAAATTTTCGGACGCAGCAGCAGCTGGAAATAGTTTTAAACGAAACAACACATATTAGCGTTGTTCCTGTGATGTATCTAATCGATCCTTACTCATCTATCATGTTACTTGACGTTTGGACGGACTCCAGTAACTCTGATGTGAGATACAAAGTTCTCGGACGCAGCAGAAGCTGGAAATAGTTTTGAACGAAACAACACGTATTAGCGTTGTTCCTGTAATGTATCTAAACTATCCTTACTTATCTAACATATTATATGACGTTTGGATGGACTCCAGTAAGTCTGATGTGAGATACAAAGTTCTTGGACGCAGCAGCTGCTGGAAATAGTTTTAAACGAAACAACACGTATTAGCGTTGTTCCTGTGCTGTATCTAATCGATCCTTACTTATCTATCATGTTATTTGACGTTTAGATGGACTCCAGTAACTCTGATGTGAGATACGACGTTTTCGGACGCAGCAGAAGCTGGAAATAGGTTTTAACGAAACAACACATATTAGCGTTGTTCCTGTGATGTATCTAATCGATCCTTACTTATCTATCATGTTATTTGACGTTTGGATGGACTCCAGTAACTCTGATGTGAGATACGAAGTTCTCGGACGCAGCAGAAGCTGGAAATACTTTTAAACGAAACAACACGCATTAGCGTTGTTCCTGTGATGTATCTAATCGATCCTTACTCATCTATCATGTTATTTGGCGTTTCGATGGACTCCAGTAACTCTGATGTGAGATACAAAGTTTACGGACGCAGCAGAAGCTGGAAATAGTTTTAAATGAAACAATACGTATTAGCGTTGTTCCTGTGATGTATCTAATCGATCCTTACTCATCTATCATGTTATTTGACGTTTGGATGGACTCCAGTAACCCTGATGTGAGATACGAAATTTTCGGACGCAGCAGCAGCTGGAAATAGTTTTAAACGAAACAACACGTATTAGCGTTGTTCCTGTGATGTATCTAATCAATCCTTACTCATCTATCATGTTATTTGGCGTTTCGATGGACTCCAGTAACTTTGATGTGAGATACGAAGTTCTCGGACGCAGCTGAAGCTAGAAATAGTTTTAAACGAAACAACACGCATTAGCGTTGTTCCTGTGATGTATCTAATCGATCCTTACTTATCTATCATGTTATTTGACGTTTGGATGGACTCCAGTAACTCTGATGTGAGATACGAAGTTCTCGGACGCAGCAGAAGCTGGAAATAGTTTTAAACGAAACAACACGCATTAGCGTTGTTCCTGTGATGTATCTAATCGATCCTTACTCATCTATCATGTTATTTGACGTTTCGATGGACTCCAGTAACTTCGATGTAAGATACGAAGTTCTCGGAAGCAGCTGAAGCTAGAAATAGTTTTAAACGAAACAACACGCATTAGCGTTGTTCCTGTGATGTATCTAATCGATCCTTACTCATCTATCATGTTATTTGTCGCTTCGATGGACTCTAGTAATTCTGATGTGAGATACGAAGTTTTTGGACGCAGCAGGAGCTGGAAATAATTTTGAACGAAACAACACGTATTAACGTTGTTCCTGTGCTGTATCTAATCGATCCTTACTTATCTATCATGTTATTTGACGTTTCGATGGACTCCAGTAATTCTGATGTGAGATACGAAGTTTTTGGACGCAGCAGGAGCTGGAAATAGTTTTGAACGAAACAACACGTATTAGCGTTGTTCCTGTGATGTATCTAAATGATCCTTACTTATCTAACATGTTATTTGACGTTTGGATGGACTCCTGTAAGTCTGATGTGAGATACAAAGTTTTTGGACGTAGCAGGAGCTGGAAATAGTTTTAAACGAAACAACACGTATTAATGTTGTTCCTGTGCTGTATCTAATCGATCCTTACTTATCTATCATGTTATTTGACGTTTCGATGGACTCCAGTAACTCTGATGTGAGATACGACGTTTTCGGACGCAGCAGAAGCTGGAAATAGTTTTAAACAAAACAACACCCATTAGCGATGTTCCTGTGATGTATCTAATCGATCCTTACTCATCTATCATGTTATTTTACGTTTGAATGGACTCCAGTAACTCTGATGTGAGATACAAAGTTTTTGGACGCAGCAGAAGCTGGAGGTAGTTTTGAACGAAACAACACGTATTAGCGTTGTTCCTGTGATGTATCTAATCGATCCTTACTTAGCTACTATGTTATTTGACGTTTCGATGGACTCCAGTAACTCTAATGTGAGATACGAAATTTTCGGACGCAGCAGCAGCTGGAAATAGTTTTAAACGAAACAACACATATTAGCGTTGTTCTTGTGATGTATCTAATCGATCCTTACTCATCTATCATGTTATTTGACGTTTGGACGGACTCCAGTAACTCTGATGTGAGATACAAAGTTCTCGGACGCAGCAGAAACTGGAAATAGTTTTGAACGAAACAACACGTATTAGCGTTGTTCCTGTGATGTATCTGAACGATCCTTACTTATCTAACATGTTACTTGACGTTTGGATGGACTCCAGTAAATCTGATGTGAGATACAAAGTTTTTGGACACAGCAGAAGCTGGAAATAGTTTTAAACGAAACAACACGTATTAGCGTTGTTCCTGTGATGTATCTAATCGATCCTTTCTCATCTATTATGTTATTTGACGTTTGGATGGACACCAGTATCTCTGATGTGAGATACGAAGTTCTCGGACGCAGCAGAAGCTGGAAATAGTTTTAAACGAAACAACACGCATTAGCGTTGTTCCTGTGATGTATCTAATCGATCCATACTCATCTATCATGTTATTTGGCGTTTCGATGGACACCAGTAACTCTGATGTGAGATACGAAGTTCTCGGACGCAGCAGAAGCTGGAAATAGTTTTAAACGAAACAACACGCATTAGCGTTGTTCCTGTGATGTATCTAATCGATCCTTACTTATCTATCATGTTATTTGACGTTTGGACGGACTCCAGTAACTCTGAAGTGAGATACAAAGTTCTCGGACACAGCAGAAGCTGGAAATAGTTTTAAACGAAACAACACATATTAGCGTTGTTCCTGTGATGTATCTAATCGATCCTTACTCATCTATCATGTTATTTGACGTTTGGACGGACTCCAGTAACTCTGAAGTGAGATACAAAGTTCTCGGACACAGCAGAAGCTGGAAATAGTTTTGAACGAAACAACACGTATTAGCGTTGTTCCTGTGATGTATCTAAACGATTCTTACTTATCTATCATGTTATTTGACGTTTCGATGGACTCCAGTAACTCTGATGTGAGATACGACGTTTTCGGACGCAGCAGAAGCTGGAAATAGTTTTTAACGAAACAACACATATTAGCGTTGTTCCTGTGATGTATCTAATCGATCCTTACTTATCTATCATGTTATTTGACGTTTGGATGTACTCCAGTAACTCTGATGTGAGATACGAAGTTCTCGGACGCAGCAGAAGCTGGAAATAGTTTTAAACGAAACAACACGCATTAGCGTTGTTCCTGTGATGTATCTAATCGATCCTTACTTATCTATCATGTTATTTGACGTTTCGATGGACTCCAGTAACTCTGAAGTGAGATACAAAGTTCTCGGACACAGCAGAAGCTGGAAATAGTTTTAAACGAAACAACACGTATTAGCGTTGTTCCTGTGCTGTATCTAATCGATCCTTACTTATCTATCATGTTATTTGACGTTAGGATGGACTCCAGTAACCCTGATGTGAGATACGAAATTTTCGGACGCAGCGGAAGCTGGAAATAGTTTTAAACGAAACATCACATATTAGCGTTGTTCCTGTGATGTATCTAATCGATCCTTACTCATCTATCATGTTATTTGACGTTTGGACGGACTCCAGTAACTCTGATGTGAGATACAAAGTTCTCGGACGCAGCAGAAGCTGGAAATAGTTTTGAACGAAGCAACACGTATTAGCGTTGTTCCTGTGATGTATCTAAACGATCCTTACTTATCTAACATATTATATAAAGTTTTGATGGACTCCAGTAAGTCTGATGTGAGATACAAAGTTTTTGGACGCAGCAGCAGCTGGAAATAGTTTTAAACGAAACAACACGTATTAGCGTTGTTCCTGATCTGTATCTAATCGATCCCTACTTATCTATCATGTTATTTGACGTTTCGATGGACTCCAGTAACTCTGATGTGAGATACGACGTTTTCGGACGCAGCAGAAGCTGGAAATTGTTTTTAACGAAACAACACATATTAGCGTTGTTCCTGTGATGTATCTAATCGATCCTTACTTATCTATCATGTTATTTGACGTTTGGATGTACTCCAGTAACTCTGATGTGAGATACGAAGTTCTCGGACGCAGCAGAAGCTGGAAATAGTTTTAAACAAAACAACACGCATTAGCGTTGTTCCTGTGATGTATCTAATCGATCCTTACTTATCTATCATGTCATTTGACGTTTCGATGGACTCCAGTAACTCTGATGTGAGATACGACGTTTTCGGACGCAGCAGAAGCTGGAAATAGTTTTAAACAAAACAACACGCATTAGCGATGTTCCTGTGATGTATCTAATCGATCCTTACTCATCTATCATGTTATTTTACGTTTGAATGGACTCCAGTAACTCTGATGTGATCTACAAAGTTTTTGGACGCAGCAGAAGCTGGACTTAGTTTTGAACGAAACAACACGTATTAGCGTTGTTCCTGTGATGTATCTAATCGATCCTTACTTAGCTACTATGTTATTTGACGTTTCGATGGACTCCAGTAACTCTAATGTGAGATACGAAATTTTCGGACGCAGCAGCAGCTGGAAATAGTTTTAAACGAAACAACACATATTAGCGTTGTTCCTGTGATGTATCTAATCGATCCTTACTCATCTCTCATGTTATTTGACGTTTGGACGGACTCCAGTATCTCTGATGTGAGATACAAAGTTCTCGGACGCAGCAGAAGCTGGAAATAGTTTTAAACGAAACAACACGCATTAGCGATGTTCCTGTGATGTATCTAATCGATCCTTACTTAGCTACTATGTTAATTGACGTTTCGATGGACTCCAGTAACTCTAATGTGAGATACGAAATTTTCGGACGCAGCAGCAGCTGGAAAAAGTTTTAAACGAAACAACACATATTAGCGTTGTTCCTGTGATGTATCTAATCGATCCTTACTCATCTATCATGTTATTTGACGTTTGAACGGACTCCAGTAACTCTGATGTGAGATACAAAGTTCTCGGACGCAGCAGAAGCTGGAAATAGTTTTGAACGAAGCAACACGTATTAGCGTTGTTCCTGTGATGTATCTAAACGATCCTTACTTATCTAACATATTATATGTCGTTTGGATGGACTCCAGTAAGTCTGATGTGAGATACAAAGTTTTTGGACGCAGCAGCAGCTGGAAATAGTTTTAAACGAAACAACACGTATTAGCGTTGTTCCTGTGCTGTATCTAATCGATCCTTACTTATCTATCATGTTATTTGACGTTTCGATGGACTCCAGTAACTCTGATGTGAGATACGACGTTTTCGGACGCAGCAGAAGCTGGAAATAGTTTTTAACGAAACAACACATATTAGCGTTGTTCCTGTGATGTATCTAATCGATCCTTACTTATCTATCATGTTATTTGACGTTTGGATGTACTCCAGTAACTCTGATGTGAGATACGAAGTTCTCGGACGCAGCAGAAGCTGGAAATAGTTTTAAACGAAACAACACGCATTAGCGTTGTTCCTGTGATGTATCTAATCGATCCTTACTTATCTATCATGTTATTTGACGTTTCGATGGACTCCAGTAATTCTGATGTGAGATACGACGTTTTCGGACGCAGCAGAAGCTGGAAATAGTTTTAAACAAAACAACACGCATTAGCGATGTTCCTGTTATGTATCTAATCGATCCTTACTTATCTATCATGTTTTTTGACGTTTGGACGGACTCCAGTATCTCTGATGTGAGATACAAAGTTCTCGGACGCAGCAGAAGCTGGAAATAGTTTTGAACGAAGCAACACGTATTAGCGTTGTTCCTGTGATGTATCTAATCGATCCTTACTCATCTCTCATGTTATTTGAGGTTTGGACGGACTCCAGTAACTCTGATGTGAGATACAAAGTTCTCGGACGCAGCAGAAGCTGGAAATAGTTTTGAACGAAACAACACGTATTAGCGTTGTTCCTGTGATGTATCTAAACGATCCTTATTTATCTAACATGTTATTTGACGTTTGGATGGACTCCAGTAAGTCTGATGTGAGATACAAAGTTTTTGGACGCAGCAGGAGCTGGAAATAGTTTTAAACGAAACAACACGTATTAGCGATGTTCCTGTGATGTATCTAATCGATCCTTACTCATCTATCATGTTATTTTACGTTTGAATGGACTCCAGTAACTCTGATGTGATCTACAAAGTTTTTGGACGCAGCAGAAGCTGGACTTAGTTTTGAACGAAACAACACGTATTAGCGTTGTTCCTGTGATGTATCTAATCGATCCTAACTTAGCTACTATGTTATTTGACGTTTCGATGGACTCCAGTAACTCTAATGTGAGATACGAAATTTTCGGACGCAGCAGCAGCTGGAAATAGTTTTAAACGAAACAACACATATTAGCGTTGTTCCTGTGATGTATCTAATCGATCCTTACTCATCTCTCATGTTATTTGACGTTTGGACGGACTCCAGTATCTCTGATGTGAGATACAAAGTTCTCGGACGCAGCAGAAGCTGGAAATAGTTTTAAACGAAACAACACGCATTAGCGATGTTCCTGTGATGTATCTAATCGATCCTTACTTAGCTACTATGTTAATTGACGTTTCGATGGACTCCAGTAACTCTAATGTGAGATACGAAATTTTCGGACGCAGCAGCAGCTGGAAATAGTTTTAAACGAAACAACACATATTAGCGTTGTTCCTGTGATGTATCTAATCGATCCTTACTCATCTATCATGTTATTTGACGTTTGAACGGACTCCAGTAACTCTGATGTGAGATACAAAGTTCTCGGACGCAGCAGAAGCTGGAAATAGTTTTGAACGAAGCAACACGTATTAGCGTTGTTCCTGTGATGTATCTAAACGATCCTTACTTATCTAACATATTATATGTCGTTTGGATGGACTCCAGTAAGTCTGATGTGAGATACAAAGTTTTTGGACGCAGCAGCAGCTGGAAATAGTTTTAAATGAAACAACACGTATTAGCGTTGTTCCTGTGCTGTATCTAATCGATCCTTACTTATCTATCATGTTATTTGACGTTTCGATGGACTCCAGTAACTCTGATGTGAGATACGACGTTTTCGGACGCAGCAGAAGCTGGAAATAGTTTTTAACGAAACAACACATATTAGCGTTGTTCCTGTGATGTATCTAATCGATCCTTACTTATCTATCATGTTATTTGACGTTTGGATGTACTCCAGTAACTCTGATGTGAGATACGAAGTTCTCGGACGCAGCAGAAGCTGGAAATAGTTTTAAACGAAACAACACGCATTAGCGTTGTTCCTGTGATGTATCTAATCGATCCTTACTTATCTATCATGTTATTTGACGTTTCGATGGACTCCAGTAACTCTGATGTGAGATACGACGTTTTCGGACGCAGCAGAAGCTGGAAATAGTTTTAAACAAAACAACACGCATTAGCGATGTTCCTGTGATGTATCTAATCGATCCTTACTTATCTATCATGTTTTTTGACGTTTGGACGGACTCCAGTATCTCTGATGTGAGATAAAAAGTTCTCGGACGCAGCAGAAGCTGGAAATAGTTTTGAACGAAGCAACACGTATTAGCGTTGTTCCTGTGATGTATCTAATCGATCCTTACTCATCTCTCATGTTATTTGAGGTTTGGACGGACTCCAGTAACTCTGATGAGAGATACAAAGTTCTCGGACGCAGCAGAAGCTGGAAATAGTTTTGAACGAAACAATACGCATTAGCGTTGTTCCTGTGATGTATCTAAACGATCCTTATTTATCTAACATGTTATTTGACGTTTGGATGGACTCCAGTAAGTCTGTTGTGAGATACAAAGTTTTTGGACGCAGCAGGAGCTGGAAATAGTTTTAAACGAAACAACACGTATTAGCGTTGTTCCTGTGCTGTATCTAATCGATCCTTACTTATCTATCATGTTATTTGACGTTTCGATGGACTCCAGTAACTCTGATGTGAGATACAAAGTTTTTGGACGCAGCAGAAGCTGGAAATAGTTTTGAACGAAACAACACGTATTAGCGTTGTTCCTGTGATGTATCTAATCGATCCTTACTTAGCTACTATGTTAATTGACGTTTCGATGGACTCCAGTATCTCTAATGTGAGATACGAAATTTTCGGACGCAGCAGCAGCTGGAAATAGTTTTAAACGAAACAACACATATTAGCGTTGTTCCTGTGATGTATCTAATCGATCCTTACTCATCTATCATGTTATTTGACGTTTGAACGGACTCCAGTAACTCTGATGTGAGATACAAAGTTCTCGGACGCAGCAGAAGCTGGAAATAGTTTTGAACGAAGCAACACGTATTAGCGTTGTTCCTGTGATGTATCTAAACGATCCTTACTTATCTAACATATTGTATGTCGTTTGGATGGACTCCAGTAAGTCTGATGTGAGATACAAAGTTTTTGGACGCAGCAGCAGCTGGAAATAGTTTTAAACGAAACAACACGTATTAGCGTTGTTCCTGTGCTGTATCTAATCGATCCTTACTTATCTATCATGTTATTTGACGTTTCGATGGACTCCAGTAACTCTGATGTGAGATACGACGTTTTCGGACGCAGCAGAAGCTGGAAATAGTTTTTAACGAAACAACACATATTAGCGTTGTTCCTGTGATGTATCTAATCGATCCTTACTTATCTATCATGTTATTTGACGTTTGGATGTACTCCAGTAACTCGGATGTGAGATACGAAGTTCTCGGACGCAGCAGAAGCTGGAAATAGTTTTAAACGAAACAACACGCATTAGCGTCGTTCCTGTGATGTATCTAATCGATCCTTACTTATCTATCATGTTATTTGACGTTTCGATGGACTCCAGTAACTCTGATGTGAGATACGACGTTTTTGGACGCAGCAGAAGCTGGAAATAGTTTTAAACGAAACAACACGCATTAGCGTTGTTCCTGTGATGTATCTAATCGATCCTTACTTATCTATCATGTTATTTGACGTTTGGATGGACTCCAGTAACTCTGATGTGAGATACGAAGTTCTCGGACGCAGCAGAAGCTGGAAATAGTTTTAAACGAAACAACACGCATTAGCGTTGTTCCTGTGATGTATCTAATCGATCCTTACTCATCTCTCATGTTATTTGACGTTTGGACGGACTCCAGTAACTCTGATGTCAGATACAAAGTTCTCGGACGCAGCAGAAGCTGGAAATAGTTTTGAACGAAACAACACGTATTAGCGTTGTTCCTGTGATGTATCTAATCGATCCTTACTCATCTATCATGTTATATGACGTTTGGACGGACTCCAGTAACTCTGATGTGAGATACAAAGTTCTCGGACACAGCAGAAGCTGGAAATAGTTTTGAACGAAACAACACATATTAGCGTTGTTCCTGTGATGTATCTAAACGATCCTTACTTATCTAACATGTTATTTGACGTTTGGATGGACTCCAGTAACTCTAATGTGAAATACGAAATTTTCGGACGCAGCAGCAGCTGGAAATAGTTTTAAACGAAACAACACATATTAGCGTTGTTCCTGTGATGTATCTAATCGATCCTTACTCATCTATCATGTTACTTGACGTTTGGACGGACTCCAGTAACTCTGATGTGAGATACAAAGTTCTCGGACGCAGCAGAAGCTGGAAATAGTTTTGAACGAAACAACACGTATTAGCGTTGTTCCTGTAATGTATCTAAACTATCCTTACTTATCTAACATATTATATGACGTTTGGATGGACTCCAGTAAGTCTGATGTGAGATACAAAGTTCTTGGACGCAGCAGCTGCTGGAAATAGTTTTAAACGAAACAACACGTATTAGCGTTGTTCCTGTGCTGTATCTAATCGATCCTTACTTATCTATCATGTTATTTGACGTTTAGATGGACTCCAGTAACTCTGATGTGAGATACGACGTTTTCGGACGCAGCAGAAGCTGGAAATAGGTTTTAACGAAACAACACATATTAGCGTTGTTCCTGTGATGTATCTAATCGATCCTTACTTATCTATCATGTTATTTGACGTTTGGATGGACTCCAGTAACTCTGATGTGAGATACGAAGTTCTCGGACGCAGCAGAAGCTGGAAATACTTTTAAACGAAACAACACGCATTAGCGTTGTTCCTGTGATGTATCTAATCGATCCTTACTACTCTATCATGTTATTTGGCGTTTCGATGGACTCCAGTAACTATGATGTGAGATACAAAGTTTACGGACGCAGCAGAAGCTGGAAATAGTTTTAAATGAAACAATACGTATTAGCGTTGTTCCTGTGATGTATCTAATCGATCCTTACTCATCTATCATGTTATTTGACGTTTGGATGGACTCCAGTAACCCTGATGTGAGATACGAAATTTTCGGACGCAGCAGCAGCTGGAAATAGTTTTAAACGAAACAACACGTATTAGCGTTGTTCCTGTGATGTATCTAATCAATCCTTACTCATCTATCATGTTATTTGGCGTTTCGATGGACTCCAGTAACTTTGATGTGAGATACGAAGTTCTCGGACGCAGCTGAAGCTAGAAATAGTTTTAAACGAAACAACACGCATTAGCGTTGTTCCTGTGATGTATCTAATCGATCCTTACTTATCTATCATGTTATTTGACGTTTGGATGGACTCCAGTAACTCTGATGTGAGATACGAAGTTCTCGGACGCAGCAGAAGCTGGAAATAGTTTTAAACGAAACAACACGCATTAGCGTTGTTCCTGTGATGTATCTAATCGATCCTTACTCATCTATCATGTTATTTGACGTTTCGATGGACTCCAGTAACTTCGATGTAAGATACGAAGTTCTCGGAAGCAGCTGAAGCTAGAAATAGTTTTAAACGAAACAACACGCATTAGCGTTGTTCCTGTGATGTATCTAATCGATCCTTACTCATCTATCATGTTATTTGTCGCTTCGATGGACTCTAGTAATTCTGATGTGAGATACGAAGTTTTTGGACGCAGCAGGAGCTGGAAATAATTTTGAACGAAACAACACGTATTAACGTTGTTCCTGTGCTGTATCTAATCGATCCTTACTTATCTATCATGTTATTTGACGTTTCGATGGACTCCAGTAATTCTGATGTGAGATACGAAGTTTTTGGACGCAGCAGGAGCTGGAAATAGTTTTGAACGAAACAACACGTATTAGCGTTGTTCCTGTGATGTATCTAAATGATCCTTACTTATCTAACATGTTATTTGACGTTTGGATGGACTCCTGTAAGTCTGATGTGAGATACAAAGTTTTTGGACGTAGCAGGAGCTGGAAATAGTTTTAAACGAAACAACACGTATTAATGTTGTTCCTGTGCTGTATCTAATCGATCCTTACTTATCTATCATGTTATTTGACGTTTCGATGGACTCCAGTAACTCTGATGTGAGATACGACGTTTTCGGACGCAGCAGAAGCTGGAAATAGTTTTAAACAAAACAACACCCATTAGCGATGTTCCTGTGATGTATCTAATCGATCCTTACTCATCTATCATGTTATTTTACGTTTGAATGGACTCCAGTAACTCTGATGTGAGATACAAAGTTTTTGGACGCAGCAGAAGCTGGAGGTAGTTTTGAACGAAACAACACGTATTAGCGTTGTTCCTGTGATGTATCTAATCGATCCTTACTTAGCTACTATGTTATTTGACGTTTCGATGGACTCCAGTAACTCTAATGTGAGATACGAAATTTTCGGACGCAGCAGCAGCTGGAAATAGTTTTAAACGAAACAACACATATTAGCGTTGTTCTTGTGATGTATCTAATCGATCCTTACTCATCTATCATGTTATTTGACGTTTGGACGGACTCCAGTAACTCTGATGTGAGATACAAAGTTCTCGGACGCAGCAGAAACTGGAAATAGTTTTGAACGAAACAACACGTATTAGCGTTGTTCCTGTGATGTATCTGAACGATCCTTACTTATCTAACATGTTACTTGACGTTTGGATGGACTCCAGTAAATCTGATGTGAGATACAAAGTTTTTGGACACAGCAGAAGCTGGAAATAGTTTTAAACGAAACAACACGTATTAGCGTTGTTCCTGTGATGTATCTAATCGATCCTTTCTCATCTATTATGTTATTTGACGTTTGGATGGACACCAGTATCTCTGATGTGAGATACGAAGTTCTCGGACGCAGCAGAAGCTGGAAATAGTTTTAAACGAAACAACACGCATTAGCGTTGTTCCTGTGATGTATCTAATCGATCCATACTCATCTATCATGTTATTTGGCGTTTCGATGGACACCAGTAACTCTGATGTGAGATACGAAGTTCTCGGACGCAGCAGAAGCTGGAAATAGTTTTAAACGAAACAACACGCATTAGCGTTGTTCCTGTGATGTATCTAATCGATCCTTACTTATCTATCATGTTATTTGACGTTTGGACGGACTCCAGTAACTCTGAAGTGAGATGCAAAGTTCTCGGACACAGCAGAAGCTGGAAATAGTTTTAAACGAAACAACACATATTAGCGTTGTTCCTGTGATGTATCTAATCGATCCTTACTCATCTATCATGTTATTTGACGTTTGGACGGACTCCAGTAACTCTGAAGTGAGATACAAAGTTCTCGGACACAGCAGAAGCTGGAAATAGTTTTGAACGAAACAACACGTATTAGCGTTGTTCCTGTGATGTATCTAAACGATTCTTACTTATCTATCATGTTATTTGACGTTTCGATGGACTCCAGTAACTCTGATGTGAGATACGACGTTTTCGGACGCAGCAGAAGCTGGAAATAGTTTTTAACGAAACAACACATATTAGCGTTGTTCCTGTGATGTATCTAATCGATCCTTACTTATCTATCATGTTATTTGACGTTTGGATGTACTCCAGTAACTCTGATGTGAGATACGAAGTTCTCGGACGCAGCAGAAGCTGGAAATAGTTTTAAACGAAACAACACGCATTAGCGTTGTTCCTGTGATGTATCTAATCGATCCTTACTTATCTATCATGTTATTTGACGTTTCGATGGACTCCAGTAACTCTGAAGTGAGATACAAAGTTCTCGGACACAGCAGAAGCTGGAAATAGTTTTAAACGAAACAACACGTATTAGCGTTGTTCCTGTGCTGTATCTAATCGATCCTTATTTATCTATCATGTTATTTGACGTTAGGATGGACTCCAGTAACCCTGATGTGAGATACGAAATTTTCGGACGCAGCGGAAGCTGGAAATAGTTTTAAACGAAACATCACATATTAGCGTTGTTCCTGTGATGTATCTAATCGATCCTTACTCATCTATCATGTTATTTGACGTTTGGACGGACTCCAGTAACTCTGATGTGAGATACAAAGTTCTCGGACGCAGCAGAAGCTGGAAATAGTTTTGAACGAAGCAACACGTATTAGCGTTGTTCCTGTGATGTATCTAAACGATCCTTACTTATCTAACATATTATATAAAGTTTTGATGGACTCCAGTAAGTCTGATGTGAGATACAAAGTTTTTGGACGCAGCAGCAGCTGGAAATAGTTTTAAACGAAACAACACGTATTAGCGTTGTTCCTGTGCTGTATCTAATCGATCCCTACTTATCTATCATGTTATTTGACGTTTCGATGGACTCCAGTAACTCTGATGTGAGATACGACGTTTTCGGACGCAGCAGAAGCTGGAAATTGTTTTTAACGAAACAACACATATTAGCGTTGTTCCTGTGATGTATCTAATCGATCCTTACTTATCTATCATGTTATTTGACGTTTGGATGTACTCCAGTAACTCTGATGTGAGATACGAAGTTCTCGGACGCAGCAGAAGCTGGAAATAGTTTTAAACAAAACAACACGCATTAGCGTTGTTCCTGTGATGTATCTAATCGATCCTTACTTATCTATCATGTCATTTGACGTTTCGATGGACTCCAGTAACTCTGATGTGAGATACGACGTTTTCGGACGCAGCAGAAGCTGGAAATAGTTTTAAACAAAACAACACGCATTAGCGATGTTCCTGTGATGTATCTAATCGATCCTTACTCATCTATCATGTTATTTTACGTTTGAATGGACTCCAGTAACTCTGATGTGATCTACAAAGTTTTTGGACGCAGCAGAAGCTGGACTTAGTTTTGAACGAAACAACACGTATTAGCGTTGTTCCTGTGATGTATCTAATCGATCCTTACTTAGCTACTATGTTATTTGACGTTTCGATGGACTCCAGTAACTCTAATGTGAGATACGAAATTTTCGGACGCAGCAGCAGCTGGAAATAGTTTTAAACGAAACAACACATATTAGCGTTGTTCCTGTGATGTATCTAATCGATCCTTACTCATCTCTCATGTTATTTGACGTTTGGACGGACTCCAGTATCTCTGATGTAAGATACAAAGTTCTCGGACGCAGCAGAAGCTGGAAATAGTTTTAAACGAAACAACACGCATTAGCGATGTTCCTGTGATGTATCTAATCGATCCTTACTTAGCTACTATGTTAATTGACGTTTCGATGGACTCCAGTAACTCTAATGTGAGATACGAAATTTTCGGACGCAGCAGCAGCTGGAAATAGTTTTAAACGAAACAACACATATTAGCGTTGTTCCTGTGATGTATCTAATCGATCCTTACTCATCTATCATGTTATTTGACGTTTGAACGGACTCCAGTAACTCTGATGTGAGATACAAAGTTCTCGGACGCAGCAGAAGCTGGAAATAGTTTTGAACGAAGCAACACGTATTAGCGTTGTTCCTTTGATGTATCTAAACGATCCTTACTTATCTAACATATTATATGTCGTTTGGATGGACTCCAGTAAGTCTGATGTGAGATACAAAGTTTTTGGAAGCAGCAGCAGCTGGAAATAGTTTTAAACGAAACAACACGTATTAGCGTTGTTCCTGTGCTGTATCTAATCGATCCTTACTTATCTATCATGTTATTTGACGTTTCGATGGACTCCAGTAACTCTGATGTGAGATACGACGTTTTCGGACGCAGCAGAAGCTGGAAATAGTTTTTAACGAAACAACACATATTAGCGTTGTTCCTGTGATGTATCTAATCGATCCTTACTTATCTATCATGTTATTTGACGTTTGGATGTACTCCAGTAACTCTGATGTGAGATACGAAGTTCTCGGACGCAGCAGAAGCTGGAAATAGTTTTAAACGAAACAACACGCATTAGCGTTGTTCCTGTGATGTATCTAATCGATCCTTACTTATCTATCATGTTATTTGACGTTTCGATGGACTCCAGTAATTCTGATGTGAGATACGACGTTTTCGGACGCAGCAGAAGCTGGAAATAGTTTTAAACAAAACAACACGCATTAGCGATGTTCCTGTGATGTATCTAATCGATCCTTACTTATCTATCATGTTTTTTGACGTTTGGACGGACTCCAGTATCTCTGATGTGAGATACAAAGTTCTCGGACGCAGCAGAAGCTGGAAATAGTTTTGAACGAAGCAACACGTATTAGCGTTGTTCCTGTGATGTATCTAATCGATCCTTACTCATCTCTCATGTTATTTGAGGTTTGGACGGACTCCAGTAACTCTGATGTGAGATACAAAGTTCTCGGACGCAGCAGAAGCTGGAAATAGTTTTGAACGAAACAACACGTATTAGCGTTGTTCCTGTGATGTATCTAAACGATCCTTATTTATCTAACATGTTATTTGACGTTTGGATGGACTCCAGTAAGTCTGATGTGAGATACAAAGTTTTTGGACGCAGCAGGAGCTGGAAATAGTTTTAAACGAAACAACACGTATTAGCGATGTTCCTGTGATGTATCTAATCGATCCTTACTCATCTATCATGTTATTTTACGTTTGAATGGACTCCAGTAACTCTGATGTGATCTACAAAGTTTTTGGACGCAGCAGAAGCTGGACTTAGTTTTGAACGAAACAACACGTATTAGCGTTGTTCCTGTGATGTATCTAATCGATCCTTACTTAGCTACTATGTTATTTGACGTTTCGATGGACTCCAGTAACTCTAATGTGAGATACGAAATTTTCGGACGCAGCAGCAGCTGGAAATAGTTTTAAACGAAACAACACATATTAGCGTTGTTCCTGTGATGTATCTAATCGATCCTTACTCATCTCTCATGTTATTTGACGTTTGGACGGACTCCAGTATCTCTGATGTGAGATACAAAGTTCTCGGACGCAGCAGAAGCTGGAAATAGTTTTAAACGAAACAACACGCATTAGCGATGTTCCTGTGATGTATCTAATCGATCCTTACTTAGCTACTATGTTAATTGACGTTTCGATGGACTCCAGTAACTCTAATGTGAGATACGAAATTTTCGGACGCAGCAGCAGCTGGAAATAGTTTTAAACGAAACAACACATATTAGCGTTGTTCCTGTGATGTATCTAATCGATCCTTACTCATCTATCATGTTATTTGACGTTTGAACGGACTCCAGTAACTCTGATGTGAGATACAAAGTTCTCGGACGCAGCAGAAGCTGGAAATAGTTTTGAACGGAACAATACGTATTAGCGTTGTTCCTGTGATGTATCTAATCGATCCTTACTCATCTCTCATGTTATTTGAGGTTTGGACGGACTCCAGTAACTCTGATGTGAGATACAAAGTTCTCGGACGCAGCAGAAGCTGGAAATAGTTTTGAACGGAACAATACGTATTAGCGTTGTTCCTGTGATGTATCTAAACGATCCTTATTTATCTAACATGTTATTTGACGTTTGGATGGACTCCAGTAAGTCTGATGTGAGATACAAAGTTTTTGGACGCAGCAGGAGCTGGAAATAGTTTTAAACGAAACAACACGTATTAGCGTTGTTCCTGTGCTGTATCTAATCGATCCTTACTTATCTATCATGTTATTTGACGTTTCGATGGACTCCAGTAACTCTGATGTGAGATACAAAGTTTTTGGACGCAGCAGAAGCTGGAAATAGTTTTGAACGAAACAACACGTATTAGCGTTGTTCCTGTGATGTATCTAATCGATCCTTACTTAGCTACTATGTTAATTGACGTTTCGATGGACTCCAGTATCTCTAATGTGAGATACGAAATTTTCGGACGCAGCAGCAGCTGGAAATAGTTTTAAACGAAACAACACATATTAGCGTTGTTCCTGTGATGTATCTAATCGATCCTTACTCATCTATCATGTTATTTGACGTTTGAACGGACTCCAGTAACTCTGATGTGAGATACAAAGTTCTCGGACGCAGCAGAAGCTGGAAATAGTTTTGAACGAAGCAACACGTATTAGCGTTGTTCCTGTGATGTATCTAAACGATCCTTACTTATCTAACATATTGTATGTCGTTTGGATGGACTCCAGTAAGTCTGATGTGAGATACAAAGTTTTTGGACGCAGCAGCAGCTGGAAATAGTTTTAAACGAAACAACACGTATTAGCGTTGTTCCTGTGCTGTATCTAATCGATCCTTACTTATCTATCATGTTATTTGACGTTTCGATGGACTCCAGTAACTCTGATGTGAGATACGACGTTTTCGGACGCAGCAGAAGCTGGAAATAGTTTTTAACGAAACAACACATATTAGCGTTGTTCCTGTGATGTATCTAATCGATCCTTACTTATCTATCATGTTATTTGACGTTTGGATGTACTCCAGTAACTCGGATGTGAGATACGAAGTTCTCGGACGCAGCAGAAGCTGGAAATAGTTTTAAACGAAACAACACGCATTAGCGTCGTTCCTGTGATGTATCTAATCGATCCTTACTTATCTATCATGTTATTTGACGTTTCGATGGACTCCAGTAACTCTGATGTGAGATACGACGTTTTCGGACGCAGCAGAAGCTGGAAATAGTTTTAAACAAAACAACACGCATTAGCGATGTTCCTGTGATGTATCTAATCGATCCTTACTCATCTCTCATGTTTTTTGACGTTTGGACGGACTCCAGTAACTCTGATGTGAGATACAAAGTTCTCGGACGCAGCAGAAGCTGGAAATAGTTTTGAACGAAGCAACACGTATTAGCGTTGTTCCTGTGATGTATCTAATCGATCCTTACTCATCTCTCATGTTATTTGACGTTTGGACGGACTCCAGTAACTCTGATGTGAGATACAAAGTTCTCGGACGCAGCAGAAGCTGGAAATAGTTTTGAACGAAACAACACGTATTAGCGTTGTTCCTGTGCTGTATCTAATCGATCCTTACTTATCTATCATGTTATTTGACGTTTCGATGGACTCCAGTAACTCTAATGTGAGATACGAAATTTTCGGACGCAGCAGCAGCTGGAAATAGTTTTAAACGAAACAACACATATTAGCGTTGTTCCTGTGATGTATCTAATCGATCCTTACTCATCTATCATGTTATTTGACGTTTGAACGGACTCCAGTAACTCTGATGTGAGATACAAAGTTCTCGGACGCAGCAGAAGCTGGAAATAGTTTTGAACGAAGCAACACGTATTAGCGTAGTTCCTGTGATGTATCTAATCGATCCTTTCTTAGCTACTATGTTATTTGACGTTTCGATGGACTCCAGTAACTCTAATGTGAGATACAAAGCTTTTGGACGCAGCAGAAGCTGGAAATAGTTTTGAACGAAACAACATGTATTAGCGTTGTTCCTGTGATGTATCTAAACTATCCTTACTTATCTAACATATTATATGACGTTTGGATGGACTCCAGTAAGTCTGATGTGAGATACAATGTTTTTGGACGCAGCAGCTGCTGGAAATAGTTTTAAACGAAACAACAGGTATTAACGTAGTTCCTGTGATGTATCTAATCGATCCTTACTTAGCTACTATGTTATTTGACGTTTCGATGGACTCCAGTAACTCTAATGTGAGATACAAAGTTTTTGGACGCAGCAGAAGCTGGAAATAGTTTTGAACGAAACAACACGTATTAGCGTTGTTCCTGTGATGTATCTAAACTATCCTTACTTATCTAACATATTATATGACGTTTGGATGGACTCCAGTAAGTCTGATGTGAGATACAATGTTTTTGGACGCAGCAGCTGCTGGAAAAAGTTTTAAACGAAACAACAGGTATTAGCGTTGTTCCTGTGCTGTATCTAATCGATCCTTACTTATCTATCATGTTATTTGACGTTTCGATGGACTCCAGTAACTCTGATGTGAGATACGACGTTTTCGGACGCAGCAGTAGCTGGAAATAGTTTTTAACGAAACAACACATATTAGCATTGTTCCTGTGATGTATCTAATCGATCCTTACTTATCTATCATGTTATTTGACGTTTGGATGGACTCCAGTAACTCTGATGTGAGATACGAAGTTCTCGGACGCAGCAGAAGCTGGAAATAGTTTTAAACGAAACAACACGCATTAGCGTTGTTCCTGTGATGTATCTAATCGATCCTTACTTATCTATCATGTTATTTGACGTTTCGATGGACTCCAGTAACTCTGATGTGAGATACGACGTTTTCGGACGCAGCAGAAGCTGGAAATAGTTTTAAACAAAACAACACGCATTAGCGATGTTCCTGTGATGTATCTAATCGATCCTTACTCATCTATCATGTTATTTTACGTTTGGATGGACTCCAGTAACTCTGATGTGAGATACAAAGTTTTTGGACGCAGCAGAAGCTGGAAATAGTTTTGAACGAAACAACACGTATTAGCGTAGTTCCTGTGATGTATCTAATCGATCCTTACTTAGCTACTATGTTATTTGACGTTTCGATGGACTCCAGTAACTCTAATGTGAGATACAAAGTTTTTGGACGCAGCAGAAGCTGGAAATAGTTTTGAACGAAACAACATGTATTAGCGTTGTTCCTGTGATGTATCTAAACTATCCTTACTTATCTAACATATTATATGACGTTTGGATGGACTCCAGTAAGTCTGATGTGAGATACAATGTTTTTGGACGCAGCAGCTGCTGGAAATAGTTTTAAACGAAACAACAGGTATTAGCGTAGTTCCTGTGATGTATCTAATCGATCCTTACTTAGCTACTATGTTATTTGACGTTTCGATGGACTCCAGTAACTCTAATGTGAGATACAAAGTTTTTGGACGCAGCAGAAGCTGGAAATAGTTTTGAACGAAACAACACGTATTAGCGTTGTTCCTGTGATGTATCTAAACTATCCTTACTTATCTAACATATTATATGACGTTTGGATGGACTCCAGTAAGTCTGATGTGAGATACAATGTTTTTGGACGCAGCAGCTGCTGGAAATAGTTTTAAACGAAACAACAGGTATTAGCGTTGTTCCTGTGCTGTATCTAATCGATCCTTACTTATCTATCATGTTATTTGACGTTTCGATGGACTCCAGTAACTCTGATGTGAGATACGACGTTTTCGGACGCAGCAGTAGCTGGAAATAGTTTTAAACGAAACAACACATATTAGCGTTGTTCTTGTGATGTATCTAATCGATCCTTACTCATCTATCATGTTATTTGACGTTTGGACGGACTCCAGTAACTCTGATGTGAGATACAAAGTTCTCGGACGCAGCAGAAACTGGAAATAGTTTTGAACGAAACAACACGTATTAGCGTTGTTCCTGTGATGTATCTAAACGATCCTTACTTATCTAACATGTTACTTGACGTTTGGATGGACTCCAGTAAATCTGATGTGAGATACAAAGTTTTTGGACACAGCAGAAGCTGGAAATAGTTTTAAACGAAACAACACGTATTAGCGTTGTTCCTGTGATGTATCTAATCGATCCTTTCTCATCTATTATGTTATTTGACGTTTGGATGGACACCAGTATCTCTGATGTGAGATACGAAGTTCTCGGACGCAGCAGAAGCTGGAAATAGTTTTAAACGAAACAACACGCATTAGCGTTGTTCCTGTGATGTATCTAATCGATCCATACTCATCTATCATGTTATTTGGCGTTTCGATGGACTCCAGTAACTTTGATGTGAGATACGACGTTTTCGGACGCAGCAGAAGCTGGAAATAGTTTTAAACGAAACAACACATATTAGCGTTGTTCCTGTGATGTATCTAATCGATCCTTACTCATCTATCATGTTATTTGACGTTTGGACGGACTCCAGTAACTCTGAAGTGAGATACAAAGTTCTCGGACACAGCAGAAGCTGGAAATAGTTTTAAACGAAACAACACATATTAGCGTTGTTCCTGTGATGTATCTAATCGATCCTTACTCATCTATCATGTTATTTGACGTTTGGACGGACTCCAGTAACTCTGAAGTGAGATACAAAGTTCTCGGACACAGCAGAAGCTGGAAATAGTTTTGAACGAAACAACACGTATTAGCGTTGTTCCTGTGATGTATCTAAACGATTCTTACTTATCTATCATGTTATTTGACGTTTCGATGGACTCCAGTAACTCTGATGTGAGATACGACGTTTTCGGACGCAGCAGAAGCTGGAAATAGTTTTTAACGAAACAACACATATTAGCGTTGTTCCTGTGATGTATCTAATCGATCCTTACTCATCTATCATGTTATTTGACGTTTGGACGGACTCCAGTAACTCTGAAGTGAGATACAAAGTTCTCGGACGCAGCAGAAGCTGGAAATAGTTTTAAACAAAACAACACGCATTAGCGTTGTTCCTGTGATGTATCTAATCGATCCTTACTTATCTATCATGTCATTTGACGTTTCGATGGACTCCAGTAACTCTGATGTGAGATACGACGTTTTCGGACGCAGCAGAAGCTGGAAATAGTTTTAAACAAAACAACACGCATTAGCGATGTTCCTGTGATGTATCTAATCGATCCTTACTCATCTATCATGTTATTTTACGTTTGAATGGACTCCAGTAACTCTGATGTGATCTACAAAGTTTTTGGACGCAGCAGAAGCTGGACTTAGTTTTGAACGAAACAACACGTATTAGCGTTGTTCCTGTGATGTATCTAATCGATCCTTACTTAGCTACTATGTTATTTGACGTTTCGATGGACTCCAGTAACTCTAATGTGAGATACGAAATTTTCGGACGCAGCAGCAGCTGGAAATAGTTTTAAACGAAACAACACATATTAGCGTTGTTCCTGTGATGTATCTAATCGATCCTTACTCATCTCTCATGTTATTTGACGTTTGGACGGACTCCAGTATCTCTGATGTGAGATACAAAGTTCTCGGACGCAGCAGAAGCTGGAAATAGTTTTGAACGAAACAACACGTATTAGCGTTGTTCCTGTGATGTATCTAAACGATCCTTATTTATCTAACATGTTATTTGAAGTTTGGATGGACTCCAGTAAGTCTGATGTGAGATACAAAGTTTTTGGACGCAGCAGGAGCTGGAAATATTTTTAAACGAAACAACACGTATTAGCGTTGTTCCTGTGCTGTATCTAATCGATCCTTACTTATCTATCATGTTATTTGACGTTTCGATGGACTCCAGTAACTCTGATGTGAGATACGACGTTTTCGGACGCAGCAGAAGCTGGAAATAGTTTTAAACGAAACAACACGCATTAGCGATGTTCCTGTGATGTATCTAATCGATCCTTACTCATCTATCATGTTATTTTACGTTTGGATGGACTCCAGTAACTCTGATGTGAGATACAAAGTTTTTGGACGCAGCAGAAGCTGGAAATAGTTTTGAACGAAACAACACGTATTAGCGTTGTTCCTGTGATGTATCTAATCGATCCTTACTTAGCTACTATGTTAATTGACGTTTCGATGGACTCCAGTAACTCTAATGTGAGATACGAAATTTTCGGACGCAGCAGCAGCTGGAAATAGTTTTAAACGAAACAACACATATTAGCGTTGTTCCTGTGATGTATCTAATCGATCCTTACTCATCTATCATGTTATTTGACGTTTGAACGGACTCCAGTAACTCTGATGTGAGATACAAAGTTCTCGGACGCAGCAGAAGCTGGAAATAGTTTTGAACGAAGCAACACGTATTAACGTTGTTCCTGTGATGTATCTAAATGATCCTTACTTATCTAACATATTTTATGTCGTTTGGATGGACTCCAGTAAGTCTGATGTGAGATACAAAGTTTTTGGACGCAGCAGCAGCTGGAAATAGTTTTAAACGAAACAACACGTATTAGCGTTGTTCCTGTGCTGTATCTAATCGATCCTTACTTATCTATCATGTTATTTGACGTTTCGATGGACTCCAGTAACTCTGATGTGAGATACGACGTTTTCGGACGCAGCAGAAGCTGGAAATAGTTTTTAACGAAACAACACATATTAGCGTTGTTCCTGTGATGTATCTAATCGATCCTTACTTATCTATCATGTTATTTGACGTTTGGATGTACTCCAGTAACTCTGATGTGAGATACGAAGTTCTCGGACGCAGCAGAAGCTGGAAATAGTTTTAAACGAAACAACACGCATTAGCGTTGTTCCTGTGATGTATCTAATCGATCCTTACTTATCTATCATGTTATTTGACGTTTCGATGGACTCCAGTATCTCTGATGTGAGATACAAAGTTCTCGGACGCAGCAGAAGCTGGAAATAGTTTTGAACGAAGCAACACGTATTAGCGTTGTTCCTGTGATGTATCTAATCGATCCTTACTCATCTCTCATGTTATTTGAGGTTTGGACGGACTCCAGTAACTCTGATGTGAGATACAAAGTTCTCGGACGCAGCAGAAGCTGGAAATAGTTTTGAACGAAACAACACGTATTAGCGTTGTTCCTGTGATGTATCTAAACGATCCTTATTTATCTAACATGTTATTTGACGTTTGGATGGACTCCAGTAAGTCTGATGTGAGATACAAAGTTTTTGGACGCAGCAGGAGCTGGAAATAGTTTTAAACGAAACAACACGTATTAGCGTTGTTCCTGTGCTGTATCTAATCGATCCTTACTTATCTATCATGTTATTTGACGTTTCGATGGACTCCAGTAACTCTGATGTGAGATACAAAGTTTTTGGACGCAGCAGAAGCTGGAAATAGTTTTGAACGAAACAACACGTATTAGCGTTGTTCCTGTGATGTATCTAATCGATCCTTACTTAGCTACTATGTTAATTGACGTTTCGATGGACTCCAGTAACTCTAATGTGAGATACGAAATTTTCGGACGCAGCAGCAGCTGGAAATAGTTTTAAACGAAACAACACATATTAGCGTTGTTCCTGTGATGTATCTAATCGATCCTTACTCATCTATCATGTTATTTGACGTTTGAACGGACTCCAGTAACTCTGATGTGAGATACAAAGTTCTCGGACGCAGCAGAAGCTGGAAATAGTTTTGAACGAAGCAACACGTATTAGCGTTGTTCCTGTGATGTATCTAAACGATCCTTACTTATCTAACATATTATATGTCGTTTGGATGGACTCCAGTAAGTCTGATGTGAGATACAAAGTTTTTGGACGCAGCAGCAGCTGGAAATAGTTTTAAAAGAAACAACACGTATTAGCGTTGTTCCTGTGCTGTATCTAATCGATCCTTACTTATCTATCATGTTATTTGACGTTTCGATGGACTCCAGTAACTCTAATGTGAGATACGAAATTTTCGGACGCAGCAGCAGCTGGAAATAGTTTTAAACGAAACAACACATATTAGCGTTGTTCCTGTGATGTATCTAATCGATCCTTACTCATCTATCATGTTATTTGACGTTTGAACGGACTCCAGTAACTCTGATGTGAGATACAAAGTTCTCGGACGCAGCAGAAGCTGGAAATAGTTTTGAACGAAGCAACACGTATTAGCGTTGTTCCTGTGATGTATCTAAACGATCCTTACTTATCTAACATATTATATGTCGTTTGGATGGACTCCAGTAAGTCTGATGTGAGATACAAAGTTTTTGGACGCAGCAGCAGCTGGAAATAGTTTTAAACGAAACAACACGTATTAGCGTTGTTCCTGTGCTGTATCTAATCGATCCTTACTTATCTATCATGTTATTTGACGTTTCGATGGACTCCAGTAACTCTGATGTGAGATACGACGTTTTCGGACGCAGCAGAAGCTGGAAATAGTTTTTAACGAAACAACACATATTAGCGTTGTTCCTGTGATGTATCTAATCGATCCTAACTTATCTATCATGTTATTTGACGTTTGGATGTACTCCAGTAACTCTGATGTGAGATACGAAGTTCTCGGACGCAGCAGAAGCTGGAAATAGTTTTAAACGAAACAACACGCATTAGCGTTGTTCCTGTGATGTATCTAATCGATCCTTACTTATCTATCATGTTTTTTGACGTTTGGACGGACTCCAGTAACTCTGATGTGAGATACAAAGTTCTCGGACGCAGCAGAAGCTGGAAATAGTTTTGAACGAAGCAACACTTATTAGCGTTGTTCCTGTGATGTATCTAATCGATCCTTACTCATCTCTCATGTTATTTGAGGTTTGGACGGACTCCAGTAACTCTGATGTGAGATACAAAGTTCTCGGACGCAGCAGAAGCTGGAAATAGTTTTGAACGAAACAACACGTATTAGCGTTGTTCCTGTGATGTATCTAAACGATCCTTATTTATCTAACATGTTATTTGACGTTTGGATGGACTCCAGTAAGTCTGATGTGAGATACAAAGTTTTTGGACGCAGCAGGAGCTGGAAATAGTTTTAAACGAAACAACACGTATTAGCGTTGTTCCTGTGCTGTATCTAATCGATCCTTACTTATCTATCATGTTATTTGACGTTTCGATGGACTCCAGTAACTCTGATGTGAGATACGACGTTTTCGGACGCAGCAGAAGCTGGAAAAGTTTTAAACGAAACAACACGCATTAGCGATGTTCCTGTGATGTATCTAATCAATCCTTACTCATCTATCATGTTATTTTACGTTTGGATGGACTCCAGTAACTCTGATGTGAGATACAAAGTTTTTGGACGCAGCAGAAGCTGGAAATAGTTTTGAACGAAACAACACGTATTAGCGTAGTTCCTGTGATGTATCTAATCGATCCTTACTTAGCTACTATGTTATTTGACGTTTCGATGGACTCCAGTAACTCTAATGTGAGATACAAAGTTTTTGGACGCAGCAGAAGCTGGAAATAGTTTTGAACGAAACATGTATTAGCGTTGTTCCTGTGATGTATCTAAACTATCCTTACTTATCTAACATATTATATGACGTTTGGATGGACTCCAGTAAGTCTGATGTGAGATACAATGTTTTTGGACGCAGCAGCTGCTGGAAATAGTTTTAAACGAAACAACAGGTATTAACGTAGTTCCTGTGATGTATCTAATCGATCCTTACTTAGCTACTATGTTATTTGACGTTTCGATGGACTCCAGTAACTCTAATGTGAGATACAAAGTTTTTGGACGCAGCAGAAGCTGGAAATAGTTTTGAACGAAACAACACGTATTAGCGTTGTTCCTGTGATGTATCTAAACTATCCTTACTTATCTAACATATTATATGACGTTTGGATGGACTCCAGTAAGTCTGATGTGAGATACAATGTTTTTGGACGCAGCAGCTGCTGGAAATAGTTTTAAACGAAACAACAGGTATTAGCGTTGTTCCTGTGCTGTATCTAATCGATCCTTACTTATCTATCATGTTATTTGACGTTTCGATGGACTCCAGTAACTCTGATGTGAGATACGATGTTTTCGGACGCAGCAGTAGCTGGAAATAGTTTTTAACGAAACAACACATATTAGCGTTGTTCCTGTGATGTATCTAATCGATCCTTACTTATCTATCATGTTATTTGACGTTTGGATGGACTCCAGTAACTCTGATGTGAGATACGAAGTTCTCGGACGCAGCAGAAGCTGGAAATAGTTTTAAACGAAACAACACGCATTAGCGTGTATCTAATCGATCCTTACTTATCTATCATGTTATTTGGCGTTTCGATGGACTCCAGTAACTCTGATGTGAGATACGACGTTTTCGGACGCAGCAGAAGCTGGAAATAGTTTTAAACATAACAACACGCATTAGCGATGTTCCTGTGATGTATCTAATCGATCCTTACTCATCTATCATGTTATTTTACGTTTGGATGGACTCCAGTAACTCTGATGTGAGATACAAAGTTTTTGGACGCAGCAGAAGCTGGAAATAGTTTTGAACGAAACAACACGTATTAGCGTAGTTCCTGTGATGTATCTAATCGATCCTTACTTAGCTACTATGTTATTTGACGTTTCGATGGACTCCAGTAACTCTAATGTGAGATACAAAGTTTTTGGACGCAGCAGAAGCTGGAAATAGTTTTGAACGAAACAACATGTATTAGCGTTGTTCCTGTGATGTATCTAAACTATCCTTACTTATCTAACATATTATATGACGTTTGGATGGACTCCAGTAAGTCTGATGTGAGATACAATGTTTTTGGACGCAGCAGCTGCTGGAAATAGTTTTAAACGAAACAACAGGTATTAGCGTAGTTCCTGTGATGTATCTAATCGATCCTTACTTAGCTACTATGTTATTTGACGTTTCGATGGACTCCAGTAACTCTAATGTGAGATACAAAGTTTTTGGACGCAGCAGAAGCTGGAAATAGTTTTGAACGAAACAACACGTATTAGCGTTGTTCCTGTGATGTATCTAAACTATCCTTACTTATCTAACATATTATATGACGTTTGGATGGACTCCAGTAAGTCTGATGTGAGATACAATGTTTTTGGACGCAGCAGCTGCTGGAAATAGTTTTAAACGAAACAACAGGTATTAGCGTTGTTCCTGTGCTGTATCTAATCGATCCTTACTTATCTATCATGTTATTTGACGTTTCGATGGACTCCAGTAACTCTGATGTGAGATACAAAGTTCTCGGACGCAGCAGAAGCTGGAAATAGTTTTGAACGAAACAACACGTATTAGCGTTGTTCCTGTGATGTATCTAAACGATCCTTATTTATCTAACATGTTATTTGACGTTTGGATGGACTCCAGTAAGTCTGATGTGAGATACAAAGTTTTTGGACGCAGCAGGAGCTGGAAATAGTTTTTAACGAAACAACACATATTAGCGTTGTTCCTGTGATGTATCTAATCGATCCTTACTTATCTATCATGTTATTTGACGTTTGGATGGACTCCAGTAACTCTGATGTGAGATACGAAGTTCTCGGACGCAGCAGAAGCTGGAAATAGTTTTAAACGAAACAACACGCATTAGCGTTGTTCCTGTGATGTATCTAATCGATCCTTACTTATCTATCATGTTATTTGACGTTTCGATGGACTCCAGTAACTCTGATGTGAGATACGACGTTTTCGGACGCAGCAGAAGCTGGAAATAGTTTTAAACAAAACAACACGCATTAGCGATGTTCCTGTGATGTATCTAATCGATCCTTACTTATCTATCATGTTTTTTGACGTTTGGACGGACTCCAGTAACTCTGATGTGAGATACAAAGTTCTCGGACGCAGCAGAAGCTGGAAATAGTTTTGAACGAAGCAACACGTATTAGCGTTGTTCCTGTGATGTATCTAATCGATCCTTACTCATCTCTCATGTTATTTGACGTTTGGACGGACTCCAGTAACTCTGATGTGAGATACAAAGTTCTCGGACGCAGCAGAAGCTGGAAATAGTTTTGAACGAAACAACACGTATTAGCGTTGTTCCTGTGATGTATCTAAACGATCCTTATTTATCTAACATGTTATTTGACGTTTGGATGGACTCCAGTAAGTCTGATGTGAGATACAAAGTTTTTGGACGCAGCAGGAGCTGGAAATAGTTTTAAACGAAACAACACGTATTAGCGTTGTTCCTGTGATGTATCTAATCGATCCTTACTTATCTATCATGTTATTTGACGTTTCGATGGACTCCAGTAACTCTGATGTGAGATACGAAGTTTTCGGACGCAGCAGAAGCTGGAAATAGTTTTAAACGAAACAACACGCATTAGCGATGTTCCTGTGATGTATCTAATCGATCCTTACTCATCTATCATGTTATTTTACGTTTGGATGGACTCCAGTAACTCTGATGTGAGATACAAAGTTTCTGGACGCAGCAGAAGCTGGAAATAGTTTTGAACGAAACAACACGTATTAGCGTAGTTCCTGTGATGTATCTAATCGATCCTTACTTAGCTACTATGTTATTTGACGTTTCGATGGACTCCAGTAACTCTAATGTGAGATACAAAGTTTTTGGACGCAGCAGAAGCTGGAAAGAGTTTTGAACGAAACAACACGTATTAGCGTTGTTCCTGTGATGTATCTAAACTATCCTTACTTATCTAACATATTATATGACGTTTGGATGGACTCCAGTAAGTCTGATGTGAGATACAATGTTTTTGGACGCAGCAGCTGATGGAAATAGTTTTAAACGAAACAACAGGTATTAGCGTTGTTCCTGTGCTGTATCTAATCGATCCTTACTTATCTATCATGTTATTTGACGTTTCGATGGACTCCAGTAACTCTGATGTGAGATACGAAGTTCTCGGACGCAGCAGAAGCTGGAAATAGTTTTTAACGAAACAACACATATTAGCGTTGTTCCTGTGATGTATCTAATCGATCCTTACTTATCTATCATGTTATTTGACGTTTGGATGGACTCCAGTAACTCTGATGTGAGATACGAAGTTCTCGGACGCAGCAGAAGCTGGAAATAGTTTTAAACGAAACAACACGCATTAGCGTTGTTCCTGTGATGTATCTAATCGATCCTTACTCATCTATCATGTTATTTGGCGTTTCGATGGACTCCAGTAACTCTGATGTGAGATACAAAGTTTACGGACGCAGCAGAAGCTGGAAATAGATTTAAATGAAACAACAAGTATTAGCGTTGTTCCTGTGATGTATCTAATCGATCCTTACTCATCTATCATGTTATTTGACGTTTGGACGGACTCCAGTAACTCTGATGTGAGATACAAAGTTCTCGGACACAGCAGAAGCTGGAAATAGTTTTGAACGAAACAACACGTATTAGCGTTGTTCCTGTGATGTATCTAATCGATCCTTACTCATCTATCATGTTATTTGACGTTTGGACGGACTCCAGTAACTCTGATGTGAGATACAAAGTTCTCGGACACAGCAGAAGCTGGAAATAGTTTTGAACGAAACAACACG
The DNA here is from genome assembly GCA_036172665.1 of Prosopocoilus inquinatus. Lineage (NCBI taxonomy): Eukaryota > Metazoa > Arthropoda > Insecta > Coleoptera > Lucanidae > Prosopocoilus > Prosopocoilus inquinatus. The sequence goes on from CM069879.1 coordinate 25,202,644, forward strand.
TATTAGCGTTGTTCCTGTGCTGTACCTAATCGATCCTTACTTATCTATCATGTTATTTGACGTTTCGATGGACTCCAGTAACTCTGATGTGAGATACGACGTTTGCGGACGCAGCAGAAGCTGGAAATAGTTTTAAACAAAACAACACGCATTAGCGATGTTCCTGTGATGTATCTAATCGATCCTTACTTATCTATCATGTTTTTTGACGTTTGGACGGACTCCAGTAACTCTGATGTGAGATACAAAGTTCTCGGACGCAGCAGAAGCTGGAAATAGTTTTGAACGAAGCAACACGTATTAGCGTTGTTCCTTTGATGTATCTAATCGATCCTTACTCATCTCTCATGTTATTTGACGTTTGGACGGACTCCAGTAACTCTGATGTGAGATACAAAGTTCTCGGACGCAGCAGAAGCTGGAAATAGTTTTGAACGAAACAACACGTATTAGCGTTGTTCCTGTGATGTATCTAAACGATCCTTATTTATCTAACATGTTATTTGACGTTTGGATGGACTCCAGTAAGTCTGATGTGAGATACAAAGTTTTTGGACGCAGCAGGAGCTGGAAATAGTTTTAAACGAAACAACACGTATTAGCGTTGTTCCTGTGCTGTATCTAATCGATCCTTACTTATCTATCATGTTATTTGACGTTTCGATGGACTCCAGTAACTCTGATGTGAGATACGACGTTTTCGGACGCAGCAGCTGCTGGAAATAGTTTTAAACGAAACAACAGGTATTAGCGTAGTTCCTGTGATGTATCTAATCGATCCTTACTTAGCTACTATGTTATTTGACGTTTCGATGGACTCCAGTAACTCTAATGTGAGATACAAAGTTTTTGGACGCAGCAGAAGCTATAAATAGTTTTGAACGAAACAACACGTATTAGCGTTGTTCCTGTGATGTATCTAAACTATCCTTACTTATCTAACATATTATATGACGTTTGGATGGACTCCAGTAACTCTGATGTGAGATACAATGTTTTTGGACGCAGCAGCTGCTGGAAATAGTTTTAAACGAAACAACAGGTATTAGCGTAGTTCCTGTGATGTATCTAATCGATCCTTACTTAGCTACTATGTTATTTGACGTTTCGATGGACTCCAGTAACTCTAATGTGAGATACAAAGTTTTTGGACGCAGCAGAAGCTGGAAATAGTTTTGAACGAAACAACACGTATTAGCGTTGTTCCTGTGATGTATCTAAACTATCCTTACTTATCTAACATATTATATGACGTTTGGATGGACTCCAGTAAGTCTGATGTGAGATACAATGTTTTTGGACGCAGCAGCTGCTGGAAATAGTTTTAAACGAAACAACAGGTATTAGCGTTGTTCCTGTGCTGTATCTAATCGATCCTTACTTATCTATCATGTTATTTGACGTTTCGATGGACTCCAGTAACTCTGATGTGAGATGCGACGTTTGCGGACGCAGCAGAAGCTGGAAATAGTTTTAAACAAAACAACACGCATTAGCGATGTTCCTGTGATGTATCTAATCGATCCTTACTTATCTATCATGTTTTTTGACGTTTGGACGGACTCCAGTAACTCTGATGTGAGATACAAAGTTCTCGGACGCAGCAGAAGCTGGAAATAGTTTTGAACGAAGCAACACGTATTAGCGTTGTTCCTGTGATGTATCTAATCGATCCTTACTCATCTCTCATGTTATTTGACGTTTGGACGGACTCCAGTAACTCTGATGTGAGATACAAAGTTCTCGGACGCAGCAGAAGCTGGAAATAGTTTTGAACGAAACAACACGTATTAGCGTTGTTCCTGTGATGTATCTAAACGATCCTTATTTATCTAACATGTTATTTGACGTTTGGATGGACTCCAGTATGTCTGATGTGAGATACAAAGTTTTTGGACGCAGCAGGAGCTGGAAATAGTTTTAAACGAAACAACACGTATTAGCGTTGTTCCTGTGCTGTATCTAATCGATCCTTACTTATCTATCATGTTATTTGACGTTTCGATGGACTCCAGTAACTCTGATGTGAGATACGACGTTTTCGGACGCAGCAGAAGCTGGAAATAGTTTTAAACGAAACAACACGCATTAGCGATGTTCCTGTGATGTATCTAATCGATCCTTACTCATCTATCATGTTATTTTACGTTTGGATGGACTCCAGTAACTCTGATGTGAGATACAAAGTTTTTGGACGCAGCAGAAGCTGGAAATAGTTTTGAACGAAACAACACGTATTAGCGTAGTTCCTGTGATGTATCTAATCGATCCTTACTCATCTATCATGTTATTTTACGTTTGGATGGACTCCAGTAACTCTGATGTGAGATACAAAGTTTTTGGACGCAGCAGCTGCTGGAAATAGTTTTAAACGAAACAACAGATATTAGCGTTGTTCCTGTGCTGTATCTAATCGATCCTTACTTATCTATCATGTTATTTGACGTTTCGATGGACTCCAGTAACTCTGATGTGAGATACGACGTTTTCGGACGCAGCAGAAGCTGGAAATAGTTTTTAACGAAACAACACATATTAGCGTTGTTCCTGTGATGTATCTAATCGATCCTTAATTATCTATCATGTTATTTGACGTTTGGATGGACTCCAGTAACTCTGATGTGAGATACGAAGTTCTCGGACGCAGCAGAAGCTGGAAATAGTTTTAAACGAAACAACACGCATTAGCGTTGTTCCTGTGATGTATCTAATCGATCCTTACTCATCTATCATGTTATTTGGCGTTTCGATGGACTCCAGTAACTCTGATGTGAGATACAAAGTTTACGGACGCAGCAGAAGCTGGAAATAGATTTAAATGAAACAACAAGTATTAGCGTTGTTCCTGTGATGTATCTAATCGATCCTTACTCATCTATCATGTTATTTGACGTTTGGACGGACTCCAGTAACTCTGATGTGAGATACAAAGTTCTCGGACACAGCAGAAGCTGGAAATAGTTTTGAACGAAACAACACGTATTAGCGTTGTTCCTGTGATGTATCTAATCGATCCTTACTCATCTATCATGTTATTTGACGTTTGGACGGACTCCAGTAACTCTGATGTGAGATACAAAGTTCTCGGACACAGCAGAAGCTGGAAATAGTTTTGAACGAAACAACACGTATTAGCGTTGTTCCTTTGCTGTACCTAATCGATCCTTACTTATCTATCATGTTATTTGACGTTTGGATGGACTCCAGTAACCCTGATGTGAGATACGAAATTTTCGGACGCAGCAGCAACTGGAAATAGTTTTAAACGAAACAACACATATTAGCGTTGTTCCTGTGATGTATCTAATCGATCCTTACTCATCTATCATGTTATTTGACGTTTGGACGGACTCCAGTAACTCTGATGTGAGATACAAAGTTCTCGGACACAGCAGAAGCTGGAAATAGTTTTGAACGAAACAACACGTATTAGCGTTGTTCCTGTGCTGTACCTAATCGATCCTTACTTATCTATCATGTTATTTGACGTTTCGATGGACTCCAGTAACTCTGATGTGAGATACGACGTTTTCGGACGCAGCAGAAGCTGGAAATAGTTTTAAAGGAAACAACACGCATTGGCGTTGTTCCTGTGATGTATCTAATCAATCCTTACTCATCTATCATGTTATTTGGCGTTTCGATGGACTCCAGTAACTTTGATGTGAGATACGAAGTTCTCGGACGCAGCTGAAGCTAGAAATAGTTTTAAACAAAACAACACCCATTAGCGATGTTCCTGTGATGTATCTAATCGATCCTTACTCATCTATCATGTTACTTGGCGTTTCGATGGACTCCAGTAACTTTGATGTGAGATACGAAGTTCTCGGACGCAGCTGAAGCTAGTAATAGTTTTAAACGAAACAACACGTATTAGCGTTGTTCCTGTGATGTATCTAATCGATCCTTACTCATCTATCATGTTACTTGGCGTTTCGATGGACTCCAGTAACTTTGATGTAAGATACGAAGTTCTCGGAAGCAGCTGAAGCTAGAAATAGTTTTAAACGAAACAACACGCATTAGCGTTGTTCCTGTGATGTATCTAATCGATCCTTACTCATCTATCATGTTACTTGGCGTTTCGATGGACTCCAGTAACTCTGATGTGAGAAACAAAGTTTACGGACGCAGCAGAAGCTGGAAATAGTTTTGAACGAAACAACACGTATTAGCGTTGTTCCTGTGATGTATCTAATCGATCCTTACTCATCTATCAAGTTATTTGACGTTTGGATGGACTCCAGTAACTCTGATGTGAGATACGAAGTTCTCGGACGCAGCAGAAGCTGGAAATAGTTTTAAACGAAACAACACGCATTAGCGTTGTTCCTGTGATGTATCTAATCGATCCTTACTCATCTATCATGTTATTTGACGTTTCGATGGACTCCAGTAACTTTGATGTGAGATACGAAGTTCTCGGACGCAGCTGAAGCTAGAAATAGTTTTAAACGAAACAACACGCATTAGCGTTGTTCCTGTGATGTATCTAATCGATCCTTACTCATCTATCATGTTACTTGGCGTTTCGATGGACTCCAGTAACTTTGATGTGTGATACGAAGTTCTCGGACGCAGCTGAAGCTAGTAATAGTTTTAAACGAAACAACACGTATTAGCGTTGTTCCTGTGATGTATCTAATCGATCCTTACTCATCTATCAAGTTATTTGACGTTTGGATGGACTCCAGTAACTCTGATGTGAGAAACAAAGTTTACGGACGCAGCAGAAGCTGGAAATAGTTTTGAACGAAACAACACGTATTAGCGTTGTTCCTGTGATGTATCTAATCGATCCTTACTTATCTACTATGTTATTTGACGTTTCGATGGACTCCAGTAACTATGATGTGAGATACGAAATTTCCGGACGCAGCAGAAGCTGGAAATAGTCATAAACGAAACAACACGCATTAGCGTTGTTCCTGTGATGTATCTAATCGATCCTTACTCATCTCTCATGTTATTTGGCGTTTCGATGGACTCCAGTAACTTTGATGTGAGTTACGAAGTTCTCGGACGCAGCTGAAGCTAGAAATAGTTTTAAAGGAAACAACACGCATTAGCATTGTTCCTGTGATGTATCTAATCGATCCTTACTCATCTATCATGTTATTTGGCGTTTCGATGGACTCCAGTAACTTTGTTGTGAGATACGAAGTTCTCGGACGCAGCTGAAGCTAGAAATAGTTTTAAACGAAACAACACGCATTAGCGTTGTTCCTGTGATGTATCTAATCGATCCTTACTTATCTATCATGTTATTTGACGTTTGGATGGACTCCAGTAACCCTGATGTGAGATACGAAATTTTCGGACGCAGCGGAAGCTGGAAATAGTTTTAAACGAAACAACACGCATTAGCGTTGTTCCTGTGATGTATCTAATCGATCCTTACTCATCTATCATGTTACTTGTCGTTTCTATATCCTCTAGTAATTCTGATGTGAGATACGAAGTTTTTGGACGCAGCAGGAACTAGAAATAGTTTTAAACGAAACAACACGTATTAGCGTTGTTCCTGTGATGTATCTAATCGATCCTTACTTATCTATCATGTTATTTGACGTTTGGATGGACTCCAGTAACCCTGATGTGAGATACGAAATTTTCGGACGCAGCGGAAGCTGCAAATAGTTTTAAACGAAACAACACGCATTAGCGTTGTTCCTGTGATGTATCTAATCGATCCTTACTTATCTATCATGTTATTTGACGTTTCGATGGACTCCAGTAACTCTGATGTGAGATACGACGTTTTCGGACGCAGCAGAAGCTGGAAATAGTTTTAAACGAAACAACACGCATTAGCGATGTTCCTGTGATGTGTCTAATCGATCCTTACTCATCTATCATGTTATTTGACGTTTCGATGGACTCCAGTAACTCTGATGTGAGATACGTCGTTTTCGGACGCAGCAGAAGCTGGAAATAGTTCTAAACGAAACAACACGTATTAGCGTTGTTCCTGTGATGTATCTAATCGATCCTTACTCATCTATCAAGTTATTTGACGTTTGGATGGACTCCAGTAACTCTGATGTGAGAAACAAAGTTTACGGACGCAGCAGAAGCTGGAAATAGTTTTAAACGAAACAACACGTATTAGCGTTGTTCCTGTGCTGTATCTAATCGATCCTTACTTATCTATCATCTTATTTGACGTTTCGATGGACTCCAGTAACTCTGATGTGAGATAAGACGTTTTCGGACGCAGCAGAAGCTGGAAATAGTTTTAAACGAAACAACACGCATTAGCGATGTTCCTGTGATGTATCTAATCGATCCTTACTCATCTATCATGTTATTTTACGTTTGGATGGACTCCAGTAACTCTGATGTGAGATACAAAGTTTTTGGACGCAGCAGAAGCTGGAAATAGTTTTAAACGAAACAACACGTATTAGCGTTGTTCCTGTGCTGTATCTAATCGATCCTTACTTATCTATCATGTTATTTGACGTTTCGATGGACTCCAGTATCTCTGATGTGACATACGACGTTCTCGGACGCAGCTGAAGCTGGAAATAGTTTTAAACGAAACAACACGCATTAGCGTTGTTCCTGTGATGTATCTAATCGATCCTTACTCATCTATCATGTTATTTGACGTTTCGATGGACTCCAGTAACTTTGATGTGAGATACGAAGTTCTCGGACGCAGCTGAAGCTAGAAATAGTTTTAAACGAAACAACACGCACTAGCGTTGTTCCTGTGATGTATCTAATCGATCCTTACTCATCTATCATGTTACTTGGCGTTTCGATGGACTCCAGTAACTTTGATGTGAGATACGAAGTTCTCGGACGCAGCTGAAGCTAGAAATAGTTTTAAACGAAACAACACGTATTAACGTTGTTCCTGTGATGTATCTAATCGATCCTTACTTATCTACTATGTTATTTGACGTTTCTATGGTCTCCAGTAACTATGATGTGAGATACGAAATTTCCGGAAGCAGCAGAAGCTGGAAATAGTTTTAAAGGAAACAACACGCATTAGCGTTGTTCCTGTGATGTATCTAATCGATCCTTACTCATCTCTCATGTTATTTGGCGTTTCGATGGACTCCAGTAACTTTGATGTGAGTTACGAAGTTCTCGGACGCAGCTGAAGCTAGAAATAGTTTTAAAGGAAACAACACGCATTAGCGTTGTTCCTGTGATGTATCTAATCGATCCTTACTCATCTATCATATTATTTGGCGTTTCGATAGACTCCAGTAACTTTGATGTGAGATACGAAGTTCTCGGACGCAGCTGAAGCTAGAAATAGTTTTAAACGAAACAACACGCACTAGCGTTGTTCCTGTGATGTATCTAATCGATCCTTACTCATCTATCATGTTACTTGGCGTTTCGATGGACTCCAGTAACTTTGATGTGAGATACGAAGTTCTCGGACGCAGCTGAAGCTAGAAATAGTTTTAAACGAAACAACACGCACTAGCGTTGTTCCTGTGATGTATCTAATCGATCCTTACTCATCTATCATGTTACTTGGCGTTTCGATGGACTCCAGTAACTTTGATGTGAGATACGAAGTTCTCGGACGCAGCTGAAGCTGGAAATAGTTTTAAACGAAACAACACGCATTAGCGTTGTTCCTGTGATGTATCTAATCGATCCTTACTCATCTCTCATGTTATTTGGCGTTTCGATGGACTCCAGTAACTTTGATGTGAGTTACGAAGTTCTCGGACGCAGCTGAAGCTAGAAATAGTTTTAAAGGAAACAACACGCATTAGCGTTGTTCCTGTGATGTATCTAATCGATCCTTACTCATCTATCATATTATTTGGCGTTTCGATAGACTCCAGTAACTTTGATGTGAGATACGAAGTTCTCGGACACAGCAGAAGCTGGAAATAGTTTTGAACGAAACAACACGTATTAGCGTTGTTCCTGTGCTGTACCTAATCGATCCTTACTTATCTATCATGTTATTTGACGTTTCGATGGACTCCAGTAACTCTGATGTGAGATACGACGTTTTCGGACGCAGCAGAAGCTGGAAATAGTTTTAAACGAAACAACACGTATTAGCGTTGTTCCTGTGATGTATCTAATCGATCCTTACTTATCTATCATGTTATTTGACGTTTGGATGGACTCCAGTAACTCTGATGTGAGATACGAAGTTCTCGGACGCAGCAGAAGCTGGAAATAGTTTTAAACGAAACAACACGCATTAGCGTTGTTCCTGTGATGTATCTAATCGATCCTTACTCATCTATCATTTTATTTGGCGTTTCGATGGACTCCAGTAACTTTGATGTGAGATACGAAGTTCTCGGACGCAGCTGAAGCTGGAAATAGTTTTAAACGAAACAACACGCATTAGCGTTGTTCCTGTGATGTATCTAATCGATCCTTACTCATCTATCATATTATTTGGCGTTTCGATAGACTCCAGTAACTTTGATGTGAGATACGAAGTTCTCGGACACAGCAGAAGCTGGAAATAGTTTTGAACGAAACAACACGTATTAGCGTTGTTCCTGTGCTGTACCTAATCGATCCTTACTTATCTATCATGTTATTTGACGTTTCGATGGACTCCAGTAACTCTGATGTGAGAAACAAAGTTTACGGACGCAGCAGAAGCTGGAAATAGTTTTGAACGAAACAACACGTATTAGCGTTGTTCCTGTGATGTATCTAATCGATCCTTACTTATCTACTATGTTATTTGACGTTTCGATGGACTCCAGTAACTATGATGTGAGATACGAAATTTCCGGACGCAGCAGAAGCTGGAAATAGTCATAAACGAAACAACACGCATTAGCGTTGTTCCTGTGATGTATCTAATCGATCCTTACTTATCTATAATGTTATTTGACGTTTGGATGGACTCCAGTAACTCTGATGTGAGATACGAAGTTCTCGGACGCAGCAGAAGCTGGAAATAGTTTTAAACGAAACAACACGCATTAGCGTTGTTCCTGTGATGTATCTAATCGATCCTTACTCATCTATCATGTTATTTGACGTTTCGATGGACTCCAGTAACTTTGATGTAAGATACGAAGTTCTCGGAAGCAGCTGAAGCTAGAAATAGTTTTAAACGAAACAACACGCATTAGCGTTGTTCCTGTGATGTATCTAATCGATCCTTACTCATCTATCATGTTACTTGGCGTTTCGATGGACTCCAGTAACTTTGATGTGTGATACGAAGTTCTGGGACGCAGCTGAAGCTAGTAATAGTTTTAAACGAAACAACACGTATTAGCGTTGTTCCTGTGATGTATCTAATCGATCCTTACTCATCTATCAAGTTATTTGACGTTTGGATGGACTCCAGTAACTTTGATGTGAGATACGATGTTCTCGGACGCAGCTGAAGCTAGAAATAGTTTTAAAGGAAACAACACGCATTGGCGTTGTTCCTGTGATGTATCTAATCAATCCTTACTCATCTATCATGTTATTTGGCGTTTCGATGGACTCCAGTAACTTTGATGTGAGATACGAAGTTCTCGGACGCAGCTGAAGCTAGAAATAGTTTTAAACAAAACAACACCCATTAGCGATGTTCCTGTGATGTATCTAATCGATCCTTACTCATCTATCATGTTACTTGGCGTTTCGATGGACTCCAGTAACTTTGATGTGAGATACGAAGTTCTCGGACGCAGCTGAAGCTAGAAATAGTTTTAAACGAAACAACACGCATTAGCGTTGTTCCTGTGATGTATCTAATCGATCCTTACTCATCTATCATGTTACTTGGCGTTTCGATGGACTCCAGTAACTTTGATGTGTGATACGAAGTTCTGGGACGCAGCTGAAGCTAGTAATAGTTTTAAACGAAACAACACGTATTAGCGTTGTTCCTGTGATGTATCTAATCGATCCTTACTCATCTATCAAGTTATTTGACGTTTGGATGGACTCCAGTAACTTTGATGTGAGATACGATGTTCTCGGACGCAGCTGAAGCTAGAAATAGTTTTAAAGGAAACAACACGCATTGGCGTTGTTCCTGTGATGTATCTAATCGATCCTTACTCATCTATCAAGTTATTTGACGTTTGGATGGACTCCAGTAACTCTGATGTGAGATACGAAGTTCTCGGACGCAGCAGAAGCTGGAAATAGTTTTAAACGAAACAACACGCATTAGCGTTGTTCCTGTGATGTATCTAATCGATCCTTACTCATCTATCATGTTATTTGACGTTTCGATGGACTCCAGTAACTTTGATGTGATATACGAAGTTCTCGGACGCAGCTGAAGCTAGAAATAGTTTTAAACGAAACAACACGCATTAGCGTTGTTCCTGTGATGTATCTAATCGATCCTTACTCATCTATCATGTTACTTGGCGTTTCGATGGACTCCAGTAACTTTGATGTGTGATACGAAGTTCTCGGACGCAGCTGAAGCTAGTAATAGTTTTAAACGAAACAACACGTATTAGCGTTGTTCCTGTGATGTATCTAATCGATCCTTACTCATCTATCAAGTTATTTGACGTTTGGATGGACTCCAGTAACTCTGATGTGAGAAACAAAGTTTACGGACGCAGCAGAAGCTGGAAATAGTTTTGAACGAAACAACACGTATTAGCGTTGTTCCTGTGATGTATCTAATCGATCCTTACTTATCTACTATGTTATTTGACGTTTCGATGGACTCCAGTAACTATGATGTGAGATACGAAATTTCCGGACGCAGCAGAAGCTGGAAATAGTCATAAACGAAACAACACGCATTAGCGTTGTTCCTGTGATGTATCTAATCGATCCTTACTCATCTCTCATGTTATTTGGCGTTTCGATGGACTCCAGTAACTTTGATGTGAGTTACGAAGTTCTCGGACGCAGCTGAAGCTAGAAATAGTTTTAAAGGAAACAACACGCATTAGCATTGTTCCTGTGATGTATCTAATCGATCCTTACTCATCTATCATGTTATTTGGCGTTTCGATAGACTCCAGTAACTTTGATGTGAGATACGATGTTCTCGGACGCAGCTGAAGCTAGAAATAGTTTTAAAGGAAACAACACGCATTGGCGTTGTTCCTGTGATGTATCTAATCAATCCTTACTCATCTATCATGTTATTTGGCGTTTCGATGGACTCCAGTAACTTTGTTGTGAGATACGAAGTTCTCGGACGCAGCTGAAGCTAGAAATAGTTTTAAACGAAACAACACGCATTAGCGTTGTTCCTGTGATGTATCTAATCGATCCTTACTTATCTATCATGTTATTTGACGTTTGGATGGACTCCAGTAACCCTGATGTGAGATACGAAATTTTCGGACGCAGCGGAAGCTGGAAATAGTTTTAAACGAAACAACACGCATTAGCGTTGTTCCTGTGATGTATCTAATCGATCCTTACTCATCTATCATGTTATTTGTCGTTTCTATATCCTCTAGTAATTCTGATGTGAGATACGAAGTTTTTGGACGCAGCAGGAACTAGAAATAGTTTTAAACGAAACAACACGTATTAGCGTTGTTCCTGTGATGTATCTAATCGATCCTTACTTATCTATCATGTTATTTGACGTTTGGATGGACTCCAGTAACCCTGATGTGAGATACGAAATTTTCGGACGCAGCAGAAGCTGCAAATAGTTTTAAACGAAACAACACGCATTAGCGTTGTTCCTGTGATGTATCTAATCGATCCTTACTCATCTATCATGTTACTTGGCGTTTCGATGGACTCCAGTAACTTTGATGTGAGATACGAAGTTCTCGGACGCAGCTGAAGCTAGTAATAGTTTTAAACGAAACAACACGTATTAGCGTTGTTCCTGTGATGTATCTAATCGATCCTTACTCATCTATCATGTTACTTGGCGTTTCGATGGACTCCAGTAACTTTGATGTAAGATACGAAGTTCTCGGAAGCAGCTGAAGCTAGAAATAGTTTTAAACGAAACAACACGCATTAGCGTTGTTCCTGTGATGTATCTAATCGATCCTTACTCATCTATCATGTTACTTGGCGTTTCGATGGACTCCAGTAACTCTGATGTGAGAAACAAAGTTTACGGACGCAGCAGAAGCTGGAAATAGTTTTGAACGAAACAACACGTATTAGCGTTGTTCCTGTGATGTATCTAATCGATCCTTACTCATCTATCAAGTTATTTGACGTTTGGATGGACTCCAGTAACTCTGATGTGAGATACGAAGTTCTCGGACGCAGCAGAAGCTGGAAATAGTTTTAAACGAAACAACACGCATTAGCGTTGTTCCTGTGATGTATCTAATCGATCCTTACTCATCTATCATGTTATTTGACGTTTCGATGGACTCCAGTAACTTTGATGTGAGATACGAAGTTCTCGGACGCAGCTGAAGCTAGAAATAGTTTTAAACGAAACAACACGCATTAGCGTTGTTCCTGTGATGTATCTAATCGATCCTTACTCATCTATCATGTTACTTGGCGTTTCGATGGACTCCAGTAACTTTGATGTGTGATACGAAGTTCTCGGACGCAGCTGAAGCTAGTAATAGTTTTAAACGAAACAACACGTATTAGCGTTGTTCCTGTGATGTATCTAATCGATCCTTACTCATCTATCAAGTTATTTGACGTTTGGATGGACTCCAGTAACTCTGATGTGAGAAACAAAGTTTACGGACGCAGCAGAAGCTGGAAATAGTTTTGAACGAAACAACACGTATTAGCGTTGTTCCTGTGATGTATCTAATCGATCCTTACTTATCTACTATGTTATTTGACGTTTCGATGGACTCCAGTAACTATGATGTGAGATACGAAATTTCCGGACGCAGCAGAAGCTGGAAATAGTCATAAACGAAACAACACGCATTAGCGTTGTTCCTGTGATGTATCTAATCGATCCTTACTCATCTCTCATGTTATTTGGCGCTTCGATGGACTCCAGTAACTTTGATGTGAGTTACGAAGTTCTCGGACGCAGCTGAAGCTAGAAATAGTTTTAAAGGAAACAACACGCATTAGCATTGTTCCTGTGATGTATCTAATCGATCCTTACTCATCTATCATGTTATTTGGCGTTTCGATAGACTCCAGTAACTTTGATGTGAGATACGATGTTCTCGGACGCAGCTGAAGCTAGAAATAGTTTTAAAGGAAACAACACGCATTGGCGTTGTTCCTGTGATGTATCTAATCAATCCTTACTCATCTATCATGTTATTTGGCGTTTCGATGGACTCCAGTAACTTTGTTGTGAGATACGAAGTTCTCGGACGCAGCTGAAGCTAGAAATAGTTTTAAACGAAACAACACGCATTAGCGTTGTTCCTGTGATGTATCTAATCGATCCTTACTTATCTATCATGTTATTTGACGTTTGGATGGACTCCAGTAACCCTGATGTGAGATACGAAATTTTCGGACGCAGCGGAAGCTGGAAATAGTTTTAAACGAAACAACACGCATTAGCGTTGTTCCTGTGATGTATCTAATCGATCCTTACTCATCTATCATGTTATTTGTCGTTTCTATATCCTCTAGTAATTCTGATGTGAGATACGAAGTTTTTGGACGCAGCAGGAACTAGAAATAGTTTTAAACGAAACAACACGTATTAGCGTTGTTCCTGTGATGTATCTAATCGATCCTTACTTATCTATCATGTTATTTGACGTTTGGATGGACTCCAGTAACCCTGATGTGAGATACGAAATTTTCGGACGCAGCAGAAGCTGCAAATAGTTTTAAACGAAACAACACGCATTAGCGTTGTTCCTGTGATGTATCTAATCGATCCTTACTTATCTATCATGTTATTTGACGTTTGGATGGACTCCAGTAACCCTGATGTGAGATACGAAATTTTCGGACGCAGCGGAAGCTGGAAATAGTTTTAAACGAAACAACACGCATTAGCGTTGTTCCTGTGATGTATCTAATCGATCCTTACTCATCTATCATGTTATTTGTCGTTTCTATATCCTCTAGTAATTCTGATGTGAGATACGAAGTTTTTGGACGCAGCAGGAACTAGAAATAGTTTTAAACGAAACAACACGTATTAGCGTTGTTCCTGTGATGTATCTAATCGATCCTTACTTATCTGTCATGTTATTTGACGTTTGGATGGACTCCAGTAACCCTGATGTGAGATACGAAATTTTCGGACGCAGCAGAAGCTGCAAATAGTTTTAAACGAAACAACACGCATTAGCGTTGTTCCTGTGATGTATCTAATCGATCCTTACTCATCTCTCATGTTATTTGGCGTTTCGATGGACTCCAGTAACTTTGATGTGAGATACGAAGTTCTCGGACGCAGCTGAAGCTAGAAATAGTTTTAAACAAAACAACACCCATTAGCGATGTTCCTGTGATGTATCTAATCGATCCTTACTCATCTATCATGTTACTTGGCGTTTCGATGGACTCCAGTAACTTTGATGTGAGATACGAAGTTCTCGGACGCAGCTGAAGCTAGTAATAGTTTTAAACGAAACAACACGTATTAGCGTTGTTCCTGTGATGTATCTAATCGATCCTTACTCATCTATCATGTTACTTGGCGTTTCGATGGACTCCAGTAACTTTGATGTAAGATACGAAGTTCTCGGAAGCAGCTGAAGCTAGAAATAGTTTTAAACGAAACAACACGCATTAGCGTTGTTCCTGTGATGTATCTAATCGATCCTTACTCATCTATCATGTTACTTGGCGTTTCGATGGACTCCAGTAACTCTGATGTGAGAAACAAAGTTTACGGACGCAGCAGAAGCTGGAAATAGTTTTGAACGAAACAACACGTATTAGCGTTGTTCCTGTGATGTATCTAATCGATCCTTACTCATCTATCAAGTTATTTGACGTTTGGATGGACTCCAGTAACTCTGATGTGAGATACGAAGTTCTCGGACGCAGCAGAAGCTGGAAATAGTTTTAAACGAAACAACACGCATTAGCGTTGTTCCTGTGATGTATCTAATCGATCCTTACTCATCTATCATGTTATTTGACGTTTCGATGGACTCCAGTAACTTTGATGTGAGATACGAAGTTCTCGGACGCAGCTGAAGCTAGAAATAGTTTTAAACGAAACAACACGCATTAGCGTTGTTCCTGTGATGTATCTAATCGATCCTTACTCATCTATCATGTTACTTGGCGTTTCGATGGACTCCAGTAACTTTGATGTGTGATACGAAGTTCTCGGACGCAGCTGAAGCTAGTAATAGTTTTAAACGAAACAACACGTATTAGCGTTGTTCCTGTGATGTATCTAATCGATCCTTACTCATCTATCAAGTTATTTGACGTTTGGATGGACTCCAGTAACTCTGATGTGAGAAACAAAGTTTACGGACGCAGCAGAAGCTGGAAATAGTTTTGAACGAAACAACACGTATTAGCGTTGTTCCTGTGATGTATCTAATCGATCCTTACTTATCTACTATGTTATTTGACGTTTCGATGGACTCCAGTAACTATGATGTGAGATACGAAATTTCCGGACGCAGCAGAAGCTGGAAATAGTCATAAACGAAACAACACGCATTAGCGTTGTTCCTGTGATGTATCTAATCGATCCTTACTCATCTCTCATGTTATTTTGCGTTTCGATGGACTCCAGTAACTTTGATGTGAGTTACGAAGTTCTCGGACGCAGCTGAAGCTAGAAATAGTTTTAAAGGAAACAACACGCATTAGCATTGTTCCTGTGATGTATCTAATCGATCCTTACTCATCTATCATGTTATTTGGCGTTTCGATAGACTCCAGTAACTTTGATGTGAGATACGATGTTCTCGGACGCAGCTGAAGCTAGAAATAGTTTTAAAGGAAACAACACGCATTGGCGTTGTTCCTGTGATGTATCTAATCAATCCTTACTCATCTATCATGTTATTTGGCGTTTCGATGGACTCCAGTAACTTTGTTGTGAGATACGAAGTTCTCGGACGCAGCTGAAGCTAGAAATAGTTTTAAACGAAACAACACGCATTAGCGTTGTTCCTGTGATGTATCTAATCGATCCTTACTTATCTATCATGTTATTTGACGTTTGGATGGACTCCAGTAACCCTGATGTGAGATACGAAATTTTCGGACGCAGCGGAAGCTGGAAATAGTTTTAAACGAAACAACACGCATTAGCGTTGTTCCTGTGATGTATCTAATCGATCCTTACTCATCTATCATGTTATTTGTCGTTTCTATATCCTCTAGTAATTCTGATGTGAGATACGAAGTTTTTGGACGCAGCAGGAACTAGAAATAGTTTTAAACGAAACAACACGTATTAGCGTTGTTCCTGTGATGTATCTAATCGATCCTTACTTATCTATCATGTTATTTGACGTTTGGATGGACTCCAGTAACCCTGATGTGAGATACGAAATTTTCGGACGCAGCAGAAGCTGCAAATAGTTTTAAACGAAACAACACGCATTAGCGTTGTTCCTGTGATGTATCTAATCGATCCTTACTCATCTATCATGTTACTTGGCGTTTCGATGGACTCCAGTAACTTTGATGTGAGATACGAAGTTCTCGGACGCAGCTGAAGCTAGTAATAGTTTTAAACGAAACAACACGTATTAGCGTTGTTCCTGTGATGTATCTAATCGATCCTTACTCATCTATCATGTTACTTGGCGTTTCGATGGACTCCAGTAACTTTGATGTAAGATACGAAGTTCTCGGAAGCAGCTGAAGCTAGAAATAGTTTTAAACGAAACAACACGCATTAGCGTTGTTCCTGTGATGTATCTAATCGATCCTTACTCATCTATCATGTTACTTGGCGTTTCGATGGACTCCAGTAACTCTGATGTGAGAAACAAAGTTTACGGACGCAGCAGAAGCTGGAAATAGTTTTGAACGAAACAACACGTATTAGCGTTGTTCCTGTGATGTATCTAATCGATCCTTACTCATCTATCAAGTTATTTGACGTTTGGATGGACTCCAGTAACTCTGATGTGAGATACGAAGTTCTCGGACGCAGCAGAAGCTGGAAATAGTTTTAAACGAAACAACACGCATTAGCGTTGTTCCTGTGATGTATCTAATCGATCCTTACTCATCTATCATGTTATTTGACGTTTCGATGGACTCCAGTAACTTTGATGTGAGATACGAAGTTCTCGGACGCAGCTGAAGCTAGAAATAGTTTTAAACGAAACAACACGCATTAGCGTTGTTCCTGTGATGTATCTAATCGATCCTTACTCATCTATCATGTTACTTGGCGTTTCGATGGACTCCAGTAACTTTGATGTGTGATACGAAGTTCTCGGACGCAGCTGAAGCTAGTAATAGTTTTAAACGAAACAACACGTATTAGCGTTGTTCCTGTGATGTATCTAATCGATCCTTACTCATCTATCAAGTTATTTGACGTTTGGATGGACTCCAGTAACTCTGATGTGAGAAACAAAGTTTACGGACGCAGCAGAAGCTGGAAATAGTTTTGAACGAAACAACACGTATTAGCGTTGTTCCTGTGATGTATCTAATCGATCCTTACTTATCTACTATGTTATTTGACGTTTCGATGGACTCCAGTAACTATGATGTGAGATACGAAATTTCCGGACGCAGCAGAAGCTGGAAATAGTCATAAACGAAACAACACGCATTAGCGTTGTTCCTGTGATGTATCTAATCGATCCTTACTCATCTCTCATGTTATTTGGCGCTTCGATGGACTCCAGTAACTTTGATGTGAGTTACGAAGTTCTCGGACGCAGCTGAAGCTAGAAATAGTTTTAAAGGAAACAACACGCATTAGCATTGTTCCTGTGATGTATCTAATCGATCCTTACTCATCTATCATGTTATTTGGCGTTTCGATAGACTCCAGTAACTTTGATGTGAGATACGATGTTCTCGGACGCAGCTGAAGCTAGAAATAGTTTTAAAGGAAACAACACGCATTGGCGTTGTTCCTGTGATGTATCTAATCAATCCTTACTCATCTATCATGTTATTTGGCGTTTCGATGGACTCCAGTAACTTTGTTGTGAGATACGAAGTTCTCGGACGCAGCTGAAGCTAGAAATAGTTTTAAACGAAACAACACGCATTAGCGTTGTTCCTGTGATGTATCTAATCGATCCTTACTTATCTATCATGTTATTTGACGTTTGGATGGACTCCAGTAACCCTGATGTGAGATACGAAATTTTCGGACGCAGCGGAAGCTGGAAATAGTTTTAAACGAAACAACACGCATTAGCGTTGTTCCTGTGATGTATCTAATCGATCCTTACTCATCTATCATGTTATTTGTCGTTTCTATATCCTCTAGTAATTCTGATGTGAGATACGAAGTTTTTGGACGCAGCAGGAACTAGAAATAGTTTTAAACGAAACAACACGTATTAGCGTTGTTCCTGTGATGTATCTAATCGATCCTTACTTATCTATCATGTTATTTGACGTTTGGATGGACTCCAGTAACCCTGATGTGAGATACGAAATTTTCGGACGCAGCAGAAGCTGCAAATAGTTTTAAACGAAACAACACGCATTAGCGTTGTTCCTGTGATGTATCTAATCGATCCTTACTTATCTATCATGTTATTTGACGTTTCGATGGACTCCAGTAACTCTGATGTGAGATACGACGTTTTCGGACGCAGCAGAAGCTGGAAATAGTTTTAAACGAAACAACACGTATTAGCGTTGTTCCTGTGATGTATCTAATCGATCCTTACTCATCTATCAAGTTATTTGACGTTTGGATGGACTCCAGTAACTCTGATGTGAGAAACAAAGTTTACGGACGCAGCAGAAGCTGGAAATAGTTTTAAACGAAACAACACGTATTAGCGTTGTTCCTGTGCTGTATCTAATCGATCCTTACTTATCTATCATCTTATTTGACGTTTCGATGGACTCCAGTAACTCTGATGTGAGATAAGACGTTTTCGGACGCCGCAGAAGCTGGAAATAGTTTTAAACGAAACAACACGCATTAGCGATGTTCCTGTGATGTATCTAATCGATCCTTACTCATCTATCATGTTATTTTACGTTTGGATGGACTCCAGTAACTCTGATGTGAGATACAAAGTTTTTGGACGCAGCAGAAGCTGGAAATAGTTTTAAACGAAACAACACGTATTAGCGTTGTTCCTGTGCTGTATCTAATCGATCCTTACTTATCTATCATGTTATTTGACGTTTCGATGGACTCCAGTATCTCTGATGTGAGATACGACGTTCTCGGACGCAGCTGAAGCTGGAAATAGTTTTAAACGAAACAACACGCATTAGCGTTGTTCCTGTGATGTATCTAATCGATCCTTACTCATCTATCATGTTATTTGACGTTTCGATGGACTCCAGTAACTTTGATGTGATATACGAAGTTCTCGGACGCAGCTGAAGCTAGAAATAGTTTTAAACGAAACAACACGCACTAGCGTTGTTCCTGTGATGTATCTAATCGATCCTTACTCATCTATCATGTTACTTGGCGTTTCGATGGACTCCAGTAACTTTGATGTGAGATACGAAGTTCTCGGACGCAGCTGAAGCTAGAAATAGTTTTAAACGAAACAACACGTATTAACGTTGTTCCTGTGATGTATCTAATCGATCCTTACTTATCTACTATGTTATTTGACGTTTCTATGGTCTCCAGTAACTATGATGTGAGATACGAAATTTCCGGAAGCAGCAGAAGCTGGAAATAGTTTTAAAGGAAACAACACGCATTAGCGTTGTTCCTGTGATGTATCTAATCGATCCTTACTCATCTATCATGTTATTTGACGTTTCGATGGACTCCAGTAACTTTGATGTGAGATACGAAGTTCTCGGACGCAGCTGAAGCTGGAAATAGTTTTAAACGAAACAACACGCATTAGCGTTGTTCCTGTGATGTATCTAATCGATCCTTACTCATCTATCATATTATTTGGCGTTTCGATAGACTCCAGTAACTTTGATGTGAGATACGAAGTTCTCGGACGCAGCTGAAGCTAGAAATAGTTTTAAACGAAACAACACGCACTAGCGTTGTTCCTGTGATGTATCTAATCGATCCTTACTCATCTATCATGTTACTTGGCGTTTCGATGGACTCCAGTAACTTTGATGTGAGATACGAAGTTCTCGGACGCAGCTGAAGCTAGAAATAGTTTTAAACGAAACAACACGCACTAGCGTTGTTCCTGTGATGTATCTAATCGATCCTTACTCATCTATCATGTTACTTGGCGTTTCGATGGACTCCAGTAACTTTGATGTGAGATACGAAGTTCTCGGACGCAGCTGAAGCTGAAAATAGTTTTAAACGAAACAACACGCATTAGCGTTGTTCCTGTGATGTATCTAATCGATCCTTACTCATCTATCATGTTATTTGACGTTTCGATGGACTCCAGTAACTTTGATGTGAGATACGAAGTTCTCGGACACAGCAGAAGCTGGAAATAGTTTTGAACGAAACAACACGTATTAGCGTTGTTCCTGTGCTGTACCTAATCGATCCTTACTTATCTATCATGTTATTTGACGTTTGGATGGACTCCAGTAACTCTGATGTGAGATACGAAGTTCTCGGACGCAGCAGAAGCTGGAAATAGTTTTAAACGAAACAACACGCATTAGCGTTGTTCCTGTGATGTATCTAATCGATCCTTACTCATCTATCATTTTATTTGGCGTTTCGATGGACTCCAGTAACTTTGATGTGAGATACGAAGTTCTCGGACGCAGCTGAAGCTGGAAATAGTTTTAAACGAAACAACACGCATTAGCGTTGTTCCTGTGATGTATCTAATCGATCCTTACTCATCTATCATGTTATTTGACGTTTCGATGGACTCCAGTAACTTTGATGTGAGATACGAAGTTCTCGGACGCAGCTGAAGCTAGAAATAGTTTTAAAGGAAACAACACGCATTAGCGTTGTTCCTGTGATGTATCTAATCAATCCTTACTCATCTATGATGTTATTTGGCGTTTCGATGAACTCCAGTAACTTTGATGTGAGATACGAAGTTCTCGGACGCAGCTGAAGCTAGAAATAGTTTTAAACGAAACAACACGCATTAGCGTTGTTCCTGTGATGTATCTAATCGATCCTTACTTATCTATAATGTTATTTGACGTTTGGATGGACTCCAGTAACTCTGATGTGAGATACGAAGTTCTCGGACGCAGCAGAAGCTGGAAATAGTTTTAAACGAAACAACACGCATTAGCGTTGTTCCTGTGATGTATCTAATCGATCCTTACTCATCTATCATGTTATTTGACGTTTCGATGGACTCCAGTAACTTTGATGTAAGATACGAAGTTCTCGGAAGCAGCTGAAGCTAGAAATAGTTTTAAACGAAACAACACGCATTAGCGTTGTTCCTGTGATGTATCTAATCGATCCTTACTCATCTA
The DNA here is from genome assembly GCA_036172665.1 of Prosopocoilus inquinatus. Taxonomy (NCBI): domain Eukaryota; kingdom Metazoa; phylum Arthropoda; class Insecta; order Coleoptera; family Lucanidae; genus Prosopocoilus; species Prosopocoilus inquinatus. The sequence goes on from CM069879.1 coordinate 25,223,998, forward strand.
TCATTTTATTTGGCGTTTCGATGGACTCCAGTAACTTTGATGTGAGATACGAAGTTCTCGGACGCAGCTGAAGCTGGAAATAGTTTTAAACGAAACAACACGCATTAGCGTTGTTCCTGTGATGTATCTAATCGATCCTTACTCATCTATCATGTTATTTGACGTTTCGATGGACTCCAGTAACTTTGATGTGAGATACGAAGTTCTCGGACGCAGCTGAAGCTAGAAATAGTTTTAAAGGAAACAACACGCATTAGCGTTGTTCCTGTGATGTATCTAATCAATCCTTACTCATCTATGATGTTATTTGGCGTTTCGATGAACTCCAGTAACTTTGATGTGAGATACGAAGTTCTCGGACGCAGCTGAAGCTAGAAATAGTTTTAAACGAAACAACACGCATTAGCGTTGTTCCTGTGATGTATCTAATCGATCCTTACTTATCTATAATGTTATTTGACGTTTGGATGGACTCCAGTAACTCTGATGTGAGATACGAAGTTCTCGGACGCAGCAGAAGCTGGAAATAGTTTTAAACGAAACAACACGCATTAGCGTTGTTCCTGTGATGTATCTAATCGATCCTTACTCATCTATCATGTTATTTGACGTTTCGATGGACTCCAGTAACTTTGATGTAAGATACGAAGTTCTCGGAAGCAGCTGAAGCTAGAAATAGTTTTAAACGAAACAACACGCATTAGCGTTGTTCCTGTGATGTATCTAATCGATCCTTACTCATCTATCATGTTACTTGGCGTTTCGATGGACTCCAGTAACTTTGATGTGTGATACGAAGTTCTCGGACGCAGCTGAAGCTAGTAATAGTTTTAAACGAAACAACACGTATTAGCGTTGTTCCTGTGATGTATCTAATCGATCCTTACTCATCTATCAAGTTATTTGACTTTTGGATGGACTCCAGTAACTTTGATGTGAGATACGATGTTCTCGGACGCAGCTGAAGCTAGAAATAGTTTTAAAGGAAACAACACGCATTGGCGTTGTTCCTGTGATGTATCTAATCAATCCTTACTCATCTATCATGTTATTTGGCGTTTCGATGGACTCCAGTAACTTTGATGTGAGATACGAAGTTCTCGGACGCAGCTGAAGCTAGAAATAGTTTTAAACAAAACAACACCCATTAGCGATGTTCCTGTGATGTATCTAATCGATCCTTACTCATCTATCATGTTACTTGGCGTTTCGATGGACTCCAGTAACTTTGATGTGAGATACGAAGTTCTCGGACGCAGCTGAAGCTAGTAATAGTTTTAAACGAAACAACACGTATTAGCGTTGTTCCTGTGATGTATCTAATCGATCCTTACTCATCTATCATGTTACTTGGCGTTTCGATGGACTCCAGTAACTTTGATGTAAGATACGAAGTTCTCGGAAGCAGCTGAAGCTAGAAATAGTTTTAAACGAAACAACACGCATTAGCGTTGTTCCTGTGATGTATCTAATCGATCCTTACTCATCTATCATGTTACTTGGCGTTTCGATGGACTCCAGTAACTCTGATGTGAGAAACAAAGTTTACGGACGCAGCAGAAGCTGGAAATAGTTTTGAACGAAACAACACGTATTAGCGTTGTTCCTGTGATGTATCTAATCGATCCTTACTCATCTATCAAGTTATTTGACGTTTGGATGGACTCCAGTAACTCTGATGTGAGATACGAAGTTCTCGGACGCAGCAGAAGCTGGAAATAGTTTTAAACGAAACAACACGCATTAGCGTTGTTCCTGTGATGTATCTAATCGATCCTTACTCATCTATCATGTTACTTGGCGTTTCGATGGACTCCAGTAACTTTGATGTGTGATACGAAGTTCTCGGACGCAGCTGAAGCTAGTAATAGTTTTAAACGAAACAACACGTATTAGCGTTGTTCCTGTGATGTATCTAATCGATCCTTACTCATCTATCAAGTTATTTGACGTTTGGATGGACTCCAGTAACTCTGATGTGAGAAACAAAGTTTACGGACGCAGCAGAAGCTGGAAATAGTTTTGAACGAAACAACACGTATTAGCGTTGTTCCTGTGATGTATCTAATCGATCCTTACTTATCTACTATGTTATTTGACGTTTCGATGGACTCCAGTAACTATGATGTGAGATACGAAATTTCCGGACGCAGCAGAAGCTGGAAATAGTCATAAACGAAACAACACGCATTAGCGTTGTTCCTGTGATGTATCTAATCGATCCTTACTCATCTCTCATGTTATTTGGCGTTTCGATGGACTCCAGTAACTTTGATGTGAGTTACGAAGTTCTCGGACGCAGCTGAAGCTAGAAATAGTTTTAAAGGAAACAACACGCATTAGCATTGTTCCTGTGATGTATCTAATCGATCCTTACTCATCTATCATGTTATTTGGCGTTTCGATAGACTCCAGTAACTTTGATGTGAGATACGATGTTCTCGGACGCAGCTGAAGCTAGAAATAGTTTTAAAGGAAACAACACGCATTGGCGTTGTTCCTGTGATGTATCTAATCAATCCTTACTCATCTATCATGTTATTTGGCGTTTCGATGGACTCCAGTAACTTTGTTGTGAGATACGAAGTTCTCGGACGCAGCTGAAGCTAGAAATAGTTTTAAACGAAACAACACGCATTAGCGTTGTTCCTGTGATGTATCTAATCGATCCTTACTTATCTATCATGTTATTTGACGTTTGGATGGACTCCAGTAACCCTGATGTGAGATACGAAATTTTCGGACGCAGCGGAAGCTGGAAATAGTTTTAAACGAAACAACACGCATTAGCGTTGTTCCTGTGATGTATCTAATCGATCCTTACTCATCTATCATGTTATTTGTCGTTTCTATATCCTCTAGTAATTCTGATGTGAGATACGAAGTTTTTGGACGCAGCAGGAACTAGAAATAGTTTTAAACGAAACAACACGTATTAGCGTTGTTCCTGTGATGTATCTAATCGATCCTTACTTATCTATCATGTTATTTGACGTTTGGATGGACTCCAGTAACCCTGATGTGAGATACGAAATTTTCGGACGCAGCGGAAGCTGCAAATAGTTTTAAACGAAACAACACGCATTAGCGTTGTTCCTGTGATGTATCTAATCGATCCTTACTTATCTATCATGTTATTTGACGTTTCGATGGACTCCAGTAACTCTGATGTGAGATACGACGTTTTCGGACGCAGCAGAAGCTGGAAATAGTTTTAAACGAAACAACACGTATTAGCGTTGTTCCTGTGATGTATCTAATCGATCCTTACTCATCTATCAAGTTATTTGACGTTTGGATGGACTCCAGTAACTCTGATGTGAGAAACAAAGTTTACGGACGCAGCAGAAGCTGGAAATAGTTTTAAACGAAACAACACGTATTAGCGTTGTTCCTGTGCTGTATCTAATCGATCCTTACTTATCTATCATCTTATTTGACGTTTCGATGGACTCCAGTAACTCTGATGTGAGATAAGACGTTTTCGGACGCCGCAGAAGCTGGAAATAGTTTTAAACGAAACAACACGCATTAGCGATGTTCCTGTGATGTATCTAATCGATCCTTACTCATCTATCATGTTATTTTACGTTTGGATGGACTCCAGTAACTCTGATGTGAGATACAAAGTTTTTGGACGCAGCAGAAGCTGGAAATAGTTTTAAACGAAACAACACGTATTAGCGTTGTTCCTGTGCTGTATCTAATCGATCCTTACTTATCTATCATGTTATTTGACGTTTCGATGGACTCCAGTATCTCTGATGTGAGATACGACGTTCTCGGACGCAGCTGAAGCTGGAAATAGTTTTAAACGAAACAACACGCATTAGCGTTGTTCCTGTGATGTATCTAATCGATCCTTACTCATCTATCATGTTATTTGACGTTTCGATGGACTCCAGTAACTTTGATGTGAGATACGAAGTTCTCGGACGCAGCTGAAGCTAGAAATAGTTTTAAACGAAACAACACGCACTAGCGTTGTTCCTGTGATGTATCTAATCGATCCTTACTCATCTATCATGTTACTTGGCGTTTCGATGGACTCCAGTAACTTTGATGTGAGATACGAAGTTCTCGGACGCAGCTGAAGCTAGAAATAGTTTTAAACGAAACAACACGTATTAACGTTGTTCCTGTGACGTATCTAATCGATCCTTACTTATCTACTATGTTATTTGACGTTTCTATGGTCTCCAGTAACTATGATGTGAGATACGAAATTTCCGGAAGCAGCAGAAGCTGGAAATAGTTTTAAAGGAAACAACACGCATTAGCGTTGTTCCTGTGATGTATCTAATCGATCCTTACTCATCTCTCATGTTATTTGGCGTTTCGATAGACTCCAGTAACTTTGATGTGAGATACGAAGTTCTCGGAAGCAGCTGAAGCTAGAAATAGTTTTTAACGAAACAACACATATTAGCGTTGTTCCTGTGATGTATCTAATCGATCCTTTCTTATCTATCATGTTATTTGACGTTTGGATGTACTCCAGTAACTCTGATGTGAGATACGAAGTTCTCGGACGCAGCAGAAGCTGGAAATAGTTTTAAACGAAACAACACGCATTAGCGTTGTTCCTGTGATGTATCTAATCGATCCTTACTTATCTATCATGTTATTTGACGTTTCGATGGACTCCAGTAACTCTGAAGTGAGATACAAAGTTCTCGGACACAGCAGAAGCTGGAAATAGTTTTAAACGAAACAACACGTATTAGCGTTGTTCCTGTGCTGTATCTAATCGATCCTTACTTATCTATCATGTTATTTGACGTTAGGATGGACTCCAGTAACCCTGATGTGAGATACGAAATTTTCGGACGCAGCGGAAGCTGGAAATAATTTTAAACGAAACATCACATATTAGCGTTGTTCCTGTGATGTATCTAATCGATCCTTACTCATCTATCATGTTATTTGACGTTTGGACGGACTCCAGTAACTCTGATGTGAGATACAAAGTTCTCGGACGCAGCAGAAGCTGGAAATAGTTTTGAACGAAGCAACACGTATTAGCGTTGTTCCTGTGATGTATCTAAACGATCCTTACTTATCTAACATATTATATAAAGTTTTGATGGACTCCAGTAAGTCTGATGTGAGATACAAAGTTTTTGGACGCAGCAGCAGCTGGAAATAGTTTTAAACGAAACAACACGTATTAGCGTTGTTCCTGTGCTGTATCTAATCGATCCTTACTTATCTATCATGTTATTTGACGTTTCGATGGACTCCAGTAACTCTGATGTGAGATACGACGTTTTCGGACGCAGCAGAAGCTGGAAATTGTTTTTAACGAAACAACACATATTAGCGTTGTTCCTGTGATGTATCTAATCGATCCTTACTTACCTATCATGTTATTTGACGTTTGGATGTACTCCAGTAACTCTGATGTGAGATACGAAGTTCTCGGACGCAGCAGAAGCTGGAAATAGTTTTAAACAAAACAACACGCATTAGCGTTGTTCCTGTGATGTATCTAATCGATCCTTACTTATCTATCATGTCATTTGACGTTTCGATGGACTCCAGTAACTCTGATGTGAGATACGACGTTTTCGGACGCAGCAGAAGCTGGAAATAGTTTTAAACAAAACAACACGCATTAGCGATGTTCCTGTGATGTATCTAATCGATCCTTACTCATCTATCATGTTATTTTACGTTTGAATGGACTCCAGTAACTCTGATGTGATCTACAAAGTTTTTGGACGCAGCAGAAGCTGGACTTAGTTTTGAACGAAACAACACGTATTAGCGTTGTTCCTGTGATGTATCTAATCGATCCTTACTTAGCTACTATGTTATTTGACGTTTCGATGGACTCCAGTAACTCTAATGTGAGATACGAAATTTTCGGACGCAGCAGCAGCTGGAAATAGTTTTAAACGAAACAACACATATTAGCGTTGTTCCTGTGATGTATCTAATCGATCCTTACTCATCTCTCATGTTATTTGACGTTTGGACGGACTCCAGTATCTCTGATGTGAGATACAAAGTTCTCGGACGCAGCAGAAGCTGGAAATAGTTTTGAACGAAACAACACGTATTAACGTTGTTCCTGTGATGTATCTAAACGATCCTTATTTATCTAACATGTTATTTGACGTCTGGATGAACTCCAGTAAGTCTGATGTGAGATACAAAGTTTTTGGACGCAGCAGGAGCTGGAAATATTTTTAAACGAAACAACACGTATTAGCGTTGTTCCTGTGCTGTATCTAATCGATCCTTACTTATCTATCATGTTATTTGACGTTTCGATGGACTCCAGTAACTCTGATGTGAGATACGACGTTTTCGGACGCAGCAGAAGCTGGAAATAGTTTTAAACGAAACAACACGCATTAGCGATGTTCCTGTGATGTATCTAATCGATCCTTACTCATCTATCATGTTATTTTACGTTTGGATGGACTCCAGTAACTCTGATGTGAGATACAAAGTTTTTGGACGCAGCAGAAGCTGGAAATAGTTTTGAACGAAACAACACGTATTAGCGTTGTTCCTGTGATGTATCTAATCGATCCTTACTTAGCTACTATGTTAATTGACGTTTCGATGGACTCCAGTAACTCTAATGTGAGATACGAAATTTTCGGACGCAGCAGCAGCTGGAAATAGTTTTAAACGAAACAACACATATTAGCGTTGTTCCTGTGATGTATCTAATCGATCCTTACTCATCTATCATGTTATTTGACGTTTGAACGGACTCCAGTAACTCTGATGTGAGATACAAAGTTCTCGGACGCAGCAGAAGCTGGAAATAGTTTTGAACGAAGCAACACGTATTAACGTTGTTCCTGTGATGTATCTAAACGATCCTTACTTATCTAACATATTATATGTCGTTTGGATGGACTCCAGTAAGTCTGATGTGAGATACAAAGTTTTTGGACGCAGCAGCAGCTGGAAATAGTTTTAAACGAAACAACACGTATTAGCGTTGTTCCTGTGCTGTATCTAATCGATCCTTACTTATCTATCATGTTATTTGACGTTTCGATGGACTCCAGTAACTCTGATGTGAGATACGACGTTTTCGGACGCAGCAGAAGCTGGAAATAGTTTTTAACGAAACAACACATATTAGCGTTGTTCCTGTGATGTATCTAATCGATCTTTACTTATCTATCATGTTATTTGACGTTTGGATGTACTCCAGTAACTCTGATGTGAGATACGAAGTTCTCGGACGCAGCAGAAGCTGGAAATAGTTTTAAACGAAACAACACGCATTAGCGTTGTTCCTGTGATGTATCTAATCGATCCTTACTTATCTATCATGTTATTTGACGTTTCGATGGACTCCAGTAACTCTGATGTGAGATACGACGTTTTCGGACGCAGCAGAAGCTGGAAATTGTTTTTAACGAAACAACACATATTAGCGTTGTTCCTGTGATGTATCTAATCGATCCTTACTTATCTATCATGTTATTTGACGTTTGGATGTACTCCAGTAACTCTGATGTGAGATACGAAGTTCTCGGACGCAGCAGAAGCTGGAAATAGTTTTAAACAAAACAACACGCATTAGCGTTGTTCCTGTGATGTATCTAATCGATCCTTACTTATCTATCATGTCATTTGACGTTTCGATGGACTCCAGTAACTCTGATGTGAGATACGACGTTTTCGGACGCAGCAGAAGCTGGAAATAGTTTTAAACAAAACAACACGCATTAGCGATGTTCCTGTGATGTATCTAATCGATCCTTACTCATCTATCATGTTATTTTACGTTTGAATGGACTCCAGTAACTCTGATGTGATCTACAAAGTTTTTGGACGCAGCAGAAGCTGGACTTAGTTTTGAACGAAACAACACGTATTAGCGTTGTTCCTGTGATGTATCTAATCGATCCTTACTTAGCTACTATGTTATTTGACGTTTCGATGGACTCCAGTAACTCTAATGTGAGATACGAAATTTTCGGACGCAGCAGCAGCTGGAAATAGTTTTAAACGAAACAACACATATTAGCGTTGTTCCTGTGATGTATCTAATCGATCCTTACTCATCTCTAATGTTATTTGACGTTTGGACGGACTCCAGTATCTCTGATGTGAGATACAAAGTTCTCGGACGCAGCAGAAGCTGGAAATAGTTTTGAACGAAACAACACGTATTAGCGTTGTTCCTGTGATGTATCTAAACGATCCTTATTTATCTAACATGTTATTTGAAGTTTGGATGGACTCCAGTAAGTCTGATGTGAGATACAAAGTTTTTGGACGCAGCAGGAGCTGGAAATATTTTTAAACGAAACAACACGTATTAGCGTTGTTCCTGTGCTGTATCTAATCGATCCTTACTTATCTATCATGTTATTTGACGTTTCGATGGACTCCAGTAACTCTGATGTGAGATACGACGTTTTCGGACGCAGCAGAAGCTGGAAATAGTTTTAAACGAAACAACACGCATTAGCGATGTTCCTGTGATGTATCTAATCGATCCTTACTCATCTATCATGTTATTTTACGTTTGGATGGACTCCAGTAACTCTGATGTGAGATACAAAGTTTTTGGACGCAGCAGAAGCTGCAAATAGTTTTGAACGAAACAACACGTATTAGCGTTGTTCCTGTGATGTATCTAATCGATCCTTACTTAGCTACTATGTTAATTGACGTTTCGATGGACTCCAGTAACTCTAATGTGAGATACGAAATTTTCGGACGCAGCAGCAGCTGGAAATAGTTTTAAACGAAACAACACATATTAGCGTTGTTCCTGTGATGTATCTAATCGATCCTTACTCATCTATCATGTTATTTGACGTTTGAACGGACTCCAGTAACTCTGATGTGAGATACAAAGTTCTCGGACGCAGCAGAAGATGGAAATAGTTTTGAACGAAGCAACACGTATTAACGTTGTTCCTGTGATGTATCTAAATGATCCTTACTTATCTAACATATTATATGTCGTTTGGATGGACTCCAGTAAGTCTGATGTGAGATACAAAGTTTTTGGACGCAGCAGCAGCTGGAAATAGTTTTAAACGAAACAACACGTATTAGCGTTGTTCCTGTGCTGTATCTAATCGATCCTTACTTATCTATCATGTTATTTGACGTTTCGATGGACTCCAGTAACTCTGATGTGAGATACGACGTTTTCGGACGCAGCAGAAGCTGGAAATAGTTTTTAACGAAACAACACATATTAGCGTTGTTCCTGTGATGTATCTAATCGATCCTTACTTATCTATCATGTTATTTGACGTTTGGATGTACTCCAGTAACTCTGATGTGAGATACGAAGTTCTCGGACGCAGCAGAAGCTGGAAATAGTTTTAAACGAAACAACACGCATTAGCGTTGTACCTGTGATGTATCTAATCGATCCTTACTTATCTATCATGTTATTTGACGTTTCGATGGACTCCAGTAACTCTGATGTGAGATACGACGTTTTCGGACGCAGCAGAAGCTGGAAATAGTTTTAAACAAAACAACACGCATTGGCGATGTTCCTGTGATGTATCTAATCGATCCTTACTTATCTATCATGTTTTTTGACGTTTGGACGGACTCCAGTATCTCTGATGTGAGATACAAAGTTCTCGGACGCAGCAGAAGCTGGAAATAGTTTTGAACGAAGCAACACGTATTAGCGTTGTTCCTGTGATGTATCTAATCGATCCTTACTCATCTCTCATGTTATTTGAGGTTTGGACGGACTCCAGTAACTCTGATGTGAGATACAAAGTTCTCGGACGCAGCAGAAGCTGGAAATAGTTTTGAACGAAACAACACGTATTAGCGTTGTTCCTGTGATGTATCTAAACGATCCTTATTTATCTAACATGTTATTTGACGTTTGGATGGACTCCAGTAAGTCTGATGTGAGATACAAAGTTTTTGGACGCAGCAGGAGCTGGAAATAGTTTTAAACGAAACAACACGTATTAGCGTTGTTCCTGTGCTGTATCTAATCGATCCTTACTTATCTATCATGTTATTTGACGTTTCGATGGACTCCAGTAACTCTGATGTGAGATACAAAGTTTTTGGACGCAGCAGAAGCTGGAAATAGTTTTGAACGAAACAACACGTATTAGCGTTGTTCCTGTGATGTATCTAATCGATCCTTACTTAGCTACTATGTTAATTGACGTTTCGATGGACTCCAGTAACTCTAATGTGAGATACGAAATTTTCGGACGCAGCAGCAGCTGGAAATAGTTTTAAACGAAACAACACATATTAGCGTTGTTCCTGTGATGTATCTAATCGATCCTTACTCATCTATCATGTTATTTGACGTTTGAACGGACTCCAGTAACTCTGATGTGCGATACAAAGTTCTCGGACGCAGCAGAAGCTGGAAATAGTTTTGAACGAAGCAACACGTATTAGCGTTGTTCCTGTGATGTATCTAAACGATCCTTACTTATCTAACATATTATATGTCGTTTGGATGGACTCCAGTAAGTCTGATGTGAGATACAAAGTTTTTGGACGCAGCAGAAGCTGGAAATAGTTTTAAACGAAACAACACGTATTAGCGTTGTTCCTGTGCTGTATCTAATCGATCCTTACTTATCTATCATGTTATTTGACGTTTCGATGGACTCCAGTAACTCTAATGTGAGATACGAAATTTTCGGACGCAGCAGCAGCTGGAAATAGTTTTAAACGAAACAACACATATTAGCGTTGTTCCTGTGATGTATCTAATCGATCCTTACTCATCTATCATGTTATTTGACGTTTGAACGGACTCCAGTAACTCTGATGTGAGATACAAAGTTCTCGGACGCAGCAGAAGCTGGAAATAGTTTTGAACGAAGCAACACGTATTAGCGTTGTTCCTGTGATGTATCTAAACGATCCTTACTTATCTAACATATTATATGTCGTTTGGATGGACTCCAGTAAGTCTGATGTGAGATACAAAGTTTTTGGACGCAGCAGCAGCTGGAAATAGTTTTAAACGAAACAACACGTATTAGCGTTGTTCCTGTGCTGTATCTAATCGATCCTTACTTATCTATCATGTTATTTGACGTTTCGATGGACTCCAGTAACTCTGATGTGAGATACGACGTTTTCGGACGCAGCAGAAGCTGGAAATAGTTTTTAACGAAACAACACATATTAGCGTTGTTCCTGTGATGTATCTAATCGATCCTAACTTATCTATCATGTTATTTGACGTTTGGATGTACTCCAGTAACTCTGATGTGAGATACGAAGTTCTCGGACGCAGCAGAAGCTGGAAATAGTTTTAAACGAAACAACACGCATTAGCGTTGTTCCTGTGATGTATCTAATCGATCCTTACTTATCTATCATGTTTTTTGTCGTTTGGACGGACTCCAGTAACTCTGATGTGAGATACAAAGTTCTCGGACGCAGCAGAAGCTGGAAATAATTTTGAACGAAGCAACACTTATTAGCGTTGTTCCTGTGATGTATCTAATCGATCCTTACTCATCTCTCATGTTATTTGAGGTTTGGACGGACTCCAGTAACTCTGATGTGAGATACAAAGTTCTCGGACGCAGCAGAAGCTGGAAATAGCTTTGAACGAAACAACACGTATTAGCGTTGTTCCTGTGATGTATCTAAACGATCCTTATTTATCTAACATGTTATTTGACGTTTGGATGGACTCCAGTAAGTCTGATGTGAGATACAAAGTTTTTGGACGCAGCAGGAGCTGGAAATAGTTTTAAACGAAACAACACGTATTAGCGTTGTTCCTGTGCTGTATCTAATCGATCCTTACTTATCTATCATGTTATTTGACGTTTCGATGGACTCCAGTAACTCTGATGTGAGATACGACGTTTTCGGACGCAGCAGAAGCTGGAAAAGTTTTAAACGAAACAACACGCATTAGCGATGTTCCTGTGATGTATCTAATCGATCCTTACTCATCTATCATGTTATTTTACGTTTGGATGGACTCCAGTAACTCTGATGTGAGATACAAAGTTTTTGGACGCAGCAGAAGCTGGAAATAGTTTTGAACGAAACAACACGTATTAGCGTAGTTCCTGTGATGTATCTAATCGATCCTTACTTAGCTACTATGTTATTTGACGTTTCGATGGACTCCAGTAACTCTAATGTGAGATACAAAGTTTTTGGACGCAGCAGAAGCTGGAAATAGTTTTGAACGAAACATGTATTAGCGTTGTTCCTGTGATGTATCTAAACTATCCTTACTTATCTAACATATTATATGACGTTTGGATGGACTCCAGTAAGTCTGATGTGAGATACAATGTTTTTGGACGCAGCAGCTGCTGGAAATAGTTTTAAACGAAACAACAGGTATTAACGTAGTTCCTGTGATGTATCTAATCGATCCTTACTTAGCTACTATGTTATTTGACGTTTCGATGGACTCCAGTAACTCTAATGTGAGATACAAAGTTTTTGGACGCAGCAGAAGCTGGAAATAGTTTTGAACGAAACAACACGTATTAGCGTTGTTCCTGTGATGTATCTAAACTATCCTTACTTATCTAACATATTATATGACGTTTGGATGGACTCCAGTAAGTCTGATGTGAGATACAATGTTTTTGGACGCAGCAGCTGCTGGAAATAGTTTTAAACGAAACAACAGGTATTAGCGTTGTTCCTGTGCTGTATCTAATCGATCCTTACTTATCTATCATGTTATTTGACGTTTCGATGGACTCCAGTAACTCTGATGTGAGATACGATGTTTTCGGACGCAGCAGTAGCTGGAAATAGTTTTTAACGAAACAACACATATTAGCGTTGTTCCTGTGATGTATCTAATCGATCCTTACTTATCTATCATGTTATTTGACGTTTGGATGGACTCCAGTAACTCTGATGTGAGATACGAAGTTCTCGGACGCAGCAGAAGCTGGAAATAGTTTTAAACGAAACAACACGCATTAGCGTTGTTCCTGTGATGTATCTAATCGATCCTTACTTATCTATCATGTTATTTGGCGTTTCGATGGACTCCAGTAACTCTGATGTGAGATACGACGTTTTCGGACGCAGCAGAAGCTGGAAATAGTTTTAAACATAACAACACGCATTAGCGATGTTCCTGTGATGTATCTAATCGATCCTTACTCATCTATCATGTTATTTTACGTTTGGATGGACTCCAGTAACTCTGATGTGAGATACAAAGTTTTTGGACGCAGCAGAAGCTGGAAATAGTTTTGAACGAAACAACACGTATTAGCGTAGTTCCTGTGATGTATCTAATCGATCCTTACTTAGCTACTATGTTATTTGACGTTTCGATGGACTCCAGTAACTCTAATGTGAGATACAAAGTTTTTGGACGCAGCAGAAGCTGGAAATAGTTTTGAACGAAACAACATGTATTAGCGTTGTTCCTGTGATGTATCTAAACTATCCTTACTTATCTAACATATTATATGACGTTTGGATGGACTCCAGTAAGTCTGATGTGAGATACAATGTTTTTGGACGCAGCAGCTGCTGGAAATAGTTTTAAACGAAACAACAGGTATTAGCGTAGTTCCTGTGATGTATCTAATCGATCCTTACTTAGCTACTATGTTATTTGACGTTTCGATGGACTCCAGTAACTCTAATGTGAGATACAAAGTTTTTGGACGCAGCAGAAGCTGGAAATAGTTTTGAACGAAACAACACGTATTAGCGTTGTTCCTGTGATGTATCTAAACTATCCTTACTTATCTAACATATTATATGACGTTTGGATGGACTCCAGTAAGTCTGATGTGAGATACAATGTTTTTGGACGCAGCAGCTGCTGGAAATAGTTTTAAACGAAACAACAGGTATTAGCGTTGTTCCTGTGCTGTATCTAATCGATCCTTACTTATCTATCATGTTATTTGACGTTTCGATGGACTCCAGTAACTCTGATGTGAGATACAAAGTTCTCGGACGCAGCAGAAGCTGGAAATAGTTTTGAACGAAACAACACGTATTAGCGTTGTTCCTGTGATGTATCTAAACGATCCTTATTTATCTAACATGTTATTTGACGTTTGGATGGACTCCAGTAAGTCTGATGTGAGATACAAAGTTTTTGGACGCAGCAGGAGCTGGAAATAGTTTTTAACGAAACAACACATATTAGCGTTGTTCCTGTGATGTATCTAATCGATCCTTACTTATCTATCATGTTATTTGACGTTTGGATGGACTCCAGTAACTCTGATGTGAGATACGAAGTTCTCGGACGCAGCAGAAGCTGGAAATAGTTTTAAACGAAACAACACGCATTAGCGTTGTTCCTGTGATGTATCTAATCGATCCTTACTTATCTATCATGTTATTTGACGTTTCGATGGACTCCAGTAACTCTGATGTGAGATACGACGTTTTCGGACGCAGCAGAAGCTGGAAATAGTTTTAAACAAAACAACACGCATTAGCGATGTTCCTGTGATGTATCTAATCGATCCTTACTTATCTATCATGTTTTTTGACGTTTGGACGGACTCCAGTAACTCTGATGTGAGATACAAAGTTCTCGGACGCAGCAGAAGCTGGAAATAGTTTTGAACGAAGCAACACGTATTAGCGTTGTTCCTGTGATGTATCTAATCGATCCTTACTCATCTCTCATGTTATTTGACGTTTGGACGGACTCCAGTAACTCTGATGTGAGATACAAAGTTCTCGGACGCAGCAGAAGCTGGAAATAGTTTTGAACGAAACAACACGTATTAGCGTTGTTCCTGTGATGTATCTAAACGATCCTTATTTATCTAACATGTTATTTGACGTTTGGATGGACTCCAGTAAGTCTGATGTGAGATACAAAGTTTTTGGACGCAGCAGGAGCTGGAAATAGTTTTAAACGAAACAACACGTATTAGCGTTGTTCCTGTGATGTATCTAATCGATCCTTACTTATCTATCATGTTATTTGAAGTTTCGATGGACTCCAGTAACTCTGATGTGAGATACGAAGTTTTCGGACGCAGCAGAAGCTGGAAATAGTTTTAAACGAAACAACACGCATTAGCGATGTTCCTGTGATGTATCTAATCGATCCTTACTCATCTATCATGTTATTTTACGTTTGGATGGACTCCAGTAACTCTGATGTGAGATACAAAGTTTCTGGACGCAGCAGAAGCTGGAAATAGTTTTGAACGAAACAACACGTATTAGCGTAGTTCCTGTGATGTATCTAATCGATCCTTACTTAGCTACTATGTTATTTGACGTTTCGATGGACTCCAGTAACTCTAATGTGAGATACAAAGTTTTTGGACGCAGCAGAAGCTGGAAATAGTTTTGAACGAAACAACACGTATTAACGTTGTTCCTGTGATGTATCTAAACTATCCTTACTTATCTAACATATTATATGACGTTTGGATGGACTCCAGTAAGTCTGATGTGAGATACAATGTTTTTGGACGCAGCAGCTGATGGAAATAGTTTTAAACGAAACAACAGGTATTAGCGTTGTTCCTGTGCTGTATCTAATCGATCCTTACTTATCTATCATGTTATTTGACGTTTCGATGGACTCCAGTAACTCTGATGTGAGATACGACGTTTTCGGACGCAGCAGAAGCTGGAAATAGTTTTTAACGAAACAACACATATTAGCGTTGTTCCTGTGATGTATCTAATCGATCCTTACTTATCTATCATGTTATTTGACGTTTGGATGGACTCCAGTAACTCTGATGTGAGATACGAAGTTCTCGGACGCAGCAGAAGCTGGAAATAGTTTTAAACGAAACAACACGCATTAGCGTTGTTCCTGTGATGTATCTAATCGATCCTTACTCATCTATCATGTTATTTGGCGTTTCGATGGACTCCAGTAACTCTGATGTGAGATACAAAGTTTACGGACGCAGCAGAAGCTGGAAATAGATTTAAATGAAACAACAAGTATTAGCGTTGTTCCTGTGATGTATCTAATCGACCCTTACTCATCTATCATGTTATTTGACGTTTGGACGGACTCCAGTAACTCTGATGTGAGATACAAAGTTCTCGGACACAGCAGAAGTTGGAAATAGTTTTGAACGAAACAACACGTATTAGCGTTGTTCCTTTGCTGTACCTAATCGATCCTTACTTATCTATCATGTTATTTGACGTTTGGATGGACTCCAGTAACCCTGATGTGAGATACGAAATTTTAGGACGCAGCAGCAACTGGAAATAGTTTTAAACGAAACAACACATATTAGCGTTGTTCCTGTGATGTATCTAATCGATCCTTACTCATCTATCATGTTATTTGACGTTTGGACGGACTCCAGTAACTCTGATGTGAGATACAAAGTTCTCGGACACAGCAGAAGCTGGAAATAGTTTTGAACGAAACAACACGTATTAGCGTTGTTCCTGTGCTGTACCTAATCGATCCTTACTTATCTATCATGTTATTTGACGTTTCGATGGACTCCAGTAACTCTGATGTGAGATACGACGTTTGCGGACGCAGCAGAAGCTGGAAATAGTTTTAAACAAAACAACACGCATTAGCGATGTTCCTGTGATGTATCTAATCGATCCTTACTTATCTATCATGTTTTTTGACGTTTGGACGGACTCCAGTAACTCTGATGTGAGATACAAAGTTCTCGGACGCAGCAGAAGCTGGAAATAGTTTTGAACGAAGCAACACGTATTAGCGTTGTTCCTTTGATGTATCTAATCGATCCTTACTCATCTCTCATGTTATTTGACGTTTGGACGGACTCCAGTAACTCTGATGTGAGATACAAAGTTCTCGGACGCAGCAGAAGCTGGAAATAGTTTTGAACGAAACAACACGTATTAGCGTTGTTTGTGTGATGTATCTAAACGATCCTTATTTATCTAACATGTTATTTGACGTTTGGATGGACTCCAGTAGGTCTGATGTGAGATACAAAGTTTTTGGACGCAGCAGGAGCTGGAAATAGTTTTAAACGAAACAACACGTATTAGCGTTGTTCCTGTGCTGTATCTAATCGATCCTTACTTATCTATCATGTTATTTGACGTTTCGATGGACTCCAGTAACTCTGATGTGAGATACGACGTTTTCGGACGCAGCAGCTGCTGGAAATAGTTTTAAACGAAACAACAGGTATTAGCGTAGTTCCTGTGATGTATCTAATCGATCCTTACTTAGCTACTATGTTATTTGACGTTTCGATGGACTCCAGTAACTCTAATGTGAGATACAAAGTTTTTGGACGCAGCAGAAGCTATAAATAGTTTTGAACGAAACAACACGTATTAGCGTTGTTCCTGTGATGTATCTAAACTATCCTTACTTATCTAACATATTATATGACGTTTGGATGGACTCCAGTAACTCTGATGTGAGATACAATGTTTTTGGACGCAGCAGCTGCTGGAAATAGTTTTAAACGAAACAACAGGTATTAGCGTAGTTCCTGTGATGTATCTAATCGATCCTTACTTAGCTACTATGTTATTTGACGTTTCGATGGACTCCAGTAACTCTAATGTGAGATACAAAGTTTTTGGACGCAGCAGAAGCTGGAAATAGTTTTGAACGAAACAACACGTATTAGCGTTGTTCCTGTGATGTATCTAAACTATCCTTACTTATCTAACATATTATATGATGTTTGGATGGACTCCAGTAAGTCTGATGTGAGATACAATGTTTTTGGACGCAGCAGCTGCTGGAAATAGTTTTAAACGAAACAACAGGTATTAGCGTTGTTCCTGTGCTGTATCTAATCGATCCTTACTTATCTATCATGTTATTTGACGTTTCGATGGACTCCAGTAACTCTGATGTGAGATGCGACGTTTGCGGACGCAGCAGAAGCTGGAAATAGTTTTAAACAAAACAACACGCATTAGCGATGTTCCTGTGATGTATCTAATCGATCCTTACTTATCTATCATGTTTTTTGACGTTTGGACGGACTCCAGTAACTCTGATGTGAGATACAAAGTTCTCGGACGCAGCAGAAGCTGGAAATAGTTTTGAACGAAGCAACACGTATTAGCGTTGTTCCTGTGATGTATCTAATCGATCCTTACTCATCTCTCATGTTATTTGACGTTTGGACGGACTCCAGTAACTCTGATGTGAGATACAAAGATCTCGGACGCAGCAGAAGCTGGAAATAGTTTTGAACGAAACAACACGTATTAGCGTTGTTCCTGTGATGTATCTAAACGATCCTTATTTATCTAACATGTTATTTGACGTTTGGATGGACTCCAGTATGTCTGATGTGAGATACAAAGTTTTTGGACGCAGCAGGAGCTGGAAATAGTTTTAAACGAAACAACACGTATTAGCGTTGTTCCTGTGCTGTATCTAATCGATCCTTACTTATCTATCATGTTATTTGACGTTTCGATGGACTCCAGTAACTCTGATGTGAGATACGACGTTTTCGGACGCAGCAGAAGCTGGAAATAGTTTTAAACGAAACAACACGCATTAGCGATGTTCCTGTGATGTATCTAATCGATCCTTACTCATCTATCATGTTATTTTACGTTTGGATGGACTCCAGTAACTCTGATGTGAGATACAAAGTTTTTGGACGCAGCAGAAGCTGGAAATAGTTTTGAACGAAACAACACGTATTAGCGTAGTTCCTGTGATGTATCTAATCGATCCTTACTCATCTATCATGTTATTTTACGTTTGGATGGACTCCAGTAACTCTGATGTGAGATACAAAGTTTTTGGACGCAGCAGCTGCTGGAAATAGTTTTAAACGAAACAACAGATATTAGCGTTGTTCCTGTGCTGTATCTAATCGATCCTTACTTATCTATCATGTTATTTGACGTTTCGATGGACTCCAGTAACTCTGATGTGAGATACGACGTTTTCGGACGCAGCAGAAGCTGGAAATAGTTTTTAACGAAACAACACATATTAGCGTTGTTCCTGTGATGTATCTAATCGATCCTTACTTATCTATCATGTTATTTGACGTTTGGATGGACTCCAGTAACTCTGATGTGAGATACGAAGTTCTCGGACGCAGCAGAAGCTGGAAATAGTTTTAAACGAAACAACACGCATTAGCGTTGTTCCTGTGATGTATCTAATCGATCCTTACTCATCTATCATGTTATTTGGCGTTTCGATGGACTCCAGTAACTCTGATGTGAGATACAAAGTTTACGGACGCAGCAGAAGCTGGAAATAGATTTAAATGAAACAACAAGTATTAGCGTTGTTCCTGTGATGTATCTAATCGATCCTTACTCATCTATCATGTTATTTGACGTTTGGACGGACTCCAGTAACTCTGATGTGAGATACAAAGTTCTCGGACACAGCAGAAGCTGGAAATAGTTTTGAACGAAACAACACGTATTAGCGTTGTTCCTGTGATGTATCTAATCGATCCTTACTCATCTATCATGTTATTTGACGTTTGGACGGACTCCAGTAACTCTGATGTGAGATACAAAGTTCTCGGACACAGCAGAAGCTGGAAATAGTTTTGAACTAAACAACACGTATTAGCGTTGTTCCTTTGCTGTACCTAATCGATCCTTACTTATCTATCATGTTATTTGACGTTTGGATGGACTCCAGTAACCCTGATGTGAGATACGAAATTTTCGGACGCAGCAGCAACTGGAAATAGTTTTAAACGAAACAACACATATTAGCGTTGTTCCTGTGATGTATCTAATCGATCCTTACTCATCTATCATGTTATTTGACGTTTGGACGGACTCCAGTAACTCTGATGTGAGATACAAAGTTCTCGGACACAGCAGAAGCTGGAAATAGTTTTGAACGAAACAACACGTATTAGCGTTGTTCCTGTGCTGTACCTAATCGATCCTTACTTATCTATCATGTTATTTGACGTTTGGATGGACTCCAGTAACTCTGATGTGAGATACGAAGTTCTCGGACGCAGCAGAAGCTGGAAATAGTTTTAAACGAAACAACACGCATTAGCGTTGTTCCTGTGATGTATCTAATCGATCCTTACTCATCTATCATTTTATTTGGCGTTTCGATGGACTCCAGTAACTTTGATGTGAGATACGAAGTTCTCGGACGCAGCTGAAGCTGGAAATAGTTTTAAACGAAACAACACGCATTAGCGTTGTTCCTGTGATGTATCTAATCGATCCTTACTCATCTATCATGTTATTTGACGTTTCGATGGACTCCAGTAACTTTGATGTGAGATACGAAGTTCTCGGACGCAGCTGAAGCTAGAAATAGTTTTAAAGGAAACAACACGCATTAGCGTTGTTCCTGTGATGTATCTAATCAATCCTTACTCATCTATGATGTTATTTGGCGTTTCGATGGACTCCAGTAACTTTGATGTGAGATACGAAGTTCTCGGACGCAGCTGAAGCTAGAAATAGTTTTAAACGAAACAACACGCATTAGCGTTGTTCCTGTGATGTATCTAATCGATCCTTACTTATCTATAATGTTATTTGACGTTTGGATGGACTCCAGTAACTCTGATGTGAGATACGAAGTTCTCGGACGCAGCAGAAGCTGGAAATAGTTTTAAACGAAACAACACGCATTAGCGTTGTTCCTGTGATGTATCTAATCGATCCTTACTCATCTATCATGTTATTTGACGTTTCGATGGACTCCAGTAACTTTGATGTAAGATACGAAGTTCTCGGAAGCAGCTGAAGCTAGAAATAGTTTTAAACGAAACAACACGCATTAGCGTTGTTCCTGTGATGTATCTAATCGATCCTTACTCATCTATCATGTTACTTGGCGTTTCGATGGACTCCAGTAACTTTGATGTGTGATACGAAGTTCTCGGACGCAGCTGAAGCTAGTAATAATTTTAAACGAAACAACACGTATTAGCGTTGTTCCTGTGATGTATCTAATCGATCCTTACTCATCTATCAAGTTATTTGACGTTTGGATGGACTCCAGTAACTTTGATGTGAGATACGATGTTCTCGGACGCAGCTGAAGCTAGAAATAGTTTTAAAGGAAACAACACGCATTGGCGTTGTTCCTGTGATGTATCTAATCAATCCTTACTCATCTATCATGTTATTTGGCGTTTCGATGGACTCCAGTAACTTTGATGTGAGATACGAAGTTCTCGGACGCAGCTGAAGCTAGAAATAGTTTTAAACAAAACAACACCCATTAGCGATGTTCCTGTGATGTATCTAATCGATCCTTACTCATCTATCATGTTACTTGGCGTTTCGATGGACTCCAGTAACTTTGATGTGAGATACGAAGTTCTCGGACGCAGCTGAAGCTAGTAATAGTTTTAAACGAAACAACACGTATTAGCGTTGTTCCTGTGATGTATCTAATCGATCCTTACTCATCTATCATGTTACTTGGCGTTTCGATGGACTCCAGTAACTTTGATGTAAGATACGAAGTTCTCGGAAGCAGCTGAAGCTAGAAATAGTTTTAAACGAAACAACACGCATTAGCGTTGTTCCTGTGATGTATCTAATCGATCCTTACTCATCTATCATGTTACTTGGCGTTTCGATGGACTCCAGTAACTCTGATGTGAGAAACAAAGTTTACGGACGCAGCAGAAGCTGGAAATAGTTTTGAACGAAACAACACGTATTAGCGTTGTTCCTGTGATGTATCTAATCGATCCTTACTCATCTATCAAGTTATTTGACGTTTGGATGGACTCCAGTAACTCTGATGTGAGATACGAAGTTCTCGGACGCAGCAGAAGCTGGAAATAGTTTTAAACGAAACAACACGCATTAGCGTTGTTCCTGTGATGTATCTAATCGATCCTTACTCATCTATCATGTTATTTGACGTTTCGATGGACTCCAGTAACTTTGATGTGAGATACGAAGTTCTCGGACGCAGCTGAAGCTAGAAATAGTTTTAAACGAAACAACACGCATTAGCGTTGTTCCTGTGATGTATCTAATCGATCCTTACTCATCTATCATGTTACTTGGCGTTTCGATGGACTCCAGTAACTTTGATGTGTGATACGAAGTTCTCGGACGCAGCTGAAGCTAGTAATAGTTTTAAACGAAACAACACGTATTAGCGTTGTTCCTGTGATGTATCTAATCGATCCTTACTCATCTATCAAGTTATTTGACGTTTGGATGGACTCCAGTAACTCTGATGTGAGAAACAAAGTTTACGGACGCAGCAGAAGCTGGAAATAGTTTTGAACGAAACAACACGTATTAGCGTTGTTCCTGTGATGTATCTAATCGATCCTTACTTATCTACTATGTTATTTGACGTTTCGATGGACTCCAGTAACTATGATGTGAGATACGAAATTTCCGGACGCAGCAGAAGCTGGAAATAGTCATAAACGAAACAACACGCATTAGCGTTGTTCCTGTGATGTATCTAATCGATCCTTACTCATCTCTCATGTTATTTGGCGTTTCGATGGACTCCAGTAACTTTGATGTGAGTTACGAAGTTCTCGGACGCAGCTGAAGCTAGAAATAGTTTTAAAGGAAACAACACGCATTAGCATTGTTCCTGTGATGTATCTAATCGATCCTTACTCATCTATCATGTTATTTGGCGTTTCGATAGACTCCAGTAACTTTGATGTGAGATACGATGTTCTCGGACGCAGCTGAAGCTAGAAATAGTTTTAAAGGAAACAACACGCATTGGCGTTGTTCCTGTGATGTATCTAATCAATCCTTACTCATCTATCATGTTATTTGGCGTTTCGATGGACTCCAGTAACTTTGTTGTGAGATACGAAGTTCTCGGACGCAGCTGAAGCTAGAAATAGTTTTAAACGAAACAACACGCATTAGCGTTGTTCCTGTGATGTATCTAATCGATCCTTACTTATCTATCATGTTATTTGACGTTTGGATGGACTCCAGTAACCCTGATGTGAGATACGAAATTTTCGGACGCAGCGGAAGCTGGAAATAGTTTTAAACGAAACAACACGCATTAGCGTTGTTCCTGTGATGTATCTAATCGATCCTTACTCATCTATCATGTTATTTGTCGTTTCGATGGACTCTAGTAATTCTGATGTGAGATACGAAGTTTTTGGACGCAGCAGGAGCTAGAAATAGTTTTAAACGAAACAACACGTATTAGCGTTGTTCCTGTGATGTATCTAATCGATCCTTACTTATCTATCATGTTATTTGACGTTTGGATGGACTCCAGTAACCCTGATGTGAGATACGAAATTTTCGGACGCAGCGGAAGCTGGAAATAGTTTTAAACGAAACAACACGCATTAGCGTTGTTCCTGTGCTGTATCTAATCGATCCTTACTTATCTATCATGTTCTTTGACGTTTCGATGGACTCCAGTAACTCTGATGTGAGATACGACGTTTTCGGACGCAGCAGAAGCTGGAAATAGTTTTAAACAAAACAACACGCATTAGCGATGCTCCTGTGATGTATCTAATCTATCCTTACTCATCTATCATGTTATTTTACGTTTGAATGGACTCCAGTAACTCTGATGTGAGATACAAAGTTTTTGGACGCAGCAGAAGCTGGAGGTAGTTTTGAACGAAACAACACGTATTAGCGTTGTTCCTGTGATGTATCTAATCGATCCTTACTTAGCTACTATGTTATTTGACGTTTCGATGGACTCCAGTAACTCTAATGTGAGATACGAAATTTTCGGACGCAGCAGCAGCTGGAAATAATTTTAAACGAAACAACACGTATTAGCGTTGTTCCTGTGATGTATCTAAACGATCCTTTCTTATCTAACATATTATTTGACGTTTGGATGGACTCCAGTAAGTCTGATGTGAGATACAAAGTTTTTGGACGCAGCAGGAGCTGGAAATAGTTTTAAACGAAACAACACGTATTAGCGTTGTTCCTGTGCTGTATCTAATCGATCCTTACTTATCTATCATGTTATTTGACGTTTCGATGGACTCCAGTAACTCTGATGTGAGATACGACGTTCTCGGACGCAGCTGAAGCTGGAAATAGTTTTAAACGAAACAACACGCATTAGCGTTGTTCCTGTGATGTATCTAATCGATCCTTACTCATCTATCATGTTATTTGACGTTTCGATGGACTCCAGTAACTTTGATGTGAGATACGAAGTTCTCGGACGCAGCTGAAGCTAGAAATAATTTTAAACGAAACAACACTCATTAGCGTTGTTCCTGTGATGTATCTAATCGATCCTTACTTATCTACTATGTTATTTGACGTTTCGATGGACTCCAGTAACTATGATGTGAGATACGAAATTTCCGGACACAGCAGAAGCTGGAAATAGTTTTAAACGAAATAACACGCATTAGCGTTGTTCCTGTGATGTATCCAATCGATCCTTACTCATCTCTCATGTTATTTGGCGTTTCGATGGACTCCAGTAACTTTGATGTGAGTTACGAAGTTCTCGGACGCAGCTGAAGCTAGAAATAGTTTTAAAGGAAACAACACGCATTAGCGTTGTTCCTGTGATGTATCTAATCGATCCTTACTCATCTATCATGTTATTTGGCGTTTCGATAGACTCCAGTAACTTTGATGTGAGATACGATGTTCTCGGACGCAGCTGAAGCTAGAAATAGTTTTAAAGGAAACAACACGCATTAGCGTTGTTCCTGTGATGTATCTAATCAGTCCTTACTCATCTATCATGTTATTTGGCGTTTCGATAGACTCCAGTAACTTTGATGTGAGATACGAAGTTCTCGGACGCAGCTGAAGCTAGAAATAGTTTTAAACGAAACAACACGCATTAGCGTTGTTCCTGTGATGTATCTAATCGATCCTTACTTATCTATCATGTTATTTGACGTTTGGATGGACTCCAGTAACCCTGATGTGAAATACGAAATTTTCGGACGCAGCGGAAGCTGGAAATAGTTTTAAACGAAACAACACGCATTAGCGTTGTTCCTGTGATGTATCTAATCGATCCTTACTCATCTCTCATGTTATTTGGCGTTTCGATGGACTCCAGTAACTTTGCTGTGAGTTACGAAGTTCTCGGACGCAGCTGAAGCTAGAAATAGTTTTAAACGAAACAACACGTATTAGCGTTGTTCCTGTGATGAATCTAATCGATCCTTACTCATCTATCAAGTTATTTGACGTTTGGATGGACTCCAGTAACTCTGATGTGAGAAACAAAGTTTACGGACGCAGCAGAAGCTGGAAATAGTTTTAAACGAAACAACACGTATTAGCGTTGTTCCTGTGCTGTATCTAATCGATCCTTACTTATCTATAATGTTATTTGACGTTTCGATGGACTCCAGTAACTCTGATGTGAGATACGACGTTTGCGGACGCAGCAGAAGCTGGAAAAAGTTTTAAACAAAACAACACGCATTAGCGATGTTCCTGTGATGTATCTAATCGATCCTTTCTCATCTATCATGTTATTTTACGTTTGAATTTACTCCAGTAACTCTGATGTGAGATACAAAGTTTTTGGACGCAGCAGAAGCTGGAGATAGTTTTGAACGAAACAACACGTATTAGCGTTGTTCCTGTGCTGTATCTAACCGATCCTTACTTATCTATCATGTTATTTGACGTTTCGATGGACTCCAGTAACTTTGATGTGAGATACGAAATTCTCGGACGCAGCTGAAGCTAGAAATAGTTTTAAAGGAAACAACACGCATTAGCGTTGTTCCTGTGATGTATCTAATCAATCCTTACTCATCTATCATGTTATTTGGCCTTTCGATGGACTCCAGTAACTTTGATGTGAGTTACGAAGTTCTCGGACGCAGCTGAAGCTAGAAATAGTTTTAAACGAAACAACACGTATTAGCGTTGGTCCTGTGCTGTATCTAATCGATCCTTACTTATCTATAATGTTATTTGACGTTTCGATGGACTCCAGTAACTCTGATGTGAGATACGACGTTTGCGGACGCAGCAGAAGCTGGAAAAAGTTTTAAACAAAACAACACGCATTAGCGATGTTCCTGTGATGTATCTAATCGATCCTTACTCATCTATCATGTTATTTTACGTTTGGATGGACTCCAGTAACTCTGATAAGAGATACAAAGTTTTTGGACGCAGCAGAAGCTGGAAATAGTTTTAAACGAAACAACACGTATTAGCGTTGTTCCTGTGCTGTATCTAACCGATCCTTACTTATCTATCATGTTATTTGACGTTTCGATGGACTCCAGTAACTTTGATGTGAGATACGAAATTCTCGGACGCAGCTGAAGCTAGAAATAGTTTTAAAGGAAACAACACGCATTAGCGTTGTTCCTGTGATGTATCTAATCAATCCTTACTCATCTATCATGTTATTTGGCCTTTCGATGGACTCCAGTAACTTTGATGTGAGATACGTAGTTCTCGGTCGCAGCTGAAGCTAGAAATAGTTTTAAACGAAACAACACTCATTAGCGTTGTTCCTGTGATGTATCTAATCGATCCTTACTTATCTATCATGTTATTTGACGTTTGGATAGACTCCAGTAACCCTGATGTGAGATCCGAAATTTTCGGACGCAGCGGAACCTGGAAATAGTTTTAAACGAAACAACACGCATTAGCGTTGTTCCTGTGATGTATCTAATCGATCCTTACTCATCTCTCATGTTATTTGGCGTTTCGATGGACTCCAGTAACTTTGATGTGAGTTACGAAGTTCTCGGACGCAGCTGAAGCTAGAAATAGTTTTAAACGAAACAACACGTATTAGCGTTGGTCCTGTGATGTATCTAATCGATCCTTACTCATCTATCATGTTATTTGACGTTTCGATGGACTCCAGTAACTTTGATGTGAGATACGAAGTTCTCGGACGCAGCTGAAGCTAGAAATAATTTTAAACGAAACAACACGCATTAGCGTTGTTCCTGTGATGTATCTAATCGATCCTTACTCATCTCTCATGTTATTTGGCGTTTCGATAGACTCCAGTAACTTTGATGTGAGATACGACGTTTTCGGACGCAGCAGAAGCTGGAAAAAGTTTTAAACAAAACAACACGCATTAGCGATGTTCCTGTGATGTATCTAATCGATCCTTTCTCATCTATCATGTTATTTTACGTTTGAATTTACTCCAGTAACTCTGATGTGAGATACAAAGTTTTTGGACGCAGCAGAAGCTGGAGATAGTTTTGAACGAAACAACACGTAATAGCGTTGTTCCTGTGATGTATCTAATCGATCCTTACTTAGCTAATATGTTATTTGACGTTTCGATGGAATCCAGTAACTCTAATGTGACATACGAAATTTTCGGACGCAGCAGCAGCTGGAAATAGTTTTAAACGAAACAACACATATTATCGTTGTTCCTGTGATGTATCTAAACGATCCTTACTTATCTAACATGTTATTTGACGTTTGGATGGACTCCAGTAAGTCTGATGTGAGATACAAAGTTTTTGGACGCAGCAGGATCTGGAAATAGTTTTAAACGAAACAACACGTATTAGCGTTGTTCCTGTGCTGTATCTAATCGATCCTTACTTATCTATCATGTTATTTGACGTTTCGATGGACTCCAGTAACTCTGATGTGAGATACGACGTTCTCGGGCGCAGCTGAAGCTGGAAATAGTTTTAAACGAAACAACACGCATTAGCGTTGTTCCTGTGATGTATCTAATCGATCCTTACTCATCTATCATGTTATTTGACGTTTCGATGGACTCCAGTAACTTTGATGTGAGATACGAAGTTCTCAGACGCAGCTGAAGCTAGAAATAGTTTTAAACGAAACAACACGTATTAGCGTTGTTCCTGTGATGTATCTAATCGATCCTTACTTATCTACTATGTTATTTGACGTTTCGATGGACTCCAGTAACTATGATGTGAGATACGAAATTTCCGGACGCAGCAGAAGCTGGAAATAGTTTTAAACGAAACAACACGCATTAGCGTTGTTCCTGTGATGTATCCAATCGATCCTTACTCATCTCTCATGTTATTTGGCGTTTCGATGGACTCCAGTAACTTTGATGTGAGTTACGAAGTTCTCGGACGCAGCTGAAGCTAGAAATAGTTTTAAAGGAAACAACAGGCATTAGCGTTGTTCCTGTGATGTATCTAATCGATCCTTACTCATCTATCATGTTATTTGGCGTTTCGATAGACTCCAGTAACTTTGATGTGAGATACGATGTTCTCGGACGCAGCTGAAGCTAGAAATAGTTTTAAAGGAAACAACACGCATTAGCGTTGTTCCTGTGATGTATCTAATCAGTCCTTACTCATCTATCATGTTATTTGGCGTTTCGATAGACTCCAGTAACTTTGATGTGAGATACGAAGTTCTCGGACGCAGCTGAAGCTAGAAATAGTTTTAAACGAAACAACACGCATTAGCGTTGTTCCTGTGATGTATCTAATCGATCCTTACTTATCTATCATGTTATTTGACGTTTGGATGGACTCCAGTAATCCTGATGTGAGATACGAAATTTTCGGACGCAGCGGAAGCTGGAAATAGTTTTAAACGAAACAACACGCATTAGCGTTGTTCCTGTGATGTATCTAATCGATCCTTACTCATCTATCATGTTATTTGTCGTTTCGATGGACTCTAGTAATTCTGATGTGAGATACGAAGTTTTTGGACGCAGCAGGAGCTAGAAATAGTTTTAAACGAAACAACACGTATTAGCGTTGTTCCTGTGATGTATCTAATCGATCCTTACTTATCTATCATGTTATTTGACGTTTGGATGGACTCCAGTAACCCTGATGTGAGATACGAAATTTTCGGACGCAGCGGAAGCTGGAAATAGTTTTAAACCAAACAACACGCATTAGCGTTGTTCCTGTGATGTATCTAATCGATCCTTACTCATCTCTCATGTTATTTGGCGTTTCGATGGACTCCAGTAACTTTGATGTGAGTTACGAAGTTCTCGGACGCAGCTGAAGCTAGAAATAGTTTTAAACGAAACAACACGTATTAGCGTTGTTCCTGTGATGTATCTAATCGATCCTTAATTATCTATCATGTTATTTGACGTTTGGATGGACTCCAGTAACCCTGATGTGAGATACGAAATTTTCGGACGCAGCGGAAGCTGGAAATAGTTTTAAACGAAACAACACGCATTAGCGTTGTTCCTGTGATGTATCTAATCGATCCTTACTCATCTCTCATGTTATTTGGCGTTTCGATGGACTCCAGTAACTTTGATGTGAGTTACGAAGTTCTCGGACGCAGCTGAAGCTAGAAATAGTTTTAAACGAAACAACACGTATTAGCGTTGTTCCTGTGATGTATCTAATCGATCCTTACTCATCTATCATGTTATTTTACGTTTGAATGGACTCCAGTAACTCTGATGTGATATACAAAGTTTTTGGACGCAGCAGAAGCTGGAGGTAGTTTTGAACGAAACAACAAGTATTAGCGTTGTTCCTGTGCTGTATCTAATCGATCCTTACTTATCTATCATGTTATTTGACGTTTCGATGGACTCCAGTAACTCTGATGTGAGATACGACGTTTGCGGACGCAGCAGAAGCTGGAAATAGTTTTAAACGAAACAACACGCATTAGCGATGTTCCTGTGATGTATCTAATCGATCCTTACTCATCTATCATGTTATTTTACGTTTGGATGGATTCCAGTAACTCTGGTATGAGATACAAAGTCTTTGGACGCAGCAGAAGCTGGAAATAGTTTTAAACGAAACAACACGTATTAGCGTTGTTCCTGTGCTGTATCTAATCGATCCTTACTTATCTATCATGTTATTTGACGTTTCGATGGACTCCAGTAACTTTGATGTGAGATACGAAATTCTCGGACGCAGCTGAAGCTAGAAATAGTTTTAAAGGAAACAACACGCATTAGCGTTGTTCCTGTGATGTATCTAATCAATCCTTACTCATCTATCATGTTATTTGGCCTTTCGATGGACTCCAGTAACTTTGATGTGAGATACGTAGTTCTCGGTCGCAGCTGAAGCTAGAAATAGTTTTAAACGAAACAACACTCATTAGCGTTGTTCCTGTGATGTATCTAATCGATCCTTACTCATCTCTCATGTTATTTGGCGTTTCGATAGACTCCAGTAACTTTGATGTGAGATACGAAGTTCTCGGACGCAGCTGAAGCTAGAAATAATTTTAAACGAAACAACACGCATTAGCGTTGTTCCTGTGATGTATCTAATCGATCCTTACTCATCTCTCATGTTATTTGGCGTTTCGATAGACTCCAGTAACTTTGATGTGAGATACGACGTTTTCGGACGCAGCAGAAGCTGGAAAAAGTTTTAAACAAAACAACACGCATTAGCGATGTTCCTGTGATGTATCTAATCGATCCTTTCTCATCTATCATGTTATTTTACGTTTGAATGGACTCCAGTAACTCTGATGTGAGATACAAAGTTTTTGGACGCAGCAGAAGCTGGAGATAGTTTTGAACGAAACAACACGTAATAGCGTTGTTCCTGTGATGTATCTAATCGATCCTTACTTAGCTAATATGTTATTTGACGTTTCGATGGACTCCAGTAACTCTAATGTGACATACGAAATTTTCGGACGCAGCAGCAGCTGGAAATAGTTTTAAACGAAACAACACATATTAGCGTTGTTCCTGTGATGTATCTAAACGATCCTTACTTATCTAACATGTTATTTGACGTTTGGATGGACTCCAGTAAGTCTGATGTGAGATACAAAGTTTTTGGACGCAGCAGGATCTGGAAATAGTTTTAAACGAAACAACACGTATTAGCGTTGTTCCTGTGCTGTATCTAATCGATCCTTACTTATCTATCATGTTATTTGACGTTTCGATGGACTCCAGTAACTCTGATGTGAGATATGACGTTCTCGGGCGCAGCTGAAGCTGGAAATAGTTTTAAACGAAACAACACGCATTAGCGTTGTTCCTGTGATGTATCTAATCGATCCTTACTCATCTATCATGTTATTTGATGTTTCGATGGACTCCAGTAACTTTGATGTGAGATACGAAGTTCTCAGACGCAGCTGAAGCTAGAAATAGTTTTAAACGAAACAACACGTATTAGCGTTGTTCCTGTGATGTATCTAATCGATCCTTACTTATCTACTATGTTATTTGATGTTTCGATGGACTCCAGTAACTATGATGTGAGATACGAAATTTCCGGACGCAGCAGAAGCTGGAAATAGTTTTAAACGAAACAACACGCATTAGCGTTGTTCCTGTGATGTATCCAATCGATCCTTACTCATCTCTCATGTTATTTGGCGTTTCGATGGACTCCAGTAACTTTGATGTGAGATATGATGTTCTCGGACGCAGCTGAAGCTAGAAATAGTTTTAAAGGAAACAACACGCATTAGCGTTGTTCCTGTGATGTATCTAATCAGTCCTTACTCATCTATCATGTTATTTGGCGTTTCGATAGACTCCAGTAACTTTGATGTGAGATACGAAGTTCTCGGACGCAGCTGAAGCTAGAAATAGTTTTAAACGAAACAACACGCATTAGCGTTGTTCCTGTGATGTATCTAATCGATCCTTACTTATCTATCATGTTATTTGACGTTTGGATGGACTCCAGTAATCCTGATGTGAGATACGAAATTTTCGGACGCAGCGGAAGCTGGAAATAGTTTTAAACGAAACAACACGCATTAGCGTTGTTCCTGTGATGTATCTAATCGATCCTTACTCATCTATCATGTTATTTGTCGTTTCGATGGACTCTAGTAATTCTGATGTGAGATACGAAGTTTTTGGACGCAGCAGGAGCTAGAAATAGTTTTAAACGAAACAACACGTATTAGCGTTGTTCCTGTGATGTATCTAATCGATCCTTACTTATCTATCATGTTATTTGACGTTTGGATGGACTCCAGTAACCCTGATGTGAGATACGAAATTTTCGGACGCAGCGGAAGCTGGAAATAGTTTTAAACCAAACAACACGCATTAGCGTTGTTCCTGTGATGTATCTAATCGATCCTTACTCATCTCTCATGTTATTTGGCGTTTCGATGGACTCCAGTAACTTTGATGTGAGTTACGAAGTTCTCGGACGCAGCTGAAGCTAGAAATAGTTTTAAACGAAACAACACGTATTAGCGTTGTTCCTGTGATGTATCTAATCGATCCTTAATTATCTATCATGTTATTTGACGTTTGGATGGACTCCAGTAACCCTGATGTGAGATACGAAATTTTCGGACGCAGCGGAAGCTGGAAATAGTTTTAAACGAAACAACACGCATTAGCGTTGTTCCTGTGATGTATCTAATCGATCCTTACTTATCTCTCATGTTATTTGGCGTTTCGATGGACTCCAGTAACTTTGATGTGAGTTACGAAGTTCTCGGACGCAGCTGAAGCTAGAAATAGTTTTAAACGAAACAACACGTATTAGCGTTGTTCCTGTGATGTATCTAATCGATCCTTACTCATCTATCATGTTATTTTAAGTTTGAATGG
The DNA here is from genome assembly GCA_036172665.1 of Prosopocoilus inquinatus. NCBI lineage: Eukaryota > Metazoa > Arthropoda > Insecta > Coleoptera > Lucanidae > Prosopocoilus > Prosopocoilus inquinatus. The sequence goes on from CM069879.1 coordinate 25,256,351, forward strand.
ACTCCAGTAACTCTGATGTGATATACAAAGTTTTTGGACGCAGCAGAAGCTGGAGGTAGTTTTGAACGAAACAACAAGTATTAGCGTTGTTCCTGTGCTGTATCTAATCGATCCTTACTTATCTATCATGTTATTTGACGTTTCGATGGACTCCAGTAACTCTGATGTGAGATACGACGTTTGCGGACGCAGCAGAAGCTGGAAATAGTTTTAAACGAAACAACACGCATTAGCGATGTTCCTGTGATGTATCTAATCGATCCTTACTCATCTATCATGTTATTTTACGTTTGGATGGACTCCAGTAACTCTGATATGAGATACAAAGTTTTTGGACGCAGCAGAAGCTGGAAATAGTTTTAAACGAAACAACACGTATTAGCGTTGTTCCTGTGCTGTATCTAATCGATCCTTACTTATCTATCATGTTATTTGACGTTTCGATGGACTCCAGTAACTTTGATGTGAGATACGAAATTCTCAAACGCAGCTGAAGCTAGAAATAGTTTTAAAGGAAACAACACGCATTAGCGTTGTTCCTGTGATGTATCTAATCAATCCTTACTCATCTATCATGTTATTTGGCCTTTCGATGGACTCCAGTAACTTTGATGTGAGATACGTAGTTCTCGGTCGCAGCTGAAGCTAGAAATAGTTTTAAACGAAACAACACTCATTAGCGTTGTTCCTGTGATGTATCTAATCGATCCTTACTTATCTATCATGTTATTTGACGTTTGGATAGACTCCAGTAACCCTGATGTGAGATACGAAATTTTCGGACGCAGCGGAAGCTGGAAATAGTTTTAAACGAAACAACACGCATTAGCGTTGTTCCTGTGATGTATCTAATCGATCCTTACTCATCTCTCATGTTATTTGGCGTTTCGATGGACTCCAGTAACTTTGATGTGAGTTACGAAGTTCTCGGACGCAGCTGAAGCTAGAAATAGTTTTAAAAGAAACAACAGGTATTAGCGTTGTTCCTGTGATGTATCTAATCGATCCTTACTCATCTATCATGTTATTTGACGTTTCGATGGACTCCAGTAACTTTGATGTGAGATACGAAGTTCTCGGACGCAGCTGAAGCTAGAAATAATTTTAAACGAAACAACACGCATTAGCGTTGTTCCTGTGATGTATCTAATCGATCCTTACTCATCTCTCATGTTATTTGGCGTTTCGATAGACTCCAGTAACTTTGATGTGAGATACGACATTTTCGGACGCAGCAGAAGCTGGAAAAAGTTTTAAACAAAACAACACGCATTAGCGATGTTCCTGTGATGTATCTAATCGATCCTTTCTCATCTATCATGTTATTTTACGTTTGAATGGACTCCAGTAACTCTGATGTGAGATACAAAGTTTTTGGACGCAGCAGAAGCTGGAGATAGTTTTGAACGAAACAACACGTAATAGCGTTGTTCCTGTGATGTATCTAATCGATCCTTACTTAGCTAATATGTTATTTGACGTTTGGATGGACTCCAGTAAGTCTGATGTGAGATACAAAGTTTTTGGACGCAGCAGGATCTGGAAATAGTTTTAAACGAAACAACACGTATTAGCGTTGTTCCTGTGCTGTATCTAATCGATCCTTACTTATCTATCATGTTATTTGACGTTTCGATGGACTCCAGTAACTCTGATGTGAGATACGACGTTCTCGGGCGCAGCTGAAGCTGGAAATAGTTTTAAACGAAACAACACGCATTAGCGTTGTTCCTGTGATGTATCTAATCGATCCTTACTCATCTATCATGTTATTTGACGTTTCGATGGACTCCAGTAACTTTGATGTGAGATACGAAGTTCTCAGACGCAGCTGAAGCTAGAAATAGTTTTAAACGAAACAACACGTATTAGCGTTGTTCCTGTGATGTATCTAATCGATCCTTACTTATCTACTATGTTATTTGACGTTTCGATGGACTCCAGTAACTATGATGTGAGATACGAAATTTCCGGACGCAGCAGAAGCTGGAAATAGTTTTAAACGAAACAACACGCATTAGCGTTGTTCCTGTGATGTATCCAATCGATCCTTACTCATCTCTCATGTTATTTGGCGTTTCGATGGACTCCAGTAACTTTGATGTGAGTTACGAAGTTCTCGGACGCAGCTGAAGCTAGAAATAGTTTTAAAGGAAACAACACGCATTAGCGTTGTTCCTGTGATGTATCTAATCGATCCTTACTCATCTATCATGTTATTTGGCGTTTCGATAGACTCCAGTAACTTTGATGTGAGATACGATGTTCTCGGACGCAGCTGAAGCTAGAAATAGTTTTAAAGGAAACAACACGCATTAGCGTTGTTCCTGTGATGTATCTAATCAGTCCTTACTCATCTATCATGTTATTTGGCGTTTCGATAGACTCCAGTAACTTTGATGTGAGATACGAAGTTCTCGGACGCAGCTGAAGCTAGAAATAGTTTTAAACGAAACAACACGCATTAGCGTTGTTCCTGTGATGTATCTAATCGATCCTTACTTATCTATCATGTTATTTGACGTTTGGATGGACTCCAGTAATCCTGATGTGAGATACGAAATTTTCGGACGCAGCGGAAGCTGGAAATAGTTTTAAACGAAACAACACGCATTAGCGTTGTTCCTGTGATGTATCTAATCGATCCTTACTCATCTATCATGTTATTTGTCGTTTCGATGGACTCTAGTAATTCTGATGTGAGATACGAAGTTTTTGGACGCAGCAGGAGCTAGAAATAGTTTTAAACGAAACAACACGTATTAGCGTTGTTCCTGTGATGTATCTAATCGATCCTTACTTATCTATCATGTTATTTGACGTTTGGATGGACTCCAGTAACCCTGATGTGAGATACGAAATTTTCGGACGCAGCGGAAGCTGGAAATAGTTTTAAACCAAACAACACGCATTAGCGTTGTTCCTGTGATGTATCTAATCGATCCTTACTCATCTCTCATGTTATTTGGCGTTTCGATGGACTCCAGTAACTTTGATGTGAGTTACGAAGTTCTCGGACGCAGCTGAAGCTAGAAATAGTTTTAAACGAAACAACACGTATTAGCGTTGTTCCTGTGATGTATCTAATCGATCCTTACTCATCTATCATGTTATTTTACGTTTGAATGGACTCCAGTAACTCTGATGTGATATACAAAGTTTTTGGACGCAGCAGAAGCTGGAGGTAGTTTTGAACGAAACAACAAGTATTAGCGTTGTTCCTGTGCTGTATCTAATCGATCCTTACTTATCTATCATGTTATTTGACGTTTCGATGGACTCCAGTAACTTTGATGTGAGATACGAAATTCTCGGACGCAGCTGAAGCTAGAAATAGTTTTAAAGGAAACAACACGCATTAGCGTTGTTCCTGTGATGTATCTAATCGATCCTTACTCATCTCTCATGTTATTTGGCGTTTCGATGGACTCCAGTAACTTTGATGTGAGTTACGAAGTTCTCGGACGCAGCTGAAGCTAGAAATAGTTTTAAACGAAACAACACGTATTAGCGTTGTTCCTGTGATGTATCTAATCGATCCTTACTCATCTATCAAGTTATTTGACGTTTGGATGGACTCCAGTAACTCTGATGTGAGAAACAAAGTTTACGGACGCAGCAGAAGCTGGAAATAGTTTTGAACGAAACAACACGTATTAGCGTTGTTCCTGTGATGTATCTAACCGATCCTTACTTATCTACTATGTTATTTGACGTTTCGATGTACTCCAGTAACTATGATGTGAGATACGAAATTTCCGGACGCAGCAGAAGCTGGAAATAGTTTTAAACGAAACAACACGCATTAGCGTTGTTCCTGTGATGTATCTAATCGATCCTTACTCATCTCTCATGTTATTTGGCGTTTCGATGGACTCCAGTAACTTTGATGTGAGTTACGAAGTTCTCGGACGCAGCTGAAGCTAGAAATAGTTTTAAAGGAAACAACACGCATTAGCGTTGTTCCTGTGATGTATCTAATCGATCCTTACTCATCTATCATGTTATTTGGCGTTTCGATAGACTCCAGTAACTTTGATGTGAGATACGAAGTTCTCGGACGCAGCTGAAGCTAGAAATAGTTTTAAAGGAAACAACACGCATTAGCGTTGTTCCTGTGATGCATCTAATCAATCCTTACTCATCTATCATGTTATTTGGCGTTTCGATGGACTCCAGTAACTTTGATGTGAGATACGAAGTTCTCGGACGCAGCTGAAGCTAGAAATAGTTTTAAACGAAACAACACGCATTAGCGTTGTTCCTGTGATGTATCTAATCGATCCTTACTTATCTATCATGTTATTTGACGTTTGGATGGACTCCAGTAACCCCGATGTGAGATACGAAATTTTCGGACGCAGCGGAAGCTGGAAATAGTTTTAAACGAAACAACACGCATTAGCGTTGTTCCTGTGATGTATCTAATCGATCCTTACTCATCTATCATATTATTTGTCGTTTCGATGGACTCTAGTAATTCTGATGTGAGATACGACGTTTTCGGACGCAGCAGAAGCTGGAAATAGTTTTAAAGGAAACAACACGCATTAGCTTTGTTCCTGTGATGTATCTAATCGATCCTTACTCATCTATCATGTTATTTTGCGTTTCGATAGACTCCAGTAACTTTGATGTGAGATACGAAGTTCTCGGACGCAGCTGAAGCTAGAAATAGTTTTAAAGGAAACAACACGCATTAGCGTTGTTCCTGTGATATATCTAATCAATCCTTACTCATCTATCATGTTATTTGGCGTTTCGATGGACTCCAATAACTTTGATGTGAGATACGAAGTTCTCGGACGCAGCTGAAGCTAGAAATAGTTTTAAACGAAACAACACGCATTAGCGTTATTCCTGTGATGTATCTAATCGATCCTTACTTATCTATCATGTTATTTGACGTTTGGATGGACTCCAGTAACCCTGATGTGAGATACGAAATTTTCGGACGCAGCGGAAGCTGGAAATAGTTTTAAACGAAACAACACGCATTAGCGTTGTTCCTGTGATGTATCTAATCGATCCTTACTCATCTATCATGTTATTTGTCGTTTCGATGGACTCTAGTAATTCTGATGTGAGATACGAAGTTTTTGGACGCAGCAGGAGCTAGAAATAGTTTTAAACGAAACAACACGTATTAGCGTTGTTCCTGTGATGTATCTAATCGATCCTTACTTATCTATCATGTTATTTGACGTTTGGATGGACTCTTGTAACCCTGATGTGAGATACGAAATTTTCGGACGCAGCGGAAGCTGGAAATAGTTTTAAACGAAACAACACGCATTAGCGTTGTTCCTGTGATGTACCTAATCGATCCTTACTCATCTCTCATGTTATTTGGCGTTTCGATGGACTCCAGTAACTTTGATGTGAGTTACGAAGTTCTCGGACGCAGCTGAAGCTAGAAATAATTTTAAACGAAACAACACGCATTAGCGTTGTTCCTGTGATGTATCTAATCAATCCTTACTCATCTATCATGTTATTTGGCCTTTCGATGGACTCCAGTAACTTTGATGTGAGATACGTAGTTCTCGGTCGCAGCTGAAGCTAGAAATAGTTTTAAACGAAACAACACTCATTAGCGTTGTTCCTGTGATGTATCTAATCGATCCTTACTTATCTATCATGTTATTTGACGTTTGGATAGACTCCAGTAACCCTGATGTGAGATACGAAATTTTCGGACGCAGCGGAAGCTGGAAATAGTTTTAAACGAAACAACACGCATTAGCGTTGTTCCTGTGATGTATCTAATCGATCCTTACTCATCTCTCATGTTATTTGGCGTTTCGATGGACTCCAGTAACTTTGATGTGAGTTACGAAGTTCTCGGACGCAGCTGAAGCTAGAAATAGTTTTAAACGAAACAACAGGTATTAGCGTTGTTCCTGTGATGTATCTAATCGATCCTTACTCATCTATCATGTTATTTGACGTTTCGATGGACTCCAGTAACTCTGATGTGAGATACGACGTTCTCGGACGCAGCTGAAGCTGGAAATAGTTTTAAACGAAACAACACGCATTAGCGTTGTTCCTGTGATGTATCTAATCGATCCTTACTCATCTATCATGTTATTTGACGTTTCGATGGACTCCAGTAACTTTGATGTGAGATACGAAGTTCTCGGACGCAGCTGAAGCTAGAAATAGTTCTAAACGAAACAACACGCATTAGCGTTGTTCCTGTGATGTATCTAATCGATCCTTACTCATCTCTCATGTTATTTGGCGTTTCGATAGACTCCAGTAACTTTGATGTGAGATACGACGTTTTCGGACGCAGCAGAAGCTGGAAAAAGTTTTAAACAAAACAACACGCATTAGCGATGTTCCTGTGATGTATCTAATCGATCCTTTCTCATCTATCATGTTATTTTACGTTTGAATGGACTCCAGTAACTCTGATGTGAAATACAAAGTTTTTGGACGCAGCAGAAGCTGGAGATAGTTTTGAACGAAACAACACGTAATAGCGTTGTTCCTGTGATGTATCTAATCGATCCTTACTTAGCTAATATGTTATTTGACGTTTCGATGGACTCCAGTAACTCTAATGTGACATACGAAATTTTCGGACGCAGCAGCAGCTGGAAATAGTTTTAAACGAAACAACACATATTAGCGTTGTTCCTGTGATGTATCTAAACGATCCTTACTTATCTAACATGTTATTTGACCTTTGGATGGACTCCAGTAAGTCTGATGTGAGATACAAAGTTTTTGGACGCAGCAGGATCTGGAAATAGTTTTAAACGAAACAACACGTATTAGCGTTGTTCCTGTGCTGTATCTAATCGATCCTTACTTATCTATCATGTTATTTGACGTTTCGATGGACTCCAGTAACTCTGATGTGAGATACGACGTTCTCGGGCGCAGCTGAAGCTGGAAATAGTTTTAAACGAAACAACACGCATTAGCGTTGTTCCTGTGATGTATCTAATCGATCCTTACTCATCTATCATGTTATTTGACGTTTCGATGGACTCCAGTAACTTTGATGTGAGATACGAAGTTCTCAGACGCAGCTGAAGCTAGAAATAGTTTTAAACGAAACAACACGTATTAGCGTTGTTCCTGTGATGTATCTAATCGATCCTTACTTATCTACTATGTTATTTGACGTTTCGATGGACTCCAGTAACTATGATGTGAGATACGAAATTTCCGGACGCAGCAGAAGCTGGAAATAGTTTTAAACGAAACAACACGCATTAGCGTTGTTCCTGTGATGTATCCAATCGATCCTTACTCATCTCTCATGTTATTTGGCGTTTCGATGGACTCCAGTAACTTTGATGTGAGTTACGAAGTTCTCGGACGCAGCTGAAGCTAGAAATAGTTTTAAAGGAAACAACACGCATTAGCGTTGTTCCTGTGATGTATCTAATCGATCCTTACTCATCTATCATGTTATTTGGCGTTTCGATAGACTCCAGTAACTTTGATGTGAGATACGATGTTCTCGGACGCAGCTGAAGCTAGAAATAGTTTTAAAGGAAACAACACGCATTAGCGTTGTTCCTGTGATGTATCTAATCAGTCCTTACTCATCTATCATGTTATTTGGCGTTTCGATAGACTCCAGTAACTTTGATGTGAGATACGAAGTTCTCGGACGCAGCTGAAGCTAGAAATAGTTTTAAACGAAACAACACGCATTAGCGTTGTTCCTGTGATGTATCTAATCGATCCTTACTCATCTATCATGTTATTTGTCGTTTCGATGGACTCTAGTAATTCTGATGTGAGATATGAAGTTTTTGGACGCAGCAGGAGCTAGAAATAGTTTTAAACGAAACAACACGTATTAGCGTTGTTCCTGTGATGTATCTAATCGATCCTTACTTATCTATCATGTTATTTGACGTTTGGATGGACTCCAGTAACCCTGATGTGAGATACGAAATTTTCGGACGCAGCGGAAGCTGGAAATAGTTTTAAACCAAACAACACGCATTAGCGTTGTTCCTGTGATGTATCTAATCGATCCTTACTCATCTCTCATGTTATTTGGCGTTTCGATGGACTCCAGTAACTTTGATGTGAGTTACGAAGTTCTCGGACGCAGCTGAAGCTAGAAATAGTTTTAAACGAAACAACACGTATTAGCGTTGTTCCTGTGATGTATCTAATCGATCCTTACTCATCTATCATGTTATTTTACGTTTGAATGGACTCCAGTAACTCTGATGTGATATACAAAGTTTTTGGACGCAGCAGAAGCTGGAGGTAGTTTTGAACGAAACAACAAGTATTAGCGTTGTTCCTGTGCTGTATCTAATCGATCCTTACTTATCTATCATGTTATTTGACGTTTCGATGGACTCCAGTAACTTTGATGTGAGATACGAAATTCTCGGACGCAGCTGAAGCTAGAAATAGTTTTAAAGGAAACAACACGCATTAGCGTTGTTCCTGTGATGTATCTAATCGATCCTTACTCATCTCTCATGTTATTTGGCGTTTCGATGGACTCCAGTAACTTTGATGTGAGTTACGAAGTTCTCGGACGCAGCTGAAGCTAGAAATAGTTTTAAACGACACAACACGTATTAGCGTTGTTCCTGTGATGTATCTAATCGATCCTTACTCATCTATCAAGTTATTTGACGTTTGGATGGACTCCAGTAACTCTGATGTGAGAAACAAAGTTTACGGACGCAGCAGAAGCTGGAAATAGTTTTGAACGAAACAACACGTATTAGCGTTGTTCCTGTGATGTATCTAACCGATCCTTACTTATCTACTATGTTATTTGACGTTTCGATGGACTCCAGTAACTATGATGTGAGATACGAAATTTCCGGACGCAGCAGAAGCTGGAAATAGTTTTAAACGAAACAACACGCATTAGCGTTGTTCCTGTGATGTATCTAATCGATCCTTACTCATCTCTCATGTTATTTGGCGTTTCGATGGACTCCAGTAACTTTGATGTGAGTTACGAAGTTCTCGGACGCAGCTGAAGCTAGAAATAGTTTTAAAGGAAACAACACGCATTAGCGTTGTTCCTGTGATGTATCTAATCGATCCTTACTCATCTATCATGTTATTTGGCGTTTCGATAGACTCCAGTAACTTTGATGTGAGATACGAAGTTCTCGGACGCAGCTGAAGCTAGAAATAGTTTTAAAGGAAACAACACGCATTAGCGTTGTTCCTGTGATGCATCTAATCTATCCTTACTCATCTATCATGTTATTTGGCGTTTCGATGGACTCCAGTAACTTTGATGTGAGATACGAAGTTCTCGGACGCAGCTGAAGCTAGAAATAGTTTTAAACGAAACAACACGCATTAGCGTTGTTCCTGTGATGTATCTAATCGATCCTTACTTATCTATCATGTTATTTGACGTTTGGATGGACTCCAGTAACCCCGATGTGAGATACGAAATTTTCGGACGCAGCGGAAGCTGGAAATAGTTTTAAACGAAACAACACGCATTAGCGTTGTTCCTGTGATGTATCTAATCGATCCTTACTCATCTATCATATTATTTGTCGTTTCGATGGACTCTAGTAATTCTGATGTGAGATACGACGTTTTCGGACGCAGCAGAAGCTGGAAATAGTTTTAAAGGAAACAACACGCATTAGCTTTGTTCCTGTGATGTATCTAATCGATCCTTACTCATCTATCATGTTATTTTGCGTTTCGATAGACTCCAGTAACTTTGATGTGAGATACGAAGTTCTCGGACGCAGCTGAAGCTAGAAATAGTTTTAAAGGAAACAACACGCATTAGCGTTGTTCCTGTGATGTATCTAATCGATCCTTACTTATCTATCATGTTATTTGACGTTTGGATGGACTCCAGTAACCCTGATGTGAGATACGAAATTTTCGGACGCAGCGGAAGCTGGAAATAGTTTTAAACGAAACAACACGCATTAGCGTTGTTCCTGTGATGTATCTAATCGATCCTTACTCATCTATCATGTTATTTGTCGTTTCGATGGACTCTAGTAATTCTGATGTGAGATACGAAGTTTTTGGACGCAGCAGGAGCTAGAAATAGTTTTAAACGAAACAACACGTATTAGCGTTGTTCCTGTGATGTATCTAATCGATCCTTACTTATCTATCATGTTATTTGACGTTTGGATGGACTCTTGTAACCCTGATGTGAGATACGAAATTTTCGGACGCAGCGGAAGCTGGAAATAGTTTTAAACGAAACAACACGCATTAGCGTTGTTCCTGTGATGTACCTAATCGATCCTTACTCATCTCTCATGTTATTTGGCGTTTCGATGGACTCCAGTAACTTTGATGTGAGTTACGAAGTTCTCGGACGCAGCTGAAGCTAGAAATAATTTTAAACGAAACAACACGCATTAGCGTTGTTCCTGTGATGTATCTAATCAATCCTTACTCATCTATCATGTTATTTGGCCTTTCGATGGACTCCAGTAACTTTGATGTGAGATACGTAGTTCTCGGTCGCAGCTGAAGCTAGAAATAGTTTTAAACGAAACAACACTCATTAGCGTTGTTCCTGTGATGTATCTAATCGATCCTTACTTATCTATCATGTTATTTGACGTTTGGATAGACTCCAGTAACCCTGATGTGAGATACGAAATTTTCGGACGCAGCGGAAGCTGGAAATAGTTTTAAACGAAACAACACGCATTAGCGTTGTTCCTGTGATGTATCTAATCGATCCTTACTCATCTCTCATGTTATTTGGCGTTTCGATGGACTCCAGTAACTTTGATGTGAGTTACGAAGTTCTCGGACGCAGCTGAAGCTAGAAATAGTTTTAAACGAAACAACAGGTATTAGCGTTGTTCCTGTGATGTATCTAATCGATCCTTACTCATCTATCATGTTATTTGACGTTTCGATGGACTCCAGTAACTCTGATGTGAGATACGACGTTCTCGGACGCAGCTGAAGCTGGAAATAGTTTTAAACGAAACAACACGCATTAGCGTTGTTCCTGTGATGTATCTAATCGATCCTTACTCATCTATCATGTTATTTGACGTTTCGATGGACTCCAGTAACTTTGATGTGAGATACGAAGTTCTCGGACGCAGCTGAAGCTAGAAATAGTTCTAAACGAAACAACACGCATTAGCGTTGTTCCTGTGATGTATCTAATCGATCCTTACTCATCTCTCATGTTATTTGGCGTTTCGATAGACTCCAGTAACTTTGATGTGAGATACGACGTTTTCGGACGCAGCAGAAGCTGGAAAAAGTTTTAAACAAAACAACACGCATTAGCGATGTTCCTGTGATGTATCTAATCGATCCTTTCTCATCTATCATGTTATTTTACGTTTGAATGGACTCCAGTAACTCTGATGTGAGATACAAAGTTTTTGGACGCAGCAGAAGCTGGAGATAGTTTGGAACGAAACAACACGTAATAGCGTTGTTCCTGTGATGTATCTAATCGATCCTTACTTAGCTAATATGTTATTTGACGTTTCGATGGACTCCAGTAACTCTAATGTGACATACGAAATTTTCGGACGCAGCAGCAGCTGGAAATAGTTTTAAACGAAACAACACATATTAGCGTTGTTCCTGTGATGTATCTAAACGATCCTTACTTATCTAACATGTTATTTGACCTTTGGATGGACTCCAGTAAGTCTGATGTGAGATACAAAGTTTTTGGACGCAGCAGGATCTGGAAATAGTTTTAAACGAAACAACACGCATTAGCGTTGTTCCTGTGCTGTATCTAATCGATCCTTACTTATCTATCATGTTATTTGACGTTTCGATGGACTCCAGTAACTCTGATGTGAGATACGACGTTCTCGGGCGCAGCTGAAGCTGGAAATAGTTTTAAACGAAACAACACGCATTAGCGTTGTTCCTGTGATGTATCTAATCGATCCTTACTCATCTATCATGTTATTTGACGTTTCGATGGACTCCAGTAACTTTGATGTGAGATACGAAGTTCTCAGACGCAGCTGAAGCTAGAAATAGTTTTAAACGAAACAACACGTATTAGCGTTGTTCCTGTGATGTATCTAATCGATCCTTACTTATCTACTATGTTATTTGACGTTTCGATGGACTCCAGTAACTATGATGTGAGATACGAAATTTCCGGACGCAGCAGAAGCTGGAAATAGTTTTAAACGAAACAACACGCATTAGCGTTGTTCCTGTGATGTATCCAATCGATCCTTACTCATCTCTCATGTTATTTGGCGTTTCGATGGACTCCAGTAACTTTGATGTGAGTTACGAAGTTCTCGGACGCAGCTGAAGCTAGAAATAGTTTTAAACGAAACAACACGCATTAGCGTTGTTCCTGTGATGTATCTAATCAGTCCTTACTCATCTATCATGTTATTTGGCGTTTCGATAGACTCCAGTAACTTTGATGTGAGATACGAAGTTCTCGGACGCAGCTGAAGCTAGAAATAGTTTTAAACGAAACAACACGCATTAGCGTTGTTCCTGTGATGTATCTAATCAGTCCTTACTCATCTATCATGTTATTTGGCGTTTCGATAGACTCCAGTAACTTTGATGTGAGATACGAAGTTCTCGGACGCAGCTGAAGCTAGAAATAGTTTTAAACGAAACAACACGCATTAGCGTTGTTCCTGTGATGTATCCAATCGATCCTTACTCATCTCTCATGTTATTTGGCGTTTCGATGGACTCCAGTAACTTTGATGTGAGATACGATGTTCTCGGACGCAGCTGAAGCTAGAAATAGTTTTAAAGGAAACAACACGCATTAGCGTTGTTCCTGTGATGTATCTAATCAGTCCTTACTCATCTATCATGTTATTTGGCGTTTCGATAGACTCCAGTAACTTTGATGTGAGATACGAAGTTCTCGGACGCAGCTGAAGCTAGAAATAGTTTTAAACGAAACAACACGCATTAGCGTTGTTCCTGTGATGTATCTAATCGATCCTTACTTATCTATCATGTTATTTGACGTTTGGATGGACTCCAGTAATCCTGATGTGAGATACGAAATTTTCGGACGCAGCGGAAGCTGGAAATAGTTTTAAACGAAACAACACGCATTAGCGTTGTTCCTGTGATGTATCTAATCGATCCTTACTCATCTATCATGTTATTTGTCGTTTCGATGGACTCTAGTAATTCTGATGTGAGATACGAAGTTTTTGGACGCAGCAGGAGCTAGAAATAGTTTTAAACGAAACAACACGTATTAGCGTTGTTCCTGTGATGTATCTAATCGATTCTTACTCATCTCTCATGTTATTTGGCGTTTCGATGGACTCCAGTAACTTTGATGTGAGTTACGAAGTTCTCGGACGCAGCTGAAGCTAGAAATAGTTTTAAACGAAACAACACGTATTAGCGTTGTTCCTGTGATGTATCTAATCGATCCTTAATTATCTATCATGTTATTTGACGTTTGGATGGACTCCAGTAACCCTGATGTGAGATACGAAATTTTCGGACGCAGCGGAAGCTGGAAATAGTTTTAAACCAAACAACACGCATTAGCGTTGTTCCTGTGATGTATCTAATCGATCCTTACTCATCTCTCATGTTATTTGGCGTTTCGATGGACTCCAGTAACTTTGATGTGAGTTACGAAGTTCTCGGACGCAGCTGAAGCTAGAAATAGTTTTAAACGAAACAACACGTATTAGCGTTGTTCCTGTGATGTATCTAATCGATCCTTAATTATCTATCATGTTATTTGACGTTTGGATGGACTCCAGTAACCCTGATGTGAGATACGAAATTTTCGGACGCAGCGGAAGCTGGAAATAGTTTTAAACGAAACAACACGCATTAGCGTTGTTCCTGTGATGTATCTAATCGATCCTTACTCATCTCTCATGTTATTTGGCGTTTCGATGGACTCCAGTAACTTTGATGTGAGTTACGAAGTTCTCGGACGCAGCTGAAGCTAGAAATAGTTTTAAACGAAACAACACGTATTAGCGTTGTTCCTGTGATGTATCTAATCGATCCTTACTCATCTATCATGTTATTTTAAGTTTGAATGGACTCCAGTAACTCTGATGTGATATACAAAGTTTTTGGACGCAGCAGAAGCTGGAGGTAGTTTTGAACGAAACAACAAGTATTAGCGTTGTTCCTGTGCTGTATCTAATCGATCCTTACTTATCTATCATGTTATTTGACGTTTCGATGGACTCCAGTAACTCTGATGTGAGATACGACGTTTGCGGACGCAGCAGAAGCTGGAAATAGTTTTAAACGAAACAACACGCATTAGCGATGTTCCTGTGATGTATCTAATCGATCCTTACTCATCTATCATGTTATTTTACGTTTGGATGGACTCCAGTAACTCTGATATGAGATACAAAGTTTTTGGACGCAGCAGAAGCTGGAAATAGTTTTAAACGAAACAACACGTATTAGCGTTGTTCCTGTGCTGTATCTAATCGATCCTTACTTATCTATCATGTTATTTGACGTTTCGATGGACTCCAGTAACTTTGATGTGAGATACGAAATTCTCGGACGCAGCTGAAGCTAGAAATAGTTTTAAAGGAAACAACACGCATTAGCGTTGTTCCTGTGATGTATCTAATCAATCCTTACTCATCTATCATGTTATTTGGCCTTTCGATGGACTCCAGTAACTTTGATGTGAGATACGTAGTTCTCGGTCGCAGCTGAAGCTAGAAATAGTTTTAAACGAAACAACACTCATTAGCGTTGTTCCTGTGATGTATCTAATCGATCCTTACTTATCTGTCATGTTATTTGACGTTTGGATAGACTCCAGTAACCCTGATGTGAGATACGAAATTTTCGGACGCAGCGGAAGCTGGAAATAGTTTTAAACGAAACAACACGCATTAGCGTTGTTCCTGTGATGTATCTAATCGATCCTTACTCATCTCTCATGTTATTTGGCGTTTCGATGGACTCCAGTAACTTTGATGTGAGTTACGAAGTTCTCGGACGCAGCTGAAGCTAGAAATAGTTTTAAACGAAACAACAGGTATTAGCGTTGTTCCTGTGATGTATCTAATCGATCCTTACTCATCTATCATGTTATTTGACGTTTCGATGGACTCCAGTAACTTTGATGTGAGATACGAAGTTCTCGGACGCAGCTGAAGCTAGAAATAATTTTAAACGAAACAACACGCATTAGCGTTGTTCCTGTGATGTATCTAATCGATCCTTACTCATCTCTCATGTTATTTGGCGTTTCGATAGACTCCAGTAACTTTGATGTGAGATACGACGTTTTCGGACGCAGCAGAAGCTGGAAAAAGTTTTAAACAAAACAACACGCATTAGCGATGTTCCTGTGATGTATCTAATCGATCCTTTCTCATCTATCATGTTATTTTACGTTTGAATGGACTCCAGTAACTCTGATGTGAGATACAAAGTTTTTGGACGCAGCAGAAGCTGGAGATAGTTTTGAACGATACAACACGTAATAGCGTTGTTCCTGTGATGTATCTAATCGATCCTTACTTAGCTAATATGTTATTTGACGTTTCGATGGACTCCAGTAACTCTAATGTGACATACGAAATTTTCGGACGCAGCAGCAGCTGGAAATAGTTTTAAACGAAACAACACATATTAGCGTTGTTCCTGTGATGTATCTAAACGATCCTTACTTATCTAACATGTTATTTGACGTTTGGATGGACTCCAGTAAGTCTGATGTGAGATACAAAGTTTTTGGACGCAGCAGGATCTGGAAATAGTTTTAAACGAAACAACACGTATTAGCGTTGTTCCTGTGCTGTATCTAATCGATCCTTACTTATCTATCATGTTATTTGACGTTTCGATGGACTCCAGTAACTCTGATGTGAGATACGACGTTCTCGGGCGCAGCTGAAGCTGGAAATAGTTTTAAACGAAACAACACGCATTAGCGTTGTTCCTGTGATGTATCTAATCGATCCTTACTCATCTATCATGTTATTTGACGTTTCGATGGACTCCAGTAACTTTGATGTGAGATACGAAGTTCTCAGACGCAGCTGAAGCTAGAAATAGTTTTAAACGAAACAACACGTATTAGCGTTGTTCCTGTGATGTATCTAATCGATCCTTACTCATCTATCATGTTATTTGGCGTTTCGATAGACTCCAGTAACTTTGATGTGAGATACGATGTTCTCGGACGCAGCTGAAGCTAGAAATAGTTTTAAACGAAACAACACGCATTAGCGTTGTTCCTGTGATGTATCTAATCGATCCTTACTTATCTACTATGTTATTTGACGTTTCGATGAACTCCAGTAACTATGATGTGAGATACGAAATTTCCGGACGCAGCAGAAGCTGGAAATAGTTTTAAACGAAACAACACGCATTAGCGTTGTTCCTGTGATGTATCCAATCGATCCTTACTCATCTCTCATGTTATTTGGCGTTTCGATGGACTCCAGTAACTTTGATGTGAGTTACGAAGTTCTCGGACGCAGCTGAAGCTAGAAATAGTTTTAAAGGAAACAACACGCATTAGCGTTGTTCCTGTGATGTATCTAATCGATCCTTACTCATCTATCATGTTATTTGGCGTTTCGATAGACTCCAGTAACTTTGATGTGAGATACGATGTTCTCGGACGCAGCTGAAGCTAGAAATAGTTTTAAAGGAAACAACACGCATTAGCGTTGTTCCTGTGATGTATCTAATCAGTCCTTACTCATCTATCATGTTATTTGGCGTTTCGGTAGACTCCAGTAACTTTGATGTGAGATACGAAGTTCTCGGACGCAGCTGAAGCTAGAAATAGTTTTAAACGAAACAACACGCATTAGCGTTGTTCCTGTGATGTATCTAATCGATCCTTACTTATCTATCATGTTATTTGACGTTTGGATGGACTCCAGTAATCCTGATGTGAGATACGAAATTTTCGGACGCAGCGGAAGCTGGAAAAAGTTTTAAACGAAACAACACGCATTAGCGTTGTTCCTGTGATGTATCTAGTCGATCCTTACTCATCTATCATGTTATTTGTCGTTTCGATGGACTCTAGTAATTCTGATGTGAGATACGAAGTTTTTGGACGCAGCAGGAGCTAGAAATAGTTTTAAATGAAACAACACGTATTAGCGTTGTTCCTGTGATGTATCTAATCGATCCTTACTTATCTATCATGTTATTTGACGTTTGGATGGACTCCAGTAACCCTGATGTGAGATACGAAATTTTCGGACGCAGCGGAAGCTGGAAATAGTTTTAAACCAAACAACACGCATTAGCGTTGTTCCTGTGATGTATCTAATCGATCCTTACTCATCTCTCATGTTATTTGGCGTTTCGATGAACTCCAGTAACTTTGATGTGAGTTACGAAGTTCTCGGACGCAGCTGAAGCTAGAAATAGTTTTAAACGAAACAACACGTATTAGCGTTGTTCCTGTGATGTATCTAATCGATCCTTACTCATCTATCATGTTATTTTACGTTTGAATGGACTCCAGTAACTCTGATGTGATATACAAAGTTTTTGGACGCAGCAGAAGCTGGAGGTAGTTTTGAACGAAACAACAAGTATTAGCGTTGTTCCTGTGCTGTATCTAATCGATCCTTACTTATCTATCATGTTATTTGACGTTTCGATGGACTCCAGTAACTCTGATGTGAGATACGACGTTTGCGGACGCAGCAGAAGCTGGAAATAGTTTTAAACGAAACAACACACATTAGCGATGTTCCTGTGATGTATCTAATCGATCCTTACTCATCTATCATGTTATTTTACGTTTGGATGGACTCCAGTAACTCTGATATGAGATACAAAGTTTTTGGACGCAGCAGAAGCTGGAAATAGTTTTAAACGAAACAACACGTATTAGCGTTGTTCCTGTGCTGTATCTAATCGATCCTTACTTATCTATCATGTTATTTGACGTTTCGATGGACTCCAGTAACTTTGATGTGAGATACGAAATTCTCGGACGCAGCTGAAGCTAGAAATAGTTTTAAAGGAAACAACACGCATTAGCGTTGTTCCTGTGATGTATCTAATCAATCCTTACTCATCTATCATGTTATTTGGCCTTTCGATGGACTATAGTAACTTTGATGTGAGATACGAAGTTCTCGGTCGCAGCTGAAGCTAGAAATAATTTTAAACGAAACAACACTCATTAGCGTTGTTCCTGTGATGTATCTAATCGATCCTTACTTATCTATCATGTTATTTGACGTTTGGATAGACTCCAGTAACCCTGATGTGAGATACGAAATTTTCGGACGCAGCGGAAGCTGGAAATAGTTTTAAACGAAACAACACGCATTAGCGTTGTTCCTGTGATGTATCTAATCGATCCTTACTCATCTCTCATGTTATTTGGCGTTTCGATGGACTCCAGTAACTTTGATGTGAGTTACGAAGTTCTCGGACGCAGCTGAAGCTAGAAATAGTTTTAAACGAAACAACACGTATTAGCGTTGTTCCTGTGATGTATCTAATCGATCCTTACTCATCTATCATGTTATTTGGCGTTTCGATGGACTCCAGTAACTTTGATGTGAGATACGAAGTTCTCGGACGCAGCTGAAGCTAGAAATAGTTTTAAACGAAACAACACGCATTAGCGTTGTTCCTGTGATATATCTAATCGATCCTTACTTATCTATCAAGTTATTTGACGTTTGGATGGACTCCAGTAACCCTGATGTGAGATACGAAATTTTCGGACGCAGCGGAAGCTGGAAATAGTTTTAAACGAAACAACACGCATTAGCGTTGTTCCTGTGATGTATCTAATCGATCCTTACTCATCTATCATGTTATTTGTCGTTTCGATGGACTCTAGTAATTCTGATGTGAGATACGAAGTTTTTGGACGCAGCAGGAGCTGGAAATAGTTTTGAACGAAACAACACGTATTAGCGTTGTTCCTGTGATGTATCTAAACGATCCTTACTTATCTAACATGTTATTTGACGTTTGGATGGACTCCAGTAAGTCTGATGTGAGATACAAAGTTTTTGGACGCAGCAGGAGCTGGAAATAGTTTTAAACGAAACAACACGTATTAGCGTTGTTCCTGTGCTGTATCTAATCGATCCTTACTTATCTATCATGTTATTTGACGTTTCGATGGACTCCAGTAACTTTGATGTGAGATACGACGTTTTCGGACGCAGCAGTAGCTGGAAATAGTTTTAAACGAAACAACACGCATTAGCGTTGTTCCTGTGATGTATCTAATCGATCCTTACTCATCTATCATGTTATTTGGCGTCTCGATGGACTCCAGTAACTTTGATGCGAGTTACGAAGTTCTCGGACGCAGCTGAAGCTAGAAATAGTTTTAAAGGAAACAACACGCATTAGCGTTGTTCCTGTGATGTATCTAATCGATCCTTACTCATCTATCATGTTATTTGGCGTTTCGATAGACTCCAGTAACTTTGATGTGAGATACGAAGTTCTCGGACGCAGCTGAAGCTAGAAATAGTTCTAAAGGAAACAACACGCATTAGCGTTGTTCCTGTGATGTATCTAATCAATCCTTACTCATCTATCATGTTATTTGGCGTTTCGATGGACTCCAGTAACTTTGATGTGAGATACGAAGTTCTCGGACGCAGCTGAAGCTAGAAATAGTTTTAAACGAAACAACACGCATTAGCGTTGTTCCTGTGATGTATCTAATCGATCCTTACTTATCTATCATGTTATTTGACGTTTGGATGGACTCCAGTAACCCTGATGTGAGATACGAAATTTTCGGACGCAGCGGAAGCTGGAAATAGTTTTAAACGAAACAACACGCATTAGCGTTGTTCCTGTGATGTATCTAATCGATCCTTACTCATCTATCATGTTATTTGTCGTTTCGATGGACTCTAGTAATTCTGATGTGAGATACGAAGTTTTTGGACGCAGCAGGAGCTGGAAATAGTTTTGAACGAAACAACACGTATTAGCGTTGTTCCTGTGATGTATCTAAACGATCCTTACTTATCTAACATGTTATTTGACGTTTGGATGGACTCCAGTAAGTCTGATGTGAGATACAAAGTTTTTGGACGCAGCAGGAGCTGGAAATAGTTTTAAACGAAACAACACGTATTAGCGTTGTTCCTGTGCTGTATCTAATCGATCCTTACTTATCTATCATGTTATTTGACGTTTCGATGGACTCCAGTAACTTTGATGTGAGATACGACGTTTTCGGACGCAGCAGAAGCTGGAAATAGTTTTAAAGGAAACAACACGCATTAGCGTTG
This sequence comes from Prosopocoilus inquinatus, assembly GCA_036172665.1. NCBI lineage: Eukaryota > Metazoa > Arthropoda > Insecta > Coleoptera > Lucanidae > Prosopocoilus > Prosopocoilus inquinatus. The sequence goes on from CM069879.1 coordinate 25,276,555, forward strand.
TTCCTGTGATGTATCTAATCGATCCTTACTCATCTATCATGTTATTTGGCGTCTCGATATACTCCAGTAACTTTGATGTGAGATACGAAGTTCTCGGACGCAGCTGAAGCTAGAAATAGTTTTAAAGGAAACAACACGCATTTTGCGTTGTTCCTGTGATGTATCTAATCAATCCTTACTCATCTATCATGTTATTTGGCGTTTCGATGGACTCCAATAACTTTGATGTGAGATACGAAGTTCTCGGACGCAGCTGAAGCTAGAAATAGTTTTAAACCAAACAACACGCATTAGCGTTGTTCCTGTGATGTATCTAATCGATCCTTACTTATCTATCATGTTATTTGACGTTTGGATGGACTCCAGTAACCCTGATGTGAGATACGAAATTTTCGGACGCAGCGGAAGCTGGAAATAGTTTTAAACGAAACAACACGCATTAGCGTCGTTCCTGTGATGTATCTAATCGATCCTTACTCATCTATCATGTTATTTGTCGTTTCGATGGACTCTAGTAATTCTGATGTGAGATACGAAGTTTATGGACGCAGCAGGAGCTGGTAATAGTTTTGAACGAAATAACACGTATTAGCGTTGTTCCTGTGATGTATCTAAACGATCCTTACTTATCTAACATGTTATTTGACGTTTGGATGGACTCCAGTAAGTCTGATGTGAGATACAAAGTTTTTGGACGCAGCAGGAGCTGGAAATAGTTTTAAACGAAACAACACATATTAGCGTTGTTCCTGTGCTGTATCTAATCGATCCTTACTTATCTATCATGTTATTTGACGTTTCGATGGACTCCAGTAACTTTGATGTGAGATACGACGTTTTCGGACGCAGCAGAAGCTGGAAATAGTTTTAAAGGAAACAACACGCATTAGCGTTGTTCCTGTGATGTATCTAATCGATCCTTACTCATCTACCATGTTATTTGGCGTTTCGATAGACTCCAGTAACTTTGATGTGAGATACGAAGTTCTCGGACGCAGCTGAAGCTAGAAATAGTTTTAAAGGAAACAACACGCATTAGCGTTGTTCCTGTGATGTATCTAATCAATCCTTACTCATCTATCATGTTATTTGGCGTTTCGATGGACTCCAATAACTTTGATGTGAGATACGAAGTTCTCGGACGCAGCTGAAGCTAGAAATAGTTTTAAACGAAACAACACGCATTAGCGTTGTTCCTGTGATGTATCTAATCGATCCTTACTTATCTATCATGTTATTTGACGTTTGGATGGACTCCAGTAACCCTGATGTGAGATACGAAATTTTCGGACGCAGCGGAAGCTGGAAATAGTTTTAAACGAAACAACACGCATTAGCGTTGTTCCTGTGATGTATCTAATCGATCCTTACTCATCTATCATGTTATTTGTCGTTTCGATGGACTCCAGTAATTCTGATGTGAGATACGAAGTTTTTGGACGCAGCAGGAACTGGAAATAGTTTTGAACGAAACAACACGTATTAGCGTTGTTCCTGTGATGTATCTAAACGATCCTTACTCATCTATCATGTTATTTGTCGTTTCGATGGACTCCAGTAATTCTGATGTGAGATACGAAGTTTTTGGACGCAGCAGGAGCTGGAAATAGTTTTGAACGAAACAACACGTATTAGCGTTGTTCCTGTGATGTATTTAAACGATCCTTACTTATCTATCATGTTATTTGACGTTTCGATGGACTCCAGTAACTCTGATGTGAGATACGACGTTCTCGGACGCAGCTGAAGCTGGAAATAGTTTTAAACGAAACAACACGCATTAGCGTTGTTCCTGTGATGTATCTAATCGATCCTTACTCATCTATCATGTTATTTGACGTTTCGATGGACTCCAGTAACTTTGATGTGAGATACGAAGTTCTCGGACGCAGCTGAAGCTAGAAATAGTTTTAAACGAAACAACACGCATTAGCGTTGTTCCTGTGATGTATCTAATCGATCCTTACTCATCTCTCATGTTATTTGGCGTTTCGATAGACTCCAATAACTTTGATGTGAGATACGAAGTTCTCGGACGCAGCTGAAGCTAGAAATAGTTTTAAACGAAACAACACGTATTAGCGTTGTTCCTGTGATGTATCTAATCGATCCTTACTCATCTATCAAGTTATTTGACGTTTGGATGGACTCCAGTAACTCTGATGTGAGAAACAATGTTTACGGACGCAGCAGAAGCTGGAAATAGTTTTGAACGAGACAACACGTATTAGCGTTGTTCCTGTGATGTATCTAATCGATCCTTACTTATCTACTATGTTATTTGACGTTTCGATGGACTCCAGTAACTATGATGTGAGATACGAAATTTCCGGACGCAGCAGAAGCTGGAAATAGTTTTAAACGAAACAACACGCATTAGCGTTGTTCCTGTGATGTATCTAATCGATCCTTACTCATCTTTCATGTTATTTGGCGTTTCGATGGACTCCAGTAACTTTGATGTGAGTTACGAAGTTCTCGGACGCAGCTGAAGCTAGAAATAGTTTTAAAGGAAACAACTCGCATTAGCGTTGTTCCTGTGATGTATCTAGTCGATACTTACTCATCTATCATGTTATTTGGCGTATCGATAGACTCCAGTAACTTTGATGTGAGATACGATGTTCTCGGACGCAGCTGAAGCTAGAAATAGTTTTAAAGGAAACAACACGCATTAGCGTTGATCCTGTGATGTATCTAATCAGTCCTTACTCATCTATCATGTTATTTGGCGTTTCGATGGACTCCAGTAACTTTGATGTGAGATACGAAGTTCTCGGACGCAGCTGAAGCTAGAAATAGTTTTAAACGAAACAACACGCATTAGCGTTGTTCCTGTGATGTATCTAATCGATCCTTACTTATCTATCATGTTATTTGACGTTTGGATGGACTCCAGTAACCCTGATGTGAGATACGAAATTTTCGGACGCAGCGGAAGCTGGAAATAGTTTTAAACTAAACAACACGCATTAGCGTTGTTCCTGTGATGTATCTAATCGATCCTTACTCATCTATCATGTTATTTGTCGTTTCGATGGACTCTAGTAATTCTGATGTGAGATACGAAGTTTTTGGACGCAGCAGGAGCTAGAAATAGTTTTAAACGAAACAGCACGTATTAGCGTTGTTCCTGTGATGTATCTAATCGATCCTTACTCATCTATCAAGTTATTTGACGTTTCGATGGACTCCAGTAACTCTGATGTGAGATACGACGTTTTCGGACGCAGCAGAAGCTGGAAATAGTTTTAAACGAAACAACACGCATTAGCGATGTTCCTGTGATGTATCTAATCGATCCTTACTCATCTATCATGTTATTTGGCGTTTCGATAGACTCCAGTAACTTTGATGTGAGATACGAAGTTCTCGGACGCAGCTGAAGCTAGAAATAATTTTAAAGGAAACAACACGCATTAGCGTTGTTCCTGTGATGTATCTAATCAATCCTTACTCATCTATCATGTTATTTGGCGTTTCGATGGACTCCAATAACTTTGATGTGAGATACGAAGTTCTCGGACGCAGCTGAAGCTAGAGATAGTTTTAAACGAAACAACACGCATTAGCGTTGTTCCTGTGATGTATCTAATCGATCCTTACTTATCTATCATGTTATTTGACGTTTGGATGGACTCCAGTAACCCTGATGTGAGATACGAAATTTTCGGACGCAGCGGAAGCTGGAAATAGTTTCAAACGAAACAACACGCATTAGCGTTGTTCCTGTGATGTATCTAAACGATCCTTACTTATCTAATATGTTATTTGACGTTTGGATGGACTCCAGTAAGTCTGATGTGAGATACAAAGTTTTTGGACGCAGCAGGAGCTGGAAATAGTTTTAAACGAAACAACACGTATTAGCGTTGTTCCTGTGCTGTATCTAATCGATCCTTACTTATCTATCATGTTATTTGACGTTTCGATGGACTCCAGTAACTTTGATGTGAGATACGACGTTTTCGGACGCAGCAGAAGCTGGAAATAGTTTTAAAGGAAACAACACGCATTAGCGTTGTTCCTGTGATGTATCTAATCGATCCTTACTCATCTATCATGTTATTTGGCGTTTCGATAGACTCCAGTAACCCTGATGTGAGATACGAAATTTTCGGACGCAGCGGAAGCTGGAAATAGTTTTAAACGAAACAACACGCATTAGCGTTGTTCCTGTGATGTATCTAATCGATCCTTACTCATCTTTCATGTTATTTGGCGTTTCGATAGACTCCAGTAACTTTGATGTGAGATACGAAGTTCTCGGACGCAGCTGAAGCTGGAAATAGTTTTAAACGAAACAACACGCATTAGCGTTGTTCCTGTGATGTATCTAATCGATCCTTACTCATCTATCATGTTATTTGACGTTTCGATGGACTCCAGTAACTTTGATGTGAGATACGACGTTTTCGGACGCAGCAGAAGCTGGAAATAGTTTTAAACGAAACAACACGCATTAGCGTTGTTCCTGTGATGTATCTAATCGATCCTTACTCATCTTTCATGTTATTTGGCGTTTCGATTGACTCCAGTAACTTTGATGTGAGTTACGAAGTTCTCGGACGCAGCTGAAGCTAGAAATAGTTTTAAAGGAAACAACACGTATTAGCGTTGTTCCTGTGATGTATCTAATCGATCCTTACTCATCTATCATGTTATTTGGCGTTTCGATAGACTCCAGTAACTTTGATGTGAGATACGAAGTTCTCGGACGCAGCTGAAGCTGGAAATAGTTTTAAACGAAACAACACGCATTAGCGTTGTTCCTGTGATGTATCTAATCGATCCTTAATCATCTATCATGTTATTTGACGTTTCGATGGACTCCAGTAACCCTGATGTGAGATACGAAATTTTCGGACGCAGCGGAAGCTAGAAATAGTTTTAAACGAAACAACACGTATTAGCGTTGTTCCTGTGATGTATCTAATCGATCCTTACTCATCTATCAAGTTATTTGACGTTTGGATGGACTCCAGTAACTCCGATGTGAGAAACAAAGTTTACGGACCAAGCAGAAGCTGGAAATAGTTTTGAACGAAACAACACGTATTAGCGTTGTTCCTGTGATGTATCTAATCGATCCTTACTTATCTACTATGTTATTTGACGTTTCGATGGACTCCAGTAACTATGATGTGAGATACGAAATTTCCGGACGCAGCAGAAGCTGGAAATAGTTTTAAACGAAACAACACGCATTAGCGTTGTTCCTGTGATGTATCTAATCGATCCTTACTCATCTTTCATGTTATTTGGCGTTTCGATGGACTCCAGTAACTTTGATGTGAGTTACGAAGTTCTCGGACGCAGCTGAAGCTAGAAATAGTTTTAAAGGAAACAACACGCATTAGCGTTGTTCCTGTGATGTATCTAATCGATCCTTACTCATCCTTCATGTTATTTGGCGTTTCGATGGACTCCAGTAACTTTGATGTGAGTTACGAAGTTCTCGGATGCAGCTGAAGCTAGAAATAGTTTCAAAGGAAACAACACGCATTAGCGTTGTTCCTGTGATGTATCTAATCGATCCTTACTCATCTATCATGTTATTTGGCGTTTCGATAGACTCCAGTAACTTTGATGTGAGATACGAAGTTTTTGGACGCAGCAGGAGCTAGAAATAGTTTTAAACGAAACAACACGTATTAGCGTTGTTCCTGTGATGTATCTAAACGATCCTTACTCATCTATCAAGTTATTTGACGTTTCGGTGGACTCCAGTAACTCTGATGTGAGATACGACGTTTTCGGACGCAGCAGAAGCTGGAAATAGTTTTAAACGAAACAACACGCATTAGCGATGTTCCTGTGATGTATCTAATCGATCCTTACTTATCTATCATGTTATTTGACGTTTCGATGGACTCCAGTAACTTTGATGTGAGATACGACGTTTTCGGACGCAGCAGAAGCTGGAAATAGTTTTAAACGAAACAACACGCATTAGCGTTGTTCCTGTGATGTATCTAATCGATCCTTACTCATCCTTCATGTTATTTGGCGTTTCGATGGACTCCAGTAACTTTGATGTGAGTTACGAAGTTCTCGGATGCAGCTGAAGCTAGAAATAGTTTCAAAGGAAACAACACGCATTAGCGTTGTTCCTGTGATGTATCTAATCGATCCTTACTCATCTATCATGTTATTTGGCGTTTCGATAGACTCCAGTAACTTTGATGTGAGATACGAAGTTCTCGGACGCAGCTGAAGCTAGAAATAGTTTTAAAGGAAACAACACGCATTAGCGTTGTTCCTGTGATGTATCTGATCAATCCTTACTCATCTATCATGTTATTTGGCGTTTCGATGGACTCCAATAACTTTGATGTGAGATACGAAGTTCGCGGACGCAGCTGAAGCTAGAAATAGTTTTAAACGAAACAACACGCATTAGCGTTGTTCCTGTGATGTATCTAATCGATCCTTACTTATCTATCATGTTATTTGACGTTTGGATGGACTCCAGTAACCCTGATGTGAGATACGAAATTTTCGGACGCAGCGGAAGCTGGAAATAGTTTTAAACGAAACAACACGCATTAGCGTTGTTCCTGTGATGTATCTAATCGATCCTTACTCATCTATCATGTTATTTGTCGTTTCGATGGACTCTAGTAATTCTGATGTGAGATACGAAGTTTATGGACGCAGAAGGAGCTGGAAATAGTTTTGAACGAAACAACACGTATTAGCGTTGTTCCTGTGATGTATCTAAACGATCCTTACTTATCTAACATGTTATTTGACGTTTGGATTGACTCCAGTAAGTCTGATGTGAGATACAAAGTTTTTGGACGCAGCAGGAGCTGGAAATAGTTTTAAACGAAACAACACGTATTAGCGTTGTTCCTGTGATGTATCTAATCGATCCTTACTCATCTATCATGTTATTTGTCGTTTCGATGGACTCTAGTAATTCTGATGTGAGATACGAAGTTTATGGACGCAGCAGGAGCTGGAAATAGTTTTAAACGAAACAACACGCATTAGCGTTGTTCCTGTGATGTATCTAATCGATCCTCACTTATCTATCATGTTATTTGACGTTTGGATGGACTCCAGTAACCCTGATGTGAGATACGAAATTTTCGGACGCAGCGGAAGCTGAAAATAGTTTTAAACGAAACAACACGCATTAGCGTTGTTCCTGTGATGTATCTAATCGATCCTTACTCATCTATCATGTTATTTGTCGTTTCGATGGACTCTAGTAATTCTGATGTGAGATACGAAGTTTTTGGACGCAGCAGGAACTGGAAATAGTTTTGAACGAAACAACACGTGTTAGCGTTGTTCCTGTGATGTATCTAAACGATCCTTACTCATCTATCATGTTATTTGTCGTTTCGATGGACTCCAGTAATTCTGATGTGAGATACGAAGTTTTTGGACGCAGCAGGAGCTGGAAATAGTTTTGAACGAAACAACACGTACTAGCGTTGTTCCTGTGATGTATCTAAACGATCCTTACTTATCTATCATGTTATTTGACGTTTCGATGGACTCCAGTAACTCTGATGTGAGATACGACGTTCTCGGACGCAGCTGAAGCTGGAAATAGTTTTAAACGAAACAACACGCATTAGCGTTGTTCCTGTGATGTATCTAATCGATCCTTACTCATCTATCATGTTATTTGACTTTCGATGGACTCCAGTAACTTTGATGTGAGATACGAAGTTCTCGGACGCAGCTGAAGCTAGAAATAGATTTAAACGAAACAACACGCATTAGCGTTGTTCCTGTGATGTATCTAATCGATCCTTACTCATCTATCATGTTATTTGTCGTTTCGATGGACTCTAGTAATTCTGATGTGAGATACGAAGTTTTCGGACGCAGCAGGAGCTAGAAATAGTTTTAAACGAAACAACACGTATTAGCGTTGTTCCTGTGAAGTATCTAATCGATCCTTACTTATCTATCATGTTATTTGACGTTTGGATGGACTCCAGTAACCCTGATGTGAGATACGAAATTTTCGGACGCAGCGGAAGCTGGAAATAGTTTTAAACGAAACAACACGCATTAGCGTTGTTCCTGTGATGTATCTAATCGATCCTTACTCATCTCTCATGTTATTTGGCGTTTCGATGGACTCCAGTAACTTTGATGTGAGATACGAAGTTCTCGGACGCAGCTGAAGCTAGAAATAGTTTTAAACGAAACAACACGTATTAGCGTTGTTCCTGTGATGTATCTAATCGATCCTTACTCATCTATCAAGTTATTTGACGTTTCGATGGACTCCAGTAACTCTGATGTGAGATACGACGTTTTCGGACGCAGCAGAAGCTGGAAATAGTTTTAAACGAAACAACACGTATTAGCGTTGTTCCTGTGCTGTATCTAATCGATCCTTACTTATCTATCATGTTATTTGACGTTTCGATGGACTCCAGTAACTCTGATGTGAGATACTACGTTCTTGGACGCAGCTGAAGCTGGAAATAGTTTTAAACGAAACAACACGCATTAGCGTTGTTCCTGTGATGTATCTAATCGATCCTTACTCATCTATCATGTTATTTGACGTTTCGATGGACTCCAGTAACTTTGATGTGAGATACGAAGTTCTCGGACGCAGCTGAAGCTAGAAATAGTTACAAACGAAACAACACGCATTAGCGTTGTTCCTGTGATGTATCTAATCGATCCTTACTCATCTATTATGTTACTTGGCGTTTCGATGGACTCCAGTAACTTTGATGTGAGATACGAAGTTCTCGGACGCAGCTGAAGCTAGAAATAGTTTTAAACGAAACAACACGTATTAGCGTTGTTCCTGTGATGTATCTAATCGATCCTTACTCATCTATCAATTTATTTGACGTTTGGATGGACTCCAGTAACTCTGATGTGAGAAACAAAGTTTACGGACGCAGCAGAAGCTGGAAATAGTTTTGAACGAAACAACACGTATTAGCGTTGTTCCTGTGATGTATCTAACCGATCCTTACTTATCTACTATGTTATTTGACGTTTCGATGGACTCCAGTAACTATGATGTGAGATACGAAATTTCCGGAGGCAGCAGAAGCAGGAAATAGTTTTAAACGAAACAACACGCATTAGCGTTGTTCCTGTGATGTATCTAATCGATCCTTACTCATCTCTCATGTTATTTGGCGTTTCGATGGACTCCAGTAACTTTGATGTGAGTTACGAAGTTCTCGGACGCAGCTGAAGCTAGAAATAGTTTTAAAGGAAACAACACGCATTAGCGTTGTTCCTGTGATGTATCTAATCGATCCTTACTCATCTATCATGTTATTTGGCGTTTCGATAGACTCCAGTAACTTTGATGTGAGATACGAAATTTCCGGACGCAGCTGAAGCTAGAAATAGTTTTAAACGAAACAACACGTATTAGCGTTGTTCCTGTGATGTATCTAATCGATCCTTACTTATCTACTATGTTATTTGACGTTTCGATGGACTCCAGTAACTATGATGTGAGATACGAAATTTCCGGACGCAGCTGAAGCTAGAAATAGTTTTAAACGAAACAACACGCATTAGCGTTGTTCCTGTGATGTATCTAATCGATCCTTACTTATCTATCATGTTATTTGACGTTTGGATGGACTCCAGTAACCCTGATGTGAGATACGAAATTTTCGGACGCAGCGGAAGCTGGAAATAGTTCTAAACAAAACAACACGCATTAGCGTTGTTCCTGTGATGTATCTAATCGATCCTTACTCATCTATCATGTTATTTGTCGTTTCGATGGACTCTAGTAATTCTGATGTGAGATACGAAGTTTTTGGACGCAGCAGGAGCTAGAAATAGTTTTAAACGAAACAACACGTATTAGCGTTGTTCCTGTGATGTATCTAATCGATCCTTACTTATCTATCATGTTATTTGACGTTTGGATGGACTCCAGTAACCCTGATGTGAGATACGAAATTTTCGGACGCAGCTGAAGCTGGAAATAGTTTTAAACGAAACAACACGCATTAGCGTTGTTCCTGTGATGTATCTAATCGATCCTTACTCATCTATCATGTTATTTGACGTTTCGATGGACTCCAGTAACTTTGATGTGAGATACGAAGTTCTCGGACGCAGCTGAAGCTAGAAATAGTTACAAACGAAACAACACGCATTAGCGTTGTTCCTGTGATGTATCTAATCGATCCTTACTCATCTATTATGTTACTTGGCGTTTCGATGGACTCCAGTAACTTTGATGTGAGATACGAAGTTCTCGGACGCAGCTGAAGCTAGAAATAGTTTTAAACGAAACAACACGTATTAGCGTTGTTCCTGTGATGTATCTAATCGATCCTTACTCATCTATCAAGTTATTTGACGTTTGGATGGACTCCAGTAACTCTGATGTGAGAAACAAAGTTTACGGACGCAGCAGAAGCTGGAAATAGTTTTGAACGAAACAACACGTATTAGCGTTGTTCCTGTGATGTATCTAACCGATCCTTACTTATCTACTATGTTATTTGACGTTTCGATGGACTCCAGTAACTATGATGTGAGATACGAAATTTCCGGAGGCAGCAGAAGCAGGAAATAGTTTTAAACGAAACAACACGCATTAGCGTTGTTCCTGTGATGTATCTAATCGATCCTTACTCATCTCTCATGTTATTTGGCGTTTCGATGGACTCCAGTAACTTTGATGTGAGTTACGAAGTTCTCGGACGCAGCTGAAGCTAGAAATAGTTTTAAAGGAAACAACACGCATTAGCGTTGTTCCTGTGATGTATCTAATCGATCCTTACTCATCTATCATGTTATTTGGCGTTTCGATAGACTCCAGTAACTTTGATGTGAGATACGAAATTTCCGGACGCAGCTGAAGCTAGAAATAGTTTTAAACGAAACAACACGTATTAGCGTTGTTCCTGTGATGTATCTAATCGATCCTTACTTATCTACTATGTTATTTGACGTTTCGATGGACTCCAGTAACTATGATGTGAGATACGAAATTTCCGGACGCAGCTGAAGCTAGAAATAGTTTTAAACGAAACAACACGCATTAGCGTTGTTCCTGTGATGTATCTAATCGATCCTTACTTATCTATCATGTTATTTGACGTTTGGATGGACTCCAGTAACCCTGATGTGAGATACGAAATTTTCGGACGCAGCGGAAGCTGGAAATAGTTCTAAACAAAACAACACGCATTAGCGTTGTTCCTGTGATGTATCTAATCGATCCTTACTCATCTATCATGTTATTTGTCGTTTCGATGGACTCTAGTAATTCTGATGTGAGATACGAAGTTTTTGGACGCAGCAGGAGCTAGAAATAGTTTTAAACGAAACAACACGTATTAGCGTTGTTCCTGTGATGTATCTAATCGATCCTTACTTATCTATCATGTTATTTGACGTTTGGATGGACTCCAGTAACCCTGATGTGAGATACGAAATTTTCGGACGCAGCGGAAGCTGGAAATAGTTTTAAACGAAACAACACGCATTAGCGTTGTTCCTGTGATGTATCTAATCGATCCTTACTCATCTCTCATGTTATTTGGCGTTTCGATGGACTCCAGTAACTTTGATGTGAGTTACGAAGTTCTCGGACGCAGCTGAAGCTAGAAATAGTTTTAAACGAAACAACACTTATTAGCGTTGTTCCTCTGATGTATCTAATCGATCCTTACTCATCTATCAAGTTGTTTGACGTTTGGATGGACTCCAGTAACTCTGATGTGAGAAACAAAGTTTACGGACGCAGCAGAAGCTGGAAATAATTTTGAACGAAACAACACGTATTAGCGTTGTTCCTGTGATGTATCTAATCGATCCTTACTCATCTATCATGTTATTTTACGTTTGAATGGACTCCAGTAACTCTGATGTGAGATACAAAGTTTTTGGACGCAGCAGAAGCTGGAGGTAGTTTTAAACGAAACAACACGCATTAGCGTTGTTCCTGTGATGTATCTAATCGATCCTTACTCATCTATCATGTTATTTGACGTTTCCATGGACTCCAGTAACTTTGATGTGAGATACGAAGTTCTCGGACGCAGCTGAAGCTAGAAATAGATTTAAACGAAACAACACGCATTAGCGTTGTTCCTGTGATGTATCTAATCGATCCTTACTCATCTATCATGTTATTTGTCGTTTCGATGGACTCTAGTAATTCTGATGTGTGATACGAAGTTTTCGGACGCAGCAGGAGCTAGAAATAGTTTTAAACGAAAAAACACGTATTAGCTTTGTTCCTGTGAAGTATCTAATCGATCCTTACTTATCTATCATGTTATTTGACGTTTGGATGGACTCCAGTAACCCTGATGTGAGATACGAAATTTTCGGACGCAGCGGAAGCTGGAAATAGTTTTAAACGAAACAACACGCATTAGCGTTGTTCCTGTGATGTATCTAATCGATCCTTACTCATCTCTCATGTTATTTGGCGTTTCGATGGACTCCAGTAACTTTGATGTGAGATACGAAGTTCTCGGACGCAGCTGAAGCTAGAAATAGTTTTAAACGAAACAACACGTATTAGCGTTGTTCCTGTGATGTATCTAATCGATCCTTACTCATCTGTCAAGTTATTTGACGTTTCGATGGACTCCAGTAACTCTGATGTGAGATACGACGTTTTCGGACGCAGCAGAAGCTGGAAATAGTTTTAAACGAAACAAAACGCATTAGCGATGTTCCTGTGATGTATCTAATCGATCCATACTCATCTATCATGTTATTTTACGTTTGGATGGACTCCAGTAACTCTGATGTGAGATACAAAGTTTTTGGACGCAGCAGAAGCTGGAAATAGTTTTAAACGAAACAACACGTATTAGCGTTGTTCCTGTGCTGTATCTAATCGATCCTTACTTATCTATCATGTTATTTGACGTTTCGATGGACTCCAGTAACTCTGATGTGAGATACGACGTTCTTGGACGCAGCTGAAGCTAGAAATAGTTTTAAAGGAAACAACACGCATTAGCGTTGTTCCTGTGATGTATCTAATCGATCCTTACTCATCTATCATGTTATTTGGCGTTTCGATAGACACCAGTAACTTTGATGTGAGATACGATGTTCTCGGACGCAGCTGAAGCTAGAAATAGTTTTAAAGGAAACAACACGCATTAGCGTTGTTCCTGTGATGTATCTAATCGATCCTTACTCATCTATCATGTTATTTGACGTTTGGATGGACTCCAGTAACCCTGATGTGAGATACGAAATTTTCGGACGCAGCGGAAGCTGGAAATAGTTTTAAACGAAACAACACGCATTAGCTTTGTTCCTGTGATGTATCTAATCGATCCTTACTCATCTATCATGTTATTTGTCGCTTCGATGGACTCTAGTAATTCTGATGTGAGATACGAAGTTTTTGGACGCAGCAGGAGCTGGAAATAGTTTTGAACGAAACAACACGTATTAGCGTTGTTCCTGTGATGTATCTAAACGATCCTTACTTATCTAACATGTTATTTGACGTTTGGATGGACTCCAGTAAGTCTGATGTGAGATACAATGTTTTTGGACGCAGCAGGAGCTGGAAATAGTTTTAAACGAAACAACACGTATTAGCGTTGTTCCTGTGCTGTATCTAATCGATCCTTACTTATCTATCATGTTATTTGACGTTTCGATGGACTCCAGTAACTTTGATGTGAGATACGACGTTTTCGGACGCAGCAGAAGCTGGAAATAGTTTTAAAGGAAACAACACGCATTAGCGTTGTTCCTGTGATGTATCTAATCGATCCTTACTCATCTATCATGTTATTTGGCGTTTCGATAGACTCCAGTAACTTTGATGTGAGATACGAAGTTCTCGGACGCAGCTGAAGCTAGAAATAGTTTTAAAGGAAACAACACGCATTAGCGTTGTTCCTGTGATGTATCTAATCAATCCTTACTCATCTATCATGTTATTTGGCGTTTCGATGGACTCCAATAACTTTGATGTGAGATACGAAGTTCTCGGACGCAGCTGAAGCTAGAAATAGTTTTAAACGAAACAACACGCATTAGCGTTGATCCTGTGATGTATCTAATCGATCCTTACTTATCTATCATGTTATTTGACGTTTCGATGGACTCCAGTAACTTTGATGTGAGATACGACGTTTTCGGACGCACCAGAAGCTGGAAATAGTTTTAAAGGAAACAACACGCATTAGCGTTGTTCCTGTGATGTATCTAATCGATCCTTACTCATCTATAATGTTATTTGGCGTTTCGATAGACTCCAGTAACTTTGATGTGAGATACGAAGTTCTCGGACGCAGCTGAAGCTAGAAATAGTTTTAAAGGAAACAACACGCATTAGCGTTGTTCCTGTGATGTATCTAATCAATCCTTACTCATCTATCATGTTATTTGGCGTTTCGATGAACTCCAATAACTTTGATGTGAGATACGAAGTTCTCGGACGCAGCTGAAGCTAGAAATAGTTTTAAACGAAACAACACGCATTAGCGTTGTTCCTGTGATGTATCTAATCGATCCTTACTTATCTATCATGTTATTTGACGTTTGGATGGACTCCAGTAACCCTGATGTGAGATACAAAATTTTCGGACGCAGCGGAAGCTGGAAATAGTTTTAAACGAAACAACACGCATTAGCGTTATTCCTGTGATGTATCTAATCGATCCTTACTCATCTATCATGTTATTTGTCGTTTCGATGGACTCCAGTATTTCTGATGTGAGATACGAAGTTTATGGACGCAGCAGGAGCTGGAAATAGTTTTGAACGAAACAACACGTATTAGCGTTGTTCCTGTGATGTATCTAAACGATCCTTACTTATCTAACATGTTATTTGACGTTTGGATGGACTCCAGTAAGTCTGATGTGAGATACAAAGTTTTTGGACGCAGCAGGAGCTGGAAATAGTTTTAAACGAAACAACACGTATTAGCGTTGTTCCTGTGCTGTATCTAATCGATCCTTACTTATCTATCATGTTATTTGACGTTTCGATGGACTCCAGTAACTTTGATGTGAGATACGACGTTTTCGGACGCAGCAGAAGCTGGAAATAGTTTTAAAGGAAACAACACGCATTAGCGTTGTTCCTGTGATGTATCTAATCGATCCTTACTCATCTATCATGTTATTTGGCGTTTCGATAGACTCCAGTAACTTTGATGTGAGATACGAAGTTCTCGGACGCAGCTGAAGCTAGAAATAGTTTTAAAGGAAACAACACGCATTAGCGTTGTTCCTGTGATGTATCTAATCAATCCTTACTCATCTATCATGTTATTTGGCGTTTCGATGGACTCCAGTAACTTTGATGTGAGATACGAAGTTCTCGGACGCAGCTGAAGCTAGAAATAGTTTTAAACGAAACAACACGCATTAGCGTTGTTCCTGTGATGTATCTAATCGATCCTTACTTATCTATCATGTTATTTGACGTTTGGATGGACTCCAGTAACCCTGATGTGAGATACGAAATTTTCGGACGCAGCGGAAACTGGAAATAGTTTTAAACGAAACAACACGCATTAGCGTTGTTCCTGTGATGTATCTAATCGATCCTTACTCATCTATCATGTTATTTGTCGTTTCGATGGACTCTAGTAATTCTGATGTGAGATACGAAGTTTTTGGACGCAGCAGGAGCTGGAAATAGTTTTGAACGAAACAACACGTATTAGCGTTGTTCCTGTGATGTATCTAAACGATCCTTACTCATCTATCATGTTATTTGTCGTTTCGATGGACTCCAGTAATTCTGATGTGAGATACGAAGTTTTTGGACGCAGCAGGAGCTGGAAATAGTTTTGAACGAAACAACACGTATTAGTGTTGTTCCTGTGATGTATCTAAACGATCCTTACTTATCTATCATGTTATTTGACGTTTCGATGGACTCCAGTAACTCTGATGTGAGATAAGACGTTCTCGGACGCAGCTGAAGCTGGAATTAGTTTTAAACGAAACAACACGCATTAGCGTTGTTCCTGTGATGTATCTAATCGATCCTTACTCATCTATCATGTTATTTGACGTTTCAATGGACTCCAGTAACTTTGATGTGAGATACGAAGTTCTCGGACGCAGCTGAAGCTAGAAATAGTTTTAAACGAAACAACACGCATTAGCGTTGTTCCTGTGATGTATCTAATCGATCCTTACTCATCTCTCATGTTATTTGGCGTTTCGATAGACTCCAATAACTTTGATGTGAGATACGAAGTTCTCGGACGCAGCTGAAGCTAGAAATAGTTTTAAAGGAAACAACACGTATTAGCGTTGTTCCTGTGATGTATCTAATCGATCCTTACTCATCTATCAAGTTATTTGACGTTTGGATGGACTCCAGTAACTCTGATGTGAGAAACAAAGTTTACGGACGCAGCAGAAGCTGGAAATAGTTTTGAACGAAACAACACGTATTAGCGTTGTTCCTGTGATGTATCTAATCGATCCTTACTTATCTACTATGTTATTTGACGTTTCGATGGACTCCAGTAACTATGATGTGAGATACGAAATTTCCGGACGCAGCAGAAGCTGGAAATAGTTTTAAACGAAACAAAACGCATTAGCGTTGTTCCTGTGATGTATCTAATCGATCCTTACTCATCTTTCATGTTATTTGGCGTTTCGATGGACTCCAGTAACTTTGATGTGAGTTACGAAGTTCTCGGACGCAGCTGAAGCTAGAAATAGTTTTAAAGGAAACAACACGCATTAGCGTTGTTCCTGTGATGTATCTAATCGATCCTTACTCATCTATCATGTTATTTGGCGTTTCGATAGACACCAGTAACTTTGATGTGAGATACGATGTTCTCGGACGCAGCTGAAGCTAGAAATAGTTTTAAAGGAAACAACACGCATTAGCTTTGTTCCTGTGATGTATCTAATCGATCCTTACTCATCTATCATGTTATTTGTCGCTTCGATGGACTCTAGTAATTCTGATGTGAGATACGAAGTTTTTGGACGCAGCAGGAGCTGGAAATAGTTTTGAACGAAACAACACGTATTAGCGTTGTTCCTGTGATGTATCTAAACGATCCTTACTTATCTAACATGTTATTTGACGTTTGGATGGACTCCAGTAAGTCTGATGAGAGATACAATGTTTTTGGACGCAGCAGGAGCTGGAAATAGTTTTAAACGAAACAACACGTATTAGCGTTGTTCCTGTGCTGTATCTAATCGATCCTTACTTATCTATCATGTTATTTGACGTTTCGATGGACTCCAGTAACTTTGATGATAGATACGACGTTTTCGGACGCAGCAGAAGCTGGAAATAGTTTTAAAGGAAACAACACGCATTAGCGTTGTTCCTGTGATGTATCTAATCGATCCTTAATCATCTATCATGTTATTTGGCGTTTCGATAGACTCCAGTAACTTTGATGTGAGATACGAAGTTCTCGGACGCAGCTGAAGCTAGAAATAGTTTTAAAGGAAACAACACGCATTAGCGTTGTTCCTGTGATGTATCTAATCAATCCTTACTCATCTATCATGTTATTTGGCGTTTCGATGGACTCCAATAACTTTGATGTGAGATACGAAGTTCTCGGACGCAGCTGAAGCTAGAAATACTTTTAAACGAAACAACACGCATTAGCGTTGTTCCTGTGATGTATCTAATCGATCCTTACTTATCTATCATGTTATTTGACGTTTGGATGGACTCCAGTAACCCTGATGTGAGATACGAAATTTTCGGACGCAGCGGAAGCTGGAAATAGTTTTAAACGAAACAACACGCATTAGCGTTGTTCCTGTGATGTATCTAATCGATCCTTACTCATCTATCATGTTATTTGTCGTTTCGATGGACTCTAGTGATTCTGATGAGAGATACAATGTTTTTGGACGCAGCAGGAGCTGGAAATAGTTTTAAACGAAACAACACGTATTAGCGTTGTTCCTGTGCTGTATCTAATCGATCCTTACTTATCTATCATGTTATTTGACGTTTGGATGGACTCCAGTAACCCTGATGTGAGATACGAAATTTTCGGACGCAGCGGAAGCTGGAAATAGTTTTAAACGAAACAACACGCATTAGCGTTGTTCCTGTGATGTATCTAATCGATCCTTACTCATCTATCATGTTATTTGTCGTTTCGATGGACTCTAGTAATTCTGATGTGAGATACGAAGTTTTTGGACGCAGCAGGAGCTAGAAATAGTTTTAAACGAAACAACACGTATTAGCGTTGTTCCTGTGATGTATCTAATCGATCCTTACTTATCTATCATGTTATTTGACGTTTGGATGGACTCCAGTAACCCTGATGTGAGATACGAAATTTTCGGACGCAGCGGAAGCTGGAAATAGTTTTAAACGAAACAACACGCATTAGCGTTGTTCCTGTGATGTATCTAATCGATCCTTACTCATCTCTCATGTTATTTGGCGTTTCGATGGACTCCAGTAACTTTGATGTGAGTTACGAAGTTCTCGGACGCAGCTGAAGCTAGAAATAGTTTTAAAGGAAACAACACGCATTAGCGTTGTTCCTGTGATGTATCTAATCGATCCTTACTCATCTATCATGTTATTTTTCGTTTCGATAGACTCCAGTAACTTTGATGTGAGATACGATGTTCTCGGACGCAGCTGAAGCTAGAGATAGTTTTAAAGGAAACAACACGCATTAGCGTTGATCCTGTGATGTATCTAATCAATCCTTACTCATCTATCATGTTATTTGGCGTTTCGATGGACTCCAGTAACTTTGATGTGAGATACGAAGTTCTCGGACGCAGCTGAAGCTAGAAATAGTTTTAAACGAAACAACACGCATTAGCGTTGTTCCTGTGATGTATCTAATCGATCCTTACTTATCTATCATGTTATTTGACGTTTGGATGGACTCCAGTAACCCTGATGTGAGATACGAAATTTTCGGACGCAGCGGAAGCTGGAAATAGTTTTAAACGAAACAACACGCATTAGCGTTGTTCCTGTGATGTATCTAATCGATCCTTACTCATCTATCATGTTATTTGTCGTTTCGATGGACTCTAGTAATTCTGATGTGAGATACGAAGTTTTTGGACGCAGCAGGAGCTAGAAATAGTTTTAAACGAAACAACACGTATTAGCGTTGTTCCTGTGATGTATCTAATCGATCCTTACTTATCTATCATGTTATTTGACGTTTGGATGGACTCCAGTAACCCTGATGTGAGATACGAAATTTTCGGACGCAGCGGAAGCTGGAAATAGTTTTAAACGAAACAACACGCATTAGCGTTGTTCCTGTGATGTATCTAATCGATCCTTACTCATCTCTCATGTTATTTGGCGTTTCGATGGACTCCAGTAACTTTGATGTGAGTTACGAAGTTCTCGGACGCAGCTGAAGCTAGAAATAGTTTTAAACGAAACAACACGTATTAGCGTTGTTCCTGTGATGTATCTAATCGATCCTTACTCATCTATCAAGTTATTTGACGTTTGAATGGACTCCAGTAACTCTGATGTGAGAAATAAAGTTTACGGACGCAGCAGAAGCTGGAAATAGTTTTGAACGAAACAACACGTATTAGCGTTGTTCCTGTGATGTATCTAATCGATCCTTACTTATCTACTATGTTATTTGACGTTTCGATGGACTCCAGTAACTATGATGTGAGATACGAAATTTCCGGACGCAGCAGAAGCTGGAAATAGTTTTAAACGAAACAACACGCATTAGCGTTGTTCCTGTGATGTATCTAATCGATCCTTACTCATCTCTCATCTTATTTGGCGTTTCGATGGACTCCAGTAACTTTGATGTGAGATACGAAGTTCTCGGACGCAGCTGAAGCTAGAAATAGTTTTAAACGAAACAACACGTATTAGCGTTGTTCCTGTGATGTATCTAATCGATCCTTACTCATCTATCAAGTTATTTGACGTTTGAATGGACTCCAGTAACTCTGATGTGAGAAATAAAGTTTACGGACGCAGCAGAAGCTGGAAATAGTTTTGAACGAAACAACACGTATTAGCGTTGTTCCTGTGATGTATCTAATCGATCCTTACTTATCTACTATGTTATTTGACGTTTCGATGGACTCCAGTAACTATGATGTGAGATACGAAATTTCCGGACGCAGCAGAAGCTGGAAATAGTTTTAAACGAAACAACACGCATTAGCGTTGTTCCTGTGATGTATCTAATCGATCCTTACTCATCTCTCATCTTATTTGGCGTTTCGATGGACTCCAGTAACTTTGATGTGAGTTACGAAGTTCTCGGACGCAGCTGAAGCTAGAAATAGTTTTAAAGGAAACAACACGCATTAGCGTTGTTCCTGTGATGTATCTAATCGATCCTTACTCATCTATCATGTTATTTGGCGTTTCGATAGACTCCAGTAACTTTGATGTGAGATACGATGTTCTCGGACGCAGCTGAAGCTAGAGATAGTTTTAAAGGAAACAACACGCATTAGCGTTGTTCCTGTGATGTATCTAATCAATCCTTACTCATCTATCATGTTATTTGGCGTATCGATGGACTCCAGTAACTTTGATGTGATATACGAAGTTCTCGGACGCAGCTGAAGCTAGAAATAGTTTTAAACGAAACAACACGCATTAGCGTTGTTCCTGTGATGTATCTAATCGATCCTTACTTATCTATCATGTTATTTGACGTTTGGATGGACTCCAGTAACCCTGATGTGAGATACGAAATTTTCGGACGCAGCGGAAGCTGGAAATAGTTTTAAACGAAACAACACGCATTAGCGTTGTTCCTGTGATGTATCTAATCGATCCTTACTCATCTATCATGTTATTTGTCGTTTCGATGGACTCTAGTAATTCTGATGTGAGATACGAAGTTTTTGGACGCAGCAGGAGCTAGAAATGGTTTTAAACGAAACAACACGTATTAGCGTTGTTCCTGTGATGTATCTAATCGATCCTTACTTATCTATCATGTTATTTGACGTTTGGATGGACTCCAGTAACCCTGATGTGAGATACGAAATTTTCGGACGCAGCGGAAGCTGGAAATAGTTTTAAACGAAACAACACGCATTAGCGTTGTTCCTGTGATGTATCTAATCGATCCTTACTCATCTCTCATGTTATTTGGCGTTTCGATGGACTCCAGTAACTTTGATGTGAGTTACGAAGTTCTCGGACGCAGCTGAAGCTAGAAATAGTTTTAAACGAAACAACACGTATTAGCGTTGTTCCTGTGATGTATCTAATCGATCCTTACTCATCTATCAAGTTATTTGACGTTTGGATGGACTCCAGTAACTCTGATGTGAGAAACAAAGTTTACGGACGCAGCAGAAGCTGGAAATAGTTTTGAACGAAACAACACGTATTAGCGTTGTTCCTGTGATGTATCTAATCGATCCTTACTTATCTACTATGTTATTTGACGTTTGGATGGACTCCAGTAACCCTGATGTGAGATACGAAATTTTCGGACGCAGCGGAAGCTGGAAACAGTTTTAAACGAAACAACACGCATTAGCGTTGTTCCTGTGATGTATCTAATCGATCCTTACTCATCTCTCATCTTATTTGGCGTTTCGATGGACTCCAGTAACTTTGATGTGAGATACGAAGTTCTCGGACGCAGCTGAAGCTAGAAATAGTTTTAAACGAAACAACACGTATTAGCGTTGTTCCTGTGATGTATCTAATCGATCCTTACTCATCTATCAAGTTATTTGACGTTTCGATGGACTCCAGTAACTCTGATGTGAGATACGACGTTCTCGGACGCAGCTGAAGCTAGAAATAGTTTTAAAGGAAACAACACGCATTAGCGTTGTTCCTGTGATGTATCTAATCGATCCTTACTCATCTATCATGTTATTTGGCGTTTCGATAGACTATAGTAACTTTGATGTGAGATACGAAGTTCTCGGACGCAGCTGAAGCTAGAAATAGTTTTAAGGGAAACAACACGCATTAGCGTTGTTCCTGTGATGTATCTAATCAATCCTTACTCATCTATCATGTTATTTGGCGTTTCGATGGACTCCAGTAACTTTGATGTGAGATACGAAGTTCTCGGACGCAGCTGAAGCTAGAAATAGTTTTAAACGAAACAACACGCATTAGCGTTGTTCCTGTGATGTATCTAATCGATCCTTACTTATCTATCATGTTATTTGACGTTTGGATGGACTCCAGTAACCCTGATGTGAGATACGAAATTTTCGGACGCAGCGGAAGCTGGAAATAGTTTTAAACGAAACAACACGCATTAGCGCTGTTCCTGTGATGTATCTAATCGATCCTTACTCATCTATCATGTTATTTGTCGTTTCGATGGACTCTAGTAATTCTGATGTGAGATACGAAGTTTTTGGACGCAGCAGGAGCTAGAAATAGTTTTAAACGAAACAACACGTATTAGCGTTGTTCCTGTGATGTATCTAATCGATCCTTACTTATCTATCATGTTATTTGACGTTTGGATGGACTCCAGTAACCCTGATGTGAGATACGAAATTTTCGGACGCAGCGGAAGCTGGAAATAGTTTTAAACGAAACAACAAGCATTAGCGTTGTTCCTGTGATGTATCTAATCGATCCTTACTCATCTCTCATGTTATTTGGCGTTTCGATGGACTCCAGTAACTTTGATGTGAGATACGAAGTTCTCGAACGCAGCTGAAGCTAGAAATAGTTTTAAACGAAACAACACGTATTAGCGTTGTTCCTGTGATGTATCTAATCGATCCTTACCCATCTATCAAGTTATTTGACGTTTCGATGGACTCCAGTAACTCTGATGTGGGATACGACGTTTTCGGACGCAGCAGAAGCTGGAAATAGTTTTAAACGAAACAACACGCATTAGCGATGTTCCTGTGATGTATCTAATCGATCCATACTCATCTATCATGTTATTTTACGTTTGGATGGACTCCAGTAACTCTGATGTGAGATACAAAGTTTTTTGACGCAGCAGAAGCTGGAAATAGTTTTAAACGAAACAACACGTATTAGCGTTGTTCCTGTGCTGTATCTAATCGATCCTTACTTATCTATCATGTTATTTGACGTTTCGATGGACTCCAGTAACTCTGATGTGAGATACGACGTTCTCGGACGCAGCTGAAGCTGGAAATGGTTTTAAACGAAACAACACGCATTAGCGTTGTTCCTGTGATGTATCTAATCGATCCTTACTCATCTATCATGTTACTTGGCGTTTCGATGGACTCCAGTAACTTTGATGTGAGATACGAAGTTCTCGGACGCAGCTGAAGCTAGAAATAGTTTTAAACGAAACAACACGTATTAGCGTTGTTCCTGTGATGTATCTAATCGATCCTTACTCATCTATCAAGTTATTTGACGTTTGGATGGACTCCAGTAACTCTGATGTGAGAAACAAAGTTTACGGACGCAGCAGAAGCTGGAAATAGTTTTGAACGAAACAACACGTATTAACGTTGTTCCTGTGATGTATCTAATCGATCCTTACTCATCTCTCATGTTATTTGGCGTTTCGATGTACTCCAGTAACTTTGATGTGAGTTACGAAGTTCTCGGAAGCAGCTGAAGCTAGAAATAGTTTTAAAGGAAACAACACGCATTAGCGTTGTTCCTGTGATGTATCTAATCGATCCTTACTCATCTATCATGTTATTTGGCGTTTCGATAGACTCCAGTAACTTTGATGTGAGATACTATGTTCTCGGACGCAGCTGAAGCTAGAGATAGTTTTAAAGGAAACAACACGCATTAGCGTTGTTCCTGTGATGTATCTAATCAATCCTTACTCATCTATCATGTTATTTGGCGTTTCGATGGACTCCAGTAACTTTGATGTGAGATACGAAGTTCTCGGACGCAGCTGAAGCTAGAAATAGTTTTAAACGAAACAACACGCATTAGCGTTGTTCCTGTGATGTATCTAATCGATCCTTACTTATCTATCATGTTATTTGACGTTTGGATGGACTCCAGTAACCCTGATGTGAGATACGAAATTTTCGGACGCAGCGGAAGCTGGAAATAGTTTTAAACGAAACAACACGCATTAGCGTTGTTCCTGTGATGTATCTAATCGATCCTTACTCATCTATCATGTTATTTGTCGTTTCGATGGACTCTAGTAATTCTGATGTGAGATACGAAGTTTTTGGACGCAGCAGGAGCTAGAAATAGTTTTAAACGAAACAACACGTATTAGCGTTGTTCCTGTGATGTATCTAATCGATCCTTACTTATCTATCATGTTATTTGACGTTTGGATGGACTCCAGTAACCCTGATGTGAGATACGATATTTTCGGACGCAGCGGAAGCTGGAAATAGTTTTAAACGAAACAACACGCATTAGCGTTGTTCCTGTGATGTATCTAATCGATCCTTACTCATCTCTCATGTTATTTGGCGTTTCGATGGACTCCAGTAACTTTGATGTGAGTTACGAAGTTCTCGGACGCAGCTGAAGCTAGAAATAGTTTTAAACGAAACAACACGTATTAGCGTTGTTCCTGTGATGTATCTAATCGATCCTTACTCATCTATCAAGTTATTTGACGTTTGGATGGACTCCAGTAACTCTGATGTGAGAAACAAAGTTTACGGACGCAGCAGAAGCTGGAAATAGTTTTGAACGAAATAACACGTATTAGCGTTGTTCCTGTGATGTATCTAATCGATCCTTACTTATCTACTATGTTATTTGACGTTTCGATGGACTCCAGTAACTATGATGTGAGATACGAAATTTCCGGACGCAGCAGAAGCTGGAAATAGTTTTAAACGAAACAACACGCATTAGCGTTGTTCCTGTGATGTATCTAATCGATCCTTACTTATCTATCATGTTATTTGACGTTAGGATGGACTCCAGTAACCCTGATGTGAGATACGAAATTTTCGGACGCAGCGGAAGCTGGAAATAGTTTTAAACGAAACAACACGCATTAGCGTTGTTCCTGTGATGTATCTAATCGATCCTTACTCATCTATCATGTTATTTGTCGTTTCGATGGACTCTAGTAATTCTGATGTGAGATACGAAGTTTTGGGACGCAGCAGGAGCTAGAAATAGTTTTAAACGAAACAACACGTATTAGCGTTGTTCCTGTGATGTATCTAATCGATCCTTACTCATCTATCAAGTTATTTGACGTTTGGATGGACTCCAGTAACTCTGATGTGAGAAACAAAGTTTACGGACGCAGCAGAAGCTGGAAATAGTTTTGAACGAAACAACACGTATTAGCGTTGTTCCTGTGATGTATCTAATCGATCCTTACTTATCTACTATGTTATTTGACGTTTGGATGGACTCCAGTAACCCTGATGTGAGATACGAAATTTTCGGACGCAGCGGAAGCTGGAAACAGTTTTAAACGAAACAACACGCATTAGCGTTGTTCCTGTGATGTATCTAATCGATCCTTACTCATCTCTCATCTTATTTGGCGTTTCGATGGACTCCAGTAACTTTGATGTGAGATACGAAGTTCTCGGACGCAGCTGAAGCTAGAAATAGTTTTAAACGAAACAACACGTATTAGCGTTGTTCCTGTGATGTATCTAATCGATCCTTACTCATCTATCAAGTTATTTGACGTTTCGATGGACTCCAGTAACTCTGATGTGAGATACGACGTTCTCGGACGCAGCTGAAGCTAGAAATAGTTTTAAAGGAAACAACACGCATTAGCGTTGTTCCTGTGATGTATCTAATCGATCCTTACTCATCTATCATGTTATTTGGCGTTTCGATAGACTATAGTAACTTTGATGTGAGATACGAAGTTCTCGGACGCAGCTGAAGCTAGAAATAGTTTTAAGGGAAACAACACGCATTAGCGTTGTTCCTGTGATGTATCTAATCAATCCTTACTCATCTATCATGTTATTTGGCGTTTCGATGGACTCCAGTAACTTTGATGTGAGATACGAAGTTCTCGGACGCAGCTGAAGCTAGAAATAGTTTTAAACGAAACAACACGCATTAGCGTTGTTCCTGTGATGTATCTAATCGATCCTTACTTATCTATCATGTTATTTGACGTTTGGATGGACTCCAGTAACCCTGATGTGAGATACGAAATTTTCGGACGCAGCGGAAGCTGGAAATAGTTTTAAACGAAACAACACGCATTAGCGCTGTTCCTGTGATGTATCTAATCGATCCTTACTCATCTATCATGTTATTTGTCGTTTCGATGGACTCTAGTAATTCTGATGTGAGATACGAAGTTTTTGGACGCAGCAGGAGCTAGAAATAGTTTTAAACGAAACAACACGTATTAGCGTTGTTCCTGTGATGTATCTAATCGATCCTTACTTATCTATCATGTTATTTGACGTTTGGATGGACTCCAGTAACCCTGATGTGAGATACGAAATTTTCGGACGCAGCGGAAGCTGGAAATAGTTTTAAACGAAACAACAAGCATTAGCGTTGTTCCTGTGATGTATCTAATCGATCCTTACTCATCTCTCATGTTATTTGGCGTTTCGATGGACTCCAGTAACTTTGATGTGAGATACGAAGTTCTCGAACGCAGCTGAAGCTAGAAATAGTTTTAAACGAAACAACACGTATTAGCGTTGTTCCTGTGATGTATCTAATCGATCCTTACCCATCTATCAAGTTATTTGACGTTTCGATGGACTCCAGTAACTCTGATGTGGGATACGACGTTTTCGGACGCAGCAGAAGCTGGAAATAGTTTTAAACGAAACAACACGCATTAGCGATGTTCCTGTGATGTATCTAATCGATCCATACTCATCTATCATGTTATTTTACGTTTGGATGGACTCCAGTAACTCTGATGTGAGATACAAAGTTTTTTGACGCAGCAGAAGCTGGAAATAGTTTTAAACGAAACAACACGTATTAGCGTTGTTCCTGTGCTGTATCTAATCGATCCTTACTTATCTATCATGTTATTTGACGTTTCGATGGACTCCAGTAACTCTGATGTGAGATACGACGTTCTCGGACGCAGCTGAAGCTGGAAATGGTTTTAAACGAAACAACACGCATTAGCGTTGTTCCTGTGATGTATCTAATCGATCCTTACTCATCTATCATGTTACTTGGCGTTTCGATGGACTCCAGTAACCCTGATGTGAGATACGAAATTTTCGGACGCAGCGGAAGCTGGAAATAGTTTTAAACGAAACAACACGCATTAGCGTTGTTCCTGTGATGTATCTAATCGATCCTTACTCATCTATCATGTTATTTGTCGTTTCGATGGACTCTAGTAATTCTGATGTGAGATACGAAGTTTTTGGACGCAGCAGGAGCTAGAAATAGTTTTAAACGAAACAACACGTATTAGCGTTGTTCCTGTGATGTATCTAATCGATCCTTACTTATCTATCATGTTATTTGACGTTTGGATGGACTCCAGTAACCCTGATGTGAGATACGATATTTTCGGACGCAGCGGAAGCTGGAAATAGTTTTAAACGAAACAACACGCATTAGCGTTGTTCCTGTGATGTATCTAATCGATCCTTACTCATCTCTCATGTTATTTGGCGTTTCGATGGACTCCAGTAACTTTGATGTGAGTTACGAAGTTCTCGGACGCAGCTGAAGCTAGAAATAGTTTTAAACGAAACAACACGTATTAGCGTTGTTCCTGTGATGTATCTAATCGATCCTTACTCATCTATCAAGTTATTTGACGTTTGGATGGACTCCAGTAACTCTGATGTGAGAAACAAAGTTTACGGACGCAGCAGAAGCTGGAAATAGTTTTGAACGAAATAACACGTATTAGCGTTGTTCCTGTGATGTATCTAATCGATCCTTACTTATCTACTATGTTATTTGACGTTTCGATGGACTCCAGTAACTATGATGTGAGATACGAAATTTCCGGACGCAGCAGAAGCTGGAAATAGTTTTAAACGAAACAACACGCATTAGCGTTGTTCCTGTGATGTATCTAATCGATCCTTACTTATCTATCATGTTATTTGACGTTAGGATGGACTCCAGTAACCCTGATGTGAGATACGAAATTTTCGGACGCAGCGGAAGCTGGAAATAGTTTTAAACGAAACAACACGCATTAGCGTTGTTCCTGTGATGTATCTAATCGATCCTTACTCATCTATCATGTTATTTGTCGTTTCGATGGACTCTAGTAATTCTGATGTGAGATACGAAGTTTTGGGACGCAGCAGGAGCTAGAAATAGTTTTAAACGAAACAACACGTATTAGCGTTGTTCCTGTGATGTATCTAATCGATCCTTACTTATCTATCATGTTATTTGACCTTTGGATGGACTCCAGTAACCCTGATGTGAGATACGAAATTTTCGGACGCAGCGGAAGCTGGAAATAGTTTTAAACGAAACAACACGCATTAGCGTTGTTCCTGTGATGTACCTAACCGATCCTTACTTATCTACTATGTTATTTGACGTTTCGATGGACTCCAGTAACTATGATGTGAGATACGAAATTTCCGGACGCAGCAGAAGCTGGAAATAGTTTTAAACGAAACAACACGCATTAGCGTTGTTCCTGCGATGTATCTAATCGATCCTTACTCATCTCTCATGTTATTTGGCGTTTCGATGGACTCCAGTATCTTTGATGTGAGATACGAAGTTCTCGGACGCAGCTGAAGCTAGAAATAGTTTTAAAGGAAACAACACGCATTAGCGTTGTTCCTGTGATGTATCTAATCGATCCTTACTCATCTATCATGTTATTTGGCGTTTCGATAGACTCCAGTAACTTTGATGTGAGATACGAAGTTCTCGGACGCAGCTGAAGCTAGAAATAGTTTTAAAGGAAACAACACGCATTAGCGTTGTTCCTGTGATGTATCTAATCAATCCTTACTCATCTATCATGTTATTTGGCGTTTCGATGGACTCCAGTAACTCTGATGTGAGATACAAAGTTTACGGACGCAGCAGAAGCTGGAAATAGTTTTAAATGAAACAACACGTATTAGCGTTGTTCCTGTGATGTATCTAATCGATCCTTACTCATCTATCATGTTATTTGACGTTTCGATGGACTCCAGTAACTCTGATGTGAGATACGACGTTTTCGGACGCAGCAGAAGCTGGAAATAGTTTTAAACGAAACAACACGTATTAGCGTTGTTCCTGTGATGTATCTAATCGATCCTTACTTATCTATCATATTATTTGACGTTTGGATGGACTCCAGTAACTCTGATGTGAGATTCGAAGTTCTCGGACGCAGCAGAAGCTGGAAATAGTTTTAAACGAAACAACACGCATTAGCGTTGTTCCTGTGATGTATCTAATCGATCCTTACTCATCTATCATTTTATTTGGCATTTCGATGGACTCCAGTAACTTTGATGTGAGATACGAAGTTCTCGGACGCAGCTGAAGCTGGAAATAGTTTTAAACGAAACAACACGCATTAGCGTTGTTCCTGTGATGTATCTAATCGATCCTTACTCATCTATCATGTTATTTGACGTTTCGATGGACTTCAGTAACTTTGATGTGAGATACGAAGTTCTCGGACGCAGCTGAAGCTAGAAATAGTTTTAAAGGAAACAACACGCATTAGCGTTGTTCCTGTGATGTATCTAATCAATCCTTACTCATCTATCATGTTATTTGGCGTTTCGATGGACTCCAGTAACTTTGATGTGAGATACGAAGTTCTCGGACGCAGCTGAAGCTAGAAATAGTTTTAAACGAAACAACACGCATTAGCGTTGTTCCTGTGATGTATCTAATCGATCCTTACTTATCTATCATGTTATTTGACGTTAGGATGGACTAAAGTAACCCTGATGTGAGATACGAAATTTTCGGACGCAGCGGAAGCTGGAAATAGTTTTAAACGAAACATCACATATTAGCGTTGTTCCTGTGATGTATCTAATCGATCCTTACTCATCTATCATGTTATTTGACGTTTGGACGGACTCCAGTAACTCTGATGTGAGATACAAAGTTCTCGGACGCAGCAGAAGCTGGAAATAGTTTTGAACGAAGCAACACGTATTAGCGTTGTTCCTGCGATGTATCTAAACGATCCTCACTTATCTAACATATTATATAAAGTTTGGATGGACTCCAGTAAGTCTGATGTGAGATACAAAGTTTTTGGACGCAGCAGCAGCTGGAAATAGTTTTAAACGAAACAACACACATTAGCGTTGTTCCTGTGATGTATCTAATCGATCCTTACTTATCTATCATGTCATTTGACGTTTCGATGGACTCCAGTAACTCTGATGTGAGATAAGACGTTTTCGGACGCAGCAGAAGCTGGAAATAGTTTTAAACGAAACAACACGCATTAGCGTTGTTCCTGTGATGTATCTAATCGATCCTTACTTATCTATCATGTTATTTGACGTTAGGATGAACTCCAGTAACCCTGATGTGAGATACGAAATTTTCGGACGCAGCGGAAGCTGGAAATAGTTTTAAACGAAACAACACGCATTAGCGTTGTTCCTGTGATGTATCTAATCGATCCTTACTCATCTATCATGTTATTTGTCGTTTCGATGGACTCTAGTAATTCTGATGTGAGATACGAAGTTTTGGGACGCAGCAGGAGCTAGAAATAGTTTTAAACGAAACAACACGTATTAGCGTTGTTCCTGTGATGTATCTAATCGATCCTTACTTATCTATCATGTTATTTGACCTTTGGATGGACTCCAGTAACCCTGATGTGAGATACGAAATTTTCGGACGCAGCGGAAGCTGGAAATAGTTTTAAACGAAACAACACGCATTAGCGTTGTTCCTGTGATGTACCTAACCGATCCTTATTTATCTACTATGTTATTTGACGTTTCGATGGACTCCAGTAACTATGATGTGAGATACGAAATTTCCGGACGCAGCAGAAGCTGGAAATAGTTTTAAACGAAACAACACGCATTAGCGTTGTTCCTGCGATGTATCTAATCGATCCTTACTCATCTCTCATGTTATTTGGCGTTTCGATGGACTCCAGTATCTTTGATGTGAGTTACGAAGTTCTCGGACGCAGCTGAAGCTAGAAATAGTTTTAAAGGAAACAACACGCATTAGCGTTGTTCCTGTGATGTATCTAATCGATCCTTACTCATCTATCATGTTATTTGGCGTTTCGATAGACTCCAGTAACTTTGATGTGAGATACGAAGTTCTCGGACGCAGCTGAAGCTAGAAATAGTTTTAAAGGAAACAACACGCATTAGCGTTGTTCCTGTGATGTATCTAATCAATCCTTACTCATCTATCATGTTATTTGGCGTTTCGATGGACTCCAGTAACTTTGATGTGAGATACGAAGTTCTCGGACGCAGCTGAAGCTAGAAATAGTTTTAAACGAAACAACACGCATTAGCGTTGTTCCTGTGATGTATCTAATCGATCCTTACTTATCTATCATGTTATTTGACGTTTGGATGGACTCCAGTAACCCTGATGTGAGATACGAAATTTTCGGACGCAGCGGAAGCTGGAAATAGTTTTAAACGAAACAACACGCATTAGCGTTGTTCCTGTGATGTATCTAATCGATCCTTACTCATCTATCATGTTATTTGTCGTTTCGATGGACTCTAGTAATTCTGATGTGAGATACGAAGTTTTTGGACGCAGCAGGAGCTGGAAATAGTTTTGAACGAAACAACACGTATTAGCGTTTTTCCTGTGATGAATCTAAACGATCCTTACTTATCTAACATGTTATTTGACGTTTGGATGGACTCCACTAAGTCTGATGTGAGATACAAAGTTTTTGGACGCAGCAGGAGCTGGAAATAGTTTTAAACGAAACAACACGTATTAGCGTTGTTCCTGTGATGTATCTAATCGATCCTTACTTATCTATCATGTTATTTGACCTTTGGATGGACTCCAGTAACCCTGATGTGAGATACGAAATTTTCGGACGCAGCGGAAGCTGGAAATAGTTTTAAACGAAACAACACGCATTAGCGTTGTTCCTGTGATGTACCTAACCGATCCTTACTTATCTACTATGTTATTTGACGTTTCGATGGACTCCAGTAACTATGATGTGAGATACGAAATTTCCGGACGCAGCAGAAGCTGGAAATAGTTTTAAACGAAACAACACGCATTAGCGTTGTTCCTGCGATGTATCTAATCGATCCTTACTCATCTCTCATGTTATTTGGCGTTTCGATGGACTCCAGTATCTTTGATGTGAGTTACGAAGTTCTCGGACGCAGCTGAAGCTAGAAATAGTTTTAAAGGAAACAACACGCATTAGCGTTGTTCCTGTGATGTATCTAATCGATCCTTACTCATCTATCATGTTATTTGGCGTTTCGATAGACTCCAGTAACTTTGATGTGAGATACGAAGTTCTCGGACGCAGCTGAAGCTAGAAATAGTTTTAAAGGAAACAACACGCATTAGCGTTGTTCCTGTGATGTATCTAATCAATCCTTACTCATCTATCATGTTATTTGGCGTTTCGATGGACTCCAGTAACTTTGATGTGAGATACGAAGTTCTCGGACGCAGCTGAAGCTAGAAATAGTTTTAAACGAAACAACACGCATTAGCGTTGTTCCTGTGATGTATCTAATCGATCCTTACTTATCTATCATGTTATTTGACGTTTGGATGGACTCCAGTAACCCTGATGTGAGATACGAAATTTTCGGACGCAGCGGAAGCTGGAAATAGTTTTAAACGAAACAACACGCATTAGCGTTGTTCCTGTGATGTATCTAATCGATCCTTACTCATCTATCATGTTATTTGTCGTTTCGATGGACTCTAGTAATTCTGATGTGAGATACGAAGTTTTTGGACGCAGCAGGAGCTGGAAATAGTTTTGAACGAAACAACACGTATTAGCGTTTTTCCTGTGATGAATCTAAACGATCCTTACTTATCTAACATGTTATTTGACGTTTGGATGGACTCCACTAAGTCTGATGTGAGATACAAAGTTTTTGGACGCAGCAGGAGCTGGAAATAGTTTTAAACGAAACAACACGTATTAGCGTTGTTCCTGTGCTGTATCTAATCGATCCTTACTTATCTATCATGTTATTTGACGTTTCGATGGACTCCAGTAACTTTGATGTGCGATACGACGTTTTCGGACGCAGCAGAAGCTGGAAATAGTTTTAAACGAAACAACACGCATTAGCGTTGTTCCTGTGATGTATCTAATCGATCCTTACTTATCTATCATGTTATTTGACGTTAGGATGGACTCCAGTAACCCTGATGTGAGATACGAAATTTTCGGACGCAGCGGAAGCTGGAAATAGTTTTAAACGAAACAACACGCATTAGCGTTGTTCCTGTGATGTATCTAATCGATCCTTACTCATCTATCATGTTATTTGTCGTTTCGATGGACTCTAGTAATTCTGATGTGAGATACGAAGTTTTGGGACGCAGCAGGAGCTAGAAATAGTTTTAAACGAAACAACACGTATTAGCGTTGTTCCTGTGATGTATCTAATCGATCCTTACTTATCTATCATGTTATTTGACCTTTGGATGGACTCCAGTAACCCTGATGTGAGATACGAAATTTTCGGACGCAGCGGAAGCTGGAAATAGTTTTAAACGAAACAACACGCATTAGCGTTGTTCCTGTGATGTACCTAACCGATCCTTACTTATCTACTATGTTATTTGACGTTTCGATGGACTCCAGTAACTATGATGTGAGATACGAAATTTCCGGACGCAGCAGAAGCTGGAAATAGTTTTAAACGAAACAACACGCATTAGCGTTGTTCCTGCGATGTATCTAATCGATCCTTACTCATCTCTCATGTTATTTGGCGTTTCGATGGACTCCAGTATCTTTGATGTGAGTTACGAAGTTCTCGGACGCAGCTGAAGCTAGAAATAGTTTTAAAGGAAACAACACGCATTAGCGTTGTTCCTGTGATGTATCTAATCGATCCTTACTCATCTATCATGTTATTTGGCGTTTCGATAGACTCCAGTAACTTTGATGTGAGATACGAAGTTCTCGGACGCAGCTGAAGCTAGAAATAGTTTTAAAGGAAACAACACGCATTAGCGTTGTTCCTGTGATGTATCTAATCAATCCTTACTCATCTATCATGTTATTTGGCGTTTCGATGGACTCCAGTAACTTTGATGTGAGATACGAAATTTTCGGACGCAGCGGAAGCTGGAAATAGTTTTAAACGAAACAACACGCATTAGCGTTGTTCCTGTGATGTATCTAATCGATCCTTACTCATCTATCATGTTATTTGTCGTTTCGATGGACTCTAGTAATTCTGATGTGAGATACGAAGTTTTTGGACGCAGCAGGAGCTGGAAATAGTTTTGAACGAAACAACACGTATTAGCGTTTTTCCTGTGATGAATCTAAACGATCCTGACTTATCTAACATGTTATTTGACGTTTGGATGGACTCCACTAAGTCTGATGTGAGATACAAAGTTTTTGGACGCAGCAGGAGCTGGAAATAGTTTTAAACGAAACAACACGTATTAGCGTTGTTCCTGTGCTGTATCTAATCGATCCTTACTTATCTATCATGTTATTTGACGTTTCGATGGACTCCAGTAACTTTGATGTGCGATACGACGTTTTCGGACGCAGCAGAAGCTGGAAATAGTTTTAAAGGAAACAACACGCATTATCGTTGTTATTTCTGTGATGTATCTAATCGATCCTTACTCATCTATCATGTTATTTGGCGTTTCGATAGACTCCAGTAACTTTGATGTGAGATACGAAGTTCTCGGACGCAGCTGAAGCTAGAAATAGTTTTAAAGGAAACAACACGCATTAGCGTTGTTCCTGTGATGTATCTAATCAATCCCTACTCATCTATCATGTTATTTGTCGTTTCGATGGACTCTAGTAATTCTGATGTGAGATACGAAGTTTTTGGACGCAGCAGGAGCTGGAAATAGTTTTGAACGAAACAACACGTATTAGCGTTGTTCCTGTGATGTATCTAAACGATCCTTACTTATCTAACATATTATTTGACGTTTGGATGGACTCCAGTAAGTCTGATGTGAGATACAAAGTTTTTGGACGCAGCAGGAGCTGGAAATAGTTTTAAACGAAACAACACGTATTAGCGTTGTTCCTGTGCTGTATCTAATCGATCCTTACTTATCTATCATGTTATTTGACGTTTCGATGGACTCCAGTAACTCTGATGTGAGATACGACGTTTTCGGACGCAGCAGAAGCTGGAAATAGTTTTAAACAAAACAACACGCATTAGCGATGTTCCTGTGATGTATCTAATCGATCCTTACTCATCTATCATGTTATTTTACGTTTGAATGGACTCCAGTAACTCTGATGTGAGATACAAAGTTTTTGGACGCAGCAGAAGCTGGAGGTAGTTTTGAACGAAACAACACGTATTAGCGTTGTTCCTGTGATGTATCTAATCGATCCTTACTCATCTCTCATGTTATTTGACGTTTGGACGGACTCCAGTAACTCTGATGTGAGATACAAAGTTCTCGGACGCAGCAGAAGCTGGAAATAGTTTTGAACGAAACAACACGTATTAGCGTTGTTCCTGTGATGTATCTAAACGATCCTTACTCATCTCTCATGTTATTTGACGTTTGGACGGACTCCAGTAACTCTGATGTGAGATACAAAGTTCTCGGACGCAGCAGAAGCTGGAAATAGTTTTGAACGAAACAACACGTATTAGCGTTGTTCCTGTGATGTATCTAATCGATCCTTACTCATCTCTCATGTTATTTGACGTTTGGACGGACTCCAGTAACTCTGATGTGAGATACAAAGTTCTCGGACGCAGCAGAAGCTGGAAATAGTTTTGAACGAAACAACACGTATTAGCGTTGTTCCTGTGATGTATCTAAACGATCCTTACTCATCTATCATGTTATTTTACGTTTGGATGGACTCCAGTAACTCTGATGTGAGATACAAAGTTTTTGGACGCAGCAGAAGCTGGAAATAGTTTTGAACGAAACACCACGTATTAGCGTAGTTCCTGTGATGTATCTAATCGATCCTTACTCATCTATCATGTTATTTTACGTTTGGATGGACTCCAGTAACTCTGATGTGAGATAAAAAGTTTTTGGACGCAGCAGAAGCTGGAAATAGTTTTGAACGAAACAACACGTATTAGCGTTGTTCCTGTGATGTATCTAAACTATCCTTACTTATCTAACATATTATATGACGTTTGGATGGACTCCAGTAAGTCTGATGTGAGATACAAAGTTTTTGGACGCAGCAGCTGCTGGAAATAGTTTTAAACGAAACAGCACGTATTAGCGTTGATCCTGTGCTGTATCTAATCGATCCTTACTTATCTATCATGTTATTTGACGTTTCGATGGACTCCAGTAACTCTGATGTGAGATAAGACGTTTTCGGACGCAGCAGAAGCTGGAAATAGTTTTAAACGAAACAACACATATTAGCGTTGCTCCTGTGATGTATCTAATCGATCCTTACTTATCTATCATGTTATTTGACGTTTGGATGGACTCCAGTAACTCTGATGTGAGATACGAAGTTTTCGGACGCAGCAGAAGCTGGAAATAGTTTTAAACGAAACCACACGCATTAGCGTTGTTCCTGTGATGTATCTAATCGATCCTTACTCATCTATCATGTTATTTGTCGTTTCGATGGACTCTAGTAATTCTGATGTGAGATACGAAGTTTTTGGACGCAGCAGGAGCTGGAAATAGTTTTGAACGAAACAACACGTATTAGCGTTTTTCCTGTGATGAATCTAAACGATCCTTACTTATCTAACATGTTATTTGACGTTTGGATGGACTCCACTAAGTCTGATGTGAGATACAAAGTTTTTGGACGCAGCAGGAGCTGGAAATAGTTTTAAACGAAACAACACGTATTAGCGTTGTTCCTGTGCTGTATCTAATCGATCCTTACTTATCTATCATGTTATTTGACGTTTCGATGGACTCCAGTAATTTTGATGTGCGATACGACGTTTTCGGACGCAGCAGAAGCTGGAAATAGTTTTAAAGGAAACAACACGCATTATCGTTGTTATTTCTGTGATGTATCTAATCGATCCTTACTCATCTATCATGTTATTTGGCGTTTCGATAGACTCCAGTAACTTTGATGTGAGATACGAAGTTCTCGGACGCAGCTGAAGCCAGAAATAGTTTTAAAGGAAACAACACGCATTAGCGTTGTTCCTGTGATGTATCTAATCAATCCCTACTCATCTATCATGTTATTTGTCGTTTCGATGGACTCTAGTAATTCTGATGTGAGATACGAAGTTTTTGGACGCAGCAGGAGCTGGAAATAGTTTTGAACGAAACAACACGTATTAGCGTTGTTCCTGTGATGTATCTAAACGATCCTTACTTATCTAACATGTTATTTGACGTTTGGATGGACTCCAGTAAGTCTGATGTGAGATACAAAGTTTTTGGACGCAGCAGGAGCTGGAAATAGTTTTAAACGAAACAACACGTATTAGCGTTGTTCCTGTGCTGTATCTAATCGATCCTTACTTATCTATCATGTTATTTGACGTTTCGATGGACTCCAGTAACTCTGATGTGAGATACGACGTTTTCGGACGCAGCAGAAGCTGGAAATAGTTTTAAACAAAACAACACGCATTAGCGATGTTCCTGTGATGTATCTAATCGATCCTTACTCATCTATCATGTTATTTTACGTTTGAATGGACTCCAGTAACTCTGATGTGAGATACAAAGTTTTTGGACGCAGCAGAAGCTGGAGGTAGTTTTGAACGAAACAACACGTATTAGCGTTGTTCCTGTGATGTATCTAATCGATCCTTACTCATCTCTCATGTTATTTGACGTTTGGACGGACTCCAGTAACTCTGATGTGAGATACAAAGTTCTCGGACGCAGCAGAAGCTGGAAATAGTTTTGAACGAAACAACACGTATTAGCGTTGTTCCTGTGATGTATCTAAACGATCCTTACTCATCTCTCATGTTATTTGACGTTTGGACGGACTCCAGTAACTCTGATGTGAGATACAAAGTTCTCGGACGCAGCAGAAGCTGGAAATAGTTTTGAACGAAACAACACGTATTAGCGTTGTTCCTGTGATGTATCTAATCGATCCTTACTCATCTCTCATGTTATTTGACGTTTGGACGGACTCCAGTAACTCTGATGTGAGATACAAAGTTCTCGGACGCAGCAGAAGCTGGAAATAGTTTTGAACGAAACAACACGTATTAGCGTTGTTCCTGTGATGTATCTAAACGATCCTTACTCATCTATCATGTTATTTTACGTTTGGATGGACTCCAGTAACTCTGATGTGAGATACAAAGTTTTTGGACGCAGCAGAAGCTGGAAATAGTTTTGAACGAAACAACACGTATTAGCGTAGTTCCTGTGATGTATCTAATCGATCCTTACTCATCTATCATGTTATTTTACGTTTGGATGGACTCCAGTAACTCTGATGTGAGATAAAAAGTTTTTGGACGCAGCAGAAGCTGGAAATAGTTTTGAACGAAACAACACGTATTAGCGTTGTTCCTGTGATGTATCTAAACTATCCTTACTTATCTAACATATTATATGACGTTTGGATGGACTCCAGTAAGTCTGATGTGAGATACAAAGTTTTTGGACGCAGCAGCTGCTGGAAATAGTTTTAAACGAAACAGCACGTATTAGCGTTGTTCCTGTGCTGTATCTAATCGATCCTTACTTATCTATCATGTTATTTGACGTTTCGATGGACTCCAGTAACTCTGATGTGAGATAAGACGTTTTCGGACGCAGCAGAAGCTGGAAATAGTTTTAAACGAAACAACACATATTAGCGTTGCTCCTGTGATGTATCTAATCGATCCTTACTTATCTATCATGTTATTTGACGTTTGGATGGACTCCAGTAACTCTGATGTGAGATACGAAGTTTTCGGACGCAGCAGAAGCTGGAAATAGTTTTAAACGAAACAACACGCATTAGCGTTGTTCCTGTGATGTATCTAATCGATCCTTACTCATCTATCATGTTATTTGGCGTTTCGATGGACTCCAGTAACTCTGATGTGAGATACAAAGTTTACGGACGCAGCAGAAGCTGGAAATAGTTTTAAATGAAACAACACGTATTAGCGTTGTTCCTGTGATGTATCTAATCGATCCTTACTTATCTATCATGTTATTTGACG
Source organism: Prosopocoilus inquinatus (assembly GCA_036172665.1). NCBI lineage: Eukaryota > Metazoa > Arthropoda > Insecta > Coleoptera > Lucanidae > Prosopocoilus > Prosopocoilus inquinatus. The sequence goes on from CM069879.1 coordinate 25,315,650, forward strand.
TTAGGATGGACTCCAGTAACCCTGATGTGAGATACGAAATTTTCGGACGCAGCGGAAGCTGGAAATAGTTTTAAACGAAACATCACATATTAGCGTTGTTCCTGTGATGTATCTAATCGATCCTTACTCATCTATCATGTTATTTGACGTTTGGACGGACTCCAGTAACTCTGATGTGAGATACAAAGTTCTCGGACGCAGCAGAAGCTGGAAATAGTTTTGAACGAAGCAACACGTATTAGCGTTGTTCCTGCGATGTATCTAAACGATCCTTACTTATCTAACATATTATATAAAGTTTGGATGGACTCCAGTAAGTCTGATGTGAGATACAAAGTTTTTGGACGCAGCAGCAGCTGGAAATAGTTTTAAACGAAACAACACGCATTAGCGTTGTTCCTGTGATGTATCTAATCGATCCTTACTTATCTATCATGTCATTTGACGTTTCGATGGACTCCAGTAACTCTGATGTGAGATACGAAGTTTTCGGACGCAGCAGAAGCTGGAAATAGTTTTAAACGAAACAACACGCATTAGCGTTGTTCCTGTGATGTATCTAATCGATCCTTACTTATCTATCACTTATCTATCATGTTATTTGACGTTAGGATGGACTCCAGTAACCCTGATGTGAGATACGAAATTTTCGGACGCAGCGGAAGCTGGAAATAGTTTTAAACGAAACAACACGCATTAGCGTTGTTCCTGTGATGTATCTAATCGATCCTTACTCATCTATCATGTTATTTGTCGTTTCGATGGACTCTAGTAATTCTGATGTGAGATACGAAGTTTTGGGACGCAGCAGGAGCTAGAAATAGTTTTAAACGAAACAACACGTATTAGCGTTGTTCCTGTGATGTATCTAATCGATCCTTACTTATCTATCATGTTATTTGACCTTTGGATGGACTCCAGTAACCCTGATGTGAGATACGAAATTTTCGGACGCAGCGGAAGCTGGAAATAGTTTTAAACGAAACAACACGCATTAGCGTTGTTCCTGTGATGTACCTAACCGATCCTTACTTATCTACTATGTTATTTGACGTTTCGATGGACTCCAGTAACTATGATGTGAGATACGAAATTTCCGGACGCAGCAGAAGCTGGAAATAGTTTTAAACGAAACAACACGCATTAGCGTTGTTCCTGTGATGTATCTAATCGATCCTTACTCATCTCTCATGTTATTTGGCGTTTCGATGGACTCCAGTAACTTTGATGTGAGTTACGAAGTTCTCGGACGCAGCTGAAGCTAGAAATAGTTTTAAAGGAAACAACACGCATTAGCGTTGTTCCTGTGATGTATCTAATCGATCCTTACTCATCTATCATGTTATTTGGCGTTTCGATAGACTCCAGTAACTTTGATGTGAGATACGAAGTTCTCGGACGCAGCTGAAGCTAGAAATAGTTTTAAACGAAACAACACGCATTAGCGTTGTTCCTGTGATGTATCTAATCGATCCTTACTTATCTATCATGTTATTTGACGTTTGGATGGACTCCAGTAACCCTGATGTGAGATACGAAATTTTCGGACGCAGCGGAAGCTGGAAATAGTTTTAAACGAAACAACACGCATTAGCGTTGTTCCTGTGATGTATCTAATCGATCCTTACTCATCTATCATGTTATTTGTCGTTTCGATGGACTCTAGTAATTCTGATGTGAGATACGAAGTTTTTGGACGCAGCAGGAGCTGGAAATAGTTTTGAACGAAACAACACGTATTAGCGTTTTTCCTGTGATGAATCTAATCGATCCTTACTTAGCTACTATGTTATTTGACGTTTCGATGGACTCCAGTAACTCTAATGTGAGATACGAAATTTTCGGACGCAGCAGCAGCTGGAAATAATTTTAAACGAAACAACACGTATTAGCGTTGTTCCTGTGATGTATCTAAACGATCCTTACTTATCTAACATATTATTTGACGTTTGGATGGACTCCAGTAAGTCTGATGTGAGATACAAAGTTTTTGGACGCAGCAGGAGCTGGAAATAGTTTTAAACGAAACAACACGTATTAGCGTTGTTCCTGTGCTGTATCTAATCGATCCTTACTTATCTATCATGTTATTTGACGTTTCGATGGACTCCAGTAACTCTGATGTGAGATACGACGTTCTCGGACGCAGCTGAAGCTGGAAATAGTTTTAAACGAAACAACACGCATTAGCGTTGTTCCTGTGATGTATCTAATCGATCCTTACTCATCTATCATGTTATTTGACGTTTCGATGGACTCCAGTAAGTTTGATGTGAGATACGAAGTTCTCGGACGCAGCTGAAGCTAGAAATAATTTTAAACGAAACAACACTCATTAGCGTTGTTCCTGTGATGTATCTAATCGATCCTTACTTATCTACTATGTTATTTGACGTTTCGATGGACTCCAGTAACTATGATGTGAGATACGAAATTTCCGGACACAGCAGAAGCTGGAAATAGTTTTAAACGAAATAACACGCATTAGCGTTGTTCCTGTGATGTATCCAATCGATCCTTACTCATCTCTCATGTTATTTGGCGTTTCGATGGACTCCAGTAACTTTGATGTGAGTTACGAAGTTCTCGGACGCAGCTGAAGCTAGAAATAGTTTTAAAGGAAACAACACGCATTAGCGTTGTTCCTGTGATGTATCTAATCGATCCTTACTCATCTATCATGTTATTTGGCGTTTCGATAGACTCCAGTAACTTTGATGTGAGATACGATGTTCTCGGACGCAGCTGAAGCTAGAAATAGTTTTAAAGGAAACAACACGCATTAGCGTTGTTCCTGTGATGTATCCAATCGATCCTTACTCATCTCTCATGTTATTTGGCGTTTCGATGGACTCCAGTAACTCTGATGTGAGATACGAAGTTTTTGGACGCAGCAGGAGCTGGAAATAGTTTTGAACGAAACAACACGTATTAGCGTTGTTCCTGTGATGTATCTAAACGATCCTTACTTATCTAACATGTTATTTGACGTTTGGATGGACTCCAGTAAGTCTGATGTGAGATACAAAGTTTTTGGACGCAGCAGGAGCTGGAAATAGTTTTAAACGAAACAACACGTATTAGCGTTGTTCCTGTGCTGTATCTAATCGATCCTTACTTATCTATCATGTTCTTTGACGTTTCGATGGACTCCAGTAACTCTGATGTGAGATACGACGTTTTCGGACGCAGCAGAAGCTGGAAATAGTTTTAAACAAAACAACACGCATTAGCGTTGTTCCTGTGATGTATCTAATCGATCCTTACTCATCTCTCATGTTATTTGGCGTTTCGATGGACTCCAGTAACTTTGCTGTGAGTTACGAAGTTCTCGGACGCAGCTGAAGCTAGAAATAGTTTTAAACGAAACAACACGTATTAGCGTTGTTCCTGTGATGTATCTAATCGATCCTTACTCATCTATCAAGTTATTTGACGTTTGGATGGACTCCAGTAACTCTGATGTGAGAAACAAAGTTTACGGACGCAGCAGAAGCTGGAAATAGTTTTAAACGAAACAACACGTATTAGCGTTGTTCCTGTGCTGTATCTAATCGATCCTTACTTATCTATAATGTTATTTGACGTTTCGATGGACTCCAGTAACTCTGATGTGAGATACGACGTTTGCGGACGCAGCAGAAGCTGGAAATAGTTTTAAACGAAACAACACGCATTAGCGATGTTCCTGTGATGTATCTAATCGATCCTTACTCATCTATCATGTTATTTTACGTTTGGATGGACTCCAGTAACTCTGATATGAGATACAAAGTTTTTGGACGCAGCAGAAGCTGGAAATAGTTTTAAACGAAACAACACGTATTAGCGTTGTTCCTGTGCTGTATCTAATCGATCCTTACTTATCTATCATGTTATTTGACGTTTCGATGTACTCCAGTAACTTTGATGTGAGATACGAAATTCTCGGACGCAGCTGAAGCTAGAAATAGTTTTAAAGGAAACAACACGCATTAGCGTTGTTCCTGTGATGTATCTAATCAATCCTTACTCATCTATCATGTTATTTGGCCTTTCGATGGACTCCAGTAACTTTGATGTGAGATACGTAGTTCTCGGTCGCAGCTGAAGCTAGAAATAGTTTTAAACGAAACAACACTCATTAGCGTTGTTCCTGTGATGTATCTAATCGATCCTTACTTATCTATCATGTTATTTGACGTTTGGATAGACTCCAGTAACCCTGATGTGAGATACGAAATTTTCGGACGCAGCGGAACCTGGAAATAGTTTTAAACGAAACAACACGCATTAGCGTTGTTCCTGTGATGTATCTAATCGATCCTTACTCATCTCTCATGTTATTTGGCGTTTCGATGGACTCCAGTAACTTTGATGTGAGTTACGAAGTTCTCGGACGCAGCTGAAGCTAGAAATAGTTTTAAACGAAACAACACGTATTAGCGTTGGTCCTGTGATGTATCTAATCGATCCTTACTCATCTATCATGTTATTTGACGTTTCGATGGACTCCAGTAACTTTGATGTGAGATACGAAGTTCTCGGACGCAGCTGAAGCTAGAAATAATTTTAAACGAAACAACACGCATTAGCGTTGTTCCTGTGATGTATCTAATCGATCCTTACTCATCTCTCATGTCATTTGGCGTTTCGATAGACTCCACTAACTTTGATGTGAGATACGGCGTTTTCGGACGCAGCAGAAGCTGGAAAAAGTTTTAAACAAAACAACACGCATTAGCGATGTTCCTGTGATGTATCTAATCGATCCTTTCTCATCTATCATGTTATTTTACGTTTGAATTTACTCCAGTAACTCTGATGTGAGATACAAAGTTTTTGGACGCAGCAGAAGCTGGAGATAGTTTTGAACGAAACAACACGTAATAGCGTTGTTCCTGTGATGTATCTAATCGATCCTTACTTAGCTAATATGTTATTTGACGTTTCGATGGAATCCAGTAACTCTAATGTGACATACGAAATTTTCGGACGCAGCAGCAGCTGGAAATAGTTTTAAACGAAACAACACATATTAGCGTTGTTCCTGTGATGTATCTAAACGATCCTTACTTATCTAACATGTTATTTGACGTTTGGATGGACTCCAGTAAGTCTGATGTGAGATACAAAGTTTTTGGACGCAGCAGGATCTGGAAATAGTTTTAAACGAAACAACACGTATTAGCGTTGTTCCTGTGCTGTATCTAATCGATCCTTACTTATCTATCATGTTATTTGACGTTTCGATGGACTCCAGTAACTCTGATGTGAGATACGACGTTCTCGGGCGCAGCTGAAGCTGGAAATAGTTTTAAACGAAACAACACGCATTAGCGTTGTTCCTGTGATGTATCTAATCGATCCTTACTCATCTATCATGTTATTTGACGTTTCGATGGACTCCAGTAACTTTGATGTGAGATACGAAGTTCTCAGACGCAGCTGAAGCTAGAAATAGTTTTAAACGAAACAACACGTATTAGCGTTGTTCCTGTGATGTATCTAATCGATCCTTACTTATCTACTATGTTATTTGACGTTTCGATGGACTCCAGTAACTATGATGTGAGATACGAAATTTCCGGACGCAGCAGAAGCTGGAAATAGTTTTAAACGAAACAACACGCATTAGCGTTGTTCCTGTGATGTATCCAATCGATCCTTACTCATCTCTCATGTTATTTGGCGTTTCGATGGACTCCAGTAACTTTGATGTGAGTTACGAAGTTCTCGGACGCAGCTGAAGCTAGAAATAGTTTTAAAGGAAACAACAGGCATTAGCGTTGTTCCTGTGATGTATCTAATCGATCCTTACTCATCTATCATGTTATTTGGCGTTTCGATAGACTCCAGTAACTTTGATGTGAGATACGATGTTCTCGGACGCAGCTGAAGCTAGAAATAGTTTTAAAGGAAACAACACGCATTAGCGTTGTTCCTGTGATGTATCTAATCAGTCCTTACTCATCTATCATGTTATTTGGCGTTTCGATAGACTCCAGTAACTTTGATGTGAGATACGAAGTTCTCGGACGCAGCTGAAGCTAGAAATAGTTTTAAACGAAACAACACGCATTAGCGTTGTTCCTGTGATGTATCTAATCGATCCTTACTTATCTATCATGTTATTTGACGTTTGGATGGACTCCAGTAATCCTGATGTGAGATACGAAATTTTCGGACGCAGCGGAAGCTGGAAATAGTTTTAAACGAAACAACACGCATTAGCGTTGTTCCTGTGATGTATCTAATCGATCCTTACTCATCTATCATGTTATTTGTCGTTTCGATGGACTCTAGTAATTCTGATGTGAGATACGAAGTTTTTGGACGCAGCAGGAGCTAGAAATAGTTTTAAACGAAACAACACGTATTAGCGTTGTTCCTGTGATGTATCTAATCGATCCTTACTTATCTATCATGTTATTTGACGTTTGGATGGACTCCAGTAACCCTGATGTGAGATACGAAATTTTCGGACGCAGCGGAAGCTGGAAATAGTTTTAAACCAAACAACACGCATTAGCGTTGTTCCTGTGATGTATCTAATCGATCCTTACTCATCTCTCATGTTATTTGGCGTTTCGATGGACTCCAGTAACTTTGATGTGAGTTACGAAGTTCTCGGACGCAGCTGAAGCTAGAAATAGTTTTAAACGAAACAACACGTATTAGCGTTGTTCCTGTGATGTATCTAATCGATCCTTAATTATCTATCATGTTATTTGACGTTTGGATGGACTCCAGTAACCCTGATGTGAGATACGAAATTTTCGGACGCAGCGGAAGCTGGAAATAGTTTTAAACGAAACAACACGCATTAGCGTTGTTCCTGTGATGTATCTAATCGATCCTTACTCATCTCTCATGTTATTTGGCGTTTCGATGGACTCCAGTAACTTTGATGTGAGTTACGAAGTTCTCGGACGCAGCTGAAGCTAGAAATAGTTTTAAACGAAACAACACGTATTAGCGTTGTTCCTGTGATGTATCTAATCGATCCTTACTCATCTATCATGTTATTTTACGTTTGAATGGACTCCAGTAACTCTGATGTGATATACAAAGTTTTTGGACGCAGCAGAAGCTGGAGGTAGTTTTGAACGAAACAACAAGTATTAGCGTTGTTCCTGTGCTGTATCTAATCGATCCTTACTTATCTATCATGTTATTTGACGTTTCGATGGACTCCAGTAACTCTGATGTGAGATACGACGTTTGCGGACGCAGCAGAAGCTGGAAATAGTTTTAAACGAAACAACACGCATTAGCGATGTTCCTGTGATGTATCTAATCGATCCTTACTCATCTATCATGTTATTTTACGTTTGGATGGACTCCAGTAACTCTGGTATGAGATACAAAGTCTTTGGACGCAGCAGAAGCTGGAAATAGTTTTAAACGAAACAACACGTATTAGCGTTGTTCCTGTGCTGTATCTAATCGATCCTTACTTATCTATCATGTTATTTGACGTTTCGATGGACTCCAGTAACTTTGATGTGAGATACGAAATTCTCGGACGCAGCTGAAGCTAGAAATAGTTTTAAAGGAAACAACACGCATTAGCGTTGTTCCTGTGATGTATCTAATCAATCCTTACTCATCTATCATGTTATTTGGCCTTTCGATGGACTCCAGTAACTTTGATGTGAGATACGTAGTTCTCGGTCGCAGCTGAAGCTAGAAATAGTTTTAAACGAAACAACACTCATTAGCGTTGTTCCTGTGATGTATCCAATCGATCCTTACTTATCTATCATGTTATTTGACGTTTGGATAGACTCCAGTAACCATGATGTGAGATACGAAATTTTCGGACGCAGCGGAAGCTGGAAATAGTTTTAAACGAAACAACACGCATTAGCGTTGTTCCTGTGATGTATCTAATCGATCCTTACTCATCTCTCATGTTATTTGGCGTTTCGATGGACTCCAGTAACTTTGATGTGAGTTGCGAAGTTCTCGGACGCAGCTGAAGCTAGAAATAGTTTTAAACGAAACAACAGGTATTAGCGTTGTTCCTGTGATGTATCTAATCGATCCTTACTCATCTATCATGTTATTTGACGTTTCGATGGACTCCAGTAACTTTGATGTGAGATACGAAGTTCTCGGACGCAGCTGAAGCTAGAAATAATTTTAAACGAAACAACACGCATTAGCGTTGTTCCTGTGATGTATCTAATCGATCCTTACTCATCTCTCATGTTATTTGGCGTTTCGATAGACTCCAGTAACTTTGATGTGAGATACGACGTTTTCGGACGCAGCAGAAGCTGGAAAAAGTTTTAAACAAAACAACACGCATTAGCGATGTTCCTGTGATGTATCTAATCGATCCTTTCTCATCTATCATGTTATTTTACGTTTGAATGGACTCCAGTAACTCTGATGTGAGATACAAAGTTTTTGGACGCAGCAGAAGCTGGAGATAGTTTTGAACGAAACAACACGTAATAGCGTTGTTCCTGTGATGTATCTAATCGATCCTTACTTAGCTAATATGTTATTTGACGTTTCGATGGACTCCAGTAACTCTAATGTGACATACGAAATTTTCGGACGCAGCAGCAGCTGGAAATAGTTTTAAACGAAACAACACATATTAGCGTTGTTCCTGTGATGTATCTAAACGATCCTTACTTATCTAACATGTTATTTGACGTTTGGATGGACTCCAGTAAGTCTGATGTGAGATACAAAGTTTTTGGACGCAGCAGGATCTGGAAATAGTTTTAAACGAAACAACACGTATTAGCGTTGTTCCTGTGCTGTATCTAATCGATCCTTACTTATCTATCATGTTATTTGACGTTTCGATGGACTCCAGTAACTCTGATGTGAGATATGACGTTCTCGGGCGCAGCTGAAGCTGGAAATAGTTTTAAACGAAACAACACGCATTAGCGTTGTTCCTGTGATGTATCTAATCGATCCTTACTCATCTATCATGTTATTTGATGTTTCGATGGACTCCAGTAACTTTGATGTGAGATACGAAGTTCTCAGACGCAGCTGAAGCTAGAAATAGTTTTAAACGAAACAACACGTATTAGCGTTGTTCCTGTGATGTATCTAATCGATCCTTACTTATCTACTATGTTATTTGATGTTTCGATGGACTCCAGTAACTATGATGTGAGATACGAAATTTCCGGACGCAGCAGAAGCTGGAAATAGTTTTAAACGAAACAACACGCATTAGCGTTGTTCCTGTGATGTATCCAATCGATCCTTACTCATCTCTCATGTTATTTGGCGTTTCGATGGACTCCAGTAACTTTGATGTGAGATACGATGTTCTCGGACGCAGCTGAAGCTAGAAATAGTTTTAAAGGAAACAACACGCATTAGCGTTGTTCCTGTGATGTATCTAATCAGTCCTTACTCATCTATCATGTTATTTGGCGTTTCGATAGACTCCAGTAACTTTGATGTGAGATACGAAGTTCTCGGACGCAGCTGAAGCTAGAAATAGTTTTAAACGAAACAACACGCATTAGCGTTGTTCCTGTGATGTATCTAATCGATCCTTACTTATCTATCATGTTATTTGACGTTTGGATGGACTCCAGTAATCCTGATGTGAGATACGAAATTTTCGGACGCAGCGGAAGCTGGAAATAGTTTTAAACGAAACAACACGCATTAGCGTTGTTCCTGTGATGTATCTAATCGATCCTTACTCATCTATCATGTTATTTGTCGTTTCGATGGACTCTAGTAATTCTGATGTGAGATACGAAGTTTTTGGACGCAGCAGGAGCTAGAAATAGTTTTAAACGAAACAACACGTATTAGCGTTGTTCCTGTGATGTATCTAATCGATCCTTACTTATCTATCATGTTATTTGACGTTTGGATGGACTCCAGTAACCCTGATGTGAGATACGAAATTTTCGGACGCAGCGGAAGCTGGAAATAGTTTTAAACCAAACAACACGCATTAGCGTTGTTCCTGTGATGTATCTAATCGATCCTTACTCATCTCTCATGTTATTTGGCGTTTCGATGGACTCCAGTAACTTTGATGTGAGTTACGAAGTTCTCGGACGCAGCTGAAGCTAGAAATAGTTTTAAACGAAACAACACGTATTAGCGTTGTTCCTGTGATGTATCTAATCGATCCTTAATTATCTATCATGTTATTTGACGTTTGGATGGACTCCAGTAACCCTGATGTGAGATACGAAATTTTCGGACGCAGCGGAAGCTGGAAATAGTTTTAAACGAAACAACACGCATTAGCGTTGTTCCTGTGATGTATCTAATCGATCCTTACTTATCTCTCATGTTATTTGGCGTTTCGATGGACTCCAGTAACTTTGATGTGAGTTACGAAGTTCTCGGACGCAGCTGAAGCTAGAAATAGTTTTAAACGAAACAACACGTATTAGCGTTGTTCCTGTGATGTATCTAATCGATCCTTACTCATCTATCATGTTATTTTAAGTTTGAATGGACTCCAGTAACTCTGATGTGATATACAAAGTTTTTGGACGCAGCAGAAGCTGGAGGTAGTTTTGAACGAAACAACAAGTATTAGCGTTGTTCCTGTGCTGTATCTAATCGATCCTTACTTATCTATCATGTTATTTGACGTTTCGATGGACTCCAGTAACTTTGATGTGAGATACGAAATTCTCAAACGCAGCTGAAGCTAGAAATAGTTTTAAAGGAAACAACACGCATTAGCGTTGTTCCTGTGATGTATCTAATCAATCCTTACTCATCTATCATGTTATTTGGCCTTTCGATGGACTCCAGTAACTTTGATGTGAGATACGTAGTTCTCGGTCGCAGCTGAAGCTAGAAATAGTTTTAAACGAAACAACACTCATTAGCGTTGTTCCTGTGATGTATCTAATCGATCCTTACTTATCTATCATGTTATTTGACGTTTGGATAGACTCCAGTAACCCTGATGTGAGATACGAAATTTTCGGACGCAGCGGAAGCTGGAAATAGTTTTAAACGAAACAACACGCATTAGCGTTGTTCCTGTGATGTATCTAATCGATCCTTACTCATCTCTCATGTTATTTGGCGTTTCGATGGACTCCAGTAACTTTGATGTGAGTTACGAAGTTCTCGGACGCAGCTGAAGCTAGAAATAGTTTTAAACGAAACAACAGGTATTAGCGTTGTTCCTGTGATGTATCTAATCGATCCTTACTCATCTATCATGTTATTTGACGTTTCGATGGACTCCAGTAACTTTGATGTGAGATACGAAGTTCTCGGACGCAGCTGAAGCTAGAAATAATTTTAAACGAAACAACACGCATTAGCGTTGTTCCTGTGATGTATCTAATCGATCCTTACTCATCTCTCATGTTATTTGGCGTTTCGATAGACTCCAGTAACTTTGATGTGAGATACGACGTTTTCGGACGCAGCAGAAGCTGGAAAAAGTTTTAAACAAAACAACACGCATTAGCGATGTTCCTGTGATGTATCTAATCGATCCTTTCTCATCTATCATGTTATTTTACGTTTGAATGGACTCCAGTAACTCTGATGTGAGATACAAAGTTTTTGGACGCAGCAGAAGCTGGAGATAGTTTTGAACGAAACAACACGTAATAGCGTTGTTCCTGTGATGTATCTAATCGATCCTTACTTAGCTAATATGTTATTTGACGTTTCGATGGACTCCAGTAACTCTAATGTGACATACGAAATTTTCGGACGCAGCAGCAGCTGGAAATAGTTTTAAACGAAACAACACATATTAGCGTTGTTCCTGTGATGTATCTAAACGATCCTTACTTATCTAACATGTTATTTGACGTTTGGATGGACTCCAGTAAGTCTGATGTGAGATACAAAGTTTTTGGACGCAGCAGGATCTGGAAATAGTTTTAAACGAAACAACACGTATTAGCGTTGTTCCTGTGCTGTATCTAATCGATCCTTACTTATCTATCATGTTATTTGACGTTTCGATGGACTCCAGTAACTCTGATGTGAGATACGACGTTCTCGGGCGCAGCTGAAGCTGGAAATAGTTTTAAACGAAACAACACGCATTAGCGTTGTTCCTGTGATGTATCTAATCGATCCTTACTCATCTATCATGTTATTTGACGTTTCGATGGACTCCAGTAACTTTGATGTGAGATACGAAGTTCTCAGACGCAGCTGAAGCTAGAAATAGTTTTAAACGAAACAACACGTATTAGCGTTGTTCCTGTGATGTATCTAATCGATCCTTACTTATCTACTATGTTATTTGACGTTTCGATGGACTCCAGTAACTATGATGTGAGATACGAAATTTCCGGACGCAGCAGAAGCTGGAAATAGTTTTAAACGAAACAACACACATTAGCGTTGTTCCTGTGATGTATCCAATCGATCCTTACTCATCTCTCATGTTATTTGGCGTTTCGATGGACTCCAGTAACTTTGATGTGAGTTACGAAGTTCTCGGACGCAGCTGAAGCTAGAAATAGTTTTAAAGGAAACAACACGCATTAGCGTTGTTCCTGTGATGTATCTAATCGATCCTTACTCATCTATCATGTTATTTGGCGTTTCGATAGACTCCAGTAACTTTGATGTGAGATACGATGTTCTCGGACGCAGCTGAAGCTAGAAATAGTTTTAAAGGAAACAACACGCATTAGCGTTGTTCCTGTGATGTATCTAATCAGTCCTTACTCATCTATCATGTTATTTGGCGTTTCGATAGACTCCAGTAACTTTGATGTGAGATACGAAGTTCTCGGACGCAGCTGAAGCTAGAAATAGTTTTAAACGAAACAACACGCATTAGCGTTGTTCCTGTGATGTATCTAATCGATCCTTACTTATCTATCATGTTATTTGACGTTTGGATGGACTCCAGTAATCCTGATGTGAGATACGAAATTTTCGGACGCAGCGGAAGCTGGAAATAGTTTTAAACGAAACAACACGCATTAGCGTTGTTCCTGTGATGTATCTAATCGATCCTTACTCATCTATCATGTTATTTGTCGTTTCGATGGACTCTAGTAATTCTGATGTGAGATACGAAGTTTTTGGACGCAGCAGGAGCTAGAAATAGTTTTAAACGAAACAACACGTATTAGCGTTGTTCCTGTGATGTATCTAATCGATCCTTACTTATCTATCATGTTATTTGACGTTTGGATGGACTCCAGTAACCCTGATGTGAGATACGAAATTTTCGGACGCAGCGGAAGCTGGAAATAGTTTTAAACCAAACAACACGCATTAGCGTTGTTCCTGTGATGTATCTAATCGATCCTTACTCATCTCTCATGTTATTTGGCGTTTCGATGGACTCCAGTAACTTTGATGTGAGTTACGAAGTTCTCGGACGCAGCTGAAGCTAGAAATAGTTTTAAACGAAACAACACGTATTAGCGTTGTTCCTGTGATGTATCTAATCGATCCTTACTCATCTATCATGTTATTTTACGTTTGAATGGACTCCAGTAACTCTGATGTGATATACAAAGTTTTTGGACGCAGCAGAAGCTGGAGGTAGTTTTGAACGAAACAACAAGTATTAGCGTTGTTCCTGTGCTGTATCTAATCGATCCTTACTTATCTATCATGTTATTTGACGTTTCGATGGACTCCAGTAACTCTGATGTGAGATACGACGTTTGCGGACGCAGCAGAAGCTGGAAATAGTTTTAAACGAAACAACACACATTAGCGATGTTCCTGTGATGTATCTAATCGATCCTTACTCATCTATCATGTTATTTTACGTTTGGATGGACTCCAGTAACTCTGATATGAGATACAAAGTTTTTGGACGCAGCAGAAGCTGGAAATAGTTTTAAACGAAACAACACGTATTAGCGTTGTTCCTGTGCTGTATCTAATCGATCCTTACTTATCTATCATGTTATTTGACGTTTCGATGGACTCCAGTAACTTTGATGTGAGATACGAAATTCTCGGACGCAGCTGAAGCTAGAAATAGTTTTAAAGGAAACAACACGCATTAGCGTTGTTCCTGTGATGTATCTAATCGATCCTTACTCATCTCTCATGTTATTTGGCGTTTCGATGGACTCCAGTAACTTTGATGTGAGTTACGAAGTTCTCGGACGCAGCTGAAGCTAGAAATAGTTTTAAACGAAACAACACGTATTAGCGTTGTTCCTGTGATGTATCTAATCGATCCTTACTCATCTATCAAGTTATTTGACGTTTGGATGGACTCCAGTAACTCTGATGTGAGAAACAAAGTTTACGGACGCAGCAGAAGCTGGAAATAGTTTTGAACGAAACAACACGTATTAGCGTTGTTCCTGTGATGTATCTAACCGATCCTTACTTATCTACTATGTTATTTGACGTTTCGATGGACTCCAGTAACTATGATGTGAGATACGAAATTTCCGGACGCAGCAGAAGCTGGAAATAGTTTTAAACGAAACAACACGCATTAGCGTTGTTCCTGTGATGTATCTAATCGATCCTTACTCATCTCTCATGTTATTTGGCGTTTCGATGGACTCCAGTAACTTTGATGTGAGTTACGAAGTTCTCGGACGCAGCTGAAGCTAGAAATAGTTTTAAAGGAAACAACACGCATTAGCGTTGTTCCTGTGATGTATCTAATCGATCCTTACTCATCTATCATGTTATTTGGCGTTTCGATAGACTCCAGTAACTTTGATGTGAGATACGAAGTTCTCGGACGCAGCTGAAGCTAGAAATAGTTTTAAAGGAAACAACACGCATTAGCGTTGTTCCTGTGATGCATCTAATCAATCCTTACTCATCTATCATGTTATTTGGCGTTTCGATGGACTCCAGTAACTTTGATGTGAGATACGAAGTTCTCGGACGCAGCTGAAGCTAGAAATAGTTTTAAACGAAACAACACGCATTAGCGTTGTTCCTGTGATGTATCTAATCGATCCTTACTTATCTATCATGTTATTTGACGTTTGGATGGACTCCAGTAACCCCGATGTGAGATACGAAATTTTCGGACACAGCGGAAGCTGGAAATAGTTTTAAACGAAACAACACGCATTAGCGTTGTTCCTGTGATGTATCTAATCGATCCTTACTCATCTATCATATTATTTGTCGTTTCGATGGACTCTAGTAATTCTGATGTGAGATACGACTTTTTCGGACGCAGCAGAAGCTGGAAATAGTTTTAAAGGAAACAACACGCATTAGCTTTGTTCCTGTGATGTATCTAATCGATCCTTACTCATCTATCATGTTATTTGGCGTTTCGATAGACTCCAGTAACTTTGATGTGAGATACGAAGTTCTCGGACGCAGCTGAAGCTAGAAATAGTTTTAAAGGAAACAACACGCATTAGCGTTGTTCCTGTGATATATCTAATCAATCCTTACTCATCTATCATGTTATTTGGCGTTTCGATGGACTCCAATAACTTTGATGTGAGATACGAAGTTCTCGGACGCAGCTGAAGCTAGAAATAGTTTTAAACGAAACAACACGCATTAGCGTTGTTCCTGTGATGTATCTAATCGATCCTTACTTATCTCTCATGTTATTTGGCGTTTCGATGGACTCCAGTAACTTTGATGTGAGTTACGAAGTTCTCGGACGCAGCTGAAGCTAGAAATAGTTTTAAACGAAACAACACGTATTAGCGTTGTTCCTGTGATGTATCTAATCGATCCTTACTCATCTATCATGTTATTTTAAGTTTGAATGGACTCCAGTAACTCTGATGTGATATACAAAGTTTTTGGACGCAGCAGAAGCTGGAGGTAGTTTTGAACGAAACAACAAGTATTAGCGTTGTTCCTGTGCTGTATCTAATCGATCCTTACTTATCTATCATGTTATTTGACGTTTCGATGGACTCCAGTAACTCTGATGTGAGATACGACGTTTGCGGACGCAGCAGAAGCTGGAAATAGTTTTAAACGAAACAACACGCATTAGCGATGTTCCTGTGATGTATCTAATCGATCCTTACTCATCTATCATGTTATTTTACGTTTGGATGGACTCCAGTAACTCTGATATGAGATACAAAGTTTTTGGACGCAGCAGAAGCTGGAAATAGTTTAAAACGAAACAACACGTATTAGCGTTGTTCCTGTGCTGTATCTAATCGATCCTTACTTATCTATCATGTTATTTGACGTTTCGATGGACTCCAGTAACTTTGATGTGAGATACGAAATTCTCAAACGCAGCTGAAGCTAGAAATAGATTTAAAGGAAACAACACGCATTAGCGTTGTTCCTGTGATGTATCTAATCAATCCTTACTCATCTATCATGTTATTTGGACTTTCGATGGACTCCAGTAACTTTGATGTGAGATACGTAGTTCTCGGTCGCAGCTGAAGCTAGAAATAGTTTTAAACGAAACAACACGTATTAGCGTTGTTCCTGTGATGTATCTAATCGATCCTTACTCATCTCTCATGTTATTTGGCGTTTCGATGGACTCCAGTAACTTTGATGTGAGTTACGAAGTTCTCGGACGCAGCTGAAGCTAGAAATAGTTTTAAACGAAACAACACGTATTAGCGTTGTTCCTGTGATGTATCTAATCGATCCTTACTTATCTACTATGTTATTTGACGTTTCGATGGACTCCAGTAACTATGATGTGAGATACGAAATTTCCGGACGCAGCAGAAGCTGGAAATAGTTTTAAACGAAACAACACACATTAGCGTTGTTCCTGTGATGTATCCAATCGATCCTTACTCATCTCTCATGTTATTTGGCGTTTCGATGGACTCCAGTAACTTTGATGTGAGTTACGAAGTTCTCGGACGCAGCTGAAGCTAGAAATAGTTTTAAACGAAACAACACGCATTAGCGTTGTTCCTGTGATGTATCTAATCAGTCCTTACTCATCTATCATGTTATTTGGCGTTTCGATAGACTCCAGTAACTTTGATGTGAGATACGAAGTTCTCGGACGCAGCTGAAGCTAGAAATAGTTTTAAACGAAACAACACGCATTAGCGTTGTTCCTGTGATGTATCTAATCGATCCTTACTTATCTATCATGTTATTTGACGTTTGGATGGACTCCAGTAATCCTGATGTGAGATACGAAATTTTCGGACGCAGCGGAAGCTGGAAATAGTTTTAAACGAAACAACACGCATTAACGTTGTTCCTGTGATGTATCTAATCGATCCTTACTCATCTATCATGTTATTTGTCGTTTCGATGGACTCTAGTAATTCTGATGTGAGATACGAAGTTTTTGGACGCAGCAGGAGCTAGAAATAGTTTTAAACGAAACAACACGTATTAGCGTTGTTCCTGTGATGTATCTAATCGATCCTTACTTATCTATCATGTTATTTGACGTTTGGATGGACTCCAGTAACCCTGATGTGAGATACGAAATTTTCGGACGCAGCGGAAGCTGGAAATAGTTTTAAACCAAACAACACGCATTAGCGTTGTTCCTGTGATGTATCTAATCGATCCTTACTCATCTCTCATGTTATTTGGCGTTTCGATGGACTCCAGTAACTTTGATGTGAGTTACGAAGTTCTCGGACGCAGCTGAAGCTAGAAATAGTTTTAAACGAAACAACACGTATTAGCGTTGTTCCTGTGATGTATCTAATCGATCCTTAATTATCTATCATGTTATTTGACGTTTGGATGGACTCCAGTAACCCTGATGTGAGATACGAAATTTTCGGACGCAGCGGAAGCTGGAAATAGTTTTAAACGAAACAACACGCATTAGCGTTGTTCCTGTGATGTATCTAATCGATCCTTACTTATCTCTCATGTTATTTGGCGTTTCGATGGACTCCAGTAACTTTGATGTGAGTTACGAAGTTCTCGGACGCAGCTGAAGCTAGAAATAGTTTTAAACGAAACAACACGTATTAGCGTTGTTCCTGTGATGTATCTAATCGATCCTTACTCATCTATCATGTTATTTTAAGTTTGAATGGACTCCAGTAACTCTGATGTGATATACAAAGTTTTTGGACGCAGCAGAAGCTGGAGGTAGTTTTGAACGAAACAACAAGTATTAGCGTTGTTCCTGTGCTGTATCTAATCGATCCTTACTTATCTATCATGTTATTTGACGTTTCGATGGACTCCAGTAACTTTGATGTGAGATACGAAATTCTCAAACGCAGCTGAAGCTAGAAATAGTTTTAAAGGAAACAACACGCATTAGCGTTGTTCCTGTGATGTATCTAATCAATCCTTACTCATCTATCATGTTATTTGGCCTTTCGATGGACTCCAGTAACTTTGATGTGAGATACGTAGTTCTCGGTCGCAGCTGAAGCTAGAAATAGTTTTAAACGAAACAACACTCATTAGCGTTGTTCCTGTGATGTATCTAATCGATCCTTACTTATCTATCATGTTATTTGACGTTTGGATAGACTCCAGTAACCCTGATGTGAGATACGAAATTTTCGGACGCAGCGGAAGCTGGAAATAGTTTTAAACGAAACAACACGCATTAGCGTTGTTCCTGTGATGTATCTAATCGATCCTTACTCATCTCTCATGTTATTTGGCGTTTCGATGGACTCCAGTAACTTTGATGTGAGTTACGAAGTTCTCGGACGCAGCTGAAGCTAGAAATAGTTTTAAACGAAACAACAGGTATTAGCGTTGTTCCTGTGATGTATCTAATCGATCCTTACTCATCTATCATGTTATTTGACGTTTCGATGGACTCCAGTAACTTTGATGTGAGATACGAAGTTCTCGGACGCAGCTGAAGCTAGAAATAATTTTAAACGAAACAACACGCATTAGCGTTGTTCCTGTGATGTATCTAATCGATCCTTACTCATCTCTCATGTTATTTGGCGTTTCGATAGACTCCAGTAACTTTGATGTGAGATACGACGTTTTCGGACGCAGCAGAAGCTGGAAAAAGTTTTAAACAAAACAACACGCATTAGCGATGTTCCTGTGATGTATCTAATCGATCCTTTCTCATCTATCATGTTATTTTACGTTTGAATGGACTCCAGTAACTCTGATGTGAGATACAAAGTTTTTGGACGCAGCAGAAGCTGGAGATAGTTTTGAACGAAACAACACGTAATAGCGTTGTTCCTGTGATGTATCTAATCGATCCTTACTTAGCTAATATGTTATTTGACGTTTCGATGGACTCCAGTAACTCTAATGTGACATACGAAATTTTCGGACGCAGCAGCAGCTGGAAATAGTTTTAAACGAAACAACACATATTAGCGTTGTTCCTGTGATGTATCTAAACGATCCTTACTTATCTAACATGTTATTTGACGTTTGGATGGACTCCAGTAAGTCTGATGTGAGATACAAAGTTTTTGGACGCAGCAGGATCTGGAAATAGTTTTAAACGAAACAACACGTATTAGCGTTGTTCCTGTGCTGTATCTAATCGATCCTTACTTATCTATCATGTTATTTGACGTTTCGATGGACTCCAGTAACTCTGATGTGAGATACGACGTTCTCGGGCGCAGCTGAAGCTGGAAATAGTTTTAAACGAAACAACACGCATTAGCGTTGTTCCTGTGATGTATCTAATCGATCCTTACTCATCTATCATGTTATTTGACGTTTCGATGGACTCCAGTAACTTTGATGTGAGATACGAAGTTCTCAGACGCAGCTAAAGCTAGAAATAGTTTTAAACGAAACAACACGTATTAGCGTTGTTCCTGTGATGTATCTAATCGATCCTTACTTATCTACTATGTTATTTGACGTTTCGATGGACTCCAGTAACTATGATGTGAGATACGAAATTTCCGGACGCAGCAGAAGCTGGAAATAGTTTTAAACGAAACAACACACATTAGCGTTGTTCCTGTGATGTATCCAATCGATCCTTACTCATCTCTCATGTTATTTGGCGTTTCGATGGACTCCAGTAACTTTGATGTGAGTTACGAAGTTCTCGGACGCAGCTGAAGCTAGAAATAGTTTTAAAGGAAACAACACGCATTAGCGTTGTTCCTGTGATGTATCTAATCGATCCTTACTCATCTATCATGTTATTTGGCGTTTCGATAGACTCCAGTAACTTTGATGTGAGATACGATGTTCTCGGACGCAGCTGAAGCTAGAAATAGTTTTAAAGGAAACAACACGCATTAGCGTTGTTCCTGTGATGTATCTAATCAGTCCTTACTCATCTATCATGTTATTTGGCGTTTCGATAGACTCCAGTAACTTTGATGTGAGATACGAAGTTCTCGGACGCAGCTGAAGCTAGAAATAGTTTTAAACGAAACAACACGCATTAGCGTTGTTCCTGTGATGTATCTAATCGATCCTTACTTATCTATCATGTTATTTGACGTTTGGATGGACTCCAGTAATCCTGATGTGAGATACGAAATTTTCGGACGCAGCGGAAGCTGGAAATAGTTTTAAACGAAACAACACGCATTAGCGTTGTTCCTGTGATGTATCTAATCGATCCTTACTCATCTATCATGTTATTTGTCGTTTCGATGGACTCTAGTAATTCTGATGTGAGATACGAAGTTTTTGGACGCAGCAGGAGCTAGAAATAGTTTTAAACGAAACAACACGTATTAGCGTTGTTCCTGTGATGTATCTAATCGATCCTTACTTATCTATCATGTTATTTGACGTTTGGATGGACTCCAGTAACCCTGATGTGAGATACGAAATTTTCGGACGCAGCGGAAGCTGGAAATAGTTTTAAACCAAACAACACGCATTAGCGTTGTTCCTGTGATGTATCTAATCGATCCTTACTCATCTCTCATGTTATTTGGCGTTTCGATGGACTCCAGTAACTTTGATGTGAGTTACGAAGTTCTCGGACGCAGCTGAAGCTAGAAATAGTTTTAAACGAAACAACACGTATTAGCGTTGTTCCTGTGATGTATCTAATCGATCCTTACTCATCTATCATGTTATTTTACGTTTGAATGGACTCCAGTAACTCTGATGTGATATACAAAGTTTTTGGACGCAGCAGAAGCTGGAGGTAGTTTTGAACGAAACAACAAGTATTAGCGTTGTTCCTGTGCTGTATCTAATCGATCCTTACTTATCTATCATGTTATTTGACGTTTCGATGGACTCCAGTAACTCTGATGTGAGATACGACGTTTGCGGACGCAGCAGAAGCTGGAAATAGTTTTAAACGAAACAACACACATTAGCGATGTTCCTGTGATGTATCTAATCGATCCTTACTCATCTATCATGTTATTTTACGTTTGGATGGACTCCAGTAACTCTGATATGAGATACAAAGTTTTTGGACGCAGCAGAAGCTGGAAATAGTTTTAAACGAAACAACACGTATTAGCGTTGTTCCTGTGCTGTATCTAATCGATCCTTACTTATCTATCATGTTATTTGACGTTTCGATGGACTCCAGTAACTTTGATGTGAGATACGAAATTCTCGGACGCAGCTGAAGCTAGAAATAGTTTTAAAGGAAACAACACGCATTAGCGTTGTTCCTGTGATGTATCTAATCGATCCTTACTCATCTCTCATGTTATTTGGCGTTTCGATGGACTCCAGTAACTTTGATGTGAGTTACGAAGTTCTCGGACGCAGCTGAAGCTAGAAATAGTTTTAAACGAAACAACACGTATTAGCGTTGTTCCTGTGATGTATCTAATCGATCCTTACTCATCTATCAAGTTATTTGACGTTTGGATGGACTCCAGTAACTCTGATGTGAGAAACAAAGTTTACGGACGCAGCAGAAGCTGGAAATAGTTTTGAACGAAACAACACGTATTAGCGTTGTTCCTGTGATGTATCTAACCGATCCTTACTTATCTACTATGTTATTTGACGTTTCGATGGACTCCAGTAACTATGATGTGAGATACGAAATTTCCGGACGCAGCAGAAGCTGGAAATAGTTTTAAACGAAACAACACGCATTAGCGTTGTTCCTGTGATGTATCTAATCGATCCTTACTCATCTCTCATGTTATTTGGCGTTTCGATGGACTCCAGTAACTTTGATGTGAGTTACGAAGTTCTCGGACGCAGCTGAAGCTAGAAATAGTTTTAAAGGAAACAACACGCATTAGCGTTGTTCCTGTGATGTATCTAATCGATCCTTACTCATCTATCATGTTATTTGGCGTTTCGATAGACTCCAGTAACTTTGATGTGAGATACGAAGTTCTCGGACGCAGCTGAAGCTAGAAATAGTTTTAAAGGAAACAACACGCATTAGCGTTGTTCCTGTGATGCATCTAATCAATCCTTACTCATCTATCATGTTATTTGGCGTTTCGATGGACTCCAGTAACTTTGATGTGAGATACGAAGTTCTCGGACGCAGCTGAAGCTAGAAATAGTTTTAAACGAAACAACACGCATTAGCGTTGTTCCTGTGATGTATCTAATCGATCCTTACTTATCTATCATGTTATTTGACGTTTGGATGGACTCCAGTAACCCCGATGTGAGATACGAAATTTTCGGACACAGCGGAAGCTGGAAATAGTTTTAAACGAAACAACACGCATTAGCGTTGTTCCTGTGATGTATCTAATCGATCCTTACTCATCTATCATATTATTTGTCGTTTCGATGGACTCTAGTAATTCTGATGTGAGATACGACTTTTTCGGACGCAGCAGAAGCTGGAAATAGTTTTAAAGGAAACAACACGCATTAGCTTTGTTCCTGTGATGTATCTAATCGATCCTTACTCATCTATCATGTTATTTGGCGTTTCGATAGACTCCAGTAACTTTGATGTGAGATACGAAGTTCTCGGACGCAGCTGAAGCTAGAAATAGTTTTAAAGGAAACAACACGCATTAGCGTTGTTCCTGTGATATATCTAATCAATCCTTACTCATCTATCATGTTATTTGGCGTTTCGATGGACTCCAATAACTTTGATGTGAGATACGAAGTTCTCGGACGCAGCTGAAGCTAGAAATAGTTTTAAACGAAACAACACGCATTAGCGTTGTTCCTGTGATGTATCTAATCGATCCTTACTTATCTCTCATGTTATTTATCGTTTCGATGGACTCCAGTAACTTTGATGTGAGTTACGAAGTTCTCGGACGCAGCTGAAGCTAGAAATAGTTTTAAACGAAACAACACGTATTAGCGTTGTTCCTGTGATGTATCTAATCGATCCTTACTCATCTATCATGTTATTTTAAGTTTGAATGGACTCCAGTAACTCTGATGTGATATACAAAGTTTTTGGACGCAGCAGAAGCTGGAGGTAGTTTTGAACGAAACAACAAGTATTAGCGTTGTTCCTGTGCTGTATCTAATCGATCCTTACTTATCTATCATGTTATTTGACGTTTCGATGGACTCCAGTAACTCTGATGTGAGATACGACGTTTGCGGACGCAGCAGAAGCTGGAAATAGTTTTAAACGAAACAACACGCATTAGCGATGTTCCTGTGATGTATCTAATCGATCCTTACTCATCTATCATGTTATTTTACGTTTGGATGGACTCCAGTAACTCTGATATGAGATACAAAGTTTTTGGACGCAGCAGAAGCTGGAAATAGTTTAAAACGAAACAACACGTATTAGCGTTGTTCCTGTGCTGTATCTAATCGATCCTTACTTATCTATCATGTTATTTGACGTTTCGATGGACTCCAGTAACTTTGATGTGAGATACGAAATTCTCAAACGCAGCTGAAGCTAGAAATAGATTTAAAGGAAACAACACGCATTAGCGTTGTTCCTGTGATGTATCTAATCAATCCTTACTCATCTATCATGTTATTTGGACTTTCGATGGACTCCAGTAACTTTGATGTGAGATACGTAGTTCTCGGTCGCAGCTGAAGCTAGAAATAGTTTTAAACGAAACAACACGTATTAGCGTTGTTCCTGTGATGTATCTAATCGATCCTTACTCATCTCTCATGTTATTTGGCGTTTCGATGGACTCCAGTAACTTTGATGTGAGTTACGAAGTTCTCGGACGCAGCTGAAGCTAGAAATAGTTTTAAACGAAACAACACGTATTAGCGTTGTTCCTGTGATGTATCTAATCGATCCTTACTTATCTACTATGTTATTTGACGTTTCGATGGACTCCAGTAACTATGATGTGAGATACGAAATTTCCGGACGCAGCAGAAGCTGGAAATAGTTTTAAACGAAACAACACACATTAGCGTTGTTCCTGTGATGTATCCAATCGATCCTTACTCATCTCTCATGTTATTTGGCGTTTCGATGGACTCCAGTAACTTTGATGTGAGTTACGAAGTTCTCGGACGCAGCTGAAGCTAGAAATAGTTTTAAAGGAAACAACACGCATTAGCGTTGTTCCTGTGATGTATCTAATCGATCCTTACTCATCTATCATGTTATTTGGCGTTTCGATAGACTCCAGTAACTTTGATGTGAGATACGATGTTCTCGGACGCAGCTGAAGCTAGAAATAGTTTTAAAGGAAACAACACGCATTAGCGTTGTTCCTGTGATGTATCTAATCAGTCCTTACTCATCTATCATGTTATTTGGCGTTTCGATAGACTCCAGTAACTTTGATGTGAGATACGAAGTTCTCGGACGCAGCTGAAGCTAGAAATAGTTTTAAACGAAACAACACGCATTAGCGTTGTTCCTGTGATGTATCTAATCGATCCTTACTTATCTATCATGTTATTTGACGTTTGGATGGACTCCAGTAATCCTGATGTGAGATACGAAATTTTCGGACGCAGCGGAAGCTGGAAATAGTTTTAAACGAAACAACACGCATTAGCGTTGTTCCTGTGATGTATCTAATCGATCCTTACTCATCTATCATGTTATTTGTCGTTTCGATGGACTCTAGTAATTCTGATGTGAGATACGAAGTTTTTGGACGCAGCAGGAGCTAGAAATAGTTTTAAACGAAACAACACGTATTAGCGTTGTTCCTGTGATGTATCTAATCGATCCTTACTTATCTATCATGTTATTTGACGTTTGGATGGACTCCAGTAACCCTGATGTGAGATACGAAATTTTCGGACGCAGCGGAAGCTGGAAATAGTTTTAAACCAAACAACACGCATTAGCGTTGTTCCTGTGATGTATCTAATCGATCCTTACTCATCTCTCATGTTATTTGGCGTTTCGATGGACTCCAGTAACTTTGATGTGAGTTACGAAGTTCTCGGACGCAGCTGAAGCTAGAAATAGTTTTAAACGAAACAACACGTATTAGCGTTGTTCCTGTGATGTATCTAATCGATCCTTACTCATCTATCATGTTATTTTACGTTTGAATGGACTCCAGTAACTCTGATGTGATATACAAAGTTTTTGGACGCAGCAGAAGCTGGAGGTAGTTTTGAACGAAACAACAAGTATTAGCGTTGTTCCTGTGCTGTATCTAATCGATCCTTACTTATCTATCATGTTATTTGACGTTTCGATGGACTCCAGTAACTCTGATGTGAGATACGACGTTTGCGGACGCAGCAGAAGCTGGAAATAGTTTTAAACGAAACAACACACATTAGCGATGTTCCTGTGATGTATCTAATCGATCCTTACTCATCTATCATGTTATTTTACGTTTGGATGGACTCCAGTAACTCTGATATGAGATACAAAGTTTTTGGACGCAGCAGAAGCTGGAAATAGTTTTAAACGAAACAACACGTATTAGCGTTGTTCCTGTGCTGTATCTAATCGATCCTTACTTATCTATCATGTTATTTGACGTTTCGATGGACTCCAGTAACTTTGATGTGAGATACGAAATTCTCGGACGCAGCTGAAGCTAGAAATAGTTTTAAAGGAAACAACACGCATTAGCGTTGTTCCTGTGATGTATCTAATCGATCCTTACTCATCTCTCATGTTATTTGGCGTTTCGATGGACTCCAGTAACTTTGATGTGAGTTACGAAGTTCTCGGACGCAGCTGAAGCTAGAAATAGTTTTAAACGAAACAACACGTATTAGCGTTGTTCCTGTGATGTATCTAATCGATCCTTACTCATCTATCAAGTTATTTGACGTTTGGATGGACTCCAGTAACTCTGATGTGAGAAACAAAGTTTACGGACGCAGCAGAAGCTGGAAATAGTTTTGAACGAAACAACACGTATTAGCGTTGTTCCTGTGATGTATCTAACCGATCCTTACTTATCTACTATGTTATTTGACGTTTCGATGGACTCCAGTAACTATGATGTGAGATACGAAATTTCCGGACGCAGCAGAAGCTGGAAATAGTTTTAAACGAAACAACACGCATTAGCGTTGTTCCTGTGATGTATCTAATCGATCCTTACTCATCTCTCATGTTATTTGGCGTTTCGATGGACTCCAGTAACTTTGATGTGAGTTACGAAGTTCTCGGACGCAGCTGAAGCTAGAAATAGTTTTAAAGGAAACAACACGCATTAGCGTTGTTCCTGTGATGTATCTAATCGATCCTTACTCATCTATCATGTTATTTGGCGTTTCGATAGACTCCAGTAACTTTGATGTGAGATACGAAGTTCTCGGACGCAGCTGAAGCTAGAAATAGTTTTAAAGGAAACAACACGCATTAGCGTTGTTCCTGTGATGCATCTAATCAATCCTTACTCATCTATCATGTTATTTGGCGTTTCGATGGACTCCAGTAACTTTGATGTGAGATACGAAGTTCTCGGACGCAGCTGAAGCTAGAAATAGTTTTAAACGAAACAACACGCATTAGCGTTGTTCCTGTGATGTATCTAATCGATCCTTACTTATCTATCATGTTATTTGACGTTTGGATGGACTCCAGTAACCCCGATGTGAGATACGAAATTTTCGGACACAGCGGAAGCTGGAAATAGTTTTAAACGAAACAACACGCATTAGCGTTGTTCCTGTGATGTATCTAATCGATCCTTACTCATCTATCATATTATTTGTCGTTTCGATGGACTCTAGTAATTCTGATGTGAGATACGACTTTTTCGGACGCAGCAGAAGCTGGAAATAGTTTTAAAGGAAACAACACGCATTAGCTTTGTTCCTGTGATGTATCTAATCGATCCTTACTCATCTATCATGTTATTTGGCGTTTCGATAGACTCCAGTAACTTTGATGTGAGATACGAAGTTCTCGGACGCAGCTGAAGCTAGAAATAGTTTTAAAGGAAACAACACGCATTAGCGTTGTTCCTGTGATATATCTAATCAATCCTTACTCATCTATCATGTTATTTGGCGTTTCGATGGACTCCAATAACTTTGATGTGAGATACGAAGTTCTCGGACGCAGCTGAAGCTAGAAATAGTTTTAAACGAAACAACACGCATTAGCGTTGTTCCTGTGATGTATCTAATCGATCCTTACTTATCTCTCATGTTATTTGGCGTTTCGATGGACTCCAGTAACTTTGATGTGAGTTACGAAGTTCTCGGACGCAGCTGAAGCTAGAAATAGTTTTAAACGAAACAACACGTATTAGCGTTGTTCCTGTGATGTATCTAATCGATCCTTACTCATCTATCATGTTATTTTAAGTTTGAATGGACTCCAGTAACTCTGATGTGATATACAAAGTTTTTGGACGCAGCAGAAGCTGGAGGTAGTTTTGAACGAAACAACAAGTATTAGCGTTGTTCCTGTGCTGTATCTAATCGATCCTTACTTATCTATCATGTTATTTGACGTTTCGATGGACTCCAGTAACTCTGATGTGAGATACGACGTTTGCGGACGCAGCAGAAGCTGGAAATAGTTTTAAACGAAACAACACGCATTAGCGATGTTCCTGTGATGTATCTAATCGATCCTTACTCATCTATCATGTTATTTTACGTTTGGATGGACTCCAGTAACTCTGATATGAGATACAAAGTTTTTGGACGCAGCAGAAGCTGGAAATAGTTTAAAACGAAACAACACGTATTAGCGTTGTTCCTGTGCTGTATCTAATCGATCCTTACTTATCTATCATGTTATTTGACGTTTCGATGGACTCCAGTAACTTTGATGTGAGATACGAAATTCTCAAACGCAGCTGAAGCTAGAAATAGATTTAAAGGAAACAACACGCATTAGCGTTGTTCCTGTGATGTATCTAATCAATCCTTACTCATCTATCATGTTATTTGGCCTTTCGATGGACTCCAGTAACTTTGATGTGAGATACGTAGTTCTCGGTCGCAGCTGAAGCTAGAAATAGTTTTAAACGAAACAACACTCATTAGCGTTGTTCCTGTGATGTATCTAATCGATCCTTACTTATCTATCATGTTATTTGACGTTTGGATAGACTCCAGTAACCCTGATGTGAGATACGAAATTTTCGGACGCAGCGGAAGCTGGAAATAGTTTTAAACGAAACAACACGCATTAGCGTTGTTCCTGTGATGTATCTAATCGATCCTTACTCATCTCTCATGTTATTTGGCGTTTCGATGGACTCCAGTAACTTTGATGTGAGTTACGAAGTTCTCGGACGCAGCTGAAGCTAGAAATAGTTTTAAACGAAACAACAGGTATTAGCGTTGTTCCTGTGATGTATCTAATCGATCCTTACTCATCTATCATGTTATTTGACGTTTCGATGGACTCCAGTAACTTTGATGTGAGATACGAAGTTCTCGGACGCAGCTGAAGCTAGAAATAATTTTAAACGAAACAACACGCATTAGCGTTGTTCCTGTGATGTATCTAATCGATCCTTACTCATCTCTCATGTTATTTGGCGTTTCGATAGACTCCAGTAACTTTGATGTGAGATACGACGTTTTCGGACGCAGCAGAAGCTGGAAAAAGTTTTAAACAAAACAACACGCATTAGCGATGTTCCTGTGATGTATCTAATCGATCCTTTCTCATCTATCATGTTATTTTACGTTTGAATGGACTCCAGTAACTCTGATGTGAGATACAAAGTTTTTGGACGCAGCAGAAGCTGGAGATAGTTTTGAACGAAACAACACGTAATAGCGTTGTTCCTGTGATGTATCTAATCGATCCTTACTTAGCTAATATGTTATTTGACGTTTCGATGGACTCCAGTAACTCTAATGTGACATACGAAATTTTCGGACGCAGCAGCAGCTGGAAATAGTTTTAAACGAAACAACACATATTAGCGTTGTTCCTGTGATGTATCTAAACGATCCTTACTTATCTAACATGTTATTTGACGTTTGGATGGACTCCAGTAAGTCTGATGTGAGATACAAAGTTTTTGGACGCAGCAGGATCTGGAAATAGTTTTAAACGAAACAACACGTATTAGCGTTGTTCCTGTGCTGTATCTAATCGATCCTTACTTATCTATCATGTTATTTGACGTTTCGATGGACTCCAGTAACTCTGATGTGAGATACGACGTTCTCGGGCGCAGCTGAAGCTGGAAATAGTTTTAAACGAAACAACACGCATTAGCGTTGTTCCTGTGATGTATCTAATCGATCCTTACTCATCTATCATGTTATTTGACGTTTCGATGGACTCCAGTAACTTTGATGTGAGATACGAAGTTCTCAGACGCAGCTGAAGCTAGAAATAGTTTTAAACGAAACAACACGTATTAGCGTTGTTCCTGTGATGTATCTAATCGATCCTTACTTATCTACTATGTTATTTGACGTTTCGATGGACTCCAGTAACTATGATGTGAGATACGAAATTTCCGGACGCAGCAGAAGCTGGAAATAGTTTTAAACGAAACAACACGCATTAGCGTTGTTCCTGTGATGTATCCAATCGATCCTTACTCATCTCTCATGTTATTTGGCGTTTCGATGGACTCCAGTAACTTTGATGTGAGTTACGAAGTTCTCGGACGCAGCTGAAGCTAGAAATAGTTTTAAAGGAAACAACACGCATTAGCGTTGTTCCTGTGATGTATCTAATCGATCCTTACTCATCTATCATGTTATTTGGCGTTTCGATAGACTCCAGTAACTTTGATGTGAGATACGATGTTCTCGGACGCAGCTGAAGCTAGAAATAGTTTTAAAGGAAACAACACGCATTAGCGTTGTTCCTGTGATGTATCTAATCAGTCCTTACTCATCTATCATGTTATTTGGCGTTTCGATAGACTCCAGTAACTTTGATGTGAGATACGAAGTTCTCGGACGCAGCTGAAGCTAGAAATAGTTTTAAACGAAACAACACGCATTAGCGTTGTTCCTGTGATGTATCTAATCGATCCTTACTTATCTATCATGTTATTTGACGTTTGGATGGACTCCAGTAATCCTGATGTGAGATACGAAATTTTCGGACGCAGCGGAAGCTGGAAATAGTTTTAAACGAAACAACACGCATTAGCGTTGTTCCTGTGATGTATCTAATCGATCCTTACTCATCTATCATGTTATTTGTCGTTTCGATGGACTCTAGTAATTCTGATGTGAGATACGAAGTTTTTGGACGCAGCAGGAGCTAGAAATAGTTTTAAACGAAACAACACGTATTAGCGTTGTTCCTGTGATGTATCTAATCGATCCTTACTTATCTATCATGTTATTTGACGTTTGGATGGACTCCAGTAACCCTGATGTGAGATACGAAATTTTCGGACGCAGCGGAAGCTGGAAATAGTTTTAAACCAAACAACACGCATTAGCGTTGTTCCTGTGATGTATCTAATCGATCCTTACTCATCTCTCATGTTATTTGGCGTTTCGATGGACTCCAGTAACTTTGATGTGAGTTACGAAGTTCTCGGACGCAGCTGAAGCTAGAAATAGTTTTAAACGAAACAACACGTATTAGCGTTGTTCCTGTGATGTATCTAATCGATCCTTACTCATCTATCATGTTATTTTACGTTTGAATGGACTCCAGTAACTCTGATGTGATATACAAAGTTTTTGGACGCAGCAGAAGCTGGAGGTAGTTTTGAACGAAACAACAAGTATTAGCGTTGTTCCTGTGCTGTATCTAATCGATCCTTACTTATCTATCATGTTATTTGACGTTTCGATGGACTCCAGTAACTCTGATGTGAGATACGACGTTTGCGGACGCAGCAGAAGCTGGAAATAGTTTTAAACGAAACAACACACATTAGCGATGTTCCTGTGATGTATCTAATCGATCCTTACTCATCTATCATGTTATTTTACGTTTGGATGGACTCCAGTAACTCTGATATGAGATACAAAGTTTTTGGACGCAGCAGAAGCTGGAAATAGTTTTAAACGAAACAACACGTATTAGCGTTGTTCCTGTGCTGTATCTAATCGATCCTTACTTATCTATCATGTTATTTGACGTTTCGATGGACTCCAGTAACTTTGATGTGAGATACGAAATTCTCGGACGCAGCTGAAGCTAGAAATAGTTTTAAAGGAAACAACACGCATTAGCGTTGTTCCTGTGATGTATCTAATCGATCCTTACTCATCTCTCATGTTATTTGGCGTTTCGATGGACTCCAGTAACTTTGATGTGAGTTACGAAGTTCTCGGACGCAGCTGAAGCTAGAAATAGTTTTAAACGAAACAACACGTATTAGCGTTGTTCCTGTGATGTATCTAATCGATCCTTACTCATCTATCAAGTTATTTGACGTTTGGATGGACTCCAGTAACTCTGATGTGAGAAACAAAGTTTACGGACGCAGCAGAAGCTGGAAATAGTTTTGAACGAAACAACACGTATTAGCGTTGTTCCTGTGATGTATCTAACCGATCCTTACTTATCTACTATGTTATTTGACGTTTCGATGGACTCCAGTAACTATGATGTGAGATACGAAATTTCCGGACGCAGCAGAAGCTGGAAATAGTTTTAAACGAAACAACACGCATTAGCGTTGTTCCTGTGATGTATCTAATCGATCCTTACTCATCTCTCATGTTATTTGGCGTTTCGATGGACTCCAGTAACTTTGATGTGAGTTACGAAGTTCTCGGACGCAGCTGAAACTAGAAATAGTTTTAGAGGAAACAACACGCATTAGCGTTGTTCCTGTGATGTATCTAATCGATCCTTACTCATCTATCATGTTATTTGGCGTTTCGATAGACTCCAGTAACTTTGATGTGAGATACGAAGTTCTCGGACGCAGCTGAAGCTAGAAATAGTTTTAAAGGAAACAACACGCATTAGCGTTGTTCCTGTGATGCATCTAATCAATCCTTACTCATCTATCATGTTATTTGGCGTTTCGATGGACTCCAGTAACTTTGATGTGAGATACGAAGTTCTCGGACGCAGCTGAAGCTAGAAATAGTTTTAAACGAAACAACACGCATTAGCGTTGTTCCTGTGATGTATCTAATCGATCCTTACTTATCTATCATGTTATTTGACGTTTGGATGGACTCCAGTAACCCCGATGTGAGATACGAAATTTTCGGACGCAGCGGAAGCTGGAAATAGTTTTAAACGAAACAACACGCATTAGCGTTGTTCCTGTGATGTATCTAATCGATCCTTACTCATCTATCATATTATTTGTCGTTTCGATGGACTCTAGTAATTCTGATGTGAGATACGACGTTTTCGGACGCAGCAGAAGCTGGAAATAGTTTTAAAGGAAACAACACGCATTAGCTTTGTTCCTGTGATGTATCTAATCGATCCTTACTCATCTATCATGTTATTTGGCGTTTCGATAGACTCCAGTAACTTTGATGTGAGATACGAAGTTCTCGGACGCAGCTGAAGCTAGAAATAGTTTTAAAGGAAACAACACGCATTAGCGTTGTTCCTGTGATGTATCTAATCAATCCTTACTCATCTATCATGTTATTTGGCGTTTCGATGGACTCCAGTAACTTTGATGTGAGATACGAAGTTCTCGGACGCAGCTGAAGCTAGAAATAGTTTTAAACGAAACAACACGCATTAGCGTTGTTCCTGTGATATATCTAATCGATCCTTACTTATCTATCAAGTTATTTGACGTTTGGATGGACTCCAGTAACCCTGATGTGAGATACGAAATTGTCGGACGCAGCGGAAGCTGGAAATAGTTTTAAACGAAACAACACGCATTAGCGTTGTTCCTGTGATGTATCTAATCGATCCTTACTCATCTATCATGTTATTTGTCGTTTCGATGGACTCTAGTAATTCTGATGTGAGATACGAAGTTTTTGGACGCAGCAGGAGCTGGAAATAGTTTTGAACGAAACAACACGTATTAGCGTTGTTCCTGTGATGTATCTAAACGATCCTTACTTATCTAACATGTTATTTGACGTTTGGATGGACTCCAGTAAGTCTGATGTGAGATACAAAGTTTTTGGACGCAGCAGGAGCTGGAAATAGTTTTAAACGAAACAACACGTATTAGCGTTGTTCCTGTGCTGTATCTAATCGATCCTTACTTATCTATCATGTTATTTGACGTTTCGATGGACTCCAGTAACTTTGATGTGAGATACGACGTTTTCGGACGCAGCAGAAGCTGGAAATAGTTTTAAACGAAACAACACGCATTAGCGTTGTTCCTGTGATGTAGCTAATCGATCCTTACTCATCTATCATGTTATTTGGCGTCTCGATGGACTCCAGTAACTTTGATGTGAGTTACGAAGTTCTCGGACGCAGCTGAAGCTAGAAATAGTTTTAAAGGAAACAACACGCATTAGCGTTGTTCCTGTGATGTATCTAATCGATCCTTACTCATCTATCATGTTATTTGGCGTTTCGATAGACTCCAGTAACTTTGATGTGAGATACGAAGTTCTCGGACGCAGCTGAAGCTAGAAATAGTTTTAAAGGAAACAACACGCATTAGCGTTGTTCCTGTGATGTATCTAATCAATCCTTACTCATCTATCATGTTATTTGGCGTTTCGATGGACTCCAGTAACTTTGATGTGAGATACGAAGTTCTCGGACGCAGCTGAAGCTAGAAATAGTTTTAAACGAAACAACACGCATTAGCGTTGTTCCTGTGATGTATCTAATCGATCCTTACTTATCTATCATGTTATTTGACGTTTGGATGGACTCCAGTAACCCTGATGTGAGATACGAAATTTTCGGACGCAGCGGAAGCTGGAAATAGTTTTAAACGAAACAACACGCATTAGCGTTGTTCCTGTGATGTATCTAATCGATCCTTCCTCATCTATCATGTTATTTGTCGTTTCGATGGACTCTAGTAATTCTGATGTGAGATACGAAGTTTTTGGACGCAGCAGGAGCTGGAAATAGTTTTGAACGAAACAACACGTATTAGCGTTGTTCCTGTGATGTATCTAAACGATCCTTACTTATCTAACATGTTATTTGACGTTTGGATGGACTCCAGTAAGTCTGATGTGAGATACAAAGTTTTTGGACGCAGCAGGAGCTGGAAATAGTTTTAAACGAAACAACACGTATTAGCGTTGTTCCTGTGCTGTATCTAATCGATCCTTACTTATCTATCATGTTATTTGACGTTTCGATGGACTCCAGTAACTTTGATGTGAGATACGACGTTTTCGGACGCAGCAGAAGCTGGAAATAGTTTTAAAGGAAACAACACGCATTAGCGTTGTTCCTGTGATGTATCTAATCGATCCTTACTCATCTATCATGTTATTTGGCGTCTCGATATACTCCAGTAACTTTGATGTGAGATACGAAGTTCTCGGACGCAGCTGAAGCTAGAAATAGTTTTAGAGGAAACAACACGCATTTTGCGTTGTTCCTGTGATGTATCTAATCAATCCTTACTCATCTATCATGTTATTTGGCGTTTCGATGGACTCCAATAACTTTGATGTGAGATACGAAGTTCTCGGACGCAGCTGAAGCTAGAAATAGTTTTAAACCAAACAACACGCATTAGCGTTGTTCCTGTGATGTATCTAATCGATCCTTACTTATCTATCATGTTATTTGACGTTTGGATGGACTCCAGTAACCCTGATGTGAGATACGAAATTTTCGGACGCAGCGGAAGCTGGAAATAGTTTTAAACGAAACAACACGCATTAGCGTCGTTCCTGTGATGTATCTAATCGATCCTTACTCATCTATCATGTTATTTGTCGTTTCGATGGACTCTAGTAATTCTGATGTGAGATACGAAGTTTATGGACGCAGCAGGAGCTGGTAATAGTTTTGAACGAAACAACACGTATTAGCGTTGTTCCTGTGATGTATCTAAACGATCCTTACTTATCTAACATGTTATTTGACGTTTGGATGGACTCCAGTAAGTCTGATGTGAGATACAAAGTTTTTGGACGCAGCAGGAGCTGGAAATAGTTTTAAACGAAACAACACATATTAGCGTTGTTCCTGTGCTGTATCTAATCGATCCTTACTTATCTATCATGTTATTTGACGTTTCGATGGACTCCAGTAACTTTGATGTGAGATACGACGTTTTCGGACGCAGCAGAAGCTGGAAATAGTTTTAAAGGAAACAACACGCATTAGCGTTGTTCCTGTGATGTATCTAATCGATCCTTACTCATCTACCATGTTATTTGGCGTTTCGATAGACTCCAGTAACTTTGATGTGAGATACGAAGTTCTCGGACGCAGCTGAAGCTAGAAATAGTTTTAAAGGAAACAACACGCATTAGCGTTGTTCCTGTGATGTATCTAATCAATCCTTACTCATCTATCATGTTATTTGGCGTTTCGATGGACTCCAATAACTTTGATGTGAGATACGAAGTTCTCGGACGCAGCTGAAGCTAGAAATAGTTTTAAACGAAACAACACGCATTAGCGTTGTTCCTGTGATGTATCTAATCGATCCTTACTTATCTATCATGTTATTTGACGTTTGGATGGACTCCAGTAACCCTGATGTGAGATACGAAATTTTCGGACGCAGCGGAAGCTGGAAATAGTTTTAAACGAAACAACACGCATTATCGTTGTTCCTGTGATGTATCTAATCGATCCTTACTCATCTATCATGTTATTTGTCGTTTCGATGGACTCCAGTAATTCTGATGTGAGATACGAAGTTTTTGGACGCAGCAGGAACTGGAAATAGTTTTGAACGAAACAACACGTATTAGCGTTGTTCCTGTGATGTATCTAAACGATCCTTACTCATCTATCATGTTATTTGTCGTTTCGATGGACTCCAGTAATTCTGATGTGAGATACGAAGTTTTTGGACGCAGCAGGAGCTGGAAATAGTTTTGAACGAAACAACACGTATTAGCGTTGTTCCTGTGATGTATTTAAACGATCCTTACTTATCTATCATGTTATTTGACGTTTCGATGGACTCCAGTAACTCTGATGTGAGATACGACGTTCTCGGACGCAGCTGAAGCTGGAAATAGTTTTAAACGAAACAACACGCATTAGCGTTGTTCCTGTGATGTATCTAATCGATCCTTACTCATCTATCATGTTATTTGACGTTTCGATGGACTCCAGTAACTTTGATGTGAGATACGAAGTTCTCGGACGCAGCTGAAGCTAGAAATAGTTTTAAACGAAACAACACGCATTAGCGTTGTTCCTGTGATGTATCTAATCGATCCTTACTCATCTCTCATGTTATTTGGCGTTTCGATAGACTCCAATAACTTTGATGTGAGATACGAAGTTCTCGGACGCAGCTGAAGCTAGAAATAGTTTTAAACGAAACAACACGTATTAGCGTTGTTCCTGTGATGTATCTAATCGATCCTTACTCATCTATCAAGTTATTTGACGTTTGGATGGACTCCAGTAACTCTGATGTGAGAAACAAAGTTTACGGACGCAGCAGAAGCTGGAAATAGTTTTGAACGAGACAACACGTATTAGCGTTGTTCCTGTGATGTATCTAATCGATCCTTACTTATCTACTATGTTATTTGACGTTTCGATGGACTCCAGTAACTATGATGTGAGATACGAAATTTCCGGACGCAGCAGAAGCTGGAAATAGTTTTAAACGAAACAACACGCATTAGCGTTGTTCCTGTGATGTATCTAATCGATCCTTACTCATCTTTCATGTTATTTGGCGTTTCGATGGACTCCAGTAACTTTGATGTGAGTTACGAAGTTCTCGGATGCAGCTGAAGCTAGAAATAGTTTCAAAGGAAACAACACGCATTAGCGTTGTTCCTGTGATGTATCTAATCGATCCTTACTCATCTATCATGTTATTTGGCGTTTCGATAGACTCCAGTAACTTTGATGTGAGATACGAAGTTCTCGGACGCAGCTGAAGCTAGAAATAGTTTTAAAGGAAACAACACGCATTAGCGTTGTTCCTGTGATGTATCTGATCAATCCTTACTCATCTATCATGTTATTTGGCGTTTCGATGGACTCCAATAACTTTGATGTGAGATACGAAGTTCGCGGACGCAGCTGAAGCTAGAAATAGTTTTAAACGAAACAACACGCATTAGCGTTGTTCCTGTGATGTATCTAATCGATCCTTACTTATCTATCATGTTATTTGACGTTTGGATGGACTCCAGTAACCCTGATGTGAGATACGAAATTTTCGGACGCAGCGGAAGCTGGAAATAGTTTTAAACGAAACAACACGCATTAGCGTTGTTCCTGTGATGTATCTAATCGATCCTTACTCATCTATCATGTTATTTGTCGTTTCGATGGACTCTAGTAATTCTGATGTGATACGAAGTTTATGGACGCAGAAGGAGCTGGAAATAGTTTTGAACGAAACAACACGTATTAGCGTTGTTCCTGTGATGTATCTAAACGATCCTTACTTATCTAACATGTTATTTGACGTTTGGATTGACTCCAGTAAGTCTGATGTGAGATACAAAGTTTTTGGACGCAGCAGGAGCTGGAAATAGTTTTAAACGAAACAACACGTATTAGCGTTGTTCCTGTGATGTATCTAATCGATCCTTACTCATCTATCATGTTATTTGTCGTTTCGATGGACTCTAGTAATTCTGATGTGAGATACGAAGTTTATGGACGCAGCAGGAGCTGGAAATAGTTTTAAACGAAACAACACGCATTAGCGTTGTTCCTGTGATGTATCTAATCGATCCTCACTTATCTATCATGTTATTTGACGTTTGGATGGACTCCAGTAACCCTGATGTGAGATACGAAATTTTCGGACGCAGCGGAAGCTGAAAATAGTTTTAAACGAAACAACACGCATTAGCGTTGTTCCTGTGATGTATCTAATCGATCCTTACTCATCTATCATGTTATTTGTCGTTTCGATGGACTCTAGTAATTCTGATGTGAGATACGAAGTTTTTGGACGCAGCAGGAACTGGAAATAGTTTTGAACGAAACAACACGTATTAGCGTTGTTCCTGTGATGTATCTAAACGATCCTTACTCATCTATCATGTTATTTGTCGTTTCGATGGACTCCAGTAATTCTGATGTGAGATACGAAGTTTTTGGACGCAGCAGGAGCTGGAAATAGTTTTGAACGAAACAACACGTACTAGCGTTGTTCCTGTGATGTATCTAAACGATCCTTACTTATCTATCATGTTATTTGACGTTTCGATGGACTCCAGTAACTCTGATGTGAGATACGACGTTCTCGGACGCAGCTGAAGCTGGAAATAGTTTTAAACGAAACAACACGCATTAGCGTTGTTCCTGTGATGTATCTAATCGATCCTTACTCATCTATCATGTTATTTGACTTTCGATGGACTCCAGTAACTTTGATGTGAGATACGAAGTTCTCGGACGCAGCTGAAGCTAGAAATAGATTTAAACGAAACAACACGCATTAGCGTTGTTCCTGTGATGTATCTAATCGATCCTTACTCATCTATCATGTTATTTGTCGTTTCGATGGACTCTAGTAATTCTGATGTGAGATACGAAGTTTTCGGACGCAGCAGGAGCTAGAAATAGTTTTAAACGAAACAACACGTATTAGCGTTGTTCCTGTGAAGTATCTAATCGATCCTTACTTATCTATCATGTTATTTGACGTTTGGATGGACTCCAGTAACCCTGATGTGAGATACGAAATTTTCGGACGCAGCGGAAGCTGGAAATAGTTTTAAACGAAACAACACGCATTAGCGTTGTTCCTGTGATGTATCTAATCGATCCTTACTCATCTCTCATGTTATTTGGCGTTTCGATGGACTCCAGTAACTTTGATGTGAGATACGAAGTTCTCGGACGCAGCTGAAGCTAGAAATAGTTTTAAACGAAACAACACGTATTAGCGTTGTTCCTGTGATGTATCTAATCGATCCTTACTCATCTATCAAGTTATTTGACGTTTCGATGGACTCCAGTAACTCTGATGTGAGATACGACGTTTTCGGACGCAGCAGAAGCTGGAAATAGTTTTAAACGAAACAACACGTATTAGCGTTGTTCCTGTGCTGTATCTAATCGATCCTTACTTATCTATCATGTTATTTGACGTTTCGATGGACTCCAGTAACTCTGATGTGAGATACTACGTTCTTGGACGCAGCTGAAGCTGGAAATAGTTTTAAACGAAACAACACGCATTAGCGTTGTTCCTGTGATGTATCTAATCGATCCTTACTCATCTATCATGTTATTTGACGTTTCGATGGACTCCAGTAACTTTGATGTGAGATACGAAGTTCTCGGACGCAGCTGAAGCTAGAAATAGTTACAAACGAAACAACACGCATTAGCGTTGTTCCTGTGATGTATCTAATCGATCCTTACTCATCTATTATGTTACTTGGCGTTTCGATGGACTCCAGTAACTTTGATGTGAGATACGAAGTTCTCGGACGCAGCTGAAGCTAGAAATAGTTTTAAACGAAACAACACGTATTAGCGTTGTTCCTGTGATGTATCTAATCGATCCTTACTCATCTCTCATGTTATTTGGCGTTTCGATGGACTCCAGTAACTTTGATGTGAGATACGAAGTTCTCGGACGCAGCTGAAGCTAGAAATAGTTTTAAACGAAACAACACGTATTAGCGTTGTTCCTGTGATGTATCTAATCGATCCTTACTCATCTATCAAGTTATTTGACGTTTCGATGGACTCCAGTAACTCTGATGTGAGATACGACGTTTTGAGATACAAAGTTTTTGGACGCAGCAGAAGCTGGAGGTAGTTTTAAACGAAACAACACGCATTAGCGTTGTTCCTGTGATGTATCTAATCGATCCTTACTCATCTATCATGTTATTTGACGTTTCGATGGACTCCAGTAACTTTGATGTGAGATACGAAGTTCTCGGACGCAGCTGAAGCTAGAAATAGATTTAAACGAAACAACACGCATTAGCGTTGTTCCTGTGATGTATCTAATCGATCCTTACTCATCTATCATGTTATTTGTCGTTTCGTTGGACTCTAGTAATTCTGATGTGTGATAGGAAGTTTTCGGACGCAGCAGGAGCTAGAAATAGTTTTAAACGAAACAACACGTATTAGCTTTGTTCCTGTGAAGTATCTAATCGATCCTTACTTATCTATCATGTTATTTGACGTTTGGATGGACTCCAGTAACCCTGATGTGAGATACGAAATTTTCGGACGCAGCGGAAGCTGGAAATAGTTTTAAACGAAACAACACGCATTAGCGTTGTTCCTGTGATGTATCTAATCGATCCTTACTCATCTCTCATGTTATTTGGCGTTTCGATGGACTCCAGTAACTTTGATGTGAGATACGAAGTTCTCGGACGCAGCTGAAGCTAGAAATAGTTTTAAACGAAACAACACGTATTAGCGTTGTTCCTGTGATGTATCTAATCGATCCTTACTCATCTATCAAGTTATTTGACGTTTCGATGGACTCCAGTAACTCTGATGTGAGATACGACGTTTTCGGACGCAGCAGAAGCTGGAAATAGTTTTAAACGAAACAACACGCATTAGCGATGTTCCTGTGATGTATCTAATCGATCCATACTCATCTATCATGTTATTTTACGTTTGGATGGACTCCAGTAACTCTGATGTGAGATACAAAGTTTTTGGACGCAGCAGAAGCTGGAAATAGTTTTAAACGAAACAACACGTATTAGCGTTGTTCCTGTGCTGTATCTAATCGATCCTTACTTATCTATCATGTTATTTGACGTTTCGATGGACTCCAGTAACTCTGATGTGAGATACGACGTTCTTGGACGCAGCTGAAGCTGGAAATAGTTTTAAACGAAACAACACGCATTAGCGTTGTTCCTGTGATGTATCTAATCGATCCTTACTCATCTTTCATGTTATTTGGCGTTTCGATGGACTCCAGTAACTTTGATGTGAGTTACGAAGTTCTCGGACGCAGCTGAAGCTAGAAATAGTTTTAAAGGAAACAACACGCATTAGTGTTGTTCCTGTGATGTATCTAATCGATCCTTACTCATCTATCATGTTATTTGGCGTTTCGATAGACACCAGTAACTTTGATGTGAGATACGATGTTCTCGGACGCAGCTGAAGCTAGAAATAGTTTTAAAGGAAACAACACGCATTAGCGTTGTTCCTGTGATGTATCTAATCGATCCTTACTCATCTATCATGTTATTTGACGTTTGGATGGACTCCAGTAACCCTGATGTGAGATACGAAATTTTCGGACGCAGCGGAAGCTGGAAATAGTTTTAAACGAAACAACACGCATTAGCTTTGTTCCTGTGATGTATCTAATCGATCCTTACTCATCTATCATGTTATTTGTCGCTTCGATGGACTCTAGTAATTCTGATGTGAGATACGAAGTTTTTGGACGCAGCAGGAGCTGGAAATAGTTTTGAACGAAACAACACGTATTAGCGTTGTTCCTGTGATGTATCTAAACGATCCTTACTTATCTAACATGTTATTTGACGTTTGGATGGACTCCAGTAAGTCTGATGTGAGATACAATGTTTTTGGACGCAGCAGGAGCTGGAAATAGTTTTAAACGAAACAACACGTATTAGCGTTGTTCCTGTGCTGTATCTAATCGATCCTTACTTATCTATCATGTTATTTGACGTTTCGATGGACTCCAGTAACTTTGATGTGAGATACGACGTTTTCGGACGCAGCAGAAGCTGGAAATAGTTTTAAAGGAAACAACACGCATTAGCGTTGTTCCTGTGATGTATCTAATCGATCCTTACTCATCTATCATGTTATTTGGCGTTTCGATAGACTCCAGTAACTTTGATGTGAGATACGAAGTTCTCGGACGCAGCTGAAGCTAGAAATAGTTTTAAAGGAAACAACACGCATTAGCGTTGTTCCTGTGATGTATCTAATCAATCCTTACTCATCTATCATGTTATTTGGCGTTTCGATGGACTCCAATAACTTTGATGTGAGATACGAAGTTCTCGGACGCAGCTGAAGCTAGAAATAGTTTTAAACGAAACAACACGCATTAGCGTTGATCCTGTGATGTATCTAATCGATCCTTACTTATCTATCATGTTATTTGACGTTTCGATGGACTCCAGTAACTTTGATGTGAGATACGACGTTTTCGGACGCACCAGAAGCTGGAAATAGTTTTAAAGGAAACAACACGCATTAGCGTTGTTCCTGTGATGTATCTAATCGATCCTTACTCATCTATAATGTTATTTGGCGTTTCGATAGACTCCAGTAACTTTGATGTGAGATACGAAGTTCTCGGACGCAGCTGAAGCTAGAAATAGTTTTAAAGGAAACAACACGCATTAGCGTTGTTCCTGTGATGTATCTAATCAATCCTTACTCATCTATCATGTTATTTGGCGTTTCGATGAACTCCAATAACTTTGATGTGAGATACGAAGTTCTCGGACGCAGCTGAAGCTAGAAATAGTTTTAAACGAAACAACACGCATTAGCGTTGTTCCTGTGATGTATCTAATCGATCCTTACTTATCTATCATGTTATTTGACGTTTGGATGGACTCCAGTAACCCTGATGTGAGATACAAAATTTTCGGACGCAGCGGAAGCTGGAAATAGTTTTAAACGAAACAACACGCATTAGCGTTATTCCTGTGATGTATCTAATCGATCCTTACTCATCTATCATGTTATTTGTCGTTTCGATGGACTCCAGTATTTCTGATGTGAGATACGAAGTTTATGGACGCAGCAGGAGCTGGAAATAGTTTTGAACGAAACAACACGTATTAGCGTTGTTCCTGTGATGTATCTAAACGATCCTTACTTATCTAACATGTTATTTGACGTTTGGATGGACTCCAGTAAGTCTGATGTGAGATACAAAGTTTTTGGACGCAGCAGGAGCTGGAAATAGTTTTGAACGAAACAACACGTATTAGCGTTGTTCCTGTGAAGTATCTAATCGATCCTTACTTATCTATCATGTTATTTGACGTTTGGATGGACTCCAGTAACCCTGATGTGAGATACGAAATTTTCGGACGCAGCGGAAGCTGGAAATAGTTTTAAACGAAACAACACGCATTAGCGTTGTTCCTGTGATGTATCTAATCGATCCTTACTCATCTCTCATGTTATTTGGCGTTTCGATGGACTCCAGTAACTTTGATGTGAGATACGAAGTTCTCGGACGCAGCTGAAGCTAGAAATAGTTTTAAACGAAACAACACGTATTAGCGTTGTTCCTGTGATGTATCTAATCGATCCTTACTCATCTATCAAGTTATTTGACGTTTCGATGGACTCCAGTAACTCTGATGTGAGATACGACGTTTTCGGACGCAGCAGAAGCTGGAAATAGTTTTAAACGAAACAACACGTATTAGCGTTGTTCCTGTGCTGTATCTAATCGATCCTTACTTATCTATCATGTTATTTGACGTTTCGATGGACTCCAGTAACTCTGATGTGAGATACTACGTTCTTGGACGCAGCTGAAGCTGGAAATAGTTTTAAACGAAACAACACGCATTAGCGTTGTTCCTGTGATGTATCTAATCGATCCTTACTCATCTATCATGTTATTTGACGTTTCGATGGACTCCAGTAACTTTGATGTGAGATACGAAGTTCTCGGACGCAGCTGAAGCTAGAAATAGTTACAAACGAAACAACACGCATTAGCGTTGTTCCTGTGATGTATCTAATCGATCCTTACTCATCTATTATGTTACTTGGCGTTTCGATGGACTCCAGTAACTTTGATGTGAGATACGAAGTTCTCGGACGCAGCTGAAGCTAGAAATAGTTTTAAACGAAACAACACGTATTAGCGTTGTTCCTGTGATGTATCT
The DNA here is from genome assembly GCA_036172665.1 of Prosopocoilus inquinatus. Taxonomy (NCBI): domain Eukaryota; kingdom Metazoa; phylum Arthropoda; class Insecta; order Coleoptera; family Lucanidae; genus Prosopocoilus; species Prosopocoilus inquinatus. The sequence continues at coordinate 25,359,594 of CM069879.1, forward strand.
AATCGATCCTTACTCATCTCTCATGTTATTTGGCGTTTCGATGGACTCCAGTAACTTTGATGTGAGATACGAAGTTCTCGGACGCAGCTGAAGCTAGAAATAGTTTTAAACGAAACAACACGTATTAGCGTTGTTCCTGTGATGTATCTAATCGATCCTTACTCATCTATCAAGTTATTTGACGTTTCGATGGACTCCAGTAACTCTGATGTGAGATACGACGTTTTGAGATACAAAGTTTTTGGACGCAGCAGAAGCTGGAGGTAGTTTTAAACGAAACAACACGCATTAGCGTTGTTCCTGTGATGTATCTAATCGATCCTTACTCATCTATCATGTTATTTGACGTTTCGATGGACTCCAGTAACTTTGATGTGAGATACGAAGTTCTCGGACGCAGCTGAAGCTAGAAATAGATTTAAACGAAACAACACGCATTAGCGTTGTTCCTGTGATGTATCTAATCGATCCTTACTCATCTATCATGTTATTTGTCGTTTCGTTGGACTCTAGTAATTCTGATGTGTGATAGGAAGTTTTCGGACGCAGCAGGAGCTAGAAATAGTTTTAAACGAAACAACACGTATTAGCTTTGTTCCTGTGAAGTATCTAATCGATCCTTACTTATCTATCATGTTATTTGACGTTTGGATGGACTCCAGTAACCCTGATGTGAGATACGAAATTTTCGGACGCAGCGGAAGCTGGAAATAGTTTTAAACGAAACAACACGCATTAGCGTTGTTCCTGTGATGTATCTAATCGATCCTTACTCATCTCTCATGTTATTTGGCGTTTCGATGGACTCCAGTAACTTTGATGTGAGATACGAAGTTCTCGGACGCAGCTGAAGCTAGAAATAGTTTTAAACGAAACAACACGTATTAGCGTTGTTCCTGTGATGTATCTAATCGATCCTTACTCATCTATCAAGTTATTTGACGTTTCGATGGACTCCAGTAACTCTGATGTGAGATACGACGTTTTCGGACGCAGCAGAAGCTGGAAATAGTTTTAAACGAAACAACACGCATTAGCGATGTTCCTGTGATGTATCTAATCGATCCATACTCATCTATCATGTTATTTTACGTTTGGATGGACTCCAGTAACTCTGATGTGAGATACAAAGTTTTTGGACGCAGCAGAAGCTGGAAATAGTTTTAAACGAAACAACACGTATTAGCGTTGTTCCTGTGCTGTATCTAATCGATCCTTACTTATCTATCATGTTATTTGACGTTTCGATGGACTCCAGTAACTCTGATGTGAGATACGACGTTCTTGGACGCAGCTGAAGCTGGAAATAGTTTTAAACGAAACAACACGCATTAGCGTTGTTCCTGTGATGTATCTAATCGATCCTTACTCATCTTTCATGTTATTTGGCGTTTCGATGGACTCCAGTAACTTTGATGTGAGTTACGAAGTTCTCGGACGCAGCTGAAGCTAGAAATAGTTTTAAAGGAAACAACACGCATTAGTGTTGTTCCTGTGATGTATCTAATCGATCCTTACTCATCTATCATGTTATTTGGCGTTTCGATAGACACCAGTAACTTTGATGTGAGATACGATGTTCTCGGACGCAGCTGAAGCTAGAAATAGTTTTAAAGGAAACAACACGCATTAGCGTTGTTCCTGTGATGTATCTAATCGATCCTTACTCATCTATCATGTTATTTGACGTTTGGATGGACTCCAGTAACCCTGATGTGAGATACGAAATTTTCGGACGCAGCGGAAGCTGGAAATAGTTTTAAACGAAACAACACGCATTAGCTTTGTTCCTGTGATGTATCTAATCGATCCTTACTCATCTATCATGTTATTTGTCGCTTCGATGGACTCTAGTAATTCTGATGTGAGATACGAAGTTTTTGGACGCAGCAGGAGCTGGAAATAGTTTTGAACGAAACAACACGTATTAGCGTTGTTCCTGTGATGTATCTAAACGATCCTTACTTATCTAACATGTTATTTGACGTTTGGATGGACTCCAGTAAGTCTGATGTGAGATACAATGTTTTTGGACGCAGCAGGAGCTGGAAATAGTTTTAAACGAAACAACACGTATTAGCGTTGTTCCTGTGCTGTATCTAATCGATCCTTACTTATCTATCATGTTATTTGACGTTTCGATGGACTCCAGTAACTTTGATGTGAGATACGACGTTTTCGGACGCAGCAGAATCTGGAAATAGTTTTAAAGGAAACAACACGCATTAGCGTTGTTCCTGTGATGTATCTAATCGATCCTTACTCATCTATCATGTTATTTGGCGTTTCGATAGACTCCAGTAACTTTGATGTGAGATACGAAGTTCTCGGACGCAGCTGAAGCTAGAAATAGTTTTAAAGGAAACAACACGCATTAGCGTTGTTCCTGTGATGTATCTAATCAATCCTTACTCATCTATCATGTTATTTGGCGTTTCGATGGACTCCAATAACTTTGATGTGAGATACGAAGTTCTCGGACGCAGCTGAAGCTAGAAATAGTTTTAAACGAAACAACACGCATTAGCGTTGATCCTGTGATGTATCTAATCGATCCTTACTTATCTATCATGTTATTTGACGTTTCGATGGACTCCAGTAACTTTGATGTGAGATACGACGTTTTCGGACGCACCAGAAGCTGGAAATAGTTTTAAAGGAAACAACACGCATTAGCGTTGTTCCTGTGATGTATCTAATCGATCCTTACTCATCTATAATGTTATTTGGCGTTTCGATAGACTCCAGTAACTTTGATGTGAGATACGAAGTTCTCGGACGCAGCTGAAGCTAGAAATAGTTTTAAAGGAAACAACACGCATTAGCGTTGTTCCTGTGATGTATCTAATCAATCCTTACTCATCTATCATGTTATTTGGCGTTTCGATGAACTCCAATAACTTTGATGTGAGATACGAAGTTCTCGGACGCAGCTGAAGCTAGAAATAGTTTTAAACGAAACAACACGCATTAGCGTTGTTCCTGTGATGTATCTAATCGATCCTTACTTATCTATCATGTTATTTGACGTTTGGATGGACTCCAGTAACCCTGATGTGAGATACAAAATTTTCGGACGCAGCGGAAGCTGGAAATAGTTTTAAACGAAACAACACGCATTAGCGTTATTCCTGTGATGTATCTAATCGATCCTTACTCATCTATCATGTTATTTGTCGTTTCGATGGACTCCAGTATTTCTGATGTGAGATACGAAGTTTATGGACGCAGCAGGAGCTGGAAATAGTTTTGAACGAAACAACACGTATTAGCGTTGTTCCTGTGATGTATCTAAACGATCCTTACTTATCTAACATGTTATTTGACGTTTGGATGGACTCCAGTAAGTCTGATGTGAGATACAAAGTTTTTGGACGCAGCAGGAGCTGGAAATAGTTTTGAACGAAACAACACGTATTAGCGTTGTTCCTGTGATGTATCTAATCGATCCTTACTTATCTATCATGTTATTTGTCGTTTCGATGGACTCTAGTAATTCTGATGTGAGATACGAAGTTTTTGGACGCAGCAGGAGCTGGAAATAGTTTTGAACGAAACAACACGTATTAGCGTTGTTCCTGTGATGTATCTAAACGATCCTTACTCATCTATCATGTTATTTGTCGTTTCGATGGACTCCAGTAATTCTGATGTGAGATACGAAGTTTTTGGACGCAGCAGGAGCTGGAAATAGTTTTGAACGAAACAACACGTATTAGTGTTGTTCCTGTGATGTATCTAAACGATCCTTACTTATCTATCATGTTATTTGACGTTTCGATGGACTCCAGTAACTCTGATGTGAGATAAGACGTTCTCGGACGCAGCTGAAGCTGGAATTAGTTTTAAACGAAACAACACGCATTAGCGTTGTTCCTGTGATGTATCTAATCGATCCTTACTCATCTATCATGTTATTTGACGTTTCGATGGACTCCAGTAACTTTGATGTGAGATACGAAGTTCTCGGACGCAGCTGAAGCTAGAAATAGTTTTAAACGAAACAACACGCATTAGCGTTGTTCCTGTGATGTATCTAATCGATCCTTACTCATCTCTCATGTTATTTGGCGTTTCGATAGACTCCAATAACTTTGATGTGAGATACGAAGTTCTCGGACGCAGCTGAAGCTAGAAATAGTTTTAAAGGAAACAACACGTATTAGCGTTGTTCCTGTGATGTATCTAATCGATCCTTACTCATCTATCAAGTTATTTGACGTTTGGATGGACTCCAGTAACTCTGATGTGAGAAACAAAGTTTACGGACGCAGCAGAAGCTGGAAATAGTTTTGAACGAAACAACACGTATTAGCGTTGTTCCTGTGATGTATCTAATCGATCCTTACTTATCTACTATGTTATTTGACGTTTCGATGGACTCCAGTAACTATGATGTGAGATACGAAATTTCCGGACGCAGCAGAAGCTGGAAATAGTTTTAAACGAAACAAAACGCATTAGCGCTGTTCCTGTGATGTATCTAATCGATCCTTACTCATCTTTCATGTTATTTGGCGTTTCGATGGACTCCAGTAACTTTGATGTGAGTTACGAAGTTCTCGGACGCAGCTGAAGCTAGAAATAGTTTTAAAGGAAACAACACGCATTAGCGTTGTTCCTGTGATGTATCTAATCGATCCTTACTCATCTATCATGTTATTTGGCGTTTCGATAGACACCAGTAACTTTGATGTGAGATACGATGTTCTCGGACGCAGCTGAAGCTAGAAATAGTTTTAAAGGAAACAACACGCATTAGCTTTGTTCCTGTGATGTATCTAATCGATCCTTACTCATCTATCATGTTATTTGTCGCTTCGATGGACTCTAGTAATTCTGATGTGAGATACGAAGTTTTTGGACGCAGCAGGAGCTGGAAATAGTTTTGAACGAAACAACACGTATTAGCGTTGTTCCTGTGATGTATCTAAACGATCCTTACTTATCTAACATGTTATTTGACGTTTGGATGGACTCCAGTAAGTCTGATGAGAGATACAATGTTTTTGGACGCAGCAGGAGCTGGAAATAGTTTTAAACGAAACAACACGTATTAGCGTTGTTCCTGTGCTGTATCTAATCGATCCTTACTTATCTATCATGTTATTTGACGTTTCGATGGACTCCAGTAACTTTGATGTGAGATACGACGTTTTCGGACGCAGCAGAAGCTGGAAATAGTTTTAAAGGAAACAACACGCATTAGCGTTGTTCCTGTGATGTATCTAATCGATCCTTAATCATCTATCATGTTATTTGGCGTTCCGATAGACTCCAGTAACTTTGATGTGAGATACGAAGTTCTCGGACGCAGCTGAAGCTAGAAATAGTTTTAAAGGAAACAACACGCATTAGCGTTGTTCCTGTGATGTATCTAATCAATCCTTACTCATCTATCATGTTATTTGGCGTTTCGATGGACTCCAATAACTTTGATGTGAGATACGAAGTTCTCGGACGCAGCTGAAGCTAGAAATACTTTTAAACGAAACAACACGCATTAGCGTTGTTCCTGTGATGTATCTAATCGATCCTTACTTATCTATCATGTTATTTGACGTTTGGATGGACTCCAGTAACCCTGATGTGAGATACGAAATTTTCGGACGCAGCGGAAGCTGGAAATAGTTTTAAACGAAACAACACGCATTAGCGTTGTTCCTGTGATGTATCTAATCGATCCTTACTCATCTATCATGTTATTTGTCGTTTCGATGGACTCTAGTGATTCTGATGAGAGATACAATGTTTTTGGACGCAGCAGGAGCTGGAAATAGTTTTAAACGAAACAACACGTATTAGCGTTGTTCCTGTGCTGTATCTAATCGATCCTTACTTATCTATCATGTTATTTGACGTTTGGATGGACTCCAGTAACCCTGATGTGAGATACGAAATTTTCGGACGCAGCGGAAGCTGGAAATAGTTTTAAACGAAACAACACGCATTAGCGTTGTTCCTGTGATGTATCTAATCGATCCTTACTCATCTATCATGTTATTTGTCGTTTCGATGGACTCTAGTGATTCTGATGAGAGATACAATGTTTTTGGACGCAGCAGGAGCTGGAAATAGTTTTAAACGAAACAACACGCATTAGCGTTGTTCCTGTGATGTATCTAATCGATCCTTACTCATCTCTCATGTTATTTGGCGTTTCGATAGACTCCAATAACTTTGATGTGAGATACGAAGTTCTCGGACGCAGCTGAAGCTAGAAATAGTTTTAAAGGAAACAACACGTATTAGCGTTGTTCCTGTGATGTATCTAATCGATCCTTACTCATCTATCAAGTTATTTGACGTTTGGATGGACTCCAGTAACTCTGATGTGAGAAACAAAGTTTACGGACGCAGCAGAAGCTGGAAATAGTTTTGAACGAAACAACACGTATTAGCGTTGTTCCTGTGATGTATCTAATCGATCCTTACTTATCTACTATGTTATTTGACGTTTCGATGGACTCCAGTAACTATGATGTGAGATACGAAATTTCCGGACGCAGCAGAAGCTGGAAATAGTTTTAAACGAAACAAAACGCATTAGCGTTGTTCCTGTGATGTATCTAATCGATCCTTACTCATCTTTCATGTTATTTGGCGTTTCGATGGACTCCAGTAACTTTGATGTGAGTTACGAAGTTCTCGGACGCAGCTGAAGCTAGAAATAGTTTTAAAGGAAACAACACGCATTAGCGTTGTTCCTGTGATGTATCTAATCGATCCTTACTCATCTATCATGTTATTTGGCGTTTCGATAGACACCAGTAACTTTGATGTGAGATACGATGTTCTCGGACGCAGCTGAAGCTAGAAATAGTTTTAAAGGAAACAACACGCATTAGCTTTGTTCCTGTGATGTATCTAATCGATCCTTACTCATCTATCATGTTATTTGTCGCTTCGATGGACTCTAGTAATTCTGATGTGAGATACGAAGTTTTTGGACGCAGCAGGAGCTGGAAATAGTTTTGAACGAAACAACACGTATTAGCGTTGTTCCTGTGATGTATCTAAACGATCCTTACTTATCTAACATGTTATTTGACGTTTGAATGGACTCCAGTAAGTCTGATGAGAGATACAATGTTTTTGGACGCAGCAGGAGCTGGAAATAGTTTTAAACGAAACAACACGTATTAGCGTTGTTCCTGTGCTGTATCTAATCGATCCTTACTTATCTATCATGTTATTTGACGTTTCGATGGACTCCAGTAACTTTGATGTGAGATACGACGTTTTCGGACGCAGCAGAAGCTGGAAATAGTTTTAAAGGAAACAACACGCATTAGCGTTGTTCCTGTGATGTATCTAATCGATCCTTAATCATCTATCATGTTATTTGGCGTTTCGATAGACTCCAGTAACTTTGATGTGAGATACGAAGTTCTCGGGCGCAGCTGAAGCTAGAAATAGTTTTAAAGGAAACAACACGCATTAGCGTTGTTCCTGTGATGTATCTAATCAATCCTTACTCATCTATCATGTTATTTGGCGTTTCGATGGACTCCAATAACTTTGATGTGAGATACGAAGTTCTCGGACGCAGCTGAAGCTAGAAATACTTTTAAACGAAACAACACGCATTAGCGTTGTTCCTGTGATGTATCTAATCGATCCTTACTTATCTATCATGTTATTTGACGTTTGGATGGACTCCAGTAACCCTGATGTGAGATACGAAATTTTCGGACGCAGCGGAAGCTGGAAATAGTTTTAAACGAAACAACACGCATTAGCGTTGTTCCTGTGATGTATCTAATCGATCCTTACTCATCTATCATGTTATTTGTCGTTTCGATGGACTCTAGTAATTCTGATGTGAGATACGAAGTTTTTGGACGCAGCAGGAGCTAGAAATAGTTTTAAACGAAACAACACGTATTAGCGTTGTTCCTGTGATGTATCTAATCGATCCTTACTTATCTATCATGTTATTTGACGTTTGGATGGACTCCAGTAACCCTGATGTGAGATACGAAATTTTCGGACGCAGCGGAAGCTGGAAATAGTTTTAAACGAAACAACACGCATTAGCGTTGTTCCTGTGATGTATCTAATCGATCCTTACTCATCTCTCATGTTATTTGGCGTTTCGATGGACTCCAGTAACTTTGATGTGAGTTACGAAGTTCTCGGACGCAGCTGAAGCTAGAAATAGTTTTAAACGAAACAACACGTATTAGCGTTGTTCCTGTGATGTATCTAATCGATCCTTACTCATCTATCAAGTTATTTGACGTTTGGATGGACTCCAGTAACTCTGATGTGAGAAACAAAGTTTACGGACGCAGCAGAAGCTGGAAATAGTTTTGAACGAAACAACACGTATTAGCGTTGTTCCTGTGATGTATCTAATCGATCCTTACTTATCTATTATGTTATTTGACGTTTCGATGGACTCCAGTAACTATGATGTGAGATACGAAATTTCCGGACGCAGCAGAAGCTGGAAATAGTTTTAAACGAAACAACACGCATTAGCGTTGTTCCTGTGATGTATCTAATCGATCCTTACTCATCTCTCATGTTATTTGGCGTTTCGATGGACTCCAATAACTTTGATGTGAGATACGAAGTTCTCGGACGCAGCTGAAGCTAGAAATACTTTTAAACGAAACAACACGCATTAGCGTTGTTCCTGTGATGTATCTAATCGATCCTTACTTATCTATCATGTTATTTGACGTTTGGATGGACTCCAGTAACCCTGATGTGAGATACGAAATTTTCGGACGCAGCGGAAGCTGGAAATAGTTTTAAACGAAACAACACGCATTAGCGTTGTTCCTGTGATGTATCTAATCGATCCTTACTCATCTATCATGTTATTTGTCGTTTCGATGGACTCTAGTGATTCTGATGAGAGATACAATGTTTTTGGACGCAGCAGGAGCTGGAAATAGTTTTAAACGAAACAACACGTATTAGCGTTGTTCCTGTGCTGTATCTAATCGATCCTTACTTATCTATCATGTTATTTGACGTTTGGATGGACTCCAGTAACCCTGATGTGAGATACGAAATTTTCGGACGCAGCGGAAGCTGGAAATAGTTTTAAACGAAACAACACGCATTAGCGTTGTTCCTGTGATGTATCTAATCGATCCTTACTCATCTATCATGTTATTTGTCGTTTCGATGGACTCTAGTGATTCTGATGAGAGATACAATGTTTTTGGACGCAGCAGGAGCTGGAAATAGTTTTAAACGAAACAACACGCATTAGCGTTGTTCCTGTGATGTATCTAATCGATCCTTACTCATCTCTCATGTTATTTGGCGTTTCGATAGACTCCAATAACTTTGATGTGAGATACGAAGTTCTCGGACGCAGCTGAAGCTAGAAATAGTTTTAAAGGAAACAACACGTATTAGCGTTGTTCCTGTGATGTATCTAATCGATCCTTACTCATCTATCAAGTTATTTGACGTTTGGATGGACTCCAGTAACTCTGATGTGAGAAACAAAGTTTACGGACGCAGCAGAAGCTGGAAATAGTTTTGAACGAAACAACACGTATTAGCGTTGTTCCTGTGATGTATCTAATCGATCCTTACTTATCTACTATGTTATTTGACGTTTCGATGGACTCCAGTAACTATGATGTGAGATACGAAATTTCCGGACGCAGCAGAAGCTGGAAATAGTTTTAAACGAAACAAAACGCATTAGCGTTGTTCCTGTGATGTATCTAATCGATCCTTACTCATCTATCAAGTTATTTGACGTTTGGATGGACTCCAGTAACTCTGATGTGAGAAACAAAGTTTACGGACGCAGCAGAAGCTGGAAATAGTTTTGAACGAAACAACACGTATTAGCGTTGTTCCTGTGATGTATCTAATCGATCCTTACTTATCTACTATGTTATTTGACGTTTCGATGGACTCCAGTAACTATGATGTGAGATACGAAATTTCCGGACGCAGCAGAAGCTGGAAATAGTTTTAAACGAAACAAAACGCATTAGCGTTGTTCCTGTGATGTATCTAATCGATCCTTACTCATCTTTCATGTTATTTGGCGTTTCGATGGACTCCAGTAACTTTGATGTGAGTTACGAAGTTCTCGGACGCAGCTGAAGCTAGAAATAGTTTTAAAGGAAACAACACGCATTAGCGTTGTTCCTGTGATGTATCTAATCGATCCTTACTCATCTATCATGTTATTTGGCGTTTCGATAGACACCAGTAACTTTGATGTGAGATACGATGTTCTCGGACGCAGCTGAAGCTAGAAATAGTTTTAAAGGAAACAACACGTATTAGCGTTGTTCCTGTGATGTATCTAATCGATCCTTACTCATCTATCAAGTTATTTGACGTTTGGATGGACTCCAGTAACTCTGATGTGAGAAACAAAGTTTACGGACGCAGCAGAAGCTGGAAATAGTTTTGAACGAAACAACACGTATTAGCGTTGTTCCTGTGATGTATCTAATCGATCCTTACTTATCTACTATGTTATTTGACGTTTCGATGGACTCCAGTAACTATGATGTGAGATACGAAATTTCCGGACGCAGCAGAAGCTGGAAATAGTTTTAAACGAAACAAAACGCATTAGCGCTGTTCCTGTGATGTATCTAATCGATCCTTACTCATCTTTCATGTTATTTGGCGTTTCGATGGACTCCAGTAACTTTGATGTGAGTTACGAAGTTCTCGGACGCAGCTGAAGCTAGAAATAGTTTTAAAGGAAACAACACGCATTAGCGTTGTTCCTGTGATGTATCTAATCGATCCTTACTCATCTATCATGTTATTTGGCGTTTCGATAGACACCAGTAACTTTGATGTGAGATACGATGTTCTCGGACGCAGCTGAAGCTAGAAATAGTTTTAAAGGAAACAACACGCATTAGCTTTGTTCCTGTGATGTATCTAATCGATCCTTACTCATCTATCATGTTATTTGTCGCTTCGATGGACTCTAGTAATTCTGATGTGAGATACGAAGTTTTTGGACGCAGCAGGAGCTGGAAATAGTTTTGAACGAAACAACACGTATTAGCGTTGTTCCTGTGATGTATCTAAACGATCCTTACTTATCTAACATGTTATTTGACGTTTGGATGGACTCCAGTAAGTCTGATGAGAGATACAATGTTTTTGGACGCAGCAGGAGCTGGAAATAGTTTTAAACGAAACAACACGTATTAGCGTTGTTCCTGTGCTGTATCTAATCGATCCTTACTTATCTATCATGTTATTTGACGTTTCGATGGACTCCAGTAACTTTGATGTGAGATACGACGTTTTCGGACGCAGCAGAAGCTGGAAATAGTTTTAAAGGAAACAACACGCATTAGCGTTGTTCCTGTGATGTATCTAATCGATCCTTAATCATCTATCATGTTATTTGGCGTTCCGATAGACTCCAGTAACTTTGATGTGAGATACGAAGTTCTCGGACGCAGCTGAAGCTAGAAATAGTTTTAAAGGAAACAACACGCATTAGCGTTGTTCCTGTGATGTATCTAATCAATCCTTACTCATCTATCATGTTATTTGGCGTTTCGATGGACTCCAATAACTTTGATGTGAGATACGAAGTTCTCGGACGCAGCTGAAGCTAGAAATACTTTTAAACGAAACAACACGCATTAGCGTTGTTCCTGTGATGTATCTAATCGATCCTTACTTATCTATCATGTTATTTGACGTTTGGATGGACTCCAGTAACCCTGATGTGAGATACGAAATTTTCGGACGCAGCGGAAGCTGGAAATAGTTTTAAACGAAACAACACGCATTAGCGTTGTTCCTGTGATGTATCTAATCGATCCTTACTCATCTATCATGTTATTTGTCGTTTCGATGGACTCTAGTGATTCTGATGAGAGATACAATGTTTTTGGACGCAGCAGGAGCTGGAAATAGTTTTAAACGAAACAACACGTATTAGCGTTGTTCCTGTGCTGTATCTAATCGATCCTTACTTATCTATCATGTTATTTGACGTTTGGATGGACTCCAGTAACCCTGATGTGAGATACGAAATTTTCGGACGCAGCGGAAGCTGGAAATAGTTTTAAACGAAACAACACGCATTAGCGTTGTTCCTGTGATGTATCTAATCGATCCTTACTCATCTATCATGTTATTTGTCGTTTCGATGGACTCTAGTGATTCTGATGAGAGATACAATGTTTTTGGACGCAGCAGGAGCTGGAAATAGTTTTAAACGAAACAACACGCATTAGCGTTGTTCCTGTGATGTATCTAATCGATCCTTACTCATCTCTCATGTTATTTGGCGTTTCGATAGACTCCAATAACTTTGATGTGAGATACGAAGTTCTCGGACGCAGCTGAAGCTAGAAATAGTTTTAAAGGAAACAACACGTATTAGCGTTGTTCCTGTGATGTATCTAATCGATCCTTACTCATCTATCAAGTTATTTGACGTTTGGATGGACTCCAGTAACTCTGATGTGAGAAACAAAGTTTACGGACGCAGCAGAAGCTGGAAATAGTTTTGAACGAAACAACACGTATTAGCGTTGTTCCTGTGATGTATCTAATCGATCCTTACTTATCTACTATGTTATTTGACGTTTCGATGGACTCCAGTAACTATGATGTGAGATACGAAATTTCCGGACGCAGCAGAAGCTGGAAATAGTTTTAAACGAAACAAAACGCATTAGCGTTGTTCCTGTGATGTATCTAATCGATCCTTACTCATCTTTCATGTTATTTGGCGTTTCGATGGACTCCAGTAACTTTGATGTGAGTTACGAAGTTCTCGGACGCAGCTGAAGCTAGAAATAGTTTTAAAGGAAACAACACGCATTAGCGTTGTTCCTGTGATGTATCTAATCGATCCTTACTCATCTATCATGTTATTTGGCGTTTCGATAGACACCAGTAACTTTGATGTGAGATACGATGTTATCGGACGCAGCTGAAGCTAGAAATAGTTTTAAAGGAAACAACACGCATTAGCTTTGTTCCTGTGATGTATCTAATCGATCCTTACTCATCTATCATGTTATTTGTCGCTTCGATGGACTCTAGTAATTCTGATGTGAGATACGAAGTTTTTGGACGCAGCAGGAGCTGGAAATAGTTTTGAACGAAACAACACGTATTAGCGTTGTTCCTGTGATGTATCTAAACGATCCTTACTTATCTAACATGTTATTTGACGTTTGAATGGACTCCAGTAAGTCTGATGAGAGATACAATGTTTTTGGACGCAGCAGGAGCTGGAAATAGTTTTAAACGAAACAACACGTATTAGCGTTGTTCCTGTGCTGTATCTAATCGATCCTTACTTATCTATCATGTTATTTGACGTTTCGATGGACTCCAGTAACTTTGATGTGAGATACGACGTTTTCGGACGCAGCAGAAGCTGGAAATAGTTTTAAAGGAAACAACACGCATTAGCGTTGTTCCTGTGATGTATCTAATCGATCCTTAATCATCTATCATGTTATTTGGCGTTTCGATAGACTCCAGTAACTTTGATGTGAGATACGAAGTTCTCGGGCGCAGCTGAAGCTAGAAATAGTTTTAAAGGAAACAACACGCATTAGCGTTGTTCCTGTGATGTATCTAATCAATCCTTACTCATCTATCATGTTATTTGGCGTTTCGATGGACTCCAATAACTTTGATGTGAGATACGAAGTTCTCGGACGCAGCTGAAGCTAGAAATACTTTTAAACGAAACAACACGCATTAGCGTTGTTCCTGTGATGTATCTAATCGATCCTTACTTATCTATCATGTTATTTGACGTTTGGATGGACTCCAGTAACCCTGATGTGAGATACGAAATTTTCGGACGCAGCGGAAGCTGGAAATAGTTTTAAACGAAACAACACGCATTAGCGTTGTTCCTGTGATGTATCTAATCGATCCTTACTCATCTATCATGTTATTTGTCGTTTCGATGGACTCTAGTAATTCTGATGTGAGATACGAAGTTTTTGGACGCAGCAGGAGCTAGAAATAGTTTTAAACGAAACAACACGTATTAGCGTTGTTCCTGTGATGTATCTAATCGATCCTTACTTATCTATCATGTTATTTGACGTTTGGATGGACTCCAGTAACCCTGATGTGAGATACGAAATTTTCGGACGCAGCGGAAGCTGGAAATAGTTTTAAACGAAACAACACGCATTAGCGTTGTTCCTGTGATGTATCTAATCGATCCTTACTCATCTCTCATGTTATTTGGCGTTTCGATGGACTCCAGTAACTTTGATGTGAGTTACGAAGTTCTCGGACGCAGCTGAAGCTAGAAATAGTTTTAAACGAAACAACACGTATTAGCGTTGTTCCTGTGATGTATCTAATCGATCCTTACTCATCTATCAAGTTATTTGACGTTTGGATGGACTCCAGTAACTCTGATGTGAGAAACAAAGTTTACGGACGCAGCAGAAGCTGGAAATAGTTTTGAACGAAACAACACGTATTAGCGTTGTTCCTGTGATGTATCTAATCGATCCTTACTTATCTATTATGTTATTTGACGTTTCGATGGACTCCAGTAACTATGATGTGAGATACGAAATTTCCGGACGCAGCAGAAACTGGAAATAGTTTTAAACGAAACAACACGCATTAGCGTTGTTCCTGTGATGTATCTAATCGATCCTTACTCATCTCTCATGTTATTTGGCGTTTCGATGGACTCCAATAACTTTGATGTGAGATACGAAGTTCTCGGACGCAGCTGAAGCTAGAAATACTTTTAAACGAAACAACACGCATTAGCGTTGTTCCTGTGATGTATCTAATCGATCCTTACTTATCTATCATGTTATTTGACGTTTGGATGGACTCCAGTAACCCTGATGTGAGATACGAAATTTTCGGACGCAGCGGAAGCTGGAAATAGTTTTAAACGAAACAACACGCATTAGCGTTGTTCCTGTGATGTATCTAATCGATCCTTACTCATCTATCATGTTATTTGTCGTTTCGATGGACTCTAGTGATTCTGATGAGAGATACAATGTTTTTGGACGCAGCAGGAGCTGGAAATAGTTTTAAACGAAACAACACGTATTAGCGTTGTTCCTGTGCTGTATCTAATCGATCCTTACTTATCTATCATGTTATTTGACGTTTGGATGGACTCCAGTAACCCTGATGTGAGATACGAAATTTTCGGACGCAGCGGAAGCTGGAAATAGTTTTAAACGAAACAACACGCATTAGCGTTGTTCCTGTGATGTATCTAATCGATCCTTACTCATCTATCATGTTATTTGTCGTTTCGATGGACTCTAGTGATTCTGATGAGAGATACAATGTTTTTGGACGCAGCAGGAGCTGGAAATAGTTTTAAACGAAACAACACGCATTAGCGTTGTTCCTGTGATGTATCTAATCGATCCTTACTCATCTCTCATGTTATTTGGCGTTTCGATAGACTCCAATAACTTTGATGTGAGATACGAAGTTCTCGGACGCAGCTGAAGCTAGAAATAGTTTTAAAGGAAACAACACGTATTAGCGTTGTTCCTGTGATGTATCTAATCGATCCTTACTCATCTATCAAGTTATTTGACGTTTGGATGGACTCCAGTAACTCTGATGTGAGAAACAAAGTTTACGGACGCAGCAGAAGCTGGAAATAGTTTTGAACGAAACAACACGTATTAGCGTTGTTCCTGTGATGTATCTAATCGATCCTTACTTATCTACTATGTTATTTGACGTTTCGATGGACTCCAGTAACTATGATGTGAGATACGAAATTTCCGGACGCAGCAGAAGCTGGAAATAGTTTTAAACGAAACAAAACGCATTAGCGTTGTTCCTGTGATGTATCTAATCGATCCTTACTCATCTTTCATGTTATTTGGCGTTTCGATGGACTCCAGTAACTTTGATGTGAGTTACGAAGTTCTCGGACGCAGCTGAAGCTAGAAATAGTTTTAAAGGAAACAACACGCATTAGCGTTGTTCCTGTGATGTATCTAATCGATCCTTACTCATCTATCATGTTATTTGGCGTTTCGATAGACACCAGTAACTTTGATGTGAGATACGATGTTCTCGGACGCAGCTGAAGCTAGAAATAGTTTTAAAGGAAACAACACGCATTAGCTTTGTTCCTGTGATGTATCTAATCGATCCTTACTCATCTATCATGTTATTTGTCGCTTCGATGGACTCTAGTAATTCTGATGTGAGATACGAAGTTTTTGGACGCAGCAGGAGCTGGAAATAGTTTTGAACGAAACAACACGTATTAGCGTTGTTCCTGTGATGTATCTAAACGATCCTTACTTATCTAACATGTTATTTGACGTTTGAATGGACTCCAGTAAGTCTGATGAGAGATACAATGTTTTTGGACGCAGCAGGAGCTGGAAATAGTTTTAAACGAAACAACACGTATTAGCGTTGTTCCTGTGCTGTATCTAATCGATCCTTACTTATCTATCATGTTATTTGACGTTTCGATGGACTCCAGTAACTTTGATGTGAGATACGACGTTTTCGGACGCAGCAGAAGCTGGAAATAGTTTTAAAGGAAAAAACACGCATTAGCGTTGTTCCTGTGATGTATCTAATCGATCCTTAATCATCTATCATGTTATTTGGCGTTTCGATAGACTCCAGTAACTTTGATGTGAGATACGAAGTTCTCGGACGCAGCTGAAGCTAGAAATAGTTTTAAAGGAAACAACACGCATTAGCGTTGTTCCTGTGATGTATCTAATCAATCCTTACTCATCTATCATGTTATTTGGCGTTTCGATGGACTCCAATAACTTTGATGTGAGATACGAAGTTCTCGGACGCAGCTGAAGCTATAAATACTTTTAAACGAAACAACACGCATTAGCGTTGTTCCTGTGATGTATCTAATCGATCCTTACTTATCTATCATGTTATTTGACGTTTGGATGGACTCCAGTAACCCTGATGTGAGATACGAAATTTTCGGACGCAGCGGAAGCTGGAAATAGTTTTAAACGAAACAACACGCATTAGCGTTGTTCCTGTGATGTATCTAATCGATCCTTACTCATCTATCATGTTATTTGTCGTTTCGATGGACTCTAGTAATTCTGATGTGAGATACGAAGTTTTTGGACGCAGCAGGAGCTAGAAATAGTTTTAAACGAAACAACACGTATTAGCGTTGTTCCTGTGATGTATCTAATCGATCCTTACTTATCTATCATGTTATTTGACGTTTGGATGGACTCCAGTAACCCTGATGTGAGATACGAAATTTTCGGACGCAGCGGAAGCTGGAAATAGTTTTAAACGAAACAACACGCATTAGCGTTGTTCCTGTGATGTATCTAATCGATCCTTACTCATCTCTCATGTTATTTGGCGTTTCGATGGACTCCAGTAACTTTGATGTGAGTTACGAAGTTCTCGGACGCAGCTGAAGCTAGAAATAGTTTTAAACGAAACAACACGTATTAGCGTTGTTCCTGTGATGTATCTAATCGATCCTTACTCATCTATCAAGTTATTTGACGTTTGGATGGACTCCAGTAACTCTGATGTGAGAAACAAAGTTTACGGACGCAGCAGAAGCTGGAAATAGTTTTGAACGAAACAACACGTATTAGCGTTGTTCCTGTGATGTATCTAATCGATCCTTACTTATCTATTATGTTATTTGACGTTTCGATGGACTCCAGTAACTATGATGTGAGATACGAAATTTCCGGACGCAGCAGAAGCTGGAAATAGTTTTAAACGAAACAACACGCATTAGCGTTGTTCCTGTGATGTATCTAATCGATCCTTACTCATCTCTCATGTTATTTGGCGTTTCGATGGACTCCAATAACTTTGATGTGAGATACGAAGTTCTCGGACGCAGCTGAAGCTAGAAATACTTTTAAACGAAACAACACGCATTAGCGTTGTTCCTGTGATGTATCTAATCGATCCTTACTTATCTATCATGTTATTTGACGTTTGGATGGACTCCAGTAACCCTGATGTGAGATACGAAATTTTCGGACGCAGCGGAAGCTGGAAATAGTTTTAAACGAAACAACACGCATTAGCGTTGTTCCTGTGATGTATCTAATCGATCCTTACTCATCTATCATGTTATTTGTCGTTTCGATGGACTCTAGTGATTCTGATGAGAGATACAATGTTTTTGGACGCAGCAGGAGCTGGAAATAGTTTTAAACGAAACAACACGTATTAGCGTTGTTCCTGTGCTGTATCTAATCGATCCTTACTTATCTATCATGTTATTTGACGTTTGGATGGACTCCAGTAACCCTGATGTGAGATACGAAATTTTCGGACGCAGCGGAAGCTGGAAATAGTTTTAAACGAAACAACACGCATTAGCGTTGTTCCTGTGATGTATCTAATCGATCCTTACTCATCTATCATGTTATTTGTCGTTTCGATGGACTCTAGTGATTCTGATGAGAGATACAATGTTTTTGGACGCAGCAGGAGCTGGAAATAGTTTTAAACGAAACAACACGCATTAGCGTTGTTCCTGTGATGTATCTAATCGATCCTTACTCATCTCTCATGTTATTTGGCGTTTCGATAGACTCCAATAACTTTGATGTGAGATACGAAGTTCTCGGACGCAGCTGAAGCTAGAAATAGTTTTAAAGGAAACAACACGTATTAGCGTTGTTCCTGTGATGTATCTAATCGATCCTTACTCATCTATCAAGTTATTTGACGTTTGGATGGACTCCAGTAACTCTGATGTGAGAAACAAAGTTTACGGACGCAGCAGAAGCTGGAAATAGTTTTGAACGAAACAACACGTATTAGCGTTGTTCCTGTGATGTATCTAATCGATCCTTACTTATCTACTATGTTATTTGACGTTTCGATGGACTCCAGTAACTATGATGTGAGATACGAAATTTCCGGACGCAGCAGAAGCTGGAAATAGTTTTAAACGAAACAAAACGCATTAGCGTTGTTCCTGTGATGTATCTAATCGATCCTTACTCATCTTTCATGTTATTTGGCGTTTCGATGGACTCCAGTAACTTTGATGTGAGTTACGAAGTTCTCGGACGCAGCTGAAGCTAGAAATAGTTTTAAAGGAAACAACACGCATTAGCGTTGTTCCTGTGATGTATCTAATCGATCCTTACTCATCTATCATGTTATTTGGCGTTTCGATAGACACCAGTAACTTTGATGTGAGATACGATGTTCTCGGACGCAGCTGAAGCTAGAAATAGTTTTAAAGGAAACAACACGCATTAGCTTTGTTCCTGTGATGTATCTAATCGATCCTTACTCATCTATCATGTTATTTGTCGCTTCGATGGACTCTAGTAATTCTGATGTGAGATACGAAGTTTTTGGACGCAGCAGGAGCTGGAAATAGTTTTGAACGAAACAACACGTATTAGCGTTGTTCCTGTGATGTATCTAAACGATCCTTACTTATCTAACATGTTATTTGACGTTTGAATGGACTCCAGTAAGTCTGATGAGAGATACAATGTTTTTGGACGCAGCAGGAGCTGGAAATAGTTTTAAACGAAACAACACGTATTAGCGTTGTTCCTGTGCTGTATCTAATCGATCCTTACTTATCTATCATGTTATTTGACGTTTCGATGGACTCCAGTAACTTTGATGTGAGATACGACGTTTTCGGACGCAGCAGAAGCTGGAAATAGTTTTAAAGGAAAAAACACGCATTAGCGTTGTTCCTGTGATGTATCTAATCGATCCTTAATCATCTATCATGTTATTTGGCGTTTCGATAGACTCCAGTAACTTTGATGTGAGATACGAAGTTCTCGGACGCAGCTGAAGCTAGAAATAGTTTTAAAGGAAACAACACGCATTAGCGTTGTTCCTGTGATGTATCTAATCAATCCTTACTCATCTATCATGTTATTTGGCGTTTCGATGGACTCCAATAACTTTGATGTGAGATACGAAGTTCTCGGACGCAGCTGAAGCTAGAAATACTTTTAAACGAAACAACACGCATTAGCGTTGTTCCTGTGATGTATCTAATCGATCCTTACTTATCTATCATGTTATTTGACGTTTGGATGGACTCCAGTAACCCTGATGTGAGATACGAAATTTTCGGACGCAGCGGAAGCTGGAAATAGTTTTAAACGAAACAACACGCATTAGCGTTGTTCCTGTGATGTATCTAATCGATCCTTACTCATCTATCATGTTATTTGTCGTTTCGATGGACTCTAGTAATTCTGATGTGAGATACGAAGTTTTTGGACGCAGCAGGAGCTAGAAATAGTTTTAAACGAAACAACACGTATTAGCGTTGTTCCTGTGATGTATCTAATCGATCCTTACTTATCTATCATGTTATTTGACGTTTGGATGGACTCCAGTAACCCTGATGTGAGATACGAAATTTTCGGACGCAGCGGAAGCTGGAAATAGTTTTAAACGAAACAACACGCATTAGCGTTGTTCCTGTGATGTATCTAATCGATCCTTACTCATCTCTCATGTTATTTGGCGTTTCGATGGACTCCAGTAACTTTGATGTGAGTTACGAAGTTCTCGGACGCAGCTGAAGCTAGAAATAGTTTTAAACGAAACAACACGTATTAGCGTTGTTCCTGTGATGTATCTAATCGATCCTTACTCATCTATCAAGTTATTTGACGTTTGGATGGACTCCAGTAACTCTGATGTGAGAAACAAAGTTTACGGACGCAGCAGAAGCTGGAAATAGTTTTGAACGAAACAACACGTATTAGCGTTGTTCCTGTGATGTATCTAATCGATCCTTACTTATCTATTATGTTATTTGACGTTTCGATGGACTCCAGTAACTATGATGTGAGATACGAAATTTCCGGACGCAGCAGAAGCTGGAAATAGTTTTAAACGAAACAACACGCATTAGCGTTGTTCCTGTGATGTATCTAATCGATCCTTACTCATCTCTCATGTTATTTGGCGTTTCGATGGACTCCAGTAACTTTGATGTGAGTTACGAAGTTCTCGGACGCAGCTGAAGCTAGAAATAGTTTTAAAGGAAACAACACGCATTAGCGTTGTTCCTGTGATGTATCTAATCGATCCTTACTCATCTATCATGTTATTTGGCGTTTCGATAGACTCCAGTAACTTTGATGTGAGATACGAAGTTCTCGGACGCAGCTGAAGCTAGAAATAGTTTTAAGGGAAACAACACGCATTAGCGTTGTTCCTGTGATGTATCTAATCAATCCTTACTCATCTATCATGTTATTTGTCGTTTCGATGGACTCTAGTGATTCTGATGAGAGATACAATGTTTTTGGACGCAGCAGGAGCTGGAAATAGTTTTAAACGAAACAACACGCATTAGCGTTGTTCCTGTGATGTATCTAATCGATCCTTACTCATCTCTCATGTTATTTGGCGTTTCGATAGACTCCAATAACTTTGATGTGAGATACGAAGTTCTCGGACGCAGCTGAAGCTAGAAATAGTTTTAAAGGAAACAACACGTATTAGCGTAGTTCCTGTGATGTATCTAATCGATCCTTACTCATCTATCAAGTTATTTGACGTTTGGATGGACTCCAGTAACTCTGATGTGAGAAACAAAGTTTACGGACGCAGCAGAAGCTGGAAATAGTTTTGAACGAAACAACACGTATTAGCGTTGTTCCTGTGATGTATCTAATCGATCCTTACTTATCTACTATGTTATTTGACGTTTCGATGGACTCCAGTAACTATGATGTGAGATACGAAATTTCCGGACGCAGCAGAAGCTGGAAATAGTTTTAAACGAAACAAAACGCATTAGCGTTGTTCCTGTGATGTATCTAATCGATCCTTACTCATCTTTCATGTTATTTGGCGTTTCGATGGACTCCAGTAACTTTGATGTGAGTTACGAAGTTCTCGGACGCAGCTGAAGCTAGAAATAGTTTTAAAGGAAACAACACGCATTAGCGTTGTTCCTGTGATGTATCTAATCGATCCTTACTCATCTATCATGTTATTTGGCGTTTCGATAGACACCAGTAACTTTGATGTGAGATACGATGTTCTCGGACGCAGCTGAAGCTAGAAATAGTTTTAAAGGAAACAACACGCATTAGCTTTGTTCCTGTGATGTATCTAATCGATCCTTACTCATCTATCATGTTATTTGTCGCTTCGATGGACTCTAGTAATTCTGATGTGAGATACGAAGTTTTTGGACGCAGCAGGAGCTGGAAATAGTTTTGAACGAAACAACACGTATTAGCGTTGTTCCTGTGATGTATCTAAACGATCCTTACTTATCTAACATGTTATTTGACGTTTGAATGGACTCCAGTAAGTCTGATGAGAGATACAATGTTTTTGGACGCAGCAGGAGTTGGAAATAGTTTTAAACGAAACAACACGTATTAGCGTTGTTCCTGTGCTGTATCTAATCGATCCTTACTTATCTATCATGTTATTTGACGTTTCGATGGACTCCAGTAACTTTGATGTGAGATACGACGTTTTCGGACGCAGCAGAAGCTGGAAATAGTTTTAAAGGAAACAACACGCATTAGCGTTGTTCCTGTGATGTATCTAATCGATCCTTAATCATCTATCATGTTATTTGGCGTTTCGATAGACTCCAGTAACTTTGATGTGAGATACGAAGTTCTCGGACGCAGCTGAAGCTAGAAATAGTTTTAAAGGAAACAACACGCATTAGCGTTGTTCCTGTGATGTATCTAATCAATCCTTACTCATCTATCATGTTATTTGGCGTTTCGATGGACTCCAATAACTTTGATGTGAGATACGAAGTTCTCGGACGCAGCTGAAGCTAGAAATACTTTTAAACGAAACAACACGCATTAGCGTTGTTCCTGTGATGTATCTAATCGATCCTTACTTATCTATCATGTTATTTGACGTTTGGATGGACTCCAGTAACCCTGATGTGAGATACGAAATTTTCGGACGCAGCGGAAGCTGGAAATAGTTTTAAACGAAACAACACGCATTAGCGTTGTTCCTGTGATGTATCTAATCGATCCTTACTCATCTATCATGTTATTTGTCGTTTCGATGGACTCTAGTAATTCTGATGTGAGATACGAAGTTTTTGGACGCAGCAGGAGCTAGAAATAGTTTTAAACGAAACAACACGTATTAGCGTTGTTCCTGTGATGTATCTAATCGATCCTTACTTATCTATCATGTTATTTGACGTTTGGATGGACTCCAGTAACCCTGATGTGAGATACGAAATTTTCGGACGCAGCGGAAGCTGGAAATAGTTTTAAACGAAACAACACGCATTAGCGTTGTTCCTGTGATGTATCTAATCGATCCTTACTCATCTCTCATGTTATTTGGCGTTTCGATGGACTCCAGTAACTTTGATGTGAGTTACGAAGTTCTCGGACGCAGCTGAAGCTAGAAATAGTTTTAAACGAAACAACACGTATTAGCGTTGTTCCTGTGATGTATCTAATCGATCCTTACTCATCTATCAAGTTATTTGACGTTTGGATGGACTCCAGTAACTCTGATGTGAGAAACAAAGTTTACGGACGCAGCAGAAGCTGGAAATAGTTTTGAACGAAACAACACGTATTAGCGTTGTTCCTGTGATGTATCTAATCGATCCTTACTTATCTATTATGTTATTTGACGTTTCGATGGACTCCAGTAACTATGATGTGAGATACGAAATTTCCGGACGCAGCAGAAGCTGGAAATAGTTTTAAACGAAACAACACGCATTAGCGTTGTTCCTGTGATGTATCTAATCGATCCTTACTCATCTCTCATGTTATTTGGCGTTTCGATGGACTCCAGTAACTTTGATGTGAGTTACGAAGTTCTCGGACGCAGCTGAAGCTAGAAATAGTTTTAAAGGAAACAACACGCATTAGCGTTGTTCCTGTGATGTATCTAATCGATCCTTACTCATCTATCATGTTATTTGGCGTTTCGATAGACTCCAGTAACTTTGATGTGAGATACGAAGTTCTCGGACGCAGCTGAAGCTAGAAATAGTTTTAAGGGAAACAACACGCATTAGCGTTGTTCCTGTGATGTATCTAATCAATCCTTACTCATCTATCATGTTATTTGTCGTTTCGATGGACTCTAGTGATTCTGATGAGAGATACAATGTTTTTGGACGCAGCAGGAGCTGGAAATAGTTTTAAACGAAACAACACGCATTAGCGTTGTTCCTGTGATGTATCTAATCGATCCTTACTCATCTCTCATGTTATTTGGCGTTTCGATAGACTCCAATAACTTTGATGTGAGATACGAAGTTCTCGGACGCAGCTGAAGCTAGAAATAGTTTTAAAGGAAACAACACGTATTAGCGTAGTTCCTGTGATGTATCTAATCGATCCTTACTCATCTATCAAGTTATTTGACGTTTGGATGGACTCCAGTAACTCTGATGTGAGAAACAAAGTTTACGGACGCAGCAGAAGCTGGAAATAGTTTTGAACGAAACAACACGTATTAGCGTTGTTCCTGTGATGTATCTAATCGATCCTTACTTATCTACTATGTTATTTGACGTTTCGATGGACTCCAGTAACTATGATGTGAGATACGAAATTTCCGGACGCAGCAGAAGCTGGAAATAGTTTTAAACGAAACAAAACGCATTAGCGTTGTTCCTGTGATGTATCTAATCGATCCTTACTCATCTTTCATGTTATTTGGCGTTTCGATGGACTCCAGTAACTTTGATGTGAGTTACGAAGTTCTCGGACGCAGCTGAAGCTAGAAATAGTTTTAAAGGAAACAACACGCATTAGCGTTGTTCCTGTGATGTATCTAATCGATCCTTACTCATCTATCATGTTATTTGGCGTTTCGATAGACACCAGTAACTTTGATGTGAGATACGATGTTCTCGGACGCAGCTGAAGCTAGAAATAGTTTTAAAGGAAACAACACGCATTAGCTTTGTTCCTGTGATGTATCTAATCGATCCTTACTCATCTATCATGTTATTTGTCGCTTCGATGGACTCTAGTAATTCTGATGTGAGATACGAAGTTTTTGGACGCAGCAGGAGCTGGAAATAGTTTTGAACGAAACAACACGTATTAGCGTTGTTCCTGTGATGTATCTAAACGATCCTTACTTATCTAACATGTTATTTGACGTTTGAATGGACTCCAGTAAGTCTGATGAGAGATACAATGTTTTTGGACGCAGCAGGAGCTGGAAATAGTTTTAAACGAAACAACACGTATTAGCGTTGTTCCTGTGCTGTATCTAATCGATCCTTACTTATCTATCATGTTATTTGACGTTTCGATGGACTCCAGTAACTTTGATGTGAGATACGACGTTTTCGGACGCAGCAGAAGCTGGAAATAGTTTTAAAGGAAACAACACGCATTAGCGTTGTTCCTGTGATGTATCTAATCGATCCTTAATCATCTATCATGTTATTTGGCGTTTCGATAGACTCCAGTAACTTTGATGTGAGATACGAAGTTCTCGGACGCAGCTGAAGCTAGAAATAGTTTTAAAGGAAACAACACGCATTAGCGTTGTTCCTGTGATGTATCTAATCAATCCTTACTCATCTATCATGTTATTTGGCGTTTCGATGGACTCCAATAACTTTGATGTGAGATACGAAGTTCTCGGACGCAGCTGAAGCTAGAAATACTTTTAAACGAAACAACACGCATTAGCGTTGTTCCTGTGATGTATCTAATCGATCCTTACTTATCTATCATGTTATTTGACGTTTGGATGGACTCCAGTAACCCTGATGTGAGATACGAAATTTTCGGACGCAGCGGAAGCTGGAAATAGTTTTAAACGAAACAACACGCATTAGCGTTGTTCCTGTGATGTATCTAATCGATCCTTACTCATCTATCATGTTATTTGTCGTTTCGATGGACTCTAGTAATTCTGATGTGAGATACGAAGTTTTTGGACGCAGCAGGAGCTAGAAATAGTTTTAAACGAAACAACACGTATTAGCGTTGTTCCTGTGATGTATCTAATCGATCCTTACTTATCTATCATGTTATTTGACGTTTGGATGGACTCCAGTAACCCTGATGTGAGATACGAAATTTTCGGACGCAGCGGAAGCTGGAAATAGTTTTAAACGAAACAACACGCATTAGCGTTGTTCCTGTGATGTATCTAATCGATCCTTACTCATCTCTCATGTTATTTGGCGTTTCGATGGACTCCAGTAACTTTGATGTGAGTTACGAAGTTCTCGGACGCAGCTGAAGCTAGAAATAGTTTTAAACGAAACAACACGTATTAGCGTTGTTCCTGTGATGTATCTAATCGATCCTTACTCATCTATCAAGTTATTTGACGTTTGGATGGACTCCAGTAACTCTGATGTGAGAAACAAAGTTTACGGACGCAGCAGAAGCTGGAAATAGTTTTGAACGAAACAACACGTATTAGCGTTGTTCCTGTGATGTATCTAATCGATCCTTACTTATCTATTATGTTATTTGACGTTTCGATGGACTCCAGAAACTATGATGTGAGATACGAAATTTCCGGACGCAGCAGAAGCTGGAAATAGTTTTAAACGAAACAACACGCATTAGCGTTGTTCCTGTGATGTATCTAATCGATCCTTACTCATCTCTCATGTTATTTGGCGTTTCGATGGACTCCAGTAACTTTGATGTGAGTTACGAAGTTCTCGGACGCAGCTGAAGCTAGAAATAGTTTTAAAGGAAACAACACGCATTAGCGTTGTTCCTGTGATGTATCTAATCGATCCTTACTCATCTATCATGTTATTTGGCGTTTCGATAGACTCCAGTAACTTTGATGTGAGATACGAAGTTCTCGGACGCAGCTGAAGCTAGAAATAGTTTTAAGGGAAACAACACGCATTAGCGTTGTTCCTGTGATGTATCTAATCAATCCTTACTCATCTATCATGTTATTTGGCGTTTCGATGGACTCCAGTAACTTTGATGTGAGATACGAAGTTCTCGGACGCAGCTGAAGCTAGAAATAGTTTTAAACGAAACAACACGCATTAGCGTTGTTCCTGTGATGTATCTAATCGATCCTTACTTATCTATCATGTTATTTGACGTTTGGATGGACTCCAGTAACCCTGATGTGAGATACGAAATTTTCGGACGCAGCGGAAGCTGGAAATAGTTTTAAACGAAACAACACGCATTAGCGTTGTTCCTGTGATGTATCTAATCGATCCTTACTCATCTATCATGTTATTTGTCGTTTCGATGGACTCTAGTAATTCTGATGTGAGATACGAAGTTTTTGGACGCAGCAGGATCTAGAAATAGTTTTAAACGAAACAACACGTATTAGCGTTGTTCCTGTGATGTATCTAATCGATCCTTACTTATCTATCATGTTATTTGACGTTTGGATGGACTCCAGTAACCCTGATGTGAGATACGAAATTTTCGGACGCAGCGGAAGCTGGAAATAGTTTTAAACGAAACAACACGCATTAGCGTTGTTCCTGTGATGTATCTAATCGATCCTTACTCATCTCTCATGTTATTTGGCGTTTCGATGGACTCCAGTAACTTTGATGTGAGATACGAAGTTCTCGGACGCAGCTGAAGCTAGAAATAGTTTTAAACGAAACAACACGTATTAGCGTTGTTCCTGTGATGTATCTAATCGATCCTTACTCATCTATCAAGTTATTTGACGTTTCGATGGACTCCAGTAACTCTGATGTGAGATACGACGTTTTCGGACGCAGCAGAAGCTGGAAATAGTTTTAAACGAAACAACACGCATTAGCGATGTTCCTGTGATGTATCTAATCGATCCATACTCATCTATCATGTTATTTTACGTTTGGATGGACTCCAGTAACTCTGATGTGAGATACAAAGTTTTTTGACGCAGCAGAAGCTGGAAATAGTTTTAAACGAAACAACACGTATTAGCGTTGTTCCTGTGCTGTATCTAATCGATCCTTACTTATCTATCATGTTATTTGACGTTTCGATGGACTCCAGTAACTCTGATGTGAGATACGACGTTCTCGGACGCAGCTGAAGCTGGAAATAGTTTTAAACGAAACAACACGCATTAGCGTTGTTCCTGTGATGTATCTAATCGATCCTTACTCATCTATCATGTTACTTGGCGTTTCGATGGACTCCAGTAACTTTGATGTGAGATACGAAGTTCTCGGACGCAGCTGAAGCTAGAAATAGTTTTAAACGAAACAACACGTATTAGCGTTGTTCCTGTGATGTATCTAATCGATCCTTACTCATCTATCAAGTTATTTGACGTTTGGATGGACTCCAGTAACTCTGATGTGAGAAACAAAGTTTACGGACGCAGCAGAAGCTGGAAATAGTTTTGAACGAAACAACACGTATTAGCGTTGTTCCTGTGATGTATCTAATCGATCCTTACTTATCTACTATGTTATTTGACGTTTCGATGGACTCCAGTAACTATGATGTGAGATACGAAATTTCCGGACGCAGCAGAAGCTGGAAATAGTTTTAAACGAAACAACACGCATTAGCGTTGTTCCTGTGATGTATCTAATCCATCCTTACTCATCTCTCATGTTATTTGGCGTTTCGATGTACTCCAGTAACTTTGATGTGAGTTACGAAGTTCTCGGACGCAGCTGAAGCTAGAAATAGTTTTAAAGGAAACAACACGCATTACCGTTGTTCCTGTGATGTATCTAATCGATCCTTACTCATCTATCATGTTATTTTTCGTTTCGATAGACTCCAGTAACTTTGATGTGAGATACGATGTTCTCGGACGCAGCTGAAGCTAGAGATAGTTTTAAAGGAAACAACACGCATTAGCGTTGTTCCTGTGATGTATCTAATCAATCCTTACTCATCTATCATGTTATTTGGCGTTTCGATGGACTCCAGTAACTTTTATGTGAGATACGAAGTTCTCGGACGCAGCTGAAGCTAGAAATAGTTTTAAACGAAACAACACGCATTAACGTTGTTCCTGTGATGTATCTAATCGATCCTTACTTATCTATCATGTTATTTGACGTTTGGATGGACTCCAGTAACCCTGATGTGAGATACGAAATTTTCGGACGCAGCGGAAGCTGGAAATAGTTTTAAACGAAACAACACGCATTAGCGTTGTTCCTGTGATGTATCTAATCGATCCTTACTCATCTATCATGTTATTTGTCGTTTCGATGGACTCTAGTAATTCTGATGTGAGATACGAAGTTTTTGGACGCAGCAGGAGCTAGAAATAGTTCTAAACGAAACAACACGTATTAGCGTTGTTCCTGTGATGTATCTAATCGATCCTTACTTATCTATCATGTTATTTGACGTTTGGATGGACTCCAGTAACCCTGATGTGAGATACGAAATTTTCGGACGCAGCGGAAGCTGGAAATAGTTTTAAACGAAACAACACGCATTAGCGTTGTTCCTGTGATGTATCTAATCGATCCTTACTCATCTCTCATGTTATTTGGCGTTTCGATGGACTCCAGTAACTTTGATGTGAGTTACGAAGTTCTCGGACGCAGCTGAAGCTAGAAATAGTTTTAAACGAAACAACACGTATTAGCGTTGTTCCTGTGATGTATCTAATCGATCCTTACTCATCTATCAAGTTATTTGACGTTTGAATGGACTCCAGTAACTCTGATGTGAGAAATAAAGTTTACGGACGCAGCAGAAGCTGGAAATAGTTTTGAACGAAACAACACGTATTAGCGTTGTTCCTGTGATGTATCTAATCGATCCTTACTCATCTATCAAGTTATTTGACGTTTGAATGGACTCCAGTAACTCTGATGTGAGAAATAAAGTTTACGGACGCAGCAGAAGCTGGAAATAGTTTTGAACGAAACAACACGTATTAGCGTTGTTCCTGTGATGTATCTAATCGATCCTTACTTATCTACTATGTTATTTGACGTTTCGATGGACTCCAGTAACTATGATGTGAGATACGAAATTTCCGGACGCAGCAGAAGCTGGAAATAGTTTTAAACGAAACAACACGCATTAGCGTTGTTCCTGTGATGTATCTAATCGATCCTTACTCATCTATCATGTTATTTGGCGTTTCGATAGACTCCAGTAACTTTGATGTGAGATACGATGTTCTCGGACGCAGCTGAAGCTAGAGATAGTTTTAAAGGAAACAACACGCATTAGCGTTGTTCCTGTGATGTATCTAATCAATCCTTACTCATCTATCATGTTATTTGGCGTTTCGATGGACTCCAGTAACTTTGATGTGAGATACGAAGTTCTCGGACGCAGCTGAAGCTAGAAATAGTTTTAAACGAAACAACACGCATTAGCGTTGTTCCTGTGATGTATCTAATCGATCCTTACTCATCTATCATGTTATTTGGCGTTTCGATGGACTCCAGTAACTTTGATGTGATATACGAAGTTCTCGGACGCAGCTGAAGCTAGAAATAGTTTTAAACGAAACAACACGCATTAGCGTTGTTCCTGTGATGTATCTAATCGATCCTTACTTATCTATCATGTTATTTGACGTTTGGATGGACTCCAGTAACCCTGATGTGAGATACGAAATTTTCGGACGCAGCGGAAGCTGGAAATAGTTTTAAACGAAACAACACGCATTAGCGTTGTTCCTGTGATGTATCTAATCGATCCTTACTCATCTATCATGTTATTTGTCGTTTCGATGGACTCTAGTAATTCTGATGTGAGATACGAAGTTTTTGGACGCAGCAGGAGCTAGAAATAGTTTTAAACGAAACAACACGTATTAGCGTTGTTCCTGTGATGTATCTAATCGATCCTTACTTATCTATCATGTTATTTGACGTTTGGATGGACTCCAGTAACCCTGATGTGAGATACGAAATTTTCGGACGCAGCGGAAGCTGGAAATAGTTTTAAACGAAACAACACGCATTAGCGTTGTTCCTGTGATGTATCTAATCAATCCTTACTCATCTATCATGTTATTTGGCGTTTCGATGGACTCCAGTAACTTTGATGTGAGATACGAAGTTCTCGGACGCAGCTGAAGCTAGAAATAGTTTTAAACGAAACAACACGCATTAGCGTTGTTCCTGTGATGTATCTAATCGATCCTTACTTATCTATCATGTTATTTGACGTTTGGATGGACTCCAGTAACCCTGATGTGAGATACGAAATTTTCGGACGCAGCGGAAGCTGGAAATAGTTTTAAACGAAACAACACGCATTAGCGTTGTTCCTGTGATGTATCTAATCGATCCTTACTCATCTCTCATGTTATTTGGCGTTTCGATGGACTCCAGTAACTTTGATGTGAGTTACGAAGTTCTCGGACGCAGCTGAAGCTAGAAATAGTTTTAAACGAAACAACACGTATTAGCGTTGTTCCTGTGATGTATCTAATCGATCCTTACTCATCTATCAAGTTATTTGACGTTTGGATGGACTCCAGTAACTCTGATGTGAGAAACAAAGTTTACGGACGCAGCAGAAGCTGGAAATAGTTTTGAACGAAATAACACGTATTAGCGTTGTTCCTGTGATGTATCTAATCGATCCTTACTTATCTACTATGTTATTTGACGTTTCGATGGACTCCAGTAACTATGATGTGAGATACGAAATTTCCGGACGCAGCAGAAGCTGGAAATAGTTTTAAACGAAACAACACGCATTAGCGTTGTTCCTGTGATGTATCTAATCGATCCTTACTCATCTCTCATGTTATTTGGCGTTCCGATGGACTCCAATAACTTTGATGTGAGTTACGAAGTTCTCGGACGCAGCTGAAGCTAGAAATAGTTTTAAAGGAAACAACACGCATTAGCGTTGTTCCTGTGATGTATCTAATCGATCCTTACTCATCTATCATGTTATTTGGCGTTTCGATAGACTCCAGTAACTTTGATGTGAGATACGAAGTTCTCGGACGCAGCTGAAGCTAGAAATAGTTTTAAGGGAAACAACACGCATTAGCGTTGTTCCTGTGATGTATCTAATCAATCCTTACTCATCTATCATGTCATTTGGCGTTTCGATGGACTCCAGTAACTTTGATGTGAGATACGAAGTTCTCGGACGCAGCTGAAGCTAGAAATAGTTTTAAACGAAACAACACGCATTAGCGTTGTTCCTGTGATGTATCTAATCGATCCTTACTTATCTATCATGTTATTTGACGATTGGATGGACTCCAGTAACCCTGATGTGAGATACGAAATTTTCGGACGCAGCGGAAGCTGGAAATAGTTTTAAACGAAACAACACGCATTAGCTTTGTTCCTGTGATGTATCTAATCGATCCTTACTCATCTGTCATGTTATTTGTCGTTTCGATGGACTCTAGTAATTCTGATGTGAGATACGAAGTTTTTGGACGCAGCAGGAGCTGGAAATAGTTTTGAACGAAACAACACGTATTAGCGTTGTTCCTGTGATGTATCTAAACGATCCTTACTTATCTAACATGTTATTTGACGTTTGGATGGACTCCAGTAAGTCTGATGTGAGATACAAAGTTTTTGGACGCAGCAGGAGCTGGAAATAGTTTTAAACGAAACAACACGTATTAGCGTTGTTCCTGTGCTGTATCTAATCGATCCTTACTTATCTATCATGTTATTTGACGTTTCGATGGACTCCAGTAACTTTGATGTGAGATACGTCGTTTTCGGACGCAGTAGAAGCTGGAAATAGTTTTAAAGAAACAACACGCATTAGCGTTGTTCCTGTGATGTATCTAATCGATCCTTACTCATCTATCATGTTATTTGGCGTTTCGATAGACTCCAGTAACTTTGATGTGAGATACGAAGTTCTCGGACGCAGCTGAAGCTAGAAATAGTTTTAAACGAAACAACACGCATTAGCGTTGTTCCTGTGATGTATCTAATCGATCCTTACTTATCTATCATGTTATTTGACGTTTGGATAGACTCCAGTAACCCTGATGTGAGATACGAAATTTTCGGACGCAGCGGAAGCTAGAAATAGTTTTAAACGAAACAACACGCATTAGCGTTGTTCCTGTGATGTATCTAATCGATCCTTACTTATCTATCACGTTATTTGGCGTTTCGATGGACTCCAGTAACTTTGATGTGAGTTACGAAGTTCTCGGACGCAGCTGAAGCTAGAAATAGTTTTAAACGAAACAACACGTATTAGCGTTGTTCCTGTGATGTATCTAATCGATCCTTACTTATCTAACATGTTATTTGACGTTTGGATGGACTCCAGTAAGTCTGATGTGAGATACGAAGTTTTTGGACGCAGCAGGAGCTGGAAATAGTTTTGAACGAAACAACACGTATTAGCGTTGTTCCTGTGATGTATATAAACGATCCTTACTTATCTAACATGTTATTTGACGTTTGGATGGACTCCAGTAATTCTGATGTGAGATACAAAGTTTTTGGACGCAGCAGGAGCTGGAAATAGTTTTAAACGAAACAACACGTATTAGCGTTGTTCCTGTGCTGTATCTAATCGATCCTTACTTATCTGTCATGTTATTTGACGTTTCGATGGACTCCAGTAACTCTGATGTGAGATACGACGTTTTCGGACGCAGCAGAAGCTGGAAATAGTTTTAAACAAAACAACACGCATTAGCGATGTTCCTGTGATGTATCTAATCGATCCTGACTCATCTATCATGTTATTTTACGTTTGAATGGACTCCAGTAACTCTGATGTGAGATACAAAGTTTTTGGACGCAGCAGAAGCTGGAGGTAGTTTTGAACGAAACAACACGTATTAGCGTTGTTCCTGTGATGTATCTAATCGATCCTTACTTAGCTACTATGTTATTTGACGTTTCGATGGACTCCAGTAACTCTAATGTGAGATACGAAATTTTCGGACGCAGCAGCAGCTGGAAATAGTTTTAAACGAAACAACACATATTAGCGTTGTTCCTGTGATGTATCTAAACGATCCTTACATATCTAACATGTTATTTGACGTTTGGATGGACTCCAGTAAGTCTGATGTGAGATACAAAGTTTTTGGACGCAGCAGGAGCTGGAAATAGTTTTAAACGAAACAACACGTATTAGCGTTGTTCCTGTGCTGTATCTAATCGATCCTTACTTATCTATCATGTTATTTGACGTTTCGATGGACTCCAGTAACTCTGATGTGAGATACGACGTTCTCGGACGCAGCTGAAGCTGGAAATAGTTTTAAACGAAACAACACGCATTAGCGTTGTTCCTGTGATGTATCTAATCGATCCTTACTCATCTATCATGTTATTTGACGTTTCGATGGACTCCAGTAACTTTGATGTGAGATACGAAGTTCTCGGACGCAGCTGAAGCTAGAAATAGTTTTAAACGAAACAACACGCATTAGCGTTGTTCCTGTGATGTATCTAATCGATCCTTACTCATCTCTCATGTTATTTGGCGTTTCGATGGACTCCAGTAACTTTGATGTGAGTTACGAAGTTCTCGGACGCAGCTGAAGCTAGAAATAGTTTTAAACGAAACAACACGTATTAGCGTTGTTCCTGTGATGTATCTAATCGATCCTTACTCATCTATCAAGTTATTTGACGTTTGGATGGACTCCAGTAACTCTGATGTGAGAAACAAAGTTTACGGACGCAGCAGAAGCTGGAAATAGTTTTGAACGAAATAACACGTATTAGCGTTGTTCCTGTGATGTATCTAATCGATCCTTACTTATCTACTATGTTATTTGACGTTTCGATGGACTCCAGTAACTATGATGTGAGATACGAAATTTCCGGACGCAGCAGAAGCTGGAAATAGTTTTAAACGAAACAACACGCATTAGCGTTGTTCCTGTGATGTATCTAATCGATCCTTACTCATCTCTCATGTTATTTGGCGTTCCGATGGACTCCAATATCTTTGATGTGAGTTACGAAGTTCTCGGACGCAGCTGAAGCTAGAAATAGTTTTAAAGGAAACAACACGCATTAGCGTTGTTCCTGTGATGTATCTAATCGATCCTTACTCATCTATCATGTTATTTGGCGTTTCGATAGACTCCAGTAACTTTGATGTGAGATACGAAGTTCTCGGACGCAGCTGAAGCTAGAAATAGTTTTAAGGGAAACAACACGCATTAGCGTTGTTCCTGTGATGTATCTAATCAATCCTTACTCATCTATCATGTCATTTGGCGTTTCGATGGACTCCAGTAACTTTGATGTGAGATACGAAGTTCTCGGACGCAGCTGAAGCTAGAAATAGTTTTAAACGAAACAACACGCATTAGCGTTGTTCCTGTGATGTATCTAATCGATCCTTACTTATCTATCATGTTATTTGACGATTGGATGGACTCCAGTAACCCTGATGTGAGATACGAAATTTTCGGACGCAGCGGAAGCTGGAAATAGTTTTAAACGAAACAACACGCATTAGCTTTGTTCCTGTGATGTATCTAATCGATCCTTACTCATCTGTCATGTTATTTGTCGTTTCGATGGACTCTAGTAATTCTGATGTGAGATACGAAGTTTTTGGACGCAGCAGGAGCTGGAAATAGTTTTGAACGAAACAACACGTATTAGCGTTGTTCCTGTGATGTATCTAAACGATCCTTACTTATCTAACATGTTATTTGACGTTTGGATGGACTCCAGTAAGTCTGATGTGAGATACAAAGTTTTTGGACGCAGCAGGAGCTGGAAATAGTTTTAAACGAAACAACACGTATTAGCGTTGTTCCTGTGCTGTATCTAATCGATCCTTACTTATCTATCATGTTATTTGACGTTTCGATGGACTCCAGTAACTTTGATGTGAGATACGTCGTTTTCGGACGCAGTAGAAGCTGGAAATAGTTTTAAAGAAACAACACGCATTAGCGTTGTTCCTGTGATGTATCTAATCGATCCTTACTCATCTATCATGTTATTTGGCGTTTCGATAGACTCCAGTAACTTTGATGTGAGATACGAAGTTCTCGGACGCAGCTGAAGCTAGAAATAGTTTTAAAGGAAACAACACGCATTAGCGTTGTTCCTGTGATGTATTTAATCAATCCTTACTCATCTATCATGTTATTTGGCGTTTCGATGGACTCCAATAACTTTGATGTGAGATACGAAGTTCTCGGACGCAGCTGAAGCTAGAAATAGTTTTAAACGAAACAACACGCATTAGCGTTGTTCCTGTGATGTATCTAATCGATCCTTACTTATCTATCATGTTATTTGACGTTTGGATAGACTCCAGTAACCCTGATGTGAGATACGAAATTTTCGGACGCAGCGGAAGCTAGAAATAGTTTTAAACGAAACAACACGCATTAGCGTTGTTCCTGTGATGTATCTAATCGATCCTTACTTATCTATCACGTTATTTGGCGTTTCGATGGACTCCAGTAACTTTGATGTGAGTTACGAAGTTCTCGGACGCAGCTGAAGCTAGAAATAGTTTTAAACGAAACAACACGTATTAGCGTTGTTCCTGTGATGTATCTAATCGATCCTTACTTATCTAACATGTTATTTGACGTTTGGATGGACTCCAGTAAGTCTGATGTGAGATACGAAGTTTTTGGACGCAGCAGGAGCTGGAAATAGTTTTGAACGAAACAACACGTATTAGCGTTGTTCCTGTGATGTATATAAACGATCCTTACTTATCTAACATGTTATTTGACGTTTGGATGGACTCCAGTAATTCTGATGTGAGATACAAAGTTTTTGGACGCAGCAGGAGCTGGAAATAGTTTTAAACGAAACAACACGTATTAGCGTTGTTCCTGTGCTGTATCTAATCGATCCTTACTTATCTGTCATGTTATTTGACGTTTCGATGGACTCCAGTAACTCTGATGTGAGATACGACGTTTTCGGACGCAGCAGAAGCTGGAAATAGTTTTAAACAAAACAACACGCATTAGCGATGTTCCTGTGATGTATCTAATCGATCCTGACTCATCTATCATGTTATTTTACGTTTGAATGGACTCCAGTAACTCTGATGTGAGATACAAAGTTTTTGGACGCAGCAGAAGCTGGAGGTAGTTTTGAACGAAACAACACGTATTAGCGTTGTTCCTGTGATGTATCTAATCGATCCTTACTTAGCTACTATGTTATTTGACGTTTCGATGGACTCCAGTAACTCTAATGTGAGATACGAAATTTTCGGACGCAGCAGCAGCTGGAAATAGTTTTAAACGAAACAACACATATTAGCGTTGTTCCTGTGATGTATCTAAACGATCCTTACATATCTAACATGTTATTTGACGTTTGGATGGACTCCAGTAAGTCTGATGTGAGATACAAAGTTTTTGGACGCAGCAGGAGCTGGAAATAGTTTTAAACGAAACAACACGTATTAGCGTTGTTCCTGTGCTGTATCTAATCGATCCTTACTTATCTATCATGTTATTTGACGTTTCGATGGACTCCAGTAACTCTGATGTGAGATACGACGTTCTCGGACGCAGCTGAAGCTGGAAATAGTTTTAAACGAAACAACACGCATTAGCGTTGTTCCTGTGATGTATCTAATCGATCCTTACTCATCTATCATGTTATTTGACGTTTCGATGGACTCCAGTAACTTTGATGTGAGATACGAAGTTCTCGGACGCAGCTGAAGCTAGAAATAGTTTTAAACGAAACAACACGCATTAGCGTTGTTCCTGTGATGTATCTAATCGATCCTTACTCATCTATCAAGTTATTTGACGTTTGGATGGACTCCAGTAACTCTGATGTGAGAAACAAAATTTACGGACGCAGCAGAAGCTGGAAATAGTTTTGAACGAAACAACACGTATTAGCGTTGTTCCTGTGATGTATCTAATCGATCCTTACTTATCTACTATGTTATTTGACGTTTCGATGGACTCCAGTAACTATGATGTGAGATACGAAATTTCCGGACGCAGCAGAAGCTGGAAATAGTTTTAAACGAAACAACACGCATTAGCGTTGTTCCTGTGATGTATCTAATCGATCCTTACTCACCTATCATGTTATTTGGCGTTTCGATAGACTCCAGTAACTTTGATGTGAGATACGATGTTCTCGGACGCAGCTGAAGCTAGAAATAGTTTTAAAGGAAACAACACGCATTAGCGTTGTTCCTGTGATGTATCTAATCAATCCTTACTCATCTATCATGTTATTTGGCGTTTCGATGGACTCCAGTAACTTTGATGTGAGATACGAAGTTCTCGGACGCAGTTGAAGCTAGAAATAGTTTTAAACGAAACAACACGCATTAGCGTTGTTCCTGTGATGTATCTAATCGATCCTTACTTATCTATCATGTTATTTGACGTTTGGATGGACTCCAGTAACCCTGATGTGAGATACGAAATTTTCGGACGCAGCGGAAGCTGGAAATAGTTTTAAACGAAACAACACGCATTACCGTTGTTCCTGTGATGTATCTAATCGATCCTTACTCATCTATCATGTTATTTGTCGTTTCGATGGACTCTAGTAATTCTGATGTGAGATACGAAGTTTTTGGACGCAGCAGGAGCTAGAAATAGTTTTAAATGAAACAACACGTATTAGCGTTGTTCCTGTGATGTATCTAATCGATCCTTACTTATCTATCATGTTATTTGACGTTTGGATGGACTCCAGTAAACCTGATGTGAGATACGAAATTTTCGGACGCAGCGGAAGCTGGAAATAGTTTTAAACGAAACAACACGCATTAGCCTTGTTCCTGTGATGTATCTAATCGATCCTTACTCATCTCACATGTTATTTGGCGTTTCGATGGACTCCAGTAACTTTGATGTGAGTTACGAAGTTCTCGGACGCAGCTGAAGCTAGAAATAGTTTTAAAC
This sequence comes from Prosopocoilus inquinatus, assembly GCA_036172665.1. Taxonomy (NCBI): domain Eukaryota; kingdom Metazoa; phylum Arthropoda; class Insecta; order Coleoptera; family Lucanidae; genus Prosopocoilus; species Prosopocoilus inquinatus. The sequence continues at coordinate 25,398,309 of CM069879.1, forward strand.
GAAACAACACGTATTAGCGTTGTTCCTGTGATGTATCTAATCGATCCTTACTTATCTAACATGTTATTTGACGTTTGGATGGACTCCAGTAAGTCTGATGTGAGATACGAAGTTTTTGGACGCAGCAGGAGCTGAAAATAGTTTTGAACGAAACAACACGTATTAGCGTTGTTCCTGTGATGTATCTAAACGATCCTTACTTATCTAACATGTTATTTGACGTTTGGATGGACTCCAGTAAGTCTGATGTGAGATACAAAGTTTTTGGACGCAGCAGGAGCTGGAAATAGTTTTAAACGAAACAACACGTATTAGCGTTGTTCCTGTGCTGTATCTAATCGATCCTTACTTATCTATCATGTTATTTGACGTTTCGATGGACTCCAATAACTTTGATGTGAGATACGAAGTTCTCGGACGCAGCTGAAGCTAGAAATAGTTTTAAACGAAACAACACGCATTAGCGTTGTTCCTGTGATGTATCTAATCGATCCTTACTTATCTATCATGTTATTTGACGTTTGGATGGACTCCAGTAACCCTGATGTGAGATACGAAATTTTCGGACGCAGCGGAAGCTGGAAATAGTTTTAAACGAAACAACACGCATTAGCGTTGTTCCTGTGATGTATCTAATCGATCCTTACTCATCTATCATGTTATTTGTCGTTTCGATGGACTCCAGTAATTCTGATGTGAGATACGAAGTTTTTGGACGCAGCAGGAGCTGGAAATAGTTTTGAACGAAACAACACGTATTAGCGTTGTTCCTGTGATGTATCTAAACGATCCTTACTTATCTAACATGTTATTTGACGTTTGGATGGACTCCAGTAAGTCTGATGTGAGATACGAAGTTTTTGGACGCAGCAGGAGCTAGAAATAGTTTTAAACGAAACAACACGTATTAGCGTTGTTCCTGTGATGTATCTAATCGATCCTTACTTATCTATCATGTTATTTGACGTTTGGATGGACTCCAGTAACCCTGATGTGAGATACGAAATTTTCGGACGCAGCGGAAGCTGGAAATAGTTTTAAACGAAACAACACGCATTAGCGTTGTTCCTGTGATGTATCTAATCGATCCTTACTCATCTCTCATGTTATTTGGCGTTTCGATGGACTCCAGTAACTTTGATGTGAGATACGAAGTTCTCGGACGCAGCTGAAGCTAGAAATAGTTTTAAACGAAACAACACGTATTAGCGTTGTTCCTGTGATGTATCTAATCGATCCTTACTCATCTATCAAGTTATTTGACGTTTCGATGGACTCCAGTAACTCTGATGTGAGATACGAAGTTTTCGGACGCAGCAGAAGCTGGAAATAGTTTTAAACGAAACAACACGCATTAGCGATGTTCCTGTGATGTATCTAATCGATCCTTACTCATCTATCATGTTATTTTACGTTTGGATGGACTCCAGTAACTCTGATGTGAGATACAAAGTTTTTGGACGCAGCAGAAGCTGGAAATAGTTTTAAACGAAACAACACGTGTTATAGCGTTGTTCCTGTGCTGTATCTAATCGATCCTTACTTATCTATCATGTTATTTGACGTTTCGATGGACTCCAGTAACTCTGATGTGAGATACGAAATTTTCGGACGCAGCAGCAGCTGGAAATAGTTTTAAACGAAACAACACGTATTAGCGTTGTTCCTGTGATGTATCTAAACGATCCTTACTTATCTAACATGTTATTTGACGTTTGGATGGACTCCAGTAAGTCTGATTTGAGATACAAAGTTTTTGGACGCAGCAGGAGCTGGAAATAGTTTTAAACGAAACAACACGTATTAGCGTTGTTCCTGTGAGGTATCTAATCGATCCTTACTTATCTATCATGTTATTTGACGTTTCGATGGACTCCAGTAACTCTGATGTGAGATACGACGTTATCGGACGCAGCTGAAGCTGGAAATAGTTTTAAACGAAACAACAAGCATTAGCGTTGTTCCTGTGATGTATCTAATCGATCCTTACTCATCTACCATGTTATTTGACGTTTCGATGGACTCCAGTAACTTTGATGTGAGATACGAAGTTCTCGGACGCAGCTGAAGCTAGAAATAGTTTTAAACGAAACAACACGCATTAGCGTTGTTCCTGTGATGTATCTAATCGATCCTTACTCATCTATCAAGTTATTTGACGTTTGGATGGACTCCAGTAACTCTGATGTGAGAAACAAAGTTTACGGAAGCAGCAGAAGCTGGAAATAGTTTTGAACGAAACAACACGTATTAGCGTTGTTCCTGTGATGTATCTAATCGATCCTTACTTATCTACTATGTTATTTGACGTTTCGATGGACTCCAGTAACTATGATGTGAGATAAGAAATTTCCGGACGCAGCAGAAGCTGGAAATAGTTTTAAACGAAACAACACGCATTAGCGTTGTTCCTGTGATGTATCTAATCGATCCTTACTCATCTCTCATGTCATTTCGCGTTTCGATGGACTCCAGTAACTTTGATGTGAGTTACGAAGTTCTCGGACGCAGCTGAAGCTAGAAATAGTTTTAAAGGAAACAACACGCATTAGCGTTGTTCCTGTGATGTATCTAATCGATCCTTACTCATCTATCATGTTATTTGGCGTTTCGATAGACTCCAGTAACTTTGATGTGAGATACGATGTTCTCGGACGCAGCTGAAGCTAGAAATAGTTTTAAAGGAAACAACACGCATTAGCGTTGTTCCTGTGATGTATCTAATCAATCCTTACTCATCTATCATGTTATTTGGCGTTTCGATGGACTCCAGTAACTTTGATGTGAGATACGAAGTTCTCGGACGCAGCTGAAGCTAGAAATAGTTTTAAACGAAACAACACGCATTAGCGTTGTTCCTGTGATGTATCTAATCGATCCTTACTTATCTATCATGTTATTTGACGTTTGGATGGACTCCAGTAACCCTGATGTGAGATACGAAATTTTCGGACGCAGCGGAAGCTGGAAATAGTTTTAAACGAAACAACACGCATTAGCGTTGTTCCTGTGATGTAACTAATCGATCCTTACTCATCTATCATGTTATTTGTCGTTTCGATGGACTCTAGTAATTCTGATGTGAGATACGAAGTTTTTGGACGCAGCAGGAGCTAGAAATAGTTTTAAACGAAACAACACGTATTAGCGTTGTTCCTGTGATGTGTCTAATCGATCCTTACTTATCTATCATGTTATTTGACGTTTGGATGGACTCCAGTAACCCTGATGTGAGATACGAAATTTTCGGACGCAGCGGAAGCTGGAAATAGTTTTAAACGAAACAACACGCATTAGCGTTGTTCCTGTGATGTATCTAATCGATCCTTACTCATCTCTCATGTTATTTGGCGTTTCGATGGACTCCAGTAACTTTGATGTGAGTTACGAAGTTCTCGGACGCAGCTGAAGCTAGAAATAGTTTTAAACGAAACAACACGTATTAGCGTTGTTCCTGTGATGTATCTAATCGATCCTTACTTATCTAACATGTTATTTGACGTTTGGATGGACTCCAGTAAGTCTGATGTGAGATACGAAGTTTTTGGACGCAGCAGGAGCTGGAAATAGTTTTGAACGAAACAACACGTATTAGCGTTGTTCCTGTGATGTATCTAAACGATCCTTACTTATCTAACATGTTATTTGACGTTTGCATGGACTCCAGTAAGTCTGATGTGAGATACAAAGTTTTTGGACGCAGCATGAGCTGGAAATAGTTTTAAACGAAACAACACGTATTAGCGTTGTTCCTATGCTGTATCTAATCGATCCTTACTTATCTATCATGTTATTTGACGTTTCGATGGACTCCAGTAACTTTGATGTGAGATACGACGTTTTCGGACGCAGCAGAAGCTGGAAATAGTTTTAAAGGAAACAACACGCATTAGCGTTGTTCCTGTGATGTATCTAATCTATCCTTACTCATCTATCATGTTATTTGGCGTTTCGATAGACTCCAGTAACTTTGATGTGAGATACGAAGTTCTCGGACGCAGCTGAAGCTAGAAATAGTTTTAAACGAAACAACACGCATTAGCGTTGTTCCTGTGATGTATCTAATCGATCCTTACTTATCTATCATGTTATTTGACGTTTGGATGGACTCCAGTAACCCTGATGTGAGATACGAAATTTTCGGACGCAGCGGAAGCTGGAAATAGTTTTAAACGAAACAACACGCATTAGCGTTGTTCCTGTGATGTATCTAATCGATCCTTACTCATCTATCATGTTATTTGTCGTTTCGATGGACTCCAGTAATTCTGATGTGAGATACGAAGTTTTTGGACGCAGCAGGAGCTGGAAATAGTTTTGAACGAAACAACACGTATTAGCGTTGTTCCTGTGATGTATCTAAACGATCCTTACTAATCTAACGTGTTATTTGACGTTTGGATGGACTCCAGTAAGTCTGATGTGAGATACAAAGTTTTTGGACGCAGCAGGAGCTGGAAATAGTTTTAAACAAAACAACACGCATTAGCGATGTTCCTGTGATGTATCTAATCGATCCTTACTCATCTATCATGTTATTTTACGTTTGAATGGACTCCAGTAACTCTGATGTGAGATACAAAGTTTTTGGACGCAGCAGAAGCTGGAGGTAGTTTTGAACGAAACAACACGTATTAGCGTTGTTCCTGTGATGTATCTAATCGATCCTTACTTAGCTACTATGTTATTTGACGTTTCGATGGACTCCAGTATCTCTAATGTGAGATACGAAATTTTCGGACGCAGCAGCAGCTGGAAATAGTTTTAAACGAAACAACACGTATTAGCGTTGTTCCTGTGATGTATCTAAACGATCCTTACTTATCTAACATGTTATTTGACGTTTGGATGGACTCCAGTAAGTCTGATGTGAGATACAAAATTTTTGGACGCAGCAGGAGCTGGAAATAGTTTTAAACGAAACAACACGTATTAGCGTTGTTCCTGTGCTGTATCTAATCGATCCTTACTTATCTATCATGTTATTTGACGTTTCGATGGACTCCAGTAACTCTGATGTGAGATACGACGTTCTCGGACGCAGCTGAAGCTGGAAATAGTTTTAAACGAAACAACACGCATTAGCGTTGTTCCTGTGATGTATCTAATCGATCCTTACTCATCTATCATGTTATTTGACGTTTCGATGGACTCCAGTAACTTTGATGTGAGATACGAAGTTCTCGGACGCAGCTGAAGCTAGAAAGAGTTTTAAACGAAACAACACGCATTAGCGTTGTTCCTGTGATGTATCTAATCGATCCTTACTCATCTATCAAGTTATTTGACGTTTGGATGGACTCCAGTAACTCTGATGTGAGAAACAAAGTTTACGGACGCAGCAGAAGCTGGAAATAGTTTTGAACGAAACAACACGTATTAGCGTTGTTCCTGTGATGTATCTAATCGATCCTTACTTATCTACTATGTTATTTGACGTTTCGATGGACTCCAGTAACTATGATGTGAGATACGAAATTTCCGGACGCAGCAGAAGCTGGAAATAGTTTTAAACGAAACAACACGCATTAGCGTTGTTCCTGTGATGTATCTAATCGATCCTTACTCATCTCTCATGTTATTTCGCGTTTCGATGGACTCCAGTAACTTTGATGTGAGTTACGAAGTTCTCGGACGCAGCTGAAGCTAGAAATAGTTTTAAAAGAAACAACACGTATTAGCGTTGTTCCTGTGATGTATCTAAACGATCCTTACATATCTAACATGTTATTTGACGTTTGGATGGACTCCAGTAAGTCTGATGTGAGATACAAAGTTTTTGGACGCAGCAGGAGCTGGAAATAGTTTTAAACGAAACCACACGTATTAGCGTTGTTCCTGTGATGTATCTAATCAATCCTTACTCATCTATCATGTTATTTGGCGTTTCGATGTACTCCAATAACTTTGATGTGAGATACGAAGTTCTCGGACGCAGCTGAAGCTAGAAATAGTTTTAAACAAACAGCACGCATTAGCGTTGTTCCTGTGATGTATCTAATCGATCCTTACTCATCTATCATGTTATTTGTCGTTTCGATGGACTCTAGTAATTCTGATGTGAGATACGAAGTTTTTGGACGCAGCAGGAGCTGGAAATAGTTTTGAACGAAACAACACGTATTAGCGTTGTTCCTGTGATGTATCTAAACGATCCTTACTTATCTAACATGTTATTTGACGTTTGGATGGACTCCAGTAAGTCTAATGTGAGATACAAAGTTTTTGGACGCAGCAGGAGCTGGAAATAGTTTTAAACGAAACAACACGTATTAGCGTTGTTCCTGTGCTGTATCTAATCGATCCTTACTTATCTATCATGTTATTTGACGTTTCGATGGACTCCAGTAACTTTGATGTGAGATACGAAGTTCTCGGACGCAGCGGAAGCTAGAAATAGTTTTAAACGAAACAACACGCATTAGCGTTGTTCCTGTGATGTATCTAATCAATCCTTACTTATCTATCATGTTATTTGACGTTTCGATGGACTCCAGTAACTCTGATGTGAGATACAAAGTTTTTGGGCGCAGCAGAAGCTAGAAATAGTTTTAAACGAAACAACACGCATTAGCGTTGTTCCTGTGATGTATCTAATCGATCCTTACTCATCTATCAAGTTATTTGACGTTTTGATGGACTCCAGTAACACTGATGTGAGAAACAAAGTTTACGGACGCAGCAGAAGCTGGAAATAGTTTTGAACGAAACAACACGTATTAGCGTTGTTCCTGTGATGTATCTAATCGATCCTTACTTATCTACTATGTTATTTGACGTTTCGATGGACTCCAGTAACTATGATGTGAGATACGAAATTTCCGGACGCAGCAGAAGCTGGAAATAGTTTTAAAGGAAAGAACACGCATTAGCGTTGTTCCTGTGATGTATCTAATCGATCCTTACTTATCTATCATGTTATTTGACGTTTCGATGGACTCCAGTAACTTTGATGTGAGATACGAAGTTCTCGGACGCAGCTGAAGCTAGAAATAGTTTTAAACGAAACAACACGCATTAGCGTTGTTCCTGTGATGTATCTAATCGATCCTTACTTATCTATCATGTTATTTGACGTTTCGATGGACTCCAGTAACCCTGATGTGAGATACGAAATGTTCGGACGCAGCGGAAGCTGGAAATAGTTTTAAACGAAACAACACGCATTAGCGTTGCTCCTGTGATGTACCTAATCGATCCTTACTCATCTATCATGTTATTTGTCGTTTCGATGGACTCTAGTAATTCTGATGTGAGATACGAAGTTTTTGGACGCAGCAGGAGCTAGAAATACTTTTAAACGAAACAACACGTATTAGCGTTGTTCCTGTGATGTATCTAATCGATCCTTACTTATCTACTATGTTATTTGACGTTTCGATGGACTCCAGTAACTATGATGTGAGATACGAAATTTCCGGACGCAGCAGAAGCTGGAAATAGTTTTAAACGAAACAACACGCATTAGCGTTGTTCCTGTGATGTATCTAATCAATCCTTACTTATCTATCATGTTATTTGACGTTTGGATGGACTCCAGTAACCCTGATGTGAGATACGAAATTTTCGGACGCAGCGGAAGCTGGAAATAGTTTTAAACGAAACAGCACGCATTAGCGTTGTTCCTGTGATGTATCTAATCGATCCTTACTCATCTATCATGTTATTTGTCGTTTCGATGGACTCTAGTAATTCTGATGTGAGATACGAAGTTTTTGGACGCAGCAGGAGCTGGAAATAGTTTTGAACGAAACAACACGTATTAGCGTTGTTCCTGTGATGTATCTAAACGATCCTTACTTATCTAACATGTTATTTGACGTTTGGATGGACTCCAGTAAGTCTGATGTGAGATACAAAGTTTTTGGACGCAGCAGGAGCTGGAAATAGTTTTGAACGAAACAACACGTATTAGCGTTGTTCCTGTGATGTATCTAATCGATCCTTACTCATCTATCATATTATTTGTTGTTTCGATGGACTCTAGTAATTCTGATGTGAGATACGAAGTTTTTGGACGCAGCAGGAGCTGGAAATAGTTTTGAACGAAACAACACGTATTAGCGTTGTTCCTGTGATGTATCTAATCGATCCTTACTCATCTATCAAGTTATTTGACGTTTGGATGGACTCCAGTAACTCTGATGTGAGAAACAAAGTTTACGGACGCAGCAGAAGCTGGAAATAGTTTTGAACGAAACAACACGTATTAGCGTTGTTCCTGTGATGTATCTAATCGATCCTTACTTATCTACTATGTTATTTGACGTTTCGATGGACTCCAGTAACTATGATGTGAGATACGAAATTTCCGGACGTAGCAGAAGCTGGAAATAGTTTTAAACGAAACAACACGCATTAGCGTTGTTCCTGTGATGTATCTAATCGATCCTTACTCATCTCTCATGTTATTTCGCGTTTCGATGGACTCCAGTAACTTTGATGTGAGTTACGAAGTTCTCGGACGCAGCTGAAGCTAGAAATAGTTTTTAAAGAAACAACACGTATTAGCGTTGTTCCTGTGATGTATCTAAACGATCCTTACTTACCTAACATGTTATTTGACGTTTGGATGGACTCCAGTAAGTCTGATGTGAGATACAAAGTTTTTGGACGCAGCAGGAGCTGGAAATAGTTTTAAACGAAACCACACGTATTAGCGTTGTTCCTGTGATGTATCTAATCAATCCTTACTCATCTATCATGTTATTTGGCGTTTCGATGTACTCCAATAACTTTGATGTGAGATACGAAGTTCTCGGACGCAGCTGAAGCTAGAAATAGTTTTAAACGAAACAACACGCATTAGCGTTGTTCCTGTGATGTATCTAATCGATCCTTACTTATCTATCATGTTATTTGACGTTTGGATGGACTCCAGTAACCCTGATGTGAGATACGAAATTTTCGGACGCAGCGGAAGCTGGAAATAGTTTTAAACGAAACAGCACGCATTAGCGTTGTTCCTGTGATGTATCTAATCGATCCTTACTCATCTATCATGTTATTTGTCGTTGCGATGGACTCTAGTAATTCTGATGTGAGATACGAAGTTTTTGGACGCAGCAGGAGCTGGAAATAGTTTTGAACGAAACAACACGTATTAGCGTTGTTCCTGTGATGTATCAAAACGATCCTTACTTATCTAACATGTTATTTGACGTTTGGATGGACTCCAGTAAGTCTGATGTGAGATACAAAGTTTTTGGACGCAGCAGGAGCTGGAAATAGTTTTAAACGAAACCACACGTATTAGCGTTGTTCCTGTGATGTATCTAATCAATCCTTACTCATCTATCATGTTATTTGGCGTTTCGATGTACTCCAATAACTTTAATGTGAGATACGAAGTTCTCGGACGCAGCTGAAGCTAGAAATAGTTTTAAACGAAACAACACGCATTAGCGTTGTTCCTGTGATGTATCTAATCGATCCTTACTTATCTATCATGTTATTTGACGTTTGGATGGACTCCAGTAACCCTGATGTGAGATACGAAATTTTCGGACGCAGCGGAAGCTGGAAATAGTTTTAAACGAAACAGCACGCATTAGCGTTGTTCCTGTGATGTATCTAATCGATCCTTACTCATCTATCATGTTATTTGGCGTTTCGATAGACTCCAGTAACTTTGATGTGAGATACGATGTTCTCGGACGCAGCTGAAGCTAGAAATAGTTTTAAAGGAAACAACACGCTTTAGCGTTGTTCCTGTGATGTATCTAATCAATCCTTACTCATCTATCATGTTATTTGGCGTTTCGATGGACTCCAGTAACTTTGAAGTGAGATACGAAGTTCTCGGACGCAGCTGAAGCTAGAAATAGTTTTAAACGAAACAACACGCATTAGCGTTGTTCCTGTGATGTATCTAATCGATCCTTACTTATCTATCATGTTATTTGACGTTTCGATGGACTCCAGTAACCCTGATGTGAGATACGAAATGTTCGGACGCAGCGGAAGCTGGAAATAGTTTTAAACGAAACAACACGCATTAGCGTTGCTCCTGTGATGTACCTAATCGATCCTTACTCATCTATCATGTTATTTGTCGTTTCGATGGACTCTAGTAATTCTGATGTGAGATACGAAGTTTTTGGACGCAGCAGGAGCTAGAAATAGTTTTAAACGAAACAACACGTATTAGCGTTGTTCCTGTGATGTATCTAATCGATCCTTACTTATCTACTATGTTATTTGACGTTTCGATGGACTCCAGTAACTATGATGTGAGATACGAAATTTCCGGACGCAGCAGAAGCTGGAAATAGTTTTAAACGAAACAACACGCATTAGCGTTGTTCCTGTGATGTATCTAATCGATCCTTACTCATCTCTCATGTTATTTCGCGTTTCGATGGACTCCAGTAACTTTGATGTGAGTTACGAAGTTCTCGGACGCAGCTGAAGCTAGAAATAGTTTTAAAGGAAACAACACGCATTAGCGTTGTTCCTGTGATGTATCTAATCGATCCTTACTCATCTATCATGATATTTGGCGTTTCGATAGACTCCAGTAACTTTGATGTGAGATACGAAGTTCTCGGACGCAGCTGAAGCTAGAAATAGTTTTAAAGGAAACAACACGCATTAGCGTTGTTCCTGTGATGTATCTAATCAATCCTTACTTATCTATCATGTTATTTGACGTTTGGATGGACTCCAGTAACCCTGATGTGAGATAAGAAATTTTCGGACGCAGCGGAAGCTGGAAATAGTTTTAAACGAAACAACAGGCATTAGCGTTGTTCCTGTGATGTATCTAATCAATCCTTACTCATCTATCATGTTATTTGGCGTTTCGATGGACTCCAGTAACTTTGATGTGAGATACGAAGTTCTCGGACGCAGCTGAAGCTAGAAATAGTTTTAAAGGAAACAACACGCATTAGCGTTGTTTCTGTGATGTATCAAATCGATCCTTACTCATCTATCATGTTATTTGGCGTTTCGATAGACTCCAGTAACTTTGATGTGAGATACGAAGTTCTCGGACGCAGCTGAAGCTAGAAATAGTTTTAAAGGAAACAACACGCATTAGCGTTGTTCCTGTGATGCATCTAATCGATCCTTACTTATCTATCATGTTATTTGACGTTTGGATGGACTCCAGTAACCCTGATGTGAGATACGAAATTTTCGGACGCAGCGGAAGCTGGAAATAGTTTTAAACGAAACAGCACGCATTAGCGTTGTTCCTGTGATGTATCTAATCGATCCTTACTCATCTATCATGTTATTTGTCGTTTCGATGGACTCTAGTAATTCTGATGTGAGATACGAAGTTTTTGGACGCAGCAGGAGCTGGAAATAGTTTTGAACGAAACAACACGTATTAGCGTTGTTCCTGTGATGTATCTAAACGATCCTTACTTATCTAACATGTTATTTGACGTTTGGATGGACTCCAGTAAGTCTGATGTGAGATACAAAGTTTTTGGACGCAGCAGGAGCTGGAAATAGTTTTGAACGAAACAACACGTATTAGCGTTGTTCCTGTGATGTATCTAATCGATCCTTACTCATCTATCATATTATTTGTCGTTTCGATGGACTCTAGTAATTCTGATGTGAGATACGAAGTTTTTGGACGCAGCAGGAGCTGGAAATAGTTTTGAACGAAACAACACGCATTAGCGTTGTTCCTGTGATGTATCTAATCGATCCTTACTCATCTATCATGATATTTGGCGTTTCGATAGACTCCAGTAACTTTGATGTGAGATACGAAGTTCTCGGACGCAGCTGAAGCTAGAAATAGTTTTAAAGGAAACAACACGCATTAGCGTTGTTCCTGTGATGTATCTAATCAATCCTTACTTATCTATCATGTTATTTGACGTTTGGATGGACTCCAGTAACCCTGATGTGAGATAAGAAATTTTCGGACGCAGCGGAAGCTGGAAATAGTTTTAAACGAAACAACAGGCATTAGCGTTGTTCCTGTGATGTATCTAATCAATCCTTACTCATCTATCATGTTATTTGGCGTTTCGATGGACTCCAGTAACTTTGATGTGAGATACGAAGTTCTCGGACGCAGCTGAAGCTAGAAATAGTTTTAAAGGAAACAACACGCATTAGCGTTGTTCCTGTGATGTATCAAATCGATCCTTACTCATCTATCATGTTATTTGGCGTTTCGATAGACTCCAGTAACTTTGATGTGAGATACGAAGTTCTCGGACGCAGCTGAAGCTAGAAATAGTTTTGAACGAAACAACACGTATTAGCGTTGTTCCTGTGATGTATCTAAACGATCCTTACTTATCTAACATGTTATTTGACGTTTGGATGGACTCCAGTAAGTCTGATGTGAGATACAAAGTTTTTGGACGCAGCAGGAGCTGGAAATAGTTTTAAACGAAACAACACGTATTAGCGTTGTTCCTGTGCTGTATCTAATCGATCCTTACTTATCTATCATGTTATTTGACGTTTGGATGGACTCCAGTAACACTGATGTGAGAAACAAAGTTTACGGACGCAGCAGAAGCTGGAAATAGTTTTAAACGAAACAACACGCATTAGCGTTGTTCCTGTGATGTATCTAATCGATCCTTACTCATCTCTCATGTTATTTGGCGTTTCGATGGACTCCAGTAACTTTGATGTGAGTTACGAAGTTCTCGGACGCAGCTGAAGCTAGAAATAGTTTTAAAGGAAACAACACGCACTAGCGTTGTTCCTGTGATGTATCTAATCGATCCTTACTCATCTATCATATTATTTGGCGTTTCGATAGACTCCAGTAACTTTGATGTGAGATACGATGTTCTCTGACGCAGCTGAAGCTAGAAATAATTTTAAAGGAAACAACACGCATTAGCGTTGTTCCTGTGATGTATCTAATCAATCCTTACTCATCTATCATGTTATTTGGCGTTTCGATGGACTCCAGTAACTTTGATGTGAGATACGAAGTTCTCGGACGCAGCTGAAGCTAGAAATAGTTTTAAACGAAACAACACGCATTAGCGTTGTTCCTGTGATGTACCTAATCGATCCTTACTCATCTATCATGTTATTTGTCGTTTCGATGGACTCTAGTAATTCTGATGTGAGATACGAAGTTTTTGGACGCAGCAGGAGCTAGAAATAGTTTTAAACGAAACAACACGTATTAGCGTTGTTCCTGTGATGTATCTAATCGATCCTTACTTATCTATCATGTTATTTGACGTTTGGATGGACTCCAGTAACCCTGATGTGAGATACGAAATTTTCGAACGCAGCGGAAGCTGGAAATAGTTTTAAACGAAACAACACGCATTAGCGTTGTTCCTGTGATGTATCTAATCGATCCTTACTCATCTCTCATGTTATTTAGCGTTTCGATGGACTCCAGTAACTTTGATGTGAGATACGAAGTTTTTGGACGCAGCAGGAGCTGGAAATAGTTTTGAACGAAACAACATGTATTAGCGTTGTTCCTGTGATGTATCTAAACGATCCTTACTTATCTAACATGTTATTTGACGTTTGGATGGACTCCAGTAAGTCTGATGTGAGATACAAAGTTTTTGGACGCAGCAGGAGCTGGAAATAGTTTTAAACGAAACAACACGTATTAGCGTTGTTCCTGTGCTGTATCTAATCGATCCTTACTTATCTGTCATGTTATTTGACGTTTCGATGGACTCCAGTAACTCTGATGTGAGATACGAAGTTCTCGGACGCAGCTGAAGCTAGAAATAGTTTTAAAGGAAACAACACGCATTAGCGTTGTTCCTGTGATGTATCTAATCGATCCTTACTCATCTATCATGTTATTTGGCGTTTCGATAGACTCCAGTAACTTTGATGTGAGATACGAAGTTCTCGGACGCAGCTGAAGCTAGAAATAGTTTTAAAGGAAACAACACGCATTAGCGTTGTTCCTGTGATGTACCTAATCGATCCTTACTCATCTATCATGTTATTTGTCGTTTCGATGGACTCTAGTAATTCTGATGTGAGATACGAAGTTTTTGGACGCAGCAGGAGCTCGAAATAGTTTTAAACGAAACAACACGTATTAGCGTTGTTCCTGTGATGTATCTAATCGATCCTTACTCATCTATCAAGTTATTTGACGTTTGGATGGACTCCAGTAACCCTGATGTGAGATACGAAATTTTCGGACGCAGCGGAAGCTGGAAATAGTTTTAAACGAAACAACAGGCATTAGCGTTGTTCCTGTGATGTATCTAATCAATCCTTACTCATCTATCATTTTATTTGGCGTTTCGAAGGACTCCAGTAACTTTGATGTGAGATACGAAGTTCTCGGACGCAGCTGAAGCTAGAAATAGTTTTAAAGGAAACAACACGCATTAGCGTTGTTCCTGTGATGTATCTAATCGATCCTTATTCATCTATCATGTTATTTGGCGTTTCGATAGACTCCAGTAACTTTGATGTGAGATACGAAGTTTTTGGACGCAGCAGGAGCTGGAAATAGTTTTGAAAGAAACAACACGTATTAGCGTTGTTCCTGTGATGTATCTAAACGATCCTTACTTATCTAACATGTTAATTGACGTTTGGATGGACTCCAGTAAGTCTGATGTGAGATACAAAGTTTTTGGACGCAGCAGGAGCTGGAAATAGTTTTAAACGAAACAACACGTACTAGCGTTGCTCCTGTGCTGTATCTAATCGATCCTTACTTATCTGTCATGTTATTTGACGTTTCGATGGACTCCAGTAACTCTGATTTGAGATACGAAGTTCTCGGACGCAGCTGAAGCTAGAAATAGTTTTATACAAAACAACACGCATTAGCGATGTTCCTGTGATGTATCTAATCGATCCTGACTCATCTATCATGTTATTTTACGTTTGAATGGACTCCAGTAACTCTGATGTGAGATACAAAGTTTTTGGACGCAGCAGAAGCTGGAGGTAGTTTTGAACGAAACAACACGTATTAGCGTTGTTCCTGTGATGTATCTAATCGATCCTTACTTAGCTACTATGTTATTTGACGTATCGATGGACTCCAGTAACTCTAATGTGAGATACGAAATTTTCGGACGCAGCAGCAGCTGGAAATAGTTTTAAACGAAACAACACGTATTAGCGTTGTTCCTGTGATGTATCTAAACGATCCTTACTTATCTAACATGTTATTTGACGTTTGGATGGACTCCAGTAAGTCTGATGTGAGATACAAAGTTTTTGGACGCAGCAGGAGCTGGAAATAGTTTTAAACGAAACAACACGTATTAGCGTTGTTCCTGTGCTGTATCTAATCGATCCTTACTTATCTGTCATGTTATTTGACGTTTCGATGGACTCCAGTAACTCTGATGTGAGATACGAAGTTCTCGGACGCAGCTGAAGCTAGAAATAGTTTTAAAGGAAACAACACGCATTAGCGTTGTTCCTGTGATGTATCTAATCGATCCTTACTCATCTATCATGTTATTTGGCGTTTCGATAGACTCCAGTAACTTTGATGTGAGATACGAAGTTCTCGGACGCAGCTGAAGCTAGAAATAGTTTTAAAGGAAACAACACGCATTAGCGTTGTTCCTGTGATGTACCTAATCGATCCTTACTTAGCTACTATGTTATTTGACGTATCGATGGACTCCAGTAACTCTAATGTGAGATACGAAATTTTCGGACGCAGCAGCAGCTGGAAATAGTTTTAAACGAAACAACACGTATTAGCGTTGTTCCTGTGATGTATCTAAACGATCCTTACTTATCTAACATGTTATTTGACGTTTGGATGGACTCCAGTAAGTCTGATGTGAGATACAAAGTTTTTGGACGCAGCAGGAGCTGGAAATAGTTTTAAACGAAACAACACGTATTAGCGTTGTTCCTGTGCTGTATCTAATCGATCCTTACTTATCTGTCATGTTATTTGACGTTTCGATGGACTCCAGTAACTCTGATGTGAGATACGACGTTTTCGGACGCATCAGAAGCTGGAAATAGTTTTAAACAAAACAACACGCATTAGCGATGTTCCTGTGATGTATCTAATCGATCCTTACTCATCTATCATGTTATTTTACGTTTGAATGGACTCCAGTAACTCTGATGTGAGATACAAAGTTTTTGGACGCAGCAGAAGCTGGAGGTAGTTTTGAACGAAACAACACGTATTAGCGTTGTTCCTGTGATGTATCTAATCGATCCTTACTTAGCTACTATGTTATTTGACGTTTGGATGGACTCCAGTAACCCTGATGTGGGATACGAAATTTTCGGACGCAGCGGAAGCTGGAAATAGTTTTAAACGAAACAACACGTATTAGCGTTGTTCCTGTGATGTATCTAATCGATCCTTACTCATCTATCAAGTTATTTGACGTTTGGATGGACTCCAGTAACTCTGATGTGAGAAACAAAGTTTACGGACGCAGCAGAAGCTGGAAATAGTTTTGAACGAAACAACACGTATTAGCGTTGTTCGTGTGATGTATCTAATCGATCCTTACTTATCTACTATGTTATTTGACGTTTCGATGGACTCCAGTAACTATGATGTGAGATACGAAATTTCCGGACGCAGCAGAAGCTGGAAATAGTTTTAAACGAAACAACACGCATTAGCGTTGTTCCTGTGATGTATCTAATCGATCCTTACTCATCTCTCATGTTATTTGGCGTTTCGATGGACTCCAGTAACTTTGATGTGAGTTACGAAGTTCTCGGACGCAGCTGAAGCTAGAAATAGTTTTAAAGGAAACAACACGCATTAGCGTTGTTCCTGTGATGTATCTAATCGATCCTTACTCATCTATCATGTTATTTGGCGTTTCGATAGACTCCAGTAACTTTGATGTGAGATACGAAGTTCTCGGACGCAGCTGAAGCTAGAAATAGTTTTAAACGAAACAACACGTATTAGCGTTATTCCTGTGATGTATCTAATCGATCCTTACTCATCTATCAAGTTATTTGACGTTTGGATGGACTCCAGTAACTCTGATGTGAGATGCAAAGTTTACGGACGCAGCAGAAGCTGGAAATAGTTTTGAACGAAACAACAGGTATTAGCGTTGTTCCTGTGATGTATCTAATCGATCCTTACTTATCTACTATGTTCTTTGACGTTTCGATGGACTCCAGTAACTATGATGTGAGATACGAAATTTCCGGACGCAGCAGAAGCTGGAAATAGTTTTAAACGAAACAACACGCATTAGCGTTGTTCCTGTGATGTATCTAATCGATCCTTACTTATCTATCATGTTGTTTGGCGTTTGGATATACTCCAGTAACCCTGATGTGAGATACGAAATTTTCGGACGCAGCGGAAGCTGGAAATAGTTTTAAACGAAACAACACGCATTAGCGTTGTTCCTGTGATGTATCTAATCGATCCTTACTCATCTCTCATGTTATTTGGCGTTTCGATGGACTCCAGTAACTTTGATGTGAGTTACGAAGTTCTCGGACGCAGCTGAAGCTAGAAATAGTTTTAAACGAAACAACACGTATTAGCGTTGTTTCTGTGATGTATCTAATCGATCCTTACTCATCTATCAAGTTATTTGACGTTTGGATGGACTCCAGTAACTCTGATGTGAGAAACAAAGTTTACAGACGCAGCAGAAGCTGGAAATAGTTTTAAACGAAACAACATGTATTAGCGTTGTTCCTGTGCTGTATCTAATCGATCCTTACTTATCTATCATGTTATTTGACGTTTCGATGGACTCCAGTAACTTTGATGTGAGATACGACGTTTTCGGACGCAGCAGAAGCTGGAAATAGTTTTAAACGAAACAACACGCATTAGCGATGTTCCTGTGATGTATCTAATCGATCCTTACTCATCTATCAAGTTATTTGACGTTTGGATGGACTCCAGTAACTCTGATGTGAGAAACAAAGTTTTTGGACGCAGCAGAAGCTGGAAATAGTTTTGAACGAAACAACACGTATTAGCGTTGTTCCTGTGCTGTATCTAATCGATCCTTACTTATCTATCATGTTATTTGACGTTTCGATGGACTCCAGTAACTCTGATGTGAGATACGACGTTCTCGGACGCAGCTGAAGCTGGAAATAGTTTTAAACGAAACAACACGCATTAGCGTTGTTCCTGTGATGTATCTAATCGATCCTTACTCATCTATCATGTTATTTGACGTTTCGATGGACTCCAGTAACTTTGATGTGAGATACGAAGTTCTCGGACGCAGCTGAAGCTAGAAATAGTTTTAAACGAAACAACACGCATTAGCGTTGTTCCTGTGATGTATCTAATCGATCCTTACTCATCTATCATGTTACTTGGCGTTTCGATGGACTCCAGTAACTTTGATGTGAGATACGAAGTTCTCGGACGCAGCTGAAGCTAGAAATAGTTTTAAACGAAACAACACGTATTAGCGTTGTTCCTGTGATGTATCTAATCGATCCTGACTCATCTATCAAGTTATTTGACGTTTGGATGGACTCCAGTAACTCTGATGTGAGAAACAAAGTTTACGGACGCAGCAGAAGCTGGAAATAGTTTTGAACGAAACAACACGCATTAGCGTTGTTCCTGTGATGTATCTAATCAATCCTTACTCATCTATCATGTTATTTGGCGTTTCGATGGACTCCAGTAACTTTGATGTGAGATACGAAGTTCTCGGACGCAGCTGAAGCTAGAAATAGTTTTAAACGAAACAACACGCATTAGCGTTGTTCCTGTGATGTATCTAATCGATCCTTACTTATCTATCATGTTATTTGACGTTTGGATGGACTCCAGTAACTCTGATGTGAGAAACAAAGTTTACGGACGCAGCAGAAGCTGGAAATAGTTTTGAACGAAACAACACGTATTAGCGTTGTTCCTGTGATGTATCTAATCGATCCTTACTTATCTACTATGTTATTTGACGTTTCGATGGACTCCAGTAACTATGATGTGAGATACGAAATTTCCGGACGCAGCAGAAGCTGGAAATAGTTTTAAACGAAACAACACGCATTAGCGTTGTTCCTGTGATGTATCTAATCGATCCTTACTCATCTCTCATGTTATTTGGCGTTTCGATGGACTCCAGTAACTTTGATGTGAGTTACGAAGTTCTCGGACGCAGCTGAAGCTAGAAATAGTTTTAAAGGAAACAACACGCATTAGCGTTGTTCCTGTGATGTATCTAATCGATCCTTACTCATCTATCATGTTATCTGGCGTTTCGATAGACTCCAGTAACTTTGATGTGAGATACGATGTTCTCGGACGCAGCTGAAGCTAGAAATAGTTTTAAAGGAAACAACACGCATTAGCGTTGTTCCTGTGATGTATCTAATCAATCCTTACTCATCTATCATGTTATTTGGCGTTTCGATGGACTCCAGTAACTTTGATGTGAGATACGAAATTTTCGGACGCAGCGGAAGCTGGAAATAGTTTTAAACGAAACAACACGCATTAGCGTTGTTCCTGTGATGTATCTAATCGATCCTTACTCATCTCTCATGTTATTTGGCGTTTCGATGGACTCCAGTAACTTTGATGTGAGTTACGAAGTTCTCGGACGCAGCTGAAGCTAGAAATAGTTTTAAACGAAACAACACGTATTAGCGTTGTTCCTGTGATGTATCTAATCGATCCTTACTCATCTATCAAGTTATTTGACGTTTGGATGGACTCCAGTAACTCTGATGTGAGAAACAAAGTTTACGGACGCAGCAGAAGCTGGAAATAGTTTTGAACGAAACAACACGTATTAGCGTTGTTCCTGTGATGTATCTAATCGATCCTTACTTATCTACTATGTTATTTGACGTTTCGATGGACTCCAGTAACTATGATGTGAGATACGAAATTTCCGGACGCAGCAGAAGCTGGAAATAGTTTTAAACGAAACAACACGCATTAGCGTTGTTCCTGTGATGTATCTAATCGATCCTTACTCATCTCTCATGTTATTTCGCGTTTCGATGGACTCCAGTAACTTTGATGTGAGTTACGAAGTTCTCGGACGCAGCTGAAGCTAGAAATAGTTTTAAAGGAAACAAGACGCATTAGCGTTGTTCCTGTGATGTATCTAATCGATCCTTACTCATCTATCATGTTATTTGGCGTTTCGATAGACTCCAGTAACTTTGATGTGAGATACGAAGTTCTCGGACGCAGCTGAAGCTAGAAATAGTTTTAAACGAAACAACACGTATTAGCGTTGTTCCTGTGATGTATCTAATCGATCCTTACTCATCTATCATGTTATTTGACGTTTCGATGGACTCCAGTAACTTTGATGTGAGATACGAAGTTCTCGGACGCAGCTGAAGCTAGAAATAGTTTTAAACGAAACAACACGTATTAGCGTTGTTCCTGTGATGTATCTAATCGATCCTTACTCATCTCTCATGTTATTTGACGTTTCGATGGACTCCAGTAACTTTGATGTGAGATACGAAGTTCTCGGACGCAGCTGAAGCTAGAAATAGTTTTAAACGAAACAACACGCATTAGCGTTGTTCCTGTGATGTATCTAATCGATCCTTACTCATCTATCATGTTACTTGGCGTTTCGATGGACTCCAGTAACTTTGATGTGAGATACGAAGTTCTCGGACGCAGCTGAAGCTAGAAATAGTTTTAAACGAAACAACACGCATTAGCGTTGTTCCTGTGATGTATCTAATCGATCCTTACTCATCTATCATGTTATTTGACGTTTCGATGGACTCCAGTAACTTTGATGTGAGATACGAAGTTCTCGGACGCAGCTTAAGCTAGAAATGGTTTTAAACGAAACAACACGCATTAGCGTTGTTCCTGTGATGTATCTAATCGATCCTTACTCATCTGTCATGTTACTTGGCGTTTCGATGGACTCCAGTAACTTTGATGTGAGATACGAAGTTCTCGGACGCAGCTGAAGCTAGAAATAGTTTTAAACGAAACAACACGTATTAGCGTTGTTCCTGTGATGTATCTAATCGATCCTTACTCATCTCTCATGTTATTTGGCGTTTCGATGGACTCCCGTAACTATGATGTGAGATACGAAATTTCCGGACGCAGCAGAAGCTGGAAATAGTTTTAAACGAAACAACACGCATTAGCGTTGTTCCTGTGATGTATCTAATCGATCCTTACTTATCTATAATGTTATTTGACGTTTGGATGGACTCCAGTAACCCTGATGTGAGATACGAAATTTTCGGACGCAGCGGAAGCTGGAAATAGTTTTAAACGAAACAACACGCATTAGCGTTGTTCCTGTGATGTATCTAATCGATCCTTACTTATCTATCATGTTATTTGACGTTTGGATGGACTCCAGTAACCCTGATGTGAGATACGAAATTTTCGGACGCAGCTGAAGCTAGAAATAGTTTTAAACGAAACAACACGTATTAGCGTTGTTCCTGTGATGTATCTAATCGATCCTTACTCATCTATCATGTTATTTGACGTTTCGATGGACTCCAGTAACTATGATGTGAGATACGAAATTTCCGGACGCAGCAGAAGCTGGAAATAGTTTTAAACGAAACAACACGCATTAGCGTTGTTCCTGTGATGTATCTAATCGATCCTTACTTATCTATCATGTTATTTGACGTTTGGATGGACTCCAGTAACCCTGATGTGGGATACGAAATTTTCGGACGCAGCGGAAGCTGGAAATAGTTTTAAACGAAACAACACGCATTAGCGTTGTTCCTGTGATGTATCTAATCGATCCTTACTCATCTCTCATGTTATTTGGCGTTTCGATGGACTCCAGTAACTTTGATGTGAGTTACGAAGTTCTCGGACGCAGCTGAAGCTAGAAATAGTTTTAAACGAAACAACACGTATTAGCGTTGTTCCTGTGATGTATCTAATCGATCCTTACTTATCTATCAAGTTATTTGACGTTTGGATGGACTCCAGTAACTCTGATGTGAGAAACAAAGTTTACGGACGCAGCAGAAGCTGGAAATAGTTTTAAACGAAACAACACGTATTAGCGTTGTTCCTGTGATGTATCTAAACGATCCTTACTTATCTAACATGTTATTTGACGTTTGGATGGACTCCAGTAAGTCTGATGTGAGATACAAAGTTTTTGGACGCAGCTTAAGCTAGAAATGGTTTTAAACGAAACAACACGCATTAGCGTTGTTCCTGTGATGTATCTAATCGATCCTTACTCATCTGTCATGTTACTTGGCGTTTCGATGGACTCCAGTAACTTTGATGTGAGATACGAAGTTCTCGGACGCAGCTGAAGCTAGAAATAGTTTTAAAGGAAACAACACGCATTAGCGTTGTTCCTGTGATGTATCTAATCGATCCTTACTCATCTATCATGTTATTTGGCGTTTCGATAGACTCCAGTAACTTTGATGTGAGATACGATGTTCTCGGACGCAGCTGAAGCTAGAAATAGTTTTAAAGGAAACAACACGCATTAGCGTTGTTCCTGTGATGCATCTAATCAATCCTTACTCATCTATCATGTTATTTGGCGTTTCGATGGACTCCAGTAACTCTGATGTGAGAAACAAAGTTTACGGACGCAGCAGAAGCTGGAAATAGTTTTGAACGAAACAACACGTATTGGCGTTGTTCCTGTGCTGTATCTAATCGATCCTTACTTATCTATCATGTTATTTGACGTTTCGATGGACTCCAGTAACTCTGATGTGAGATACGACGTTCTCGGACGCAGCTGAAGCTGGAAATAGTTTTAAACGAAACAACACGCATTACCGTTGTTCCTGTGATGTATCTAATCGATCCTTACTCATCTATCATGTTATTTGACGTTTCGATGGACTCCAGTAACTTTGATGTGAGATACGAAGTTCTCGGATGCAGCTGAAGCTAGAAATGGTTTTAAACGAAACAACACGCATTAGCGTTGTTCCTGTGATGTATCTAATCGATCCTTACTCATCTATCATGTTACTTGGCGTTTCGATGGACTCCAGTAACTTTGATGTGAGATACGAAGTTCTCGGACGCAGCTGAAGCTAGAAATAGTTTTAAACGAAACAACACGTATTAGCGTTATTCCTGTGATGTATCTAATCGATCCTTACTCATCTATCAAGTTATTTGACGTTTGGATGGACTCCAGTAACTCTGATGTGAGATGCAAAGTTTACGGACGCAGCAGAAGCTGGAAATAGTTTTGAACGAAACAACAGGTATTAGCGTTGTTCCTGTGATGTATCTAATCGATCCTTACTTATCTACTATGTTCTTTGACGTTTCGATGGACTCCAGTAACTATGATGTGAGATACGAAATTTCCGGACGCAGCAGAAGCTGGAAATAGTTTTAAACGAAACAACACGCATAAGCGTTGTTCCTGTGATGTATCTAATCGATCCTTA
Organism: Prosopocoilus inquinatus; assembly: GCA_036172665.1. Taxonomy (NCBI): domain Eukaryota; kingdom Metazoa; phylum Arthropoda; class Insecta; order Coleoptera; family Lucanidae; genus Prosopocoilus; species Prosopocoilus inquinatus. The sequence goes on from CM069879.1 coordinate 25,421,604, forward strand.
CTTATCTATCATGTTGTTTGGCGTTTGGATATACTCCAGTAACCCTGATGTGAGATACGAAATTTTCGGACGCAGCGGAAGCTGGAAATAGTTTTAAACGAAACAACACGCATTAGCGTTGTTCCTGTGATGTATCTAATCGATCCTTACTCATCTCTCATGTTATTTGGCGTTTCGATGGACTCCAGTAACTTTGATGTGAGTTACGAAGTTCTCGGACGCAGCTGAAGCTAGAAATAGTTTTAAACGAAACAACACGTATTAGCGTTGTTTCTGTGATGTATCTAATCGATCCTTACTCATCTATCAAGTTATTTGACGTTTGGATGGACTCCAGTAACTCTGATGTGAGAAACAAAGTTTACAGACGCAGCAGAAGCTGGAAATAGTTTTAAACGAAACAACATGTATTAGCGTTGTTCCTGTGCTGTATCTAATCGATCCTTACTTATCTATCATGTTATTTGACGTTTCGATGGACTCCAGTAACTTTGATGTGAGATACGACGTTTTCGGACGCAGCAGAAGCTGGAAATAGTTTTAAACGAAACAACACGCATTAGCGATGTTCCTGTGATGTATCTAATCGATCCTTACTCATCTATCAAGTTATTTGACGTTTGGATGGACTCCAGTAACTCTGATGTGAGAAACAAAGTTTTTGGACGCAGCAGAAGCTGGAAATAGTTTTGAACGAAACAACACGTATTAGCGTTGTTCCTGTGCTGTATCTAATCGATCCTTACTTATCTATCATGTTATTTGACGTTTCGATGGACTCCAGTAACTCTGATGTGAGATACGACGTTCTCGGACGCAGCTGAAGCTGGAAATAGTTTTAAACGAAACAACACGCATTAGCGTTGTTCCTGTGATGTATCTAATCGATCCTTACTCATCTATCATGTTATTTGACGTTTCGATGGACTCCAGTAACTTTGATGTGAGATACGAAGTTCTCGGACGCAGCTGAAGCTAGAAATAGTTTTAAACGAAACAACACGCATTAGCGTTGTTCCTGTGATGTATCTAATCGATCCTTACTCATCTATCATGTTACTTGGCGTTTCGATGGACTCCAGTAACTTTGATGTGAGATACGAAGTTCTCGGACGCAGCTGAAGCTAGAAATAGTTTTAAACGAAACAACACGTATTAGCGTTGTTCCTGTGATGTATCTAATCGATCCTTACTCATCTATCAAGTTATTTGACGTTTGGATGGACTCCAGTAACTCTGATGTGAGAAACAAAGTTTACGGACGCAGCAGAAGCTGGAAATAGTTTTGAACGAAACAACACGCATTAGCGTTGTTCCTGTGATGTATCTAATCAATCCTTACTCATCTATCATGTTATTTGGCGTTTCGATGGACTCCAGTAACTTTGATGTGAGATACGAAGTTCTCGGACGCAGCTGAAGCTAGAAATAGTTTTAAACGAAACAACACGCATTAGCGTTGTTCCTGTGATGTATCTAATCGATCCTTACTTATCTATCATGTTATTTGACGTTTGGATGGACTCCAGTAACCCTGATGTGAGATACGAAATTTTCGGACGCAGCGGAAGCTGGAAATAGTTTTAAACGAAACAACACGCATTATCGTTGTTCCTGTGATGTATCTAATCGATCCTTACTCATCTCTCATGTTATTTGGCGTTTCGATGGACTCCAGTAACTTTGATGTGAGTTACGAAGTTCTCGGACGCAGCTGAGGCTAGAAATAGTTTTAAACGAAACAACACGTATTAGCGTTGTTCCTGTGATGTATCTAATCGATCCTTACTCATCTATCAAGTTATTTGACGTTTGGATGGACTCCAGTAACTCTGATGTGAGAAACAAAGTTTACGGACGCAGCAGAAGCTGGAAATAGTTTTGAACGAAACAACACGTATTAGCGTTGTTCCTGTGATGTATCTAATCGATCCTTACTTATCTACTATGTTATTTGACGTTTCGATGGACTCCAGTAACTATGATGTGAGATACGAAATTTCCGGACGCAGCAGAAGCTGGAAATAGTTTTAAACGAAACAACACGCATTAGCGTTGTTCCTGTGATGTATCTAATCGATCCTTACTCATCTCTCATGTTATTTGGCGTTTCGATGGACTCCAGTAACTTTGATGTGAGTTACGAAGTTCTCGGACGCAGCTGAAGCTAGAAATAGTTTTAAAGGAAACAACACGCATTAGCGTTGTTCCTGTGATGTATCTAATCGATCCTTACTCATCTATCATGTTATCTGGCGTTTCGATAGACTCCAGTAACTTTGATGTGAGATACGATGTTCTCGGACGCAGCTGAAGCTAGAAATAGTTTTAAAGGAAACAACACGCATTAGCGTTGTTCCTGTGATGTATCTAATCAATCCTTACTCATCTATCATGTTATTTGGCGTTTCGATGGACTCCAGTAACTTTGATGTGAGATACGAAATTTTCGGACGCAGCGGAAGCTGGAAATAGTTTTAAACGAAACAACACGCATTAGCGTTGTTCCTGTGATGTATCTAATCGATCCTTACTCATCTCTCATGTTATTTGGCGTTTCGATGGACTCCAGTAACTTTGATGTGAGTTACGAAGTTCTCGGACGCAGCTGAAGCTAGAAATAGTTTTAAACGAAACAACACGTATTAGCGTTGTTCCTGTGATGTATCTAAACGATCCTTACTTATCTAACATGTTATTTGACGTTTGGATGGACTCCAGTAAGTCTGATGTGAGATACAAAGTTTTTGGACGCAGCTTAAGCTAGAAATGGTTTTAAACGAAACAACACGCATTAGCGTTGTTCCTGTGATGTATCTAATCGATCCTTACTCATCTGTCATGTTACTTGGCGTTTCGATGGACTCCAGTAACTTTGATGTGAGATACGAAGTTCTCGGACGCAGCTGAAGCTAGAAATAGTTTTAAAGGAAACAACACGCATTAGCGTTGTTCCTGTGATGTATCTAATCGATCCTTACTCATCTATCATGTTATTTGGCGTTTCGATAGACTCCAGTAACTTTGATGTGAGATACGATGTTCTCGGACGCAGCTGAAGCTAGAAATAGTTTTAAAGGAAACAACACGCATTAGCGTTGTTCCTGTGATGCATCTAATCAATCCTTACTCATCTATCATGTTATTTGGCGTTTCGATGGACTCCAGTAACTCTGATGTGAGAAACAAAGTTTACGGACGCAGCAGAAGCTGGAAATAGTTTTGAACGAAACAACACGTATTGGCGTTGTTCCTGTGCTGTATCTAATCGATCCTTACTTATCTATCATGTTATTTGACGTTTCGATGGACTCCAGTAACTCTGATGTGAGATACGACGTTCTCGGACGCAGCTGAAGCTGGAAATAGTTTTAAACGAAACAACACGCATTACCGTTGTTCCTGTGATGTATCTAATCGATCCTTACTCATCTATCATGTTATTTGACGTTTCGATGGACTCCAGTAACTTTGATGTGAGATACGAAGTTCTCGGATGCAGCTGAAGCTAGAAATGGTTTTAAACGAAACAACACGCATTAGCGTTGTTCCTGTGATGTATCTAATCGATCCTTACTCATCTATCATGTTACTTGGCGTTTCGATGGACTCCAGTAACTTTGATGTGAGATACGAAGTTCTCGGACGCAGCTGAAGCTAGAAATAGTTTTAAACGAAACAACACGTATTAGCGTTATTCCTGTGATGTATCTAATCGATCCTTACTCATCTATCAAGTTATTTGACGTTTGGATGGACTCCAGTAACTCTGATGTGAGATGCAAAGTTTACGGACGCAGCAGAAGCTGGAAATAGTTTTGAACGAAACAACAGGTATTAGCGTTGTTCCTGTGATGTATCTAATCGATCCTTACTTATCTACTATGTTCTTTGACGTTTCGATGGACTCCAGTAACTATGATGTGAGATACGAAATTTCCGGACGCAGCAGAAGCTGGAAATAGTTTTAAACGAAACAACACGCATAAGCGTTGTTCCTGTGATGTATCTAATCGATCCTTACTTATCTATCATGTTGTTTGGCGTTTGGATATACTCCAGTAACCCTGATGTGAGATACGAAATTTTCGGACGCAGCGGAAGCTGGAAATAGTTTTAAACGAAACAACACGCATTAGCGTTGTTCCTGTGATGTATCTAATCGATCCTTACTCATCTCTCATGTTATTTGGCGTTTCGATGGACTCCAGTAACTTTGATGTGAGTTACGAAGTTCTCGGACGCAGCTGAAGCTAGAAATAGTTTTAAACGAAACAACACGTATTAGCGTTGTTTCTGTGATGTATCTAATCGATCCTTACTCATCTATCAAGTTATTTGACGTTTGGATGGACTCCAGTAACTCTGATGTGAGAAACAAAGTTTACAGACGCAGCAGAAGCTGGAAATAGTTTTAAACGAAACAACATGTATTAGCGTTGTTCCTGTGCTGTATCTAATCGATCCTTACTTATCTATCATGTTATTTGACGTTTCGATGGACTCCAGTAACTTTGATGTGAGATACGACGTTTTCGGACGCAGCAGAAGCTGGAAATAGTTTTAAACGAAACAACACGCATTAGCGATGTTCCTGTGATGTATCTAATCGATCCTTACTCATCTATCAAGTTATTTGACGTTTGGATGGACTCCAGTAACTCTGATGTGAGAAACAAAGTTTTTGGACGCAGCAGAAGCTGGAAATAGTTTTGAACGAAACAACACGTATTAGCGTTGTTCCTGTGCTGTATCTAATCGATCCTTACTTATCTATCATGTTATTTGACGTTTCGATGGACTCCAGTAACTCTGATGTGAGATACGACGTTCTCGGACGCAGCTGAAGCTGGAAATAGTTTTAAACGAAACAACACGCATTAGCGTTGTTCCTGTGATGTATCTAATCGATCCTTACTCATCTATCATGTTATTTGACGTTTCGATGGACTCCAGTAACTTTGATGTGAGATACGAAGTTCTCGGACGCAGCTGAAGCTAGAAATAGTTTTAAACGAAACAACACGCATTAGCGTTGTTCCTGTGATGTATCTAATCGATCCTTACTCATCTATCATGTTACTTGGCGTTTCGATGGACTCCAGTAACTTTGATGTGAGATACGAAGTTCTCGGACGCAGCTGAAGCTAGAAATAGTTTTAAACGAAACAACACGTATTAGCGTTGTTCCTGTGATGTATCTAATCGATCCTTACTCATCTATCAAGTTATTTGACGTTTGGATGGACTCCAGTAACTCTGATGTGAGAAACAAAGTTTACGGACGCAGCAGAAGCTGGAAATAGTTTTGAACGAAACAACACGCATTAGCGTTGTTCCTGTGATGTATCTAATCAATCCTTACTCATCTATCATGTTATTTGGCGTTTCGATGGACTCCAGTAACTTTGATGTGAGATACGAAGTTCTCGGACGCAGCTGAAGCTAGAAATAGTTTTAAACGAAACAACACGCATTAGCGTTGTTCCTGTGATGTATCTAATCGATCCTTACTTATCTATCATGTTATTTGACGTTTGGATGGACTCCAGTAACCCTGATGTGAGATACGAAATTTTCGGACGCAGCGGAAGCTGGAAATAGTTTTAAACGAAACAACACGCATTATCGTTGTTCCTGTGATGTATCTAATCGATCCTTACTCATCTCTCATGTTATTTGGCGTTTCGATGGACTCCAGTAACTTTGATGTGAGTTACGAAGTTCTCGGACGCAGCTGAGGCTAGAAATAGTTTTAAACGAAACAACACGTATTAGCGTTGTTCCTGTGATGTATCTAATCGATCCTTACTCATCTATCAAGTTATTTGACGTTTGGATGGACTCCAGTAACTCTGATGTGAGAAACAAAGTTTACGGACGCAGCAGAAGCTGGAAATAGTTTTGAACGAAACAACACGTATTAGCGTTGTTCCTGTGATGTATCTAATCGATCCTTACTTATCTACTATGTTATTTGACGTTTCGATGGACTCCAGTAACTATGATGTGAGATACGAAATTTCCGGACGCAGCAGAAGCTGGAAATAGTTTTAAACGAAACAACACGCATTAGCGTTGTTCCTGTGATGTATCTAATCGATCCTTACTCATCTCTCATGTTATTTGGCGTTTCGATGGACTCCAGTAACTTTGATGTGAGTTACGAAGTTCTCGGACGCAGCTGAAGCTAGAAATAGTTTTAAAGGAAACAACACGCATTAGCGTTGTTCCTGTGATGTATCTAATCGATCCTTACTCATCTATCATGTTATCTGGCGTTTCGATAGACTCCAGTAACTTTGATGTGAGATACGATGTTCTCGGACGCAGCTGAAGCTAGAAATAGTTTTAAAGGAAACAACACGCATTAGCGTTGTTCCTGTGATGTATCTAATCAATCCTTACTCATCTATCATGTTATTTGGCGTTTCGATGGACTCCAGTAACTTTGATGTGAGATACGAAATTTTCGGACGCAGCGGAAGCTGGAAATAGTTTTAAACGAAACAACACGCATTAGCGTTGTTCCTGTGATGTATCTAATCGATCCTTACTCATCTCTCATGTTATTTGGCGTTTCGATGGACTCCAGTAACTTTGATGTGAGTTACGAAGTTCTCGGACGCAGCTGAAGCTAGAAATAGTTTTAAACGAAACAACACGTATTAGCGTTGTTCCTGTGATGTATCTAATCGATCCTTACTCATCTATCAAGTTATTTGACGTTTGGATGGACTCCAGTATCTCTGATGTGAGAAACAAAGTTTACGGACGCAGCAGAAGCTGGAAATAGTTTTGAACGAAACAACACGTATTAGCGTTGTTCCTGTGATGTATCTAATCGATCCTTACTTATCTACTATGTTATTTGACGTTTCGATGGACTCCAGTAACTATGATGTGAGATACGAAATTTCCGGACGCAGCAGAAGCTGGAAATAGTTTTAAACGAAACAACACGCATTAGCGTTGTTCCTGTGATGTATCTAATCGATCCTTACTCATCTCTCATGTTATTTCGCGTTTCGATGGACTCCAGTAACTTTGATGTGAGTTACGAAGTTCTCGGACGCAGCTGAAGCTAGAAATAGTTTTAAAGGAAACAAGACGCATTAGCGTTGTTCCTGTGATGTATCTAATCGATCCTTACTCATCTATCATGTTATTTGGCGTTTCGATAGACTCCAGTAACTTTGATGTGAGATACGAAGTTCTCGGACGCAGCTGAAGCTAGAAATAGTTTTAAACGAAACAACACGTATTAGCGTTGTTCCTGTGATGTATCTAATCGATCCTTACTCATCTATCATGTTATTTGACGTTTCGATGGACTCCAGTAACTTTGATGTGAGATACGAAGTTCTCGGACGCAGCTGAAGCTAGAAATAGTTTTAAACGAAACAACACGTATTAGCGTTGTTCCTGTGATGTATCTAATCGATCCTTACTCATCTATCATGTTATTTGACGTTTCGATGGACTCCAGTAACTTTGATGTGAGATACGAAGTTCTCGGACGCAGCTGAAGCTAGAAATAGTTTTAAACGAAACAACACGCATTAGCGTTGTTCCTGTGATGTATCTAATCGATCCTTACTCATCTATCATGTTACTTGGCGTTTCGATGGACTCCAGTAACTTTGATGTGAGATACGAAGTTCTCGGACGCAGCTGAAGCTAGAAATAGTTTTAAACGAAACAACACGCATTAGCGTTGTTCCTGTGATGTATCTAATCGATCCTTACTCATCTATCATGTTATTTGACGTTTCGATGGACTCCAGTAACTTTGATGTGAGATACGAAGTTCTCGGACGCAGCTTAAGCTAGAAATGGTTTTAAACGAAACAACACGCATTAGCGTTGTTCCTGTGATGTATCTAATCGATCCTTACTCATCTGTCATGTTACTTGGCGTTTCGATGGACTCCAGTAACTTTGATGTGAGATACGAAGTTCTCGGACGCAGCTGAAGCTAGAAATAGTTTTAAACGAAACAACACGTATTAGCGTTGTTCCTGTGATGTATCTAATCGATCCTTACTCATCTCTCATGTTATTTGGCGTTTCGATGGACTCCCGTAACTATGATGTGAGATACGAAATTTCCGGACGCAGCAGAAGCTGGAAATAGTTTTAAACGAAACAACACGCATTAGCGTTGTTCCTGTGATGTATCTAATCGATCCTTACTTATCTATAATGTTATTTGACGTTTGGATGGACTCCAGTAACCCTGATGTGAGATACGAAATTTTCGGACGCAGCGGAAGCTGGAAATAGTTTTAAACGAAACAACACGCATTAGCGTTGTTCCTGTGATGTATCTAATCGATCCTTACTTATCTATCATGTTATTTGACGTTTGGATGGACTCCAGTAACCCTGATGTGAGATACGAAATTTTCGGACGCAGCTGAAGCTAGAAATAGTTTTAAACGAAACAACACGTATTAGCGTTGTTCCTGTGATGTATCTAATCGATCCTTACTCATCTATCATGTTATTTGACGTTTCGATGGACTCCAGTAACTATGATGTGAGATACGAAATTTCCGGACGCAGCAGAAGCTGGAAATAGTTTTAAACGAAACAACACGCATTAGCGTTGTTCCTGTGATGTATCTAATCGATCCTTACTTATCTATCATGTTATTTGACGTTTGGATGGACTCCAGTAACCCTGATGTGGGATACGAAATTTTCGGACGCAGCGGAAGCTGGAAATAGTTTTAAACGAAACAACACGCATTAGCGTTGTTCCTGTGATGTATCTAATCGATCCTTACTCATCTCTCATGTTATTTGGCGTTTCGATGGACTCCAGTAACTTTGATGTGAGTTACGAAGTTCTCGGACGCAGCTGAAGCTAGAAATAGTTTTAAACGAAACAACACGTATTAGCGTTGTTCCTGTGATGTATCTAATCGATCCTTACTTATCTATCAAGTTATTTGACGTTTGGATGGACTCCAGTAACTCTGATGTGAGAAACAAAGTTTACGGACGCAGCAGAAGCTGGAAATAGTTTTAAACGAAACAACACGTATTAGCGTTGTTCCTGTGATGTATCTAAACGATCCTTACTTATCTAACATGTTATTTGACGTTTGGATGGACTCCAGTAAGTCTGATGTGAGATACAAAGTTTTTGGACGCAGCAGGAGCTGGAAATAGTTTTAAACGAAACAACACGTATTAGCGTTGTTCCTGTGCTGTATGTAATCGATCCTTACTTATCTGTCATGTTATTTGACGTTTCGATGGACTCCAGTAACTCTGATGTGAGATACGACGTTTTCGGACGCATCAGAAGCTGGAAATAGTTTTAAACAAAACAACACGCATTAGCGATGTTCCTGTGATGTATCTAATCGATCCTTACTCATCTATCATGTTATTTTACGTTTGAATGGACTCCAGTAACTCTGATGTGAGATACAAAGTTTTTGGACGCAGCAGAAGCTGGAGGTAGTTTTGAACGAAACAACACGTATTAGCGTTGTTCCTGTGATGTATCTAATCGATCCTTACTTAGCTACTATGTTATTTGACGTTTCGATTGACTCCAGTAACTCTAATGTGAGATACGAAATTTTCGGACGCAGCAGCAGCTGGAAATAGTTTTAAACGAAACAACACGTATTAGCGTTGTTCCTGTGATGTATCTAAACGATCCTTACTTATCTAACATGTTATTTGACGTTTGGATGGACTCCAGTAAGTCTGATGTGAGATAAAAAGTTTTTGGACGCAGCAGGAGCTGGAAATAGTTTTAAACGAAACAACACGTATTGGCTTTGTTCATGTGCTGTATCTAATCGATCCTTACTTATCTATCATGTTATTTGACGTTTCGATGGACTCCAGTAACTCTGATGTGAGATACGACGTTCTCGGACGCAGCTGAAGCTGGAAATAGTTTTAAACGAAACAACACGCATTACCGTTGTTCCTGTGATGTATCTAATCGATCCTTACTCATCTATCATGTTATTTGACGTTTCGATGGACTCCAGTAACTTTGATGTGAGATACGAAATTTTCGGACGCAGCGGAAGCTGGAAATAGTTTTAAACGAAACAGCACGCATTAGCGTTGTTCCTGTGATGTATCTAATCGATCCTTACTCATCTATCATGTTATTTGTCGTTTCGATGGACTCTAGTAATTCTGATGTGAGATACGAAGTTTTTGGACGCAGCAGGAGCTGGAAATAGTTTTGAACGAAACAACACGTATTAGCGTTGTTCCTGTAATGTATCTAAACGATCCTTACTTATCTAACATGTTATTTGACGTTTGGATGGACTCCAGTAAGTCTGATGTGAGATACAAAGTTTTTGGACGCAGCAGGAGCTGGAAATAGTTTTAAACGAAACAACACGTATTAGCGTTGTTCCTGTGCTGTATCTAATCGATCCTTACTTATCTATCATGTTATTTGACGTTTGGATGGACTCCAGTAACACTGATGTGAGAAACAAAGTTTACGGACGCAGCAGAAGCTGGAAATAGTTTTGAACGAAACAACACTTATTAGCGTTGTTCCTGTGATGTATCTAATCGATCCTTACTTATCTACTATGTTATTTGACGTTTCGATGGACTCCAGTAACTATGATGTGAGATACGAAATTTCCGGACGCAGCAGAATCTGGAAATAGTTTTAAACGAAACAACACGCATTAGCGTTGTTCCTGTGATGTATCTAATCGATCCTTACTCATCTCTCATGTTATTTGGCGTTTCGATGGACTCCAGTAACTTTGATGTGAGTTACGAAGTTCTCGGACGCAGCTGAAGCTAGAAATAGTTTTAAAGGAAACAACACGCATTAGCGTTGTTCCTGTGATGTATCTAATCGATCCTTACTCATCTATCATGTTATCTGGCGTTTCGATAGACTCCAGTAACTTTGATGTGAGATACGATGTTCTCGGACGCAGCTGAAGCTAGAAATAGTTTTAAAGGAAACAACACGCATTAGCGTTGTTCCTGTGATGTATCTAATCGATCCTTACTCATCTCTCATGTTATTTGGCGTTTCGATGGACTCCAGTAACTTTGATGTGAGTTACGAAGTTCTCGGACGCAGCTGAAGCTAGAAATAGTTTTAAACGAAACAACACGTATTAGCGTTGTTCCTGTGATGTATCTAATCGATCCTTACTCATCTATCAAGTTATTTGACGTTTGGATGGACTCCAGTAACTCTGATGTGAGAAACAAAGTTTACGGACGCAGCAGAAGCTGGAAATAGTTTTGAACGAAACAACACGTATTAGCGTTGTTCCTGTGATGTATCTAATCGATCCTTACTTATCTACTATGTTATTTGACGTTTCGATGGACTCCAGTAACTATGATGTGAGATACGAAATTTCCGGACGCAGCAGAAGCTGGAAATAGTTTTAAACGAAACAACACGCATTAGCGTTGTTCCTGTGATGTATCTAATCGATCCTTACTCATCTCTCATGTTATTTCGCGTTTCGATGGACTCCAGTAACTTTGATGTGAGTTACGAAGTTCTCGGACGCAGCTGAAGCTAGAAATAGTTTTAAAGGAAACAAGACGCATTAGCGTTGTTCCTGTGATGTATCTAATCGATCCTTACTCATCTATCATGTTATTTGGCGTTTCGATAGACTCCAGTAACTTTGATGTGAGATACGAAGTTCTCGGACGCAGCTGAAGCTAGAAATAGTTTTAAACGAAACAACACGTATTAGCGTTGTTCCTGTGATGTATCTAATCGATCCTTACTCATCTATCATGTTATTTGACGTTTCGATGGACTCCAGTAACTTTGATGTGAGATACGAAGTTCTCGGACGCAGCTGAAGCTAGAAATAGTTTTAAACGAAACAACACGTATTAGCGTTGTTCCTGTGATGTATCTAATCGATCCTTACTCATCTATCATGTTATTTGACGTTTCGATGGACTCCAGTAACTTTGATGTGAGATACGAAGTTCTCGGACGCAGCTGAAGCTAGAAATAGTTTTAAACGAAACAACACGCATTAGCGTTGTTCCTGTGATGTATCTAATCGATCCTTACTCATCTATCATGTTACTTGGCGTTTCGATGGACTCCAGTAACTTTGATGTGAGATACGAAGTTCTCGGACGCAGCTGAAGCTAGAAATAGTTTTAAACGAAACAACACGCATTAGCGTTGTTCCTGTGATGTATCTAATCGATCCTTACTCATCTATCATGTTATTTGACGTTTCGATGGACTCCAGTAACTTTGATGTGAGATACGAAGTTCTCGGACGCAGCTTAAGCTAGAAATGGTTTTAAACGAAACAACACGCATTAGCGTTGTTCCTGTGATGTATCTAATCGATCCTTACTCATCTGTCATGTTACTTGGCGTTTCGATGGACTCCAGTAACTTTGATGTGAGATACGAAGTTCTCGGACGCAGCTGAAGCTAGAAATAGTTTTAAACGAAACAACACGTATTAGCGTTGTTCCTGTGATGTATCTAATCGATCCTTACTCATCTCTCATGTTATTTGGCGTTTCGATGGACTCCCGTAACTATGATGTGAGATACGAAATTTCCGGACGCAGCAGAAGCTGGAAATAGTTTTAAACGAAACAACACGCATTAGCGTTGTTCCTGTGATGTATCTAATCGATCCTTACTTATCTATAATGTTATTTGACGTTTGGATGGACTCCAGTAACCCTGATGTGAGATACGAAATTTTCGGACGCAGCGGAAGCTGGAAATAGTTTTAAACGAAACAACACGCATTAGCGTTGTTCCTGTGATGTATCTAATCGATCCTTACTTATCTATCATGTTATTTGACGTTTGGATGGACTCCAGTAACCCTGATGTGAGATACGAAATTTTCGGACGCAGCTGAAGCTAGAAATAGTTTTAAACGAAACAACACGTATTAGCGTTGTTCCTGTGATGTATCTAATCGATCCTTACTCATCTATCATGTTATTTGACGTTTCGATGGACTCCAGTAACTATGATGTGAGATACGAAATTTCCGGACGCAGCAGAAGCTGGAAATAGTTTTAAACGAAACAACACGCATTAGCGTTGTTCCTGTGATGTATCTAATCGATCCTTACTTATCTATCATGTTATTTGACGTTTGGATGGACTCCAGTAACCCTGATGTGGGATACGAAATTTTCGGACGCAGCGGAAGCTGGAAATAGTTTTAAACGAAACAACACGCATTAGCGTTGTTCCTGTGATGTATCTAATCGATCCTTACTCATCTCTCATGTTATTTGGCGTTTCGATGGACTCCAGTAACTTTGATGTGAGTTACGAAGTTCTCGGACGCAGCTGAAGCTAGAAATAGTTTTAAACGAAACAACACGTATTAGCGTTGTTCCTGTGATGTATCTAATCGATCCTTACTTATCTATCAAGTTATTTGACGTTTGGATGGACTCCAGTAACTCTGATGTGAGAAACAAAGTTTACGGACGCAGCAGAAGCTGGAAATAGTTTTAAACGAAACAACACGTATTAGCGTTGTTCCTGTGATGTATCTAAACGATCCTTACTTATCTAACATGTTATTTGACGTTTGGATGGACTCCAGTAAGTCTGATGTGAGATACAAAGTTTTTGGACGCAGCAGGAGCTGGAAATAGTTTTAAACGAAACAACACGTATTAGCGTTGTTCCTGTGCTGTATGTAATCGATCCTTACTTATCTGTCATGTTATTTGACGTTTCGATGGACTCCAGTAACTCTGATGTGAGATACGACGTTTTCGGACGCATCAGAAGCTGGAAATAGTTTTAAACAAAACAACACGCATTAGCGATGTTCCTGTGATGTATCTAATCGATCCTTACTCATCTATCATGTTATTTTACGTTTGAATGGACTCCAGTAACTCTGATGTGAGATACAAAGTTTTTGGACGCAGCAGAAGCTGGAGGTAGTTTTGAACGAAACAACACGTATTAGCGTTGTTCCTGTGATGTATCTAATCGATCCTTACTTAGCTACTATGTTATTTGACGTTTCGATTGACTCCAGTAACTCTAATGTGAGATACGAAATTTTCGGACGCAGCAGCAGCTGGAAATAGTTTTAAACGAAACAACACGTATTAGCGTTGTTCCTGTGATGTATCTAAACGATCCTTACTTATCTAACATGTTATTTGACGTTTGGATGGACTCCAGTAAGTCTGATGTGAGATAAAAAGTTTTTGGACGCAGCAGGAGCTGGAAATAGTTTTAAACGAAACAACACGTATTGGCTTTGTTCATGTGCTGTATCTAATCGATCCTTACTTATCTATCATGTTATTTGACGTTTCGATGGACTCCAGTAACTCTGATGTGAGATACGACGTTCTCGGACGCAGCTGAAGCTGGAAATAGTTTTAAACGAAACAACACGCATTACCGTTGTTCCTGTGATGTATCTAATCGATCCTTACTCATCTATCATGTTATTTGACGTTTCGATGGACTCCAGTAACTTTGATGTGAGATACGAAATTTTCGGACGCAGCGGAAGCTGGAAATAGTTTTAAACGAAACAGCACGCATTAGCGTTGTTCCTGTGATGTATCTAATCGATCCTTACTCATCTATCATGTTATTTGTCGTTTCGATGGACTCTAGTAATTCTGATGTGAGATACGAAGTTTTTGGACGCAGCAGGAGCTGGAAATAGTTTTGAACGAAACAACACGTATTAGCGTTGTTCCTGTAATGTATCTAAACGATCCTTACTTATCTAACATGTTATTTGACGTTTGGATGGACTCCAGTAAGTCTGATGTGAGATACAAAGTTTTTGGACGCAGCAGGAGCTGGAAATAGTTTTAAACGAAACAACACGTATTAGCGTTGTTCCTGTGCTGTATCTAATCGATCCTTACTTATCTATCATGTTATTTGACGTTTGGATGGACTCCAGTAACACTGATGTGAGAAACAAAGTTTACGGACGCAGCAGAAGCTGGAAATAGTTTTGAACGAAACAACACTTATTAGCGTTGTTCCTGTGATGTATCTAATCGATCCTTACTCATCTCTCATGTTATTTGGCGTTTCGATGGACTCCAGTAACTTTGATGTGAGTTACGAAGTTCTCGGACGCAGCTGAAGCTAGAAATAGTTTTAAAGGAAACAACACGCAATAGCGTTGTTCCTGTGATGTATCTAATCGATCCTTACTCATCTATCATATTATCTGGCGTTTCGATAGACTCCAGTAACTTTGATGTGAGATACGATGTTCTCGGACGCAGCTGAAGCTAGAAATAATTTTAAAGGAAACAACACGCATTAGCGTTGTTCCTGTGATGTATCTAATCAATCCTTACTCATCTATCATGTTATTTGGCGTTTCGATGGACTCCAGTAACTTTGATGTGAGATACGAAGTTCTCGGACGCAGCTGAAGCTAGAAATAGTTTTAAACGAAACAACACGCATTAGCGTTGTTCCTGTGATGTATCTAATCGATCCTTACTTATCTATCATGTTATTTGACGTTTCGATGGACTCCAGTAACCCTGATGTGAGATACGAAATTTTCGGACGCAGCGGAAGCTGGAAATAGTTTTAAACGAAACAACACGCATTAGCGTTGTTCCTGTGATGTACCTAATCGATCCTTACTCATCTATCATGTTATTTGTCGTTTCGATGGACTCTAGTAATTCTGATGTGAGATACGAAGTTTTTGGACGCAGCAGGAGCTAGAAATAGTTTTAAACGAAACAACACGTATTAGCGTTGTTCCTGTGATGTATCTAATCGATCCTTACTTATCTATCATGTTATTTGACGTTTGGATGGACTCCAGTAACCCTGATGTGAGATACGAAATTTTCGGACGCAGCGGAAGCTGGAAATAGTTTTAAACGAAACAACACGCATTAGCGTTGTTCCTGTGATGTATCTAATCGATCCTTACTCATCTCTCATGTTATTTAGCGTTTCGATGGACTCCAGTAACTTTGATGTGAGATACGAAGTTTTTGGACGCAGCAGGAGCTGGAAATAGTTTTGAACGAAACAACACGTATTAGCGTTGTTCCTGTGATGTATCTAAACGATCCTTACTTATCTAACATGTTATTTGACGTTTGGATGGACTCCAGTAAGTCTGATGTGAGATACAAAGTTTTTGGACGCAGCAGGAGCTGGAAATAGTTTTAAACGAAACAACACGTATTAGCGTTGTTCCTGTGATGTATCTAAACGATCCTTACTTATCTAACATGTTATTTGACGTTTGGATGGACTCCAGTAAGTCTGATGTGAGATACAAAGTTTTTTAACGCAGCAGGAGCTGGAAATAGTTTTAAACGAAACAACACGTATTAGCGTTGTTCCTGTGCTGTATCTAATCGATCCTTACTTATCTGTCATGTTATTTGACGTTTCGATGGACTCCAGTAACTCTGATGTGAGATACGAAGTTCTCGGACGCAGCTGAAGCTAGAAATAGTTTTAAAGGAAACAACACGCATTAGCGTTGTTCCTGTGATGTATCTAATCGATCCTTACTCATCTATCATGTTATTTGGCGTTTCGATAGACTCCAGTAACTTTGATGTGAGATACGAAGTTCTCGGACGCAGCTGAAGCTAGAAATAGTTTTAAACGAAACAACACGTATTAGCGTTGTTCCTGTGATGTATCTAATCGATCCATACTCATCTATCAAGTTATTTGACGTTTGGATGGACTCCAGTAACCCTGATGTGAGATACGAAATTTTCGGACGCAGCGGAAGCTGGAAATAGTTTTAAACGAAACAACAGGCATTAGCGTTGTTCCTGTGATGTATCTAATCAATCCTTACTCATCTATCATGTTATTTGGCGTTTCGATGGACTCCAGTAACTTTGATGTGAGATACGAAGTTCTCGGACGCAGCTGAAGCTAGAAATAGTTTTAAAGGAAACAACACGCATTAGCGTTGTTCCTGTGATGTATCTAATCGATCCTTACTCATCTATCATGTTATTTGGCGTTTCGATAAACTCCAGTAACTTTGATGTGAGATACGAAGTTCTCGGACGCAGCTGAAGCTAGAAATAGTTTTAAAGGAAACAACACGCATTAGCGTTGTTCCTGTGATGTATCTAATCAATCCTTACTCATCTATCATGTTATTTGGCGTTTCGATGGACTCCAGTAACTTTGATGTGAGATACGAAGTTTTTGGACGCAGCAGGAGCTGGAAATAGTTTTGAACGAAACAACACGTATTAGCGTTGTTCCTGTGATGTATCTAAACGATCCTTACTTATCTAACATGTTAATTGACGTTTGGATGGACTCCAGTAAGTCTGATGTGAGATACAAAGTTTTTGGACGCAGCAGGAGCTGGAAATAGTTTTAAACGAAGCAACACGTACTAGCGTTGTTCCTGTGCTGTATCTAATCGATCCTTACTTATCTGTCATGTTATTTGACGTTTCGATGGACTCCAGTAACTCTGATGTGAGATACGACGTTTTCGGACGCAGCAGAAGCTGGAAATAGTTTTAAACAAAACAACACGCATTAGCGATGTTCCTGTGATGTATCTAATCGATCCTGACTCATCTATCATGTTATTTTACGTTTGAATGGACTCCAGTAACTCTGATGTGAGATACAAAGTTTTTGGACGCAGCAGAAGCTGGAGGTAGTTTTGAACGAAACAACACGTATTAGCGTTGTTCCTGTGATGTATCTAATCGATCCTTACTTAGCTACTATGTTATTTGACGTATCGATGGACTCCAGTAACTCTAAGGTGAGATACGAAATTTTCGGACGCAGCAGCAGCTGGAAATAGTTTTAAACGAAACAACACGTATTAGCGTTGTTCCTGTGATGTATCTAAACGATCCTTACTTATCTAACATGTTATTTGACGTTCGGATGGACTCCAGTAAGTCTGATGTGAGATACAAAGTTTTTGGACGCAGCAGGAGCTGGAAATAGTTTTAAACGAAACAACACGTATTAGCGTTGTTCCTGTGCTGTATCTAATCGATCCTTACTTATCTGTCATGTTATTTGACGTTTCGATGGACTCCAGTAACTCTGATGTGAGATACGACGTTTTCGGACGCATCAGAAGCTGGAAATAGTTTTAAACAAAACAACACGCATTAGCGATGTTCCTGTGATGTATCTAATCGATCCTTACTCATCTATCATGTTATTTTACGTTTGAATGGACTCCAGTAACTCTGATGTGAGATACAAAGTTTTTGGACGCAGCAGAAGCTGGAGGTAGTTTTGAACGAAACAACACGTATTAGCGTTGTTCCTGTGATGTATCTAATCGATCCTTACTTAGCTACTAAGTTATTTGACGTTTCGATGGACTCCAGTAACTTTGATGTGAGATACGAAGTTCTCGGATGCAGCTGAAGCTAGAAATGGTTTTAAACGAAACAACACGCATTAGCGTTGTTCCTGTGATGTATCTAATCGATCCTTACTCATCTATCATGTTACTTGGCGTTTCGATGGACTCCAGTAACTTTGATGTGAGATACGAAGTTCTCGGACGCAGCTGAAGCTAGAAATAGTTTTAAACGAAACAACACGTATTAGCGTTATTCCTGTGATGTATCTAATCGATCCTTACTCATCTATCAAGTTATTTGACGTTTGGATGGACTCCAGTAACTCTGATGTGAGATGCAAAGTTTACGGACGCAGCAGAAGCTGGAAATACTTTTGAACGAAACAACAGGTATTAGCGTTGTTCCTGTGATGTATCTAATCGATCCTTACTTATCTACTATGTTCTTTGACGTTTCGATGGACTCCAGTAACTATGATGTGAGATACGAAATTTCCGGACGCAGCAGAAGCTGGAAATAGTTTTAAACGAAACAACACGCATTAGCGTTGTTCCTGTGATGTATCTAATCGATCCTTACTTATCTATCATGTTGTTTGACGTTTGGATATACTCCAGTAACCCTGATGTGAGATACGAAATTTTCGGACGCAGCGGAAGCTGGAAATAGTTTTAAACGAAACAACACGCATTAGCGTTGTTCCTGTGATGTATCTAATCGATCCTTACTCATCTCTCATGTTATTTGGCGGTTCGATGGACTCCAGTAACTTTGATGTGAGTTACGAAGTTCTCGGACGCAGCTGAAGCTAGAAATAGTTTTAAACGAAACAACACGTATTAGCGTTGTTTCTGTGATGTATCTATTCGATCCTTACTCATCTATCAAGTTATTTGACGTTTGGATGGACTCCAGTAACTCTGATGTGAGAAACAAAGTTTACAGACGCAGCAGAAGCTGGAAATAGTTTTAAACGAAACAACATGTATTAGCGTTGTTCCTGTGCTGTATCTAATCGATCCTTACTTATCTATCATGTTATTTGACGTTTCGATGGACTCCAGTAACTTTGATGTGAGATACAAAGTTTTTGGACGCAGCAGAAGCTGGAAATAGTTTTAAACGAAACAACATGTATTAGCGTTGTTCCTGTGCTGTATCTAATCGATCCTTACTTATCTATCATGTTATTTGACGTTTCGATGGACTCCAGTAACTATGATGTGAGATACGAAATTTTCGGACGCAGCAGAAGCTGGAAATAGTTTTAAACGAAACAACACGCATTAGCGATGTTCCTGTGATGTATCTAATCGATCCTTACTCATCTATCATGTTATTTTACGTTTGGATGGACTCCAGTAACTCTGATGTGAGATACAAAGTTTTTGGACGCAGCAGAAGCTGGAAATAGTTTTAAACGAAACAATACGTATTAGCGTTGTTCCTGTGCTGTATCTAATCGATCCTTACTTATCTATCATGTTATTTGACGTTTCGATGGACTCCAGTAACTCTGATGTGAGATACGACGTTCTCGGACGCAGCTGAAGCTAGAAATAGTTTTAAACGAAACAACACGCATTAGCGTTGTTCCTGTGATGTATCTAATCGATCCTTACTCATCTATCAAGTTATTTGACGTTTGGATGGACTCCAGTAACTCTGATGTGAGAAACAAAGTTTACGGACGCAGCAGAAGCTGGAAATAGTTTTGAACGAAACAACACGTATTAGCGTTGTTCGTGTGATGTATCTAATCGATCCTTACTTATCTACTATGTTATTTGACGTTTCGATGGACTCCAGTAACTATGATGTGAGATACGAAATTTCCGGACGCAGCAGAAGCTGGAAATAGTTTTAAACGAAACAACACGCATTAGCGTTGTTCCTGTGATGTATCTAATCGATCCTTACTCATCTCTCATGTTATTTGGCGTTTCGATGGACTCCAGTAACTTTGATGTGAGTTACGAAGTTCTCGGACGCAGCTGAAGCTAGAAATAGTTTTAAAGGAAACAACACGCATTAGCGTTGTTCCTGTGATGTATCTAATCGATCCTTACTCATCTATCATGTTATTTGGCGTTTCGATAGACTCCAGTAACTTTGATGTGAGATATGATGTTCTCGGACGCAGCTGAAGCTAGAAATAGTTTTAAAGGAAACAACACGCATTAGCGTTGTTCCTGTGATGTATCTAATCGATCCTTACTCATCTCTCATGTTATTTCGCGTTTCGATGGACTCCAGTAACTTTGATGTGAGTTACGAAGTTCTCGGACGCAGCTGAAGCTAGAAATAGTTTTAAAGGAAACAAGACGCATTAGCGTTGTTCCTGTGATGTATCTAATCGATCCTTACTCATCTATCATGTTATTTGGCGTTTCGATAGACTCCAGTAACTTTGATGTGAGATACGAAATTTTCGGACGCAGCGGAAACTGGAAATAGTTTTAAACGAAACAACACGCATTAGCGTTGTTCCTGTGATGTATCTAATCGATCCTTACTCATCTATCAAGTTATTTGGCGTTTCGATGGACTCCAGTAACTTTGATGTGAGTTACGAAGTTCTCGGACGCAGCTGAGGCTAGAAATAGTTTTAAACGAAACAACACGTATTAGCGTTGTTCCTGTGATGTATCTAATCGATCCTTACTCATCTATCAAGTTATTTGACGTTTGGATGGACTCCAGTAACTCTGATGTGAGAAACAAAGTTTACGGACGCAGCAGAAGCTGGAAATAGTTTTGAACGAAACAACACGTATTAGCGTTGTTCCTGTGATGTATCTAATCGATCCTCACTTATCTACTATGTTATTTGACGTTTCGATGGACTCCAGTAACTATGATGTGAGATACGAAATTTCCGGACGCAGCAGAAGCTGGAAATAGTTTTAAACGAAACAACACGCATTAGCGTTGTTCCTGTGATGTATCTAATCGATCCTTACTCATCTCTCATGTTATTTGGCGTTTCGATGGACTCCAGTAACTTTGATGTGAGTTACGAAGTTCTCGGACGCAGCTGAAGCTAGAAATAGTTTTAAAGGAAACAACACGCATTAGCGTTGTTCCTGTGATGTATCTAATCAATCCTTACTCATCTATCATGTTATTTGGCGTTTCGATGGACTCCAGTAACTTTGATGTGAGATACGAAATTTTCGGACGCAGCGGAAGCTGGAAATAGTTTTAAACGAAACAACACGCATTAGCGTTGTTCCTGTGATGTATCTAATCGATCCTTACTCATCTCTCATGTTATTTGGCGTTTCGATGGACTCCAGTAACTTTGATGTGAGTTACGAAGTTCTCGGACGCAGCTGAAGCTAGAAATAGTTTTAAACGAAACAACACGTATTAGCGTTGTTCCTGTGATGTATCTAATCGATCCTTACTCATCTATCAAGTTATTTGACGTTTGGATGGACTCCAGTAACTCTGATGTGAGAAACAAAGTTTACGGACGCAGCAGAAGCTGGAAATAGTTTTGAACGAAACAACACGTATTAGCGTTGTTCCTGTGATGTATCTAATCGATCCTTACTTATCTACTATGTTATTTGACGTTTCGATGGACTCCAGTAACTATGATGTGAGATACGAAATTTCCGGACGCAGCAGAAGCTGGAAATAGTTTTAAACGAAACAACACGCATTAGCGTTGTTCCTGTGATGTATCTAATCGATTCTTACTCATCTCTCATGTTATTTCGCGTTTCGATGGACTCCAGTAACTTTGATGTGAGTTACGAAGTTCTCGGACGCAGCTGAAGCTAGAAATAGTTTTAAAGGAAACAAGACGCATTAGCGTTGTTCCTGTGATGTATCTAATCGATCCTTACTCATCTATCATGTTATTTGGCGTTTCGATAGACTCCAGTAACTTTGATGTGAGATACGAAGTTCTCGGACGCAGCTGAAGCTAGAAATAGTTTTAAACGAAACAACACGTATTAGCGTTGTTCCTGTGATGTATCTAATCGATCCTTACTCATCTATCATGTTATTTGACGTTTCGATGGACTCCAGTAACTTTGATGTGAGATACGAAGTTCTCGGACGCAGCTGAAGCTAGAAATAATTTTAAACGAAACAACACGCATTAGCGTTGTTCCTGTGATGTATCTAATCGATCCTTACACATCTATCATGTTACTTGGCGTTTCGATGGACTCCAGTAACTTTGATGTGAGATACGAAGTTCTCGGACGCAGCTGAAGCTAGAAATAGTTTTAAACGAAACAACACGTATTAGCGTTGTTCCTGTGATGTATCTAATCGATCCTTACTCATCTATCATGTTATTTGACGTTTCGATGGACTCCAGTAACTTTGATGTGGGATACGAAGTTCTCGGACGCAGCTGAAGCTAGAAATAGTTTTAAACGAAACAACACGCATTAGCGTTGTTCCTGTGATGTATCTAATCGATCCTTACTCATCTATCATGTTACTTGGCGTTTCGATGGACTCCAGTAACTTTGATGTGAGATACGAAGTTCTCGGACGCAGCTGAAGCTAGAAATAGTTTTAAACGAAACAACACGTATTAGCGTTGTTCCTGTGATGTATCTAATCGATCCTTACTCATCTATCATGTTATTTGACGTTTCGATGGACTCCAGTAACTTTGATGTGAGATACGAAGATCTCGGACGCAGCTGAAGCTAGAAATGGTTTTAAACGAAACAACACGCATTAGCGTTGTTCCTGTGATGTATCTAATCGATCCTTACTCATCTGTCATGTTACTTGGCGTTTCGATGGACTCCAGTAACTTTGATGTGAGATACGAAGTTCTCGGACGCAGCTGAAGCTAGAAATAGTTTTAAACGAAACAACACGTATTAGCGTTGTTCCTGTGATGTATCTAATCGATCCTTACTCATCTCTCATGTTATTTGGCGTTTCGATGGACTCCCGTAACTATGATGTGAGATACGAAATTTCCGGACGCAGCAGAAGCTGGAAATAGTTTTAAACGAAACAACACGCATTAGCGTTGTTCCTGTGATGTATCTAATCGATCCTTACTTATCTATAATGTTATTTGACGTTTGGATGGACTCCAGTAACCCTGATGTGAGATACGAAATTTTCGGACGCAGCGGAAGCTGGAAATAGTTTTAAACGAAACAACACGCATTAGCGTTGTTCCTGTGATGTATCTAATCGATCCTTACTTATCTATCATGTTATTTGACGTTTGGATGGACTCCAGTAACCCTGATGTGAGATACGAAATTTTCGGACGCAGCTGAAGCTAGAAATAGTTTTAAACGAAACAACACGTATTAGCGTTGTTCCTGTGATGTATCTAATCGATCCTTACTCATCTATCATGTTATTTGACGTTTCGATGGACTCCAGTAACTATGATGTGAGATACGAAATTTCCGGACGCAGCAGAAGCTGGAAATAGTTTTAAACGAAACAACACGCATTAGCGTTGTTCCTGTGATGTATCTAATCGATCCTTACTTATCTATCATGTTATTTGACGTTTGGATGGACTCCAGTAACCCTGATGTGGGATACGAAATTTTCGGACGCAGCGGAAGCTGGAAATAGTTTTAAACGAAACAACACGCATTAGCGTTGTTCCTGTGATGTATCTAATCGATCCTTACTCATCTCTCATGTTATTTGGCGTTTCGATGGACTCCAGTAACTTTGATGTGAGTTACGAAGTTCTCGGACGCAGCTGAAGCTAGAAATAGTTTTAAACGAAACAACACGTATTAGCGTTGTTCCTGTGATGTATCTAATCGATCCTTACTTATCTATCAAGTTATTTGACGTTTGGATGGACTCCAGTAACTCTGATGTGAGAAACAAAGTTTACGGACGCAGCAGAAGCTGGAAATAGTTTTAAACGAAACAACACGTATTAGCGTTGTTCCTGTGATGTATCTAATCGATCCTTACTTAGCTACTATGTTATTTGACGTTTCGATTGACTCCAGTAACTCTAATGTGAGATACGAAATTTTCGGACGCAGCAGAAGCTGGAAATAGTTTTAAACGAAACAACACGTATTAGCGTTGTTCCTGTGATGTATCTAAACGATCCTTACTTATCTAACATGTTATTTGACGTTTGGATGGACTCCAGTAAGTCTGATGTGAGATACAAAGTTTTTGGACGCAGCAGGAGCTGGAAATAGTTTTAAGCGAAACAACACGTATTGGCTTTGTTCCTGTGCTGTATCTAATCGATCCTTACTTATCTATCATGTTATTTGACGTTTCGATGGACTCCAGTAACTCTGATGTGAGATACGACGTTCTCGGACGCAGCTGAAGCTGGAAATAGTTTTAAACGAAACAACACGCATTACCGTTGTTCCTGTGATGTATCTAATCGATCCTTACTCATCTATCATGTTATTTGACGTTTCGATGGACTCCAGTAACTTTGATGTGAGATACGAAGTTCTCGGATGCAGCTGAAGCTAGAAATGGTTTTAAACGAAACAACACGCATTAGCGTTGTTCCTGTGATGTATCTAATCGATCCTTACTCATCTATCATGTTACTTGGCGTTTCGATGGACTCCAGTAACTTTGATGTGAGATACGAAGTTCTCGGACGCAGCTGAAGCTAGAAATAGTTTTAAACGAAACAACACGTATTAGCGTTGTTCCTGTGATGTATCTAATCGATCCTTACTCATCTATCATGTTATTTGACGTTTCGATGGACTCCAGTAACTTTGATGTGTGATACGAAGATCTCGGACGCAGCTGAAGCTAGAAATGGTTTTAAACGAAACAACACGCATTAGCGTTGTTCCTGTGATGTATCTAATCGATCCTTACTCATCTGTCATGTTACTTGGCGTTTCGATGGACTCCAGTAACTTTGATGTGAGATACGAAGTTCTCGGACGCAGCTGAAGCTAGAAATAGTTTTAAACGAAACAACACGTATTAGCGTTGTTCCTGTGATGTATCTAATCGATCCTTACTCATCTCTCATGTTATTTGGCGTTTCGATGGACTCCCGTAACTATGATGTGAGATACGAAATTTCCGGACGCAGCAGAAGTTGGAAATAGTTTTAAACGAAACAACACGCATTAGCGTTGTTCCTGTGATGTATCTAATCGATCCTTACTTATCTATAATGTTATTTGACGTTTGGATGGACTCCAGTAACCCTGATGTGAGATACGAAATTTTCGGACGCAGCGGAAGCTGGAAATAGTTTTAAACGAAACAACACGCATTAGCGTTGTTCCTGTGATGTATCTAATCGATCCTTACTTATCTATCATGTTATTTGACGTTTGGATGGACTCCAGTAACCCTGATGTGAGATACGAAATTTTCGGACGCAGCTGAAGCTAGAAATAGTTTTAAACGAAACAACACGTATTAGCGTTGTTCCTGTGATGTATCTAATCGATCCTTACTCATCTATCATGTTATTTGACGTTTCGATGGACTCCAGTAACTATGATGTGAGATACGAAATTTCCGGACGCAGCAGAAGCTGGAAATAGTTTTAAACGAAACAACACGCATTAGCGTTGTTCCTGTGATGTATCTAATCGATCCTTACTTATCTATCATGTTATTTGCCGTTTGGATGGACTCCAGTAACCCTGATGTGGGATACGAAATTTTCGGACGCAGCGGAAGCTGGAAATAGTTTTAAACGAAACAACACGCATTAGCGTTGTTCCTGTGATGTATCTAATCGATCCTTACTCATCTCTCATGTTATTTGGCGTTTCGATGGACTCCAGTAACTTTGATGTGAGTTACGAAGTTCTCGGACGCAGCTGAAGCTAGAAATAGTTTTAAACGAAACAACACGTATTAGCGTTGTTCCTGTGATGTATCTAATCGATCCTTACTTATCTATCAAGTTATTTGACGTTTGGATGGACTCCAGTAACTCTGATGTGAGAAACAAAGTTTACGGACGCAGCAGAAGCTGGAAATAGTTTTAAACGAAACAACACGTATTAGCGTTGTTCCTGTGATGTATCTAAACGATCCTTACTTATCTAACATGTTATTTGACGTTTGGATGGACTCCAGTAAGTCTGATGTGAGATACAAAGTTTTTGGACGCAGCAGGAGCTGGAAATAGTTTTAAACGAAACAACACGTATTAGCGTTGTTCCTGTGCTGTATCTAATCGATCCTTACTTATCTGTCATGTTATTTGACGTTTCGATGGACTCCAGTAACTCTGATGTGAGATACGACGTTTTCGGACGCATCAGAAGCTGGAAATAGTTTTAAACAAAACAACACGCATTAGCGATGTTCCTGTGATGTATCTAATCGATCCTTACTCATCTATCATGTTATTTTACGTTTGAATTGACTCCAGTAACTCTGATGTGAGATACAAAGTTTTTGGACGCAGCAGAAGCTGGAGGTAGTCTTGAACGAAACAACACGTATTAGCGTTGTTCCTGTGATGTATCTAATCGATCCTTACTTAGCTACTATGTTATTTGACGTTTCGATTGACTCCAGTAACTCTAATGTGAGATACGAAATTTTCGGACGCAGCAGCAGCTGGAAATAGTTTTAAACGAAACAAAACGTATTAGCGTTGTTCCTGTGATGTATCTAAACGATCCTTACTTATCTAACATGTTATTTGACGTTTGGATGGACTCCAGTAAGTCTGATGTGAGATACAAAGTTTTTGGACGCAGCAGGAGCTGGAAATAGTTTTAAACGAAACAACACGTATTGGCTTTGTTCCTGTGCTGTATCTAATCGATCCTTACTTATCCATCATGTTATTTGACGTTTCGATGGACTCCAGTAACTCTGATGTGAGATACGACGTTCTCGGACGCAGCTGAAGCTGGAAATAGTTTTAAACGAAACAACACGCATTACCGTTGTTCCTGTGATGTATCTAATCGATCCTTACTCATCTATCATGTTATTTGACGTTTCGATGGACTCCAGTAACTTTGATGTGAGATACGAAGTTCTCGGATGCAGCTGAAGCTAGAAATGGTTTTAAACGAAACAACACGCATTAGCGTTGTTCCTGTGATGTATCTAATCGATCCTTACTCATCTATCATGTTACTTGGCGTTTCGATGGACTCCAGTAACTTTGATGTGAGATACGAAGTTCTCGGACGCAGCTGAAGCTAGAAATAGTTTTAAACGAAACAACACGTATTAGCGTTGTTCCTGTGATGTATCTAATCGATCCTTACTCATCTATCAAGTTATTTGACGTTTGGATGGACTCCAGTAACTCTGATATGAGATGCAAAGTTTACGGACGCAGCAGAAGCTGGAAATAGTTTTGAACGAAACAACACGTATTAGCGTTGTTCCTGTGATGTATCTAATCGATCCTTACTTATCTACTATGTTCGTTGACGTTTCGATGGACTCCAGTAACTATGATGTGAGATACGAAATTTCCGGACTCAGCAGAAGCTGGAAATAGTTTTAAACGAAACAACACACATTAGCGTTGTTCCTGTGATGTATCTAATCGATCCTTACTTATCTATCATGTTATTTGACGTTTGGATATACTCCAGTAACCCTGATGTGAGATACGAAATTTTCGGACGCAGCGGAAGCTGGAAATAGTTTTAAACGAAACAACACGCATTAGCGTTGTTCCTGTGATGTATCTAATCGATCCTTACTCATCTCTCATGTTATTTGGCGTTTCGATGGACTCCAGTAACTTTGATGTGAGTTACGAAGTTCTCGGACGCAGCTGAAGCTAGAAATAGTTTTAAACGAAACAACACGTATTAGCGTTGTTCCTGTGATGTATCTAATCGATCCTTACTCATCTATCAAGTTATTTGACGTTTGGATGGACTCCAGTAACTCTGATGTGAGAAACAAAGTTTACAGACGCAGCAGAAGCTGGAAATAGTTTTAAACGAAACAACATGTATTAGCGTTGTTCCTGTGCTGTATCTAATCGATCCTTACTTATCTATCATGTTATTTGACGTTTCGATGGACTCCAGTAACTTTGATGTGAGATACGACGTTTTCGGACGCAACAGAAGCTGGAAATAGTTTTAAACGAAACAACACGCATTAGCGATGTTCCTGTGATGTATCTAATCGATCCTTACTCATCTATCACGTTATTTTACGTTTGGATGGACTCCAGTAACTCTGATGTGAGATACAAAGTTTTTGGACGCAGCAGAAGCTGGAAATAGTTTTAAACGAAACAATACGTATTAGCGTTGTTCCTGTGCTGTATCTAATCGATCCTTACTTATCTATCATGTTATTTGACGTTTCGATGGACTCCAGTAACTCTGATGTGAGATACGACGTTCTCGGACGCAGCTGAAGCTGGAAATAGTTTTAAACGAAACAACACGCATTAGCGTTGTTCCTGTGATGTATCTAATCGATCCTTACTCATCTATCATGTTATTTGACGTTTCGATGGACTCCAGTAACTTTGATGTGAGATACGAAGTTCTCGGACGCAGCTGAAGCTAGAAATAGTTTTAAACGAAACAACACGCATTAGCGTTGTTCCTGTGATGTATCTAATCGATCCTTACTCATCTATCATGTTACTTGGCGTTTCGATGGACTCCAGTAACTTTGATGTGAGATACGAAGTTCTCGGACGCAGCTGAAGCTAGAAATAGTTTTAAACGAAACAACACGCATTGGCGTTGTTCCTGTGATGTATCTAATCGATCCTTACTCATCTCTCATGTTATTTGGCGTTTCGATGGACTCCAGTAACTTTGATGTGAGTTACGAAGTTCTCGGACGCAGCTGAAGCTAGAAATAGTTTTAAAGGAAACAACACGCATTAGCGTTGTTCCTGTGATGTATCTAATCGATCCTTACTCATCTATCATGTTATTTGGCGTTTCGATGGACTCCAGTAACTTTGATGTGAGATACGATGTTCTCGGACGCAGCTGAAGCTAGAAATAGTTTTAAAGGAAACAACACGCATTAGCGTTGTTCCTGTGATGTATCTAATCAATCCTTACTCATCTATCATGTTATTTGGCGTTTCGATGGACTCCAGTAACTTTGATGTGAGATACGAAGTTCTCGGACGCAGCTGAAGCTAGAAATAGTTTTAAACGAAACAACACGCATTAGCGATGTTCCTGTGATGTATCTAATCGATCCTTACTCATCTATCATGTTATTTTACGTTTGGATGGACTCCAGTAACTCTGATGTGAGATACAAAGTTTTTGGACGCAGCAGAAGCTGGAAATAGTTTTAAACGAAACAATACGTATTAGCGTTGTTCCTGTGCTGTATCTAATCGATCCTTACTTATCTATCATGTTATTTGACGTTTCGATGGACTCCAGTAACTCTGATGTGAGATACGACGTTCTCGGACGCAGCTGA
Source organism: Prosopocoilus inquinatus (assembly GCA_036172665.1). Lineage (NCBI taxonomy): Eukaryota > Metazoa > Arthropoda > Insecta > Coleoptera > Lucanidae > Prosopocoilus > Prosopocoilus inquinatus. The sequence goes on from CM069879.1 coordinate 25,451,334, forward strand.
AGCTGGAAATAGTTTTAAACGAAACAACATGCATTAGCGTTGTTCCTGTGATGTATCTAATCGATCCTTACTCATCTATCATGTTATTTGACGTTTCGATGGACTCCAGTAACTTTGATGTGAGATACGAAGTTCTCGGACGCAGCTGAAGCTAGAAATAGTTTTAAACGAAACAACACGCATTAGCGTTGTTCCTGTGATGTATCTAATCGATCCTTACTCATCTATCATGTTACTTGGCGTTTCGATGGACTCCAGTAACTTTGATGTGAGATACGAAGTTCTCGGACGCAGCTGAAGCTAGAAATAGTTTTAAACGAAACAACACTTATTAGCGTTGTTCCTGTGATGTATCTAATCGATCCTTACTCATCTATCAAGTTATTTGACGTTTGGATGGACTCCAGTAACTCTGATGTGAGAAACAAAGTTTACGGACGCAGCAGAAGCTGGAAATAGTTTTGAACGAAACAACACGTATTAGCGTTGTTCGTGTGATGTATCTAATCGATCCTTACTTATCTACTATGTTATTTGACGTTTCGATGGACTCCAGTAACTATGATGTGAGATACGAAATTTCCGGACGCAGCAGAAGCTGGAAATAGTTTTAAACGAAACAACACGCATTAGCGTTGTTCCTGTGATGTATCTAATCGATCCTTACTCATCTCTCATGTTATTTGGCGTTTCGATGGACTCCAGTAACTTTGATGTGAGTTACGAAGTTCTCGGACGCAGCTGAAGCTAGAAATAGTTTTAAAGGAAACAACACGCATTAGCGTTGTTCCTGTGATGTATCTAATCGATCCTTACTCATCTATCAAGTTATTTGACGTTTGGATGGACTCCAGTAACTCTGATGTGAGAAACAAAGTTTACAGACGCAGCAGAAGCTGGAAATAGTTTTAAACGAAACAACACGTATTAGCGTTGTTCCTGTGCTGTATCTAATCGATCCTTACTTATCTGTCATGTTATTTGACGTTTCGATGGACTCCAGTAACTCTGATGTGAGATACGACGTTTTCGGACGCATCAGAAGCTGGAAATAGTTTTAAACAAAACAACACGCATTAGCGATGTTCCTGTGATGTATCTAATCGATCCTTACTCATCTATCATGTTATTTTACGTTTGAATGGACTCCAGTAACTCTGATGTGAGATACAAAGTTTTTGGACGCAGCAGAAGCTGGAGGTAGTTTTGAACGAAACAACACGTATTAGCGTTGTTCCTGTGATGTATCTAATCGATCCTTACTTAGCTACTATGTTATTTGACGTTTCGATTGACTCCAGTAACTCTAATGTGAGATACGAAATTTTCGGACGCAGCAGCAGCTGGAAATAGTTTTAAACGAAACAACACGTATTAGCGTTGTTCCTGTGATGTATCTAAACGATCCTTACTTATCTAACATGTTATTTGACGTTTGGATGGACTCCAGTAAGTCTGATGTGAGATACAAAGTTTTTGGACGCAGCAGGAGCTGGAAATAGTTTTAAGCGAAACAACACGTATTGGCTTTGTTCCTGTGCTGTATCTAATCGATCCTTACTTATCTATCATGTTATTTGACGTTTCGATGGACTCCAGTAACTCTGATGTGAGATACGACGTTCTCGGACGCAGCTGAAGCTGGAAATAGTTTTAAACGAAACAACACGCATTACCGTTGTTCCTGTGATGTATCTAATCGATCCTTACTCATCTATCATGTTATTTGACGTTTCGATGGACTCCAGTAACTTTGATGTGAGATACGAAGTTCTCGGATGCAGCTGAAGCTAGAAATGGTTTTAAACGAAACAACACGCATTAGCGTTGTTCCTGTGATGTATCTAATCGATCCTTACTCATCTATCATGTTACTTGGCGTTTCGATGGACTCCAGTAACTTTGATGTGAGATACGAAGTTCTCGGACGCAGCTGAAGCTAGAAATAGTTTTAAACGAAACAACACGTATTAGCGTTGTTCCTGTGATGTATCTAATCGATCCTTACTCATCTATCATGTTATTTGACGTTTCGATGGACTCCAGTAACTTTGATGTGTGATACGAAGATCTCGGACGCAGCTGAAGCTAGAAATGGTTTTAAACGAAACAACACGCATTAGCGTTGTTCCTGTGATGTATCTAATCGATCCTTACTCATCTGTCATGTTACTTGGCGTTTCGATGGACTCCAGTAACTTTGATGTGAGATACGAAGTTCTCGGACGCAGCTGAAGCTAGAAATAGTTTTAAACGAAACAACACGTATTAGCGTTGTTCCTGTGATGTATCTAATCGATCCTTACTCATCTCTCATGTTATTTGGCGTTTCGATGGACTCCCGTAACTATGATGTGAGATACGAAATTTCCGGACGCAGCAGAAGTTGGAAATAGTTTTAAACGAAACAACACGCATTAGCGTTGTTCCTGTGATGTATCTAATCGATCCTTACTTATCTATAATGTTATTTGACGTTTGGATGGACTCCAGTAACCCTGATGTGAGATACGAAATTTTCGGACGCAGCGGAAGCTGGAAATAGTTTTAAACGAAACAACACGCATTAGCGTTGTTCCTGTGATGTATCTAATCGATCCTTACTTATCTATCATGTTATTTGACGTTTGGATGGACTCCAGTAACCCTGATGTGAGATACGAAATTTTCGGACGCAGCTGAAGCTAGAAATAGTTTTAAACGAAACAACACGTATTAGCGTTGTTCCTGTGATGTATCTAATCGATCCTTACTCATCTATCATGTTATTTGACGTTTCGATGGACTCCAGTAACTATGATGTGAGATACGAAATTTCCGGACGCAGCAGAAGCTGGAAATAGTTTTAAACGAAACAACACGCATTAGCGTTGTTCCTGTGATGTATCTAATCGATCCTTACTTATCTATCATGTTATTTGACGTTTGGATGGACTCCAGTAACCCTGATGTGGGATACGAAATTTTCGGACGCAGCGGAAGCTGGAAATAGTTTTAAACGAAACAACACGCATTAGCGTTGTTCCTGTGATGTATCTAATCGATCCTTACTCATCTCTCATGTTATTTGGCGTTTCGATGGACTCCAGTAACTTTGATGTGAGTTACGAAGTTCTCGGACGCAGCTGAAGCTAGAAATAGTTTTAAACGAAACAACACGTATTAGCGTTGTTCCTGTGATGTATCTAATCGATCCTTACTTATCTATCAAGTTATTTGACGTTTGGATGGACTCCAGTAACTCTGATGTGAGAAACAAAGTTTACGGACGCAGCAGAAGCTGGAAATAGTTTTAAACGAAACAACACGTATTAGCGATGTTCCTGTGATGTATCTAAACGATCCTTACTTATCTAACATGTTATTTGACGTTTGGATGGACTCCAGTAAGTCTGATGTGAGATACAAAGTTTTTGGACGCAGCAGGAGCTGGAAATAGTTTTAAACGAAACAACACGTATTAGCGTTGTTCCTGTGCTGTATCTAATCGATCCTTACTTATCTGTCATGTTATTTGACGTTTCGATGGACTCCAGTAACTCTGATGTGAGATACGACGTTTTCGGACGCATCAGAAGCTGGAAATAGTTTTAAACAAAACAACACGCATTAGCGATGTTCCTGTGATGTATCTAATCGATCCTTACTCATCTATCATGTTATTTTACGTTTGAATTGACTCCAGTAACTCTGATGTGAGATACAAAGTTTTTGGACGCAGCAGAAGCTGGAGGTAGTCTTGAACGAAACAACACGTATTAGCGTTGTTCCTGTGATGTATCTAATCGATCCTTACTTAGCTACTATGTTATTTGACGTTTCGATTGACTCCAGTAACTCTAATGTGAGATACGAAATTTTCGGACGCAGCAGCAGCTGGAAATAGTTTTAAACGAAACAAAACGTATTAGCGTTGTTCCTGTGATGTATCTAAACGATCCTTACTTATCTAACATGTTATTTGACGTTTGGATGGACTCCAGTAAGTCTGATGTGAGATACAAAGTTTTTGGACGCAGCAGGAGCTGGAAATAGTTTTAAACGAAACAACACGTATTGGCTTTGTTCCTGTGCTGTATCTAATCGATCCTTACTTATCCATCATGTTATTTGACGTTTCGATGGACTCCAGTAACTCTGATGTGAGATACGACGTTCTCGGACGCAGCTGAAGCTGGAAATAGTTTTAAACGAAACAACACGCATTACCGTTGTTCCTGTGATGTATCTAATCGATCCTTACTCATCTATCATGTTATTTGACGTTTCGATGGACTCCAGTAACTTTGATGTGAGATACGAAGTTCTCGGATGCAGCTGAAGCTAGAAATGGTTTTAAACGAAACAACACGCATTAGCGTTGTTCCTGTGATGTATCTAATCGATCCTTACTCATCTATCATGTTACTTGGCGTTTCGATGGACTCCAGTAACTTTGATGTGAGATACGAAGTTCTCGGACGCAGCTGAAGCTAGAAATAGTTTTAAACGAAACAACACGTATTAGCGTTGTTCCTGTGATGTATCTAATCGATCCTTACTCATCTATCAAGTTATTTGACGTTTGGATGGACTCCAGTAACTCTGATATGAGATGCAAAGTTTACGGACGCAGCAGAAGCTGGAAATAGTTTTGAACGAAACAACACGTATTAGCGTTGTTCCTGTGATGTATCTAATCGATCCTTACTTATCTACTATGTTCGTTGACGTTTCGATGGACTCCAGTAACTATGATGTGAGATACGAAATTTCCGGACTCAGCAGAAGCTGGAAATAGTTTTAAACGAAACAATTCACATTAGCGTTGTTCCTGTGATGTATCTAATCGATCCTTACTTATCTATCATGTTATTTGACGTTTGGATATACTCCAGTAACCCTGATGTGAGATACGAAATTTTCGGACGCAGCGGAAGCTGGAAATAGTTTTAAACGAAACAACACGCATTAGCGTTGTTCCTGTGATGTATCTAATCGATCCTTACTCATCTCTCATGTTATTTGGCGTTTCGATGGACTCCAGTAACTTTGATGTGAGTTACGAAGTTCTCGGACGCAGCTGAAGCTAGAAATAGTTTTAAACGAAACAACACGTATTAGCGTTGTTCCTGTGATGTATCTAATCGATCCTTACTCATCTATCAAGTTATTTGACGTTTGGATGGACTCCAGTAACTCTGATGTGAGAAACAAAGTTTACAGACGCAGCAGAAGCTGGAAATAGTTTTAAACGAAACAACATGTATTAGCGTTGTTCCTGTGCTGTATCTAATCGATCCTTACTTATCTATCATGTTATTTGACGTTTCGATGGACTCCAGTAACTTTGATGTGAGATACGACGTTTTCGGACGCAGCAGAAGCTGGAAATAGTTTTAAACGAAACAACACGCATTAGCGATGTTCCTGTGATGTATCTAATCGATCCTTACTCATCTATCACGTTATTTTACGTTTGGATGGACTCCAGTAACTCTGATGTGAGATACAAAGTTTTTGGACGCAGCAGAAGCTGGAAATAGTTTTAAACGAAACAATACGTATTAGCGTTGTTCCTGTGCTGTATCTAATCGATCCTTACTTATCTATCATGTTATTTGACGTTTCGATGGACTCCAGTAACTCTGATGTGAGATACGACGTTCTCGGACGCAGCTGAAGCTGGAAATAGTTTTAAACGAAACAACACGCATTAGCGTTGTTCCTGTGATGTATCTAATCGATCCTTACTCATCTATCATGTTATTTGACGTTTCGATGGACTCCAGTAACTTTGATGTGAGATACGAAGTTCTCGGACGCAGCTGAAGCTAGAAATAGTTTTAAACGAAACAACACGCATTAGCGTTGTTCCTGTGATGTATCTAATCGATCCTTACTCATCTATCATGTTACTTGGCGTTTCGATGGACTCCAGTAACTTTGATGTGAGATACGAAGTTCTCGGACGCAGCTGAAGCTAGAAATAGTTTTAAACGAAACAACACGCATTGGCGTTGTTCCTGTGATGTATCTAATCGATCCTTACTCATCTCTCATGTTATTTGGCGTTTCGATGGACTCCAGTAACTTTGATGTGAGTTACGAAGTTCTCGGACGCAGCTGAAGCTAGAAATAGTTTTAAAGGAAACAACACGCATTAGCGTTGTTCCTGTGATGTATCTAATCGATCCTTACTCATCTATCATGTTATTTGGCGTTTCGATGGACTCCAGTAACTTTGATGTGAGATACGATGTTCTCGGACGCAGCTGAAGCTAGAAATAGTTTTAAAGGAAACAACACGCATTAGCGTTGTTCCTGTGATGTATCTAATCAATCCTTACTCATCTATCATGTTATTTGGCGTTTCGATGGACTCCAGTAACTTTGATGTGAGATACGAAGTTCTCGGACGCAGCTGAAGCTAGAAATAGTTTTAAACGAAACAACACGCATTAGCGATGTTCCTGTGATGTATCTAATCGATCCTTACTCATCTATCATGTTATTTTACGTTTGGATGGACTCCAGTAACTCTGATGTGAGATACAAAGTTTTTGGACGCAGCAGAAGCTGGAAATAGTTTTAAACGAAACAATACGTATTAGCGTTGTTCCTGTGCTGTATCTAATCGATCCTTACTTATCTATCATGTTATTTGACGTTTCGATGGACTCCAGTAACTCTGATGTGAGATACGACGTTCTCGGACGCAGCTGAAGCTGGAAATAGTTTTAAACGAAACAACATGCATTAGCGTTGTTCCTGTGATGTATCTAATCGATCCTTACTCATCTATCATGTTATTTGACGTTTCGATGGACTCCAGTAACTTTGATGTGAGATACGAAGTTCTCGGACGCAGCTGAAGCTAGAAATAGTTTTAAACGAAACAACACGCATTAGCGTTGTTCCTGTGATGTATCTAATCGATCCTTACTCATCTATCATGTTACTTGGCGTTTCGATGGACTCCAGTAACTTTGATGTGAGATACGAAGTTCTCGGACGCAGCTGAAGCTAGAAATAGTTTTAAACGAAACAACACTTATTAGCGTTGTTCCTGTGATGTATCTAATCGATCCTTACTCATCTATCAAGTTATTTGACGTTTGGATGGACTCCAGTAACTCTGATGTGAGAAACAAAGTTTACGGACGCAGCAGAAGCTGGAAATAGTTTTGAACGAAACAACACGTATTAGCGTTGTTCGTGTGATGTATCTAATCGATCCTTACTTATCTACTATGTTATTTGACGTTTCGATGGACTCCAGTAACTATGATGTGAGATACGAAATTTCCGGACGCAGCAGAAGCTGGAAATAGTTTTAAACGAAACAACACGCATTAGCGTTGTTCCTGTGATGTATCTAATCGATCCTTACTCATCTCTCATGTTATTTGGCGTTTCGATGGACTCCAGTAACTTTGATGTGAGTTACGAAGTTCTCGGACGCAGCTGAAGCTAGAAATAGTTTTAAAGGAAACAACACGCATTAGCGTTGTTCCTGTGATGTATCTAATCGATCCTTACTCATCTATCAAGTTATTTGACGTTTGGATGGACTCCAGTAACTCTGATGTGAGAAACAAAGTTTACAGACGCAGCAGAAGCTGGAAATAGTTTTAAACGAAACAACACGTATTAGCGTTGTTCCTGTGCTGTATCTAATCGATCCTTACTTATCTGTCATGTTATTTGACGTTTCGATGGACTCCAGTAACTCTGATGTGAGATACGACGTTTTCGGACGCATCAGAAGCTGGAAATAGTTTTAAACAAAACAACACGCATTAGCGATGTTCCTGTGATGTATCTAATCGATCCTTACTCATCTATCATGTTATTTTACGTTTGAATGGACTCCAGTAACTCTGATGTGAGATACAAAGTTTTTGGACGCAGCAGAAGCTGGAGGTAGTTTTGAACGAAACAACACGTATTAGCGTTGTTCCTGTGATGTATCTAATCGATCCTTACTTAGCTACTATGTTATTTGACGTTTCGATTGACTCCAGTAACTCTAATGTGAGATACGAAATTTTCGGACGCAGCAGCAGCTGGAAATAGTTTTAAACGAAACAACACGTATTAGCGTTGTTCCTGTGATGTATCTAAACGATCCTTACTTATCTAACATGTTATTTGACGTTTGGATGGACTCCAGTAAGTCTGATGTGAGATACAAAGTTTTTGGACGCAGCAGGAGCTGGAAATAGTTTTAAGCGAAACAACACGTATTGGCTTTGTTCCTGTGCTGTATCTAATCGATCCTTACTTATCTATCATGTTATTTGACGTTTCGATGGACTCCAGTAACTCTGATGTGAGATACGACGTTCTCGGACGCAGCTGAAGCTGGAAATAGTTTTAAACGAAACAACACGCATTACCGTTGTTCCTGTGATGTATCTAATCGATCCTTACTCATCTATCATGTTATTTGACGTTTCGATGGACTCCAGTAACTTTGATGTGAGATACGAAGTTCTCGGATGCAGCTGAAGCTAGAAATGGTTTTAAACGAAACAACACGCATTAGCGTTGTTCCTGTGATGTATCTAATCGATCCTTACTCATCTATCATGTTACTTGGCGTTTCGATGGACTCCAGTAACTTTGATGTGAGATACGAAGTTCTCGGACGCAGCTGAAGCTAGAAATAGTTTTAAACGAAACAACACGTATTAGCGTTGTTCCTGTGATGTATCTAATCGATCCTTACTCATCTATCATGTTATTTGACGTTTCGATGGACTCCAGTAACTTTGATGTGTGATACGAAGATCTCGGACGCAGCTGAAGCTAGAAATGGTTTTAAACGAAACAACACGCATTAGCGTTGTTCCTGTGATGTATCTAATCGATCCTTACTCATCTGTCATGTTACTTGGCGTTTCGATGGACTCCAGTAACTTTGATGTGAGATACGAAGTTCTCGGAAGCAGCTGAAGCTAGAAATAGTTTTAAACGAAACAACACGTATTAGCGTTGTTCCTGTGATGTATCTAATCGATCCTTACTCATCTCTCATGTTATTTGGCGTTTCGATGGACTCCCGTAACTATGATGTGAGATACGAAATTTCCGGACGCAGCAGAAGTTGGAAATAGTTTTAAACGAAACAACACGCATTAGCGTTGTTCCTGTGATGTATCTAATCGATCCTTACTTATCTATAATGTTATTTGACGTTTGGATGGACTCCAGTAACCCTGATGTGAGATACGAAATTTTCGGACGCAGCGGAAGCTGGAAATAGTTTTAAACGAAACAACACGCATTAGCGTTGTTCCTGTGATGTATCTAATCGATCCTTACTTATCTATCATGTTATTTGACGTTTGGATGGACTCCAGTAACCCTGATGTGAGATACGAAATTTTCGGACGCAGCTGAAGCTAGAAATAGTTTTAAACGAAACAACACGTATTAGCGTTGTTCCTGTGTTGTATCTAATCGATCCTTACTCATCTATCATGTTATTTGACGTTTCGATGGACTCCAGTAACTATGATGTGAGATACGAAATTTCCGGACGCAGCAGAAGCTGGAAATAGTTTTAAACGAAACAACACGCATTAGCGTTGTTCCTGTGATGTATCTAATCGATCCTTACTTATCTATCATGTTATTTGACGTTTGGATGGACTCCAGTAACCCTGATGTGGGATACGAAATTTTCGGACGCAGCGGAAGCTGGAAATAGTTTTAAACGAAACAACACGCATTAGCGTTGTTCCTGTGATGTATCTAATCGATCCTTACTCATCTCTCATGTTATTTGGCGTTTCGATGGACTCCAGTAACTTTGATGTGAGTTACGAAGTTCTCGGACGCAGCTGAAGCTAGAAATAGTTTTAAACGAAACAACACGTATTAGCGTTGTTCCTGTGATGTATCTAATCGATCCTTACTTATCTATCAAGTTATTTGACGTTTGGATGGACTCCAGTAACTCTGATGTGAGAAACAAAGTTTACGGACGCAGCAGAAGCTGGAAATAGTTTTAAACGAAACAACACGTATTAGCGTTGTTCCTGTGATGTATCTAAACGATCCTTACTTATCTAACATGTTATTTGACGTTTGGATGGACTCCAGTAAGTCTGATGTGAGATACAAAGTTTTTGGACGCAGCAGGAGCTGGAAATAGTTTTAAACGAAACAACACGTATTAGCGTTGTTCCTGTGCTGTATCTAATCGATCCTTACTTATCTGTCATGTTATTTGACGTTTCGATGGACTCCAGTAACTCTGATGTGAGATACGACGTTTTCGGACGCATCAGAAGCTGGAAATAGTTTTAAACAAAACAACACGCATTAGCGATGTTCCTGTGATGTATCTAATCGATCCTTACTCATCTATCATGTTATTTTACGTTTGAATTGACTCCAGTAACTCTGATGTGAGATACAAAGTTTTTGGACGCAGCAGAAGCTGGAGGTAGTCTTGAACGAAACAACACGTATTAGCGTTGTTCCTGTGATGTATCTAATCGATCCTTACTTAGCTACTATGTTATTTGACGTTTCGATTGACTCCAGTAACTCTAATGTGAGATACGAAATTTTCGGACTCAGCAGCAGCTGGAAATAGTTTTAAACGAAACAAAACGTATTAGCGTTGTTCCTGTGATGTATCTAAACGATCCTTACTTATCTAACATGTTATTTGACGTTTGGATGGACTCCAGTAAGTCTGATGTGAGATACAAAGTTTTTGGACGCAGCAGGAGCTGGAAATAGTTTTAAACGAAACAACACGTATTGGCTTTGTTCCTGTGCTGTATCTAATCGATCCTTACTTATCCATCATGTTATTTGACGTTTCGATGGACTCCAGTAACTCTGATGTGAGATACGACGTTCTCGGACGCAGCTGAAGCTGGAAATAGTTTTAAACGAAACAACACGCATTACCGTTGTTCCTGTGATGTATCTAATCGATCCTTACTCATCTATCATGTTATTTGACGTTTCGATGGACTCCAGTAACTTTGATGTGAGATACGAAGTTCTCGGATGCAGCTGAAGCTAGAAATGGTTTTAAACGAAACAACACGCATTAGCGTTGTTCCTGTGATGTATCTAATCGATCCTTACTCATCTATCATGTTACTTGGCGTTTCGATGGACTCCAGTAACTTTGATGTGAGATACGAAGTTCTCGGACGCAGCTGAAGCTAGAAATAGTTTTAAACGAAACAACACGTATTAGCGTTGTTCCTGTGATGTATCTAATCGATCCTTACTCATCTATCATGTTATTTGACGTTTCGATGGACTCCAGTAACTTTGATGTGTGATACGAAGATCTCGGACGCAGCTGAAGCTAGAAATGGTTTTAAACGAAACAACACGCATTAGCGTTGTTCCTGTGATGTATCTAATCGATCCTTACTCATCTGTCATGTTACTTGGCGTTTCGATGGACTCCAGTAACTTTGATGTGAGATACGAAGTTCTCGGACGCAGCTGAAGCTAGAAATAGTTTTAAACGAAACAACACGTATTAGCGTTGTTCCTGTGATGTATCTAATCGATCCTTACTCATCTCTCATGTTATTTGGCGTTTCGATGGACTCCCGTAACTATGATGTGAGATACGAAATTTCCGGACGCAGCAGAAGTTGGAAATAGTTTTAAACGAAACAACACGCATTAGCGTTGTTCCTGTGATGTATCTAATCGATCCTTACTTATCTATAATGTTATTTGACGTTTGGATGGACTCCAGTAACCCTGATGTGAGATACGAAATTTTCGGACGCAGCGGAAGCTGGAAATAGTTTTAAACGAAACAACACGCATTAGCGTTGTTCCTGTGATGTATCTAATCGATCCTTACTTATCTATCATGTTATTTGACGTTTGGATGGACTCCAGTAACCCTGATGTGAGATACGAAATTTTCGGACGCAGCTGAAGCTAGAAATAGTTTTAAACGAAACAACACGTATTAGCGTTGTTCCTGTGTTGTATCTAATCGATCCTTACTCATCTATCATGTTATTTGACGTTTCGATGGACTCCAGTAACTATGATGTGAGATACGAAATTTCCGGACGCAGCAGAAGCTGGAAATAGTTTTAAACGAAACAACACGCATTAGCGTTGTTCCTGTGATGTATCTAATCGATCCTTACTTATCTATCATGTTATTTGACGTTTGGATGGACTCCAGTAACCCTGATGTGGGATACGAAATTTTCGGACGCAGCGGAAGCTGGAAATAGTTTTAAACGAAACAACACGCATTAGCGTTGTTCCTGTGATGTATCTAATCGATCCTTACTCATCTCTCATGTTATTTGGCGTTTCGATGGACTCCAGTAACTTTGATGTGAGTTACGAAGTTCTCGGACGCAGCTGAAGCTAGAAATAGTTTTAAACGAAACAACACGTATTAGCGTTGTTCCTGTGATGTATCTAATCGATCCTTACTTATCTATCAAGTTATTTGACGTTTGGATGGACTCCAGTAACTCTGATGTGAGAAACAAAGTTTACGGACGCAGCAGAAGCTGGAAATAGTTTTAAACGAAACAACACGTATTAGCGTTGTTCCTGTGATGTATCTAAACGATCCTTACTTATCTAACATGTTATTTGACGTTTGGATGGACTCCAGTAAGTCTGATGTGAGATACAAAGTTTTTGGACGCAGCAGGAGCTGGAAATAGTTTTAAACGAAACAACACGTATTAGCGTTGTTCCTGTGCTGTATCTAATCGATCCTTACTTATCTGTCATGTTATTTGACGTTTCGATGGACTCCAGTAACTCTGATGTGAGATACGACGTTTTCGGACGCATCAGAAGCTGGAAATAGTTTTAAACAAAACAACACGCATTAGCGATGTTCCTGTGATGTATCTAATCGATCCTTACTCATCTATCATGTTATTTTACGTTTGAATTGACTCCAGTAACTCTGATGTGAGATACAAAGTTTTTGGACGCAGCAGAAGCTGGAGGTAGTCTTGAACGAAACAACACGTATTAGCGTTGTTCCTGTGATGTATCTAATCGATCCTTACTTAGCTACTATGTTATTTGACGTTTCGATTGACTCCAGTAACTCTAATGTGAGATACGAAATTTTCGGACTCAGCAGCAGCTGGAAATAGTTTTAAACGAAACAAAACGTATTAGCGTTGTTCCTGTGATGTATCTAAACGATCCTTACTTATCTAACATGTTATTTGACGTTTGGATGGACTCCAGTAAGTCTGATGTGAGATACAAAGTTTTTGGACGCAGCAGGAGCTGGAAATAGTTTTAAACGAAACAACACGTATTGGCTTTGTTCCTGTGCTGTATCTAATCGATCCTTACTTATCCATCATGTTATTTGACGTTTCGATGGACTCCAGTAACTCTGATGTGAGATACGACGTTCTCGGACGCAGCTGAAGCTGGAAATAGTTTTAAACGAAACAACACGCATTACCGTTGTTCCTGTGATGTATCTAATCGATCCTTACTCATCTATCATGTTATTTGACGTTTCGATGGACTCCAGTAACTTTGATGTGAGATACGAAGTTCTCGGATGCAGCTGAAGCTAGAAATGGTTTTAAACGAAACAACACGCATTAGCGTTGTTCCTGTGATGTATCTAATCGATCCTTACTCATCTATCATGTTACTTGGCGTTTCGATGGACTCCAGTAACTTTGATGTGAGATACGAAGTTCTCGGACGCAGCTGAAGCTAGAAATAGTTTTAAACGAAACAACACGTATTAGCGTTGTTCCTGTGATGTATCTAATCGATCCTTACTCATCTATCAAGTTATTTGACGTTTGGATGGACTCCAGTAACTCTGATATGAGATGCAAAGTTTACGGACGCAGCAGAAGCTGGAAATAGTTTTGAACGAAACAACACGTATTAGCGTTGTTCCTGTGATGTATCTAATCGATCCTTACTTATCTACTATGTTCGTTGACGTTTCGATGGACTCCAGTAACTATGATGTGAGATACGAAATTTCCGGACTCAGCAGAAGCTGGAAATAGTTTTAAACGAAACAACACACATTAGCGTTGTTCCTGTGATGTATCTAATCGATCCTTACTTATCTATCATGTTATTTGACGTTTGGATATACTCCAGTAACCCTGATGTGAGATACGAAATTTTCGGACGCAGCGGAAGCTGGAAATAGTTTTAAACGAAACAACACGCATTAGCGTTGTTCCTGTGATGTATCTAATCGATCCTTACTCATCTCTCATGTTATTTGGCGTTTCGATGGACTCCAGTAACTTTGATGTGAGTTACGAAGTTCTCGGACGCAGCTGAAGCTAGAAATAGTTTTAAACGAAACAACACGTATTAGCGTTGTTCCTGTGATGTATCTAATCGATCCTTACTCATCTATCAAGTTATTTGACGTTTGGATGGACTCCAGTAACTCTGATGTGAGAAACAAAGTTTACAGACGCAGCAGAAGCTGGAAATAGTTTTAAACGAAACAACATGTATTAGCGTTGTTCCTGTGCTGTATCTAATCGATCCTTACTTATCTATCATGTTATTTGACGTTTCGATGGACTCCAGTAACTTTGATGTGAGATACGACGTTTTCGGACGCAGCAGAAGCTGGAAATAGTTTTAAACGAAACAACACGCATTAGCGATGTTCCTGTGATGTATCTAATCGATCCTTACTCATCTATCATGTTATTTTACGTTTGGATGGACTCCAGTAACTCTGATGTGAGATACAAAGTTTTTGGACGCAGCAGAAGCTGGAAATAGTTTTAAACGAAACAATACGTATTAGCGTTGTTCCTGTGCTGTATCTAATCGATCCTTACTTATCTATCATGTTATTTGACGTTTCGATGGACTCCAGTAACTCTGATGTGAGATACGACGTTCTCGGACGCAGCTGAAGCTGGAAATAGTTTTAAACGAAACAACACGCATTAGCGTTGTTCCTGTGATGTATCTAATCGATCCTTACTCATCTATCATGTTACTTGGCGTTTCGATGGACTCCAGTAACTTTGATGTGAGATACGAAGTTCTCGGACGCAGCTGAAGCTAGAAATAGTTTTAAACGAAACAACACGCATTGGCGTTGTTCCTGTGATGTATCTAATCGATCCTTACTCATCTCTCATGTTATTTGGCGTTTCGATGGACTCCAGTAACTTTGATGTGAGTTACGAAGTTCTCGGACGCAGCTGAAGCTAGAAATAGTTTTAAAGGAAACAACACGCATTAGCGTTGTTCCTGTGATGTATCTAATCGATCCTTACTCATCTATCATGTTATTTGGCGTTTCGATGGACTCCAGTAACTTTGATGTGAGATACGATGTTCTCGGACGCAGCTGAAGCTAGAAATAGTTTTAAAGGAAACAACACGCATTAGCGTTGTTCCTGTGATGTATCTAATCAATCCTTACTCATCTATCATGTTATTTGGCGTTTCGATGGACTCCAGTA
Source organism: Prosopocoilus inquinatus (assembly GCA_036172665.1). Lineage (NCBI taxonomy): Eukaryota > Metazoa > Arthropoda > Insecta > Coleoptera > Lucanidae > Prosopocoilus > Prosopocoilus inquinatus. Next base: position 25,466,792 of record CM069879.1, read on the forward strand.
ACTTTGATGTGAGATACGAAGTTCTCGGACGCAGCTGAAGCTAGAAATAGTTTTAAACGAAACAACACGCATTAGCGATGTTCCTGTGATGTATCTAATCGATCCTTACTCATCTATCATGTTATTTTACGTTTGGATGGACTCCAGTAACTCTGATGTGAGATACAAAGTTTTTGGACGCAGCAGAAGCTGGAAATAGTTTTAAACGAAACAATACGTATTAGCGTTGTTCCTGTGCTGTATCTAATCGATCCTTACTTATCTATCATGTTATTTGACGTTTCGATGGACTCCAGTAACTCTGATGTGAGATACGACGTTCTCGGACGCAGCTGAAGCTGGAAATAGTTTTAAACGAAACAACATGCATTAGCGTTGTTCCTGTGATGTATCTAATCGATCCTTACTCATCTATCATGTTATTTGACGTTTCGATGGACTCCAGTAACTTTGATGTGAGATACGAAGTTCTCGGACGCAGCTGAAGCTAGAAATAGTTTTAAACGAAACAACACGCATTAGCGTTGTTCCTGTGATGTATCTAATCGATCCTTACTCATCTATCATGTTACTTGGCGTTTCGATGGACTCCAGTAACTTTGATGTGAGATACGAAGTTCTCGGACGCAGCTGAAGCTAGAAATAGTTTTAAACGAAACAACACTTATTAGCGTTGTTCCTGTGATGTATCTAATCGATCCTTACTCATCTATCAAGTTATTTGACGTTTGGATGGACTCCAGTAACTCTGATGTGAGAAACAAAGTTTACGGACGCAGCAGAAGCTGGAAATAGTTTTGAACGAAACAACACGTATTAGCGTTGTTCGTGTGATGTATCTAATCGATCCTTACTTATCTACTATGTTATTTGACGTTTCGATGGACTCCAGTAACTATGATGTGAGATACGAAATTTCCGGACGCAGCAGAAGCTGGAAATAGTTTTAAACGAAACAACACGCATTAGCGTTGTTCCTGTGATGTATCTAATCGATCCTTACTCATCTCTCATGTTATTTGGCGTTTCGATGGACTCCAGTAACTTTGATGTGAGTTACGAAGTTCTCGGACGCAGCTGAAGCTAGAAATAGTTTTAAAGGAAACAACACGCATTAGCGTTGTTCCTGTGATGTATCTAATCGATCCTTACTCATCTATCATGTTATTTGGCGTTTCGATAGACTCCAGTAACTTTGATGTGAGATACGATGTTCTCGGACGCAGCTGAAGCTAGAAATAGTTTTAAAGGAAACAACACGCATTAGCGTTGTTCCTGTGATGTATCTAATCAATCCTTACTCATCTATCATGTTATTTGGCGTTTCGATGGACTCCAGTAACTTTGATGTGAGATACGAAGTTCTCGGACGCAGCTGAAGCTAGAAATAGTTTTAAACGAAACAACACGCATTGGCGTTGTTCCTGTGATGTATCTAATCGATCCTTACTTATCTGTCATGTTATTTGACGTTTGGATGGACTCCAGTAACCCTGATGTGAGATACGAAATTTTCGGACGCAGCGGAAGCTGGAAATAGTTTTAAACGAAACAACACGCATTAGCGTTGTTCCTGTGATGTATCTAATCGATCCTTACTCATCTCTCATGTTATTTGGCGTTTCGATGGACTCCAGTAACTTTGATGTGAGTTACGAAGTTCTCGGACGCAGCTGAGGCTAGAAATAGTTTTAAACGAAACAACACGTATTAGCGTTGTTCCTGTGATGTATCTAATCGATCCTTACTCATCTATCAAGTTATTTGACGTTTGGATGGACTCCAGTAACTCTGATGTGAGAAACAAAGTTTACGGACGCAGCAGAAGCTGGAAATAGTTTTGAACGAAACAACACGTATTAGCGTTGTTCCTGTGATGTATCTAATCGATCCTTACTTATCTACTATGTTATTTGACGTTTCGATGGACTCCAGTAACTTTGATGTGAGTTACGAAGTTCTCGGACGCAGCTGAAGCTAGAAATAGTTTTAAAGGAAACAACACGCATTAGCGTTGTTCCTGTGATGTATCTAATCGATCCTTACTCATCTATCATGTTATCTGGCGTTTCGATAGACTCCAGTAACTTTGATGTGAGATACGATGTTCTCGGACGCAGCTGAAGCTAGAAATAGTTTTAAAGGAAACAACACGCATTAGCGTTGTTCCTGTGATGTATCTAATCAATCCTTACTCATCTATCATGTTATTTGGCGTTTCGATGGACTCCAGTAACTTTGATGTGAGATACGAAATTTTCGGACGCAGCGAAAGCTGGAAATAGTTTTAAACGAAACAACACGCATTAGCGTTGTTCCTGTGATGTATCTAATCGATCCTTACTCATCTCTCATGTTATTTGGCGTTTCGATGGACTCCAGTAACTTTGATGTGAGTTACGAAGTTCTCGGACGCAGCTGAAGCTAGAAATAGTTTTAAACGAAACAACACGTATTAGCGTTGTTCCTGTGATGTATCTAATCGATCCTTACTCATCTATCATGTTATTTGACGTTTGGATGGACTCCAGTAACTCTGATGTGAGAAACAAAGTTTACGGACGCAGCAGAAGCTGGAAATAGTTTTGAACGAAACAACACGTATTAGCGTTGTTCCTGTGATGTATCTAATCGATCCTTACTTATCTACTATGTTATTTGACGTTTCGATGGACTCCAGTAACTATGATGTGAGATACGAAATTTCCGGACGCAGCAGAAGCTGGAAATAGTTTTAAACGAAACAACACGCATTAGCGTTGTTCCTGTGATGTATCTAATCGATCCTTACTCATCTCTCATGTTATTTCGCGTTTCGATGGACTCCAGTAACTTTGATGTGAGTTACGAAGTTCTCGGACGCAGCTGAAGCTAGAAATAGTTTTAAAGGAAACAAGACGCATTAGCGTTGTTCCTGTGATGTATCTAATCGATCCTTACTCATCTATCATGTTATTTGGCGTTTCGATAGACTCCAGTAACTTTGATGTGAGATACGAAGTTCTCGGACGCAGCTGAAGCTAGAAATAGTTTTAAACGAAACAACACGTATTAGCGTTGTTCCTGTGATGTATCTAATCGATCCTTACTCATCTATCATGTTATTTGACGTTTCGATGGACTCCAGTAACTTTGATGTGAGATACGAAGTTCTCGGACGCAGCTGAAGCTAGAAATAGTTTTAAACGAAACAACACGCATTAGCGTTGTTCCTGTGATGTATCTAATCGATCCTTACTCATCTATCATGTTACTTGGCGTTTCGATGGACTCCAGTAACTTTGATGTGAGATACGAAGTTCTCGGACGCAGCTGAAGCTAGAAATAGTTTTAGACGAAACAACACGTATTAGCGTTGTTCCTGTGATGTATCTAATCGATCCTTACTCATCTATCATGTTATTTGACGTTTCGATGGACTCCAGTAACTTTGATGTGAGATACGAAGTTCTCGGACGCAGCTGAAGCTAGAAATAGTTTTAAACGAAACAACACGCATTAGCGTTGTTCCTGTGATGTATCTAATCGATCCTTACTCATCTATCATGTTACTTGGCGTTTCGATGGACTCCAGTAACTTTGATGTGAGATACGAAGTTCTCGGACGCAGCTGAAGCTAGAAATAGTTTTAAACGAAACAACACGTATTAGCGTTGTTCCTGTGATGTATATAATCGCTCCTTACTCATCTATCATGTTATTTGACGTTTCGATGGACTCCAGTAACTTTGATGTGAGATACGAAGTTCTCGGACGCAGCTGAAGCTAGAAATGGTTTTAAACGAAACAACACGCATTAGCGTTGTTCCTGTGATGTATCTAATCGATCCTTACTCATCTGTCATGTTACTTGGCGTTTCGATGGACTCCAGTAACTTTGATGTGAGATACGAAGTTCTCGGACGCAGCTGAAGCTAGAAATAGTTTTAAACGAAACAACACGTATTAGCGTTGTTCCTGTGATGTATCTAATCGATCCTTACTCATCTCTCATGTTATTTGGCGTTTCGATGGACTCCCGTAACTATGATGTGAGATACGAAATTTCCGGACGCAGCAGAAGCTGGAAATAGTTTTAAACGAAACAACACGCATTAGCGTTGTTCCTGTGATGTATCTAATCGATCCTTACTTATCTATCATGTTATTTGACGTTTGGATGGACTCCAGTAACCCTGATGTGAGATACGAAATTTTCGGACGCAGCGGAAGCTGGAAATAGTTTTAAACGAAACAACACGCATTAGCGTTGTTCCTGTGATGTATCTAATCGATCCTTACTTATCTATCATGTTATTTGACGTTTGGATGGACTCCAGTAACCCTGATGTGAGATACGAAATTTTCTGACGCAGCTGAAGCTAGAAATAGTTTTAAACGAAACAACAAGTATTAGCGTTGTTCCTGTGATGTATCTGATCGATCCTTACTCATCTATCATGTTATTTGACGTTTCGATGGACTCCAGTAACTATGATGTGAGATACGAAATTTCCGGACGCAGCAGAAGCTGGAAATAGTTTTAAACGAAACAACACGCATTAGCATTGTTCCTGTGATGTATCTAATCGATCCTTACTTATCTATCATGTTATTTGACGTTTGGATGGACTCCAGTAACCCTGATGTGAGATACGAAATTTTCGGACGCAGCGGAAGCTGGAAATAGTTTTAAACGAAACAACACGCATTAGCGTTGTTCCTGTGATGTATCTAATCGATCCTTACTCATCTCTCATGTTATTTGGCGTTTCGATGGACTCCAGTAACTTTGATGTGAGTTACGAAGTTCTCGGACGCAGCTGAAGCTAGAAATAGTTTTAAACGAAACAACACGTATTAGCGTTGTTCCTGTGATGTATCTAATCGATCCTTACTTATCTATCAAGTTATTTGACGTTTGGATGGACTCCAGTAACTCTGATGTGAGAAACAAAGTTTACGGACGCAGCAGAAGCTGGAAATAGTTTTAAACGAAACAACACGTATTAGCGTTGTTCCTGTGATGTATCTAAACGATCCTTACTTATCTAACATGTTATTTGACGTTTGGATGGACTCCAGTAAGTCTGATGTGAGATACAAAGTTTTTGGACGCAGCAGGAGCTGGAAATAGTTTTAAACGAAACAACACGTATTAGCGTTGTTCCTGTGCTGTATCTAATCGATCCTTACTTATCTGTCATGTTATTTGACGTTTCGATGGACTCCAGTAACTCTGATGTGAGATACGACGTTTTCGGACGCATCAGAAGCTGGAAATAGTTTTAAACAAAACAACACGCATTAGCGATGTTCCTGTGATGTATCTAATCGATCCTTACTCATCTATCATGTTATTTTACGTTTGAATGGACTCCAGTAACTCTGATGTGAGATACAAAGTTTTTGGACGCAGCAGAAGCTGGAGGTAGTTTTGAACGAAACAACACGTATTAGCGTTGTTCCTGTGATGTATCTAATCGATCCTTACTTAGCTACTATGTTATTTGACGTTTCGATTGACTCCAGTAACTCTAATGTGAGATACGAAATTTTCGGACGCAGCAGCAGCTGGAAATAGTTTTAAACGAAACAACACGTATTAGCGTTGTTCCTGTGATGTATCTAAACGATCCTTACTTATCTAACATGTTATTTGACGTTTGGATGGACTCCAGTAAGTCTGATGTGAGATACAAAGTTTTTGGACGCAGCAGGAGCTGGAAATAGTTTTAAACGAAACAACACGTATTGGCTTTGTTCCTGTGCTGTATCTAATCGATCCTTACCTATCTATCATGTTATTTGACGTTTCGATGGACTCCAGTAACTCTGATGTGAGATACGACGTTCTCGGACGCAGCTGAAGCTGGAAATAGTTTTAAACGAAACAACACGCATTACCGTTGTTCCTGTGATGTATCTAATCGATCCTTACTCAGCTATCATGTTATTTGACGTTTCGATGGACTCCAGTAACTTTGATGTGAGATACGAAGTTCTCGGATGCAGCTGAAGCTAGAAATGGTTTTAAACGAAACAACACGCATTAGCGTTGTTCCTGTGATGTATCTAATCGATCCTTACTCATCTATCATGTTACTTGGCGTTTCGATGGACTCCAGTAACTTTGATGTGAGATACGAAGTTCTCGGACGCAGCTGAAGCTAGAAATAGTTTTAAACGAGACAACACGTATTAGCGTTGTTCCTGTGATGTATCTAATCGATCCTTACTCATCTATCAAGTTATTTGACGTTTGGATGGACTCCAGTAACTCTGATATGAGATGCAAAGTTTACGGACGCAGCAGAAGCTGGAAATAGTTTTGAACGAAACAACACGTATTAGCGTTGTTCCTGTGATGTATCTAATCGATCCTTACTTATCTACTATGTTCGTTGACGTTTCGATGGACTCCAGTAACTATGATGTGAGATACGAATTTTCCGGACGCAGCAGAAGCTGGAAATAGTTTTAAACGAAACAACACACATTAGCGTTGTTCCTGTGATGTATCTAATCGATCCTTACTTATCTATCATGTTATTTGACGTTTGGATATACTCCAGTAACCCTGATGTGAGATACGAAATTTTCGGACGCAGCGGAAGCTGGAAATAGTTTTAAACGAAACAACACGCATTAGCGTTGTTCCTGTGATGTATCTAATCGATCCTTACTCATCTCTCATGTTATTTGGCGTTTCGATGGACTCCAGTAACTTTGATGTGAGTTACGAAGTTCTCGGACGCAGCTGAAGCTAGAAATAGTTTTAAACGAAACAACACGTATTAGCGTTGTTCCTGTGATGTATCTAATCGATCCTTACTCATCTATCAAGTTATTTGACGTTTGGATGGACTCCAGTAACTCTGATGTGAGAAACAAAGTTTACAGACGCAGCAGAAGCTGGAAATAGTTTTAAACGAAACAACATGTATTAGCGTTGTTCCTGTGATGTATCTAATCAATCCTTACTCATCTATCATGTTATTTGGCGTTTCGATGGACTCCAGTAACTTTGATGTGAGATACGATGTTCTCGGACGCAGCTGAAGCTAGAAATAGTTTTAAAGGAAACAACACGCATTAGCGTTGTTCCTGTGATGTATCTAATCAATCCTTACTCATCTATCATGTTATTTGGCGTTTCGATGGACTCCAGTAACTTTGATGTGAGATACGAAGTTCTCGGACGCAGCTGAAGCTAGAAATAGTTTTAAACGAAACAACACGCATTAGCGATGTTCCTGTGATGTATCTAATCGATCCTTACTCATCTATCATGTTATTTTACGTTTGGATGGACTCCAGTAACTCTGATGTGAGATACAAAGTTTTTGGACGCAGCAGAAGCTGGAAATAGTTTTAAACGAAACAATACGTATTAGCGTTGTTCCTGTGCTGTATCTAATCGATCCTTACTTATCTATCATGTTATTTGACGTTTCGATGGACTCCAGTAACTCTGATGTGAGATACGACGTTCTCGGACGCAGCTGAAGCTGGAAATAGTTTTAAACGAAACAACATGCATTAGCGTTGTTCCTGTGATGTATCTAATCGATCCTTACTCATCTATCATGTTATTTGACGTTTCGATGGACTCCAGTAACTTTGATGTGAGATACGAAGTTCTCGGACGCAGCTGAAGCTAGAAATAGTTTTAAACGAAACAACACGCATTAGCGTTGTTCCTGTGATGTATCTAATCGATCCTTACTCATCTATCATGTTACTTGGCGTTTCGATGGACTCCAGTAACTTTGATGTGAGATACGAAGTTCTCGGACGCAGCTGAAGCTAGAAATAGTTTTAAACGAGACAACACGTATTAGCGTTGTTCCTGTGATGTATCTAATCGATCCTTACTCATCTATCAAGTTATTTGACGTTTGGATGGACTCCAGTAACTCTGATATGAGATGCAAAGTTTACGGACGCAGCAGAAGCTGGAAATAGTTTTGAACGAAACAACACGTATTAGCGTTGTTCCTGTGATGTATCTAATCGATCCTTACTTATCTACTATGTTCGTTGACGTTTCGATGGACTCCAGTAACTATGATGTGAGATACGAAATTTCCGGACGCAGCAGAAGCTGGAAATAGTTTTAAACGAAACAACACACATTAGCGTTGTTCCTGTGATGTATCTAATCGATCCTTACTTATCTATCATGTTATTTGACGTTTGGATATACTCCAGTAACCCTGATGTGAGATACGAAATTTTCGGACGCAGCGGAAGCTGGAAATAGTTTTAAACGAAACAACACGCATTAGCGTTGTTCCTGTGATGTATCTAATCGATCCTTACTCATCTCTCATGTTATTTGGCGTTTCGATGGACTCCAGTAACTTTGATGTGAGTTACGAAGTTCTCGGACGCAGCTGAAGCTAGAAATAGTTTTAAACGAAACAACACGTATTAGCGTTGTTCCTGTGATGTATCTAATCGATCCTTACTCATCTATCAAGTTATTTGACGTTTGGATGGACTCCAGTAACTCTGATGTGAGAAACAAAGTTTACAGACGCAGCAGAAGCTGGAAATAGTTTTAAACGAAACAACATGTATTAGCGTTGTTCCTGTGATGTATCTAATCAATCCTTACTCATCTATCATGTTATTTGGCGTTTCGATGGACTCCAGTAACTTTGATGTGAGATACGATGTTCTCGGACGCAGCTGAAGCTAGAAATAGTTTTAAAGGAAACAACACGCATTAGCGTTGTTCCTGTGATGTATCTAATCAATCCTTACTCATCTATCATGTTATTTGGCGTTTCGATGGACTCCAGTAACTTTGATGTGAGATACGAAGTTCTCGGACGCAGCTGAAGCTAGAAATAGTTTTAAACGAAACAACACGCATTAGCGATGTTCCTGTGATGTATCTAATCGATCCTTACTCATCTATCATGTTATTTTACGTTTGGATGGACTCCAGTAACTCTGATGTGAGATACAAAGTTTTTGGACGCAGCAGAAGCTGGAAATAGTTTTAAACGAAACAATACGTATTAGCGTTGTTCCTGTGCTGTATCTAATCGATCCTTACTTATCTATCATGTTATTTGACGTTTCGATGGACTCCAGTAACTCTGATGTGAGATACGACGTTCTCGGACGCAGCTGAAGCTGGAAATAGTTTTAAACGAAACAACATGCATTAGCGTTGTTCCTGTGATGTATCTAATCGATCCTTACTCATCTATCATGTTATTTGACGTTTCGATGGACTCCAGTAACTTTGATGTGAGATACGAAGTTCTCGGACGCAGCTGAAGCTAGAAATAGTTTTAAACGAAACAACACGCATTAGCGTTGTTCCTGTGATGTATCTAATCGATCCTTACTCATCTATCATGTTACTTGGCGTTTCGATGGACTCCAGTAACTTTGATGTGAGATACGAAGTTCTCGGACGCAGCTGAAGCTAGAAATAGTTTTAAACGAAACAACACGTATTAGCGTTGTTCCTGTGATGTATCTAATCGATCCTTACTCATCTATCAAGTTATTTGACGTTTGGATGGACTCCAGTAACTCTGATGTGAGAAACAAAGTTTACGGACGCAGCAGAAGCTGGAAATAGTTTTGAACGAAACAACACGTATTAGCGTTGTTCGTGTGATGTATCTAATCGATCCTTACTTATCTACTATATTATTTGACGTTTCGATGGACTCCAGTAACTATGATGTGAGATACGAAATTTCCGGACGCAGCAGAAGCTGGAAATAGTTTTAAACGAAACAACACGTATTGGCTTTGTTCCTGTGCTGTATCTAATCGATCCTTACCTATCTATCATGTTATTTGACGTTTCGATGGACTCCAGTAACTCTGATGTGAGATACGACGTTCTCGGACGCAGCTGAAGCTGGAAATAGTTTTAAACGAAACAACACGCATTACCGTTGTTCCTGTGATGTATCTAATCGATCCTTACTCAGCTATCATGTTATTTGACGTTTCGATGGACTCCAGTAACTTTGATGTGAGATACGAAGTTCTCGGATGCAGCTGAAGCTAGAAATGGTTTTAAACGAAACAACACGCATTAGCGTTGTTCCTGTGATGTATCTAATCGATCCTTACTCATCTATCATGTTACTTGGCGTTTCGATGGACTCCAGTAACTTTGATGTGAGATACGAAGTTCTCGGACGCAGCTGAAGCTAGAAATAGTTTTAAACGAGACAACACGTATTAGCGTTGTTCCTGTGATGTATCTAATCGATCCTTACTCATCTATCAAGTTATTTGACGTTTGGATGGACTCCAGTAACTCTGATATGAGATGCAAAGTTTACGGACGCAGCAGAAGCTGGAAATAGTTTTGAACGAAACAACACGTATTAGCGTTGTTCCTGTGATGTATCTAATCGATCCTTACTTATCTACTATGTTCGTTGACGTTTCGATGGACTCCAGTAACTATGATGTGAGATACGAATTTTCCGGACGCAGCAGAAGCTGGAAATAGTTTTAAACGAAACAACACACATTAGCGTTGTTCCTGTGATGTATCTAATCGATCCTTACTTATCTATCATGTTATTTGACGTTTGGATATACTCCAGTAACCCTGATGTGAGATACGAAATTTTCGGACGCAGCGGAAGCTGGAAATAGTTTTAAACGAAACAACACGCATTAGCGTTGTTCCTGTGATGTATCTAATCGATCCTTACTCATCTCTCATGTTATTTGGCGTTTCGATGGACTCCAGTAACTTTGATGTGAGTTACGAAGTTCTCGGACGCAGCTGAAGCTAGAAATAGTTTTAAACGAAACAACACGTATTAGCGTTGTTCCTGTGATGTATCTAATCGATCCTTACTCATCTATCAAGTTATTTGACGTTTGGATGGACTCCAGTAACTCTGATGTGAGAAACAAAGTTTACAGACGCAGCAGAAGCTGGAAATAGTTTTAAACGAAACAACATGTATTAGCGTTGTTCCTGTGATGTATCTAATCAATCCTTACTCATCTATCATGTTATTTGGCGTTTCGATGGACTCCAGTAACTTTGATGTGAGATACGATGTTCTCGGACGCAGCTGAAGCTAGAAATAGTTTTAAAGGAAACAACACGCATTAGCGTTGTTCCTGTGATGTATCTAATCAATCCTTACTCATCTATCATGTTATTTGGCGTTTCGATGGACTCCAGTAACTTTGATGTGAGATACGAAGTTCTCGGACGCAGCTGAAGCTAGAAATAGTTTTAAACGAAACAACACGCATTAGCGATGTTCCTGTGATGTATCTAATCGATCCTTACTCATCTATCATGTTATTTTACGTTTGGATGGACTCCAGTAACTCTGATGTGAGATACAAAGTTTTTGGACGCAGCAGAAGCTGGAAATAGTTTTAAACGAAACAATACGTATTAGCGTTGTTCCTGTGCTGTATCTAATCGATCCTTACTTATCTATCATGTTATTTGACGTTTCGATGGACTCCAGTAACTCTGATGTGAGATACGACGTTCTCGGACGCAGCTGAAGCTGGAAATAGTTTTAAACGAAACAACATGCATTAGCGTTGTTCCTGTGATGTATCTAATCGATCCTTACTCATCTATCATGTTATTTGACGTTTCGATGGACTCCAGTAACTTTGATGTGAGATACGAAGTTCTCGGACGCAGCTGAAGCTAGAAATAGTTTTAAACGAAACAACACGCATTAGCGTTGTTCCTGTGATGTATCTAATCGATCCTTACTCATCTATCATGTTACTTGGCGTTTCGATGGACTCCAGTAACTTTGATGTGAGATACGAAGTTCTCGGACGCAGCTGAAGCTAGAAATAGTTTTAAACGAGACAACACGTATTAGCGTTGTTCCTGTGATGTATCTAATCGATCCTTACTCATCTATCAAGTTATTTGACGTTTGGATGGACTCCAGTAACTCTGATATGAGATGCAAAGTTTACGGACGCAGCAGAAGCTGGAAATAGTTTTGAACGAAACAACACGTATTAGCGTTGTTCCTGTGATGTATCTAATCGATCCTTACTTATCTACTATGTTCGTTGACGTTTCGATGGACTCCAGTAACTATGATGTGAGATACGAAATTTCCGGACGCAGCAGAAGCTGGAAATAGTTTTAAACGAAACAACACACATTAGCGTTGTTCCTGTGATGTATCTAATCGATCCTTACTTATCTATCATGTTATTTGACGTTTGGATATACTCCAGTAACCCTGATGTGAGATACGAAATTTTCGGACGCAGCGGAAGCTGGAAATAGTTTTAAACGAAACAACACGCATTAGCGTTGTTCCTGTGATGTATCTAATCGATCCTTACTCATCTCTCATGTTATTTGGCGTTTCGATGGACTCCAGTAACTTTGATGTGAGTTACGAAGTTCTCGGACGCAGCTGAAGCTAGAAATAGTTTTAAACGAAACAACACGTATTAGCGTTGTTCCTGTGATGTATCTAATCGATCCTTACTCATCTATCAAGTTATTTGACGTTTGGATGGACTCCAGTAACTCTGATGTGAGAAACAAAGTTTACAGACGCAGCAGAAGCTGGAAATAGTTTTAAACGAAACAACATGTATTAGCGTTGTTCCTGTGATGTATCTAATCAATCCTTACTCATCTATCATGTTATTTGGCGTTTCGATGGACTCCAGTAACTTTGATGTGAGATACGATGTTCTCGGACGCAGCTGAAGCTAGAAATAGTTTTAAAGGAAACAACACGCATTAGCGTTGTTCCTGTGATGTATCTAATCAATCCTTACTCATCTATCATGTTATTTGGCGTTTCGATGGACTCCAGTAACTTTGATGTGAGATACGAAGTTCTCGGACGCAGCTGAAGCTAGAAATAGTTTTAAACGAAACAACACGCATTAGCGATGTTCCTGTGATGTATCTAATCGATCCTTACTCATCTATCATGTTATTTTACGTTTGGATGGACTCCAGTAACTCTGATGTGAGATACAAAGTTTTTGGACGCAGCAGAAGCTGGAAATAGTTTTAAACGAAACAATACGTATTAGCGTTGTTCCTGTGCTGTATCTAATCGATCCTTACTTATCTATCATGTTATTTGACGTTTCGATGGACTCCAGTAACTCTGATGTGAGATACGACGTTCTCGGACGCAGCTGAAGCTGGAAATAGTTTTAAACGAAACAACATGCATTAGCGTTGTTCCTGTGATGTATCTAATCGATCCTTACTCATCTATCATGTTATTTGACGTTTCGATGGACTCCAGTAACTTTGATGTGAGATACGAAGTTCTCGGACGCAGCTGAAGCTAGAAATAGTTTTAAACGAAACAACACGCATTAGCGTTGTTCCTGTGATGTATCTAATCGATCCTTACTCATCTATCATGTTACTTGGCGTTTCGATGGACTCCAGTAACTTTGATGTGAGATACGAAGTTCTCGGACGCAGCTGAAGCTAGAAATAGTTTTAAACGAAACAACACGTATTAGCGTTGTTCCTGTGATGTATCTAATCGATCCTTACTCATCTATCAAGTTATTTGACGTTTGGATGGACTCCAGTAACTCTGATGTGAGAAACAAAGTTTACGGACGCAGCAGAAGCTGGAAATAGTTTTGAACGAAACAACACGTATTAGCGTTGTTCGTGTGATGTATCTAATCGATCCTTACTTATCTACTATATTATTTGACGTTTCGATGGACTCCAGTAACTATGATGTGAGATACGAAATTTCCGGACGCAGCAGAAGCTGGAAATAGTTTTAAACGAAACAACACGCATTAGCGTTGTTCCTGTGATGTATCTAATCGATCCTTACTCATCTCTCATGTTATTTGGCGTTTCGATGGACTCCAGTAACTTTGATGTGAGTTACGAAGTTCTCGGACGCAGCTGAAGCTAGAAATAGTTTTAAAGGAAACAACACGCATTAGCGTTGTTCCTGTGATGTATCTAATCGATCCTTACTCATCTATCATGTTATTTGGCGTTTCGATAGACTCCAGTAACTTTGATGTGAGATACGATGTTCTCGGACGCAGCTGAAGCTAGAAATAGTTTTAAAGGAAACAACACGCATTAGCGTTGTTCCTGTGATGTATCTAATCAATCCTTACTCATCTATCATGTTATTTGGCGTTTCGATGGACTCCAGTAACTTTGATGTGAGATACGAAGTTCTCGGACGCAGCTGAAGCTAGAAATAGTTTTAAACGAAACAACACGCATTAGCGTTGTTCCTGTGATGTATCTAATCGATCCTTACTTATCTGTCATGTTATTTGACGTTTGGATGGACTCCAGTAACCCTGATGTGAGATACGAAATTTTCGGACGCAGCGGAAGCTGGAAATAGTTTTAAACGAAACAACACGCATTAGCGTTGTTCCTGTGATGTATCTAATCGATCCTTACTCATCTCTCATGTTATTTGGCGTTTCGATGGACTCCAGTAACTTTGATGTGAGTTACGAAGTTCTCGGACGCAGCTGAGGCTAGAAATAGTTTTAAACGAAACAACACGTATTAGCGTTGTTCCTGTGATGTATCTAATCGATCCTTACTCATCTATCAAGTTATTTGACGTTTGGATGGACTCCAGTAACTCTGATGTGAGAAACAAAGTTTACGGACGCAGCAGAAGCTGGAAATAGTTTTGAACGAAACAACACGTATTAGCGTTGTTCCTGTGATGTATCTAATCGATCCTTACTTATCTACTATGTTATTTGACGTTTCGATGGACTCCAGTAACTTTGATGTGAGTTACGAAGTTCTCGGACGCAGCTGAAGCTAGAAATAGTTTTAAAGGAAACAACACGCATTAGCGTTGTTCCTGTGATGTATCTAATCGATCCTTACTCATCTATCATGTTATCTGGCGTTTCGATAGACTCCAGTAACTTTGATGTGAGATACGATGTTCTCGGACGCAGCTGAAGCTAGAAATAGTTTTAAAGGAAACAACACGCATTAGCGTTGTTCCTGTGATGTATCTAATCAATCCTTACTCATCTATCATGTTATTTGGCGTTTCGATGGACTCCAGTAACTTTGATGTGAGATACGAAATTTTCGGACGCAGCGGAAGCTGGAAATAGTTTTAAACGAAACAACACGCATTAGCGTTGTTCCTGTGATGTATCTAATCGATCCTTACTCATCTCTCATGTTATTTGGCGTTTCGATGGACTCCAGTAACTTTGATGTGAGATACGAAATTTTCGGACGCAGCGGAAGCTGGAAATAGTTTTAAACGAAACAACACGCATTAGCGTTGTTCCTGTGATGTATCTAATCGATCCTTACTCATCTCTCATGTTATTTGGCGTTTCGATGGACTCCAGTAACTTTGATGTGAGTTACGAAGTTCTCGGACGCAGCTGAAGCTAGAAATAGTTTTAAACGAAACAACACGCATTAGCGTTGTTCCTGTGATGTATCTAATCGATCCTTACTCATCTATCATGTTACTTGGCGTTTCGATGGACTCCAGTAACTTTGATGTGAGATACGAAGTTCTCGGACGCAGCTGAAGCTAGAAATAGTTTTAAACGAAACAACACGTATTAGCGTTGTTCCTGTGATGTATCTAATCGATCCTTACTCATCTATCATGTTATTTGACGTTTCGATGGACTCCAGTAACTTTGATGTGAGATACGAAGTTCTCGGACGCAGCTGAAGCTAGAAATAGTTTTAAACGAAACAACACGCATTAGCGTTGTTCCTGTGATGTATCTAATCGATCCTTACTCATCTATCATGTTACTTGGCATTTCGATGGACTCCAGTAACTTTGATGTGAGATACGAAGTTCTCGGACGCAGCTGAAGCTAGAAATAGTTTTAAACGAAACAACACGTATTAGCGTTGTTCCTGTGATGTATCTAATCGATCCTTACTCATCTATCATGTTATTTGACGTTTCGATGGACTCCAGTAACTTTGATGTGAGATACGAAGTTCTCGGACGCAGCTGAAGCTAGAAATGGTTTTAAACGAAACAACACGCATTAGCGTTGTTCCTGTGATGTATCTAATCGATCCTTACTCATCTGTCATGTTACTTGGCGTTTCGATGGACTCCAGTAACTTTGATGTGAGATACGAAGTTCTCGGACGCAGCTGAAGCTAGAAATAGTTTTAAACGAAACAACACGTATTAGCGTTGTTCCTGTGATGTATCTAATCGATCCTTACTCATCTCTCATGTTATTTGGCGTTTCGATGGACTCCCGTAACTATGATGTGAGATACGAAATTTCCGGACGCAGCAGAAGCTGGAAATAGTTTTAAACGAAACAACACGCATTATCGTTGTTCCTGTGATGTATCTAATCGATCCTTACTTATCTATCATGTTATTTGACGTTTGGATGGACTCCAGTAACCCTGATGTGAGATACGAAATTTTCGGACGCAGCGGAAGCTGGAAATAATTTTAAACGAAACAACACGCATTAGCGTTGTTCCTGTGATGTATCTAATCGATCCTTACTTATCTATCATGTTATTTGACGTTTGGATGGACTCCAGTAACCCTGATGTGAGATACGAAATTTTCGGACGCAGCTGAAGCTAGAAATAGTTTTAAACGAAACAACACGTATTAGCGTTGTTCCTGTGATGTATCTAATCGATCCTTACTCATCTATCATGTTATTTGACGTTTCGATGGACTCCAGTAACTATGATGTGAGATACGAAATTTCCGGACGCAGCAGAAGCTGGAAATAGTTTTAAACGAAACAACACGCATTAGCGTTGTTCCTGTGATGTATCTAATCGATCCTTACTTATCTATCATGTTATTTGACGTTTGGATGGACTCCAGTAACCCTGATGTGAGATACGAAATTTTCGGACGCAGCGGAAGCTGGAAATAGTTTTAAACGAAACAACACGCATTAGCGTTGTTCCTGTGATGTATCTAATCGATCCTTACTCATCTCTCATGTTATTTGGCGTTTCGATGGACTCCAGTAGCTTTGATGTGAGTTACGAAGTTCTCGGACGCAGCTGAAGCTAGAAATAGTTTTAAACGAAACAACACGTATTAGCGTTGTTCCTGTGATGTATCTAATCGATCCTTACTTATCTATCAAGTTATTTGACGTTTGGATGGACTCCAGTAACTCTGATGTGAGAAACAAAGTTTACGGACGCAGCAGAAGCTGGAAATAGTTTTAAACGAAACAACACGTATTAGCGTTGTTCCTGTGATGTATCTAAACGATCCTTACTTATCTAACATGTTATTTGACGTTTGGATGGACTCCAGTAAGTCTGATGTGAGATACTAAGTTTTTGGACGCAGCAGGAGCTGGAAATAGTTTTAAACGAAACAACACGTATTAGCGTTGTTCCTGTGCTGTATCTAATCGATCCTTACTTATCTGTCATGTTATTTGACGTTTCGATGGACTCCAGTAACTCTGATGTGAGATACGACGTTTTCGGACGCATCAGAAGCTGGAAATAGTTTTAAACAAAACAACACGCATTAGCGATGTTCCTGTGATGTATCTAATCGATCCTTACTTATCTATAATGTTATTTGACGTTTGGATGGACTCCAGTAACCCTGATGTGAGATACAAAGTTCTCGGACGCAGCTGAAGCTAGAAATAGTTTTAAACGAAACAACACGTATTAGCGTTGTTCCTGTGATGTATCTAATCGATCCTTACTTATCTATCAAGTTATTTGACGTTTGGATGGACTCCAGTAACTCTGATGTGAGAAACAAAGTTTACGGACGCAGCAGAAGCTGGAAATAGTTTTAAACGAAACAACACGTATTAGCGTTGTTCCTGTGATGTATCTAAACGATCCTTACTTATCTAACATGTTATTTGACGTTTGGATGGACTCCAGTAAGTCTGATGTGAGATACTAAGTTTTTGGACGCAGCAGGAGCTGGAAATAGTTTTAAACGAAACAACACGTATTAGCGTTGTTCCTGTGCTGTATCTAATCGATCCTTACTTATCTGTCATGTTATTTGACGTTTCGATGGACTCCAGTAACTCTGATGTGAGATACGACGTTTTCGGACGCATCAGAAGCTGGAAATAGTTTTAAACAAAACAACACATATTAGCGTTGTTCCTGTGATGTATCTAATCGATCCTTACTCATCTATCATGTTATTTGACGTTTCGATGGACTCCAGTAACTCTGATGTGAGATATGACGTTTTCGGACGCAGCAGAAGCTGGAAATAGTTTTAAACGAAACAATACGTATTAGCGTTGTTCCTGTGATGTATCTAATCGATCCTTACTCATCTATCATGTTGTTTGACGTTTGGATGGACTCCAGTAACTCTGATGTGAGATACGAAGTTCTCGGACGCAGCAGAAGCTGGAAATAGTTTTAAACGAAACAACACGCATTAGCGTTGTTCCTGTGATGTATCTAATCGATCCTTACTCATCTATCATGTTATTTGGCGTTCCGATGGACTCCAGTAACTTTGATGTGAGATAGGAAGTTCTCGGACGCATCTGAAGCTGGAAATAGTTTTAAACGAAACAACACGCATTAGCGTTGTTCCTGTGATGTATCTAATCGATCCTTACTAATCTATCATGTTATTTGACGTTTGGATGGACTCCAGTAACTCTGATGTGAGATACAAAGTTTTCGGACGCAGCAGATACTGGAAATAGTTTTAATCGAAACAACACATATTAGCGTTGTTCCTGTGATGTATCTAAACGATCCTTACTTATCTAACATGTTATTTGACGTTTGGATGGACTCCAGTAACTCTGATGTGAGATACAAAGTTCTCGGACGCAGCAGAAGCTGGAAATAGTTTTGAACGAAACAACACGTATTAGCGTTGCTCCTGTGATGTATCTAAACGATCCTTACTTATCTAACATGTTATTTGACGTTTGGATGGACTCCAGTATGTCTGATGTGAGATACAAAGTTTTTGGACGCAGCAGGAGCTGGAAATAGTTTTAAACGAAACAACACGTATTAGCGTTGTTCCTGTGATGTATCTAATCGATCCCTACTTAGCTACTATGTTATTTGACGTTTCGATTGACTCCAGTAACTCTAATGTGAGATACGAAATTTTCGGACGCAGCAGCAGCTGGAAATAGTTTTGAACGAAACAACACATATTAGCGTTGTTCCTGTGATGTATCTAATCGATCCTTACTCATCTATCATGTTATTTGGCGTTTCGATGGACTCCAGTAACTTTGATGTGAGATAGGAAGTTCTCGGACGCAGCTGAAGCTGGAAATAGTTTTAAACGAAACAACACGCATTAGCGTTGTTCCTGTGATGTATCTAATCGATCCTTACTCATCTCTCATGTTATTTGACGTTTGGACGGACTCCAGTAACTCTGATGTGAGATACAAAGTTCTCGGACGCAGCAGAAGCTGGAAATAGTTTTGAACGAAACAACACGTATTAGCGTTGTTCCTGTGATGTGTCTAATCGATCCTTACTCATCTATCATGTTATTTTACGTTTGAATGGACTCCAGTAACTCTGATGTGAGATACAAAGTTTTTGGACGCAGCAGAAGCTGGAGGTAGTTTTGAACGAAACAACACGTATTAGCGTTGTTCCTGTGATGTATCTAAACGATCCTTACTTATCTAACATGTTATTTGACGTTTGGATGGACTCCAGTAACTCTGATGTGAGATACAAAGTTTTTGGACGCAGCAGGAGCTGGAAATAGTTTTAAACGAAACAACACGTATTAGCGTTGTTCCTGTGCCGTATCTAATAGATCCTTACTTATCTATCATGTTATTTGAGGTTTCGATGGACTCCAGAAACTCTGATGTGAGATACGACGTTTTCGGACGCAGCAGAAGCTGGAAATAGTTTTAAACGAAACGACACGCATTAGCGATGTTACTGTGATGTATCTAATCGATCCTTACTCATCTATCATGTTATTTTACGTTTGGATGGACTCCAGTAACTCTGATGTGAGATACAAAGTTTTTGGACGCAGCAGAAGCTGGAAATAGTTTTGAACGAAACAACACGTATTAGCGTTGTTCCTGTGCTGTATCTAATCGATCCTTACTTATCTATCATGTTATTTGACGTTTCGATGGACTTCAGTAACTCTGATGTGAGATACGACGTTCTCGGACGCAGCAGAAGCTGGAAATAGTTTTAAACAAAACAACACGCATTAGCGTTGTTCCTGTGATGTATCTAATCGATCCTTACTCATCTATCATGTTATTTTACGTTTGAATGGACTCCAGTAACTCTGATGTGAGATACAAAGTTTTTGGACGCAGCAGAAGCTGGAGGTAGTTTTGAACGAAACAACACGTATTAGCGTTGTTCCTGTGATGTATCTAAACGATCCTTACTTATCTAACATGTTATTTGACGTTTGGATGGACTCCCGTAAGTCTGATGTGAGATACAAAGTTTTTGGACGCAGCAGGAGCTGGAAATAGTTTTAAACGAAACAACACGTATTAGCGTTGTTCCTGTGCTGTATCTAATCGATCCTTACTTATCTATCATGTTATTTGACGTTTCGATGGACTCCAGTAACTCTGATGTGAGATACGACGTTTTCGGACGCAGCAGAAGCTGGAAATAGTTTTAAACAAAACAACACGCATTAGCGATGTTCCTGTGATGTATCTAATCGATCCTTACTCATCTATCATGTTATTTTACGTTTGAATGGACTCCAGTAACTCTGATGTGAGATACAAAGTTTTTGGACGCAGCAGAAGCTGGAGGTAGTTTTGAACGAAACAACACGTATTCGCGTTGTTCCTGTGATGTATCTAATCGATCCTTACTTAGGTACTATGTTATTTGGCGTTTCGATGGACTCCAGTAACTTTGATGTGAGATACGAAGTTCTCGGACGCAGCTGAAGCTAGAAATAGTTTTAAACGAAACAACACGCATTAGCGTTGTTCCTGTGATGTATCTAATCGATCCTTACTCATCTATCATGTTATTTGTCGTTTCGATGGACTCTAGTAATTCTGATGTGAGATACGAAGTTTTTGGACGCAGCAGAAGCTGGAGGTAGTTTTGAACGAAACAACACGTGTTAGCGTTGTTCCTGTGCTGTATCTAATCGATCCTTACTTATCTATCATGTTATTTGACGTTTCGATGGACTCCAGTAACTTTGATGTGAGATACGACGTTTTCGGACGCAGCAGAAGCTGGAAATAGTTTTAAACGAAACAACACGCATTAGCGATGTTCCTGTGATGTATCTAATCGATCCTTACTCATCTATCATGTTATTTTACGTTTGGATGGAATCCAGTAACTCTGATGTGAGATACAAAGTTTTTGGACGCAGCAGAAGCTGGAAATAGTTTTGAACGAAACAACACGTATTAGCGTTGTTCCTGTGATGTATCTAAACGATCCTTACTTATCTAACATGTTATTTGACGTTTGGATGGACTCCAGTAAGTCTGATGTGAGATACAAAGTCTTTGGACGCAGCAGGAGCTGGAAATAGTTTTAAACGAAACAACACGTATTAGCGTTGTTCCTGTGCTGTATCTAATCGATCCTTACTTATCTATCATGTTATTTGACGTTTCGATGGACTCCAGTAACTTTGATGTGAGATACGACGTTTTCGGACGCAGCAGAAGCTGGAAATAGTTTTAAACAAAACAACACGCATTAGCGATGTTCCTGTGATGTATCTAATCGATCCTTACTCATCTATCATGTTATTTTACGTTTGGATGGAATCCAGTAACTCTGATGTGAGATACAAAGTTTTTGGACGCAGCAGAAGCTGGAAATAGTTTTGAACGAAACAACACGTATTAGCGTTGTTCCTGTGATGTATCTAATCGATCCTTACTCATCTATCATGTTATTTGGCGTTTCGATGAACTCCAGTAACTCTGATGTGAGATACAAAATTTACGGACGCAGCAGAAGCTGGAAATAGTTTTGAACGAAACAACACGTATTAGCGTTGTTCCTGTGATGTATCTAATCGATCCTTACTTAGCTACTATGTTATTTGACGTTTCGATGGACTCCAGTAACTCTAATGTGAGATACGAAATTTTCGGACGCAGCAGCAGCTGGAAATAGCTTTAAACGAAACAACACATATTAGCGTTGTTCCTGTTATGTGTCTAATCGATCCTTACTCATCTAACATGTTATTTGACATTTGGATGGACTCCAGTATGTCTGATGTGAGATACAAAGTTTTTGGACGCAGCAGGAGCTGGAAATAGTTTTAAACGAAACAACACGTATTAGCGTTGTTCCTGTGCTGTATCTAATCGATCCTTACTTATCTATCATGTTATTTGACGTTTCTATGGACTCCAGTAACTCTGATGTGAGATACGACGTTCTCGGACGCAGCTGAAGCTGGAAATAGTTTTAAACGAAACAACACGCATTAGCGTTGTTCCTGTGATGTATCTAATCGATCCTTACTCATCTATCATGTTATTTGACGTTTCGATGGACTCCAGTAACTTTGATGTGAGATACGAAGTTCTCGGACGCAGCTGAAGCTAGAAATAGTTTTAAACGAAACAACACGCATTAGCGTTGTTCCTGTGATGTATCTAATCGATCCTTACTCATCTATCATGTTACTTGGCGTTTCGATGGACTCCAGTAACTTTGATGTGAGATACGAAGTTCTCGGACGCAGCTGAAGCTAGAAATAGTTTTAAACGAAACAACACGTATTAGCGTTGTTCCTGTGATGTATCTAATCGATCCTTACTCATCTATCAAGTTATTTGACGTTTGGATGGACTCCAGTAACTCTGATGTGAGAAACAAAGTTTACGGACGCAGCAGAAGCTGGAAATAGTTTTGAACGAAACAACACGTATTAGCGTTGTTCCTGTGATGTATCTAATCGATCCTTACTCATCTATCATGTTATTTGACGTTTTGATGGACTCCAGTAACTTTGATGTGAGATACGAAGTTCTCGGACGCAGCTGAAGCTAGAAATAGTTTGAAACGAAACAACACGCATTAGCGTTGTTCCTGTGATGTATCTAATCGATCCTTACTCATCTATCATGTTACTTGGCGTTTCGATGGACTCCAGTAACTTTGATGTGAGATACGAAGTTCTCGGACGCAGCTGAAGCTAGAAATAGTTTTAAACGAAACAACACGTATTAGCGTTGTTCCTGTGATGTATCTAATCGATCCTTACTTATCTATCATGTTATTTGACGTTTCGATGGACTCCAGTAACTCTGATGTGAGATACGAAGTTCTCGGACGCAGCAGAAGCTGGAAATAGTTTTAAACGAAACAACACGCATTAGCGTTGTTCCTGTGATGTATCTAATCGATCCTTACTCATCTATCATGTTATTTGGCGTTTCGATGAACTCCAGTA
Source organism: Prosopocoilus inquinatus (assembly GCA_036172665.1). NCBI lineage: Eukaryota > Metazoa > Arthropoda > Insecta > Coleoptera > Lucanidae > Prosopocoilus > Prosopocoilus inquinatus. Next base: position 25,490,185 of record CM069879.1, read on the forward strand.
ACTCTGATGTGAGATACAAAATTTACGGACGCAGCAGAAGCTGGAAATAGTTTTGAACGAAACAACACGTATTAGCGTTGTTCCTGTGATGTATCTAATCGATCCTTACTTAGCTACTATGTTATTTGACGTTTCGATGGACTCCAGTAACTCTAATGTGAGATACGAAATTTTCGGACGCAGCAGCAGCTGGAAATAGTTTTAAACGAAACAACACATATTAGCGTTGTTCCTGTGATGTATCTAATCGATCCTTACTCATCTATCATGTTATTTGACGTTTGGACGGACTCCAGTAACTCTGATGTGAGATACAAAGTTCTCGGACGCAGCAGAAGCTGGAAATAGTTTTGAACGAAACAACACGTATTAGCGTTGTTCCTGTGATGTATCTAAACGATCCTTACTTATCTAACATATTATATGACGTTTGGATGGACTCCAGTAAGTCTGATGTGAGATACAAAGTTTTTGGACGCAGCAGGAGCAGGAAATAGTTTTAAACGAAACAACACGTATTAGCGTTGTTCCTGTGCTGTATCTAATCGATCCTTACTTATCTATCATGTTATTTGACGTTTCGATGGACTCCAGTAAGTCTGATGTGAGATACAAAGTTTTTGGACGCAGCAGGAGCAGGAAATAGTTTTAAACGAAACAACATATATTAGCGTTGTTAATGTGATGTATCTAATCGATCCTTACTTATCTATCATGTTATTTGACGTTTGGATGGACTCCAGTAACTCTGATGTGAGATACGAAGTTCTCGGACGCAGCAGAAGCTGGAAATAGTTTTAAACGAAACAACACATATTAGCGTTGTTCCTGTGATGTATCTAATCGATCCTTACTCATCTATCATGTTATTTGACGTTTGGACGGACTCCAGTAACTCTGATGTGAGATACAAAGTTCTCGGACGCAGCAGAAGCTGGAAATAGTTTTGAACGAAACAACACGTATTAGCGTTGTTCCTGTGATGTATCTAAACGATCCTTACTTATCTAACATATTATATGACGTTTGGATGGACTCCAGTAAGTCTGATGTGAGATACAAAGTTTTTGGACGCAGCAGGAGCAGGAAATAGTTTTAAACGAAACAACACGTATTAGCGTTGTTCCTGTGCTGTATCTAATCGATCCTTACTTATCTATCATGTTATTTGACGTTTCGATGGACTCCAGTAAGTCTGATGTGAGATACAAAGTTTTTGGACGCAGCAGGAGCAGGAAATAGTTTTAAACGAAACAACATATATTAGCGTTGTTAATGTGATGTATCTAATCGATCCTTACTTATCTATCATGTTATTTGACGTTTGGATGGACTCCAGTAACTCTGATGTGAGATACGAAGTTCTCGGACGCAGCAGAAGCTGGAAATAGTTTTAAACGAAACAACACGCATTAGCGTTGTTCCTGTGATGTATCTAATCGATCCTTACTCATCTATCATGTTATTTGGCGTTTCGATGAACTCCAGTAACTCTGATGTGAGATACAAAATTTACGGACGCAGCAGAAGCTGGAAATAGTTTTGAACGAAACAACACGTATTAGCGTTGTTCCTGTGATGTATCTAATCGATCCTTACTTAGCTACTATGTTATTTGACGTTTCGATGGACTCCAGTAACTCTAATGTGAGATACGAAATTTTCGGACGCAGCAGCAGCTGGAAATAGCTTTAAACGAAACAACACATATTAGCGTTGTTCCTGTTATGTGTCTAATCGATCCTTACTCATCTATCATGTTATTTGACGTTTGGACGGACTCCAGTAACTCTGATGTGAGATACAAAGTTCTCGGACGCAGCAGAAGCTGGAAATAGTTTTGAACGAAACAACACGTATTAGCGTTGTTCCTGTGATGTATCTAAACGATCCTTACTTATCTAACATATTATATGAGGTTTGGATGGACTCCAGTAAGTCTGATGTGAGATACAAAGTTTTTGGACGCAGCAGGAGCAGGAAATAGTTTTAAACGAAACAACACGTATTAGCGTTGTTCCTGTGCTGTATCTAATCGATCCTTACTTATCTATCATGTTATTTGACGTTTCGATGGACTCCAGTAAGTCTGATGTGAGATACAAAGTTTTTGGACGCAGCAGGAGCAGGAAATAGTTTTAAACGAAACAACATATATTAGCGTTGTTAATGTGATGTATCTAATCGATCCTTACTTATCTATCATGTTATTTGACGTTTGGATGGACTCCAGTAACTCTGATGTGAGATACGAAGTTCTCGGACGCAGCAGAAGCTGGAAATAGTTTTAAACGAAACAACACGCATTAGCGTTGTTCCTGTGATGTATCTAATCGATCCTTACAAATCTATCATGTTATTTGGCGTTTCGATGAACTCCAGTAACTCTGATGTGAGATACAAAATTTACGGACGCAGCAGAAGCTGGAAATAGTTTTGAACGAAACAACACGTATTAGCGTTGTTCCTGTGATGTATCTAATCGATCCTTACTTAGCTACTATGTTATTTGACGTTTCGATGGACTCCAGTAACTCTAATGTGAGATACGAAATTTTCGGACGCAGCAGCAGCTGGAAATAGCTTTAAACGAAACAACACATATTAGCGTTGTTCCTGTTATGTGTCTAATCGATCCTTACTCATCTATCATGTTATTTGACGTTTGGACGGACTCCAGTAACTCTGATGTGAGATACAAAGTTCTCGGACGCAGCAGAAGCTGGAAATAGTTTTGAACGAAACAACACGTATTAGCGTTGTTCCTGTGATGTATCTAAACGATCCTTAATTATCTAACATGTTATTTGACATTTGGATGGACTCCAGTATGTCTGATGTGAGATACAAAGTTTTTGGACGCAGCAGGAGCAGGAAATAGTTTTAAACGAAACAACACGTATTAGCGTTGTTCCTGTGCTGTATCTAATCGATCCTTACTTATCTATCATGTTATTTGACGTTTCGATGGACTCCAGTAAATCTGATGTGAGATACGACGTTTTCGGACGCAGCAGAAGCTGGAAATAGTTTTGAACGAAACAACACGTATTAGCGTTGTTCCTGTGATGTATCTAATCGATCCTTACTTAGCTACTATGTTATTTGACGTTTCGATGGACTCCAGTAACTCTAATGTGAGATACGAAATTTTCGGACGCAGCAGCAGCTGGAAATAGTTTTAAACGAAACAACACATATTAGGGTTGTTCCTGTTATGTGTCTAATAGATCCTTACTCATCTATCATGTTATTTGACGTTTGGACGGACTCCAGTAACTCTGATGTGAGATACAAAGTTCTCGGACGCAGCAGAAGCTGGAAATAGTTTTGAACGAAACAACACGTATTAGCGTTGTTCCTGTGATGTATCTAAACGATCCTTAATTATCTAACATGTTATTTGACATTTGGATGGACTCCAGTAAGTCTGATGTGAGATACAAAGTTTTTGGACGCAGCAGGAGCTGGAAATAGTTTTAAACGAAACAACACGTATTAGCGTTGTTCCTGTGCTGTATCTAATCGATCCTTACTTATCTATCATGTTATTTGACGTTTCGATGGACTCCAGTAAATCTGATGTGAGATACGACGTTTTCGGACGCAGCAGAAGCTGGAAATAGTTTTGAACGAAACAACACGTATTAGCGTTGTTCCTGTGATGTATCTAATCGATCCTTACTTAGCTACTATGTTATTTGACGTTTCGATGGACTCCAGTAACTCTAATGTGAGATACGAAATTTTCGGACGCAGCAGCAGCTGGAAATAGTTTTAAACGAAACAACACATATTAGCGTTGTTCCTGTTATGTGTCTAATAGATCCTTACTCATCTATCATGTTATTTGACGTTTGGACGGACTCCAGTAACTCTGATGTGAGATACAAAGTTCTCGGACGCAGCAGCAGCTGGAAATAGTTTTAAACGAAACAACACATATTAGCGTTGTTCCTGTGATGTATCTAATCGATCCTTACTCATCTATCATGTTATTTGACGTTTCGATGGACTCCAGTAACTCTGATGTGAGATATGACGTTTTCGGACGCAGCAGAAGCTGGAAATAGTTTTAAACGAAACAATACGTATTAGCGTTGTTCCTGTGATGTATCTAATCGATCCTTACTCATCTATCATGTTGTTTGACGTTTGGATGGACTCCAGTAACTCTGATGTGAGATACGAAGTTCTCGGACGCAGCAGAAGCTGGAAATAGTTTTAAACGAAACAACACGCATTAGCGTTGTTCCTGTGATGTATCTAATCGATCCTTACTCATCTATCATGTTATTTGGCGTTTCGATGGACTCCAGTAACTTTGATGTGAGATAGGAAGTTCTCGGACGCATCTGAAGCTGGAAATAGTTTTAAACGAAACAACACGCATTAGCGTTGTTCCTGTGATGTATCTAATCGATCCTTACTAATCTATCATGTTATTTGACGTTTGGATGGACTCCAGTAACTCTGATGTGAGATACAAAGTTTTTGGACGCAGCAGATACTGGAAATAGTTTTAATCGAAACAACACATATTAGCGTTGTTCCTGTGATGTATCTAAACGATCCTTACTTATCTAACATGTTATTTGACGTTTGGATGGACTCCAGTAACTCTGATGTGAGATACAAAGTTCTCGGACGCAGCAGAAGCTGGAAATAGTTTTGAACGAAACAACACGTATTAGCGTTGCTCCTGTGATGTATCTAAACGATCCTTACTTATCTAACATGTTATTTGACGTTTGGATGGACTCCAGTATGTCTGATGTGAGATACAAAGTTTTTGGACGCAGCAGGAGCTGGAAATAGTTTTAAACGAAACAACACGTATTAGCGTTGTTAATGTGATGTATCTAATCGATCCTTACTTAGCTACTATGTTATTTGACGTTTCGATTGACTCCAGTAACTCTAATGTGAGATACGAAATTTTCGGACGCAGCAGCAGCTGGAAATAGTTTTGAACGAAACAACACATATTAGCGTTGTTCCTGTGATGTATCTAATCGATCCTTACTCATCTATCATGTTATTTGGCGTTTCGATGGACTCCAGTAACTTTGATGTGAGATAGGAAGTTCTCGGACGCAGCTGAAGCTGGAAATAGTTTTAAACGAAACAACACGCATTAGCGTTGTTCCTGTGATGTATCTAATCGATCCTTACTCATCTCTCATGTTATTTGACGTTTGGACGGACTCCAGTAACTCTGATGTGAGATACAAAGTTCTCGGACGCAGCAGAAGCTGGAAATAGTTTTGAACGAAACAACACGTATTAGCGTTGTTCCTGTGATGTGTCTAATCGATCCTTACTCATCTATCATGTTATTTTACGTTTGAATGGACTCCAGTAACTCTGATGTGAGATACAAAGTTTTTGGACGCAGCAGAAGCTGGAGGTAGTTTTGAACGAAACAACACGTATTAGCGTTGTTCCTGTGATGTATCTAAACGATCCTTACTTATCTAACATGTTATTTGACGTTGGACTCCAGTAACTCTGATGTGAGATACAAAGTTTTTGGACGCAGCAGGAGCTGGAAATAGTTTTAAACGAAACAACACGTATTAGCGTTGTTCCTGTGCCGTATCTAATAGATCCTTACTTATCTATCATGTTATTTGAGGTTTCGATGGACTCCAGAAACTCTGATGTGAGATACGACGTTTTCGGACGCAGCAGAAGCTGGAAATAGTTTTAAACGAAACAACACGCATTAGCGATGTTACTGTGATGTATCTAATCGATCCTTACTCATCTATCATGTTATTTTACGTTTGGATGGAGTCCAGTAACTCTGATGTGAGATACAAAGTTTTTGGACGCAGCAGAAGCTGGAAATAGTTTTGAACGAAACAACACGTATTAGCGTTGTTCCTGTGCTGTATCTAATCGATCCTTACTTATCTATCATGTTATTTGACGTTTCGATGGACTTCAGTAACTCTGATGTGAGATACGACGTTTTCGGACGCAGCAGAAGCTGGAAATAGTTTTAAACAAAACAACACGCATTAGCGATGTTCCTGTGATGTATCTAATCGATCCTTACTTAGCTACTATGTTATTTGACGTTTCGATGGACTCCAGTAACTCTAATGTGAGATACGAAATTTTCGGACGCAGCAGCAGCTGGAAATAGCTTTAAACGAAACAACACATATTAGCGTTGTTCCTGTTATGTGTCTAATCGATCCTTACTCATCTATCATGTTATTTGACGTTTGGACGGACTCCAGTAACTCTGATGTGAGATACAAAGTTCTCGGACGCAGCAGAAGCTGGAAATAGTTTTGAACGAAACAACACGTATTAGCGTTGTTCCTGTGATGTATCTAAACGATCCTTAATTATCTAACATGTTATTTGACATTTGGATGGACTCCAGTATGTCTGATGTGAGATACAAAGTTTTTGGACGCAGCAGGAGCAGGAAATAGTTTTAAACGAAACAACACGTATTAGCGTTGTTCCTGTGCTGTATCTAATCGATCCTTACTTATCTATCATGTTATTTGACGTTTCGATGGACTCCAGTAAATCTGATGTGAGATACGACGTTTTCGGACGCAGCAGAAGCTGGAAATAGTTTTGAACGAAACAACACGTATTAGCGTTGTTCCTGTGATGTATCTAATCGATCCTTACTTAGCTACTATGTTATTTGACGTTTCGATGGACTCCAGTAACTCTAATGTGAGATACGAAATTTTCGGACGCAGCAGCAGCTGGAAATAGTTTTAAACGAAACAACACATATTAGGGTTGTTCCTGTTATGTGTCTAATAGATCCTTACTCATCTATCATGTTATTTGACGTTTGGACGGACTCCAGTAACTCTGATGTGAGATACAAAGTTCTCGGACGCAGCAGAAGCTGGAAATAGTTTTGAACGAAACAACACGTATTAGCGTTGTTCCTGTGATGTATCTAAACGATCCTTAATTATCTAACATGTTATTTGACATTTGGATGGACTCCAGTAAGTCTGATGTGAGATACAAAGTTTTTGGACGCAGCAGGAGCTGGAAATAGTTTTAAACGAAACAACACGTATTAGCGTTGTTCCTGTGCTGTATCTAATCGATCCTTACTTATCTATCATGTTATTTGACGTTTCGATGGACTCCAGTAAATCTGATGTGAGATACGACGTTTTCGGACGCAGCAGAAGCTGGAAATAGTTTTGAACGAAACAACACGTATTAGCGTTGTTCCTGTGATGTATCTAATCGATCCTTACTTAGCTACTATGTTATTTGACGTTTCGATGGACTCCAGTAACTCTAATGTGAGATACGAAATTTTCGGACGCAGCAGCAGCTGGAAATAGTTTTAAACGAAACAACACATATTAGCGTTGTTCCTGTTATGTGTCTAATAGATCCTTACTCATCTATCATGTTATTTGACGTTTGGACGGACTCCAGTAACTCTGATGTGAGATACAAAGTTCTCGGACGCAGCAGCAGCTGGAAATAGTTTTAAACGAAACAACACATATTAGCGTTGTTCCTGTGATGTATCTAATCGATCCTTACTCATCTATCATGTTATTTGACGTTTCGATGGACTCCAGTAACTCTGATGTGAGATATGACGTTTTCGGACGCAGCAGAAGCTGGAAATAGTTTTAAACGAAACAATACGTATTAGCGTTGTTCCTGTGATGTATCTAATCGATCCTTACTCATCTATCATGTTGTTTGACGTTTGGATGGACTCCAGTAACTCTGATGTGAGATACGAAGTTCTCGGACGCAGCAGAAGCTGGAAATAGTTTTAAACGAAACAACACGCATTAGCGTTGTTCCTGTGATGTATCTAATCGATCCTTACTCATCTATCATGTTATTTGGCGTTTCGATGGACTCCAGTAACTTTGATGTGAGATAGGAAGTTCTCGGACGCATCTGAAGCTGGAAATAGTTTTAAACGAAACAACACGCATTAGCGTTGTTCCTGTGATGTATCTAATCGATCCTTACTAATCTATCATGTTATTTGACGTTTGGATGGACTCCAGTAACTCTGATGTGAGATACAAAGTTTTTGGACGCAGCAGATACTGGAAATAGTTTTAATCGAAACAACACATATTAGCGTTGTTCCTGTGATGTATCTAAACGATCCTTACTTATCTAACATGTTATTTGACGTTTGGATGGACTCCAGTAACTCTGATGTGAGATACGACGTTTTCGGACGCAGCAGAAGCTGGAAATAGTTTTGAACGAAACAACACGTATTAGCGTTGCTCCTGTGATGTATCTAAACGATCCTTACTTATCTAACATGTTATTTGACGTTTGGATGGACTCCAGTATGACTGATGTGAGATACAAAGTTTTTGGACGCAGCAGGAGCTGGAAATAGTTTTAAACGAAACAACACGTATTAGCGTTGTTAATGTGATGTATCTAATCGATCCTTACTTAGCTACTATGTTATTTGACGTTTCGATTGACTCCAGTAACTCTAATGTGAGATACGAAATTTTCGGACGCAGCAGCAGCTGGAAATAGTTTTGAACGAAACAACACATATTAGCGTTGTTCCTGTGATGTATCTAATCGATCCTTACTCATCTATCATGTTATTTGGCGTTTCGATGGACTCCAGTAACTTTGATGTGAGATAGGAAGTTCTCGGACGCAGCTGAAGCTGGAAATAGTTTTAAACGAAACAACACGCATTAGCGTTGTTCCTGTGATGTATCTAATCGATCCTTACTCATCTCTCATGTTATTTTACGTTTGGATGGAATCCAGTAACTCTGATGTGAGATACAAAGTTTTTGGACGCAGCAGAAGCTGGAAATAGTTTTGAACGAAACAACACGTATTAGCGTTGTTCCTGTGATGTATCTAAACGATCCTTACTTATCTAACATGTTATTTGACGTTTGGATGGACTCCAGTAAGTCTGATGTGAGATACAAAGTCTTTGGACGCAGCAGGAGCTGGAAATAGTTTTAAACGAAACAACACGTATTAGCGTTGTTCCTGTGCTGTATCTAATCGATCCTTACTTATCTATCATGTTATTTGACGTTTCGATGGACTCCAGTAACTTTGATGTGAGATACGACGTTTTCGGACGCAGCAGAAGCTGGAAATAGTTTTAAACGAAACAACACGCATTAGCGATGTTCCTGTGATGTATCTAATCGATCCTTACTCATCTATCATGTTATTTTACGTTTGGATGGAATCCAGTAACTCTGATGTGAGATACAAAGTTTTTGGACGCAGCAGAAGCTGGAAATAGTTTTGAACGAAACAACACGTATTAGCGTTGTTCCTGTGATGTATCTAAACGATCCTTACTTATCTAACATGTTATTTGACGTTTGGATGGACTCCAGTAAGTCTGATGTGAGATACAAAGTCTTTGGACGCAGCAGGAGCTGGAAATAGTTTTAAACGAAACAACACGTATTAGCGTTGTTCCTGTGATGTATCTAAACGATCCTTACTTATCTAACATGTTATTTGACGTTTGGATGGACTCCAGTAACTCTGATGTGAGATACAAAGTTTTTGGACGCAGCAGGAGCTGGAAATAGTTTTAAACGAAACAACACGTATTAGCGTTGTTCCTGTGCCGTATCTAATAGATCCTTACTTATCTATCATGTTATTTGAGGTTTCGATGGACTCCAGAAACTCTGATGTGAGATACGACGTTTTCGGACGCAGCAGAAGCTGGAAATAGTTTTAAACGAAACAACACGCATTAGCGATGTTACTGTGATGTATCTAATCGATCCTTACTCATCTATCATGTTATTTTACGTTTGGATGGACTCCAGTAACTCTGATGTGAGATACAAAGTTTTTGGACGCAGCAGAAGCTGGAAATAGTTTTGAACGAAACAACACGTATTAGCGTTGTTCCTGTGCTGTATCTAATCGATCCTTACTTATCTATCATGTTATTTGACGTTTCGATGGACTTCAGTAACTCTGATGTGAGATACGACGTTTTCGGACGCAGCAGAAGCTGGAAATAGTTTTAAACAAAACAACACGCATTAGCGATGTTCCTGTGATGTATCTAATCGATCCTTACTCATCTATCATGTTATTTTACGTTTGAATGGACTCCAGTAACTCTGATGTGAGATACAAAGTTTTTGGACGCAGCAGAAGCTGGAGGTAGTTTTGAACGAAACAACACGTATTAGCGTTGTTCCTGTGATGTATCTAAACGATCCTTACTTATCTAACATGTTATTTGACGTTTGGATGGACTCCCGTAAGTCTGATGTGAGATACAAAGTTTTTGGACGCAGCAGGAGCTGGAAATAGTTTTAAACGAAACAACACGTATTAGCGTTGTTCCTGTGCTGTATCTAATCGATCCTTACTTATCTATCATGTTATTTGACGTTTCGATGGACTCCAGTAACTCTGATGTGAGATACGACGTTTTCGGACGCAGCAGAAGCTGGAAATAGTTTTAAACAAAACAACACGCATTAGCGATGTTCCTGTGATGTATCTAATCGATCCTTACTCATCTATCATGTTATTTTACGTTTGAATGGACTCCAGTAACTCTGATGTGAGATACAAAGTTTTTGGACGCAGCAGAAGCTGGAGGTAGTTTTGAACGAAACAACACGTATTCGCGTTGTTCCTGTGATGTATCTAATCGATCCTTACTTAGCTACTATGTTATTTGGCGTTTCGATGGACTCCAGTAACTTTGATGTGAGATACGAAGTTCTCGGACGCAGCTGAAGCTAGAAATAGTTTTAAACGAAACAACACGCATTAGCGTTGTTCCTGTGATGTATCTAATCGATCCTTACTCATCTATCATGTTATTTGTCGTTTCGATGGACTCTAGTAATTCTGATGTGAGATACGAAGTTTTTGGACGCAGCAGAAGCTGGAGGTAGTTTTGAACGAAACAACACGTGTTAGCGTTGTTCCTGTGCTGTATCTAATCGATCCTTACTTATCTATCATGTTATTTGACGTTTCGATGGACTCCAGTAACTTTGATGTGAGATACGACGTTTTCGGACGCAGCAGAAGCTGGAAATAGTTTTAAACGAAACAACACGCATTAGCGATGTTCCTGTGATGTATCTAATCGATCCTTACTCATCTATCATGTTATTTTACGTTTGGATGGAATCCAGTAACTCTGATGTGAGATACAAAGTTTTTGGACGCAGCAGAAGCTGGAAATAGTTTTGAACGAAACAACACGTATTAGCGTTGTTCCTGTGATGTATCTAAACGATCCTTACTTATCTAACATGTTATTTGACGTTTGGATGGACTCCAGTAAGTCTGATGTGAGATACAAAGTCTTTGGACGCAGCAGGAGCTGGAAATAGTTTTAAACGAAACAACACGTATTAGCGTTGTTCCTGTGCTGTATCTAATCGATCCTTACTTATCTATCATGTTATTTGACGTTTCGATGGACTCCAGTAACTTTGATGTGAGATACGACGTTTTCGGACGCAGCAGAAGCTGGAAATAGTTTTAAACGAAACAACACGCATTAGCGATGTTCCTGTGATGTATCTAATCGATCCTTACTCATCTATCATGTTATTTTACGTTTGGATGGAATCCAGTAACTCTGATGTGAGATACAAAGTTTTTGGACGCAGCAGAAGCTGGAAATAGTTTTGAACGAAACAACACGTATTAGCGTTGTTCCTGTGATGTATCTAAACGATCCTTACTTATCTAACATGTTATTTGACGTTTGGATGGACTCCAGTAAGTCTGATGTGAGATACAAAGTCTTTGGACGCAGCAGGAGCTGGAAATAGTTTTAAACGAAACAACACGTATTAGCGTTGTTCCTGTGATGTATCTAAACGATCCTTACTTATCTAACATGTTATTTGACGTTTGGATGGACTCCAGTAAGTCTGATGTGAGATACAAAGTTTTTGGACGCAGCAGGAGCTGGAAATAGTTTTAAACGAAACAACACGTATTACCGTTGTTCCTGTGCTGTATCTAATCGATCCTTATTTATCTATCATGTTATTTGACGTTTCGATGGACTCCAGTAACTCTGATGTGAGATACGACGTTTTCGGACGCAGCAGAAGCTGGAAATAGTTTTAAACAAAACAACACACATTAGCGATGTTCCTGTGATGTATCTAATCGATCCTTACTCATCTATCATGTTATTTTACGTTTGATTGGACTCCAGTAACTCTGATGTGAGATACAAAGTTTTTGGACGCAGCAGGAGCTGGAAATAGTTTTAAACGAAACAACACGCATTAGCGATGTTCCTGTGATGTATCTAATCGATCCTTACTCATCTATCATGTTATTTTACGTTTGGATGGAATCCAGTAACTCTGATGTGAGATACAAAGTTTTTGGACGCAGCAGAAGCTGGAAATAGTTTTGAACGAAACAACACGTATTAGCGTTGTTCCTGTGATGTATCTAATCGATCCTTACTCATCTATCATGTTATTTGGCGTTTCGATGGACTCCAGTAACTTTGATGTGAGATAGGAAGTTCTCGGACGCAGCTGAAGCTGGAAATAGTTTTAAACGAAACAACACGCATTAGCGTTGTTCCTGTGATGTATCTAATCGATCCTTACTCATCTCTCATGTTATTTTACGTTTGGATGGAATCCAGTAACTCTGATGTGAGATACAAAGTTTTTGGACGCAGCAGAAGCTGGAAATAGTTTTGAACGAAACAACACGTATTAGCGTTGTTCCTGTGATGTATCTAAACGATCCTTACTTATCTAACATGTTATTTGACGTTTGGATGGACTCCAGTAAGTCTGATGTGAGATACAAAGTCTTTGGACGCAGCAGGAGCTGGAAATAGTTTTAAACGAAACAACACGTATTAGCGTTGTTCCTGTGCTGTATCTAATCGATCCTTACTTATCTATCATGTTATTTGACGTTTCGATGGACTCCAGTAACTTTGATGTGAGATACGACGTTTTCGGACGCAGCAGAAGCTGGAAATAGTTTTAAACGAAACAACACGCATTAGCGATGTTCCTGTGATGTATCTAATCGATCCTTACTCATCTATCATGTTATTTTACGTTTGGATGGAATCCAGTAACTCTGATGTGAGATACAAAGTTTTTGGACGCAGCAGAAGCTGGAAATAGTTTTGAACGAAACAACACGTATTAGCGTTGTTCCTGTGATGTATCTAAACGATCCTTACTTATCTAACATGTTATTTGACGTTTGGATGGACTCCAGTAAGTCTGATGTGAGATACAAAGTCTTTGGACGCAGCAGGAGCTGGAAATAGTTTTAAACGAAACAACACGTATTAGCGTTGTTCCTGTGATGTATCTAAACGATCCTTACTTATCTAACATGTTATTTGACGTTTGGATGGACTCCAGTAACTCTGATGTGAGATACAAAGTTTTTGGACGCAGCAGGAGCTGGAAATAGTTTTAAACGAAACAACACGTATTAGCGTTGTTCCTGTGCCGTATCTAATAGATCCTTACTTATCTATCATGTTATTTGAGGTTTCGATGGACTCCAGAAACTCTGATGTGAGATACGACGTTTTCGGACGCAGCAGAAGCTGGAAATAGTTTTAAACGAAACAACACGCATTAGCGATGTTACTGTGATGTATCTAATCGATCCTTACTCATCTATCATGTTATTTTACGTTTGGATGGACTCCAGTAACTCTGATGTGAGATACAAAGTTTTTGGACGCAGCAGAAGCTGGAAATAGTTTTGAACGAAACAACACGTATTAGCGTTGTTCCTGTGCTGTATCTAATCGATCCTTACTTATCTATCATGTTATTTGACGTTTCGATGGACTTCAGTAACTCTGATGTGAGATACGACGTTTTCGGACGCAGCAGAAGCTGGAAATAGTTTTAAACAAAACAACACGCATTAGCGATGTTCCTGTGATGTATCTAATCGATCCTTACTCATCTATCATGTTATTTTACGTTTGAATGGACTCCAGTAACTCTGATGTGAGATACAAAGTTTTTGGACGCAGCAGAAGCTGGAGGTAGTTTTGAACGAAACAACACGTATTAGCGTTGTTCCTGTGATGTATCTAAACGATCCTTACTTATCTAACATGTTATTTGACGTTTGGATGGACTCCCGTAAGTCTGATGTGAGATACAAAGTTTTTGGACGCAGCAGGAGCTGGAAATAGTTTTAAACGAAACAACACGTATTAGCGTTGTTCCTGTGCTGTATCTAATCGATCCTTACTTATCTATCATGTTATTTGACGTTTCGATGGACTCCAGTAACTCTGATGTGAGATACGACGTTTTCGGACGCAGCAGAAGCTGGAAATAGTTTTAAACAAAACAACACGCATTAGCGATGTTCCTGTGATGTATCTAATCGATCCTTACTCATCTATCATGTTATTTTACGTTTGAATGGACTCCAGTAACTCTGATGTGAGATACAAAGTTTTTGGACGCAGCAGAAGCTGGAGGTAGTTTTGAACGAAACAACACGTATTCGCGTTGTTCCTGTGATGTATCTAATCGATCCTTACTTAGCTACTATGTTATTTGGCGTTTCGATGGACTCCAGTAACTTTGATGTGAGATACGAAGTTCTCGGACGCAGCTGAAGCTAGAAATAGTTTTAAACGAAACAACACGCATTAGCGTTGTTCCTGTGATGTATCTAATCGATCCTTACTCATCTATCATGTTATTTGTCGTTTCGATGGACTCTAGTAATTCTGATGTGAGATACGAAGTTTTTGGACGCAGCAGAAGCTGGAGGTAGTTTTGAACGAAACAACACGTGTTAGCGTTGTTCCTGTGCTGTATCTAATCGATCCTTACTTATCTATCATGTTATTTGACGTTTCGATGGACTCCAGTAACTTTGATGTGAGATACGACGTTTTCGGACGCAGCAGAAGCTGGAAATAGTTTTAAACGAAACAACACGCATTAGCGATGTTCCTGTGATGTATCTAATCGATCCTTACTCATCTATCATGTTATTTTACGTTTGGATGGAATCCAGTAACTCTGATGTGAGATACAAAGTTTTTGGACGCAGCAGAAGCTGGAAATAGTTTTGAACGAAACAACACGTATTAGCGTTGTTCCTGTGATGTATCTAAACGATCCTTACTTATCTAACATGTTATTTGACGTTTGGATGGACTCCAGTAAGTCTGATGTGAGATACAAAGTCTTTGGACGCAGCAGGAGCTGGAAATAGTTTTAAACGAAACAACACGTATTAGCGTTGTTCCTGTGCTGTATCTAATCGATCCTTACTTATCTATCATGTTATTTGACGTTTCGATGGACTCCAGTAACTTTGATGTGAGATACGACGTTTTCGGACGCAGCAGAAGCTGGAAATAGTTTTAAACGAAACAACACGCATTAGCGATGTTCCTGTGATGTATCTAATCGATCCTTACTCATCTATCATGTTATTTTACGTTTGGATGGAATCCAGTAACTCTGATGTGAGATACAAAGTTTTTGGACGCAGCAGAAGCTGGAAATAGTTTTGAACGAAACAACACGTATTAGCGTTGTTCCTGTGATGTATCTAAACGATCCTTACTTATCTAACATGTTATTTGACGTTTGGATGGACTCCAGTAAGTCTGATGTGAGATACAAAGTCTTTGGACGCAGCAGGAGCTGGAAATAGTTTTAAACGAAACAACACGTATTAGCGTTGTTCCTGTGATGTATCTAAACGATCCTTACTTATCTAACATGTTATTTGACGTTTGGATGGACTCCAGTAAGTCTGATGTGAGATACAAAGTTTTTGGACGCAGCAGGAGCTGGAAATAGTTTTAAACGAAACAACACGTATTACCGTTGTTCCTGTGCTGTATCTAATCGATCCTTATTTATCTATCATGTTATTTGACGTTTCGATGGACTCCAGTAACTCTGATGTGAGATACGACGTTTTCGGACGCAGCAGAAGCTGGAAATAGTTTTAAACAAAACAACACACATTAGCGATGTTCCTGTGATGTATCTAATCGATCCTTACTCATCTATCATGTTATTTTACGTTTGATTGGACTCCAGTAACTCTGATGTGAGATACAAAGTTTTTGGACGCAGCAGGAGCTGGAAATAGTTTTAAACGAAACAACACGCATTAGCGATGTTCCTGTGATGTATCTAATCGATCCTTACTCATCTATCATGTTATTTTACGTTTGGATGGAATCCAGTAACTCTGATGTGAGATACAAAGTTTTTGGACGCAGCAGAAGCTGGAAATAGTTTTGAACGAAACAACACGTATTAGCGTTGTTCCTGTGATGTATCTAATCGATCCTTACTCATCTATCATGTTATTTGGCGTTTCGATGAACTCCAGTAACTCTGATGTGAGATACAAAATTTACGGACGCAGCAGAAGCTGGAAATAGTTTTGAACGAAACAACACGTATTAGCGTTGTTCCTGTGATGTATCTAATCGATCCTTACTTAGCTACTATGTTATTTGACGTTTCGATGGACTCCAGTAACTCTAATGTGAGATACGAAATTTTCGGACGCAGCAGCAGCTGGAAATAGCTTTAAACGAAACAACACATATTAGCGTTGTTCCTGTTATGTGTCTAATCGATCCTTACTCATCTATCATGTTATTTGACGTTTGGACGGACTCCAGTAACTCTGATGTGAGATACAAAGTTCTCGGACGCAGCAGAAGCTGGAAATAGTTTTGAACGAAACAACACGTATTAGCGTTGTTCCTGTGATGTATCTAAACGATCCTTAATTATCTAACATGTTATTTGACATTTGGATGGACTCCAGTATGTCTGATGTGAGATACAAAGTTTTTGGACGCAGCAGGAGCTGGAAATAGTTTTAAACGAAACAACACGTATTAGCGTTGTTCCTGTGCTGTATCTAATCGATCCTTACTTATCTATCATGTTATTTGACGTTTCTATGGACTCCAGTAACTCTGATGTGAGATACGACGTTCTCGGACGCAGCTGAAGCTGGAAATAGTTTTAAACGAAACAACACGCATTAGCGTTGTTCCTGTGATGTATCTAATCGATCCTTACTCATCTATCATGTTATTTGACGTTTCGATGGACTCCAGTAACTTTGATGTGAGATACGAAGTTCTCGGACGCAGCTGAAGCTAGAAATAGTTTTAAACGAAACAACACGCATTAGCGTTGTTCCTGTGATGTATCTAATCGATCCTTACTCATCTATCATGTTACTTGGCGTTTCGATGGACTCCAGTAACTTTGATGTGAGATACGAAGTTCTCGGACGCAGCTGAAGCTAGAAATAGTTTTAAACGAAACAACACGTATTAGCGTTGTTCCTGTGATGTATCTAATCGATCCTTACTCATCTATCAAGTTATTTGACGTTTGGATGGACTCCAGTAACTCTGATGTGAGAAACAAAGTTTACGGACGCAGCAGAAGCTGGAAATAGTTTTGAACGAAACAACACGTATTAGCGTTGTTCCTGTGATGTATCTAATCGATCCTTACTCATCTATCATGTTATTTGACGTTTTGATGGACTCCAGTAACTTTGATGTGAGATACGAAGTTCTCGGACGCAGCTGAAGCTAGAAATAGTTTGAAACGAAACAACACGCATTAGCGTTGTTCCTGTGATGTATCTAATCGATCCTTACTCATCTATCATGTTACTTGGCGTTTCGATGGACTCCAGTAACTTTGATGTGAGATACGAAGTTCTCGGACGCAGCTGAAGCTAGAAATAGTTTTAAACGAAACAACACGTATTAGCGTTGTTCCTGTGATGTATCTAATCGATCCTTACTTATCTATCATGTTATTTGACGTTTCGATGGACTCCAGTAACTCTGATGTGAGATACGAAGTTCTCGGACGCAGCAGAAGCTGGAAATAGTTTTAAACGAAACAACACGCATTAGCGTTGTTCCTGTGATGTATCTAATCGATCCTTACTCATCTATCATATTATTTGGCGTTTCGATGAACTCCAGTAACTCTGATGTGAGATACAAAATTTACGGACGCAGCAGAAGCTGGAAATAGTTTTGAACGAAACAACACGTATTAGCGTTGTTCCTGTGATGTATCTAATCGATCCTTACTTAGCTACTATGTTATTTGACGTTTCGATGGACTCCAGTAACTCTAATGTGAGATACGAAATTTTCGGACGCAGCAGCAGCTGGAAATAGTTTTAAACGAAACAACACATATTAGCGTTGTTCCTGTGATGTATCTAATCGATCCTTACTCATCTATCATGTTATTTGACGTTTGGACGGACTCCAGTAACTCTGATGTGAGATACAAAGTTCTCGGACGCAGCAGAAGCTGGAAATAGTTTTGAACGAAACAACACGTATTAGCGTTGTTCCTGTGATGTATCTAAACGATCCTTACTTATCTAACATATTATATGACGTTTGGATGGACTCCAGTAAGTCTGATGTGAGATACAAAGTTTTTGGACGCAGCAGGAGCAGGAAATAGTTTTAAACGAAACAACACGTATTAGCGTTGTTCCTGTGCTGTATCTAATCGATCCTTACTTATCTATCATGTTATTTGACGTTTCGATGGACTCCAGTAAGTCTGATGTGAGATACAAAGTTTTTGGACGCAGCAGGAGCAGGAAATAGTTTTAAACGAAACAACATATATTAGCGTTGTTAATGTGATGTATCTAATCGATCCTTACTTATCTATCATGTTATTTGACGTTTGGATGGACTCCAGTAACTCTGATGTGAGATACGAAGTTCTCGGACGCAGCAGAAACTGGAAATAGTTTTAAACGAAACAACACGCATTAGCGTTGTTCCTGTGATGTATCTAATCGATCCTTACTCATCTATCATGGTATTTGGCGTTTCGATGAACTCCAGTAACTCTGATGTGAGATACAAAATTTACGGACGCAGCAGAAGCTGGAAATAGTTTTGAACGAAACAACACGTATTAGCGTTGTTCCTGTGATGTATCTAATCGATCCTTACTTAGCTACTATGTTATTTGACGTTTCGATGGACTCCAGTAACTCTAATGTGAGATACGAAATTTTCGGACGCAGCAGCAGCTGGAAATAGCTTTAAACGAAACAACACATATTAGCGTTGTTCCTGTTATGTGTCTAATCGATCCTTACTCATCTATCATGTTATTTGACGTTTGGACGGACTCCAGTAACTCTGATGTGAGATACAAAGTTCTCGGACGCAGCAGAAGCTGGAAATAGTTTTGAACGAAACAACACGTATTAGCGTTGTTCCTGTGATGTATCTAAACGATCCTTACTTATCTAACATATTATATGAGGTTTGGATGGACTCCAGTAAGTCTGATGTGAGATACAAAGTTTTTGGACGCAGCAGGAGCAGGAAATAGTTTTAAACGAAACAACACGTATTAGCGTTGTTCCTGTGCTGTATCTAATCGATCCTTACTTATCTATCATGTTATTTGACGTTTCGATGGACTCCAGTAAGTCTGATGTGAGATACAAAGTTTTTGGACGCAGCAGGAGCAGGAAATAGTTTTAAACGAAACAACATATATTAGCGTTGTTAATGTGATGTATCTAATCGATCCTTACTTATCTATCATGTTATTTGACGTTTGGATGGACTCCAGTAACTCTGATGTGAGATACGAAGTTCTCGGACGCAGCAGAAGCTGGAAATAGTTTTAAACGAAACAACACGCATTAGCGTTGTTCCTGTGATGTATCTAATCGATCCTTACTCATCTATCATGTTATTTGGCGTTTCGATGAACTCCAGTAACTCTGATGTGAGATACAAAATTTACGGACGCAGCAGAAGCTGGAAATAGTTTTGAACGAAACAACACGTATTAGCGTTGTTCCTGTGATGTATCTAATCGATCCTTACTTAGCTACTATGTTATTTGACGTTTCGATGGACTCCAGTAACTCTAATGTGAGATACGAAATTTTCGGACGCAGCAGCAGCTGGAAATAGCTTTAAACGAAACAACACATATTAGCGTTGTTCCTGTTATGTGTCTAATCGATCCTTACTCATCTATCATGTTATTTGACGTTTGGACGGACTCCAGTAACTCTGATGTGAGATACAAAGTTCTCGGACGCAGCAGAAGCTGGAAATAGTTTTGAACGAAACAACACGTATTAGCGTTGTTCCTGTGATGTATCTAAACGATCCTTAATTATCTAACATGTTATTTGACATTTGGATGGACTCCAGTATGTCTGATGTGAGATACAAAGTTTTTGGACGCAGCAGGAGCAGGAAATAGTTTTAAACGAAACAACACGTATTAGCGTTGTTCCTGTGCTGTATCTAATCGATCCTTACTTATCTATCATGTTATTTGACGTTTCGATGGACTCCAGTAAATCTGATGTGAGATACGACGTTTTCGGACGCAGCAGAAGCTGGAAATAGTTTTGAACGAAACAACACGTATTAGCGTTGTTCCTGTGATGTATCTAATCGATCCTTACTTAGCTACTATGTTATTTGACGTTTCGATGGACTCCAGTAACTCTAATGTGAGATACGAAATTTTCGGACGCAGCAGCAGCTGGAAATAGTTTTAAACGAAACAATACGTATTAGCGTTGTTCCTGTGATGTATCTAATCGATCCTTACTCATCTATCATGTTATTTGACGTTTGGACGGACTCCAGTAACTCTGATGTGAGATACAAAGTTCTCGGACGCAGCAGAAGCTGGAAATAGTTTTGAACGAAACAACACGTATTAGCGTTGTTCCTGTGATGTATCTAAACGATCCTTAATTATCTAACATGTTATTTGACATTTGGATGGACTCCAGTAAGTCTGATGTGAGATACAAAGTTTTTGGACGCAGCAGGAGCTGGAAATAGTTTTAAACGAAACAACACGTATTAGCGTTGTTCCTGTGCTGTATCTAATCGATCCTTACTTATCTATCATGTTATTTGACGTTTCGATGGACTCCAGTAAATCTGATGTGAGATACGACGTTTTCGGACGCAGCAGAAGCTGGAAATAGTTTTGAACGAAACAACACGTATTAGCGTTGTTCCTGTGATGTATCTAATCGATCCTTACTTAGCTACTATGTTATTTGACGTTTCGATGGACTCCAGTAACTCTAATGTGAGATACGAAATTTTCGGACGCAGCAGCAGCTGGAAATAGTTTTAAACGAAACAACACATATTAGCGTTGTTCCTGTTATGTGTCTAATAGATCCTTACTCATCTATCATGTTATTTGACGTTTGGACGGACTCCAGTAACTCTGATGTGAGATACAAAGTTTTTGGACGCAGCAGGAGCTGGAAATAGTTTTAAACGAAACAACACGTATTAGCGTTGTTCCTGTGCTGTATCTAATCGATCCTTACTTATCTATCATGTTATTTGACGTTTCGATGGACTCCAGTAAATCTGATGTGAGATATGACGTTTTCGGACGCAGCAGAAGCTGGAAATAGTTTTAAACGAAACAATACGTATTAGCGTTGTTCCTGTGATGTATCTAATCGATCCTTACTCATCTATCATGTTGTTTGACGTTTGGATGGACTCCAGTAACTCTGATGTGAGATACGAAGTTCTCGGACGCAGCAGAAGCTGGAAATAGTTTTAAACGAAACAACACGCATTAGCGTTGTTCCTGTGATGTATCTAATCGATCCTTACTCATCTATCATGTTATTTGGCGTTTCGATGGACTCCAGTAACTTTGATGTGAGATAGGAAGTTCTCGGACGCATCTGAAGCTGGAAATAGTTTTAAACGAAACAACACGCATTAGCGTTGTTCCTGTGATGTATCTAATCGATCCTTACTAATCTATCATGTTATTTGACGTTTGGATGGACTCCAGTAACTCTGATGTGAGATACAAAGTTCTTGGACGCAGCAGATACTGGAAATAGTTTTAATCGAAACAACACATATTAGCGTTGTTCCTGTGATGTATCTAAACGATCCTTACTTATCTAACATGTTATTTGACGTTTGGATGGACTCCAGTAACTCTGATGTGAGATACAAAGTTCTCGGACGCAGCAGAAGCTGGAAATAGTTTTGAACGAAACAACACGTATTAGCGTTGCTCCTGTGATGTATCTAAACGATCCTTACTTATCTAACATGTTATTTGACGTTTGGATGGACTCCAGTATGTCTGATGTGAGATACAAAGTTTTTGGACGCAGCAGGAGCTGGAAATAGTTTTAAACGAAACAACACGTATTAGCGTTGTTAATGTGATGTATCTAATCGATCCTTACTTAGCTACTATGTTATTTGACGTTTCGATTGACTCCAGTAACTCTAATGTGAGATACGAAATTTTCGGACGCAGCAGCAGCTGGAAATAGTTTTGAACGAAACAACACATATTAGCGTTGTTCCTGTGATGTATCTAATCGATCCTTACTCATCTATCATGTTATTTGACGTTTCGATGGACTCCAGTAACTTTGATGTGAGATAGGAAGTTCTCGGACGCAGCTGAAGCTGGAAATAGTTTTAAACGAAACAACACGCATTAGCGTTGTTCCTGTGATGTATATAATCGATCCTTACTCATCTCTCATGTTATTTGACGTTTGGACGGACTCCAGTAACTCTGATGTGAGATACAAAGTTCTCGGACGCAGCAGAAGCTGGAAATAGTTTTGAACGAAACAACACGTATTAGCGTTGTTCCTGTGATGTGTCTAATCGATCCTTACTCATCTATCATGTTATTTTACGTTTGAATGGACTCCAGTAACTCTGATGTGAGATACAAAGTTTTTGGACGCAGCAGAAGCTGGAGGTAGTTTTGAACGAAACAACACGTATTAGCGTTGTTCCTGTGATGTATCTAAACGATCCTTACTTATCTAACATGTTATTTGACGTTTGGATGGACTCCAGTAACTCTGATGTGAGATACAAAGTTTTTGGACGCAGCAGGAGCTGGAAATAGTTTTAAACGAAACAACACGTATTAGCGTTGTTCCTGTGCCGTATCTAATAGATCCTTACTTATCTATCATGTTATTTGAGGTTTCGATGGACTCCAGAAACTCTGATGTGAGATACGACGTTTTCGGACGCAGCAGAAGCTGGAAATAGTTTTAAACGAAACAACACGCATTAGCGATGTTACTGTGATGTATCTAATCGATCCTTACTCATCTATCATGTTATTTTACGTTTGGATGGACTCCAGTAACTCTGATGTGAGATACAAAGTTTTTGGACGCAGCAGAAGCTGGAAATAGTTTTGAACGAAACAACACGTATTAGCGTTGTTCCTGTGCTGTATCTAATCGATCCTTACTTATCTATCATGTTATTTGACGTTTCGATGGACTTCAGTAACTCTGATGTGAGATACGACGTTTTCGGACGCAGCAGAAGCTGGAAATAGTTTTAAACAAAACAACACGCATTAGCGATGTTCCTGTGATGTATCTAATCGATCCTTACTCATCTATCATGTTATTTTACGTTTGAATGGACTCCAGTAACTCTGATGTGAGATACAAAGTTTTTGGACGCAGCAGAAGCTGGAGGTAGTTTTGAACGAAACAACACGTATTAGCGTTGTTCCTGTGATGTATCTAAACGATCCTTACTTATCTAACATGTTATTTGACGTTTGGATGGACTCCCGTAAGTCTGATGTGAGATACAAAGTTTTTGGACGCAGCAGGAGCTGGAAATAGTTTTAAACGAAACAACACGTATTAGCGTTGTTCCTGTGCTGTATCTAATCGATCCTTACTTATCTATCATGTTATTTGACGTTTCGATGGACTCCAGTAACTCTGATGTGAGATACGACGTTTTCGGACGCAGCAGAAGCTGGAAATAGTTTTAAACAAAACAACACGCATTAGCGATGTTCCTGTGATGTATCTAATCGATCCTTACTCATCTATCATGTTATTTTACGTTTGAATGGACTCCAGTAACTCTGATGTGAGATACAAAGTTTTTGGACGCAGCAGAAGCTGGAGGTAGTTTTGAACGAAACAACACGTATTCGCGTTGTTCCTGTGATGTATCTAATCGATCCTTACTTAGCTACTATGTTATTTGGCGTTTCGATGGACTCCAGTAACTTTGATGTGAGATACGAAGTTCTCGGACGCAGCTGAAGCTAGAAATAGTTTTAAACGAAACAACACGCATTAGCGTTGTTCCTGTGATGTATCTAATCGATCCTTACTCATCTATCATGTTATTTGTCGTTTCGATGGACTCTAGTAATTCTGATGTGAGATACGAAGTTTTTGGACGCAGCAGAAGCTGGAGGTAGTTTTGAACGAAACAACACGTGTTAGCGTTGTTCCTGTGCTGTATCTAATCGATCCTTACTTATCTATCATGTTATTTGACGTTTCGATGGACTCCAGTAACTTTGATGTGAGATACGACGTTTTCGGACGCAGCAGAAGCTGGAAATAGTTTTAAACGAAACAACACGCATTAGCGATGTTCCTGTGATGTATCTAATCGATCCTTACTCATCTATCATGTTATTTTACGTTTGGATGGAATCCAGTAACTCTGATGTGAGATACAAAGTTCTCTGACACAGCAGAAGCTGGAAATAGTTTTGAACGAAACAACACGTATTAGCGTTGTTCCTGTGATGTATCTAAACGATCCTTACTTATCTAACATGTTATTTGACGTTTGGATGGACTCCAGTAAGTCTGATGTGAGATACAAAGTCTTTGGACGCAGCAGGAGCTGGAAATAGTTTTAAACGAAACAACACGTATTAGCGTTGTTCCTGTGCTGTATCTAATCGATCCTTACTTATCTATCATGTTATTTGACGTTTCGATGGACTCCAGTAACTTTGATGTGAGATACGACGTTTTCGGACGCAGCAGAAGCTGGAAATAGTTTTAAACGAAACAACACGCATTAGCGATGTTCCTGTGATGTATCTAATCGATCCTTACTCATCTATCATGTTATTTTACGTTTGGATGGAATCCAGTAACTCTGATGTGAGATACAAAGTTTTTGGACGCAGCAGAAGCTGGAAATAGTTTTGAACGAAACAACACGTATTAGCGTTGTTCCTGTGATGTATCTAAACGATCCTTACTTATCTAACATGTTATTTGACGTTTGGATGGACTCCAGTAATTCTGATGTGAGATACGAAGTTTTTGGACGCAGCAGGAGCTGGAAATAGTTTTGAACGAAACAACACGTATTAGCGTTGTTCCTGTGATGTATCTAAACGATCCTTACTTATCTAACATGTTATTTGACGTTTGGATGGACTCCAGTAAGTCTGATGTGAGATACAAAGTCTTTGGACGCAGCAGGAGCTGGAAATAGTTTTAAACGAAACAACACGTATTAGCGTTGTTCCTGTGCTGTATCTAATCGATCCTTACTTATCTATCATGTTATTTGACGTTTCGATGGACTCCAGTAACTTTGATGTGAGATACGACGTTTTCGGACGCAGCAGAAGCTGGAAATAGTTTTAAACGAAACAACACGCATTAGCGATGTTCCTGTGATGTATCTAATCGATCCTTACTCATCTATCATGTTATTTTACGTTTGGATGGAATCCAGTAACTCTGATGTGAGATACAAAGTTTTTGGACGCAGCAGAAGCTGGAAATAGTTTTGAACGAAACAACACGTATTAGCGTTGTTCCTGTGATGTATCTAAACGATCCTTACTTATCTAACATGTTATTTGACGTTTGGATGGACTCCAGTAATTCTGATGTGAGATACGAAGTTTTTGGACGCAGCAGGAGCTGGAAATAGTTTTGAACGAAACAACACGTATTAGCGTTGTTCCTGTGATGTATCTAAACGATCCTTACTTATCTAACATGTTATTTGACGTTTGGATGGACTCCAGTAAGTCTGATGTGATATACAAAGATTTTGGACGCAGCAGGAGCTGGAAATAGTTTTAAACGAAACAACACGTATTAGCGTTGTTCCTGTGCTGTTTCTAATCGATCCTTACTTATCTATCATGTTATTTGACGTTTCGATGAACTCCAGTAACTCTGATGTGAGATACAAAGTTTTTGGACGCAGCAGAAGCTGGAGGTAGTTTTGAACGAAACAACACGTATTAGCGTTGTTCCTGTGATGTATCTAATCGATCCTTACTTAGCTACTATGTTATTTGACGTTTCGATGGACTCCAGTAACTCTAATGTGAGATACGAAATTTTCGGACGCAGCAGCAGCTGGAAATAGTTTTTAACGAAACAGCACATATTAGCGTTGTTCCTGTGATGTATCTAATCGATCCTTACTTATCTATCATGTTATTTGACGTTTGGATGGACTCCAGTAACTCTGATGTGAGATACGAAGTTCTCGGACGCAGCAGAAGCTGGAAATAGTTTTAAACGAAACAACACGCATTAGCGTTGTTCCTGTGATGTATCTAATCGATCCTTACTCATCTATCATGTTATTTGGCGTTTCGATGGACTCCAGTAACTCTGATGTGAGATACAAAGTTTACGGACGCAGCAGAAGCTGGAAATAGTTTTGAACGAAACAACACGTATTAGCGTTGTTCCTGTGATGTATCTAAACGATCCTTACTTATCTAACATGTTATTTGACGTTTGGATGGACTCCAGTAAGTCTGATGTGAGATACAAAGTCTTTGGACGCAGCAGGAGCTGGAAATAGTTTTAAACGAAACAACACGTATTAGCGTTGTTCCTGTGATGTATCTAAACGATCCTTACTTATCTAACATGTTATTTGACGTTTGGATGGACTCCAGTAAGTCTGATGTGAGATACAAAGTTTTTGGACGCAGCAGGAGCTGGAAATAGTTTTAAACGAAACAACACGTATTAGCGTTGTTCCTGTGCTGTATCTAATCGATCCTTATTTATCTATCATGTTATTTGACGTTTCGATGGACTCCAGTAACTCTGATGTGAGATACGACGTTTTCGGACGCAGCAGAAGCTGGAAATAGTTTTAAACAAAACAACACACATTAGCGATGTTCCTGTGATGTATCTAATCGATCCTTACTCATCTATCATGTTATTTTACGTTTGATTGGACTCCAGTAACTCTGATGTGAGATACAAAGTTTTTGGACGCAGCAGGAGCTGGAAATAGTTTTAAACGAAACAACACGCATTAGCGATGTTCCTGTGATGTATCTAATCGATCCTTACTCATCTATCATGTTATTTTACGTTTGGATGGAATCCAGTAACTCTGATGTGAGATACAAAGTTTTTGGACGCAGCAGAAGCTGGAAATAGTTTTGAACGAAACAACACGTATTAGCGTTGTTCCTGTGATGTATCTAATCGATCCTTACTCATCTATCATGTTATTTGGCGTTTCGATGAACTCCAGTAACTCTGATGTGAGATACAAAATTTACGGACGCAGCAGAAGCTGGAAATAGTTTTGAACGAAACAACACGTATTAGCGTTGTTCCTGTGATGTATCTAATCGATCCTTACTTAGCTACTATGTTATTTGACGTTTCGATGGACTCCAGTAACTCTAATGTGAGATACGAAATTTTCGGACGCAGCAGCAGCTGGAAATAGCTTTAAACGAAACAACACATATTAGCGTTGTTCCTGTTATGTGTCTAATCGATCCTTACTCATCTATCATGTTATTTGACGTTTGGACGGACTCCAGTAACTCTGATGTGAGATACAAAGTTCTCGGACGCAGCAGAAGCTGGAAATAGTTTTGAACGAAACAACACGTATTAGCGTTGTTCCTGTGATGTATCTAAACGATCCTTAATTATCTAACATGTTATTTGACATTTGGATGGACTCCAGTATGTCTGATGTGAGATACAAAGTTTTTGGACGCAGCAGGAGCTGGAAATAGTTTTAAACGAAACAACACGTATTAGCGTTGTTCCTGTGCTGTATCTAATCGATCCTTACTTATCTATCATGTTATTTGACGTTTCTATGGACTCCAGTAACTCTGATGTGAGATACGACGTTCTCGGACGCAGCTGAAGCTGGAAATAGTTTTAAACGAAACAACACGCATTAGCGTTGTTCCTGTGATGTATCTAATCGATCCTTACTCATCTATCATGTTATTTGACGTTTCGATGGACTCCAGTAACTTTGATGTGAGATACGAAGTTCTCGGACGCAGCTGAAGCTAGAAATAGTTTTAAACGAAACAACACGCATTAGCGTTGTTCCTGTGATGTATCTAATCGATCCTTACTCATCTATCATGTTACTTGGCGTTTCGATGGACTCCAGTAACTTTGATGTGAGATACGAAGTTCTCGGACGCAGCTGAAGCTAGAAATAGTTTTAAACGAAACAACACGTATTAGCGTTGTTCCTGTGATGTATCTAATCGATCCTTACTCATCTATCAAGTTATTTGACGTTTGGATGGACTCCAGTAACTCTGATGTGAGAAACAAAGTTTACGGACGCAGCAGAAGCTGGAAATAGTTTTGAACGAAACAACACGTATTAGCGTTGTTCCTGTGATGTATCTAATCGATCCTTACTCATCTATCATGTTATTTGACGTTTTGATGGACTCCAGTAACTTTGATGTGAGATACGAAGTTCTCGGACGCAGCTGAAGCTAGAAATAGTTTGAAACGAAACAACACGCATTAGCGTTGTTCATGTGATGTATCTAATCGATCCTTACTCATCTATCATGCTACTTGGCGTTTCGATGGACTCCAGTAACTTTGATGTGAGATACGAAGTTCTCGGACGCAGCTGAAGCTAGAAATAGTTTTAAACGAAACAACACGTATTAGCGTTGTTCCTGTGATGTATCTAATCGATCCTTACTTATCTATCATGTTATTTGACGTTTCGATGGACTCCAGTAACTCTGATGTGAGATACGAAGTTCTCGGACGCAGCAGAAGCTGGAAATAGTTTTAAACGAAACAACACGCATTAGCGTTGTTCCTGTGATGTATCTAATCGATCCTTACTCATCTATCATGTTATTTGGCGTTTCGATGAACTCCAGTAACTCTGATGTGAGATACAAAATTTACAGACGCAGCAGAAGCTGGAAATAGTTTTGAACGAAACAACACGTATTAGCGTTGTTCCTGTGATGTATCTAATCGATCCTTACTTAGCTACTATGTTATTTGACGTTTCGATGGACTCCAGTAACTCTAATGTGAGATACGAAATTTTCGGACGCAGCAGCAGCTGGAAATAGTTTTAAACGAAACAACACATATTAGCGTTGTTCCTGTGATGTATCTAATCGATCCTTACTCATCTATCATGTTATTTGACGTTTGGACGGACTCCAGTAACTCTGATGTGAGATACAAAGTTCTCGGACGCAGCAGAAGCTGGAAATAGTTTTGAACGAAACAACACGTATTAGCGTTGTTCCTGTGATGTATCTAAACGATCCTTACTTATCTAACATATTATATGACGTTTGGATGGACTCCAGTAAGTCTGATGTGAGATACAAAGTTTTTGGACGCAGCAGGAGCAGGAAATAGTTTTAAACGAAACAACACGTATTAGCGTTGTTCCTGTGCTGTATCTAATCGATCCTTACTTATCTATCATGTTATTTGACGTTTCGATGGACTCCAGTAAGTCTGATGTGAGATACAAAGTTTTTGGACGCAGCAGGAGCAGGAAATAGTTTTAAACGAAACAACATATATTAGCGTTGTTAATGTGATGTATCTAATCGATCCTTACTTATCTATCATGTTATTTGACGTTTGGATGGACTCCAGTAACTCTGATGTGAGATACGAAGTTCTCGGACGCAGCAGAAGCTGGAAATAGTTTTAAACGAAACAACACGCATTAGCGTTGTTCCTGTGATGTATCTAATCGATCCTTACTCATCTATCATGTTATTTGGCGTTTCGATGAACTCCAGTAACTCTGATGTGAGATACAAAATTTACGGACGCAGCAGAAGCTGGAAATAGTTTTGAACGAAACAACACGTATTAGCGTTGTTCCTGTGATGTATCTAATCGATCCTTACTTAGCTACTATGTTATTTGACGTTTCGATGGACTCCAGTAACTCTAATGTGAGATACGAAATTTTCGGACGCAGCAGCAGCTGGAAATAGCTTTAAACGAAACAACACATATTAGCGTTGTTCCTGTTATGTGTCTAATCGATCCTTACTCATCTATCATGTTATTTGACGTTTGGACGGACTCCAGTAACTCTGATGTGAGATACAAAGTTCTCGGACGCAGCAGAAGCTGGAAATAGTTTTGAACGAAACAACACGTATTAGCGTTGTTCCTGTGATGTATCTAAACGATCCTTACTTATCTAACATATTATATGAGGTTTGGATGGACTCCAGTAAGTCTGATGTGAGATACAAAGTTTTTGGACGCAGCAGGAGCAGGAAATAGTTTTAAACGAAACAACACGTATTAGCGTTGTTCCTGTGCTGTATCTAATCGATCCTTACTTATCTATCATGTTATTTGACGTTTCGATGGACTCCAGTAAGTCTGATGTGAGATACAAAGTTTTTGGACGCAGCAGGAGCAGGAAATAGTTTTAAACGAAACAACATATATTAGCGTTGTTAATGTGATGTATCTAATCGATCCTTACTTATCTATCATGTTATTTGACGTTTGGATGGACTCCAGTAACTCTGATGTGAGATACGAAGTTCTCGGACGCAGCAGAAGCTGGAAATAGTTTTAAACGAAACAACACGCATTAGCGTTGTTCCTGTGATGTATCTAATCGATCCTTACTCATCTATCATGTTATTTGGCGTTTCGATGAACTCCAGTAACTCTGATGTGAGATACAAAATTTACGGACGCAGCAGAAGCTGGAAATAGTTTTGAACGAAACAACACGTATTAGCGTTGTTCCTGTGATGTATCTAATCGATCCTTACTTAGCTACTATGTTATTTGACGTTTCGATGGACTCCAGTAACTCTAATGTGAGATACGAAATTTTCGGACGCAGCAGCAGCTGGAAATAGCTTTAAACGAAACAACACATATTAGCGTTGTTCCTGTTATGTGTCTAATCGATCCTTACTCATCTATCATGTTATTTGACGTTTGGACGGACTCCAGTAACTCTGATGTGAGATACAAAGTTCTCGGACGCAGCAGAAGCTGGAAATAGTTTTGAACGAAACAACACGTATTAGCGTTGTTCCTGTGATGTATCTAAACGATCCTTAATTATCTAACATGTTATTTGACATTTGGATGGACTCCAGTATGTCTGATGTGAGATACAAAGTTTTTGGACGCAGCAGGAGCAGGAAATAGTTTTAAACGAAACAACACGTATTAGCGTTGTTCCTGTGCTGTATCTAATCGATCCTTACTTATCTATCATGTTATTTGACGTTTCGATGGACTCCAGTAAATCTGATGTGAGATACGACGTTTTCGGACGCAGCAGAAGCTGGAAATAGTTTTGAACGAAACAACACGTATTAGCGTTGTTCCTGTGATGTATCTAATCGATCCTTACTTAGCTACTATGTTATTTGACGTTTCGATGGACTCCAGTAACTCTAATGTGAGATACGAAATTTTCGGACGCAGCAGCAGCTGGAAATAGTTTTAAACGAAACAACACATATTAGGGTTGTTCCTGTTATGTGTCTAATAGATCCTTACTCATCTATCATGTTATTTGACGTTTGGACGGACTCCAGTAACTCTGATGTGAGATACAAAGTTCTCGGACGCAGCAGAAGCTGGAAATAGTTTTGAACGAAACAACACGTATTAGCGTTGTTCCTGTGATGTATCTAAACGATCCTTAATTATCTAACATGTTATTTGACATTTGGATGGACTCCAGTAAGTCTGATGTGAGATACAAAGTTTTTGGACGCAGCAGGAGCTGGAAATAGTTTTAAACGAAACAACACGTATTAGCGTTGTTCCTGTGCTGTATCTAATCGATCCTTACTTATCTATCATGTTATTTGACGTTTCGATGGACTCCAGTAAATCTGATGTGAGATACGACGTTTTCGGACGCAGCAGAAGCTGGAAATAGTTTTGAACGAAACAACACGTATTAGCGTTGTTCCTGTGATGTATCTAATCGATCCTTACTTAGCTACTATGTTATTTGACGTTTCGATGGACTCCAGTAACTCTAATGTGAGATACGAAATTTTCGGACGCAGCAGCAGCTGGAAATAGTTTTAAACGAAACAACACATATTAGCGTTGTTCCTGTTATGTGTCTAATAGATCCTTACTCATCTATCATGTTATTTGACGTTTGGACGGACTCCAGTAACTCTGATGTGAGATACAAAGTTCTCGGACGCAGCAGCAGCTGGAAATAGTTTTAAACGAAACAACACATATTAGCGTTGTTCCTGTGATGTATCTAATCGATCCTTACTCATCTATCATGTTATTTGACGTTTCGATGGACTCCAGTAACTCTGATGTGAGATATGACGTTTTCGGACGCAGCAGAAGCTGGAAATAGTTTTAAACGAAACAATACGTATTAGCGTTGTTCCTGTGATGTATCTAATCGATCCTTACTCATCTATCATGTTGTTTGACGTTTGGATGGACTCCAGTAACTCTGATGTGAGATACGAAGTTCTCGGACGCAGCAGAAGCTGGAAATAGTTTTAAACGAAACAACACGCATTAGCGTTGTTCCTGTGATGTATCTAATCGATCCTTACTCATCTCTCATGTTATTTGGCGTTTCGATGGACTCCAGTAACTTTGATGTAAGTTACGAAGTTCTCGGACGCAGCTGAAGCTAGAAATAGTTTTAAACGAAACAACACGTATTAGCGTTGTTCCTGTGATGTATCAAATCGATCCTTACTCATCTATCAAGTTATTTGACGTTTGGATGGACTCCAGTAACTCTGATGTGAGAAACAAAGTTTACGGACGCAGCAGAAGCTGGAAATAGTTTTGAACGAAACAACACGTACTAGCGTTGTTCCTGTGATGTATCTAATCCATCCTTACTTATCTACTATGTTATTTGACGTTTCGATGGACTCCAGTAACCATGATGTGAGATACGAAATTTCCGGACGCAGCAGAAGCTGGAAATAGTTTTAAACGAAACAACACGCATTAGCGTTGTTCCTGTGATGTATCTAATCGATCCTTACTCATCTCTCATGTTATTTCGCGTTTCGATGGACTCCAGTAACTTTGATGTGAGTTACGAAGTTCTCGGACGCAGCTGAAGCTAGAAATAGTTTTAAAGGAAACAACACGCATTAGCGTTGTTCCTGTGATGTATCTAATCGATCCTTACTCATCTATCATGTTATTTGGCGTTTCGATAGACTCCAGTAACTTTGATGTGAGATACGAAGTTCTCGGACGCAGCTGAAGCTAGAAATAGTTTTAAAGGAAACAACACGCATTAGCGTTGTTCCTGTGATGTATCTAATCAATCCTTACTCATCTATCATGTTATTTGGCGTTTCGATGGACTCCAGTAACTTTGATGTGAGATACGAAGTTCTCGGACGCAGCTGAAGCTAGAAATAGTTTTAAAGGAAACAACACGCATTAGCGTTGTTCCTGTGATGTACCTAATCGATCCTTACTTATCTATCATGTTTTTTGACGTTTGGATGGACTCCAGTAACTCTGATGTGAGATACAAAGTTCTCGGACGCAGCAGAAGCTGGAAATAGTTTTGAACGAAACAACACGTATTAGCGTTGTTCCTGTGATGTATCTAAACGATCCTTACTTATCTAACATATTATATGACGTTTGGATGGACTCCAGTAAGTCTGATGTGAGATACAAAGTTTTTGGACGCAGCAGGAGCAGGAAATAGTTTTAAACGAAACAACACGTATTAGCGTTGTTCCTGTGCTGTATCTAATCGATCCTTACATATCTATCATGTTATTTGACGTTTCGATGGACTCCAGTAAATCTGATGTGAGATACGACGTTTTCGGACGCTGCAGAAGCTGGAAATAGTTTTAAACGAGACAACATATATTAGCGTTGTTAATGTGATGTATCTAATCGATCCTTACTTATCTATCATGTTATTTGACGTTTGGATGGACTCCAGTAACTCTGATGTGAGATACGAAATTTTCGGACGCAGTAGCAGCTGGAAATAGCTTTAAACGAAACAACACATATTAGCGTTGTTCCTGTTATGTGTCTAATCGATCCTTACTCATCTATCATGTTATTTGACGTTTGGACGGACTCCAGTAACTCTGATGTGAGATACAAAGTTCTCGGACGCAGCAGAAGCTGGAAATAGTTTTGAACGAAACAACACGTATTAGCGTTGTTCCTGTAATGTATCTAAACGATCCTTAATTATCTAACATGTTATTTGACATTTGGATGGACTCCAGTATGTCTGATGTGAGATACAAAGTTTTTGGACGCAGCAGGAGCTGGAAATAGTTTTAAACGAAACAACACGTATTAGCGTTGTTCCTGTGCTGTATCTAATCGATCCTTACATATCTATCATGTTATTTGACGTTTCGATGGACTCCAGTAAATCTGATGTGAGATACGACGTTTTCGGACGCTGCAGAAGCTGGAAATAGTTTTAAACGAAACAACATATATTAGCATTGTTAATGTGATGTATCTAATCGATCCTTACTTATCTATCATGTTATTTGACGTTTGGATGGACTCCAGTAACTCTGATGTGAGATACGAAATTTTCGGACGCAGCAGCAGCTGGAAATAGCTTTAAACGAAACAACACATATTAGCGTTGTTCCTGTTATGTGTCTAATCGATCCTTACTCATCTATCATGTTATTTGACGTTTGGACGGACTCCAGTAACTCTGATGTGAGATACAAAGTTCTCGGACGCAGCAGAAGCTGGAAATAGTTTTGAACGAAACAACACGTATTAGCGTTGTTCCTGTAATGTATCTAAACGATCCTTAATTATCTAACATGTTATTTGACATTTGGATGGACTCCAGTATGTCTGATGTGAGATACAAAGTTTTTGGACGCAGCAGGAGCTGGAAATAGTTTTAAACGAAACAACACGTATTAGCGTTGTTCCTGTGCTGTATCTAATCGATCCTTACTTATCTATCATGTTATTTGACGTTTCTATGGACTCCAGTAACTCTGATGTGAGATACGACGTTCTCGGACGCAGCTGAAGCTGGAAATAGTTTTAAACGAAACAACACGCATTAGCGTTGTTCCTGTGATGTATCTAATCGATCCTTACTCATCTATCAAGTTATTTGACGTTTCGATGGAGTCCAGTAACTTTGATGTGAGATACGAAGTTCTCGGACGCAGCTGAAGCTAGAAATAGTTTTAAACGAAACAACACGCATTAGCGTTGTTCCTGTGATGTATCTAATCGATCCTTACTCATCTATCATGTTACTTGGCGTTTCGATGGACTCCAGTAACTTTGATGTGAGATACGAAATTCTCGGACGCAGCTGAAGCTAGAAATAGTTTTAAACGAAACAAGACGCATTAGCGTTGTTCCTGTGATGTATCTAATCGATCCTTACTCATCTATCATGTTATTTGGCGTTTCGATAGACTCCAGTAACTTTGATGTGAGATACGAAGTTCTCGGACGCAGCTGAAGCTAGAAATAGTTTTAAACGAAACAACACGTATTAGCGTTGTTCCTGTGATGTATCTAATCGATCCTTACTCATCTATCATGTTATTTGACGTTTCGATGGACTCCAGTAACTTTGATGTGAGATACGAAGTTCTCGGACGCAGCTGAAGCTAGAAATAGTTTTAAACGAAACAACACGCATTAGCGTTGTTCCTGTGATGTATCTAATCGATCCTTACTCATCTATCATGTTACTTGGCGTTTCGATGGACTCCAGTAACTTTGATGTGAGATACGAAGTTCTCGGACGCAGCTGAAGCTAGAAATAGTTTTAAACGAAACAACACGTATTAGCGTTGTTCCTGTGATGTATCTAATCGATCCTTACTCATCTATCATGTTATTTGACGTTTCGATGGACTCCAGTAACTTTGATGTGAGATACGAAGTTCTCGGACGCAGCTGAAGCTAGAAATAGTTTTAAACGAAACAACACGCATTAGCGTTGTTCCTGTGATGTATCTAATCGATCCTTACTCATCTATCATGTTACTGGGCGTTTCGATGGACTCTAGTAACTTTGATGTGAGATACGAAGTTCTCGGACGCAGCTGAAGCTAGAAATAGTTTTAAACGAAACAACACGTATTAGCGTTGTTCCTGTGATGTATCTAATCGATCCTTACTCATCTATCATGTTATTTGACGTTTCGATGGACTCCAGTAACTTTGATGTGAGATACGAAGTTCTCGGACGCAGCTGAAGCTAGAAATGGTTTTAAACGAAACAACACGCATTAGCGTTGTTCCTGTGATGTATCTAATCGATCCTTACTCATCTATCATGTTACTTGGCGTTTCGATGGACTCCAGTAACTTTGATGTGAGATACGAAGTTCTCGGACGCAGCTGAAGCTAGAAATAGTTTTAAACGAAACAACACGTATTAGCGTTGTTCCTGTGATGTATCTAATCGATCCTTACTCATCTCTCATGTTATTTGGCGTTTCGATGGACTCCCGTAACTATGATGTGAGATACGAAATTTCCAGACGCAGCAGAAGCTGGAAATAGTTTTAAACGAAACAACACGCATTAGCGTTGTTCCTGTGATGTATCTAATCGATCCTTACTTATCTATCATGTTATTTGACGTTTGGATGGACTCCAGTAACCCTGATGTGAGATACGAAATTCTCGGACGCAGCGGAAGCTGGAAATAGTTTTAAACGAAACAACACGCATTAGCGTTGTTCCTGTGATGTATCTAATCGATCCTTACTTATCTACCATGTTATTTGACGTTTGGATGGACTCCAGTAACCCTGATGTGAGATACGAAATTTTCGGACGCAGCTGAAGCTAGAAATAGTTTTAAACGAAACAACACGTATTAGCGTTGTTCCTGTGATGTATCTAATCGATCCTTACTCATCTATCATGTTATTTGACGTTTCGATGGACTCCAGTAACTATGATGTGAGATACGAAATTTCCGGACGCAGCAGAAGCTGGAAATAGTTTTAAACGAAACAACACGCATTAGCGTTGTTCCTGTGATGTATCTAATCGATCCTTACTTATCTATCAAGTTATTTGACGTTTGGATGGACTCCAGTAACTCTGATGTGAGAAACAAAGTTTACGGACGCAGCAGAAGCTGGAAATAGTTTTAAACGAAACAACACGTATTAGCGTTGTTCCTGTGCTGTATCTAATCGATCCTTACTTATCTATCATGTTATTTGACGTTTCGATGGACTCCTGTAACTCTGATGTGAGATACGACGTTTTCGGACGCAGCAGAAGCTGGAAATAGTTTTAAACGAAACAACACGCATTAGCGATGTTCCTGTGATGTATCTAATCGATCCTTACTCATCTATCATGTTATTTTACGTTTGGATGGACTCCAGTAACTCTGATGTGAGATACAAAGTTTTTGGACGCAGCAGAAGCTGGAAATAGTTTTAAACGAAACAATACGTATTAGCGTTGTTCCTGTGCTGTATCTAATCGATCTTTACTTATCTATCATGTTATTTGACGTTTCGATGGACTCCAGTAACTCTGATGTGAGATACGACGTTCTCGGACGCAGCTGAAGCTGGAAATAGTTTTAAACGAAACAACACGCATTAGCGTTGTTCCTGTGATGTATCTAATCGATCCTTACTCATCTCTCATGTTATTTGGCGTTTCGATGGACTCCAGTAACTTTGATGTGAGTTACGAAGTTCTCGGACGCAGCTGAAGCTAGAAATAGTTTTAAAGGAAACAACACGCATTAGCGTTGTTCCTGTGATGTATCTAATCGATCCTTACTCATCTATCATGTTATTTGGCGTTTCGATAGACTCCAGTAACTTTGATGAGAGATACGAAGTTCTCGGACGCAGCTGAAGCTAGAAATAGTTTTAAACGAAACAACACGCATTAGCGTTGTTCCTGTGATGTATCTAATCGATCCTTACTCATCTATCAAGTTATTTGACGCTTGGATGGACTCCAGTAACTCTGATGTGAGAAACAAAGTTTACGGACGCAGCAGAAGCTGGAAATAGTTTTGAACGAAACAACACGTATTAGCGTTGTTCCTGTGATGTATCTAATCGATCCTTACTTATCTACTATGTTATTTGACGTTTCGATGGACTCCAGTAACTATGATGTGAGATACGAAATTTCCGGACGCAGCAGAAGCTGGAAATAGTTTTAAACGAAACAACACGCATTAGCGTTGTTCCTGTGATGTATCTAATCGATCCTTACTCATCTCTCATGTTATTTGGCGTTTCGAAGGACTCCAGTAACTTTGATGTGAGTTACGAAGTTCTCGGACGCAGCTGAAGCTAGAAATAGTTTTAAACGAAACAACACGTATTAGCGTTGTTCCTGTGATGTATCTAATCGATCCTTACTCATCTATCAAGTTATTTGACGTTTGGATGGACTCCAGTAACTCTGATGTGAGAAACAAAGTTTACGGACGCAGCAGAAGCTGGAAATAGTTTTGAAGGAAACAAAACGTATTAGCGTTGTTCCTGTGATGTATCTAATCGATCCTTACTTATCTACTATGTTATTTGACGTTTCGATGGACTCCAGTAACTATGATGTGAGATACGAAATTTCCGGACGCAGCAGAAGCTGGAAATAGTTTTAAACGAAACAACACGCATTAGCGTTGTTCCTGTGATGTATCTAATCGATCCTTACTCATCTCTCATGTTATTTCGCGTTTCGATGGACTCCAGTAACTTTGATGTGAGTTACGAAGTTCTCGGAAGCAGCTGAAGCTAGAAATAGTTTTAAAGGAAACAACACGCATTAGCGTTGTTCCTGTGATGTATCTAATCGATCCTTACTCATCTATCATGTTATTTGGCGTTTCGATAGACTCCAGTAACTTTGATGTGAGATACGAAGTTCTCGGACGCAGCTGAAGCTAGAAATAGTTTTAAAGGAAACAACACGCATTAGCGTTGTTCCTGTGATGTATCTAATCAATCCTTACTCATCTATCATGTTATTTGGCGTTTCGATGGACTCCAGTAACTTTGATGTGAGATACGAAGTTCTCGGACGCAGCTGAAGCTAGAAATAGTTTTAACGGAAACAACACGCATTAGCGTTGTTCCTGTGATGTATCTAATCGATCCTTACTCATCTATCATGTTATTTGGCGTTTCGATAGACTCCAGTAACTTTGATGTGAGATACGAAGTTCTCGGACGCAGCTGAAGCTAGAAATAGTTTTAAAGGAAACAACACGCATTAGCGTTGTTCCTGTGATGTATCTAATCAA
This sequence comes from Prosopocoilus inquinatus, assembly GCA_036172665.1. Taxonomy (NCBI): domain Eukaryota; kingdom Metazoa; phylum Arthropoda; class Insecta; order Coleoptera; family Lucanidae; genus Prosopocoilus; species Prosopocoilus inquinatus. The sequence continues at coordinate 25,529,618 of CM069879.1, forward strand.
TCCTTACTCATCTATCATGTTATTTGGCGTTTCGATGGACTCCAGTAACTTTGATGTGAGATACGAAGTTCTTGGACGCAGCAGGAGCTGGAAATAGTTTTGAACGAAACAACACGTATCAGCGTTGTTCCTGTGATGTATCTAAACGATCCTTACTTATCCAACATGTTATTTGACGTTTGGATGGACTCCATTATGTCTGATGTGAGATACAAAGTTTTTGGACGCAGCAGGAGCTGGAAATAGTTTTAAACGAAACAACACGTATTAGCGTTGTTCCTGTGCTGTATCTAATCGATCCTTACTTATCTGTCATGTTATTTGACGTTTCGATGGACTCCAGTAACTCTGATGTGAGATACGACGTTTTCGGACGCAGCAGAAGCTGGAAATAGTTTTAAACAAAACAACACGCATTAGCGATGTTCCTGTGATGTATCTAATCGATCCTGACTCATCTATCATGTTATTTTACGTTTGAATGGACTCCAGTAACTCTGATGTGAGATACAAAGTTTTTGGACGCAGCAGAAGCTGGAGGTAGTTTTGAACGAAACAACGCGTATTAGCGTTGTTCCTGTGATGTATCTAATCGATCCTTACTTAGCTACTATGTTATTTGACGTTTCGATGGACTCCAGTAACTCTAATGTGAGATACGAAATTTTCGGACGCAGCAGCAGCTGGAAATAGTTTTAAACGAAACAACACGCATTAGCGTTGTTCCTGTGATGTATCTAATCGATCCTTACTCATCTCTCATGTTATTTCGCGTTTCGATGGACTCCAGTAACTTTGATGTGAGTTACGAAGTTCTCGGACGCAGCTGAAGCTAGAAATAGTTTTAAAGGAAACAACACGCATTAGCGTTGTTCCTGTGATGTATCTAATCGATCCTTACTCATCTATCATGTTACTTGGCGTTTCGATGGACTCCAGTAACTTTGATGTGAGATACAAAGTTCTCGGACGCAGCTGAAGCTAGAAATAGTTTTAAACGAAACAACACGTATTAGCGTTGTTCCTGTGATGTATCTAATCCATCCTTACTCATCTATCAAGTTATTTGACGTTTGGATGGACTCCAGTAACTCTGATGTGAGAAACAAAGTTTACGGACGCAGCAGAAGCTGGAAATAGTTTTAAACGAAACAACACGTATTAGCGTTGTTCCTGTGATGTATCTAATCGATCCTTACTCATCTATCATGTTATTTGACGTTTCGATGGACTCCAGTAGCTTTGATGTGAGATACGAAGTTCTCGGACGCAGCTGAAGCTAGAAATAGTTTTAAACGAAACAACACGCATTAGCGTTGTTCCTGTGATGTATCTAATCGATCCTTACTTATCTACTATGTTATTTGACGTTTCGATGGACACCAGTAACTATGATGTGAGATACGAAATTTCCGGACGCAGCAGAAGCTGGAAATAGTTTTAAACGAAACAACACGCATTAGCGTTGTTCCTGTGATGTATCTAATCGATCCTTACTCATCTCTCATGTTATTTGGCGTTTCGATGGACTCCAGTAACTTTGATGTAAGTTACGAAGTTCTCGGACGCAGCTGAAGCTAGAAATAGTTTTAAACGAAACAACACGTATTAGCGTTGTTCCTGTGATGTATCAAATCGATCCTTACTCATCTATCAAGTTATTTGACGTTTGGATGGACTCCAGTAACTCTGATGTGAGAAACAAAGTTTACGAACGCAGCAGAAGCTGGAAATAGTTTTGAACGAAACAACACGTATTAGCGTTGTTCCTGTGATGTATCTAATCCATCCTTACTTATCTACTATGTTATTTGACGTTTCGATGGACTCCAGTAACCATGATGTGAGATACGAAATTTCCGGACGCAGCAGAAGCTGGAAATAGTTTTAAACGAAACAACACGCATTAGCGTTGTTCCTGTGATGTATCTAATCGATCCTTACTCATCTCATGTTATTTCGCGTTTCGATGGACTCCAGTAACTTTGATGTGAGTTACGAAGTTCTCGGACGCAGCTGAAGCTAGAAATAGTTTTAAAGGAAACAACACGCATTAGCGTTGTTCCTGTGATGTATCTAATCGATCCTTACTCATCTATCATGTTATTTGGCGTTTCGATAGACTCCAGTAACTTTGATGTGAGATACGAAGTTCTCGGACGCAGCTGAAGCTAGAAATAGTTTTAAAGGAAACAACACGCATTAGCGTTGTTCCTGTGATGTATCTAATCAATCCTTACTCATCTATCATGCTATTTGGCGTTTCGATGGACTCCAGTAACTTTGATGTGAGATACGAAGTTCTCGGACGCAGCTGAAGCTAGAAATAGTTTTAAAGGAAACAACACGCATTAGCGTTGTTCCTGTGATGTACCTAATCGACCTTACTTATCTATCATGTTTTTTGACGTTTGGATGGACTCCAGTAACTCTGATGTGAGATACAAAGTTCTCGGACGCAGCAGAAGCTGGAAATAGTTTTGAACGAAACAACACGTATTAGCGTTGTTCCTGTGATGTATCTAAACGATCCTTACTTATCTAACATATTATATGACGTTTGGATGGACTCCAGTAAGTCTGATGTGAGATACAAAGTTTTTGGACGCAGCAGGAGCAGGAAATAGTTTTAAACGAAACAACACGTATTAGCGTTGTTCCTGTGCTGTATCTAATCGATCCTTACATATCTATCATGTTATTTGACGTTTCGATGGACTCCAGTAAATCTGATGTGAGATACGACGTTTTCGGACGCTGCAGAAGCTGGAAATAGTTTTAAACGAAACAACATATATTAGCGTTGTTAATGTGATGTATCTAATCGATCCTTACTTATCTATCATGTTATTTGACGTTTGGATGGACTCCAGTAACTCTGATGTGAGATACGAAATTTTCGGACGCAGCAGCAGCTGGAAATAGCTTTAAACGAAACAACACATATTAGCGTTGTTCCTGTTATGTGTCTAATCGATCCTTACTCATCTATCATGTTATTTGACGTTTGGACGGACTCCAGTAACTCTGATGTGAGATACAAAGTTCTCGGACGCAGCAGAAGCTGGAAATAGTTTTGAACGAAACAACACGTATTAGCGTTGTTCCTGTGATGTATCTAAACGATCCTTAATTATCTAACATGTTATTTGACATTTGGATGGACTCCAGTATGTCTGATGTGAGATACAAAGTTTTTGGACGCAGCAGGAGCTGGAAATAGTTTTAAACGAAACAACACGTATTAGCGTTGTTCCTGTGCTGTATCTAATCGATCCTTACTTATCTATCATGTTATTTGACGTTTCTATGGACTCCAGTAACTCTGATGTGAGATACGACGTTCTCGGACGCAGCTGAAGCTGGAAATAGTTTTAAACGAAACAACACGCATTAGCGTTGTTCCTGTGATGTATCTAATCGATCCTTACTCATCTATCATGTTATTTGACGTTTCGATGGACTCCAGTAACTTTGATGTGAGATACGAAGTTCTCGGACGCAGCTGAAGCTAGAAATAGTTTGAAACGAAACAACACGCATTAGCGTTGTTCCTGTGATGTATCTAATCGATCCTTACTTATCTATCATGTTATTTGACGTTTCGATGGACTCCAGTAACTCTGATGTGAGATACGAAGTTCTCGGACGCAGCAGAAGCTGGAAATAGTTTTAAACGAAACAACACGCATTAGCGTTGTTCCTGTGATGTATCTAATCGATCCTTACTCATCTATCATGTTATTTGGCGTTTCGATGAACTCCAGTAACTCTGATGTGAGATACAAAATTTACGGACGCAGCAGAAGCTGGAAATAGTTTTGAACGAAACAACACGTATTAGCGTTGTTCCTGTGATGTATCTAATCGATCCTTACTTAGCTACTATGTTATTTGACGTTTCGATGGACTCCAGTAACTCTAATGTGAGATACGAAATTTTCGGACGCAGCAGCAGCTGGAAATAGTTTTAAACGAAACAACACATATTAGCGTTGTTCCTGTGATGTATCTAATCGATCCTTACTCATCTATCATGTTATTTGACGTTTGGACGGACTCCAGTAACTCTGATGTGAGATACAAAGTTCTCGGACGCAGCAGAAGCTGGAAATAGTTTTGAACGAAACAACACGTATTAGCGTTGTTCCTGTGATGTATCTAAACGATCCTTACTTATCTAACATATTATATGACGTTTGGATGGACTCCAGTAAGTCTGATGTGAGATACAAAGTTTTTGGACGCAGCAGGAGCAGGAAATAGTTTTAAACGAAACAACACGTATTAGCGTTGTTCCTGTGCTGTATCTAATCGATCCTTACTTATCTATCATGTTATTTGACGTTTCGATGGACTCCAGTAAGTCTGATGTGAGATACAAAGTTTTTGGACGCAGCAGGAGCAGGAAATAGTTTTAAACGAAACAACATATATTAGCGTTGTTAATGTGATGTATCTAATCGATCCTTACTTATCTATCATGTTATTTGACGTTTGGATGGACTCCAGTAACTCTGATGTGAGATACGAAGTTCTCGGACGCAGCAGAAGCTGGAAATAGTTTTAAACGAAACAACACGCATTAGCGTTGTTCCTGTGATGTATCTAATCGATCCTTACTCATCTATCATGTTATTTGGCGTTTCGATGAACTCCAGTAACTCTGATGTGAGATACAAAATTTACGGACGCAGCAGAAGCTGGAAATAGTTTTGAACGAAACAACACGTATTAGCGTTGTTCCTGTGATGTATCTAATCGATCCTTACTTAGCTACTATGTTATTTGACGTTTCGATGGACTCCAGTAACTCTAATGTGAGATACGAAATTTTCGGACGCAGCAGCAGCTGGAAATAGCTTTAAACGAAACAACACATATTAGCGTTGTTCCTGTTATGTGTCTAATCGATCCTTACTCATCTATCATGTTATTTGACGTTTGGACGGACTCCAGTAACTCTGATGTGAGATACAAAGTTCTCGGACGCAGCAGAAGCTGGAAATAGTTTTGAACGAAACAACACGTATTAGCGTTGTTCCTGTGATGTATCTAAACGATCCTTACTTATCTAACATATTATATGAGGTTTGGATGGACTCCAGTAAGTCTGATGTGAGATACAAAGTTTTTGGACGCAGCAGGAGCAGGAAATAGTTTTAAACGAAACAACACGTATTAGCGTTGTTCCTGTGCTGTATCTAATCGATCCTTACTTATCTATCATGTTATTTGACGTTTCGATGGACTCCAGTAAGTCTGATGTGAGATACAAAGTTTTTGGACGCAGCAGGAGCAGGAAATAGTTTTAAACGAAACAACATATATTAGCGTTGTTAATGTGATGTATCTAATCGATCCTTACTTATCTATCATGTTATTTGACGTTTGGATGGACTCCAGTAACTCTGATGTGAGATACGAAGTTCTCGGACGCAGCAGAAGCTGGAAATAGTTTTAAACGAAACAACACGCATTAGCGTTGTTCCTGTGATGTATCTAATCGATCCTTACTCATCTATCATGTTATTTGGCGTTTCGATGAACTCCAGTAACTCTGATGTGAGATACAAAATTTACGGACGCAGCAGAAGCTGGAAATAGTTTTGAACGAAACAACACGTATTAGCGTTGTTCCTGTGATGTATCTAATCGATCCTTACTTAGCTACTATGTTATTTGACGTTTCGATGGACTCCAGTAACTCTAATGTGAGATACGAAATTTTCGGACGCAGCAGCAGCTGGAAATAGCTTTAAACGAAACAACACATATTAGCGTTGTTCCTGTTATGTGTCTAATCGATCCTTACTCATCTATCATGTTATTTGACGTTTGGACGGACTCCAGTAACTCTGATGTGAGATACAAAGTTCTCGGACGCAGCAGAAGCTGGAAATAGTTTTGAACGAAACAACACGTATTAGCGTTGTTCCTGTGATGTATCTAATCGATCCTTACTTAGCTACTATGTTATTTGACGTTTCGATGGACTCCAGTAACTCTAATGTGAGATACGAAATTTTCGGACGCAGCAGCAGCTGGAAATAGTTTTAAACGAAACAACACATAATAGCGTTGTTCCTGTTATGTGTCTAATAGATCCTTACTCATCTATCATGTTATTTGACGTTTGGACGGACTCCAGTAACTCTGATGTGAGATACAAAGTTCTCGGACGCAGCAGAAGCTGGAAATAGTTTTGAACGAAACAACACGTATTAGCGTTGTTCCTGTGATGTATCTAAACGATCCTTAATTATCTAACATGTTATTTGACATTTGGATGGACTCCAGTAAGTCTGATGTGAGATACAAAGTTTTTGGACGCAGCAGGAGCTGGAAATAGTTTTAAACGAAACAACACGTATTAGCGTTGTTCCTGTGCTGTATCTAATCGATCCTTACTTATCTATCATGTTATTTGACATTTCGATGGACTCCAGTAAATCTGATGTGAGATACGACGTTTTCGGACGCAGCAGAAGCTGGAAATAGTTTTGAACGAAACAACACGTATTAGCGTTGTTCCTGTGATGTATCTAATCGATCCTTACTTAGCTACTATGTTATTTGACGTTTCGATGGACTCCAGTAACTCTAATGTGAGATACGAAATTTTCGGACGCAGCAGCAGCTGGAAATAGTTTTAAACGAAACAACACATATTAGCGTTGTTCCTGTTATGTGTCTAATAGATCCTTACTCATCTATCATGTTATTTGACGTTTGGACGGACTCCAGTAACTCTGATGTGAGATACAAAGTTCTCGGACGCAGCAGCAGCTGGAAATAGTTTTAAACGAAACAACACATATTAGCGTTGTTCCTGTGATGTATCTAATCGATCCTTACTCATCTATCATGTTATTTGACGTTTCGATGGACTCCAGTAACTCTGATGTGAGATATGACGTTTTCGGACGCAGCAGAAGCTGGAAATAGTTTTAAACGAAACAATACGTATTAGCGTTGTTCCTGTGATGTATCTAATCGATCCTTACTCATCTATCATGTTGTTTGACGTTTGGATGGACTCCAGTAACTCTGATGTGAGATACGAAGTTCTCGGACGCAGCAGAAGCTGGAAATAGTTTTAAACGAAACAACACGCATTAGCGTTGTTCCTGTGATGTATCTAATCGATCCTTACTCATCTATCATGTTATTTGGCGTTTCGATGGACTCCAGTAACTTTGATGTGAGATAGGAAGTTCTCGGACGCATCTGAAGCTGGAAATAGTTTTAAACGAAACAACACGCATTAGCGTTGTTCCTGTGATGTATCTAATCGATCCTTACTAATCTATCATGTTATTTGACGTTTGGATGGACTCCAGTAACTCTGATGTGAGATACAAAGTTTTCGGACGCAGCAGATACTGGAAATAGTTTTAATCGAAACAACACATATTAGCGTTGTTCCTGTGATGTATCTAAACGATCCTTACTTATCTAACATGTTATTTGACGTTTGGATGGACTCCAGTAACTCTGATGTGAGATACAAAGTTCTCGGACGCAGCAGAAGCTGGAAATAGTTTTGAACGAAACAACACGTATTAGCGTTGCTCCTGTGATGTATCTAAACGATCCTTACTTATCTAACATGTTATTTGACGTTTGGATGGACTCCAGTATGTCTGATGTGAGATACAAAGTTTTTGGACGCAGCAGGAGCTGGAAATAGTTTTAAACGAAACAACACGTATTAGCGTTGTTCCTGTGATGTATCTAATCGATCCTTACTTAGCTACTATGTTATTTGACGTTTCGATTGACTCCAGTAACTCTAATGTGAGATACGAAATTTTCGGACGCAGCAGCAGCTGGAAATAGTTTTGAACGAAACAACACATATTAGCGTTGTTCCTGTGATGTATCTAATCGATCCTTACTCATCTATCATGTTATTTGGCGTTTCGATGGACTCCAGTAACTTTGATGTGAGATAGGAAGTTCTCGGACGCAGCTGAAGCTGGAAATAGTTTTAAACGAAACAACACGCATTAGCGTTGTTCCTGTGATGTATCTAATCGATCCTTACTCATCTCTCATGTTATTTGACGTTTGGACGGACTCCAGTAACTCTGATGTGAGATACAAAGTTCTCGGACGCAGCAGAAGCTGGAAATAGTTTTGAACGAAACAACACGTATTAGCGTTGTTCCTGTGATGTGTCTAATCGATCCTTACTCATCTATCATGTTATTTTACGTTTGAATGGACTCCAGTAACTCTGATGTGAGATACAAAGTTTTTGGACGCAGCAGAAGCTGGAGGTAGTTTTGAACGAAACAACACGTATTAGCGTTGTTCCTGTGATGTATCTAAACGATCCTTACTTATCTAACATGTTATTTGACGTTTGGATGGACTCCAGTAACTCTGATGTGAGATACAAAGTTTTTGGACGCAGCAGGAGCTGGAAATAGTTTTAAACGAAACAACACGTATTAGCGTTGTTCCTGTGCCGTATCTAATAGATCCTTACTTATCTATCATGTTATTTGAGGTTTCGATGGACTCCAGAAACTCTGATGTGAGATACGACGTTTTCGGACGCAGCAGAAGCTGGAAATAGTTTTAAACGAAACGACACGCATTAGCGATGTTACTGTGATGTATCTAATCGATCCTTACTCATCTATCATGTTATTTTACGTTTGGATGGACTCCAGTAACTCTGATGTGAGATACAAAGTTTTTGGACGCAGCAGAAGCTGGAAATAGTTTTGAACGAAACAACACGTATTAGCGTTGTTCCTGTGCTGTATCTAATCGATCCTTACTTATCTATCATGTTATTTGACGTTTCGATGGACTTCAGTAACTCTGATGTGAGATACGACGTTCTCGGACGCAGCAGAAGCTGGAAATAGTTTTAAACAAAACAACACGCATTAGCGTTGTTCCTGTGATGTATCTAATCGATCCTTACTCATCTATCATGTTATTTTACGTTTGAATGGACTCCAGTAACTCTGATGTGAGATACAAAGTTTTTGGACGCAGCAGAAGCTGGAGGTAGTTTTGAACGAAACAACACGTATTAGCGTTGTTCCTGTGATGTATCTAAACGATCCTTACTTATCTAACATGTTATTTGACGTTTGGATGGACTCCCGTAAGTCTGATGTGAGATACAAAGTTTTTGGACGCAGCAGGAGCTGGAAATAGTTTTAAACGAAACAACACGTATTAGCGTTGTTCCTGTGCTGTATCTAATCGATCCTTACTTATCTATCATGTTATTTGACGTTTCGATGGACTCCAGTAACTCTGATGTGAGATACGACGTTTTCGGACGCAGCAGAAGCTGGAAATAGTTTTAAACAAAACAACACGCATTAGCGATGTTCCTGTGATGTATCTAATCGATCCTTACTCATCTATCATGTTATTTTACGTTTGAATGGACTCCAGTAACTCTGATGTGAGATACAAAGTTTTTGGACGCAGCAGAAGCTGGAGGTAGTTTTGAACGAAACAACACGTATTCGCGTTGTTCCTGTGATGTATCTAATCGATCCTTACTTAGGTACTATGTTATTTGGCGTTTCGATGGACTCCAGTAACTTTGATGTGAGATACGAAGTTCTCGGACGCAGCTGAAGCTAGAAATAGTTTTAAACGAAACAACACGCATTAGCGTTGTTCCTGTGATGTATCTAATCGATCCTTACTCATCTATCATGTTATTTGTCGTTTCGATGGACTCTAGTAATTCTGATGTGAGATACGAAGTTTTTGGACGCAGCAGAAGCTGGAGGTAGTTTTGAACGAAACAACACGTGTTAGCGTTGTTCCTGTGCTGTATCTAATCGATCCTTACTTATCTATCATGTTATTTGACGTTTCGATGGACTCCAGTAACTTTGATGTGAGATACGACGTTTTCGGACGCAGCAGAAGCTGGAAATAGTTTTAAACGAAACAACACGCATTAGCGATGTTCCTGTGATGTATCTAATCGATCCTTACTCATCTATCATGTTATTTTACGTTTGGATGGAATCCAGTAACTCTGATGTGAGATACAAAGTTTTTGGACGCAGCAGAAGCTGGAAATAGTTTTGAACGAAACAACACGTATTAGCGTTGTTCCTGTGATGTATCTAAACGATCCTTACTTATCTAACATGTTATTTGACGTTTGGATGGACTCCAGTAAGTCTGATGTGAGATACAAAGTCTTTGGACGCAGCAGGAGCTGGAAATAGTTTTAAACGAAACAACACGTATTAGCGTTGTTCCTGTGCTGTATCTAATCGATCCTTACTTATCTATCATGTTATTTGACGTTTCGATGGACTCCAGTAACTTTGATGTGAGATACGACGTTTTCGGACGCAGCAGAAGCTGGAAATAGTTTTAAACAAAACAACACGCATTAGCGATGTTCCTGTGATGTATCTAATCGATCCTTACTCATCTATCATGTTATTTTACGTTTGGATGGAATCCAGTAACTCTGATGTGAGATACAAAGTTTTTGGACGCAGCAGAAGCTGGAAATAGTTTTGAACGAAACAACACGTATTAGCGTTGTTCCTGTGATGTATCTAATCGATCCTTACTCATCTATCATGTTATTTGGCGTTTCGATGAACTCCAGTAACTCTGATGTGAGATACAAAATTTACGGACGCAGCAGAAGCTGGAAATAGTTTTGAACGAAACAACACGTATTAGCGTTGTTCCTGTGATGTATCTAATCGATCCTTACTTAGCTACTATGTTATTTGACGTTTCGATGGACTCCAGTAACTCTAATGTGAGATACGAAATTTTCGGACGCAGCAGCAGCTGGAAATAGCTTTAAACGAAACAACACATATTAGCGTTGTTCCTGTTATGTGTCTAATCGATCCTTACTCATCTAACATGTTATTTGACATTTGGATGGACTCCAGTATGTCTGATGTGAGATACAAAGTTTTTGGACGCAGCAGGAGCTGGAAATAGTTTTAAACGAAACAACACGTATTAGCGTTGTTCCTGTGCTGTATCTAATCGATCCTTACTTATCTATCATGTTATTTGACGTTTCTATGGACTCCAGTAACTCTGATGTGAGATACGACGTTCTCGGACGCAGCTGAAGCTGGAAATAGTTTTAAACGAAACAACACGCATTAGCGTTGTTCCTGTGATGTATCTAATCGATCCTTACTCATCTATCATGTTATTTGACGTTTCGATGGACTCCAGTAACTTTGATGTGAGATACGAAGTTCTCGGACGCAGCTGAAGCTAGAAATAGTTTTAAACGAAACAACACGCATTAGCGTTGTTCCTGTGATGTATCTAATCGATCCTTACTCATCTATCATGTTACTTGGCGTTTCGATGGACTCCAGTAACTTTGATGTGAGATACGAAGTTCTCGGACGCAGCTGAAGCTAGAAATAGTTTTAAACGAAACAACACGTATTAGCGTTGTTCCTGTGATGTATCTAATCGATCCTTACTCATCTATCAAGTTATTTGACGTTTGGATGGACTCCAGTAACTCTGATGTGAGAAACAAAGTTTACGGACGCAGCAGAAGCTGGAAATAGTTTTGAACGAAACAACACGTATTAGCGTTGTTCCTGTGATGTATCTAATCGATCCTTACTCATCTATCATGTTATTTGACGTTTTGATGGACTCCAGTAACTTTGATGTGAGATACGAAGTTCTCGGACGCAGCTGAAGCTAGAAATAGTTTGAAACGAAACAACACGCATTAGCGTTGTTCCTGTGATGTATCTAATCGATCCTTACTCATCTATCATGTTACTTGGCGTTTCGATGGACTCCAGTAACTTTGATGTGAGATACGAAGTTCTCGGACGCAGCTGAAGCTAGAAATAGTTTTAAACGAAACAACACGTATTAGCGTTGTTCCTGTGATGTATCTAATCGATCCTTACTTATCTATCATGTTATTTGACGTTTCGATGGACTCCAGTAACTCTGATGTGAGATACGAAGTTCTCGGACGCAGCAGAAGCTGGAAATAGTTTTAAACGAAACAACACGCATTAGCGTTGTTCCTGTGATGTATCTAATCGATCCTTACTCATCTATCATGTTATTTGGCGTTTCGATGAACTCCAGTAACTCTGATGTGAGATACAAAATTTACGGACGCAGCAGAAGCTGGAAATAGTTTTGAACGAAACAACACGTATTAGCGTTGTTCCTGTGATGTATCTAATCGATCCTTACTTAGCTACTATGTTATTTGACGTTTCGATGGACTCCAGTAACTCTAATGTGAGATACGAAATTTTCGGACGCAGCAGCAGCTGGAAATAGTTTTAAACGAAACAACACATATTAGCGTTGTTCCTGTGATGTATCTAATCGATCCTTACTCATCTATCATGTTATTTGACGTTTGGACGGACTCCAGTAACTCTGATGTGAGATACAAAGTTCTCGGACGCAGCAGAAGCTGGAAATAGTTTTGAACGAAACAACACGTATTAGCGTTGTTCCTGTGATGTATCTAAACGATCCTTACTTATCTAACATATTATATGACGTTTGGATGGACTCCAGTAAGTCTGATGTGAGATACAAAGTTTTTGGACGCAGCAGGAGCAGGAAATAGTTTTAAACGAAACAACACGTATTAGCGTTGTTCCTGTGCTGTATCTAATCGATCCTTACTTATCTATCATGTTATTTGACGTTTCGATGGACTCCAGTAAGTCTGATGTGAGATACAAAGTTTTTGGACGCAGCAGGAGCAGGAAATAGTTTTAAACGAAACAACATATATTAGCGTTGTTAATGTGATGTATCTAATCGATCCTTACTTATCTATCATGTTATTTGACGTTTGGATGGACTCCAGTAACTCTGATGTGAGATACGAAGTTCTCGGACGCAGCAGAAGCTGGAAATAGTTTTAAACGAAACAACACATATTAGCGTTGTTCCTGTGATGTATCTAATCGATCCTTACTCATCTATCATGTTATTTGACGTTTGGACGGACTCCAGTAACTCTGATGTGAGATACAAAGTTCTCGGACGCAGCAGAAGCTGGAAATAGTTTTGAACGAAACAACACGTATTAGCGTTGTTCCTGTGATGTATCTAAACGATCCTTACTTATCTAACATATTATATGACGTTTGGATGGACTCCAGTAAGTCTGATGTGAGATACAAAGTTTTTGGACGCAGCAGGAGCAGGAAATAGTTTTAAACGAAACAACACGTATTAACGTTGTTCCTGTGCTGTATCTAATCGATCCTTACTTATCTATCATGTTATTTGACGTTTCGATGGACTCCAGTAAGTCTGATGTGAGATACAAAGTTTTTGGACGCAGCAGGAGCAGGAAATAGTTTTAAACGAAACAACATATATTAGCGTTGTTAATGTGATGTATCTAATCGATCCTTACTTATCTATCATGTTATTTGACGTTTGGATGGACTCCAGTAACTCTGATGTGAGATACGAAGTTCTCGGACGCAGCAGAAGCTGGAAATAGTTTTAAACGAAACAACACGCATTAGCGTTGTTCCTGTGATGTATCTAATCGATCCTTACTCATCTATCATGTTATTTGGCGTTTCGATGAACTCCAGTAACTCTGATGTGAGATACAAAATTTACGGACGCAGCAGAAGCTGGAAATAGTTTTGAACGAAACAACACGTATTAGCGTTGTTCCTGTGATGTATCTAATCGATCCTTACTTAGCTACTATGTTATTTGACGTTTCGATGGACTCCAGTAACTCTAATGTGAGATACGAAATTTTCGGACGCAGCAGCAGCTGGAAATAGCTTTAAACGAAACAACACATATTAGCGTTGTTCCTGTTATGTGTCTAATCGATCCTTACTCATCTATCATGTTATTTGACGTTTGGACGGACTCCAGTAACTCTGATGTGAGATACAAAGTTCTCGGACGCAGCAGAAGCTGGAAATAGTTTTGAACGAAACAACACGTATTAGCGTTGTTCCTGTGATGTATCTAAACGATCCTTACTTATCTAACATATTATATGAGGTTTGGATGGACTCCAGTAAGTCTGATGTGAGATACAAAGTTTTTGGACGCAGCAGGAGCAGGAAATAGTTTTAAACGAAACAACACGTATTAGCGTTGTTCCTGTGCTGTATCTAATCGATCCTTACTTATCTATCATGTTATTTGACGTTTCGATGGACTCCAGTAAGTCTGATGTGAGATACAAAGTTTTTGGACGCAGCAGGAGCAGGAAATAGTTTTAAACGAAACAACATATATTAGCGTTGTTAATGTGATGTATCTAATCGATCCTTACTTATCTATCATGTTATTTGACGTTTGGATGGACTCCAGTAACTCTGATGTGAGATACGAAGTTCTCGGACGCAGCAGAAGCTGGAAATAGTTTTAAACGAAACAACACGCATTAGCGTTGTTCCTGTGATGTATCTAATCGATCCTTACAAATCTATCATGTTATTTGGCGTTTCGATGAACTCCAGTAACTCTGATGTGAGATACAAAATTTACGGACGCAGCAGAAGCTGGAAATAGTTTTGAACGAAACAACACGTATTAGCGTTGTTCCTGTGATGTATCTAATCGATCCTTACTTAGCTACTATGTTATTTGACGTTTCGATGGACTCCAGTAACTCTAATGTGAGATACGAAATTTTCGGACGCAGCAGCAGCTGGAAATAGCTTTAAACGAAACAACACATATTAGCGTTGTTCCTGTTATGTGTCTAATCGATCCTTACTCATCTATCATGTTATTTGACGTTTGGACGGACTCCAGTAACTCTGATGTGAGATACAAAGTTCTCGGACGCAGCAGAAGCTGGAAATAGTTTTGAACGAAACAACACGTATTAGCGTTGTTCCTGTGATGTATCTAAACGATCCTTAATTATCTAACATGTTATTTGACATTTGGATGGACTCCAGTATGTCTGATGTGAGATACAAAGTTTTTGGACGCAGCAGGAGCAGGAAATAGTTTTAAACGAAACAACACGTATTAGCGTTGTTCCTGTGCTGTATCTAATCGATCCTTACTTATCTATCATGTTATTTGACGTTTCGATGGACTCCAGTAAATCTGATGTGAGATACGACGTTTTCGGACGCAGCAGAAGCTGGAAATAGTTTTGAACGAAACAACACGTATTAGCGTTGTTCCTGTGATGTATCTAATCGATCCTTACTTAGCTACTATGTTATTTGACGTTTCGATGGACCCCAGTAACTCTAATGTGAGATACGAAATTTTCGGACGCAGCAGCAGCTGGAAATAGTTTTAAACGAAACAACACATATTAGGGTTGTTCCTGTTATGTGTCTAATAGATCCTTACTCATCTATCATGTTATTTGACGTTTGGACGGACTCCAGTAACTCTGATGTGAGATACAAAGTTCTCGGACGCAGCAGAAGCTGGAAATAGTTTTGAACGAAACAACACGTATTAGCGTTGTTCCTGTGATGTATCTAAACGATCCTTAATTATCTAACATGTTATTTGACATTTGGATGGACTCCAGTAAGTCTGATGTGAGATACAAAGTTTTTGGACGCAGCAGGAGCTGGAAATAGTTTTAAACGAAACAACACGTATTAGCGTTGTTCCTGTGCTGTATCTAATCGATCCTTACTTATCTATCATGTTATTTGACGTTTCGATGGACTCCAGTAAATCTGATGTGAGATACGACGTTTTCGGACGCAGCAGAAGCTGGAAATAGTTTTGAACGAAACAACACGTATTAGCGTTGTTCCTGTGATGTATCTAATCGATCCTTACTTAGCTACTATGTTATTTGACGTTTCGATGGACTCCAGTAACTCTAATGTGAGATACGAAATTTTCGGACGCAGCAGCAGCTGGAAATAGTTTTAAACGAAACAACACATATTAGCGTTGTTCCTGTTATGTGTCTAATAGATCCTTACTCATCTATCATGTTATTTGACGTTTGGACGGACTCCAGTAACTCTGATGTGAGATACAAAGTTCTCGGACGCAGCAGCAGCTGGAAATAGTTTTAAACGAAACAACACATATTAGCGTTGTTCCTGTGATGTATCTAATCGATCCTTACTCATCTATCATGTTATTTGACGTTTCGATGGACTCCAGTAACTCTGATGTGAGATATGACGTTTTCGGACGCAGCAGAAGCTGGAAATAGTTTTAAACGAAACAATACGTATTAGCGTTGTTCCTGTGATGTATCTAATCGATCCTTACTCATCTATCATGTTGTTTGACGTTTGGATGGACTCCAGTAACTCTGATGTGAGATACGAAGTTCTCGGACGCAGCAGAAGCTGGAAATAGTTTTAAACGAAACAACACGCATTAGCGTTGTTCCTGTGATGTATCTAATCGATCCTTACTCATCTATCATGTTATTTGGCGTTTCGATGGACTCCAGTAACTTTGATGTGAGATAGGAAGTTCTCGGACGCATCTGAAGCTGGAAATAGTTTTAAACGAAACAACACGCATTAGCGTTGTTCCTGTGATGTATCTAATCGATCCTTACTAATCTATCATGTTATTTGACGTTTGGATGGACTCCAGTAACTCTGATGTGAGATAAAAAGTTTTTGGACGCAGCAGATACTGGAAATAGTTTTAATCGAAACAACACATATTAGCGTTGTTCCTGTGATGTATCTAAACGATCCTTACTTATCTAACATGTTATTTGACGTTTGGATGGACTCCAGTAACTCTGATGTGAGATACAAAGTTCTCGGACGCAGCAGAAGCTGGAAATAGTTTTGAACGAAACAACACGTATTAGCGTTGCTCCTGTGATGTATCTAAACGATCCTTACTTATCTAACATGTTATTTGACGTTTGGATGGACTCCAGTATGTCTGATGTGAGATACAAAGTTTTTGGACGCAGCAGGAGCTGGAAATAGTTTTAAACGAAACAACACGTATTAGCGTTGTTAATGTGATGTATCTAATCGATCCTTACTTAGCTACTATGTTATTTGACGTTTCGATTGACTCCAGTAACTCTAATGTGAGATACGAAATTTTCGGACGCAGCAGCAGCTGGAAATAGTTTTGAACGAAACAACACATATTAGCGTTGTTCCTGTGATGTATCTAATCGATCCTTACTCATCTATCATGTTATTTGGCGTTTCGATGGACTCCAGTAACTTTGATGTGAGATAGGAAGTTCTCGGACGCAGCTGAAGCTGGAAATAGTTTTAAACGAAACAACACGCATTAGCGTTGTTCCTGTGATGTATCTAATCGATCCTTACTCATCTCTCATGTTATTTGACGTTTGGACGGACTCCAGTAACTCTGATGTGAGATACAAAGTTCTCGGACGCAGCAGAAGCTGGAAATAGTTTTGAACGAAACAACACGTATTAGCGTTGTTCCTGTGATGTGTCTAATCGATCCTTACTCATCTATCATGTTATTTTACGTTTGAATGGACTCCAGTAACTCTGATGTGAGATACAAAGTTTTTGGACGCAGCAGAAGCTGGAGGTAGTTTTGAACGAAACAACACGTATTAGCGTTGTTCCTGTGATGTATCTAAACGATCCTTACTTATCTAACATGTTATTTGACGTTGGACTCCAGTAACTCTGATGTGAGATACAAAGTTTTTGGACGCAGCAGGAGCTGGAAATAGTTTTAAACGAAACAACACGTATTAGCGTTGTTCCTGTGCCGTATCTAATAGATCCTTACTTATCTATCATGTTATTTGAGGTTTCGATGGACTCCAGAAACTCTGATGTGAGATACGACGTTTTCGGACGCAGCAGAAGCTGGAAATAGTTTTAAACGAAACAACACGCATTAGCGATGTTACTGTGATGTATCTAATCGATCCTTACTCATCTATCATGTTATTTTACGTTTGGATGGACTCCAGTAACTCTGATGTGAGATACAAAGTTTTTGGACGCAGCAGAAGCTGGAAATAGTTTTGAACGAAACAACACGTATTAGCGTTGTTCCTGTGCTGTATCTAATCGATCCTTACTTATCTATCATGTTATTTGACGTTTCGATGGACTTCAGTAACTCTGATGTGAGATACGACGTTTTCGGACGCAGCAGAAGCTGGAAATAGTTTTAAACAAAACAACACGCATTAGCGATGTTCCTGTGATGTATCTAATCGATCCTTACTTAGCTACTATGTTATTTGACGTTTCGATGGACTCCAGTAACTCTAATGTGAGATACGAAATTTTCGGACGCAGCAGCAGCTGGAAATAGCTTTAAACGAAACAACACATATTAGCGTTGTTCCTGTTATGTGTCTAATCGATCCTTACTCATCTATCATGTTATTTGACGTTTGGACGGACTCCAGTAACTCTGATGTGAGATACAAAGTTCTCGGACGCAGCAGAAGCTGGAAATAGTTTTGAACGAAACAACACGTATTAGCGTTGTTCCTGTGATGTATCTAAACGATCCTTAATTATCTAACATGTTATTTGACATTTGGATGGACTCCAGTATGTCTGATGTGAGATACAAAGTTTTTGGACGCAGCAGGAGCAGGAAATAGTTTTAAACGAAACAACACGTATTAGCGTTGTTCCTGTGCTGTATCTAATCGATCCTTACTTATCTATCATGTTATTTGACGTTTCGATGGACTCCAGTAAATCTGATGTGAGATACGACGTTTTCGGACGCAGCAGAAGCTGGAAATAGTTTTGAACGAAACAACACGTATTAGCGTTGTTCCTGTGATGTATCTAATCGATCCTTACTTAGCTACTATGTTATTTGACGTTTCGATGGACTCCAGTAACTCTAATGTGAGATACGAAATTTTCGGACGCAGCAGCAGCTGGAAATAGTTTTAAACGAAACAACACATATTAGGGTTGTTCCTGTTATGTGTCTAATAGATCCTTACTCATCTATCATGTTATTTGACGTTTGGACGGACTCCAGTAACTCTGATGTGAGATACAAAGTTCTCGGACGCAGCAGAAGCTGGAAATAGTTTTGAACGAAACAACACGTATTAGCGTTGTTCCTGTGATGTATCTAAACGATCCTTAATTATCTAACATGTTATTTGACATTTGGATGGACTCCAGTAAGTCTGATGTGAGATACAAAGTTTTTGGACGCAGCAGGAGCTGGAAATAGTTTTAAACGAAACAACACGTATTAGCGTTGTTCCTGTGCTGTATCTAATCGATCCTTACTTATCTATCATGTTATTTGACGTTTCGATGGACTCCAGTAAATCTGATGTGAGATACGACGTTTTCGGACGCAGCAGAAGCTGGAAATAGTTTTGAACGAAACAACACGTATTAGCGTTGTTCCTGTGATGTATCTAATCGATCCTTACTTAGCTACTATGTTATTTGACGTTTCGATGGACTCCAGTAACTCTAATGTGAGATACGAAATTTTCGGACGCAGCAGCAGCTGGAAATAGTTTTAAACGAAACAACACATATTAGCGTTGTTCCTGTTATGTGTCTAATAGATCCTTACTCATCTATCATGTTATTTGACGTTTGGACGGACTCCAGTAACTCTGATGTGAGATACAAAGTTCTCGGACGCAGCAGCAGCTGGAAATAGTTTTAAACGAAACAACACATATTAGCGTTGTTCCTGTGATGTATCTAATCGATCCTTACTCATCTATCATGTTATTTGACGTTTCGATGGACTCCAGTAACTCTGATGTGAGATATGACGTTTTCGGACGCAGCAGAAGCTGGAAATAGTTTTAAACGAAACAATACGTATTAGCGTTGTTCCTGTGATGTATCTAATCGATCCTTACTCATCTATCATGTTGTTTGACGTTTGGATGGACTCCAGTAACTCTGATGTGAGATACGAAGTTCTCGGACGCAGCAGAAGCTGGAAATAGTTTTAAACGAAACAACACGCATTAGCGTTGTTCCTGTGATGTATCTAATCGATCCTTACTCATCTATCATGTTATTTGGCGTTTCGATGGACTCCAGTAACTTTGATGTGAGATAGGAAGTTCTCGGACGCATCTGAAGCTGGAAATAGTTTTAAACGAAACAACACGCATTAGCGTTGTTCCTGTGATGTATCTAATCGATCCTTACTAATCTATCATGTTATTTGACGTTTGGATGGACTCCAGTAACTCTGATGTGAGATACAAAGTTTTTGGACGCAGCAGATACTGGAAATAGTTTTAATCGAAACAACACATATTAGCGTTGTTCCTGTGATGTATCTAAACGATCCTTACTTATCTAACATGTTATTTGACGTTTGGATGGACTCCAGTAACTCTGATGTGAGATACGACGTTTTCGGACGCAGCAGAAGCTGGAAATAGTTTTGAACGAAACAACACGTATTAGCGTTGCTCCTGTGATGTATCTAAACGATCCTTACTTATCTAACATGTTATTTGACGTTTGGATGGACTCCAGTATGTCTGATGTGAGATACAAAGTTTTTGGACGCAGCAGGAGCTGGAAATAGTTTTAAACGAAACAACACGTATTAGCGTTGTTAATGTGATGTATCTAATCGATCCTTACTTAGCTACTATGTTATTTGACGTTTCGATTGACTCCAGTAACTCTAATGTGAGATACGAAATTTTCGGACGCAGCAGCAGCTGGAAATAGTTTTGAACGAAACAACACATATTAGCGTTGTTCCTGTGATGTATCTAATCGATCCTTACTCATCTATCATGTTATTTGGCGTTTCGATGGACTCCAGTAACTTTGATGTGAGATAGGAAGTTCTCGGACGCAGCTGAAGCTGGAAATAGTTTTAAACGAAACAACACGCATTAGCGTTGTTCCTGTGATGTATCTAATCGATCCTTACTCATCTCTCATGTTATTTGACGTTTGGACGGACTCCAGTAACTCTGATGTGAGATACAAAGTTCTCGGACGCAGCAGAAGCTGGAAATAGTTTTGAACGAAACAACACGTATTAGCGTTGTTCCTGTGATGTGTCTAATCGATCCTTACTCATCTATCATGTTATTTTACGTTTGAATGGACTCCAGTAACTCTGATGTGAGATACAAAGTTTTTGGACGCAGCAGAAGCTGGAGGTAGTTTTGAACGAAACAACACGTATTAGCGTTGTTCCTGTGATGTATCTAAACGATCCTTACTTATCTAACATGTTATTTGACGTTTGGATGGACTCCAGTAACTCTGATGTGAGATACAAAGTTTTTGGACGCAGCAGGAGCTGGAAATAGTTTTAAACGAAACAACACGTATTAGCGTTGTTCCTGTGCCGTATCTAATAGATCCTTACTTATCTATCATGTTATTTGAGGTTTCGATGGACTCCAGAAACTCTGATGTGAGATACGACGTTTTCGGACGCAGCAGAAGCTGGAAATAGTTTTAAACGAAACAACACGCATTAGCGATGTTACTGTGATGTATCTAATCGATCCTTACTCATCTATCATGTTATTTTACGTTTGGATGGACTCCAGTAACTCTGATGTGAGATACAAAGTTTTTGGACGCAGCAGAAGCTGGAAATAGTTTTGAACGAAACAACACGTATTAGCGTTGTTCCTGTGCTGTATCTAATCGATCCTTACTTATCTATCATGTTATTTGACGTTTCGATGGACTTCAGTAACTCTGATGTGAGATACGACGTTTTCGGACGCAGCAGAAGCTGGAAATAGTTTTAAACAAAACAACACGCATTAGCGATGTTCCTGTGATGTATCTAATCGATCCTTACTCATCTATCATGTTATTTTACGTTTGAATGGACTCCAGTAACTCTGATGTGAGATACAAAGTTTTTGGACGCAGCAGAAGCTGGAGGTAGTTTTGAACGAAACAACACGTATTAGCGTTGTTCCTGTGATGTATCTAAACGATCCTTACTTATCTAACATGTTATTTGACGTTTGGATGGACTCCCGTAAGTCTGATGTGAGATACAAAGTTTTTGGACGCAGCAGGAGCTGGAAATAGTTTTAAACGAAACAACACGTATTAGCGTTGTTCCTGTGCTGTATCTAATCGATCCTTACTTATCTATCATGTTATTTGACGTTTCGATGGACTCCAGTAACTCTGATGTGAGATACGACGTTTTCGGACGCAGCAGAAGCTGGAAATAGTTTTAAACAAAACAACACGCATTAGCGATGTTCCTGTGATGTATCTAATCGATCCTTACTCATCTATCATGTTATTTTACGTTTGAATGGACTCCAGTAACTCTGATGTGAGATACAAAGTTTTTGGACGCAGCAGAAGCTGGAGGTAGTTTTGAACGAAACAACACGTATTCGCGTTGTTCCTGTGATGTATCTAATCGATCCTTACTTAGCTACTATGTTATTTGGCGTTTCGATGGACTCCAGTAACTTTGATGTGAGATACGAAGTTCTCGGACGCAGCTGAAGCTAGAAATAGTTTTAAACGAAACAACACGCATTAGCGTTGTTCCTGTGATGTATCTAATCGATCCTTACTCATCTATCATGTTATTTGTCGTTTCGATGGACTCTAGTAATTCTGATGTGAGATACGAAGTTTTTGGACGCAGCAGAAGCTGGAGGTAGTTTTGAACGAAACAACACGTGTTAGCGTTGTTCCTGTGCTGTATCTAATCGATCCTTACTTATCTATCATGTTATTTGACGTTTCGATGGACTCCAGTAACTTTGATGTGAGATACGACGTTTTCGGACGCAGCAGAAGCTGGAAATAGTTTTAAACGAAACAACACGCATTAGCGATGTTCCTGTGATGTATCTAATCGATCCTTACTCATCTATCATGTTATTTTACGTTTGGATGGAATCCAGTAACTCTGATGTGAGATACAAAGTTTTTGGACGCAGCAGAAGCTGGAAATAGTTTTGAACGAAACAACACGTATTAGCGTTGTTCCTGTGATGTATCTAAACGATCCTTACTTATCTAACATGTTATTTGACGTTTGGATGGACTCCAGTAAGTCTGATGTGAGATACAAAGTCTTTGGACGCAGCAGGAGCTGGAAATAGTTTTAAACGAAACAACACGTATTAGCGTTGTTCCTGTGCTGTATCTAATCGATCCTTACTTATCTATCATGTTATTTGACGTTTCGATGGACTCCAGTAACTTTGATGTGAGATACGACGTTTTCGGACGCAGCAGAAGCTGGAAATAGTTTTAAACGAAACAACACGCATTAGCGATGTTCCTGTGATGTATCTAATCGATCCTTACTCATCTATCATGTTATTTTACGTTTGGATGGAATCCAGTAACTCTGATGTGAGATACAAAGTTTTTGGACGCAGCAGAAGCTGGAAATAGTTTTGAACGAAACAACACGTATTAGCGTTGTTCCTGTGATGTATCTAAACGATCCTTACTTATCTAACATGTTATTTGACGTTTGGATGGACTCCAGTAAGTCTGATGTGAGATACAAAGTCTTTGGACGCAGCAGGAGCTGGAAATAGTTTTAAACGAAACAACACGTATTAGCGTTGTTCCTGTGATGTATCTAAACGATCCTTACTTATCTAACATGTTATTTGACGTTTGGATGGACTCCAGTAAGTCTGATGTGAGATACAAAGTTTTTGGACGCAGCAGGAGCTGGAAATAGTTTTAAACGAAACAACACGTATTAGCGTTGTTCCTGTGCTGTATCTAATCGATCCTTATTTATCTATCATGTTATTTGACGTTTCGATGGACTCCAGTAACTCTGATGTGAGATACGACGTTTTCGGACGCAGCAGAAGCTGGAAATAGTTTTAAACAAAACAACACACATTAGCGATGTTCCTGTGATGTATCTAATCGATCCTTACTCATCTATCATGTTATTTTACGTTTGATTGGACTCCAGTAACTCTGATGTGAGATACAAAGTTTTTGGACGCAGCAGGAGCTGGAAATAGTTTTAAACGAAACAACACGCATTAGCGATGTTCCTGTGATGTATCTAATCGATCCTTACTCATCTATCATGTTATTTTACGTTTGGATGGAATCCAGTAACTCTGATGTGAGATACAAAGTTTTTGGACGCAGCAGAAGCTGGAAATAGTTTTGAACGAAACAACACGTATTAGCGTTGTTCCTGTGATGTATCTAATCGATCCTTACTCATCTATCATGTTATTTGGCGTTTCGATGAACTCCAGTAACTCTGATGTGAGATACAAAATTTACGGACGCAGCAGAAGCTGGAAATAGTTTTGAACGAAACAACACGTATTAGCGTTGTTCCTGTGATGTATCTAATCGATCCTTACTTAGCTACTATGTTATTTGACGTTTCGATGGACTCCAGTAACTCTAATGTGAGATACGAAATTTTCGGACGCAGCAGCAGCTGGAAATAGCTTTAAACGAAACAACACATATTAGCGTTGTTCCTGTTATGTGTCTAATCGATCCTTACTCATCTATCATGTTATTTGACGTTTGGACGGACTCCAGTAACTCTGATGTGAGATACAAAGTTCTCGGACGCAGCAGAAGCTGGAAATAGTTTTGAACGAAACAACACGTATTAGCGTTGTTCCTGTGATGTATCTAAACGATCCTTAATTATCTAACATGTTATTTGACATTTGGATGGACTCCAGTATGTCTGATGTGAGATACAAAGTTTTTGGACGCAGCAGGAGCTGGAAATAGTTTTAAACGAAACAACACGTATTAGCGTTGTTCCTGTGCTGTATCTAATCGATCCTTACTTATCTATCATGTTATTTGACGTTTCTATGGACTCCAGTAACTCTGATGTGAGATACGACGTTCTCGGACGCAGCTGAAGCTGGAAATAGTTTTAAACGAAACAACACGCATTAGCGTTGTTCCTGTGATGTATCTAATCGATCCTTACTCATCTATCATGTTATTTGACGTTTCGATGGACTCCAGTAACTTTGATGTGAGATACGAAGTTCTCGGACGCAGCTGAAGCTAGAAATAGTTTTAAACGAAACAACACGCATTAGCGTTGTTCCTGTGATGTATCTAATCGATCCTTACTCATCTATCATGTTACTTGGCGTTTCGATGGACTCCAGTAACTTTGATGTGAGATACGAAGTTCTCGGACGCAGCTGAAGCTAGAAATAGTTTTAAACGAAACAACACGTATTAGCGTTGTTCCTGTGATGTATCTAATCGATCCTTACTCATCTATCAAGTTATTTGACGTTTGGATGGACTCCAGTAACTCTGATGTGAGAAACAAAGTTTACGGACGCAGCAGAAGCTGGAAATAGTTTTGAACGAAACAACACGTATTAGCGTTGTTCCTGTGATGTATCTAATCGATCCTTACTCATCTATCATGTTATTTGACGTTTTGATGGACTCCAGTAACTTTGATGTGAGATACGAAGTTCTCGGACGCAGCTGAAGCTAGAAATAGTTTGAAACGAAACAACACGCATTAGCGTTGTTCCTGTGATGTATCTAATCGATCCTTACTCATCTATCATGTTACTTGGCGTTTCGATGGACTCCAGTAACTTTGATGTGAGATACGAAGTTCTCGGACGCAGCTGAAGCTAGAAATAGTTTTAAACGAAACAACACGTATTAGCGTTGTTCCTGTGATGTATCTAATCGATCCTTACTTATCTATCATGTTATTTGACGTTTCGATGGACTCCAGTAACTCTGATGTGAGATACGAAGTTCTCGGACGCAGCAGAAGCTGGAAATAGTTTTAAACGAAACAACACGCATTAGCGTTGTTCCTGTGATGTATCTAATCGATCCTTACTCATCTATCATATTATTTGGCGTTTCGATGAACTCCAGTAACTCTGATGTGAGATACAAAATTTACGGACGCAGCAGAAGCTGGAAATAGTTTTGAACGAAACAACACGTATTAGCGTTGTTCCTGTGATGTATCTAATCGATCCTTACTTAGCTACTATGTTATTTGACGTTTCGATGGACTCCAGTAACTCTAATGTGAGATACGAAATTTTCGGACGCAGCAGCAGCTGGAAATAGTTTTAAACGAAACAACACATATTAGCGTTGTTCCTGTGATGTATCTAATCGATCCTTACTCATCTATCATGTTATTTGACGTTTGGACGGACTCCAGTAACTCTGATGTGAGATACAAAGTTCTCGGACGCAGCAGAAGCTGGAAATAGTTTTGAACGAAACAACACGTATTAGCGTTGTTCCTGTGATGTATCTAAACGATCCTTACTTATCTAACATATTATATGACGTTTGGATGGACTCCAGTAAGTCTGATGTGAGATACAAAGTTTTTGGACGCAGCAGGAGCAGGAAATAGTTTTAAACGAAACAACACGTATTAGCGTTGTTCCTGTGCTGTATCTAATCGATCCTTACTTATCTATCATGTTATTTGACGTTTCGATGGACTCCAGTAAGTCTGATGTGAGATACAAAGTTTTTGGACGCAGCAGGAGCAGGAAATAGTTTTAAACGAAACAACATATATTAGCGTTGTTAATGTGATGTATCTAATCGATCCTTACTTATCTATCATGTTATTTGACGTTTGGATGGACTCCAGTAACTCTGATGTGAGATACGAAGTTCTCGGACGCAGCAGAAACTGGAAATAGTTTTAAACGAAACAACACGCATTAGCGTTGTTCCTGTGATGTATCTAATCGATCCTTACTCATCTATCATGTTATTTGGCGTTTCGATGAACTCCAGTAACTCTGATGTGAGATACAAAATTTACGGACGCAGCAGAAGCTGGAAATAGTTTTGAACGAAACAACACGTATTAGCGTTGTTCCTGTGATGTATCTAATCGATCCTTACTTAGCTACTATGTTATTTGACGTTTCGATGGACTCCAGTAACTCTAATGTGAGATACGAAATTTTCGGACGCAGCAGCAGCTGGAAATAGCTTTAAACGAAACAACACATATTAGCGTTGTTCCTGTTATGTGTCTAATCGATCCTTACTCATCTATCATGTTATTTGACGTTTGGACGGACTCCAGTAACTCTGATGTGAGATACAAAGTTCTCGGACGCAGCAGAAGCTGGAAATAGTTTTGAACGAAACAACACGTATTAGCGTTGTTCCTGTGATGTATCTAAACGATCCTTACTTATCTAACATATTATATGAGGTTTGGATGGACTCCAGTAAGTCTGATGTGAGATACAAAGTTTTTGGACGCAGCAGGAGCAGGAAATAGTTTTAAACGAAACAACACGTATTAGCGTTGTTCCTGTGCTGTATCTAATCGATCCTTACTTATCTATCATGTTATTTGACGTTTCGATGGACTCCAGTAAGTCTGATGTGAGATACAAAGTTTTTGGACGCAGCAGGAGCAGGAAATAGTTTTAAACGAAACAACATATATTAGCGTTGTTAATGTGATGTATCTAATCGATCCTTACTTATCTATCATGTTATTTGACGTTTGGATGGACTCCAGTAACTCTGATGTGAGATACGAAGTTCTCGGACGCAGCAGAAGCTGGAAATAGTTTTAAACGAAACAACACGCATTAGCGTTGTTCCTGTGATGTATCTAATCGATCCTTACTCATCTATCATGTTATTTGGCGTTTCGATGAACTCCAGTAACTCTGATGTGAGATACAAAATTTACGGACGCAGCAGAAGCTGGAAATAGTTTTGAACGAAACAACACGTATTAGCGTTGTTCCTGTGATGTATCTAATCGATCCTTACTTAGCTACTATGTTATTTGACGTTTCGATGGACTCCAGTAACTCTAATGTGAGATACGAAATTTTCGGACGCAGCAGCAGCTGGAAATAGCTTTAAACGAAACAACACATATTAGCGTTGTTCCTGTTATGTGTCTAATCGATCCTTACTCATCTATCATGTTATTTGACGTTTGGACGGACTCCAGTAACTCTGATGTGAGATACAAAGTTCTCGGACGCAGCAGAAGCTGGAAATAGTTTTGAACGAAACAACACGTATTAGCGTTGTTCCTGTGATGTATCTAAACGATCCTTAATTATCTAACATGTTATTTGACATTTGGATGGACTCCAGTATGTCTGATGTGAGATACAAAGTTTTTGGACGCAGCAGGAGCAGGAAATAGTTTTAAACGAAACAACACGTATTAGCGTTGTTCCTGTGCTGTATCTAATCGATCCTTACTTATCTATCATGTTATTTGACGTTTCGATGGACTCCAGTAAATCTGATGTGAGATACGACGTTTTCGGACGCAGCAGAAGCTGGAAATAGTTTTGAACGAAACAACACGTATTAGCGTTGTTCCTGTGATGTATCTAATCGATCCTTACTTAGCTACTATGTTATTTGACGTTTCGATGGACTCCAGTAACTCTAATGTGAGATACGAAATTTTCGGACGCAGCAGCAGCTGGAAATAGTTTTAAACGAAACAACACATATTAGGGTTGTTCCTGTTATGTGTCTAATAGATCCTTACTCATCTATCATGTTATTTGACGTTTGGACGGACTCCAGTAACTCTGATGTGAGATACAAAGTTCTCGGACGCAGCAGAAGCTGGAAATAGTTTTGAACGAAACAACACGTATTAGCGTTGTTCCTGTGATGTATCTAAACGATCCTTAATTATCTAACATGTTATTTGACATTTGGATGGACTCCAGTAAGTCTGATGTGAGATACAAAGTTTTTGGACGCAGCAGGAGCTGGAAATAGTTTTAAACGAAACAACACGTATTAGCGTTGTTCCTGTGCTGTATCTAATCGATCCTTACTTATCTATCATGTTATTTGACGTTTCGATGGACTCCAGTAAATCTGATGTGAGATACGACGTTTTCGGACGCAGCAGAAGCTGGAAATAGTTTTGAACGAAACAACACGTATTAGCGTTGTTCCTGTGATGTATCTAATCGATCCTTACTTAGCTACTATGTTATTTGACGTTTCGATGGACTCCAGTAACTCTAATGTGAGATACGAAATTTTCGGACGCAGCAGCAGCTGGAAATAGTTTTAAACGAAACAACACATATTAGCGTTGTTCCTGTTATGTGTCTAATAGATCCTTACTCATCTATCATGTTATTTGACGTTTGGACGGACTCCAGTAACTCTGATGTGAGATACAAAGTTTTTGGACGCAGCAGGAGCTGGAAATAGTTTTAAACGAAACAACACGTATTAGCGTTGTTCCTGTGCTGTATCTAATCGATCCTTACTTATCTATCATGTTATTTGACGTTTCGATGGACTCCAGTAAATCTGATGTGAGATATGACGTTTTCGGACGCAGCAGAAGCTGGAAATAGTTTTAAACGAAACAATACGTATTAGCGTTGTTCCTGTGATGTATCTAATCGATCCTTACTCATCTATCATGTTGTTTGACGTTTGGATTTACTCCAGTAACTCTGATGTGAGATACGAAGTTCTCGGACGCAGCAGAAGCTGGAAATAGTTTTAAACGAAACAACACGCATTAGCGTTGTTCCTGTGATGTATCTAATCGATCCTTACTCATCTATCATGTTATTTGGCGTTTCGATGGACTCCAGTAACTTTGATGTGAGATAGGAAGTTCTCGGACGCATCTGAAGCTGGAAATAGTTTTAAACGAAACAACACGCATTAGCGTTGTTCCTGTGATGTATCTAATCGATCCTTACTAATCTATCATGTTATTTGACGTTTGGATGGACTCCAGTAACTCTGATGTGAGATACAAAGTTCTTGGACGCAGCAGATACTGGAAATAGTTTTAATCGAAACAACACATATTAGCGTTGTTCCTGTGATGTATCTAAACGATCCTTACTTATCTAACATGTTATTTGACGTTTGGATGGACTCCAGTAACTCTGATGTGAGATACAAAGTTCTCGGACGCAGCAGAAGCTGGAAATAGTTTTGAACGAAACAACACGTATTAGCGTTGCTCCTGTGATGTATCTAAACGATCCTTACTTATCTAACATGTTATTTGACGTTTGGATGGACTCCAGTATGTCTGATGTGAGATACAAAGTTTTTGGACGCAGCAGGAGCTGGAAATAGTTTTAAACGAAACAACACGTATTAGCGTTGTTAATGTGATGTATCTAATCGATCCTTACTTAGCTACTATGTTATTTGACGTTTCGATTGACTCCAGTAACTCTAATGTGAGATACGAAATTTTCGGACGCAGCAGCAGCTGGAAATAGTTTTGAACGAAACAACACATATTAGCGTTGTTCCTGTGATGTATCTAATCGATCCTTACTCATCTATCATGTTATTTGACGTTTCGATGGACTCCAGTAACTTTGATGTGAGATAGGAAGTTCTCGGACGCAGCTGAAGCTGGAAATAGTTTTAAACGAAACAACACGCATTAGCGTTGTTCCTGTGATGTATCTAATCGATCCTTACTCATCTCTCATGTTATTTGACGTTTGGACGGACTCCAGTAACTCTGATGTGAGATACAAAGTTCTCGGACGCAGCAGAAGCTGGAAATAGTTTTGAACGAAACAACACGTATTAGCGTTGTTCCTGTGATGTGTCTAATCGATCCTTACTCATCTATCATGTTATTTTACGTTTGAATGGACTCCAGTAACTCTGATGTGAGATACAAAGTTTTTGGACGCAGCAGAAGCTGGAGGTAGTTTTGAACGAAACAACACGTATTAGCGTTGTTCCTGTGATGTATCTAAACGATCCTTACTTATCTAACATGTTATTTGACGTTTGGATGGACTCCAGTAACTCTGATGTGAGATACAAAGTTTTTGGACGCAGCAGGAGCTGGAAATAGTTTTAAACGAAACAACACGTATTAGCGTTGTTCCTGTGCCGTATCTAATAGATCCTTACTTATCTATCATGTTATTTGAGGTTTCGATGGACTCCAGAAACTCTGATGTGAGATACGACGTTTTCGGACGCAGCAGAAGCTGGAAATAGTTTTAAACGAAACAACACGCATTAGCGATGTTACTGTGATGTATCTAATCGATCCTTACTCATCTATCATGTTATTTTACGTTTGGATGGACTCCAGTAACTCTGATGTGAGATACAAAGTTTTTGGACGCAGCAGAAGCTGGAAATAGTTTTGAACGAAACAACACGTATTAGCGTTGTTCCTGTGCTGTATCTAATCGATCCTTACTTATCTATCATGTTATTTGACGTTTCGATGGACTTCAGTAACTCTGATGTGAGATACGACGTTTTCGGACGCAGCAGAAGCTGGAAATAGTTTTAAACAAAACAACACGCATTAGCGATGTTCCTGTGATGTATCTAATCGATCCTTACTCATCTATCATGTTATTTTACGTTTGAATGGACTCCAGTAACTCTGATGTGAGATACAAAGTTTTTGGACGCAGCAGAAGCTGGAGGTAGTTTTGAACGAAACAACACGTATTAGCGTTGTTCCTGTGATGTATCTAAACGATCCTTACTTATCTAACATGTTATTTGACGTTTGGATGGACTCCCGTAAGTCTGATGTGAGATACAAAGTTTTTGGACGCAGCAGGAGCTGGAAATAGTTTTAAACGAAACAACACGTATTAGCGTTGTTCCTGTGCTGTATCTAATCGATCCTTACTTATCTATCATGTTATTTGACGTTTCGATGGACTCCAGTAACTCTGATGTGAGATACGACGTTTTCGGACGCAGCAGAAGCTGGAAATAGTTTTAAACAAAACAACACGCATTAGCGATGTTCCTGTGATGTATCTAATCGATCCTTACTCATCTATCATGTTATTTTACGTTTGAATGGACTCCAGTAACTCTGATGTGAGATACAAAGTTTTTGGACGCAGCAGAAGCTGGAGGTAGTTTTGAACGAAACAACACGTATTCGCGTTGTTCCTGTGATGTATCTAATCGATCCTTACTTAGCTACTATGTTATTTGGCGTTTCGATGGACTCCAGTAACTTTGATGTGAGATACGAAGTTCTCGGACGCAGCTGAAGCTAGAAATAGTTTTAAACGAAACAACACGCATTAGCGTTGTTCTTGTGATGTATCTAATCGATCCTTACTCATCTATCATGTTATTTGTCGTTTCGATGGACTCTAGTAATTCTGATGTGAGATACGAAGTTTTTGGACGCAGCAGAAGCTGGAGGTAGTTTTGAACGAAACAACACGTGTTAGCGTTGTTCCTGTGCTGTATCTAATCGATCCTTACTTATCTATCATGTTATTTGACGTTTCGATGGACTCCAGTAACTTTGATGTGAGATACGACGTTTTCGGACGCAGCAGAAGCTGGAAATAGTTTTAAACGAAACAACACGCATTAGCGATGTTCCTGTGATGTATCTAATCGATCCTTACTCATCTATCATGTTATTTTACGTTTGGATGGAATCCAGTAACTCTGATGTGAGATACAAAGTTTTTGGACGCAGCAGAAGCTGGAAATAGTTTTGAACGAAACAACACGTATTAGCGTTGTTCCTGTGATGTATCTAAACGATCCTTACTTATCTAACATGTTATTTGACGTTTGGATGGACTCCAGTAAGTCTGATGTGAGATACAAAGTCTTTGGACGCAGCAGGAGCTGGAAATAGTTTTAAACGAAACAACACGTATTAGCGTTGTTCCTGTGCTGTATCTAATCGATCCTTACTTATCTATCATGTTATTTGACGTTTCGATGGACTCCAGTAACTTTGATGTGAGATACGACGTTTTCGGACGCAGCAGAAGCTGGAAATAGTTTTAAACGAAACAACACGCATTAGCGATGTTCCTGTGATGTATCTAATCGATCCTTACTCATCTATCATGTTATTTTACGTTTGGATGGAATCCAGTAACTCTGATGTGAGATACAAAGTTTTTGGACGCAGCAGAAGCTGGAAATAGTTTTGAACGAAACAACACGTATTAGCGTTGTTCCTGTGATGTATCTAAACGATCCTTACTTATCTAACATGTTATTTGACGTTTGGATGGACTCCAGTAATTCTGATGTGAGATACGAAGTTTTTGGACGCAGCAGGAGCTGGAAATAGTTTTGAACGAAACAACACGTATTAGCGTTGTTCCTGTGATGTATCTAAACGATCCTTACTTATCTAACATGTTATTTGACGTTTGGATGGACTCCAGTAAGTCTGATGTGAGATACAAAGTCTTTGGACGCAGCAGGAGCTGGAAATAGTTTTAAACGAAACAACACGTATTAGCGTTGTTCCTGTGCTGTATCTAATCGATCCTTACTTATCTATCATGTTATTTGACGTTTCGATGGACTCCAGTAACTTTGATGTGAGATACGACGTTTTCGGACGCAGCAGAAGCTGGAAATAGTTTTAAACGAAACAGCACGCATTAGCGATGTTCCTGTGATGTATCTAATCGATCCTTACTCATCTATCATGTTATTTTACGTTTGGATGGAATCCAGTAACTCTGATGTGAGATACAAAGTTTTTGGACGCAGCAGAAGCTGGAAATAGTTTTGAACGAAACAACACGTATTAGCGTTGTTCCTGTGATGTATCTAAACGATCCTTACTTATCTAACATGTTATTTGACGTTTGGATGGACTCCAGTAATTCTGATGTGAGATACGAAGTTTTTGGACGCAGCAGGAGCTGGAAATAGTTTTGAACGAAACAACACGTATTAGCGTTGTTCCTGTGATGTATCTAAACGATCCTTACTTATCTAACATGTTATTTGACGTTTGGATGGACTCCAGTAAGTCTGATGTGATATACAAAGATTTTGGACGCAGCAGGAGCTGGAAATAGTTTTAAACGAAACAACACGTATTAGCGTTGTTCCTGTGCTGTTTCTAATCGATCCTTACTTATCTATCATGTTATTTGACGTTTCGATGAACTCCAGTAACTCTGATGTGAGATACAAAGTTTTTGGACGCAGCAGAAGCTGGAGGTAGTTTTGAACGAAACAACACGTATTAGCGTTGTTCCTGTGATGTATCTAATCGATCCTTACTTAGCTACTATGTTATTTGACGTTTCGATGGACTCCAGTAACTCTAATGTGAGATACGAAATTTTCGGACGCAGCAGCAGCTGGAAATAGTTTTTAACGAAACAGCACATATTAGCGTTGTTCCTGTGATGTATCTAATCGATCCTTACTTATCTATCATGTTATTTGACGTTTGGATGGACTCCAGTAACTCTGATGTGAGATACGAAGTTCTCGGACGCAGCAGAAGCTGGAAATAGTTTTAAACGAAACAACACGCATTAGCGTTGTTCCTGTGCTGTATCTAATCGATCCTTATTTATCTATCATGTTATTTGACGTTTCGATGGACTCCAGTAACTCTGATGTGAGATACAAAGTTTACGGACGCAGCAGAAGCTGGAAATAGTTTTGAACGAAACAACACGTATTAGCGTTGTTCCTGTGATGTATCTAAACGATCCTTACTTATCTAACATGTTATTTGACGTTTGGATGGACTCCAGTAAGTCTGATGTGAGATA
Organism: Prosopocoilus inquinatus; assembly: GCA_036172665.1. Lineage (NCBI taxonomy): Eukaryota > Metazoa > Arthropoda > Insecta > Coleoptera > Lucanidae > Prosopocoilus > Prosopocoilus inquinatus. The sequence goes on from CM069879.1 coordinate 25,564,092, forward strand.
CAAAGTCTTTGGACGCAGCAGGAGCTGGAAATAGTTTTAAACGAAACAACACGTATTAGCGTTGTTCCTGTGATGTATCTAAACGATCCTTACTTATCTAACATGTTATTTGACGTTTGGATGGACTCCAGTAAGTCTGATGTGAGATACAAAGTTTTTGGACGCAGCAGGAGCTGGAAATAGTTTTAAACGAAACAACACGTATTAGCGTTGTTCCTGTGCTGTATCTAATCGATCCTTATTTATCTATCATGTTATTTGACGTTTCGATGGACTCCAGTAACTCTGATGTGAGATACGACGTTTTCGGACGCAGCAGAAGCTGGAAATAGTTTTAAACAAAACAACACACATTAGCGATGTTCCTGTGATGTATCTAATCGATCCTTACTCATCTATCATGTTATTTTACGTTTGATTGGACTCCAGTAACTCTGATGTGAGATACAAAGTTTTTGGACGCAGCAGGAGCTGGAAATAGTTTTAAACGAAACAACACGCATTAGCGATGTTCCTGTGATGTATCTAATCGATCCTTACTCATCTATCATGTTATTTTACGTTTGGATGGAATCCAGTAACTCTGATGTGAGATACAAAGTTTTTGGACGCAGCAGAAGCTGGAAATAGTTTTGAACGAAACAACACGTATTAGCGTTGTTCCTGTGATGTATCTAATCGATCCTTACTCATCTATCATGTTATTTGGCGTTTCGATGAACTCCAGTAACTCTGATGTGAGATACAAAATTTACGGACGCAGCAGAAGCTGGAAATAGTTTTGAACGAAACAACACGTATTAGCGTTGTTCCTGTGATGTATCTAATCGATCCTTACTTAGCTACTATGTTATTTGACGTTTCGATGGACTCCAGTAACTCTAATGTGAGATACGAAATTTTCGGACGCAGCAGCAGCTGGAAATAGCTTTAAACGAAACAACACATATTAGCGTTGTTCCTGTTATGTGTCTAATCGATCCTTACTCATCTATCATGTTATTTGACGTTTGGACGGACTCCAGTAACTCTGATGTGAGATACAAAGTTCTCGGACGCAGCAGAAGCTGGAAATAGTTTTGAACGAAACAACACGTATTAGCGTTGTTCCTGTGATGTATCTAAACGATCCTTAATTATCTAACATGTTATTTGACATTTGGATGGACTCCAGTATGTCTGATGTGAGATACAAAGTTTTTGGACGCAGCAGGAGCTGGAAATAGTTTTAAACGAAACAACACGTATTAGCGTTGTTCCTGTGCTGTATCTAATCGATCCTTACTTATCTATCATGTTATTTGACGTTTCTATGGACTCCAGTAACTCTGATGTGAGATACGACGTTCTCGGACGCAGCTGAAGCTGGAAATAGTTTTAAACGAAACAACACGCATTAGCGTTGTTCCTGTGATGTATCTAATCGATCCTTACTCATCTATCATGTTATTTGACGTTTCGATGGACTCCAGTAACTTTGATGTGAGATACGAAGTTCTCGGACGCAGCTGAAGCTAGAAATAGTTTTAAACGAAACAACACGCATTAGCGTTGTTCCTGTGATGTATCTAATCGATCCTTACTCATCTATCATGTTACTTGGCGTTTCGATGGACTCCAGTAACTTTGATGTGAGATACGAAGTTCTCGGACGCAGCTGAAGCTAGAAATAGTTTTAAACGAAACAACACGTATTAGCGTTGTTCCTGTGATGTATCTAATCGATCCTTACTCATCTATCAAGTTATTTGACGTTTGGATGGACTCCAGTAACTCTGATGTGAGAAACAAAGTTTACGGACGCAGCAGAAGCTGGAAATAGTTTTGAACGAAACAACACGTATTAGCGTTGTTCCTGTGATGTATCTAATCGATCCTTACTCATCTATCATGTTATTTGACGTTTTGATGGACTCCAGTAACTTTGATGTGAGATACGAAGTTCTCGGACGCAGCTGAAGCTAGAAATAGTTTGAAACGAAACAACACGCATTAGCGTTGTTCATGTGATGTATCTAATCGATCCTTACTCATCTATCATGTTACTTGGCGTTTCGATGGACTCCAGTAACTTTGATGTGAGATACGAAGTTCTCGGACGCAGCTGAAGCTAGAAATAGTTTTAAACGAAACAACACGTATTAGCGTTGTTCCTGTGATGTATCTAATCGATCCTTACTTATCTATCATGTTATTTGACGTTTCGATGGACTCCAGTAACTCTGATGTGAGATACGAAGTTCTCGGACGCAGCAGAAGCTGGAAATAGTTTTAAACGAAACAACACGCATTAGCGTTGTTCCTGTGATGTATCTAATCGATCCTTACTCATCTATCATGTTATTTGGCGTTTCGATGAACTCCAGTAACTCTGATGTGAGATACAAAATTTACGGACGCAGCAGAAGCTGGAAATAGTTTTGAACGAAACAACACGTATTAGCGTTGTTCCTGTGATGTATCTAATCGATCCTTACTTAGCTACTATGTTATTTGACGTTTCGATGGACTCCAGTAACTCTAATGTGAGATACGAAATTTTCGGACGCAGCAGCAGCTGGAAATAGTTTTAAACGAAACAACACATATTAGCGTTGTTCCTGTGATGTATCTAATCGATCCTTACTCATCTATCATGTTATTTGACGTTTGGACGGACTCCAGTAACTCTGATGTGAGATACAAAGTTCTCGGACGCAGCAGAAGCTGGAAATAGTTTTGAACGAAACAACACGTATTAGCGTTGTTCCTGTGATGTATCTAAACGATCCTTACTTATCTAACATATTATATGACGTTTGGATGGACTCCAGTAAGTCTGATGTGAGATACAAAGTTTTTGGACGCAGCAGGAGCAGGAAATAGTTTTAAACGAAACAACACGTATTAGCGTTGTTCCTGTGCTGTATCTAATCGATCCTTACTTATCTATCATGTTATTTGACGTTTCGATGGACTCCAGTAAGTCTGATGTGAGATACAAAGTTTTTGGACGCAGCAGGAGCAGGAAATAGTTTTAAACGAAACAACATATATTAGCGTTGTTAATGTGATGTATCTAATCGATCCTTACTTATCTATCATGTTATTTGACGTTTGGATGGACTCCAGTAACTCTGATGTGAGATACGAAGTTCTCGGACGCAGCAGAAGCTGGAAATAGTTTTAAACGAAACAACACGCATTAGCGTTGTTCCTGTGATGTATCTAATCGATCCTTACTCATCTATCATGTTATTTGGCGTTTCGATGAACTCCAGTATCTCTGATGTGAGATACAAAATTTACGGACGCAGCAGAAGCTGGAAATAGTTTTGAACGAAACAACACGTATTAGCGTTGTTCCTGTGATGTATCTAATCGATCCTTACTTAGCTACTATGTTATTTGACGTTTCGATGGACTCCAGTAACTCTAATGTGAGATACGAAATTTTCGGACGCAGCAGCAGCTGGAAATAGCTTTAAACGAAACAACACATATTAGCGTTGTTCCTGTTATGTGTCTAATCGATCCTTACTCATCTATCATGTTATTTGACGTTTGGACGGACTCCAGTAACTCTGATGTGAGATACAAAGTTCTCGGACGCAGCAGAAGCTGGAAATAGTTTTGAACGAAACAACACGTATTAGCGTTGTTCCTGTGATGTATCTAAACGATCCTTACTTATCTAACATATTTTATGAGGTTTGGATGGACTCCAGTAAGTCTGATGTGAGATACAAAGTTTTTGGACGCAGCAGGAGCAGGAAATAGTTTTAAACGAAACAACACGTATTAGCGTTGTTCCTGTGCTGTATCTAATCGATCCTTACTTATCTATCATGTTATTTGACGTTTCGATGGACTCCAGTAAGTCTGATGTGAGATACAAAGTTTTTGGACGCAGCAGGAGCAGGAAATAGTTTTAAACGAAACAACATATATTAGCGTTGTTAATGTGATGTATCTAATCGATCCTTACTTATCTATCATGTTATTTGACGTTTGGATGGACTCCAGTAACTCTGATGTGAGATACGAAGTTCTCGGACGCAGCAGAAGCTGGAAATAGTTTTAAACGAAACAACACGCATTAGCGTTGTTCCTGTGATGTATCTAATCGATCCTTACTCATCTATCATGTTATTTGGCGTTTCGATGAACTCCAGTAACTCTGATGTGAGATACAAAATTTACGGACGCAGCAGAAGCTGGAAATAGTTTTGAACGAAACAACACGTATTAGCGTTGTTCCTGTGATGTATCTAATCGATCCTTACTTAGCTACTATGTTATTTGACGTTTCGATGGACTCCAGTAACTCTAATGTGAGATACGAAATTTTCGGACGCAGCAGCAGCTGGAAATAGCTTTAAACGAAACAACACATATTAGCGTTGTTCCTGTTATGTGTCTAATCGATCCTTACTCATCTATCATGTTATTTGACGTTTGGACGGACTCCAGTAACTCTGATGTGAGATACAAAGTTCTCGGACGCAGCAGAAGCTGGAAATAGTTTTGAACGAAACAACACGTATTAGCGTTGTTCCTGTGATGTATCTAAACGATCCTTAATTATCTAACATGTTATTTGACATTTGGATGGACTCCAGTATGTCTGATGTGAGATACAAAGTTTTTGGACGCAGCAGGAGCAGGAAATAGTTTTAAACGAAACAACACGTATTAGCGTTGTTCCTGTGCTGTATCTAATCGATCCTTACTTATCTATCATGTTATTTGACGTTTCGATGGACTCCAGTAAATCTGATGTGAGATACGACGTTTTCGGACGCAGCAGAAGCTGGAAATAGTTTTGAACGAAACAACACGTATTAGCGTTGTTCCTGTGATGTATCTAATCGATCCTTACTTAGCTACTATGTTATTTGACGTTTCGATGGACTCCAGTAACTCTAATGTGAGATACGAAATTTTCGGACGCAGCAGCAGCTGGAAATAGTTTTAAACGAAACAACACATATTAGGGTTGTTCCTGTTATGTGTCTAATAGATCCTTACTCATCTATCATGTTATTTGACGTTTGGACGGACTCCAGTAACTCTGATGTGAGATACAAAGTTCTCGGACGCAGCAGAAGCTGGAAATAGTTTTGAACGAAACAACACGTATTAGCGTTGTTCCTGTGATGTATCTAAACGATCCTTAATTATCTAACATGTTATTTGACATTTGGATGGACTCCAGTAAGTCTGATGTGAGATACAAAGTTTTTGGACGCAGCAGGAGCTGGAAATAGTTTTAAACGAAACAACACGTATTAGCGTTGTTCCTGTGCTGTATCTAATCGATCCTTACTTATCTATCATGTTATTTGACGTTTCGATGGACTCCAGTAAATCTGATGTGAGATACGACGTTTTCGGACGCAGCAGAAGCTGGAAATAGTTTTGAACGAAACAACACGTATTAGCGTTGTTCCTGTGATGTATCTAATCGATCCTTACTTAGCTACTATGTTATTTGACGTTTCGATGGACTCCAGTAACTCTAATGTGAGATACGAAATTTTCGGACGCAGCAGCAGCTGGAAATAGTTTTAAACGAATCAACACATATTAGCGTTGTTCCTGTTATGTGTCTAATAGATCCTTACTCATCTATCATGTTATTTGACGTTTGGACGGACTCCAGTAACTCTGATGTGAGATACAAAGTTCTCGGACGCAGCAGCAGCTGGAAATAGTTTTAAACGAAACAACACATATTAGCGTTGTTCCTGTGATGTATCTAATCGATCCTTACTCATCTATCATGTTATTTGACGTTTCGATGGACTCCAGTAACTCTGATGTGAGATATGACGTTTTCGGACGCAGCAGAAGCTGGAAATAGTTTTAAACGAAACAATACGTATTAGCGTTGTTCCTGTGATGTATCTAATCGATCCTTACTCATCTATCATGTTGTTTGACGTTTGGATGGACTCCAGTAACTCTGATGTGAGATACGAAGTTCTCGGACGCAGCAGAAGCTGGAAATAGTTTTAAACGAAACAACACGCATTAGCGTTGTTCCTGTGATGTATCTAATCGATCCTTACTCATCTATCATGTTATTTGGCGTTTCGATGGACTCCAGTAACTTTGATGTGAGATAGGAAGTTCTCGGACGCATCTGAAGCTGGAAATAGTTTTAAACGAAACAACACGCATTAGCGTTGTTCCTGTGATGTATCTAATCGATCCTTACTAATCTATCATGTTATTTGACGTTTGGATGGACTCCAGTAACTCTGATGTGAGATACAAAGTTTTTGGACGCAGCAGATACTGGAAATAGTTTTAATCGAAACAACACATATTAGCGTTGTTCCTGTGATGTATCTAAACGATCCTTACTTATCTAACATGTTATTTGACGTTTGGATGGACTCCAGTAACTCTGATGTGAGATACAAAGTTCTCGGACGCAGCAGAAGCTGGAAATAGTTTTGAACGAAACAACACGTATTAGCGTTGCTCCTGTGATGTATCTAAACGATCCTTACTTATCTAACATGTTATTTGACGTTTGGATGGACTCCAGTATGTCTGATGTGAGATACAAAGTTTTTGGACGCAGCAGGAGCTGGAAATAGTTTTAAACGAAACAACACGTATTAGCGTTGTTAATGTGATGTATCTAATCGATCCTTACTTAGCTACTATGTTATTTGACGTTTCGATTGACTCCAGTAACTCTAATGTGAGATACGAAATTTTCGGACGCAGCAGCAGCTGGAAATAGTTTTGAACGAAACAACACATATTAGCGTTGTTCCTGTGATGTATCTAATCGATCCTTACTCATCTATCATGTTATTTGGCGTTTCGATGGACTCCAGTAACTTTGATGTGAGATAGGAAGTTCTCGGACGCAGCTGAAGCTGGAAATAGTTTTAAACGAAACAACACGCATTAGCGTTGTTCCTGTGATGTATCTAATCGATCCTTACTCATCTCTCATGTTATTTGACGTTTGGACGGACTCCAGTAACTCTGATGTGAGATACAAAGTTCTCGGACGCAGCAGAAGCTGGAAATAGTTTTGAACGAAACAACACGTATTAGCGTTGTTCCTGTGATGTGTCTAATCGATCCTTACTCATCTATCATGTTATTTTACGTTTGAATGGACTCCAGTAACTCTGATGTGAGATACAAAGTTTTTGGACGCAGCAGAAGCTGGAGGTAGTTTTGAACGAAACAACACGTATTAGCGTTGTTCCTGTGATGTATCTAAACGATCCTTACTTATCTAACATGTTATTTGACGTTTGGATGGACTCCAGTAACTCTGATGTGAGATACAAAGTTTTTGGACGCAGCAGGAGCTGGAAATAGTTTTAAACGAAACAACACGTATTAGCGTTGTTCCTGTGCCGTATCTAATAGATCCTTACTTATCTATCATGTTATTTGAGGTTTCGATGGACTCCAGAAACTCTGATGTGAGATACGACGTTTTCGGACGCAGCAGAAGCTGGAAATAGTTTTAAACGAAACAACACGCATTAGCGATGTTACTGTGATGTATCTAATCGATCCTTACTCATCTATCATGTTATTTTACGTTTGGATGGACTCCAGTAACTCTGATGTGAGATACAAAGTTTTTGGACGCAGCAGAAGCTGGAAATAGTTTTGAACGAAACAACACGTATTAGCGTTGTTCCTGTGCTGTATCTAATCGATCCTTACTTATCTATCATGTTATTTGACGTTTCGATGGACTTCAGTAACTCTGATGTGAGATACGACGTTTTCGGACGCAGCAGAAGCTGGAAATAGTTTTAAACAAAACAACACGCATTAGCGATGTTCCTGTGATGTATCTAATCGATCCTTACTCATCTATCATGTTATTTTACGTTTGAATGGACTCCAGTAACTCTGATGTGAGATACAGTTTTTGGACGCAGCAGAAGCTGGAGGTAGTTTTGAACGAAACAACACGTATTAGCGTTGTTCCTGTGATGTATCTAAACGATCCTTACTTATCTAACATGTTATTTGACGTTTGGATGGACTCCCGTAAGTCTGATGTGAGATACAAAGTTTTTGGACGCAGCAGGAGCTGGAAATAGTTTTAAACGAAACAACACGTATTAGCGTTGTTCCTGTGCTGTATCTAATCGATCCTTACTTATCTATCATGTTATTTGACGTTTCGATGGACTCCAGTAACTCTGATGTGAGATACGACGTTTTCGGACGCAGCAGAAGCTGGAAATAGTTTTAAACAAAACAACACGCATTAGCGATGTTCCTGTGATGTATCTAATCGATCCTTACTCATCTATCATGTTATTTTACGTTTGAATGGACTCCAGTAACTCTGATGTGAGATACAAAGTTTTTGGACGCAGCAGAAGCTGGAGGTAGTTTTGAACGAAACAACACGTATTCGCGTTGTTCCTGTGATGTATCTAATCGATCCTTACTTAGCTACTATGTTATTTGGCGTTTCGATGGACTCCAGTAACTTTGATGTGAGATACGAAGTTCTCGGACGCAGCTGAAGCTAGAAATAGTTTTAAACGAAACAACACGCATTAGCGTTGTTCCTGTGATGTATCTAATCGATCCTTACTCATCTATCATGTTATTTGTCGTTTCGATGGACTCTAGTAATTCTGATGTGAGATACGAAGTTTTTGGACGCAGCAGAAGCTGGAGGTAGTTTTGAACGAAACAACACGTGTTAGCGTTGTTCCTGTGCTGTATCTAATCGATCCTTACTTATCTATCATGTTATTTGACGTTTCGATGGACTCCAGTAACTTTGATGTGAGATACGACGTTTTCGGACGCAGCAGAAGCTGGAAATAGTTTTAAACGAAACAACACGCATTAGCGATGTTCCTGTGATGTATCTAATCGATCCTTACTCATCTATCATGTTATTTTACGTTTGGATGGAATCCAGTAACTCTGATGTGAGATACAAAGTTTTTGGACGCAGCAGAAGCTGGAAATAGTTTTGAACGAAACAACACGTATTAGCGTTGTTCCTGTGATGTATCTAAACGATCCTTACTTATCTAACATGTTATTTGACGTTTGGATGGACTCCAGTAATTCTGATGTGAGATACGAAGTTTTTGGACGCAGCAGGAGCTGGAAATAGTTTTGAACGAAACAACACGTATTAGCGTTGTTCCTGTGATGTATCTAAACGATCCTTACTTATCTAACATGTTATTTGACGTTTGGATGGACTCCAGTAAGTCTGATGTGATATACAAAAATTTTGGACGCAGCAGGAGCTGGAAATAGTTTTAAACGAAACAACACGTATTAGCGTTGTTCCTGTGCTGTTTCTAATCGATCCTTACTTATCTATCATGTTATTTGACGTTTCGATGAACTCCAGTAACTCTGATGTGAGATACAAAGTTTTTGGACGCAGCAGAAGCTGGAGGTAGTTTTGAACGAAACAACACGTATTAGCGTTGTTCCTGTGATGTATCTAATCGATCCTTACTTAGCTACTATGTTATTTGACGTTTCGATGGACTCCAGTAACTCTAATGTGAGATACGAAATTTTCGGACGCAGCAGCAGCTGGAAATAGTTTTTAACGAAACAGCACATATTATCGTTGTTCCTGTGATGTATCTAATCGATCCTTACTTATCTATCATGTTATTTGACGTTTGGATGGACTCCAGTAACTCTGATGTGAGATACGAAGTTCTCGGACGCAGCAGAAGCTGGAAATAGTTTTAAACGAAACAACACGCATTAGCGTTGTTCCTGTGATGTATCTAATCGATCCTTACTCATCTATCATGTTATTTGGCGTTTCGATGGACTCCAGTAACTCTGATGTGAGATACAAAGTTTACGGACGCAGCAGAAGCTGGAAATAGTTTTGAACGAAACAACACGTATTAGCGTTGTTCCTGTGATGTATCTAATCGATCCTTACTTAGCTACTATGTTATTTGACGTTTCGATGGACTCCAGTAACTCTAATGTGAGATACGAAATTTTCGGACGCAGCAGCAGCTGGAAATAGTTTTAAACGAAACAACACATATTAGCGTTGTTCCTGTGATGTATCTAATCGATCCTTACTTAGCTACTATGTTATTTGACGTTTGGACGGACTCCAGTAACTCTGATGTGAGATACAAAGTTCTCTGACACAGCAGAAGCTGGAAATAGTTTTGAACGAAACAACACGTATTAGCGTTGTTCCTGTGATGTATCTAAACGATCCTTACTTATCTAACATGTTATTTGACGTTTGGAAGGACTCCAGTAAGTCTGATGTGAGATACAAAGTTTTTGGACGCAGCAGGAGCTGGAAATAGTTTTAAACGAAACAACACGTATTAGCGTTGTTCCTGTGCTGTATCTAATCGATCCTTACTTATCTATCATGTTATTTGACGTTTCGATGGACTCCAGTAACTCTGATGTGAGATACGACGTTTTCGGACGCAGCAGAAGCTGGAAATAGTTTTAAACGAAACAACACGTATTAGCGTTGTTCCTGTGATGTATCTAATCGATCCTTACTTATCTATCATGTTATTTGACGTTTGGATGGACTCCAGTAATTCTGATTTGAGATACGAAGTTCTCGGACGCAGCAGAAGCTGGAAATAGTTTTAAACGAAACAACACGCATTAGCGTTGTTCCTGTGATGTATCTAATCGATCCTTACTCATCTATCATGTTATTTGGCGTTTCGATGGACTCCAGTAACTTTGATATGAGATACGAAGTTCTCGGACGCAGCTGAAGCTAGAAATAGTTTTAAACGAAACAACACGCATTAGCGTTGTTCCTGTGATGTATCTAATCGATCCTTACTCATCTATCATGTTACTTGGCGTTTCGATGGACTCCAGTAACTTTGATGTGAGATACGAAGTTCTCGGACGCAGCTGAAGCTAGAAATAGTTTTAAACGAAACAACACGTATTAGCGTTGTTCCTGTGATGTATCTAATCGATCCTTACTCATCTATCAAGTTATTTGACGTTTGGATGGACTCCAGTAACTCTGATGTGAGATACAAAGTTTACGGACGCAGCAGAAGCTGGAAATAGTTTTGAACGAAACAGCACGTATTAGCGTTGTTCCTGTGATGTATCTAATCGATCCTTACTTATCTACTATGTTATTTGACGTTTCGATGGACTTCAGTAACTCTGATGTGAGATACGACGTTTTCGGACGCAGCAGAAGCTGGAAATAGTTTTAAACAAAACAACACGCATTAGCGATGTTCCTGTGATGTATCTAATCGATCCTTACTCATCTATCATGTTATTTTACGTTTGAATGGACTCCAGTAACTCTGATGTGAGATACAAAGTTTTTGGACGCAGCAGAAGCTGGAGGTAGTTTTGAACGAAACAACACGTATTCGCGTTGTTCCTGTGATGTATCTAATCGATCCTTACTTAGCTACTATGTTATTTGGCGTTTCGATGGACTCCAGTAACTTTGATGTGAGATACGAAGTTCTCGGACGCAGCTGAAGCTAGAAATAGTTTTAAACGAAACAACACGCATTAGCGTTGTTCCTGTGATGTATCTAATCGATCCTTACTCATCTATCATGTTATTTGTCGTTTCGATGGACTCTAGTAATTCTGATGTGAGATACGAAGTTTACGGACGCAGCAGAAGCTGGAAATAGTTTTGAACGAAACAGCACGTATTAGCGTTGTTCCTGTGATGTATCTAATCGATCCTTACTTATCTACTATGTTATTTGACGTTTCGATGGACTTCAGTAACTCTGATGTGAGATACGACGTTTTCGGACGCAGCAGAAGCTGGAAATAGTTTTAAACAAAACAACACGCATTAGCGATGTTCCTGTGATGTATCTAATCGATCCTTACTCATCTATCATGTTATTTTACGTTTGAATGGACTCCAGTAACTCTGATGTGAGATACAAAGTTTTTGGACGCAGCAGAAGCTGGAGGTAGTTTTGAACGAAACAACACGTATTCGCGTTGTTCCTGTGATGTATCTAATCGATCCTTACTTAGCTACTATGTTATTTGGCGTTTCGATGGACTCCAGTAACTTTGATGTGAGATACGAAGTTCTCGGACGCAGCTGAAGCTAGAAATAGTTTTAAACGAAACAACACGCATTAGCGTTGTTCCTGTGATGTATCTAATCGATCCTTACTCATCTATCATGTTATTTGTCGTTTCGATGGACTCTAGTAATTCTGATGTGAGATACGAAGTTTTTGGACGCAGCAGAAGCTGGAGGTAGTTTTGAACGAAACAACACGTGTTAGCGTTGTTCCTGTGCTGTATCTAATCGATCCTTACTTATCTATCATGTTATTTGACGTTTCGATGGACTCCAGTAACTTTGATGTGAGATACGACGTTTTCGGACGCAGCAGAAGCTGGAAATAGTTTTAAACGAAACAACACGCATTAGCGATGTTCCTGTGATGTATCTAATCGATCCTTACTCATCTATCATGTTATTTTACGTTTGGATGGAATCCAGTAACTCTGATGTGAGATACAAAGTTTTTGGACGCAGCAGAAGCTGGAAATAGTTTTGAACGAAACAACACGTATTAGCGTTGTTCCTGTGATGTATCTAAACGATCCTTACTTATCTAACATGTTATTTGACGTTTGGATGGACTCCAGTAAGTCTGATGTGAGATACAAAGTCTTTGGACGCAGCAGGAGCTGGAAATAGTTTTAAACGAAACAACACGTATTAGCGTTGTTCCTGTGCTGTATCTAATCGATCCTTACTTATCTATCATGTTATTTGACGTTTCGATGGACTCCAGTAACTTTGATGTGAGATACGACGTTTTCGGACGCAGCAGAAGCTGGAAATAGTTTTAAACGAAACAACACGCATTAGCGATGTTCCTGTGATGTATCTAATCGATCCTTACTCATCTATCATGTTATTTTACGTTTGGATGGAATCCAGTAACTCTGATGTGAGATACAAAGTTTTTGGACGCAGCAGAAGCTGGAAATAGTTTTGAACGAAACAACACGTATTAGCGTTGTTCCTGTGATGTATCTAAACGATCCTTACTTATCTAACATGTTATTTGACGTTTGGATGGACTCCAGTAATTCTGATGTGAGATACGAAGTTTTTGGACGCAGCAGGAGCTGGAAATAGTTTTGAACGAAACAACACGTATTAGCGTTGTTCCTGTGATGTATCTAAACGATCCTTACTTATCTAACATGTTATTTGACGTTTGGATGGACTCCAGTAAGTCTGATGTGATATACAAAGATTTTGGACGCAGCAGGAGCTGGAAATAGTTTTAAACGAAACAACACGTATTAGCGTTGTTCCTGTGCTGTTTCTAATCGATCCTTACTTATCTATCATGTTATTTGACGTTTCGATGAACTCCAGTAACTCTGATGTGAGATACAAAGTTTTTGGACGCAGCAGAAGCTGGAGGTAGTTTTGAACGAAACAACACGTATTAGCGTTGTTCCTGTGATGTATCTAATCGATCCTTACTTAGCTACTATGTTATTTGACGTTTCGATGGACTCCAGTAACTCTGATGTGAGATACGAAGTTCTCGGACGCAGCAGAAGCTGGAAATAGTTTTAAACGAAACAACACGCATTAGCGTTGTTCCTGTGATGTATCTAATCGATCCTTACTCATCTATCATGTTATTTGGCGTTTCGATGGACTCCAGTAACTCTGATGTGAGATACAAAGTTTACGGACGCAGCAGAAGCTGGAAATAGTTTTGAACGAAACAACACGTATTAGCGTTGTTCCTGTGATGTATCTAATCGATCCTTACTTAGCTACTATGTTATTTGACGTTTCGATGGACTCCAGTAACTCTAATGTGAGATACGAAATTTTCGGACGCAGCAGCAGCTGGAAATAGTTTTAAACGAAACAACACATATTAGCGTTGTTCCTGTGATGTATCTAATCGATCCTTACTTAGCTACTATGTTATTTGACGTTTGGACGGACTCCAGTAACTCTGATGTGAGATACAAAGTTCTCTGACACAGCAGAAGCTGGAAATAGTTTTGAACGAAACAACACGTATTAGCGTTGTTCCTGTGATGTATCTAAACGATCCTTACTTATCTAACATGTTATTTGACGTTTGGATGGACTCCAGTAAGTCTGATGTGAGATACAAAGTTTTTGGACGCAGCAGGAGCTGGAAATAGTTTTAAACGAAACAACACGTATTAGCGTTGTTCCTGTGCTGTATCTAATCGATCCTTACTTATCTATCATGTTATTTGACGTTTCGATGGACTCCAGTAACTCTGATGTGAGATACGACGTTTTCGGACGCAGCAGAAGCTGGAAATAGTTTTAAACGAAACAACACGTATTAGCGTTGTTCCTGTGATGTATCTAATCGATCCTTACTTATCTATCATGTTATTTGACGTTTGGATGGACTCCAGTAATTCTGATTTGAGATTCGAAGTTCTCGGACGCAGCAGAAGCTGGAAATAGTTTTAAACGAAACAACACGCATTAGCGTTGTTCCTGTGATGTATCTAATCGATCCTTACTCATCTATCATGTTATTTGGCGTTTCGATGGACTCCAGTAACTTTGATATGAGATACGAAGTTCTCGGACGCAGCTGAAGCTAGAAATAGTTTTAAACGAAACAACACGCATTAGCGTTGTTCCTGTGATGTATCTAATCGATCCTTACTCATCTATCATGTTACTTGGCGTTTCGATGGACTCCAGTAACTTTGATGTGAGATACGAAGTTCTCGGACGCAGCTGAAGCTAGAAATAGTTTTAAACGAAACAACACGTATTAGCGTTGTTCCTGTGATGTATCTAATCGATTCTTACTCATCTATCAAGTTATTTGACGTTTGGATGGACTCCAGTAACTCTGATGTGAGATACAAAGTTTACGGACGCAGCAGAAGCTGGAAATAGTTTTGAACGAAACAGCACGTATTAGCGTTGTTCCTGTGATGTATCTAATCGATCCTTACTTATCTACTATGTTATTTGACGTTTCGATGGACTCCAGTAACTATGATGTGAGATACGAAATTTCCGGACGCAGCAGAAGCTGGAAATAGTTTTAAACGAAACAACAGGCATTAGCGTTGTTGCTGTGGTGTATCTAATCGATCCTTACTCATCTCTCATGTTATTTGGCGTTTCGATGGACTCCAGTAACTTTGATGTGAGTTACGAAGTTCTCGGACGCAGCTGAAGCTGGAAATAGTTTTAAACGAAACAACACGCATTAGCGTTGTTCCTGTGATGTATCTAATCGATCCTTACTCATCTATCATGTTATTTGTCGTTTCGATGGACTCTAGTAATTCTGATGTGAGATACGAAGTTTTTGGACGCAGCAGGAGCTGGAAATAGTTTTGAACGAAACAACACGTATTAGCGTTGTTCCTGTGATGTATCTAAACGATCCTTACTTATCTAACATCTTATTTGACGTTTGGATGGACTCCAGTAAGTCTGATGTGATATACAAAGTTTTTGGACGCAGCAGGAGCTGGAAATAGTTTTAAACGAAACAACACGTATTAGCGTTGTTCCTGTGCTGTTTCTAATCGATCCTTACTTATCTATCATGTTATTTGACGTTTCGATGAACTCCAGTAACTCTGATGTGAGATACAAAGTTTTTGGACGCAGCAGAAGCTGGAGGTAATTTTGAACGAAACAACACGTATTAGCGTTGTTCCTGTGATGTATCTAATCGATCCTTACTTAGCTACTATGTTATTTGACGTTTCGATGGACTCCAGTAACTCTAATGTGAGATACGAAATTTTCGGACGCAGCAGCAGCTGGAAATAGTTTTTAACGAAACAGCACATATTAGCGTTGTTCCTGTGATGTATCTAATCGATCCTTACTTATCTATCATGTTATTTGACGTTTGGACGGACTCCAGTAACTCTGAGATGAGATACAAAGTTCTCTGACACAGCAGAAGCTGGAAATAGTTTTGAACGAAACAACACGTATTAGCGTTGTTCCTGTGATGTATCTAAACGATCCTTACTTATCTAACATGTTATTTGACGTTTGGATGGACTCCAGTAAGTCTGATGTGAGATACAAAGTTTTTGGACGCAGCAGGAGCTGGAAATAGTTTTAAACGAAACAACACGTATTAGCGTTGTTCCTGTGCTGTATCTAATCGATCCTTACTTATCTATCATGTTATTTGACGCTTCGATGGACTCCAGTAACTCTGATGTGAGATACGACGTTTTCGGACGCAGCAGAAGCTGGAAATAGTTTTAAACGAAACAACACGTATTAGCGTTGTTCCTGTGATGTATCTAATCGATCCTTACTTATCTATCATGTTATTTGACGTTTGGATGGACTCCAGTAACTCTGATTTGAGATACGAAGTTCTCGGACGCAGCAGAAGCTGGAAATAGTTTTAAACGAAACAACACGCATTAGCGTTGTTCCTGTGATGTATCTAATCGATCCTTACTATCATGTTATTTGGCGTTTCGATGGACTCCAGTAACTTTGATATGAGATACGAAGTTCTCGGACGCAGCTGAAGCTAGAAATAGTTTTAAACGAAACAACACGCATTAGCGTTGTTCCTGTGATGTATCTAAACGATCCTTACTCATCTATCATGTTACTTGGCGTTTCGATGGACTCCAGTAACTTTGATGTGAGATACGAAGTTCTCGGACGCAGCTGAAGCTAGAAATAGTTTTGAACGAAACAGCACGTATTAGCGTTGTTCATGTGATGTATCTAATCGATCCTTACTCATCTCTCATGTTATTTGGCGTTTCGATGGACTCCAGTAACTTTGATGTGAGTTACGAAGTTCTCGGACGCAGCTGAAGCTAGAAATAGTTTTAAACGAAACAACACGCATTAGCGTTGTTCCTGTGATGTATCTAATCGATCCTTACTCATCTATCATGTTATTTGTCGTTTCGATGGACTCTAGTAATTCTGATGTGAGATACGAAGTTTTTGGACGCAGCAGGAGCTGGAAATAGTTTTGAACGAAACAACACGTATTAGCGTTGTTCCTGTGATGTATCTAAACGATCCTTACTTATCTAACATGTTATTTGAAGTTTGGATGGACTCCAGTAAGTCTGATGTGATATACAAAGTTTTTGGACGCAGCAGGAGCTGGAAATAGTTTTAAACGAAACAACACGTATTAGCGTTGTTCCTGTGCTGTATTTAATCGATCCTTACTTATCTATCATGTTATTTGACGTTTCGATGAACTCCAGTAACTCTGATGTGAGATACAAAGTTTTTGGACGCAGCAGAAGCTGGAGGTAGTTTTGAACGAAACAACACGTATTAGCGTTGTTCCTGTGATGTATCTAATCGATCCTTACTTAGCTACTATGTTATTTGACGTTTCGATGGACTCCAGTAACTCTAATGTGAGATACGAAATTTTCGGACGCAGCAGCAGCTGGAAATAGTTTTTAACGAAACAGCACATATTAGCGTTGTTCCTGTGATGTATCTAATCGATCCTTACTTATCTATCATGTTATTTCACGTTTGGATGGACTCCAGTAACTCTGATGTGAGATACGAAGTTCTCGGACGCAGCAGAAGCTGGAAATAGTTTTAAACGAAACAACACGCATTAGCGTTGTTCCTGTGATGTATCTAATCGATCCTTACTCATCTATCATGTTATTTGGCGTTTCGATGGACTCCAGTAACTCTGATGTGAGATACAAAGTTTACGGACGCAGCAGAAACTGGAAATAGTTTTAAACGAAACAACACGCATTAGCGATGTTCCTGTGATGTATCTAATCGATCCTTACTCATCTATCATGTTATTTTACGTTTGGATGGACTCCAGTAACTCTGATTTGAGATACGAAGTTCTCGGACGCAGCAGAAGCTGGAAATAGTTTTAAACGAAACAACACGCATTAGCGTTGTTCCTGTGATGTATCTAATCGATCCTTACTCATCTATCATGTTATTTGGCGTTTCGATGGACTCCAGTAACTTTGATATGAGATACGAAGTTCTCGGACGCAGCTGAAGCTAGAAATAGTTTTAAACGAAACAACACGTATTAGCGTTGTTCCTGTGATGTATCTAATCGATCCTTACTCATCTATCAAGTTATTTGACGTTTGGATGGACTCCAGTAACTCTGATGTGAGATACAAAGTTTACGGACGCAGCAGAAGCTGGAAATAGTTTTGAACGAAACAGCACGTATTAGCGTTGTTCCTGTGATGTATCTAATCGATCCTTACTTATCTACTATGTTATTTGACGTTTCGATGGACTCCAGTAACTATGATGTGAGATACGAAATTTCCGGACGCAGCAGAAGCTGGAAATAGTTTTAAACGTAACAACACGCATTAGCGTTGTTCCTGTGGTGTATCTAATCGATCCTTACTCATCTCTCATGTTATTTGGCGTTTCGATGGACTCCAGTAACTTTGATGTGAGTTACGAAGTTCTCGGACGCAGCTGAAGCTAGAAATAGTTTTAAAGGAAACAACACGCATTAGCGTTGTTCCTGTGATGTATCTAATCGATCCTTACTCATCTATCATGTTATTTGGCGTTTCGATGGACTCCAGTAACTTTGATGTGAGATACGAAGTTCTCGGACGCAGCTGAAGCTAGAAATAGATTTAAAGGAAACAACACGCACTAGCGTTGTTCCTGTGATGTATCTAATCGATCCTTACTTATCTAACATGTTATTTGACGTTTGGATGGACTCCAGTAAGTCTGATGTGAGATACAAAGTTTTTGGACGCAGCAGAAGCTGGAAATAGTTTTGAACGAAACAACACGTATTAGCGTTGTTCCTGTGATGTATCTAATCGATCCTTACTTAGCTACTATGTTATTTGACGTTTCGATGGACTCCAGTAACTCTAATGTGAGATACGAAATTTTCGGATGCAGCAGCAGCTGGAAATAGTTTTAAACGAAACAACACATATTAGCGTTGTTCCTGTGATGTATCTAATCGATCCTTACTCATCTATCATGTTATTTGACGTTTGGACGGACTCCAGTAACTCTGATGTGAGAAACAAAGTTCTCGAAGGCAGCAGAAGCTGGAAATAGTTTTGAACGAGACAACACGTATTAGCGTTGTTCCTGTGATGTATCTAATCGATCCTTACTCATCTATCATGTTATTTGACGTTTGGACGGACTCCAGTAACTCTGATGTGAGATACAAAGTTCTCGGACGCAGCAGAAGCTGGAAATAGTTTTGAACGAAACAACAGGTATTAGCGTTGTTCCTGTGATGTATTTAAACGATCCTTACTTATCTAACAAGTTATTTGACGTTTGGATGGACTCCAGTAAATCTGATGTGATACAAAGTTTTTGGACGCAGCAGGAGCTGGAAATAGTTTTAAACGAAACAACACGTATTAGCGTTGTTCCTGTGCTGTATCTAATCGATCCTTACTTATCTATCATGTTATTTTACGTTTCGATGGACTCCAGTAACTCTGATGTGAGATACGACGTTTTCGGACGCAGCAGAAGCTGGAAATAGTTTTAAACGAAACAACACGCATTAGCGTTGTTCCTGTGATGTATCTAATCGATCCTTACTTATCTATCATGTTATTCGACGTTTCGATGGACTCCAGTAACTCTGATGTGAGATACGACGTTTTCGGACGCAGCAGAAGCTGGAAATAGTTTTAAACGAAACAACACGCAATAGCGATGTTCCTGTGATGTATCTAATGGATCCTTACTCATCTATCATGTTATTTTACGTTTGGATGGACTCCAGTAACTCTGATGTGAGATACAAAGTTTTTGGACGCAGCAGAAGCTGGAAATAGTTTTGAACGAAACAACACGTATTAGCGTTGTTCCTGTGATGTATCTAATCGATCCTTACTTAGCTACTATGTTATTTGACGTTTCGATGGACTCCAGTATCTCTAATGTGAGATACGAAATTTTCGGACGCAGCAGCAGCTGGAAATAGTTTTAAACGAAACAACACATATTAGCGTTGTTCCTGTGATGTTTCTAATCGATCCTTACTCATCTATCATGTTATTTGACGTTTGGATGGACTCCAGTAACTTTGATGTGAGATACGAAGTTCCCGGACGCAGCTGAAGCTGGAAATAATTTTAAACGAAGCAACACGCATTAGCGTTGTTCCTGTGATGTATCTAATCGATCCTTACTCATCTATCAAGTTATTTGACGTTTGGATGGACTCCAGTAACTCTGATGTGAGATACAAAGTTTACGGACGCAGCAGAAGCTGGAAATAGTTTTGAACGAAACAGCACGTATTAGCGTTGTTCCTGTGATGTATCTAATCGATCCTTACTTATCTACTATGTTATTTGACGTTTCGATGGACTCCAGTAACTATGATGTGAGATACGAAATTTCCGGACGCAGCAGAAGCTGGAAATAGTTTTAAACGAAACAACACGCATTAGCTTTGTTCCTGTGATGTATCTAATCGATCTTTACTCATCTCTCATGTTATTTGGCGTTTCGATGGACTCCAGTAACTTTGATGTGAGTTACGAAGTTCTTGGACGCAGCTGAAGCTAGAAATAGTTTTAAAGGAAACAACACGCATTAGCGTTGTTCCTGTGATGTATCTAATCGATCCTTACTCTTCTATCATGTTATTTGGCGTTTCGATAGACTCCAATAACTTTGATGTGAGATACGAAGTTCTCGGACGCAGCTGAAGCTAGAAATAGTTTTAAAGGAAACAACACGCACTAGCGTTGTTCCTGTGATGTATCTAATCAATCCTTACTCATCTATCATGTTATTTGGCGTTTCGATGGACTCCAGTAACTTTGATGTGAGATACGAAGTTCTCGGACGCAGCCGAAGCTAGAAATAGTTTTAAACGAAACAACACGCATTAGCGTTGTTCCTGTGATGTATCTAATCGATCCTTACTCATCTATCATGTTACTTGGCGTTTCGATGGACTCCAGTAACTTTGATGTGAGATACGAAGTTCTCGGGCGCAGCTGAAGCTAGAAATAGTTTTAAACGAAACAACACGTATTAGCGTTGTTCCTGTGATGTATCTAATCGATCCTTACTCATCTATCAAGTTATTTGACGTTTGGATGGACTCCAGTAACTCTGATGTGAGATACAAAGTTTACGGACGCAGCAGAAGCTGGAAATAGTTGTGAACGAAACAGCACGTATTAGCGTTGTTCCTGTGATGTATCTAATCGATCCTTACTTATCTACTATGTTATTTGACGTTTCGATGGACTCCAGTAACTATGATGTGAGACACGAAATTTCCGGACGCAGCAGAAGCTGGAAATAGTTTTAAACGAAACAATACGCATTAGCGTTGTTCCTGTAATGTATCTAATCGATCCTTACTCATCTCTCATGTTATTTGGCGTTTCGATGGACTCCAGTAACTTTGATGTGAGTTACGAAGTTCTTGGACGCAGCTGAAGCTAGAAATAGTTTTAAAGGAAACAACACGCATTAGCGTTGTTCCTGTGATGTATCTAATCGATCCTTACTCTTCTATCATGTTATTTGGCGTTTCGATAGACTCCAATAACTTTGATGTGAGATACGAAGTTCTCGGACGCAGCTGAAGCTAGAAATAGTTTTAAAGGAAACAACACGCACTAGCGTTGTTCCTGTGATGTATCTAATCAATCCTTACTCATCTATCAAGTTATTTGGCGTTTCGATGGACTCCAGTAACTTTGATGTGAGATACGAAGTTCTCGGACGCAGCTGAAGCTAGAAATAGTTTTAAACGAAACAACACGCATTAGCGTTGTTCCTGTGATGTATCTAATCGATCCTTACTCATCTATCATGTTACTTGGCGTTTCGATGAACTCCAGTAACTTTGATGTGAGATACGAAGTTCTCGGGCGCAGCTGAAGCTAGAAATAGTTTTAAACGAAACAACACGTATTAGCGTTGTTCCTGTGATGTATCTAATCGATCCTTACTCATCTATCAAGTTATTTGACGTTTGGATGGACTCCAGTAACTCTGATGTGAGATACAAAGTTTACGGACGCAGCAGAAGCTGGAAATAGTTGTGAACGAAACAGCACGTATTAGCGTTGTTCATGTGATGTATCTAATCGATCCTTACTTATCTACTATGTTATTTGACGTTTCGATGGACTCCAGTAACTATGATGTGAGACACGAAATTTCCGGACGCAGCAGAAGCTGGAAATAGTTTTAAACGAAACAATACGCAATAGCGTTGTTCCTGTGATGTATCTAATCGATCCTAACTCATCTCTCATGTTATTTGGCGTTTCGATGGACTCCAGTAACTTTGATGTGAGTTACGAAGTTCTCGGACGCAGCTGAAGCTAGATATAGTTTTAAAGGAAACAACACGCATTAGCGTTGTTCCTGTGATGTATCTAATCGATCCTTACTCATCTATCATGTTATTTGGCGTTTCGATAGACTCCAGTAACTTTGATGTGAGATACGAAGTTCTCGGACGCAGCTGAAGCTACAAATAGTTTTAAAGGAAACAACACGCACTAGCGTTGTTCCTGTGATGTATCTAATCAATCCTTACTCATCTATCATGTTATTTGGCGTTTCGATGGACTCCAGTAACTTTGATGTGAGATACGAAGTTCTCGGACGCAGCTGAAGCTAGAAATAGTTTTAAACGAAACAACACGCATTAGCGTTGTTCCTGTGATGTATCTAATCGATCCTTACTTATCTATCATGTTATTTGACGTTTGGATGGACTCCAGTAGCCCTGATGTGAGATACGAAATATTCGGACGCAGCAGAAGCTAGAAATAGTTTTAAACGAAACAACACGCATTAGCGTTGTTCCTGTGATGTATCTAATCGATTCTTACTCATCTATCATGTTATTTGTCGTTTCGATGGACTCTAGTAATTCTGATGTGAGATACGAAGTTTTTGGACGCAGCAGGAGCTGGAAATAGTTTTGAACGAAACAACACGTATTAGCGTTGTTCCTGTGATGTATCTAAACGATCCTTACTTATCTAACATGTTATTTGACGTTTGGATGGACTCCAGTAAGTCTGATGTGATATACAAAGTTTTTGGACGCAGCAGGAGCTGGAAATAGTTTTAAACGAAACAACACGTATTAGCGTTGTTCCTGTGCTGTATCTAATCGATCCTTACTTATCTATCATGTTATTTGACGTTTCGATGAACTCCGGTAACTCTGATGTGAGATACGACGTTTTCGGACGCAGCAGAAGCTGGAAATAGTTTTAAACAAAACAACACGCATTAGCGATGTTCCTGTGATGTATCTAATCGATCCTTACTTAGCTACTATGTTATTTGACGTTTCGATGGACTCCAGTAACTCTGATGTGAGATACAAAGTTCTCTGACACAGCAGAAGCTGGAAATAGTTTTGAACGAAACAACACGTATTAGCGTTGTTCCTGTGATGTATCTAAACGATCCTTACTTATCTAACATGTTATTTGACGTTTGGATGGACTCCAGTAAGTCTGATGTGAGATACAAAGTTTTTGGACGCAGCAGGAGCTGGAAATAGTTTTAAACGAAACAACACGTATTAGCGTTGTTCCTGTGGTGTATCTAATCGATCCTTACTCATCTCTCATGTTATTTGGCGTTTCGATGGACTCCAGTAACTTTGATGTGAGTTACGAAGTTCTCGGACGCAGCTGAAGCTAGAAATAGTTTTAAACGAAACAACACGTATTAGCGTTGTTCCTGTGATGTATCTAATCGATCCTTACTCATCTATCAAGTTATTTGACGTTTGGATGGACTCCAGTAACTCTGATTTGAGATACGAAGTTCTCGGACGCAGCAGAAGCTGGAAATAGTTTTAAACGAAACAACACGCATTAGCGTTGTTCCTGTGATGTATCTAATCGATCCTTACTTATCTATCATGTTATTTGACGTTTGGATAAACTCCAGTAACTCTGATTTGAGATACGAAGTTCTCGGACGCAGCAGAAGCTGGAAATAGTTTTAAACGAAACAACACGCATTAGCGTTGTTCCTGTGATGTATCTAATCGATCCTTACTCATCTATCATGTTACTTGGCGTTTCGATGGACTCCAGTAACTTTGATGTGAGATACGAAGTTCTCGGACGCAGCTGAAGCTAGAAATAGTTTTAAACGAAACAACACGTATTAGCGTTGTTCCTGTGATGTATCTAATCGATCCTTACTCATCTATCAAGTTATTTGACGTTTGGATGGACTCCAGTAACTCTGATGTGAGATACAAAGTTTACGGACGCAGCAGAAGCTGGAAATAGTTTTGAACGAAACAGCACGTATTAGCGTTGTTCCTGTGATGTATCTAATCGATCCTTACTTATCTACTATGTTATTTGAAGTTTCGATGGACTCCAGTTACTATGATGTGAGATACGAAATTTCCGGACGCAGCAGAAGCTGGAAATAGTTTTAAACGTAACAACACGCATTAGCGTTGTTCCTGTGGTGTATCTAATCGATCCTTACTCATCTCTCATGTTATTTGGCGTTTCGATGGACTCCAGTAACTTTGATGTGAGTTACGAAGTTCTCGGACGCAGCTGAAGCTAGAAATAGTTTTAAAGGAAACAACACGCATTAGCGTTGTTCCTGTGATGTATCTAATCGATCCTTACTCATCTATCATGTTATTTGGCGTTTCGATAGACTCCAGTAACTTTGATGTGAGATACGAAGTTCTCGGACGCAGCTGAAGCTAGAAATAGATTTAAAGGAAACAACACGCACTAGCGTTGTTCCTGTGATGTATCTAATCGATCCTTACTTATCTAACATGTTATTTGACGTTTGGATGGACTCCAGTAAGTCTGATGTGAGATACAAAGTTTTTGGACGCAGCAGAAGCTGGAAATAGTTTTGAACGAAACAACACGTATTAGCGTTGTTCCTGTGATGTATCTAATCGATCCTTACTTAGCTACTATGTTATTTGACGTTTCGATGGACTCCAGTATCACTAATGTGAGATACGAAATTTTCGGATGCAGCAGCAGCTGGAAATAGTTTTAAACGAAACAACACATATTAGCGTCGTTCCTGTGATGTATCTAATCGATCCTTACTCATCTATCATGTTATTTGACGTTTGGACGGACTCCAGTAACTCTGATGTGAGAAACAAAGTTCTCGGAGGCAGCAGAAGCTGGAAATAGTTTTGAACGAGACAACACGTATTAGCGTTGTTCCTGTGATGTATCTAATCGATCCTTACTCATCTATCATGTTATTTGACGTTTGGACGGACTCCAGTAACTCTGATGTGAGATACAAAGTTCTCGGACGCAGCAGAAGCTGGAAATAGTTTTGAACGAAACAACAGGTATTAGCGTTGTTCCTGTGATGTATCTAAACGATCCTTACTTATCTAACATGTTATTTGACGTTTGGATGGACTCCAGTAAATCTGATGTGATATACAAAGTTTTTGGACGCAGCAGGAGCTGGAAATAGTTTTAAACGAAACAACACGTATTAGCGTTGTTCCTGTGCTGTATCTAATCGATCCTTACTTATCTATCATGTTATTTTACGTTTCGATGGACTCCAGTAACTCTGATGTGAGATACGACGTTTTCGGACGCAGCAGAAGCTGGAAATAGTTTTAAACGAAACAACACGCATTAGCGTTGTTCCTGTGATGTATCTAATCGATCCTTACTTATCTATCATGTTATTCGACGTTTCGATGGACTCCAGTAACTCTGATGTGAGATACGACGTTTTCGGACGCAGCAGAAGCTGGAAATAGTTTTAAACGAAACAACACGCAATAGCGATGTTCCTGTGATGTATCTAATGGATCCTTACTCATCTATCATGTTATTTTACGTTTGGATGGACTCCAGTAACTCTGATGTGAGATACAAAGTTTTTGGACGCAGCAGAAGCTGGAAATAGTTTTGAACGAAACAACACGTATTAGCGTTGTTCCTGTGATGTTTCTAATCGATCCTTACTCATCTATCATGTTATTTGACGTTTGGATGGACTCCAGTAACTTTGATGTGAGATACGAAGTTCCCGGACGCAGCTGAAGCTGGAAATAATTTTAAACGAAGCAACACGCATTAGCGTTGTTCCTGTGATGTATCTAATCGATCCTTACTCATCTATCATGTTATTTGACGTTTCGATGGATTCCAGTAACTTTGATGTGAGATACGAAGTTCTCGGACGCAGCTGAAGCTAGAAATAGTTTTAAACGAAACAACACGTATTAGCGTTGTTCCTGTGATGTATCTAATCGATCCTTACTCATCTATCATGTTATTTGACGTTTGGATGGACTCCAATAACTCTGATGTGAGATACAAAGTTTTCGGACGCAGCAGAAGCTGGAAATAGTTTTGAACGAAACAACACGTATTAGCGTTGTTCCTGTGATGTATCTAAGCGATCCTTACTAATCTACTATGTTATTTGACGTTTCGATGGACTCCAATAACTTTGATGTGAGATACGAAGTTCTCGGACGCAGCTGAAGCTAGAAATAGTTTTAAACGAAACAACACATATTAGCGTTGTTCCTGTGATGTATCTAATCGATCTTTACTTATATATCATGTTATTTGACGTTTGGATGGACTCCAGTAACCCTGATGTGAGATACGAAGTTCTCGGACGCATCAGAAGCTGGAAATAGTTTTGAACGAAACAACACGTATTAGCGTTGTTCCTGTGATGTATCTAAACGTTCCTTACTTATCTAACATGTTATTTGACGTTTGGATGGACTCCAGTAAGTCTGATGTGATATACAAAGTTTTTGGACGCAGCAGGAGCTGGAAATAGTTTTAAACGAGACAACAAGTATTAGCGTTGTTCCTGTGCTGTATCTAATCGATCCTTACTTATCTGTCATGTTATCTGACGTTTCGATGGACTCCAGTAACTCTGATGTGAGATACGACTTTTTCGGACGCAGCAGAAGCTGGAAATAGTTTTGAACGAAACAACACGTATTAACGTTGTTCCTGTGATGTATCTAATCGATCCTTACTTATCTACTATGTTATTTGGCGTTTCGATGGACTCCAGTAACTTTGATGTGAGATACGAAGTTCTCGGACGCAGCTGAAGCTAGAAATAGTTTTAGACGAAACAACACGTATTAGCGTTGTTCCTGTGTTGTATCTAATCGATCCTTACTTATCTATCATGTTATTTGACGTTTCGATGGACTCCAGTAACTCTGATGTGAGATACGACGTTTTCGGACGCAGCAGAAGCTGGAAATAGTTTTTAACGAAACAGCACATATTAGCGTTGTTCCTGTGATGTATCTAATCGATCCTTACTTATCTATCATGTTATTTGACGTTTGGATGGACTCCAGTAACTCTGATGTGAGATACGAAGTTCTCGGACGCAGCAGAAGCTGGAAATAGTTTTAAACGAAACAACACGCATTAGCGTTGTTCCTGTGATGTATCTAATCGATCCTTACTCATCTATCATGTTATTTGGCGTTTCGATGGACTCCAGTAACTCTGATGTGAGATACAAAGTTTACGGACGCAGCAGAAGCTGGAAATAGTTTTGAACGAAACAACACGTATTAGCGTTGTTCCTGTGATGTATCTAAACGATCCTTACTTATCTAACATGTTATTTGACGTTTGGATGGACTCCAGTAATTCTGATGTGAGATAAAAAGTTTTTGGACGCAGCAGGAGCTGGAAATAGTTTTAAACGAAACAACACATATTAGCGTTGTTCCTGTGATGTATCTAATCGATCCTTACTCATCTATCATGTTATTTGACGTTTGGACGGACTCCAGTAACTCTGATGTGAGATACAAAGTTCTCGGACACAGCAGAAGCTGGAAATAGTTTTGAACGAAACAACACGTATTAGCATTGTTCCTGTGATGTATCTAAACGATCCTTACTTATCTAACATGTTATATGACGTTTGGATGGACTCCAGTAAGTCTGATGTGAGATACAAAGTTTTTGGACGCAGCAGGAGCTGGAAATAGTTTTAAACGAAACAACACGTATTAGCGTTGTTCCTGTGCTGTATCTAATCGATCCTTACTTATCTATCATGTTATTTGACGTTTCGATGGACTCCAGTAACTCTGATGTGAGATACGACGTTTTCGGACGCAGCAGAAGCTGGAAATAGTTTTAAACGAAACAACACGTATTAGCGTTGTTCCTGTGATGTATCTAATCGATCCTTACTTATCTATCATGTTATTTGACGTTTGGATGGACTCCAGTAACTCTGATTTCAGATACGAAGTTCTCGGACGCAGCAGAAGTTGGAAATAGTTTTAAACGAAACAACACGCATTAGCGTTGTTCCTGTGATGTATCTAATCGATCCTTACTCATCTATCATTTTATTTGGCATTTCGATGGACTCCAGTAACTTTGATGTGAGATACGAAGTTCTCGGACGCAGCTGAAGCTGGAAATAGTTTTAAACGAAACAACACGCATTAGCGTTGTTCCTGTGATGTATCTAATCGATCCTTACTCATCTATCATGTTATTTGACGTTTCGATGGACTCCAGTAACTTTGATGTGAGATACGAAGTTCTCGGACGCAGCCGAAGCTAGAAATAGTTTTAAACGAAACAACACGCATTAGCGTTGTTCCTGTGATGTATCTAATCGATCCTTACTCATCTATCATGTTGCTTGGCGTTTCGATGGACTCCAGTAACTTTGATGTGAGATACGAAGTTCTCGGGCGCAGCTGAAGCTAGAAATAGTTTTAAACGAAACAACACGTATTAGCGTTGTTCCTGTGATGTATCTAATCGATCCTTACTCATCTATCAAGTTATTTGACGTTTCGATGGACTCCAGTAACTCTGATGTGAGATACAAAGTTTACGGACGCAGCAGAAGCTGGAAATAGTTGTGAACGAAACAGCACGTATTAGCGTTGTTCCTGTGATGTATCTAATCGATCCTTACTTATCTACTATGTTATTTGACGTTTCGATGGACTCCAGTAACTATGATGTGAGACACGAAATTTCCGGACGCAGCAGAAGCTGGAAATAGTTTTAAGCGAAACAATACGCATTAGCGTTGTTCCTGTAATGTATCTAATCGATCCTTACTCATCTCTCATGTTATTTGGCGGTTCGATGGACTCCAGTAACTTTGATGTGAGTTACGAAGTTCTTGGACGCAGCTGAAGCTAGAAATAGTTTTAAAGGAAACAACACGCATTAGCGTTGTTCCTGTGATGTATCTAATCGATCCTTACTCTTCTATCATGTTATTTGGCGTTTCGATAGACTCCAATAACTTTGATGTGAGATACGAAGTTCTCGGACGCAGCTGAAGCTAGAAATAGTTTTAAAGGAAACAACACGCACTAGCGTTGTTCCTGTGATGTATCTAATCAATCCTTACTCATCTATCATGTTATTTGGCGTTTCGATGGACTCCAGTAACTTTGATGTGAGATACGAAGTTCTCGGACGCAGCTGAAGCTAGAAATAGTTTTAAACGAAACAACACGCATTAGCGTTGTTCCTGTGATGTATCTAATCGATCCTTACTCATCTATCATGTTACTTGGCGTTTCGATGGACTCCAGTAACTTTGATGTGAGATACGAAGTTCTCGGGCGCAGCTGAAGCTAGAAATAGTTTTAAAGGAAACAACACGTATTAGCGTTGTTCCTGTGATGTATCTAATCGATCCTTACTCATCTATCAAGTTATTTGACGTTTGGATGGACTCCAGTAACTCTGATGTGAGATACAAAGTTTACGGACGCAGCAGAAGCTGGAAATAGTTGTGAACGAAACAGCACGTATTAGCGTTGTTCATGTGATGTATCTAATCGATCCTTACTTATCTACTATGTTATTTGACGTTTCGATGGACTCCAGTAACTATGATGTGAGACACGAAATTTCCGGACGCAGCAGAAGCTGGAAATAGTTTTAAACGAAACAATACGCATTAGCGTTGTTCCTGTGATGTATCTAATCGATCCTTACTCATCTCTCATGTTATTTGGCGTTTCGATGGACTCCAGTAACTTTGATGTGAGTTACGAAGTTCTCGGACGCAGCTGAAGCTAGATATAGTTTTAAAGGAAACAACACGCATTAGCGTTGTTCCTGTGATGTATCTAATCGATCCTTACTCATCTATCATGTTATTTGGCGTTTCGATAGACTCCAGTAACTTTGATGTGAGATACGAAGTTCTCGCACGCAGCTGAAGCTACAAATAGTTTTAAAGGAAACAACACGCACTAGCGTTGTTCCTGTGATGTATCTAATCAATCCTTACTCATGTATCATGTTATTTGGCGTTTCGATGGACTCCAGTAACTTTGATGTGAGATACGAAGTTCTCGGACGCAGCTGAAGCTAGAAATAGTTTTAAACGAAACAACACGCATTAGCGTTGTTCCTGTGATGTATCTAATCGATCCTTACTTATCTATCATGTTATTTGACGTTTGGATGGACTCCAGTAGCCCTGATGTGAGATACGAAATATTCGGACGCAGCAGAAGCTAGAAATAGTTTTAAACGAAACAACACGCATTAGCGTTGTTCCTGTGATGTATCTAATCGATTCTTACTCATCTATCATGTTATTTGTCGTTTCGATGGACTCTAGTAATTCTGATGTGAGATGCGAAGTTTTTGGACGCAGCAGGAGCTGGAAATAGTTTTGAACGAAACAACACGTATTAGCGTTGTTCCTGTGATGTATCTAAACGATCCTTACTTATCTAACATGTTATTTGACGTTTGGATGGACTCCAGTAAATCTGATGTGATATACAAAGTTTTTGGACGCAGCAGGAGCTGGAAATAGTTTTAAACGAAACAACACGTATTAGCGTTGTTCCTGTGCTGTATCTAATCGATCCTTACTTATCTATCATGTTATTTGACGTTTCGATGAACTCCGGTAACTCTGATGTGAGATACGACGTTTTCGGACGCAGCAGAAGCTGGAAATAGTTTTAAACAAAACAACACGCATTAGCGATGTTCCTGTGATGTATCTAATCGATCCTTACTTAGCTACTATGTTATTTGACGTTTCGATGGACTCCAGTAACTCTGATGTGAGATACAAAGTTCTCTGACACAGCAGAAGCTGGAAATAGTTTTGAACGAAACAACACGTATTAGCGTTGTTCCTGTGATGTATCTAAACGATCCTTACTTATCTAACATGTTATTTGACGTTTGGATGGACTCCAGTAAGTCTGATGTGAGATACAAAGTTTTTGGACGCAGCAGGAGCTGGAAATAGTTTTAAACGAAACAACACGTATTAGCGTTGTTCCTGTGCTGTATCTAATCGATCCTTACTTATCTATCATGTTATTTGACGTTTCGATGGACTCCAGTAACTCTGATGTGAGATACGACGTTTTCGGGCGCAGCAGAAGCTGGAAATAGTTTTAAACGAAAGAACACGTATTAGCGTTGTTCCTGTGATGTATCTAATCGATCCTTACTTATCTATCATGTTATTTGACGTTTGGATAAACTCCAGTAACTCTGATTTGAGATACGAAGTTCTCGGACGCATCAGAAGCTGGAAATAGTTTTGAACGAAACAACACGTATTAGCGTTGTTCCTGTGATGTATCTAAACGTTCCTTACTTATCTAACATGTTATTTGACGTTTGGATGGACTCCAGTAAGTCTGATGTGATATACAAAGTTTTTGGACGCAGCAGGAGCTGGAAATAGTTTTAAACGAGACAACAAGTATTAGCGTTGTTCCTGTGCTGTATCTAATCGAGCCTTACTTATCTGTCATGTTATCTGACGTTTCGATGGACTCCAGTAACTCTGATGTGAGATACGACTTTTTCGGACGCAGCAGAAGCTGGAAATAGTTTTGAACGAAACAACACGTATTAACGTTGTTCCTGTGATGTATCTAATCGATCCTTACTTATCTACTATGTTATTTGGCGTTTCGATGGACTCCAGTAACTTTGATGTGAGATACGAAGTTCTCGGACGCAGCTGAAGCTAGAAATAGTTTTAGACGAAACAACACGTATTAGCGTTGTTCCTGTGTTGTATCTAATCGATCCTTACTTATCTATCATGTTATTTGACGTTTCGATGGACTCCAGTAACTCTGATGTGAGATACGACGTTTTCGGACGCAGCAGAAGCTGGAAATAGTTTTTAACGAAACAGCACATATTAGCGTTGTTCCTGTGATGTATCTAATCGATCCTTACTTATCTATCATGTTATTTGACGTTTGGATGGACTCCAGTAACTCTGATGTGAGATACGAAGTTCTCGGACGCAGCAGAAGCTGGAAATAGTTTTAAACGAAACAACACGCATTAGCGTTGTTCCTGTGATGTATCTAATCGATCCTTACTCATCTATCATGTTATTTGGCGTTTCGATGGACTCCAGTAACTCTGATGTGAGATACAAAGTTTACGGACGCAGCAGAAGCTGGAAATAGTTTTGAACGAAACAACACGTATTAGCGTTGTTCCTGTGATGTATCTAAACGATCCTTACTTATCTAACATGTTATTTGACGTTTGGATGGACTCCAGTAATTCTGATGTGAGATAAAAAGTTTTTGGACGCAGCAGGAGCTGGAAATAGTTTTAAACGAAACAACACATATTAGCGTTGTTCCTGTGATGTATCTAATCGATCCTTACTCATCTATCATGTTATTTGACGTTTGGACGGACTCCAGTAACTCTGATGTGAGATACAAAGTTCTCGGACACAGCAGAAGCTGGAAATAGTTTTGAACGAAACAACACGTATTAGCATTGTTCCTGTGATGTATCTAATCGATCCTTACTCATCTATCATTTTATTTGGCATTTCGATGGACTCCAGTAACTTTGATGTGAGATACGAAGTTCTCGGACGCAGCTGAAGCTGGAAATAGTTTTAAACGAAACAACACGCATTAGCGTTGTTCCTGTGATGTATCTAATCGATCCTTACTCATCTATCATGTTATTTGACGTTTCGATGGACTCCAGTAACTTTGATGTGAGATACGAAGTTCTCGGACGCAGCCGAAGCTAGAAATAGTTTTAAACGAAACAACACGCATTAGCGTTGTTCCTGTGATGTATCTAATCGATCCTTACTCATCTATCATGTTGCTTGGCGTTTCGATGGACTCCAGTAACTTTGATGTGAGATACGAAGTTCTCGGGCGCAGCTGAAGCTAGAAATAGTTTTAAACGAAACAACACGTATTAGTGTTGTTCCTGTGATGTATCTAATCGATCCTTACTCATCTATCAAGTTATTTGACGTTTCGATGGACTCCAGTAACTCTGATGTGAGATACAAAGTTTACGGACGCAGCAGAAGCTGGAAATAGTTGTGAACGAAACAGCACGTATTAGCGTTGTTCCTGTGATGTATCTAATCGATCCTTACTTATCTACTATGTTATTTGACGTTTCGATGGACTCCAGTAACTATGATGTGAGACACGAAATTTCCGGACGCAGCAGAAGCTGGAAATAGTTTTAAGCGAAACAATACGCATTAGCGTTGTTCCTGTAATGTATCTAATCGATCCTTACTCATCTCTCATGTTATTTGGCGGTTCGATGGACTCCAGTAACTTTGATGTGAGTTACGAAGTTCTTGGACGCAGCTGAAGCTAGAAATAGTTTTAAAGGAAACAACACGCATTAGCGTTGTTCCTGTGATGTATCTAATCGATCCTTACTCTTCTATCATGTTATTTGGCGTTTCGATAGACTCCAATAACTTTGATGTGAGATACGAAGTTCTCGGACGCAGCTGAAGCTAGAAATAGTTTTAAAGGAAACAACACGCACTAGCGTTGTTCCTGTGATGTATCTAATCAATCCTTACTCATCTATCATGTTATTTGGCGTTTCGATGGACTCCAGTAACTTTGATGTGAGATACGAAGTTCTCGGACGCAGCTGAAGCTAGAAATAGTTTTAAACGAAACAACACGCATTAGCGTTGTTCCTGTGATGTATCTAATCGATCCTTACTCATCTATCATGTTACTTGGCGTTTCGATGGACTCCAGTAACTTTGATGTGAGATACGAAGTTCTCGGGCGCAGCTGAAGCTAGAAATAGTTTTAAAGGAAACAACACGTATTAGCGTTGTTCCTGTGATGTATCTAATCGATCCTTACTCATCTATCAAGTTATTTGACGTTTGGATGGACTCCAGTAACTCTGATGTGAGATACAAAGTTTACGGACGCAGCAGAAGCTGGAAATAGTTGTGAACGAAACAGCACGTATTAGCGTTGTTCATGTGATGTATCTAATCGATCCTTACTTATCTACTATGTTATTTGACGTTTCGATGGACTCCAGTAACTATGATGTGAGACACGAAATTTCCGGACGCAGCAGAAGCTGGAAATAGTTTTAAACGAAACAATACGCATTAGCGTTGTTCCTGTGATGTATCTAATCGATCCTTACTCATCTCTCATGTTATTTGGCGTTTCGATGGACTCCAGTAACTTTGATGTGAGTTACGAAGTTCTCGGACGCAGCTGAAGCTAGATATAGTTTTAAAGGAAACAACACGCATTAGCGTTGTTCCTGTGATGTATCTAATCGATCCTTACTCATCTATCATGTTATTTGGCGTTTCGATAGACTCCAGTAACTTTGATGTGAGATACGAAGTTCTCGCACGCAGCTGAAGCTACAAATAGTTTTAAAGGAAACAACACGCACTAGCGTTGTTCCTGTGATGTATCTAATCAATCCTTACTCATGTATCATGTTATTTGGCGTTTCGATGGACTCCAGTAACTTTGATGTGAGATACGAAGTTCTCGGACGCAGCTGAAGCTAGAAATAGTTTTAAACGAAACAACACGCATTAGCGTTGTTCCTGTGATGTATCTAATCGATCCTTACTTATCTATCATGTTATTTGACGTTTGGATGGACTCCAGTAGCCCTGATGTGAGATACGAAATATTCGGACGCAGCAGAAGCTAGAAATAGTTTTAAACGAAACAACACGCATTAGCGTTGTTCCTGTGATGTATCTAATCGATTCTTACTCATCTATCATGTTATTTGTCGTTTCGATGGACTCTAGTAATTCTGATGTGAGATGCGAAGTTTTTGGACGCAGCAGGAGCTGGAAATAGTTTTGAACGAAACAACACGTATTAGCGTTGTTCCTGTGATGTATCTAAACGATCCTTACTTATCTAACATGTTATTTGACGTTTGGATGGACTCCAGTAAATCTGATGTGATATACAAAGTTTTTGGACGCAGCAGGAGCTGGAAATAGTTTTAAACGAAACAACACGTATTAGCGTTGTTCCTGTGCTGTATCTAATCGATCCTTACCTATCTATCATGTTATTTGACGTTTCGATGAACTCCGGTAACTCTGATGTGAGATACGACGTTTTCGGACGCAGCAGAAGCTGGAAATAGTTTTAAACAAAACAACACGCATTAGCGATGTTCCTGTGATGTATCTAATCGATCCTTACTTAGCTACTATGTTATTTGACGTTTCGATGGACTCCAGTAACTCTGATGTGAGATACAAAGTTCTCTGACACAGCAGAAGCTGGAAATAGTTTTGAACGAAACAACACGTATTAGCGTTGTTCCTGTGATGTATCTAAACGATCCTTACTTATCTAACATGTTATTTGACGTTTGGATGGACTCCAGTAAGTCTGATGTGAGATACAAAGTTTTTGGACGCAGCAGGAGCTGGAAATAGTTTTAAACGAAACAACACGTATTAGCGTTGTTCCTGTGCTGTATCTAATCGATCCTTACTTATCTATCATGTTATTTGACGTTTCGATGGACTCCAGTAACTCTGATGTGAGATACGACGTTTTCGGGCGCAGCAGAAGCTGGAAATAGTTTTAAACGAAAGAACACGTATTAGCGTTGTTCCTGTGATGTATCTAATCGATCCTTACTTATCTATCATGTTATTTGACGTTTGGATAAACTCCAGTAACTCTGATTTGAGATACGAAGTTCTCGGACGCAGCAGAAGCTGGAAATAGTTTTAAACGAAACAACACGCATTAGCGTTGTTCCTGTGATGTACCTAATCGATCCTTACTCATCTATCATGTTACTTGGCGTTTCGATGGACTCCAGTAACTTTGATGTGAGATACGAAGTTCTCGGACGCAGCTGAAGCTAGAAATAGTTTTAAACGAAACAACACGTATTAGCGTTGTTCCTGTGATGTATCTAATCGATCCTTACTCATCTATCAAGTTATTTGACGTTTGGATGGACTCCAGTAACTCTGATGTGAGATACAAAGTTTACGGACGCAGCAGAAGCTGGAAATAGTTTTGAACGAAACAGCACGTATTAGCGTTGTTCCTGTGATGTATCTAATCGATCCTTACTTATCTACTATGTTATTTGACGTTTCGATGGACTACAGTAACTATGATGTGAGATACGAAATTTCCGGACGCAGCTGAAGCTAGAAATAGTTTTTAAGGAAACAACACGCATTAGCGTTGTTCCTGTGATGTATCTAATCGATCCTTACTCATCTATCATGTTATTTGGCGTTTCGATAGACTCCAGTAACTTTGATGTGAGATACGAAGTTCTCGGACGCAGCTGAAGCTAGAAATAGATTTAAAGGAAACAACACGCACTAGCGTTGTTCCTGTGATGTATCTAATCGATCCTTACTTATCTAACATGTTATTTGACGTTTGGATGGACTCCAGTAAGTCTGATGTTAGATACAAAGTTTTTGGACGCAGCAGAAGCTGGAAATAGTTTTGAACGAAACAACACGTATTAGCGTTGTTCCTGTGATGTATCTAATCGATCCTTACTTAGCTACTATGTTATTTGACGTTTCGATGGACTCCAGTAACTCTAATGTGAGATACGAAATTTTCGGATGCAGCAGCAGCTGGAAATAGTTTTAAACGAAACAACACATATTAGCGTTGTTCCTGTGATGTATCTAATCGATCCTTACTTATCTATCATGTTATTTGACGTTTCGATGGACTCCAGTAACTCTGATGTGAGATACGAAGTTCTCGGACGCAGCTGAAGCTGGAAATAATTTTAAACGAAACAACACGCATTAGCGTTGTTCCTGTGATGTATCTAATCGATCCTTACTCATCTATCATGTTATTTGACGTTTCGATGGATTCCAGTAACTTTGATGTGAGATACGAAGTTCTCGGACGCAGCTGAAGCTAGAAATAGTTTTAAACGAAACAACACGTATTAGCGTTGTTCCTGTGATGTATCTAATCGATCCTTACTCATCTATCATGTTATTTGGCGTTTCGATGGACTCCAGTAACTTTGATGTGAGTTACGAAGTTCTCGGACGCAGCTGAAGCTAGAAATAGTTTTAAACGAAACAACACGCATTAGCGTTGTTCCTGTGATGTATCTAATCGATCTTTACTTATATATCATGTTATTTGACGTTTGGATGGACTCCAGTAACCCTGATGTGAGATACGAAGTTCTCGGACGCATCAGAAGCTGGAAATAGTTTTGAACGAAACAACACGTATTAGCGTTGTTCCTGTGATGTATCTAAACGTTCCTTACTTATCTAACATGTTATTTGGCGTTTCGATGGACTCCAGTAACTTTGATGTGAGTTACGAAGTTCTCGGACGCAGCTGAAGCTAGAAATAGTTTTAAAGGAAACAACACGCATTAGCGTTGTTCCTGTGATGTATCTAATCGATCCTTACTCATCTATCATGTTATTTGGCGTTTCGATATACTCCAGTAACTTTGATGTGAGATACGAAGTTCTCGGACGCAGCTGAAGCTAGAAATAGATTTAAAGGAAACAACACGCACTAGCGTTGTTCCTGTGATGTATCTAATCGATCCTTACTTATCTAACATGTTATTTGACGTTTGGATGGACTCCAGTAAGTCTGATGTGAGATACAAAGTTTTTGGACGCAGCAGAAGCTGGAAATAGTTTTGAACGAAACAACACGTATTAGCGTTGTTCCTGTGATGTATCTAATCGATCCTTACTTAGCTACTATGTTATTTGACGTTTCGATGGACTCCAGTAACTCTAATGTGAGATACGAAATTTTCGGATGCAGCAGCAGCTGGAAATAGTTTTAAACGAAACAACACATATTAGCGTTGTTCCTGTGATGTATCTAATCGATCCTTACTCATCTATCATGTTATTTGACGTTTGGACGGACTCCAGTAACTCTGATGTGAGAAACAAAGTTCTCGGAGGCAGCAGAAGCTGGAAATAGTTTTGAACGAAACAACACGTATTAGCGTTGTTCCTGTGATGTATCTAATCGATCCTTACTCATCTATCATGTTATTTGACGTTTGGACGGACTCCAGTAACTCTGATGTGAGATACAAAGTTCTCGGACGTAGCAGAAGCTGGAAATAGTTTTGAACGAAACAACAGGTATTAGCGTTGTTCCTGTGATGTATCTAAACGATCCTTACTTATCTAACATGTTATTTGACGTTTGGATGGACTCCAGTAAGTCTGATGTGAGATACAAAGTTTTTGTACGCAGCAGGAGCTGGAAATAGTTTTAAACGAAACAACACGTATTAGCGTTGTTCCTGTGCTGTATCTAATCGATCCTTACTTATCTATCATGTTATTTTACGTTTCGATGGACTCCAGTAACTCTGATGTGAGATACGACGTTTTCGGACGCAGCAGAAGCTGGAAATAGTTTTAAACGAAACAACACGCATTAGCGTTGTTCCTGTGATGTATCTAATCGATCCTTACTCATCTATCATGTTATTTGGCGTTTCGATGGACTCCAGTAACTTTGATGTGAGATACGAAGTTCTCGGACGCAGCAGAAGCTGGAAATAGTTTTAAACGAAACAACACGCATTAGCGTTCTTCCTGTGATGTATCTAATCGATCCTTACTCATCTATCATGTTATTTGGCGTTTCGATGGACTCCAGTAACTTTGATGTGAGATACGAAGTTCTCGGATGCAGCTGAAGCTGGAAATAGTTTTAAACGAAACAACACGCATTAGCGTTGTTCCTGTGATGTATCTAATCGATCCTTACTCATCTATCATGTTATTTGGCGTTTCGATGGACTCCAGTAACTCTGATGTGAGATACGACGTTTTCGGACGCAGCAGAAGCTGGAAATAGTTTTAAACGAAACAACACGCAATAGCGATGTTCCTGTGATGTATCTAATGGATCCTTACTCATCTATCATGTTATTTTACGTTTGGATGGACTCCAGTAAGTCTGATGTGAGATACAAAGTTTTTGGACGCAGCAGAAGCTGGAAATAGTTTTGAACGAAACAACACGTATTAGCGTTGTTCCTGTGATGTATCTAATCGATCCTTACTTAGCTACTATGTTATTTGACGTTTCGATGGACTCCAGTATCTCTAATGTGAGATACGAAATTTTCGGACGCAGCAGCAGCTGGAAATAGTTTTAAACGAAACAACACATATTAGCGTTGTTCCTGTGATGTTTCTAATCGATCCTTACTCATCTATCATGTTATTTGACGTTTGGATGGACTCCAGTAACTTTGATGTGAGATACGAAGTTCTCGGACGCAGCTGAAGCTGGAAATAATTTTAAACGAAACAACACGCATTAGCGTTGTTCCTGTGATGTATCTAATCGATCCTTACTCATCTATCATGTTATTTGACGTTTCGATGGATTCCAGTAACTTTGATGTGAGATACGAAGTTCTCGGACGCAGCTGAAGCTAGAAATAGTTTTAAACGAAACAACACGTATTAGCGTTGTTCCTGTGATGTATCTAATCGATCCTTACTCATCTATCATGTTATTTGACGTTTGGATGGACTCCAGTAACTCTGATGTGAGATACAAAGTTTTCGGACGCAGCAAAAGCTGGAAATAGTTTTGAACGAAACAACACGTATTAGCGTTGTTCCTGTGATGTATCTAAACGTTCCTTACTTATCTAACATGTTATTTGACGTTTGGATGGACTCCAGTAAGTCTGATGTGATATACAAAGTTTTTGGACGCAGCAGGAGCTGGAAATAGTTTTAAACGAGACAACAAGTATTAGCGTTGTTCCTGTGCTGTATCTAATCGATCCTTACTTATCTGTCATGTTATCTGACGTTTCGATGGACTCCAGTAACTCTGATGTGAGATACGACTTTTTCGGACGCAGCAGAAGCTGGAAATAGTTTTGAACGAAACAACACGTATTAACTTGTTCCTGTGATGTATCTAATCGATCCTTACTTATCTACTATGTTATTTGGCGTTTCGATGGACTCCAGTAACTTTGATGTGAGATACGAATTTCTCGGACGCAGCTGAAGCTAGAAATAGTTTTAAACGAAACAACACGCATTAGCGTTGTTCCTGTGATGTATCTAATCGATCTTTACTTATATATCATGTTATTTGACGTTTCGATGGACTCCAGTAACTTTGATGTGAGATACGAAGTTCTCGGACGCAGCTGAAGCTAGAAATAGTTTTAAACGAAACAACACGTATTAGCGTTGTTCCTGTGATGTATCTAATCGATCCTTACTCATCTATCATGTTATTTGGCGTTTCGATAGACTCCAGTAACTTTGATGTGAGATACGAAGTTCTCGGACGCAGCTGAAGCTAGAAATAGATTTAAAGGAAACAACACGCACTAGCGTTGTTCCTGTGATGTATCTAATCGATCCTTACTTATCTAACATGTTATTTGACGTTTGGATGGACTCCAGTAAATCTGATGTGAGATACAAAGTTTTTGGACGCAGCAGAAGCTGGAAATAGTTTTGAACGAAACAACACGTATTAGCGTTGTTCCTGTGATGTATCTAATCGATCTTTACTTAGCTACTATGTTATTTGACGTTTCGATGGACTCCAGTAACTCTAATGTGAGATACGAAATTTTCGGATGCAGCAGCAGCTGGAAATAGTTTTAAACGAAACAACACATATTAGCGTTGTTCCTGTGATGTATCTAATCGATCCTTACTCATCTATCATGTTATTTGACGTTTGGACGGACTCCAGTAACTCTGATGTGAGATACAAAGTTTTTGGACGCAGCAGAAGCTGGAAATAGTTTTGAACGAAACAACACGTATTAGCGTTGTTCCTGTGATGTATCTAAACGATCCTTACTTATCTAACATGTGATTTGACGTTTGGATGGACTCCAGTAAGTCTGATGTGAGATACAATGTCTTTGGACGCAGCAGGAGCTGGAAATAGTTTTAAACGAAACAACACGTATTAGCGTTGTTCCTGTGATGTATCTAAACGATCCTTACTTATCTAACATGTTATTTGACGTTTGGATGGACTCCAGTAAGTCTGATGTGAGATACAAAGTTTTTGGACGCAGCAGGAGCTGGAAATAGTTTTAAACGAAACAACACGTATTAGCGTTGTTCCTGTGCTGTATCTAATCGATCCTTACTTATCTATCATGTTATTTGACGTTTCGATGGACTCCAGTAACTCTGATGTGAGATACAAAGTTTTTGGACGCAGCAGAAGCTGGAGGTAGTTTTGAACGAAACAACACGTATTAGCGTTGTTCCTGTGATGTATCTAATCGATCCTTACTCATCTATCATGTTATTTGACGTTTGGACGGACTCCAGTAACTCTGATGTGAGATACAAAGTTCTCGGACGCAGCAGAAGCTGGAAATAGTTTTGAACGAAACAACAGGTATTAGCGTTGTTCCTGTGATGTATCTAAACGATCCTTACTTATCTAACATGTTATTTGACGTTTGGATGGACTCCAGTAAGTCTGATGTGAGATACAAAGTTTTTGGACGCAGCAGGAGCTGGAAATAGTTTTAAACGAAACAACACGTATTAGCGTTGTTCCTGTGCTGTATCTAATCGATCCTTACTTATCTATCATGTTATTTTACGTTTCGATGGACTCCAGTAACTCTGATGTGAGATACGACGTTTTCGGACGCAGCAGAAGCTGGAAATAGTTTTAAACGAAACAACACGCATTAGCGTTGTTCCTGTGATGTATCTAATCGATCCTTACTCATCTATCATGTTATTTGGCGTTTCGATGGACTCCAGTAACTTTGATGTGAGATAATAAGTTCTCGGACGCAGCAGAAGCTGGAAATAGTTTTAAACGAAACAACACGCATTAGCGTTCTTCCTGTGATGTATCTAATCGATCCTTACTCATCTATCATGTTATTTGGCGTTTCGATGGACTCCAGTAACTTTGATGTGAGATACGAAGTTCTCGGATGCAGCTGAAGCTGGAAATAGTTTTAAACGAAACAACACGCATTAGCGTTGTTCCTGTGATGTATCTAATCGATCCTTACTCATCTATCATGTTATTTGGCGTTTCGATGGACACCAGTAACTCTGATGTGAGATACGACGTTTTCGGACGCAGCAGAAGCTGGAAATAGTTTTAAACGAAACAACACGCAATAGCGATGTTCCTGTGATGTATCTAATGGATCCTTACTCATCTATCATGTTATTTTACGTTTGGATGGACTCCAGTAACTCTGATGTGAGATACAAAGTTTTTGGACGCAGCAGAAGCTGGAAATAGTTTTGAACGAAACAACACGTATTAGCGTTGTTCCTGTGATGTATCTAATCGATCCTTACTTAGCTACTATGTTATTTGACGTTTCGATGGACTCCAGTATCTCTAATGTGAGATACGAAATTTTCGGACGCAGCAGCAGCTGGAAATAGTTTTAAACGAAACAACACGCATTAGCGTTGTTCCTGTGATGTCTCTAATCGATCCTTACTCATCTATCATGTTATTTGACGTTTGGATGGACTCCAGTAACTTTGATGTGAAATACGAAGTTCTCGGACGCAGCTGAAGCTGGAAATAATTTTAAACGAAACAACACGTATTAGCGTTGTTCCTGTGATGTATCTAATCGATCCTTACTCATCTATCATGTTATTTGACGTTTGGATGGACTCCAGTAACTCTGATGTGAGATACAAAGTTTTCGGACGCAGCAGAAGCTGGAAATAGTTTTGAACGAAACAACACGTATTAGCGTTGTTCCTGTGATGTATCTAAGCGATCCTTACTAATCTACTATGTTATTTGACGTTTCGATGGACTCCAGTAACTTTGATGTGAGATACGAAGTTCTCGGACGCAGCTGAAGCTAGAAATAGTTTTAAACGAAACAACACGTATTAGCGTTGTTCCTGTGATGTATCTAATCGATCCTTACTCATCTATCATGTTATTTGGCGTTTCGATGGACTCCAGTAACTTTGATGTGAGTTACGAAGTTCTCGGACGCAGCTGAAGCTAGAAATAGTTTTAAACGAAACAACACGCATTCGCGTTGTTCCTGTGATGTATCTAATCGATCTTTACTTATATATCATGTTATTTGACGTTTGGATGGACTCCAGTAACCCTGATGTGATATACGAAGTTCTCGGACGCATCAGAAGCTGGAAATAGTTTTGAACGAAACAACACGTATTAGCGTTGTTCCTGTGATGTATCTATACGTTCCTTACTTATCTAACATGTTATTTGACGTTTGGATGGACTCCAGTAAGTCTGATGTGATATACAAAGTTTTTGGACGCAGCAGGAGCTGGAAATAGTTTTAAACGAGACAACAAGTATTAGCGTTGTTCCTGTGCTGTATCTAATCGATCCTTACTTATCTGTCATGTTATCTGACGTTTCGATGGACTCCAGTAACTCTGATGTGAGATACGACTTTTTCGGACGCAGCAGAAGCTGGAAATAGTATTGAACGAAACAACACGTATTAACGTTGTTCCTGTGATGTATCTAATCGATCCTTACTTATCTACTATGTTATTTGGCGTTTCGATGGACTCCAGTAACTTTGATGTGAGATACGAATTTCTCGGACGCAGCTGAAGCTAGAAATAGTTTTAAAGGAAACAACACGCATTAGCGTTGTTCCTGTGATGTATCTAATCAATCCTTACTCATCTATCATGTTATTTGGCGTTTCGATGGACTCCTGTAACTTTGAAGTGAGATACGAAGTTCTCGGACGCAGCTGAAGCTAGAAATAGTTTTAAACGAAACAACAC
Organism: Prosopocoilus inquinatus; assembly: GCA_036172665.1. Classification (NCBI taxonomy): domain Eukaryota; kingdom Metazoa; phylum Arthropoda; class Insecta; order Coleoptera; family Lucanidae; genus Prosopocoilus; species Prosopocoilus inquinatus. The sequence goes on from CM069879.1 coordinate 25,608,238, forward strand.
GCATTAGCGTTGTTCCTGTGATGTATCTAATCGATCCTTACTTATCTATCATGTTATTTGACGTTTGGATGGACTCCAGTAACCCTGATGTGAGATACGAAATTTTCGGACGCAGCGGAAGCTGGAAATAGTTTTAAACGAAACAACACGCATTAGCGTTGTTCCTGTGCTGTATCTAATCGATCCTTACTTATCTATCATGTTATTTGACGTCTGGATGGACTCCAGTAACGCTGATGTGAGATACGAAGTTCTCGGACGCAGCAGAAGCTGGAAACAGTTTTAAATGAAACAACACGCATTAGCGTTGTTCCTGTGATGTATCTAAACGATCCTTACTTATCTAACATGTTATTTGACGTTTGGATGGACTCCAGTAAGTCTGATGTGAGATACGACGTTTTCGGACGCAGCAGAAACTGGAAATAGTTTTAAACGAGACAACACGTATTAGCGTTGTTCCTGTGATGTATGTAATCGATCCTTACTCATCTATCATGTTATTTTACGTTTGGATGGACTCCAGTAACTCTGATGTGAGAAACAAAGTTCTCGGATGCAGCAGAACCTGGAAATAGTTTTGAACGAAACAACACGTATTAGCGTTGTTGCTGTGATGTATCTAATCGATCCTTACTTATCTACTATGTTATTTGAAGTTTCGATGGACTCCAGTAACTCTGATGTGAGATACGAAATTTTCGGACGCAGCAGAAGCTGGAAATAGTTTTAAACGAAACAACACGCATTAGCGTTGTTCCTGTGATGTATCTAATCGATCCTTACTCATCTATCATGTTATTTGACGTTTCGATGGACTCCAGTAACTCTGATGTGAGATACGACGTTTTCGGACGCAGCAGAAGCTGGAAATAGTTTTAAACGAAACAACACACATTAGCGATGTTCCTGTGATGTATCTAATCGATCCTTACTCATCTATCATGTTATTTTACGTTTGGATGGACTCCAGTAACTCTGATGTGAGATACAAAGTTTTTCGACGCAGCAGAAGCTGGAAATAGTTTTGAACGAAACAACACGTATTAGCGTTGTTCCTGTGATGTATCTAATCGATCCTTACTCATCTATCATGTTATTTGGCGTTTCGATGGACTCCAGTAACTTTGATGTGAGTTACGAAGTTCTCGGACGCAGCTGAAGCTAGAAATAGTTTTAAACGAAACAACACGCATTAGCGTTGTTCCTGTGATGTATCTAATCGATCTTTACTTATATATCATGCTATTTGACGTTTGGATGGACTCCAGTAACCCTGATGTGATATACGAAGTTCTCGGACGCATCAGAAGCTGGAAATAGTTTTGAACGAAACAACACGTATTAGCGTTGTTCCTGTGATGTATCTAAACGTTCCTTACTTATCTAACATGTTATTTGACGTTTGGATGGACTCCAGTAAGTCTGATGTGATATACAAAGTCTTTGGACGCAGCAGGAGCTGGAAATAGTTTTAAACGAGACAACAAGTATTAGCGTTGTTCCTGTGCTGTATCTAATCGATCCTTACTTATCTGTCATGTTATCTGACGTTTCGATGGACTCCAGTAACTCTGATGTGAGATACGACTTTTTCGGACGCAGCAGAAGCTGGAAATAGTTTTGAACGAAACAACACGTATTAACGTTGTTCCTGTGATGTATCTAATCGATCCTTACTTATCTACTATGTTATTTGGCGTTTCGATGGACTCCAGTAACTTTGATGTGAGATACGAATTTCTCGGACGCAGCTGAAGCTAGAAATAGTTTTAAAGGAAACAACACGCATTAGCGTTGTTCCTGTGATGTATCTAATCAATCCTTACTCATCTATCATGTTATTTGGCGTTTCGATGGACTCCTGTAACTTTGAAGTGATATACGAAGTTCTCGGACGCAGCTGAAGCTAGAAATAGTTTTAAACGAAACAACACGCATTAGCGTTGTTCCTGTGATGTATCTAATCGATCCTTACTTATCTATCATGTTATTTGACGTTTGGATGGACTCCAGTAACGCTGATGTGAGATACGAAGTTCTCGGACGCAGCAGAAGCTGGAAACAGTTTTAAATGAAACAACACGCATTAGCGTTGTTCCTGTGATGTATCTAAACGATCCTTACTTATCTAACATGTTATTTGACGTTTGGATGGACTCCAGTAAGTCTGATGTGAGATACGGCGTTTTCGGACGCAGCAGAAACTGGAAATAGTTTTAAACGAGACAACACGTATTAGCGTTGTTCCTGTGATGTATGTAATCGATCCTTACTATTCTATCATGTTATTTTACGTTTGGATGGACTCCAGTAACTCTGATGTGAGAAACAAAGTTCTCGGATGCAGCAGAACCTGGAAATAGTTTTGAACGAAACAACACGTATTAGCGTTGTTCCTGTGATGTATGTAATCGATCCTTACTATTCTATCATGTTATTTTACGTTTGGATGGACTCCAGTAACTCTGATGTGAGAAACAAAGTTCTCGGATGCAGCAGAACCTGGAAATAGTTTTGAACGAAACAACACGTATTAGCGTTGTTCCTGTGATGTATCTAATCGATCCTTACTCATCTATCATGTTATTTGACGTTTCGATGGACTCCAGTAACTCTGATGTGAGATACGACGTTTTCGGACGCAGCAGAAGCTGGAAATAGTTTTAAACGAAACAACACACATTAGCGATGTTCCTGTGATGTATCTAATCGATCCTTACTCATCTATCATGTTATTTTACGTTTGGATGGACTCCAGTAACTCTGATGTGAGATACAAAGTTTTTGGACGCAGCAATAACTGGAAATAGTTTTAAACGAAACAACACGTATTAGCGTTGTTCCTGTGCTGTATCTAATCGATCATTACTTATCTATCATGTTATTGGACATTTCGATGGACTCCAGTAACTCTGATGTGAGATACGACGTTTTCGGACGCAGCAGAAGCTGGAAATAGTTTTAAACGAAACAACAGGCATTAGCGATGTTCCTGTGATGTATCTAATCGATCCTTACTCATCTATCATGTTATTTTACGTTTGGATGGACTCCAGTAACTCTGATGTGAGATACAAAGTTTTTGGACGCAGCAGGAGCTGAAAATAGTTTTAAACGAAACAACACGTATTAGCGTTGTTCCTGTGCTGTATCTAATCAATCCTTACTTATCTATCATGTTATTTGACGTTTCGATGGACTCCAGTAACTCTGATGTGAGATACGACGTTTTCGGACGCAGCAGAAGCTGGAAATAGTTTTAAACGAAACAACACGCATTAGCGATGTTCCTGTGATGTATCTAATCGATCCTTACTCATCTATCATGTTATTTTACGTTTGGATGGACTCCAGTAACTCTGATGTGAGATACAAAGTTTTTGGACGCAGCAGAAGCTGGAAATAGTTTTGAACGAAACAACACGTATTAGCGTTGTTCCTGTGATGTATCTAAACGATCCTTAATTATCTAACATGTTATTTGACGTTTGGATGGACTCCAGTAAGTCTGATGTGAGATACAAAGTTCTTGGACGCAGCAATAACTGGAAATAGTTTTAAACGAAACAACACGTATTAGCGTTGTTCCTGTGCTGTATCTAATCGATCCTTACTTATCTATCATGTTATTTGACGTTTCGATGGACTCCAGTAACTCTGATGTGAGATACGACGTTTTCGGACCCAGCAGAAGCTGGAAATAGTTTTCAACGAAACAACAAGTATTAGCGTTGTTCCTGTGATGTATCTAATCGATCCTTACTCATCTAACATGTTATTTGACGTTTGGATGGACTCCAGTAACTCTGATGTGAGATACGATGTTCTCGGACGCAGCAGAAGCTGGAAATAGTTTTAAACGAAACAACACGCATTAGCGTTGTTCCTGTGATGTATCTAATCGATCCTTACTCATCTATCATGTTATTTGGCGTTTCGATGGACTCCAGTAACTTTGATGTGAGATACGAAGTTCTCGGACGCAGCTGAAGCTGGAAATAGTTTTAAACGAAACAACACGCATTAGCGCTGTTCCTGTGATGTATCTAAACGATCCTTACTTATCAAACATGTTATTTGACGTTTGGATGGACTCCAGTAAGTCTGATGTGAGATACAAAGTTTTTGGACGCAGCAGGAGCTGGAAATAGTTTTAAACGAAACAACACGTATTAGCGTTGTTCCTGTGCTGTATCTAATCGATCCTTACTTACCTATCATGTTATTTGACGTTTCGATGGACTCCAGTAACTTTGATGTGAGATACGAAGTTCTCGGACGCAGCTGAAGCTAGAAATAGTTTTAAACGAAACAACACGTATTAGCGTTGTTCCTGTGATGTATCTAATCGATCCTTACTCATCTATCAAGTTATTTGACGTTTGGATGGACTCCAGTAACTCTGATGTGAGATACAATGTTTACGGACGCAGCAGAAGCTGGAAATAGTTTTGAACGAAACAACACGCATTAGCGTTGTTCCTGTGATGTATCTAATCGATCCTTACTTATCTACTATGTTATTTGACGTTTCGATGGACTCCAGTAACTATGATGTGAGATACGAAATTTCCGGACGCAGCAGAAACTGGAAATAGTTTTAAACGAAACAACACGCATTGGCGTTGTTCCTGTGATGTATCTAATCGATCCTTACTCATCTCTCATGTTATTTGGCATTTCGATGGACTCCAGTAACTTTGATGTGAGTTACGAAGTTCTCGGACGCAGCTGAAGCTAGAAATAGTTTTAAAGGAAACAACACGCATTAGCGTTGTTCCTGTGCTGTATCTAATCGATCCTTACTTATCTATCATGTTATTTTACGTTTCGATGGACTCCAGTAACTCTGATGTGAGATACGACGTTTTCGGACGCAGCAGAAGCTGGAAATAGTTTTAAACGAAACAACACGCATTAGCGTTGTTCCTGTGATGTATCTAATCGATCCTTACTCATCTATCATGTTATTTGGCGTTTCGATGGACTCCTGTAACTTTGAAGTGAGATACGAAGTTCTCGGACGCAGCTGAAGCTAGAAATAGTTTTAAACGAAACAACACGCATTAGCGTTGTTCCTGTGATGTATCTAATCGATCCTTACTTATCTATCATGTTATTTGACGTTTGGATGGACTCCAGTAACCCTGATGTGAGATACGAAATTTTCGGACGCAGCGGAAGCTGGAAATAGTTTTAAACGAAACAACACGCATTAGCGTTGTTCCTGTGCTGTATCTAATCGATCCTTACTTATCTATCATGTTATTTGACGTCTGGATGGACTCCAGTAACGCTGATGTGAGATACGAAGTTCTCGGACGCAGCAGAAGCTGGAAACAGTTTTAAATGAAACAACACGCATTAGCGTTGTTCCTGTGATGTATCTAAACGATCCTTACTTATCTAACATGTTATTTGACGTTTGGATGGACTCCAGTAAGTCTGATGTGAGATACGACGTTTTCGGACGCAGCAGAAACTGGAAATAGTTTTAAACGAGACAACACGTATTAGCGTTGTTCCTGTGATGTATGTAATCGATCCTTACTCATTTATCATGTTATTTTACGTTTGGATGGACTCCAGTAACTCTGATGTGAGAAACAAAGTTCTCGGATGCAGCAGAACCTGGAAATAGTTTTGAACGAAACAGCACGTATTAGCGTTGTTGCTGTGATGTATCTAATCGATCCTTACTTATCTACTATGTTATTTGAAGTTTCGATGGACTCCAGTAACTCTGATGTGAGATACGAAATTTTCGGACGCAGCAGAAGCTGGAAATAGTTTTAAACGAAACAACACGCATTAGCGTTGTTCCTGTGATGTATCTAATCGATCCTTACTCATCTATCATGTTATTTGACGTTTCGATGGACTCCAGTAACTCTGATGTGAGATACGACGTTTTCGGACGCAGCAGAAGCTGGAAATAGTTTTAAACGAAACAACACACATTAGCGATGTTCCTGTGATGTATCTAATCGATCCTTACTCATCTATCATGTTATTTTACGTTTGGATGGACTCCAGTAACTCTGATGTGAGATACAAAGTTTTTCGACGCAGCAGAAGCTGGAAATAGTTTTGAACGAAACAACACGTATTAGCGTTGTTCCTGTGATGTATCTAATCGATCCTTACTCATCTATCATGTTATTTGGCGTTTCGATGGACTCCAGTAACTTTGATGTGAGTTACGAAGTTCTCGGACGCAGCTGAAGCTAGAAATACTTTTAAACGAAACAACACGCATTAGCGTTGTTCCTGTGATGTATCTAATCGATCTTTACTTATATATCATGCTATTTGACGTTTGGATGGACTCCAGTAACCCTGATGTGATATACGATGTTCTCGGACGCATCAGAAGCTGGAAATAGTTTTGAACGAAACAACACGTATTAGCGTTGTTCCTGTGATGTATCTAAACGTTCCTTACTTATCTAACATGTTATTTGGCGTTTGGATGGACTCCAGTAAGTCTGATGTGAGATACAAAGTTTTTGGACGCAGCAGGAGCTGGAAATAGTTTTAAACGAAACAACACGTATTAGCGTTGTTCCTGTGCTGTATCTAATCGATCCTTACTTACCTATCATGTTATTTGACGTTTCGATGGACTCCAGTAACTTTGATGTGAGATACGAAGTTCTCGGACGCAGCTGAAGCTAGAAATAGTTTTAAACGAAACAACACGTATTAGCGTTGTTCCTGTGATGTATCTAATCGATCCTTACTCATCTATCAAGTTATTTGACGTTTGGATGGACTCCAGTAACTCTGATGTGAGATACAATGTTTACGGACGCAGCAGAAGCTGGAAATAGTTTTGAACGAAACAACACGCATTAGCGTTGTTCCTGTGATGTATCTAATCGATCCTTACTTATCTACTATGTTATTTGACGTTTCGATGGACTCCAGTAACTATGATGTGAGATACGAAATTTCCGGACGCAGCAGAAACTGGAAATAGTTTTAAACGAAACAACACGCATTGGCGTTGTTCCTGTGATGTATCTAATCGATCCTTACTCATCTCTCATGTTATTTGGCATTTCGATGGACTCCAGTAACTTTGATGTGAGTTACGAAGTTCTCGGACGCAGCTGAAGCTAGAAATAGTTTTAAAGGAAACAACACGCATTAGCGTTGTTCCTGTGCTGTATCTAATCGATCCTTACTTATCTATCATGTTATTTTACGTTTCGATGGACTCCAGTAACTCTGATGTGAGATACGACGTTTTCGGACGCAGCAGAAGCTGGAAATAGTTTTAAACGAAACAACACGCATTAGCGTTGTTCCTGTGATGTATCTAATCGATCCTTACTCATCTATCATGTTATTTGGCGTTTCGATGGACTCCTGTAACTTTGAAGTGAGATACGAAGTTCTCGGACGCAGCTGAAGCTAGAAATAGTTTTAAACGAAACAACACGCATTAGCGTTGTTCCTGTGATGTATCTAATCGATCCTTACTTATCTATCATGTTATTTGACGTTTGGATGGACTCCAGTAACCCTGATGTGAGATACGAAATTTTCGGACGCAGCGGAAGCTGGAAATAGTTTTAAACGAAACAACACGCATTAGCGTTGTTCCTGTGCTGTATCTAATCGATCCTTACTTATCTATCATGTTATTTGACGTCTGGATGGACTCCAGTAACGCTGATGTGAGATACGAAGTTCTCGGACGCAGCAGAAGCTGGAAACAGTTTTAAATGAAACAACACGCATTAGCGTTGTTCCTGTGATGTATCTAAACGATCCTTACTTATCTAACATGTTATTTGACGTTTGGATGGACTCCAGTAAGTCTGATGTGAGATACGACGTTTTCGGACGCAGCAGAAACTGGAAATAGTTTTAAACGAGACAACACGTATTAGCGTTGTTCCTGTGATGTATGTAATCGATCCTTACTCATTTATCATGTTATTTTACGTTTGGATGGACTCCAGTAACTCTGATGTGAGAAACAAAGTTCTCGGATGCAGCAGAACCTGGAAATAGTTTTGAACGAAACAACACGTATTAGCGTTGTTGCTGTGATGTATCTAATCGATCCTTACTTATCTACTATGTTATTTGAAGTTTCGATGGACTCCAGTAACTCTGATGTGAGATACGAAATTTTCGGACGCAGCAGAAGCTGGAAATAGTTTTAAACGAAACAACACTCATTAGCGTTGTTCCTGTGATGTATCTAATCGATCCTTACTCATCTATCATGTTATTTGACGTTTCGATGGACTCCAGTAACTCTGATGTGAGATACGACGTTTTCGGACGCAGCAGAAGCTGGAAATAGTTTTAAACGAAACAACACACATTAGCGATGTTCCTGTGATGTATCTAATCGATCCTTACTCATCTATCATGTTATTTTACGTTTGGATGGACTCCAGTAACTCTGATGTGAGATACAAAGTTTTTCGACGCAGCAGAAGCTGGAAATAGTTTTGAACGAAACAACACGTATTAGCGTTGTTCCTGTGATGTATCTAATCGATCCTTACTCATCTATCATGTTATTTGGCGTTTCGATGGACTCCAGTAACTTTGATGTGAGTTACGAAGTTCTCGGACGCAGCTGAAGCTAGAAATAGTTTTAAACGAAACAACACGCATTAGCGTTGTTCCTGTGATGTATCTAATCGATCTTTACTTATATATCATGCTATTTGACGTTTGGATGGACTCCAGTAACCCTGATGTGATATACGATGTTCTCGGACGCATCAGAAGCTGGAAATAGTTTTGAACGAAACAACACGTATTAGCGTTGTTCCTGTGATGTATCTAAACGTTCCTTACTTATCTAACATGTTATTTGGCGTTTGGATGGACTCCAGTAAGTCTGATGTGATATACAAAGTTTTTGGACGCAGCAGGAGCTGGAAATAGTTTTAAACGAGACAACAAGTATTAGCGTTGTTCCTGTGCTGTATCTAATCGATCCTTACTTATCTGTCATGTTATCTGACGTTTCGATGGACTCCAGTAACTCTGATGTGAGATACGACTTTTTCGGACGCAGCAGAAGCTGGAAATAGTTTTGAACGAAACAACACGTATTAACGTTGTTCCTGTGATGTATCTAATCGATCCTTACTTATCTACTATGTTATTTGGCGTTTCGATGGACTCCAGTAACTTTGATGTGAGATACGAATTTCTCGGACGCAGCTGAAGCTAGAAATAGTTTTAAAGGAAACAACACGCATTAGCGTTGTTCCTGTGATGTATCTAATCAATCCTTACTCATCTATCATGTTATTTGGCGTTTCGATGGACTCCTGTAACTTTGAAGTGATATACGAAGTTCTCGGACGCAGCTGAAGCTAGAAATAGTTTTAAACGAAACAACACGCATTAGCGTTGTTCCTGTGATGTATCTAATCGATCCTTACTTATCTATCATGTTATTTGACGTTTGGATGGACTCCAGTAACGCTGATGTGAGATACGAAGTTCTCGGACGCAGCAGAAGCTGGAAACAGTTTTAAATGAAACAACACGCATTAGCGTTGTTCCTGTGATGTATCTAAACGATCCTTACTTATCTAACATGTTATTTGACGTTTGGATGGACTCCAGTAAGTCTGATGTGAGATACGGCGTTTTCGGACGCAGCAGAAACTGGAAATAGTTTTAACGAGACAACACGTATTAGCGTTGTTCCTGTGATGTATGTAATCGATCCTTACTCATCTATCATGTTATTTTACGTTTGGATGGACTCCAGTAACTCTGATGTGAGAAACAAAGTTCTCGGATGCAGCAGAACCTGGAAATAGTTTTGAACGAAACAACACGTATTAGCGTTGTTGCTGTGATGTATCTAATCGATCCTTACTTATCTACTATGTTATTTGAAGTTTCGATGGACTCCAGTAACTCTGATGTGAGATACGATATTTTCGGACGCAGCAGAAGCTGGAAATAGTTTTAAACGAAACAACACGCATTAGCGTTGTTCCTGTGATGTATCTAATCGATCCTTACTCATCTATCATGTTATTTGACGTTTCGATGGACTCCAGTAACTCTGATGTGAGATACGACGTTCTCGGACGCAGCAGAAGCTGGAAATAGTTTTAAACGAAACAACACACATTAGCGATGTTCCTGTGATGTATCTAATCGATCCTTACTCATCTATCATGTTATTTTACGTTTGGATGGACTCCAGTAACTCTGATGTGAGATACAAAGTTTTTGGACGCAGCAGAAGCTGGAAATAGTTTTGAACGAAACAACACGTATTAGCGTTGTTCCTGTGATGTCTCTAAACGATCCTTAATTATCTAACATGTTATTTGACGTTTGGATGGACTCCAGTAAGTCTGATGTGAGATACAAAGTTTTTGGACGCAGCAATAACTGGAAATAGTTTTAAACGAACCAACACGTATTAGCGTTGTTCCTGTGCTGTATCTAATCGATCATTACTTATCTATCATGTTATTTGACGTTTCGATGGACTCCAGTAACTCTGATGTGAGATACGACGTTTTCGGACGCAGCAGAAGCTGGAAATAGTTTTAAACGAAACAACACGCATTAGCGATGTTCCTGTGATGTATCTAATCGATCCTTACTCATCTATCATGTTATTTTACGTTTGGATGGACTCCAGTAACTCTGATGTGAGATACAAAGTTTTTGGACGCAGCAGGAGCTGAAAATAGTTTTAAACGAAACAACACGTATTAGCGTTGTTCCTGTGCTGTATCTAATCAATACTTACTTATCTATCATGTTATTTGACGTTTCGATGGACTCCAGTAACTCTGATGTGAGATACGACGTTTTCGGACGCAGCAGAAGCTGGAAATAGTTTTAAACGAAACAACACGCATTAGCGATGTTCCTGTGATGTATCTAATCGATCCTTACTCATCTATCATGTTATTTTACGTTTGGATGGACTCCAGTAACTCTGATGTGAGATACAAAGTTTTTGGACGCAGCAGAAGCTGGAAATAGTTTTGAACGAAACAACACGTATTAGCGTTGTTCCTGTGATGTATCTAAACGATCCTTAATTATCTAACATGTTATTTGACGTTTGGATGGACTCCAGTAAGTCTGATGTGAGATACAAAGTTCTTGGACGCAGCAATAACTGGAAATAGTTTTAAACGAAACAACACGTATTAGCGTTGTTCCTGTGCTGTATCTAATCGATCCTTACTTATCTATCATGTTATTTGACGTTTCGATGGACTCCAGTAACTCTGATGTGAGATACGACGTTTTCGGACCCAGCAGAAGCTGGAAATAGTTTTCAACGAAACAAGAAGTATTAGCGTTGTTCCTGTGATGTATCTAATCGATCCTTACTCATCTAACATGTTATTTGACGTTTGGATGGACTCCAGTAACTCTGATGTGAGATACGATGTTCTCGGACGCAGCAGAAGCTGGAAATAGTTTTAAACGAAACAACACGCATTAGCGTTGTTCCTGTGATGTATCTAATCGATCCTTACTCATCTATCATGTTATTTGGCGTTTCGATGGACTCCAGTAACTTTGATGTGAGATACGAAGTTCTCGGACGCAGCTGAAGCTGGAAATAGTTTTAAACGAAACAACACGCATTAGCGCTGTTCCTGTGATGTATCTAAACGATCCTTACTTATCAAACATGTTATTTGACGTTTGGATGGACTCCAGTAAGTTTGATGTGAGATACAAAGTTTTTGGACGCAGCAGGAGCTGGAAATAGTTTTAAACGAAACAACACGTATTAGCGTTGTTCCTGTGATGTATCTAATCGATCCTTACTCATCTATCAAGTTATTTGACGTTTGGATGGACTCCAGTAACTCTGATGTGAGATACAATGTTTACGGACGCAGCAGAAGCTGGAAATAGTTTTGAACGAAACAACACGTATTAGCGTTGTTCCTGTGATGTATCTAATCGATCCTTACTTATCTACTATGTTATTTGACGTTTCGATGGACTCCAGTAACTATGATGTGAGATACGAAATTTCCGGACGCAGCAGAAACTGGAAATAGTTTTAAACGAAACAACACGCATTGGCGTTGTTCCTGTGATGTATCTAATCGATCCTTACTCATCTATCATGTTATTTGGCGTTTCGATAGACTCCAGTAACTTTGATGTGAGATACGAAGTTCTCGGACGCAGCTGAAGCTAGAAATAGTTTTAAAGGAAACAACACGCATTAGCGTTGTTCCTGTGATGTATCTAATCGATTCTTACTCATCTATCATGTTATTTGGCGTTTCGATAGACTCCAGTAACTTTGATGTGAGATACGAAGTTCTCGGACGCAGCTGAAGCTAGAAATAGTTTTAAAGGAAACAACACGCATTAGCGTTGTTCCTGTGATGTATCTAATCGATCCTTACTCATCTCTCATGTTATTTGGCATTTCGATGGACTCCAGTAACTTTGATGTGAGTTACGAAGTTCTCGGACGCAGCTGAAGCTAGAAATAGTTTTAAAGGAAACAACACGCATTAGCGTTGTTCCTGTGATGTATCTAATCGATTCTTACTCATCTATCATGTTATTTGGCGTTTCGATAGACTCCAGTAACTTTGATGTGAGATACGAAGTTCTCGGACGCAGCTGAAGCTAGAAATAGTTTTAAAGGAAACAACACGCATTAGCGTTGTTCCTGTGATGTATCTAATCGATCCTTACTCATCTCTCATGTTATTTGGCATTTCGATGGACTCCAGTAACTTTGATGTGAGTTACGAAGTTCTCGGACGCAGCTGAAGCTAGAAATAGTTTTAAAGGAAACAACACGCATTAGCGTTGTTCCTGTGATGTATCTAATCGATTCTTACTCATCTATCATGTTATTTGGCGTTTCGATAGACTCCAGTAACTTTGATGTGAGATACGAAGTTCTCGGACGCAGCTGAAGCTAGAAATAGTTTTAAAGGAAACAACACGCATTAGCGTTGTTCCTGTGATGTATCTAATCGATCGTTACTCATCTCTCATGTTATTTGGCGTTTTGATGGACTCCAGTAACTATGATGTGAGATACGAAATTTCCGGACGCAGCAGAAGCTGGAAATAGTTTTAAACGAAACAACACGCATTAGCGTTGTTCCTGTGATGTATCTAATCGATCCTTACTCATCTATCATGTTATTTGGCGTTTCGATAGACTCCAGTAACTTTGAAGTGAGATACGAAGTTCTCGGACGCAGCTGAAGCTAGAAATAGTTTTAAACAAAACAACACGCATTAGCGTTGTTCCTGTGATGTATCTAATCGATCCTTACTTATCTATCATGTTATTTGACGTTTGGATGGACTCCAGTAACCCTGATGTGAGATACGAAATTTTCGGACGCAGCGGAAGCTGGAAATAGTTTTAAACGAAACAACACGCATTAGCGTTGTTCCTATGCTGTATCTAATCGATCCTTACTTATCTATCATGTTATTTGACGTCTGGATGGACTCCAGTAACGCTGATGTGAGATACGAAGTTCTCGGACGCAGCAGAAGCTGGAAACAGTTTTAAATGAAACAACACGCATTAGCGTTGTTCCTGTGATGTATCTAAACGATCCTTACTTATCTAACATGTTATTTGACGTTTGGATGGACTCCAGTAAGTCTGATGTGAGATACGACGTTTTCGGACGCAGCAGAAACTGGAAATAGTTTTAAACGAGACAACACGTATTAGCGTTGTTCCTGTGATGTATGTAATCGATCCTTACTCATCTATCATGTTATTTTACGTTTGGATGGACTCCAGTAACTCTGATGTGAGAAACAAAGTTCTCGGATGCAGCAGAACCTGGAAATAGTTTTGAACGAAACAACACGTATTAGCGTTGTTGCTGTGATGTATCTAATCGATCCTTACTTATCTACTATGTTATTTGAAGTTTCGATGGACTCCAGTAACTCTGATGTGAGATACGAAATTTTCGGACGCAGCAGAAGCTGGAAATAGTTTTAAACGAAACAACACGCATTAGCGTTGTTCCTGTGATGTATCTAATCGATCCTTACTCATCTATCATGTTATTTGACGTTTCGATGGACTCCAGTAACTCTGATGTGAGATACGACGTTTTCGGAAGCAGCAGAAGCTGGAAATAGTTTTAAACGAAACAACACACATTAGCGATGTTCCTGTGATGTATCTAATCGATCCTTACTCATCTATCATGTTATTTTACGTTTGGATGGACTCCAGTAACTCTGATGTGAGATACAAAGTTTTTGGACGCAGCAGAAGCTGGAAATAGTTTTGAACGAAACAACACGTATTAGCGTTGTTCCTGTGATGTATCTAATCGATCCTTACTCATCTATCATGTTATTTGGCGTTTCGATGGACTCCAGTAACTTTGATGTGAGTTACGAAGTTCTCGGACGCAGCTGAAGCTAGAAATAGTTTTAAACGAAACAACACGCATTAGCGTTGTTCCTGTGATGTATCTAATCGATCTTTACTTATATATCATGTTATTTGACGTTTGGATGGACTCCAGTAACCCTGATGTGATATACGAAGTTCTCGGACGCATCAGAAGCTGGAAATAGTTTTGAACGAAACAACACGTATTAGCGTTGTTCCTGTGATGTATCTAAACGTTCCTTACTTATCTAACATGTTATTTGACGTTTGGATGGACTCCAGTAAGTCTGATGTGATATACAAAGTTTTTGGACGCAGCAGGAGCTGGAAATAGTTTTAAACGAGACAACAAGTATTAGCGTTGTTCCTGTGCTGTATCTAATCGATCCTTACTTATCTGTCATGTTATCTGACGTTTCGATGGACTCCAGTAACTCTGATGTGAGATACGACTTTTTCGGACGCAGCAGAAGCTGGAAATAGTTTTGAACGAAACAACACGTATTAACGTTGTTCCTGTGATGTATCTAATCGATCCTTACTTATCTACTATGTTATTTGCCGTTTCGATGGACTCCAGTAACTTTGATGTGAGATACGAATTTCTCGGACGCAGCTGAAGCTAGAAATAGTTTTAAAGGAAACAACACGCATTAGCGTTGTTCCTGTGATGTATCTAATCAATCCTTACTCATCTATCATGTTATTTGGCGTTTCGATGGACTCCTGTAACTTTGAAGTGAGATACGAAGTTCTCGGACGCAGCTGAAGCTAGAAATAGTTTTAAACGAAACAACACGCATTAGCGTTGTTCCTGTGATGTATCTAATCGATCCTTACTTATCTATCATGTTATTTGACGTTTGGATGGACTCCAGTAACCCTGATGTGAGATACGAAATTTTCGGACGCAGCGGAAGCTGGAAATAGTTTTAAACGAAACAACACGCATTAGCGTTGTTCCTGTGCTGTATCTAATCGATCCTTACTTATCTATCATGTTATTTGACGTCTGGATGGACTCCAGTAACGCTGATGTGAGATACGAAGTTCTCGGACGCAGCAGAAGCTGGAAACAGTTTTAAATGAAACAACACGCATTAGCGTTGTTCCTGTGATGTATCTAAACGATCCTTACTTATCTAACATGTTATTTGACGTTTGGATGGACTTCAGTAAGTCTGATGTGAGATACGACGTTTTCGGACGCAGCAGAAACTGGAAATAGTTTTAAACGAGACAACACGTATTAGCGTTGTTCCTGTGATGTATGTAATCGATCCTTACTCATCTATCATGTTATTTTACGTTTGGATGGACTCCAGTAACTCTGATGTGAGAAACAAAGTTCTCGGATGCAGCAGAACCTGGAAATAGTTTTGAACGAAACAACACGTATTAGCGTTGTTGCTGTGATGTATCTAATCGATCCTTACTTATCTACTATGTTATTTGAAGTTTCGATGGACTCCAGTAACTCTGATGTGAGATACGAAATTTTCGGACGCAGCAGAAGCTGGAAATAGTTTTAAACGAGACAACACGCATTAGCGTTGTTCCTGTGATGTATCTAATCGATCCTTACTCATCTATCATGTTATTTGACGTTTCGATGGACTCCAGTAACTCTGATTATCTTCCTGGAAAGGTAAGGTAGCAAGATTTGGCGCCCAATTGTGGGGCCTCAATTTGTTTTGCGTTTTGTTTTCCGAAAAATTACGTCCAAGTTAGACAGAATTGTTTGTTTTATTGCGGAATTTTGCGCCTTGACACGGATTTTAAATTGTTACCCGATCGCCTTAATGCGGAAGAGATTAACTATGAACTCTTAGCGAGAGGTGTACAATGTGACGGTACTGTTGCGCAAAAACGAGCGTACCTCAGACGACAATTGCGTTTGGAAAAAGATTTGCGCTTACCCTTACCCAAATATGACGTATTATTTGACGAAGACGTGACTGCCCTTCAGGAAAAGATTAGCGAAATTCGCTGTTTAATTGAGTCTGTCCCTGGCTCGACCGCTGTTTGCATTGTAGACAAAATTTCAGCCAAATTGGCTCACGCCATCGGACGCGCACAGCGTTCTCAGCCTTTGACAAACGACGAAGTACAACAACGTAAGTGTATTTTACAGACGTTAAATGAACTCCCGTTTGACTTTGAACAGACGACGTTAAATTTCAGTCCTAAAGAAACTGAAGTTGTTAGGGCTCATGCGTCTCCCTTACTTGATTTAACGGCTGTTGCGGATCATTTTCGAAATGATCAATCATCCATGATTTGTGTCAATCCGAATGTTGTTGCAACTCCTAGTGCGACTTCGTCGCCAAAAATTACGACGTCCCCGCCTAAAGCTGTTCTTCTTGCGCCCAAGGTTACGACTCACCCTGTAACCGCGATCGAAATTAAATCGGTTCCTGTTTCCAAATGGGGTTTAACTTATAATGGGAATAATAAGATTCTCTCCCTTAGCGCCTTTTTGGAACGCGTTAGTGAACTCCAAATTTCGAGAAACGTTTCGAAAGCAACTCTGTTCGCTTCAGCGTCCGATTTATTTCGCGATAAAGCTTTAATCTGGTTTCGGGCAAATCGGAAATTTTGCAATAATTGGTCCGAACTCGTGGAAGGTCTTCGTGACGAGTTCCAACCCCATAATTATGACGACAAGTTATTTGAAGAAATAAAGAAACGCACACAGGGTCCCGATGAATCAATGGGAATTTATATTTCTGTCATGCTCAATTTATTCGATCGTTTGAGCATCCCTGTCGCGGAAAACGTTCGCATAAAAATTCTTCTGAATAACATTGCCCCTTTTTATCAGCGTCAGTTAGGACTAGTCGAGGTTACTTCTGTCACCCAGTTATTGAAGATAGGTAGACAATTAGAGGTTCGTAAGTCCGCCGTAGAGGCATACATGCCTCCACCTCGTAAGAACAATACTCTAGAGCCTGACCTAGCCTATGTACAAGCCTGCGCACCAACCGTAAGTGAGTGTAAGGTAGATCCTCCTAAACCTACCAAAACGTTTAAGTGCTGGAATTGTCAAAAGACAGGCCACCTATCCCGTGATTGCTCTGAACCCTTACGTAGGCATTGTTATCAATGTGGACGTCCCAATGTCACCACTAAGACGTGCCCCGTGTGCTCGAAGAGTCCAAAAAACTCCCGAACAACGCGTTAGATGACCGGCTAGTGCGTTGCTTTAAAGTAACAAATCCGATCGAATCTCTGACTGTACAACCTGTTTTAAACTTTGTCCTAGCTCATGCAAAAGATGACGAACGCCCATATCTGTCTGTATCCATCTTAGGCATCCCATTTCTTGGCCTTCTTGATTCAGGTGCGTCTCGCACAATTGTTGGCAGTTCAGGATGGGAAATCCTTCAGACTTTAAACTTACCTTTTACGAAACATGTGACGTCATGCACTGTTGCGAATGGACAACCCTGTAGTAGTCCTGGTAATGTTACAACCCCTATCCAACTTCGTGACCGTGTCAAACTGATCGACGTTCTTGTCGTTCCTGAGTTGCCGCATTCCTTAATTCTCGGCGCAGATTTTTGGAAGTTGATGGGCATCGTCCCTGACTTGCGCTCCGGTGAGAGGAGTTTTGGAAAGGAATTCATTGACTCAGTCGAACATGTCACATCTTGGGGTCATCTAACACATGATCAACAGACCCAACTTAATGAACGGACCGAACAGCTGTTTGCTGATTCCAGAAACCGTGAACTAGGATGTACCCAATTGGTCGAACACGTCATCCGTACTGATAGCCCACCAATCAAACAACGATATTACCCGATTTCGCCAGCAAGACAAGCCATCGTCGATACAGAACTTGACGACATGATTAAGCGTGGAATTGTTGAGAAATCTAAGAGTGCTTGGTCATCGCCCATTCTTCTTGTACCCAAAAAGGATGGTTCTTTCCGCTTTTGTGTGGACCGTCATCTTCGATCGAAAAATCGAACCGACGCGATTTTCCGTCGCCAAACCCCCCCCCCCCATCCGATCTCCGGGGCTACGGCCCCTCGACTGGCCGTACAGATATAATATTATATATGTCAAGTGTCAAGGTTTCCTTACTGCGCGTGTCGCGCGATCGTTGCCAACCAACCCTCGTCGATCCCATCTTTTACGCGGCGGCAAATTCAAATGAGCTCCGTCAAAATCTCGACGCGTTCGGTCGAGCGTACACGCGACGGCACAATGCAAATCGTGAAGAATTTAACCGGCAAAACGACGCCGCCGCCGCCGCCGCGATCGTCTTATAACCTTTTTTCCGATTACCGGAGTAACATCGGAGAAATGGAATTTGGAGGTTTTCAGTTGTTTTTAACACTTACTTTTTTTCAGTGGAAACACTTTTTCACTGTTACACACGCGTTCGTGTCACATTTTCGATATCACCCCGTATATCTCTCGCCATGTGGTAAACGTTACGTTCGTAAAGCTACTTTCTTCTACGTCGGAAAGAATTCGACGCGATCGATTTAGACCTTTCGTCTGATAGGCGACAATCCGGGTTTACGCTCGACGCGTCCAGTATCGATCACTGCAGCGCCATCTTCGATCGAAAAATCGAACCGACGCGATTTTCCGTCGCCGCTCGGCGAGACCTTTCGTTTGATATGCGACAACCCGGGTTTACGTTCGACGCGTCCAGTTTCGATCATTGCAGCGCCATCTTCGATCGAAAAATCGAACCGACGCGATTTTCCGTCGCCGCTCGGCGAGACCTTTCGTTTGATACGCGACAACCCGGGTTTACGTTCGACGCGTCCGATTTCGATCATTGCAGCGCCATCTTCGATCGAAAAATCGAACCGACGCGATTTTCCGTCGCCGCTCGGCAAGACCTTTCGTTTGATACGCGACAATCCGGGTTTACGTTCGACGCGTTCGATTTCGATCATTGCAGCGCCATCTTCGATCGAAAAATCGAACCGACGCGATTTTCCGTCGCCGCTCGGCGAGACCTTTCGTTTGATACGCGACAACCCGGATTTACGTTCGACGCGTCCGATTTCGATCATTGCAGCGGCATCTTCGATCGAAAAATCGAACCGACGCGATTTTCCGACGCCGCCCGGCGAGACCTTTCGTTTGATACGCGACAATCCGGGTTTACGTTCGACGCGTTCGATTTCGATCATTGCAGCGGCATCTTCCATCGAAAAATCAAACCGACGCGATTTTCCGTCACCGCTCGGCGAGACCTTTCGTTTGATACGCGACAACCCGGATTTACGTTCGACGCGTCCGATTTCGATCATTGCAGCGGCATCTTCGATCGAAAAATCGAACCGACGCGATATTCCGTCGCCGCTCGGCGATACCTTTCGTTTGATACGCGACAATCCGGGTTTACGTTCGACGCGTTCGATTTCGATCATTGCAGCGCCATCTTCTATCGAAAAATCGAACCGACGCGATTTTCCGTCGCCGCTCGGCGAGACCTTTCGTTTGATACGCGACAACCCTGGTTTACGTTCGACGCGTCCGATTTCGATCATTGCAGCGCCATCTTCAATCGAAAAATCGAACCGACGCGATTTTCCGTCGCCGCTCGGCGAAACCTTTCGTTTGATGCGCGACAACCCGGGTTTACGTTCGACGCGTTCGATTTCGATCATTGCAGCGCCATCTTCGATCGAAAAATCGAACCGACGCGATTTTCCGTCGCCGCTCGGCGAGACCTTTCGTTTGATACGCGACAACCCGGGTTTACGTTCGACGCGTCCGATTTCGATCATTGCAGCGCCATCTTCTATCGAAGAATCGATCCGACGCGATTTTCCGTCGCCGCTCGGCGAGACCTTTCGTTTGATGCGCGACAACCCGGATTTACGTTCGACGCGTCCAGCTTCAATCAATGCAGCGTCATCTTCGATCGAAAAATCGAACCGACGCGATTTTCCGTCGCCGCTCGGCGAGACCTTTCGTTTGATACGCGACAACCCGGGTTTACGTTCGACGCGTCCGATTTCGATCATTGCAGCGCCATCTTCGATCGAAAAATCGAACCGACGCGATTTTCCGTCGCCGCTCGGCGAGACCTTTCGTTTGATACGCGACAACCCGGGTTTACGTTCGACGCGTCCGATTTCGATCATTGCAGCGCCATCTTCTATCGAAGAATCGAACCGACGCGATTTTCCGTCGCCGCTCGGCGAGACCTTTCGTTTGATGCGCGACAACCCGGATTTACGTTCGACGCGTCCGATTTCGATCATTGCAGCGCCATCTTCGATCGAAAAATCGAACCGACGCGATTTTCCGTCGCCGCTCGGCGAGACCTTTCGTTTGATACGCGACAATCCGGGTTTCCGTTCGACGCGTTCGATTTCGATCATTGCAGCGCCATCTTCTATCGAAAAATCGAACCGACGCGATTTTCCGTCGCCGCTCGGCGAGACCTTTCGTTTGATACGCGACAACCCGGATTTACGTTCGACGCGTCCGATTTCGATCATTGCAGCGGCATCTTCGATCGAAAAATCGAACCGACGCGATTTTCCGTCGCCGCTCGGCGAGACCTTTCGTTTGATACGCGACAATCCGGGTTTACGTACGACGCGTTCGATTTCGATCATTGCAGCGGCATCTTCGATCGAAAAATCAAACCGACGCGATTTTCCGTCGCCGCTCGGCGAGACCTTTCGTTTGATACGCGACAACCCGGATTTACGTTCGACGCGTCCGATTTCGATCATTCCAGCGGCATCTTTGATCGAAAAATCGAAACGACGCGATTTTCCGTCGCCGCTCGGCGATACCTTTCGTTTGATACGCGACAATCCGGGTTTACGTTCGACGCGTTCGATTTCGATCATTGCAGCGCCATCTTCGATCGAAAAATCGAACCGACGCGATTTTCCGTCGCCGCTCGGCGAGACCTTTCGTTTGATACGCGACAACCCGGGTTTACGTTCGACGCGTCCGATTTCGATCATTGCAGCGCCATCTTCCATCGAAAAATCGAACCGACGCGATTTTCCGTCGCCGCTCGGCGAAACCTTTCGTTTGATGCGCGACAACCCGGGTTTACGTTCGACGCGTCCAGTTTCAATCATTGCAGCGCCATCTTCGATCGAAAAATCGAACCGACGCGATTTTCCGTCGCCGCTCGGCGAGACCTTTCGTTTGATGCGCGACAACCCGGGTTTACGTTCGACGCGTCCAGTTTCGATCAATGCAGCGTCATCTTCGATCGAAAAATCGAACCGACGCGATTTTCCGTCGCCGCTCGGCGAGACCTTTCGTTTGATACGCGACAACCCGGGTTTACGTTCGACGCGTCCGATTTCGATCATTGCAGCGGCATCTTCGATCGAAAAATCGAACCGACGCGATTTTCCGTCGCCGCTCGGCGAGACCTTTCGTTTGATACGCGACAGTCTGGGTTTACGTTCGACGCGTTCGATTTCGATCATTGCAGCGCCATCTTCGATCGAAAAATCGAACCGACGCCATTTTCCGTCGCCGCTCGGCGAGACCTTTCGTTTGATACGCGACAATCCGGGTTTACGTTCGACGCGTTCGATTTCGATCATTGCAGCGCCATCTTCGATCGAAAAATCGAACCGACGCGATTTTCAGTCGCCGCTCGGCGAGACCTTTCGTTTGATACGCGACAACCCGTTTACGTTCGACGCGTCCGATTTCGATCATTGCAGTGCCATCTTCGATCGAAAAATCGAACCGACGCGATTTTCCGTCGCCGCTCGGCGAGACCTTAAGTTTGATGCGCGACAACCCGGGTTTACGTTCGACGCGTCCAGTTTCGATCATTGCAGCGTAATCTTCGATCGAAAAATCGAACCTACGCGATTTTCCGTCGCCGCTCGGCGAAACCTTTCGTTTGATACGCGACAACCCGGGTTTACGTACGACGCGTCCAGTTTCGATCATTGCAGCGCCATCTTCGATCGAAAAATCGAACCGACGCGATTTTCCGTCGCCGCTCGGCGAGACCTTTCGTTTGATACGCGACAACCCGGGTTTACGTTCGACGCGTCCGATTTCGATCATTGCAGCGCCATCTTCTATCGAAGAATCGAATCGACGCGATTTTCCGTCGCCGCTCGGCGAGACCTTTCGTTTGATGCGCGACAACCCGGATTTACGTTCGACGCGTTCGATTTCGATCATTGCAGCGCCATCTTCGATCGAAAAATCGAACCGACGCGATTTTCCGTCGCCGCTCGGCGAGACCTTTCGTTTGATACGCGACAATCCGGGTTTACGTTCGACGCGTTCGATTTCGATCATTGCAGCGGCATCTTCGATCGAAAAATCGAACCGATGCGATTTTCCGTCGCCGCTCTTCGAGACCTTTCGTTTGATACGCGACAACCCGGATTTACGTTCGACGCGTCCGATTTCGATCATTGCAGCGGCATCTTCGATCGAAAAATCGAACCGACGCGATTTTCCGTCGCCGCTCGGCGAGACCTTTCGTTTGATGCGCGACAACCCGGATTTACGTTCGACGCGTCCGATTTCGATCATTGCAGCGCCATCTTCGATCGAAAAATCGAACCGACGCGATTTTCCGTCGCCGCTCGGCGAGACCTTCCGTTTGATACGCGACAATCCGGGTTTACGTTCGACGCGTTCGATTTCGATCATTGCAGCGCCATCTTCGATCGAAAAATCGAACCGACGCGATTTTCCGTCGCCGCTCGGCGAGACCTTTCGTTTGATACGCGACAACCCGGATTTACGTTCAACGCGTCCGATTTCGATCATTGCAGCGGCATCTTCGATCGAAAAATCGAACCGACGCGATATTCCGTCGCCGCTCGGCGATACCTTTCGTTTGATACGCGACAATCCGGGTTTACGTTCGACGCGTTCGATTTCGATCATTGCAGCGCCATCTTCTATCGAAAAATCGAACCGACGCGATTTTCCGTCGCCGCTCGGCGAGACCTTTCGTTTGATACGCGACAACCCTGGTTTACGTTCGACGCGTCCGATTTCGATCATTGCAGCGCCATCTTCAATCGAAAAATCGAACCGACGCGATTTTCCGTCGCCGCTCGACGAAACCTTTCGTTTGATGCGCGACAACCCGGGTTTACGGTCGACGCGTCCAGTTTCGATCATTGCAGCGCCATCTTCGATCGAAAAATCGAACCGACGCGATTTTCCGTCGCCGCTCGGCGAGACCTTTCGTTTGATACGCGACAACCCGGGTTTACGTTCGACGCGTCCGATTTCGATCATTGCAGCGCCATCTTCTATCGAAGAACCGAACCGACGCAATTTTCCGTCGCCGCTTGGCGAGACCTTTCGTTTGATGCGCGACAACCCGGATTTACGTTCGACGCGTCCGATTTCGATCATTGCAGCGCCATCTTCGATCGAAAAATCGAACCGACGCGATTTTCCGTCGCCGCTCGGCGAGACCTTTCGTTTGATACGCGACAATCCGGGTTTCCGTTCGACGCGTTCGATTTCGATCATTGCAGCGCCATCTTCGATCGAAAAATCGAACCGACGCGATTTTCCGTCGCCGCTCGGCGAGACCTTTCGTTTGATACGCGACAACCCGGATTTACGTTCGACGCGTCCGATTTCGATCATTGCAGCGGCATCTTCGATCGAAAAATCGAACCGACGCGATTTTCCGTCGCCGCTCGGCGAGACCTTTCGTTTGATACGCGACAATCCGGGTTTACGTAAGACGCGTTCGATTTCGATCATTGCAGCGGCATCTTCGATCGAAAAATCAAACCGACGCGATTTTCCTTCGCCGCTCGGCGAGACCTTTCGTTTGATACGCGACAACCCGGATTTACGTTCGACGCGTCCGATTTCGATCATTGCAGCGGCATCTTTGATCGAAAAATCGAAACGACGCGATTTTCCGTCGCCGCTCGGCGATACCTTTCGTTTGATACGCGACAATCCGGGTTTACGTTCGACGCGTTCGATTTCGATCATTGCAGCGCCATCTTCGATCGAAAAATCGAACCGACGCGATTTTCCGTCGCCGCTCGGCGAGACCTTTCGTTTGATAAGCGACAACCCGGGTTTACGTTCGACGCGTTCGATTTCGATCATTGCAGCGGCATCTTCGATCGAAAAATCGAACCGACGCGATTTTCCGTCGCCGCTCGGCGAGACCTTTCGTTTGATACGCGACAATCCGGGTTTACGTACGACGCGTTCGATTTCGATCATTGCAGCGGCATCTTCGATCGAAAAATCAAACCGACGCGATTTTCCGTCGCCGCTCGGCGAGACCTTTCGTTTGATACGCGACAACCCGGATTTACGTTCGACGCGTCCGATTTCGATCATTGCAGCGGCATCTTTGATCGAAAATTTTTTTTCGCCGTCTGGGTTGGCCTCGCTTGGGTTGGCGTCGGTTGGGTTCACCTTGAACAATTTTAGAACAGAAAGGGAAGGAAAGTTTAAGAAAAAGTGAGAAAAATTGTTGGAAAACTTGAGAAATAGGTTTCCTTAATTTTTAGAATTTTTTCCATTTTTTTTCGATTTTTTTCAATTTTTTCTCGAAATTTACTACATTTTTCCCTAATTCTTTAAATTTTTTCGTTTTCTTTAAAATAAAATTTTTCTGTCATCTGGGTTGGCCTCGCTTGGGTTGGCGCCGTTTGAGTTGACCTTGAACAATTAAAAAAAAAAAGAGTTAAGGAATATGTAAGAGAAAGTGAGGAAAAATGTTTTAAAAAAGTTGTAAAACGTCAATAATCGGCTTCCTCTATTCTTAGAATTTTTTCCTATTTTTTTCGATTTTTTCAATTTTTTCCCGAAATTTTGAATATTTTTCCCCAATTTTTTCAATTTTTCCGTTCTCCTAATTTTTAAATTTTTTTTCGCCGTCTGGGTTGGCCTCGCTTGGGTTGGCGTCGGTTAGGTTGACCTTGAACAATTTTCGAAAAAAAGTGAAGGAAAATGTAAAAAGTGATGAAATGTTTTAAAAAAGTTGGGAAACTTAAGAAATCCGTTTCCCTAATTTTTAGAATTCTTGTCGATTTTTCTCGATTTTCTTAAATTTCCCCCCGAAATTTTGAATATTTTTCCCCAATTTTTTCAATTTTTCCGTTCTCTTAATTTTTAATTTTTTAAAATTTTTATCGATTTTTTTCAATTTTTTCCCTTAAATTTCCCGCTTTAATTGCCGGCCGGAGAGCGAACGAATCGACCTCCCCGCGCTCGCATTTTTTTTTAATCACAAACGAACATCCAAAGCCTCCTTTATTCATCTATTTACGTAATATGTACGGTCGAAATTATGTTCGAACGCGTCCGCGCGGCGAAAGAGATCGCGTCGGCGGCTTTAGATTAGGTCACGTTCGACCGGCGGCGCACGTACTCCCTCCGCCGCCGGGCCGACTGCCGGCGTAACACGACACACGCGAAAGAGTTCGCGCGTCGCTTTCAGGTTAGATCACTGTCGATAGGCAGCACGCCCCCCCTCCCTTCCGACCACCGGTGCTCCGGCCCCACGACTGGCCGTACAGATATATAATATTACATATGTCAAGTGTCAAGGTTTCCTTACTGCGCGTGTCGCGCGATCGTTGCCAACCAACCCTCGTCGATCCCATCTTTTACGCGGCGGCAAATTCAAATGAGCTCCGTCAAAATCTCGACGCGTTCGGTCGAGCGTACACGCGACGGCACAATGCAAATCGTGAAGAATTTAACCGGCAAAACGACGCCGCCGCCGCCGCCGCGATCGTCTTATAACCTTTTTTCCGATTACCGGAGTAACATCGGAGAAATGGAATTTGGAGGTTTTCAGTTGTTTTTAACACTTACTTTTTTTCAGTGGAAACACTTTTTCACTGTTACACACGCGTTCGTGTCACATTTTCGATATCATCCCGTATATCTCTCGCCATGTGGTAAACGTTACGTTCGTAAAGCTACTTTCTTCTACGTCGGAAAGAATTCGACGCGATCGATTTAGACCTTTCGTTTGATACGCGACAATCCGGGTTTACGTTCGACGCGTACGATTTCGATCATTGCAGCGCCATCTTCGATCGAAAAATCGAACCGACGCGATTTTCCGTCGCCGCTCGGCGAGACCTTTCGTTTGATGCGCGACAACCCGGGTTTACGTTCGACGCGTACGATTTCGATCATTGCAGCGCCATCTTCGATCGAAAAATCGAACCGACGCGATTTTCCGTCGCCGCTCGGCGAGACCTTTCGTTTGATACGCGACAACCTGGGTTTACGTTCGACGCGTCCGATTTCGATCATTGCAGCGCCATCCTCGATCGAAAAATCGAACCGACGCGATTTTCCGTCGCCGCTCGGCGAGACCTTTCGTTTGATACGCGACAATCCGGGTTTACGTTCGACGCGTTCGATTTCGATCATTGCAGCGCCATGTTCGATCGAAAAATCGAACCGACGCGATTTTCCGTCACCGCTCGGCGAGACGTTTCGTTTGATATGCGACAACCCGGGTTTACGTTCGACGCGTCCGACTTCGATCATTGCAGCGCCATCTTCGATCGAAAAATCGAACCGACGCGATTTTCCGGCGCCGCTCGGCGAGACCTTTCGTTTGATGCGCGACAACCCGGGTTTACGTTCGACGCGTCCAGTTTCGATCATTGCAGCGCCATCTTCGATCCAAAAATCGAACCGACGCGATTTTCCGTCGCCGCTCGGCGAGACCTTTCGTTTGATGCGCGACAACCCGGGTTTACGGTCGACGCGTCCAGTTGCGAACATTGCAGCGCCATCTTCGATCGAAAAATCGAACCGACGCGATTTTCCGTCGCCGCTCGGCGAGACCTTTCGTTTGATATGCGACAACCCGGGTTTACGTTCGACGCGTTCGATTTCGATCATTGCAGCGCCATCTTCGATCGAAAAATCGATCCGACGTGATTTTCCGTCGCCGCTCGGCGAGACCTTTCGTTTGATACGCGACAACCCGGGTTTCCGTTCGACGCGTCCGATTTCGATCATTGCAGCGCCATCTTCGATCGAAAAATCTAACCGACGCGATTTTCCGTCGCCGCTCGGCGAGACCTTTCGTTTGATGCGCGACAACCCGGGTTTACGTTCGACGCGTCCAGTTTCGATCATTGCAGCGCCATCTTCGATCGAAAAATCGAACCGACGCGATTTTCCGTCGCCGCTCGGCGAGACCTTTCGTTTGATGCGCGACAACCCGGGTTTACGTTCGATGCGTACAGTTTCGATCACTGCAGCGCCATCTTCAATCGAAAAATCGAACCGACGCGATTTTCCGTCGCCGCTCGGCGAGACCTTTCGTTTGATGCGCGACAACCCGGGTTTACGTTCGACGCGTCCGATTTCGATCATTGCAGCGCCATCTTCCATCGAAAAATCGAACCGACGCGATTTTCCGTCGCCGCTCGGCGAGACCTTTCGTTTGATACGCGACAACCCGGGATTACGTTCTACGCGACCGATTTCGATCATTGCGGCGCCATAGGAACCCCTTAAGTACACTTTTCCGAGTTTCTTTTCTTATATATGACAAGTGGGATCCGCTACGCTCCGCCCACTTGTGGGTATGAACAGAGGCTTGTGTGGACAGAGGCTTTGTATAGACGGAGGTTTCGTTTGGACGGAAGAGGTGAGAGCGCTGCGCGCTGTTTGGGCCGCTAACCTTTGGGGGCTCGCGGCAATTAGGGACTTGGAAGAATGTTGGAAAACTTTAAGAATTGATTTTTCTAATTTTCGAAATTTTGAGTATTTTTCCCCAATTTTTTCAATTTTTCCGTTCTCCTAATTTATAAATTTTTTTTCGCCGTCTGGGTTGGCCTCGCTTGGGTTGGCGTCGGTTGGGTTCACCTTGAACAATTTTAGAACAGAAAGGGAAGGAAAGTTTAAGAAAAAGTGAGAAAAATTGTTGGAAAACTTGAGAAATAGGTTTCCTTAATTTTTAGAATTTTTTCCATTTTTTTTCGATTTTTTTCAATTTTTTCTCGAAATTTACTACATTTTTCCCTAATTCTTTAAATTTTTTCGTTTTCTTTAAAATAAAATTTTTCTGTCATCTGGGTTGGCCTCGCTTGGGTTGGCGCCGTTTGAGTTGACCTTGAACAATTAAAAAAAAAAAGAGTTAAGGAATATGTAAGAGAAAGTGAGGAAAAATGTTTTAAAAAAGTTGTAAAACGTCAATAATCGGCTTCCTCTATTCTTAGAATTTTCTCCTATTTTTTTCGATTTTTTCAATTTTTTCCCGAAATTTTGAATATTTTTCCCCAATTTTTTCAATTTTTCCGTTCTCCTAATTTTTAAATTTTTTTTCGCCGTCTGGGTTGGCCTCGCTTGGGTTGGCGTCGGTTAGGTTGACCTTGAACAATATTCGAAAAAAAGTGAAGGAAAATGTAAAAAGTGATGAAATGTTTTAAAAAAGTTGGGAAACTTAAGAAATCCGTTTCCCTAATTTTTAGAATTCTTGTCGATTTTTCTCGATTTTCTTAAATTTCCCCCCGAAATTTTGAATATTTTTCCCCAATTTTTTCAATTTTTCCGTTCTCTTAATTTTTAATTTTTTAAAATTTTTATCGATTTTTTTCAATTTTTTCCCTTAAATTTCCCGCTTTAATTGCCGGCCGGAGAGCGAACGAATCGACCTCCCCGCGCTCGCATTTTTTTTTAATCACAAACGAACATCCAAAGCCTCCTTTATTCATCTATTTACGTAATATGTACGGTCGAAATTATGTTCGAACGCGTCCGCGCGGCGAAAGAGATCGCGTCGGCGGCTTTAGATTAGGTCACGTTCGACCGGCGGCGCACGTACTCCCTCCGCCGCCGGGCCGACTGCCGGCGTAACACGACACACGCGAAAGAGTTCGCGCGTCGCTTTCAGGTTAGATCACTGTCGATAGGCAGCACGCCCCCCCTCCCTTCCGACCACCGGTGCTCCGGCCCCACGACTGGCCGTACAGATATATAATATTACATATGTCAAGTGTCAAGGTTTCCTTACTGCGCGTGTCGCGCGATCGTTGCCAACCAACCCTCGTCGATCCCATCTTTTACGCGGCGGCAAATTCAAATGAGCTCCGTCAAAATCTCGACGCGTTCGGTCGAGCGTACACGCGACGGCACAATGCAAATCGTGAAGAATTTAACCGGCAAAACGACGCCGCCGCCGCCGCCGCGATCGTCTTATAACCTTTTTTCCGATTACCGGAGTAACATCGGAGAAATGGAATTTGGAGGTTTTCAGTTGTTTTTAACACTTACTTTTTTTCAGTGGAAACACTTTTTCACTGTTACACACGCGTTCGTGTCACATTTTCGATATCATCCCGTATATCTCTCGCCATGTGGTAAACGTTACGTTCGTAAAGCTACTTTCTTCTACGTCGGAAAGAATTCGACGCGATCGATTTAGACCTTTCGTTTGATACGCGACAATCCGGGTTTACGTTCGACGCGTACGATTTCGATCATTGCAGCGCCATCTTCGATCGAAAAATCGAACCGACGCGATTTTCCGTCGCCGCTCGGCGAGACCTTTCGTTTGATCCGCGACAATCCGGGTTTACGATCGACGCGATCGATTTCGATCATTGCAGCGCCATCTTCGATGGAAAAATCGAACCGACGCGATTTTCCGTCGCCGCTCGGCGAGACCTTTCGTTTGATGCGCGACAACCCGGGTTTACGTTCGATGCGTACAGTTTCGATCATTGCAGCGCCATCTTCCATCGAAAAATAGAACCGACGCGATTTTCCGTCGCCGCTCGGCGAGACCTTTCGTTTGATACGCGACAACCCGGGTTTACGTTCGACGCGTCCAATTTCGATCATTGCAGCGCCATCTTCGATCGAAAAATCGAACCGACGCGATTTTCCGTTGCCGCTCGGCGAGACTTTTCGTTTGATCCGCGACAACCCGGGTTTACGTTCGACGCGTTCGATTTCGATTATTGCAGCGCCATCTTCGATCGAAAAATCGAACCGACGCGATTTTCCGTCGCCGCTCGGCGAGACCTTTCGTTTGATACGCGACAATCCGGGTTTACGTTAGACGCGTTCGATTTCGATCATTGCAGTGCCATCTTCGATCGAAAAATCGAACCGAAGCGATTTCCCGTCGCCGCTCGGCGAGACCTTTCGTTTGAAACGCGACAACCCGGGTTTACGTTCGACGCGTCCAGTTTCGATCATTGCAGCGCCATCTTCGATCGAAAAATCGAACCGACGCGATTTTCCGTCGCCGCTCGGCGAGACCTTTCGTTTGATACGCGACAACCCGGGTTTACGTTCGACGCGTTCGATTTCGATCATTGCAGCGCCATCTTCGATCGAAAAGTCGAACCGACGCGATTTTCCGTCGCCGCTCGGCGAGACCTTTCGTTTGATACGCGACAATCCGGGTTTACGTTCGACGCGTTCGATTTCGATCATTGCAGCGCCATCTTCGATCGAAAAATCGAACCGACGCGATTTTCCGTTGCCGCTCGGCGAGACCTTTCGTTTGATACGCGACAACCCGGGTTTACGTTCGACGCGTCCGATTTCGATTATTGCAGCGCCATCTTCGATCGAAAAATCGAACCGACGCGATTTTCCGTCGCCGCTCGGCGAGACCTTTCGTTTGATGCGCGACAACCCGGGTTTACGTTCGACGCGTCCAGTTTCGATCATTGCAGCGCCATCTTCGATCGAAAAATAGAACCGACGCGATTTTCCGTCGCCGCTCAGCGAGACCTTTCGTTTGATACGCGACAACCCGGGTTTACGTTCGACGCGTCCAGTTTCGATCATTGCAGCGCCATCTTCGATCGAAAAATCGAACCGACGCGATTTTCCGTCGCCGCTCGGCGAGACCTTTCGTTTGATACGCGACAATCCGGGTTTACGTTCGACGCGTCCGATTTCGATCATTGCAGCGCCATCTTCGATCGAAAAATCGAACCGACGCGATTTTCCGTCGCCGCTCGGCGAGACCTCGACGCGTCCGATTTCGATCATTGCAGCGCCATCTTCGATCGAAAAATCGAGCCGATGCGACTTTCCTTCGCCGCTCGGCGAGACCTTTCGTTTGATACGCGACAACCCGGGTTTACGTTCGACGCGTCCGATTTCGATCATTGCAGCGCCATCTTCCATCGAAAAATCGAACCGACGCAATTTTCCGTCACCGCTCGGCGAGACCTTTCGTTTGATGCGCGACAACCCGGGTTTACGTTCGACGCGTCCAGTTTCGATCATTGCAGCGCCATCTTCGATCGAAATATAGAACCGACGCGATTTTCCGTCGCCGCTCGGCGAGACCTTTCGTTTGATGCGCGACAACCCGGGTTTACGTTCGATGCGTACAGTTTCGATCACTGCAGCGCCATCTTCAATCGAAATATCGAACCGACGCGATTTTCCGTCGCCGCTCGGCGAGACCTTTCGTTTGATGCGCGACAACCCGGGTTTACGTTCGACGCGTCCAGTTTCGATCATTGCAGCGCCATCTTCGATCGAAAAATAGAACCGACGCGATTTTCCGTCGCCGCTCGGCGAGACCTTTCGTTTGATACGCGACAACCCGGGTTTACGTTCGACGCGTCCGATTTCGATCATTGCAGCGCCATCTTCCATCGAAAAATCGAAGCGACGCGATTTTCCGTCGCCGCTCGGCGAGACCTTACGTTTGATACGCGACAATCGGGGTTTACGTTCGACGCGTCCGATTTCGATCATTGCAGCGCCATCTTCGATCGAAAAATCGAACCGACGCGATTTTCCGTCGCCGCTCGGCGAGACCTTTCGTTTGATACGCGACAACCCGGGTTTACGTTCTACGCGACCGATTTCGATCATTGCGGCGCCATAGGAACCCCTTAAGTACACTTTTCCGAGTTTCTTTTCTTATATATGACAAGTGGGATCCGCTACGCTCCGCCCACTTGTGGGTATGAACAGAGGCTTGTGTGGACAGAGGCTTTGTATAGACGGAGGTTTCGTTTGGACGGAAGAGGTGAGAGCGCTGCGCGCTGTTTGGGCCGCTAGCCTTTGGGGGCTCGCGGCACCTAGGGACTTGGAAGAATGTTGGAAAACTTTAAGAATTGATTTTTCTAATTTTCGAAATTTTGAGTATTTTTCCCCAATTTTTTCAATTTTTCCGTTCTCCTAATTTATAAATTTTTTTTCGCCGTCTGGGTTGGCCTCGCTTGGGTTGGCGTCGGTTGGGTTCACCTTGAACAATTTTAGAACAGAAAGGGAAGGAAAGTTTAAGAAAAAGTGAGAAAAATTGTTGGAAAACTTGAGAAATAGGTTTCCTTAATTTTTAGAATTTTTTCCATTTTTTTTCGATTTTTTTCAATTTTTTCTCGAAATTTACTACATTTTTCCCTAATTCCTTAAATTTTTTCGTTTTCTTTAAAATAAAATTTTTCTGTCATCTGGGTTGGCCTCGCTTGGGTTGGCGCCGTTTGAGTTGACCTTGAACAATTAAAAAAAAAAGAGTTAAGGAATATGTAAGAGAAAGTGAGGAAAAATGTTTTAAAAAAGTTGTAAAACGTCAATAATCGGCTTCCTCTATTCTTAGAATTTTTTCCTATTTTTTTCGATTTTTTCAATTTTTTCCCGAAATTTTGAATATTTTTCCCCAATTTTTTCAATTTTTCCGTTCTCCTAATTTTTAAATTTTTTTTCGCCGTCTGGGTTGGCCTCGCTTGGGTTGGCGTCGGTTGGGTTGACCTTGAACAATTTTCGAAAAAAAGTGAAGGAAAATGTAAAAAGTGATGAAATGTTTTAAAAAAGTTGGGAAACTTAAGAAATCCGTTTCCCTAATTTTTAGAATTCTTGTCGATTTTTCTCGATTTTTTTAAATTTCCCCCCGAAATTTTGAATATTTTTCCCCAATTTTTTCAATTTTTCCGTTCTCTTAATTTTTAATTTTTTAAAATTTTTATCGATTTTTTTCAATTTTTTCCCTTAAATTTCCCGCTTTAATTGCCGGCCGGAGAGCTAACGAATCGACCTCCCCGCGCTCGCATTTTTTTTTTAATCACAAACGAACATCCAAAGCCTCCTTTATTCATCTATTTACGTAATATGTACGGTCGAAATTATGTTCGAACGCGTCCGCGCGGCGAAAGAGATCGCGTCGGCGGCTTTAGATTAGGTCACGTTCGACCGGCGGCGCACGTACTCCCTCCGCCGCCGGGCCGACTGCGGGCGTAACACGACACACGCGAAAGAGATCGCGCGTCGCTTTCAGGTTAGATCATTGTCGATAGTCAGCACGCCCCCCCTCCCTTCCGACCACCGGTGCTCCGGCCCCACGACTGGCCGTACAGATATATAATATTACATATGTCAAGTGTCAAGGTTTCCTTACTGCGCGTGTCGCGCGATCGTTGCCAACCAACCCTCGTCGATCCCATCTTTTACGCGGCGGCAAATTCAAATGCAAATTCAAATGAGCTCCGTCAAAATCTCGACGCGTTCGGTCGAGCGTACACGCGACGGCACAATGCAAATCGTGAAGAATTTAACCGGCAAAACGACGCCGCCGCCGCCGCCGCGATCGTCTTATAACCTTTTTTCCGATTACCGGAGTAACATCGGAGAAATGGAATTTGGAGGTTTTCAGTTGTTTTTAACACTTACTTTTTTTCAGTGGAAACACTTTTTCACTGTTACACACGCGTTCGTGTCACATTTTCGATATCGCCCCGTATATCTCTCGCCATGTGGTAAACGTTACGTTCGTAAAGCTACTTTCTTCTACGTCGGAAAGAATTCGACGCGATCGATTTAGACCTTTCGTTTGATAGGCGACAATCCGGGTTTACGTTCGACGCGTCCGATTTCGATCATTGCAGCGCCATCTTCGATCGAAAAATCGAACCGACGCGATTTTCCGTCGCCGCTCGGCGAGACCTTTCGTTTGATCCGCGACAATCCGGGTTTACGATCGACGCGTTCGATTTCGATCATTGCAGCGCCATCTTCGATGGAAAAATCGAACCGACGCGATTTTCCGTCGCCGCTCGGCGAGACCTTTCGTTTGATGCGCGACAACCCGGGTTTACGTTCGATGCGTACAGTTTCGATCATTGCAGCGCCATCTTCCATCGAAAAATAGAACCGACGCGATTTTCCGTCGCCGCTCGGCGAGACCTTTCGTTTGATGCGCGACAACCCGGGTTTGCGTTCGACGAGTCCAGTTTCGATCATTGCAGCGCCATCTTCGATCGAAAAATCGAACCGACGCGATTTTCCGTCGCCGCTCGGCGAGACCTTTCGTTTGATATGCGACAACCCGGGTTTACGTTCGACGCGTTCGATTTCGATCATTGCAGCGCCATCTTCGATCGAAAAATCGAACCGACGCGATTTTCCGTCGCCGCTCGGCGAGACCTTTCGTTTGATATGCGACAACCCGGGTTTACGTTCGACGCGTTCGATTTCGATCATTGCAGCGCCATCTTCGATCGAAAAATCGAACCGACGCGATTTTCCGTCGCCGCTCGGCGAGACCTTTCGTTTGATAAGCGACAACCCGGGTTTACGTTCGACGCGTCCGATTTCGTTCATTGCAGCGCCATCTTCGATCGAAAAATCGAACCGACGCCATTTTCCGTCGCCGCTCGGCGAGACCTTTCGTTTGATGCGCGACAACCCGGGTTTACGTTCGACGCGTCCAGTTTCGATAATTGCAGCGCCATCTTCGATCGAAAAATCGAACCGACGCGATTTTCCGTCGCCGCTCGGCGAGACCTTTCGTTTGATGCGCGACAACCCGGGTTTACGTTCGATGCGTACAGTTTCGATCACTGCAGCGCCATCTTCAATCGAAAAATCGAACCGACGCGATTTTCCGTCGCCGCTCGGCGAGACCTTTCGTTTGATGCGCGACAACCCGGGTTTACGTTCGACGCGTCCAGTTTCGATCATTGCAGCGCCATCTTCGATCGAAAAATAGAACCGACGCGATTTTCCGTCGCCGCTCGGCGAGAGCTTTCGTTTGATACGCGACAACCCGGGTTTACGTTCGACGCGTCCGATTTCGATCATTGCAGCGCCATCTTCGATCGAAAAATCGAACCGACGCGATTTTCCGTCGCCGCTCGGCGAGACCTTTCGTTTGATGCGCGACAACCCGGGTTTACGTTCGACGCGTCCAGTTTCGATCATTGCAGCGCCATCTTCGATCGAAAAATCGAACCGACGCGATTTTCCGTCGCCGCTCGGCGAGACCTTTCGTTTGATACGCGACAACCCGGGTTTACGTTCTACGCGACCGATTTCGATCATTGCGGCGCCATAGGAACCCCTTAAGTACACTTTTCCGAGTTTCTTTTCTTATATATGACAAGTGGGATCCGCTACGCTCCGCCCACTTGTGGGTATGAACAGAGGCTTGTGTGGACAGAGGCTTTGTATAGACGGAGGTTTCGTTTGGACGGAAGAGGTGAGAGCGCTGCGCGCTGTTTGGGCCGCTAGCCTTTGGGGGCTCGCGGCACCTAGGGACTTGGAAGAATGTTGGAAAACTTTAAGAATTGATTTTTCTAATTTTCGAAATTTTGAGTATTTTTCCCCAATTTTTTCAATTTTTCCGTACTCCTAATTTATAAATTTTTTTTCGCCGTCTGGGTTGGCCTCGCTTGGGTTGGCGTCGGTTGGGTTGACCTTGAACAATTTTCGAAAAAAAGTGAAGGAAAATGTAAAAAGTGATGAAATGTTTTAAAAAAGTTGGGAAACTTAAGAAATCCGTTTCCCTAATTTTTAGAATTCTTGTCGATTTTTCTCGATTTTTTTTAAATTTCCCCCCGAAATTTTGAATATTTTTCCCCAATTTGTTCAATTTTTCCGTTCTCTTAATTTTTAATTTTTTAAAATTTTTATCGATTTTTTTCAATTTTTTTCCCTTAAATTTCCCGCTTTAATTGCCGGCCGGAGAGCGAACGAATCGACCTCTCCGCGCTCGCATTTTTTTTTTAATCACAAACGAACATCCAAAGCCTCCTTTATTCATCTATTTACGTAATATGTACGGTCGAAATTATGTTCGAATGCGTCCGCGCGGCGAAAGAGATCGCGTCGGCGGCTCGGCGAGACCTTTCGTTTGATGCGCGACAACCCGGGTTTACGTTCGACGAGTCCAGTTTCGATCATTGCAGCGCCATCTTCGATCGAAAAATCGAACCGACGCGATTTTCCGTCGCCGCTCGGCGAGACCTTTCGTTTGATGCGCGACAACCCGGGTTTACGTTCGACGCGTCCGATTTCGATCATTGCAGCGCCATCTTCGATCGAAAAATCGAACCGACGCGATTTTCCGTCGCCGCTCGGCGAGACCTTTCGTTTGATACGCGACAACCCGGGTTTACGTTCGACGCGTCCGATTTCGATCATTGCAGCGCCATCTTCCATCGAAAAATCGAAGCGACGCGATTTTCCGTCGCCGCTCTGCGAGACCTTACGTTTGATACGCGACAATCGGGGTTTACGTTCGACGCGTCCGATTTCGATCATTGCAGCGCCATCTTCGATCGAAAAATCGAACCGACGCGATTTTCCGTCGCCGCTCGGCGAGACCTTTCGTTTGATACGCGACAACCCGGGTTTCCGTTCGACGCGTCCGATTTCGATCATTGCAGCGCCATCTTCGATCGAAAAATCTAACCGACGCGATTTTCCGTCGCCGCTCGGCGAGACCTTTCGTTTGATGCGCGACAACCCGGGTTTAAGTTCGACGCGTCCAGTTTCGATCATTGCAGCGCCATCTTCGATCGAAAAATCGAACCGACGCGATTTTCCGTCGCCGCTCGGCGAGACCTTTCGTTTGATGCGCGACAACCCGGGTTTTCGTTCAATGCGTACAGTTTCGATCACTGCAGCGCCAACTTCAATCGAAAAATCGAACCGACGCGATTTTCCGTCGCCGCTCGGCGAGACCTTTCGTTTGATGCGCGACAACCCGGGTTTACGTTCGACGCGTCCGATTTCGATCATTGCAGCGCCATCTTCCATCGAAAAATCGAACCGACGCGATTTTCCGTCGCCGCTCGGCGAGAATTTCGTTTGATACGCGACAATCCGGGTTTACGTTCGACGCGTCCGATTTCGATCATTGCAGCGCCATCTTCGATCGAAAAATCGAACCGACGCGATTTTCCGTCGCCGCTCGGCGAGACCTTTCGTTTTATGCGCGACAACCCGGGTTTACGTTCGACGCGTCCGATTTCGATCATTGCAGCGCCATCTTCGATCGAAAAATCGAACCGACGCGATTTTCCGTCGCCGCTCGGCGAGACCTTTCGTTTGATGCGCGACAACCCGGGTTTACGTTCGACGCGTCCAGTTTCGATCATTGCAGCGCCATCTTCGATCCAAAAATCGAACCGACGCGATTTTCCGTCGCCGCTCGGCGAGACCTTTCGTTTGATGCGCGACAACCCGGGTTTACGGTCGACGCGTCCAGTTGCGAACATTGCAGCGCCATCTTCGATCGAAAAATCGAACCGACGCGATTTTCCGTCGCCGCTCGGCGAGACCTTTCGTTTGATATGCGACAACCCGGGTTTACGTTCGACGCGTTCGATTTCGATCATTGCAGCGCCATCTTCGATCGAAAAATCGATCCGACGTGATTTTCCGTCGCCGCTCGGCGAGACCTTTCGTTTGATACGCGACAACCCGGGTTTCCGTTCGACGCGTCCGATTTCGATCATTGCAGCGCCATCTTCGATCGAAAAATCTAACCGACGCGATTTTCCGTCGCCGCTCGGCGAGACCTTTCGTTTGATGCGCGACAACCCGGGTTTACGTTCGACGCGTCCAGTTTCGATCATTGCAGCGCCATCTTCGATCGAAAAATCGAACCGACGCGATTTTCCGTCGCCGCTCGGCGAGACCTTTCGTTTGATGCGCGACAACCCGGGTTTACGTTCGATGCGTACAGTTTCGATCACTGCAGCGCCATCTTCAATCGAAAAATCGAACCGACGCGATTTTCCGTCGCCGCTCGGCGAGACCTTTCGTTTGATGCGCGACAACCCGGGTTTACGTTCGACGCGTCCGATTTCGATCATTGCAGCGCCATCTTCCATCGAAAAATCGAACCGACGCGATTTTCCGTCGCCGCTCGGCGAGACCTTTCGTTTGATACGCGACAACCCGGGATTACGTTCTACGCGACCGATTTCGATCATTGCG
The DNA here is from genome assembly GCA_036172665.1 of Prosopocoilus inquinatus. Classification (NCBI taxonomy): domain Eukaryota; kingdom Metazoa; phylum Arthropoda; class Insecta; order Coleoptera; family Lucanidae; genus Prosopocoilus; species Prosopocoilus inquinatus. Next base: position 25,646,798 of record CM069879.1, read on the forward strand.
GCGCCATAGGAACCCCTTAAGTACACTTTTCCGAGTTTCTTTTCTTATATATGACAAGTGGGATCCGCTACGCTCCGCCCACTTGTGGGTATGAACAGAGGCTTGTGTGGACAGAGGCTTTGTATAGACGGAGGTTTCGTTTGGACGGAAGAGGTGAGAGCGCTGCGCGCTGTTTGGGCCGCTAACCTTTGGGGGCTCGCGGCACCTAGGGACTTGGAAGAATGTTGGAAAACTTTAAGAATTGATTTTTCTAATTTTCGAAATTTTGAGTATTTTTCCCCAATTTTTTCAATTTTTCCGTTCTCCTAATTTATAAATTTTTTTTCGCCGTCTGGGTTGGCCTCGCTTGGGTTGGCGTCGGTTGGGTTCACCTTGAACAATTTTAGAACAGAAAGGGAAGGAAAGTTTAAGAAAAAGTGAGAAAAATTGTTGGAAAACTTGAGAAATAGGTTTCCTTAATTTTTAGAATTTTTTCCATTTTTTTTCGATTTTTTTCAATTTTTTCTCGAAATTTACTACATTTTTCCCTAATTCTTTAAATTTTTTCGTTTTCTTTAAAATAAAATTTTTCTGTCATCTGGGTTGGCCTCGCTTGGGTTGGCGCCGTTTGAGTTGACCTTGAACAATTAAAAAAAAAAAGAGTTAAGGAATATGTAAGAGAAAGTGAGGAAAAATGTTTTAAAAAAGTTGTAAAACGTCAATAATCGGCTTCCTCTATCCTTAGAATTTTTTCCTATTTTTTTCGATTTTTTCAATTTTTTCCCGAAATTTTGAATATTTTTCCCCAATTTTTTCAATTTTTCCGTTCTCCTAATTTTTAAATTTTTTTTCGCCGTCTGGGTTGGCCTCGCTTGGGTTGGCGTCGGTTAGGTTGACCTTGAACAATTTTCGAAAAAAAGTGAAGGAAAATGTAAAAAGTGATGAAATGTTTTAAAAAAGTTGGGAAACTTAAGAAATCCGTTTCCCTAATTTTTAGAATTCTTGTCGATTTTTCTCGATTTTCTTAAATTTCCCCCCGAAATTTTGAATATTTTTCCCCAATTTTTTCAATTTTTCCGTTCTCTGAATTTTTAATTTTTTAAAATTTTTATCGATTTTTTTCAATTTTTTCCCTTAAATTTCCCGCTTTAATTGCCGGCCGGAGAGCGAACGAATCGACCTCCCCGCGCTCGCATTTTTTTTTAATCACAAACGAACATCCAAAGCCTCCTTTATTCATCTATTTACGTAATATGTACGGTCGAAATTATGTTCGAACGCGTCCGCGCGGCGAAAGAGATCGCGTCGGCGGCTTTAGATTAGGTCACGTTCGACCGGCGGCGCACGTACTCCCTCCGCCGCCGGGCCGACTGCGGGCGTAACACGACACACGCGAAAGAGATCGCGCGTCGCTTTCAGGTTAGATCATTGTCGATAGTCAGCACGCCCCCCCCTCCCTTCCGACCACCGGTGCTCCGGCCCCACGACTGGCCGTACAGATATATAATATTACATATGTCAAGTGTCAAGGTTTCCTTACTGCGCGTGTCGCGCGATCGTTGCCAACCAACCCTCGTCGATCCCATCTTTTACGCGGCGGCAAATTCAAATGAGCTCCGTCAAAATCTCGACGCGTTCGGTCGAGCGTACACGCGACGGCACAATGCAAATCGTGAAGAATTTAACCGGCAAAACGACGCCGCCGCCGCCGCCGCGATCGTCTTATAACCTTTTTTCCGATTACCGGAGTAACATCGGAGAAATGGAATTTGGAGGTTTTCAGTTGTTTTTAACACTTACTTTTTTTCAGTGGAAACACTTTTTCACTGTTACACACGCGTTCGTGTCACATTTTCGATATCGCCCCGTATATCTCTCGCCATGTGGTAAACGTTACGTTCGTAAAGCAACTTTCTTCTACGTCGGAAAGAATTCGACGCGATCGATTTAGACCTTTCGTTTGATAGGCGACAATCCGGGTTTACGTTCGACGCGTCCGATTTCGATCATTGCAGCGCCATCTTCGATCGAAAAATCGAACCGACGCGATTTTCCGTCGCCGCTCGGCGAGACCTTTCGTTTGATCCGCGACAATCCGGGTTTACGATCGACGCGTTCGATTTCGATCATTGCAGCGCCATCTTCGATGGAAAAATCGAACCGACGCGATTTTCCGTCGCCGCTCGGCGAGACCTTTCGTTTGATGCGCGACAACCCGGGTTTACGTTCGATGCGTACAGTTTCGATCATTGCAGCGCCATCTTCCATCGAAAAATAGAACCGACGCGATTTTCCGTCGCCGCTCGGCGAGACCTTTCGTTTGATAAGCGACAACCCGGGTTTACGTTCGACGCGTCCGATTTCGATCATTGCAGCGTCATCTTCCATCGAAAAATCGAACCGACGCGATTTTCCGTCGCCGCTCGGCGAGACCTTTCGTTTGATACGCGACAATCCGGGTTTACGTTCGACGCGTCCGATTTCGATCATTGCAGCGCCATCTTCGATCGAAAAATCGAACCGACGCGATTTTCCGTCGCCGCTCGGCGAGACCTTTCGTTTGATATGCGACAACCCGGGTTTACGTTCGACGCGTTCGATTTCGATCATTGCAGCGCCATCTTCGATCGAAAAATCGAACCGACGCGATTTTCCGTCGCCGCTCGGCGAGACCTTTCGTTTGATACGCGACAACCCGGGTTTACGTTCGACGCGTCCGATTTCGATCATTGCAGCGCCATCTTCGATCGAAAAATCGAACCGACGCGATTTTCCGTCGCCGCTCGGCGAGACCTTTCGTTTGATACGCGACAACCCGGGTTTACGTTCGACGCGTCCGATTTCGATCATTGCAGCGCCATCTTCGATCGAAAAATCGAACCGACGCCATTTTCCGTCGCCGCTCGGCGAGACCTTTCGTTTGATGCGCGACAACCCGGGTTTACGTTCGACGCGTCCAGTTTCGATAATTGCAGCGCCATCTTCGATCGAAAAATCGAACCGACGCGATTTTCCGTCGCCGCTCAGCGAGACCTTTCGTTTGATGCGCGACAACCCGGGTTTACGTTCGATGCGTACAGTTTCGATCACTGCAGCGCCATCTTCAATCGAAAAATCGAAACGACGCGATTTTCCGTCGCCGCTCGGCGAGACCTTTCGTTTGATGCGCGACAACCCGGGTTTACGTTCGACGCGTCCAGTTTCGATCATTGCAGCGCCATCTTCGATCGAAAAATCGAACCGACGCGATTTTCCCCAATTTGTTCAATTTTTCCGTTCTCTTAATTTTTAATTTTTTAAAATTTTTATCGATTTTTTTCAATTTTTTCCCTTAAATTTCCCGCTTTAATTGCCGGCCGGAGAGCGAACGAATCGACCTCCCCGCGCTCGCATTTTTTTTTTAATCACAAACGAACATCCAAAGCCTCCTTTATTCATCTATTTACGTAATATGTACGGTCGAAATTATGTTCGAACGCGTCCGCGCGGCGAAAGAGATCGCGTCGGCGGCTTTAGATTAGGTCACGTTCGACCGGCGGCGCACGTACTCCCTCCGCCGCCGGGCCGACTGCCGGCGTAACACGACACACGCGAAAGAGTTCGCGCGTCGCTTTCAGGTTAGGTCACTGTCGATAGGCAGTACGCCCCCCCTCCCTTCCGACCACCGGTGCTCCGGCCCCACGACTGGCCGTACAGATATATAATATTACATATGTCAAGTGTCAAGGTTTCCTTACTGCGCGTGTCGCGCGATCGTTGCCAACCAACCCTCGTCGATCCCATCTTTTACGCGGCGGCAAATTCAAATGAGCTCCGTCAAAATCTCGACGCGTTCGGTCGAGCGTACACGCGACGGCACAATGCAAATCGTGAAGAATTTAACCGGCAAAACGACGCCGCCGCCGCCGCCGCGATCGTCTTATAACCTTTTTTCCGATTACCGGAGTAACATCGGAGAAATGGAATTTGGAGGTTTTCAGTTGTTTTTAACACTTACTTTTTTTCAGTGGAAACACTTTTTCACTGTTACATACGCGTTCGTGTCACATTTTCGATATCACCCCGTATATCTCTCGCCATGTGGTAAACGTTACGTTCGTAAAGCTACTTTCTTCTATGTCGGAAAGAATTCGACGCGATCGATTTAGACCTTTAGTTTGATAGGCGACAATTCGGGTTTACGTTCGACGCGTCCGATTTCGATCATTGCAGCGCCATCTTCGATCGAAAAATCGAACCGACGCGATTTTCCGTCGCCGCTCGGCGAGACCTTTCGTTTTATGCGCGACAACCCGGGTTTACGTTCGACGCGTCCGATTTCGATCATTGCAGCGCCATGTTCGATCGAAAAATCGAACCGACGCGATTTTCCGTCACCGCTCGGCGAGACCTTTCGTTTGATATGCGACAACCCGGGTTTACGTTCGACGCGTCCGATTTCGATCATTGCAGCGCCATCTTCGATCGAAAAATCGAACCGACGCGATTTTCCGTCGCCGCTCGGCGAGACCTTTCGTTTGATGCGCGACAACCCGGGTTTAGGTTCGACGCGTCCAGTTTCGATCATTGCAGCGCCATCTTCGATCGAAAAATCGAACCGACGCGATTTTCCGTCGCCGCTCGGCGAGACCTTTCGTTTGATGCGCGACAACCCGGGTTTACGTTCGACGCGTCCAGTTTCGATCATTGCAGCGCCATCTTCGATCGAAAAATCGAACCGACGCGATTTTCCGTCGCCGCTCGGCGAGACCTTTCGTTTGATGCGCGACAACCCGGGTTTACGTTCGACGCGTCCAGTTTTGATCATTGCAGCGCCATCTTCGATCGAAAAATCGAACCGACGCGATTTTCCGTCGCCGCTCGGCGAGACCTTTCGTTTGATATGCGACAACCCGGGTTTACGTTCGACGCGTTCGATTTCGATCATTGCAGCGCCATCTTCGATCGAAAAATCGAACCGACGCGATTTTCCGTCGCCGCTCGGCGAGACCTTTCGTTTGATACGCGACAACCCGGGTTTACGTTCGACGCGTCCGATTTCGATCATTGCAGCGCCATCTTCTATCGAAAAATCGAACCGACGCCATTTTCTGTCGCCGCTCGGCGAGACCTTTCGTTTGATGCGCGACAACCCGGGTTTACGTTCGACGCGTCCAGTTTCGATAATTGCAGCGCCATCTTCGATCGAAAAATCGAACCGACGCGATTTTCCGTCGCCGCTCGGCGAGACCTTTCGTTTGATGCGCGACAACCCGGGTTTACGTTCGATGCGTACAGTTTCGATCACTGCAGCGCCATCTTCAATCGAAAAATCGAACCGACGCGATTATCCGTCGCCGCTCGGCGAGACCTTTCGTTTGATGCGCGACAACCCGGGTTTACGTTCGACGCGTCCAGTTTCGATCATTGCAGCGCCATCTTCGATCGAAAAATAGAACCGACGCGATTTTCCGTCGCCGCTCGGCGAGACCTTTCGTTTGATACGCGACAACCCGGGTTTACGTTCGACGCGTCCGATTTCGATCATTGCAGCGCCATCTTCCATCGAAAAATCGAACCGACGCGATTTTCCGTCGCCGCTCGGCGAGACCTTTCGTTTGATACGCGACAATCCGGGTTTACGTTCGACGCGTCCGATTTCGATCATTGCAGCGCCATCTTCGATCGAAAAATCGAACCGACGCGATTTTCCGTCGCCGCTCGGCGAGACCTTTCGTTTGATACGCGACAACCCGGGTTTACGTTCGACTCGACCGATTTCGATCATTGCGTCGCCATAGGAACCCCTTAAGTACACTTTTCCGAGTTTATTTTCTTATATATGACAAGTGGGATCCGCTACGCTCCGCCCACTTGTGGGTATGAACAGAGGCTTGTGTGGACAGAGTCTTTGTATAGACGGAGGTTTCGTTTGGACGGAAGAGGTGAGAGCGCTGCGCGCTGTTTGGGCCGCTAGCCTTTGGGGGCTCGCGGCACCTAGGGACTTGGAAGAATGTTGGAAAACTTTAAGAATTGATTTTTCTAATTTTCGAAATTTTGAGTATTTTTCCCCAATTTTTTCAATTTTTCCGTTCTCCTAATTTATAAATTTTTTTTCGCCGTCTGGGTTGGCCCCGCTTGGGTTGGCGTCGGTTGGGTTCACCTTGAACAATTTTAGAACAGAAAGGGAAGGAAAGTTTAAGAAAAAGTGAGAAAAATTGTTGGAAAACTTGAGAAATAGGTTTCCTTAATTTTTAGAATTTTTTCCATTTTTTTTCGATTTTTTTCAATTTTTTCTCGAAATTTACTACATTTTTCCCTAATTCTTTAAATTTTTTCGTTTTCTTTAAAATAAAATTTTTCTGTCATCTGGGTTGGCCTCGCTTGGGTTGGCGCCGTTTGAGTTGACCTTGAACAATTAAAAAAAAAAGAGTTAAGGAATATGTAAGAGAAAGTGAGGAAAAATGTTTTAAAAAAGTTGTAAAACGTCAATAATCGGCTTCCTCTATTCTTAGAATTTTTTCCTATTTTTTTCGATTTTTTCAATTTTTTCCCGAAATTTTGAATATTTTTCCCCAATTTTTCCGTTCTCCTAATTTTTAAATTTTTTTTCGCCGTCTGGGTTGGCCTCGCTTGGGTTGGCGTCGGTTGGGTTGACCTTGAACAATTTTCGAAAAAAAGTGAAGGAAAATGTAAGAAGTGATGAAATGTTTTAAAAAAGTTGGGAAACTTAAGAAATCCGTTTCCCTAATTTTTAGAATTCTTGTCGATTTTTCTCGATTTTTTTTAAATTTCCCCCCGAAATTTTGAATATTTTTCCCCAATTTGTTCAATTTTTCCGTTCTCTTAATTTTTGATTTTTTTAAATTTTTATCGATTTTTTTCAATTTTTTCCCTTAAATTTCCCGCTTTAATTGCCGGCCGGAGAGCGAACGAATCGACCTCCCCGCGCTCGCATTTTTTTTTAATCACAAACGAACATCCAAAGCCTCCTTTATTCATCTATTTACGTAATATGTACGGTCGAAATAATGTTCGAACGCGTCCGCGCGGCGAAAGAGATCGCGTCGGCGGCTTTAGATTAGGTCACGTTCGACCGGCGGCGCACGTACTACCTCCGCCGCCGGGCCGACTGCCGGCGTAACACGACACACGCGAAAGAGTTCGCGCGTCGCTTTCAGGTTAGATCATTGTCGATAGTCAGCACGCCCCCCCTCCCTTCCGACCACCGGTGCTCCGGCCCCACGACTGGCCGTACAGATATATAATATTACATATGTCAAGTGTCAAGGTTTCCTTACTGCGCGTGTCGCGCGATCGTTGCCAACCAACCCTCGTCGATCCCATCTTTTACGCGGCGGCAAATTCAAATGAGCTCCGTCAAAATCTCGACGCGTTCGGTCGAGCGTACACGCGACGGCACAATGCAAATCGTGAAGAATTTAACCGGCAAAACGACGCCGCCGCCGCCGCCGCGATCGTCTTATAACCTTTTTTCCGATTACCGGAGTAACATCGGAGAAATGGAATTTGGAGGTTTTCAGTTGTTTTTAACACTTACTTTTTTTCAGTGGAAACACTTTTTCACTGTTACACACGCGTTCGTGTCACATTTTCGATATCACCCCGTATATCTCTCGCCATGTGGTAAACGTTACGTTCGTAAAGCTACTTTCTTCTATGTCGGAAAGAATTCGACGCGATCGATTTAGACCTTTCGTTTGATAGGCGACAATCCGGGTTTACGTTCGACGCGTCCGATTTCGATCATTGCAGCGCCATCTTCGATCGAAAAATCGAACCGACGCGATTTTCCGTCGCCGCTCGGCGAGACCTTTCGTTTGATACGCGACAATCCGGATTTACGTTCGACGCGTTCGATTTCGATCATTGCAGCGCCATCTTCGATCGAAAAATCGAACCGAAGCGATTTCCCGTCGCCGCTCGGCGAGACCTTTCGTTTGAAACGCGACAACCCGGGTTTACGTTCGACGCGTCCAGTTTCGATCATTGCAGCGCCATCTTCGATCGAAAAATCGAACCGACGCGATTTTCCGTCGCCGCTCGGCGAGACCTTTCGTTTGATACGCGACAATCCGGGTTTACGTTCGACGCGTTCGATTTCGATCATTGCAGCGCCATCTTCGATCGAAAAATCGAACCGACGCGATTTTCCGTCGCCGCTCGGCGAGACCTTTCGTTTGATACGCGACAATCCGGATTTACGTTCGACGCGTTCGATTTCGATCATTGCAGCGCCATCTTCGATCGAAAAATCGAACCGAAGCGATTTCCCGTCGCCGCTCGGCGAGACCTTTCGTTTGAAACGCGACAACCCGGGTTTACGTTCGACGCGTCCAGTTTCGATCATTGCAGCGCCATCTTCGATCGAAAAATCGAACCGACGCGATTTTCCGTCGCCGCTCGGCGAGACCTTTCGTTTGATACGCGACAATCCGGGTTTACGTTCGACGCGTTCGATTTCGATCATTGCAGCGCCATCTTCGATCGAAAAATCGAACCGACGCGATTTTCCGTCGCCGCTCGGCGAGACCTTTCGTTTGATACGCGACAACCCGGGTTTACGTTCGACGCGTCCGATTTCGATTATTGCAGCGCCATCTTCGATCGAAAAATCGAACCGACGCGATTTTCCGTCGCCGCTCGGCGAGACCTTTCGTTTGATACGCGACAATCCGGATTTACGTTCGACGCGTTCGATTTCGATCATTGCAGCGCCATCTTCGATCGAAAAATCGAACCGAAGCGATTTCCCGTCGCCGCTCGGCGAGACCTTTCGTTTGAAACGCGACAACCCGGGTTTACGTTCGACGCGTCCAGTTTCGATCATTGCAGCGCCATCTTCGATCGAAAAATCGAACCGACGCGATTTTCCGTCGCCGCTCGGCGAGACCTTTCGTTTGATACGCGACAATCCGGGTTTACGTTCGACGCGTTCGATTTCGATCATTGCAGCGCCATCTTCGATCGAAAAATCGAACCGACGCGATTTTCCGTCGCCGCTCGGCGAGACCTTTCGTTTGATACGCGACAACCCGGGTTTACGTTCGACGCGTCCGATTTCGATTATTGCAGCGCCATCTTCGATCGAAAAATCGAACCGACGCGATTTTCCGTCGCCGCTCGGCGAGACCTTTCGTTTGATGCGCGACAACCCGGGTTTACGTTCGACGCGTCCAGTTTCGATCATTGCAGCACCATCTTCGATCGAAAAATCGAACCGACGCGATTTTCCCCAATTTGTTCAATTTTTCCGTTCTCTTAATTTTTAATTTTTTAAAATTTTTATCGATTTTTTTCAATTTTTTCCCTTAAATTTCCCGCTTTAATTGCCGGCCGGAGAGCGAACGAATCGACCTCCCCGCGCTCGCATTTTTTTTTTAATCACAAACGAACATCCAAAGCCTCCTTTATTCATCTATTTACGTAATATGTACGGTCGAAATTATGTTCGAACGCGTCCGCGCGGCGAAAGAGATCGCGTCGGCGGCTTTAGATTAGGTCACGTTCGACCGGCGGCGCACGTACTCCCTCCGCCGCCGGGCCGACTGCCGGCGTAACACGACACACGCGAAAGAGTTCGCGCGTCGCTTTCAGGTTAGGTCACTGTCGATAGGCAGTACGCCCCCCCTCCCTTCCGACCACCGGTGCTCCGGCCCCACGACTGGCCGTACAGATATATAATATTACATATGTCAAGTGTCAAGGTTTCCTTACTGCGCGTGTCGCGCGATCGTTGCCAACCAACCCTCGTCGATCCCATCTTTTACGCGGCGGCAAATTCAAATGAGCTCCGTCAAAATCTCGACGCGTTCGGTCGAGCGTACACGCGACGGCACAATGCAAATCGTGAAGAATTTAACCGGCAAAACGACGCCGCCGCCGCCGCCGCGATCGTCTTATAACCTTTTTTCCGATTACCGGAGTAACATCGGAGAAATGGAATTTGGAGGTTTTCAGTTGTTTTTAACACTTACTTTTTTTCAGTGGAAACACTTTTTCACTGTTACACACGCGTTCGTGTCACATTTTCGATATCACCCCGTATATCTCTCGCCATGTGGTAAACGTTACGTTCGTAAAGCTACTTTCTTCTATGTCGGAAAGAATTCGACGCGATCGATTTAGACCTTTAGTTTGATAGGCGACAATTCGGGTTTACGTTCGACGCGTCCGATTTCGATCATTGCAGCGCCATCTTCGATCGAAAAATCGAACCGACGCGATTTTCCGTCGCCGCTCGGCGAGACCTTTCGTTTTATGCGCGACAACCCGGGTTTACGTTCGACGCGTCCGATTTCGATCATTGCAGCGCCATGTTCGATCGAAAAATCGAACCGACGCGATTTTCCGTCACCGCTCGGCGAGACCTTTCGTTTGATATGCGACAACCCGGGTTTACGTTCGACGCGTCCGATTTCGATCATTGCAGCGCCATCTTCGATCGAAAAATCGAACCGACGCGATTTTCCGTCGCCGCTCGGCGAGACCTTTCGTTTGATGCGCGACAACCCGGGTTTAGGTTCGACGCGTCCAGTTTCGATCATTGCAGCGCCATCTTCGATCGAAAAATCGAACCGACGCGATTTTCCGTCGCCGCTCGGCGAGACCTTTCGTTTGATGCGCGACAACCCGGGTTTACGTTCGACGCGTCCAGTTTCGATCATTGCAGCGCCATCTTCGATCGAAAAATCGAACCGACGCGATTTTCCGTCGCCGCTCGGCGAGACCTTTCGTTTGATGCGCGACAACCCGGGTTTACGTTCGACGCGTCCAGTTTTGATCATTGCAGCGCCATCTTCGATCGAAAAATCGAACCGACGCGATTTTCCGTCGCCGCTCGGCGGGACCTTTCGTTTGATATGCGACAACCCGGGTTTACGTTCGACGCGTTCGATTTCGATCATTGCAGCGCCATCTTCGATCGAAAAATCGAACCGACGCGATTTTCCGTCGCCGCTCGGCGAGACCTTTCGTTTGATACGCGACAACCCGGGTTTACGTTCGACGCGTCCGATTTCGATCATTGCAGCGCCATCTTCTATCGAAAAATCGAACCGACGCCATTTTCTGTCGCCGCTCGGCGAGACCTTTCGTTTGATGCGCGACAACCCGGGTTTACGTTCGACGCGTCCAGTTTCGATCATTGCAGCGCCATCTTCGATCGAAAAATCGAACCGACGCGATTTTCCGTCGCCGCTCGGCGAGACCTTTCGTTTGATGCGCGACAACCCGGGTTTACGTTCGACGCGTCCAGTTTCGATCATTGCAGCGCCATCTTCGATCGAAAAATCGAACCGACGCGATTTTCCGTCGCCGCTCGGCGAGACCTTTCGTTTGATGCGCGACAACCCGGGTTTACGTTCGACGCGTCCAGTTTTGATCATTGCAGCGCCATCTTCGATCGAAAAATCGAACCGACGCGATTTTCCGTCGCCGCTCGGCGGGACCTTTCGTTTGATATGCGACAACCCGGGTTTACGTTCGACGCGTTCGATTTCGATCATTGCAGCGCCATCTTCGATCGAAAAATCGAACCGACGCGATTTTCCGTCGCCGCTCGGCGAGACCTTTCGTTTGATACGCGACAACCCGGGTTTACGTTCGACGCGTCCGATTTCGATCATTGCAGCGCCATCTTCTATCGAAAAATCGAACCGACGCCATTTTCTGTCGCCGCTCGGCGAGACCTTTCGTTTGATGCGCGACAACCCGGGTTTACGTTCGACGCGTCCAGTTTCGATAATTGCAGCGCCATCTTCGATCGAAAAATCGAACCGACGCGATTTTCCGTCGCCGCTCGGCGAGACCTTTCGTTTGATGCGCGACAACCCGGGTTTACGTTCGATGCGTACAGTTTCGATCACTGCAGCGCCATCTTCAATCGAAAAATCGAACCGACGCGATTATCCGTCGCCGCTCGGCGAGACCTTTCGTTTGATGCGCGACAACCCGGGTTTACGTTCGACGCGTCCAGTTTCGATCATTGCAGCGCCATCTTCGATCGAAAAATAGAACCGACGCGATTTTCCGTCGCCGCTCGGCGAGACCTTTCGTTTGATACGCGACAACCCGGGTTTACGTTCGACGCGTCCGATTTCGATCATTGCAGCGCCATCTTCCATCGAAAAATCGAACCGACGCGATTTTCCGTCGCCGCTCGGCGAGACCTTTCGTTTGATACGCGACAATCCGGGTTTACGTTCGACGCGTCCGATTTCGATCATTGCAGCGCCATCTTCGATCGAAAAATCGAACCGACGCGATTTTCCGTCGCCGCTCGGCGAGACCTTTCGTTTGATACGCGACAACCCGGGTTTACGTTCGACTCGACCGATTTCGATCATTGCGTCGCCATAGGAACCCCTTAAGTACACTTTTCCGAGTTTATTTTCTTATATATGACAAGTGGGATCCGCTACGCTCCGCCCACTTGTGGGTATGAACAGAGGCTTGTGTGGACAGAGGCTTTGTATAGACGGAGGTTTCGTTTGGACGGAAGAGGTGAGAGCGCTGCGCGCTGTTTGGGCCGCTAGCCTTTGGGGGCTCGCGGCACCTAGGGACTTGGAAGAATGTTGGAAAACTTTAAGAATTGATTTTTCTAATTTTCGAAATTTTGAGTATTTTTCCCCAATTTTTTCAATTTTTCCGTTCTCCTAATTTATAAATTTTTTTTCGCCGTCTGGGTTGGCCCCGCTTGGGTTGGCGTCGGTTGGGTTCACCTTGAACAATTTTAGAACAGAAAGGGAAGGAAAGTTTAAGAAAAAGTGAGAAAAATTGTTGGAAAACTTGAGAAATAGGTTTCCTTAATTTTTAGAATTTTTTCCATTTTTTTTCGATTTTTTTCAATTTTTTCTCGAAATTTACTACATTTTTCCCTAATTCCTTAAATTTTTTCGTTTTCTTTAAAATAAAATTTTTCTGTCATCTGGGTTGGCCTCGCTTGGGTTGGCGCCGTTTGAGTTGACCTTGAACAATTAAAAAAAAAAGAGTTAAGGAATATGTAAGAGAAAGTGAGGAAAAATGTTTTAAAAAAGTTGTAAAACGTCAATAATCGGCTTCCTCTATTCTTAGAATTTTTTCCTATTTTTTTCGATTTTTTCAATTTTTTCCCGAAATTTTGAATATTTTTCCCCAATTTTTCCGTTCTCCTAATTTTTAATTTTTTTTTCGCCGTCTGGGTTGGCCTCGCTTGGGTTGGCGTCGGTTGGGTTGACCTTGAACAATTTTCGAAAAAAAGTGAAGGAAAATGTAAGAAGTGATGAAATGTTTTAAAAAAGTTGGGAAACTTAAGAAATCCGTTTCCCTAATTTTTAGAATTCTTGTCGATTTTTCTCGATTTTTTTAAATTTCCCCCCGAAATTTTGAATATTTTTCCCCAATTTGTTCAATTTTTCCGTTCTCTTAATTTTTGATTTTTTTAAATTTTTATCGATTTTTTTCAATTTTTTCCCTTAAATTTCCCGCTTTAATTGCCGGCCGGAGAGCGAACGAATCGACCTCCCCGCGCTCGCATTTTTTTTTTAATCACAAACGAACATCCAAAGCCTCCTTTATTCATCTATTTACGTAATATGTACGGTCGAAATTATGTTCGAACGCGTCCGCGCGGCGAAAGAGATCGCGTCGGCGGCTTTAGATTAGGTCACGTTCGACCGGCGGCGCACGTACTACCTCCGCCGCCGGGCCGACTGCCGGCGTAACACGACACACGCGAAAGAGTTCGCGCGTCGCTTTCAGGTTAGATCATTGTCGATAGTCAGCACGCCCCCCCTCCCTTCCGACCGCCGGTGCTCCGGCCCCACGACTGGCCGTACAGATATATAATATTACATATGTCAAGTGTCAAGGTTTCCTTACTGCGCGTGTCGCGCGATCGTTGCCAACCAACCCTCGTCGATCCCATCTTTTACGCGGCGGCAAATTCAAATGAGCTCCGTCAAAATCTCGACGCGTTCGGTCGAGCGTACACGCGACGGCACAATGCAAATCGTGAAGAATTTAACCGGCAAAACGACGCCGCCGCCGCCGCCGCGATCGTCTTATAACCTTTTTTCCGATTACCGGAGTAACATCGGAGAAATGGAATTTGGAGGTTTTCAGTTGTTTTTAACACTTACTTTTTTTCAGTGGAAACACTTTTTCACTGTTACACACGCGTTCGTGTCACATTTTCGATATCACCCCGTATATCTCTCGCCATGTGGTAAACGTTACGTTCGTAAAGCTACTTTCTTCTATGTCGGAAAGAATTCGACGCGATCGATTTAGACCTTTCGTTTGATACGCGACAACCCGGGTTTACGTTCGACGCGTCCGATTTCGATCATTGCAGCGCCATCTTCCATCGAAAAATCGAACCGACGCGATTTTCCGTCGCCGCTCGGCGAGACCTTTCGTTTGATACGCGACAATCCGGGTTTACGTTCGACGCGTCCGATTTCGATCATTGCAGCGCCATCTTCGATCGAAAAATCGAACCGACGCGATTTTCCGTCGCCGCTCGGCGAGACCTTTCGTTTGATACGCGACAACCCGGGTTTACGTTCGACTCGACCGATTTCGATCATTGCGTCGCCATAGGAACCCCTTAAGTACACTTTTCCGAGTTTATTTTCTTATATATGACAAGTGGGATCCGCTACGCTCCGCCCACTTGTGGGTATGAACAGAGGCTTGTGTGGACAGAGGCTTTGTATAGACGGAGGTTTCGTTTGGACGGAAGAGGTGAGAGCGCTGCGCGCTGTTTGGGCCGCTAGCCTTTGGGGGCTCGCGGCACCTAGGGACTTGGAAGAATGTTGGAAAACTTTAAGAATTGATTTTTCTAATTTTCGAAATTTTGAGTATTTTTCCCCAATTTTTTCAATTTTTCCGTTCTCCTAATTTATAAATTTTTTTTCGCCGTCTGGGTTGGCCCCGCTTGGGTTGGCGTCGGTTGGGTTCACCTTGAACAATTTTAGAACAGAAAGGGAAGGAAAGTTTAAGAAAAAGTGAGAAAAATTGTTGGAAAACTTGAGAAATAGGTTTCCTTAATTTTTAGAATTTTTTCCATTTTTTTTCGATTTTTTTCAATTTTTTCTCGAAATTTACTACATTTTTCCCTAATTCTTTAAATTTTTTCGTTTTCTTTAAAATAAAATTTTTCTGTCATCTGGGTTGGCCTCGCTTGGGTTGGCGCCGTTTGAGTTGACCTTGAACAATTAAAAAAAAAAGAGTTAAGGAATATGTAAGAGAAAGTGAGGAAAAATGTTTTAAAAAAGTTGTAAAACGTCAATAATCGGCTTCCTCTATTCTTAGAATTTTTTCCTATTTTTTTCGATTTTTTCAATTTTTTCCCGAAATTTTGAATATTTTTCCCCAATTTTTCCGTTCTCCTAATTTTTAATTTTTTTTTCGCCGTCTGGGTTGGCCTCGCTTGGGTTGGCGTCGGTTGGGTTGACCTTGAACAATTTTCGAAAAAAAGTGAAGGAAAATGTAAGAAGTGATGAAATGTTTTAAAAAAGTTGGGAAACTTAAGAAATCCGTTTCCCTAATTTTTAGAATTCTTGTCGATTTTTCTCGATTTTTTTAAATTTCCCCCCGAAATTTTGAATATTTTTCCCCAATTTGTTCAATTTTTCCGTTCTCTTAATTTTTGATTTTTTTAAATTTTTATCGATTTTTTTCAATTTTTTCCCTTAAATTTCCCGCTTTAATTGCCGGCCGGAGAGCGAACGAATCGACCTCCCCGCGCTCGCATTTTTTTTTAATCACAAACGAACATCCAAAGCCTCCTTTATTCATCTATTTACGTAATATGTACGGTCGAAATAATGTTCGAACGCGTCCGCGCGGCGAAAGAGATCGCGTCGGCGGCTTTAGATTAGGTCACGTTCGACCGGCGGCGCACGTACTACCTCCGCCGCCGGGCCGACTGCCGGCGTAACACGACACACGCGAAAGAGTTCGCGCGTCGCTTTCAGGTTAGATCATTGTCGATAGTCAGCACGCCCCCCCTCCCTTCCGACCACCGGTGCTCCGGCCCCACGACTGGCCGTACAGATATATAATATTACATATGTCAAGTGTCAAGGTTTCCTTACTGCGCGTGTCGCGCGATCGTTGCCAACCAACCCTCGTCGATCCCATCTTTTACGCGGCGGCAAATTCAAATGAGCTCCGTCAAAATCTCGACGCGTTCGGTCGAGCGTACACGCGACGGCACAATGCAAATCGTGAAGAATTTAACCGGCAAAACGACGCCGCCGCCGCCGCCGCGATCGTCTTATAACCTTTTTTCCGATTACCGGAGTAACATCGGAGAAATGGAATTTGGAGGTTTTCAGTTGTTTTTAACACTTACTTTTTTTCAGTGGAAACACTTTTTCACTGTTACACACGCGTTCGTGTCACATTTTCGATATCACCCCGTATATCTCTCGCCATGTGGTAAACGTTACGTTCGTAAAGCTACTTTCTTCTATGTCGGAAAGAATTCGACGCGATCGATTTAGACCTTTCGTTTGATAGGCGACAATCCGGGTTTACGTTCGACGCGTCCGATTTCGATCATTGCAGCGCCATCTTCGATCGAAAAATCGAACCGACGCGATTTTCCGTCGCCGCTCGGCGAGACCTTTCGTTTCATGCGCGACAACCCGGGTTTACGTTCGACGCGTCCGATTTCGATCATTGCAGCGCCATCTTCGATCGAAAAATCGAACCGACGCGATTTTCCGTCGCCGCTCGGCGAGACCTTTCGTTTGATACGCGACAATCCGGATTTACGTTCGACGCGTTCGATTTCGATCATTGCAGCGCCATCTTCGATCGAAAAATCGAACCGAAGCGATTTCCCGTCGCCGCTCGGCGAGACCTTTCGTTTGAAACGCGACAACCCGGGTTTACGTTCGACGCGTCCAGTTTCGATCATTGCAGCGCCATCTTCGATCGAAAAATCGAACCGACGCGATTTTCCGTCGCCGCTCGGCGAGACCTTTCGTTTGATACGCGACAATCCGGGTTTACGTTCGACGCGTTCGATTTCGATCATTGCAGCGCCATCTTCGATCGAAAAATCGAACCGACGCGATTTTCCGTCGCCGCTCGGCGAGACCTTTCGTTTGATACGCGACAACCCGGGTTTACGTTCGACGCGTCCGATTTCGATTATTGCAGCGCCATCTTCGATCGAAAAATCGAACCGACGCGATTTTCCGTCGCCGCTCGGCGAGACCTTTCGTTTGATACGCGACAATCCGGATTTACGTTCGACGCGTTCGATTTCGATCATTGCAGCGCCATCTTCGATCGAAAAATCGAACCGAAGCGATTTCCCGTCGCCGCTCGGCGAGACCTTTCGTTTGAAACGCGACAACCCGGGTTTACGTTCGACGCGTCCAGTTTCGATCATTGCAGCGCCATCTTCGATCGAAAAATCGAACCGACGCGATTTTCCGTCGCCGCTCGGCGAGACCTTTCGTTTGATACGCGACAATCCGGGTTTACGTTCGACGCGTTCGATTTCGATCATTGCAGCGCCATCTTCGATCGAAAAATCGAACCGACGCGATTTTCCGTCGCCGCTCGGCGAGACCTTTCGTTTGATACGCGACAACCCGGGTTTACGTTCGACGCGTCCGATTTCGATTATTGCAGCGCCATCTTCGATCGAAAAATCGAACCGACGCGATTTTCCGTCGCCGCTCGGCGAGACCTTTCGTTTGATGCGCGACAACCCGGGTTTACGTTCGACGCGTCCAGTTTCGATCATTGCAGCACCATCTTCGATCGAAAAATCGAACCGACGCGATTTTCCCCAATTTGTTCAATTTTTCCGTTCTCTTAATTTTTAATTTTTTAAAATTTTTATCGATTTTTTTCAATTTTTTCCCTTAAATTTCCCGCTTTAATTGCCGGCCGGAGAGCGAACGAATCGACCTCCCCGCGCTCGCATTTTTTTTTTAATCACAAACGAACATCCAAAGCCTCCTTTATTCATCTATTTACGTAATATGTACGGTCGAAATTATGTTCGAACGCGTCCGCGCGGCGAAAGAGATCGCGTCGGCGGCTTTAGATTAGGTCACGTTCGACCGGCGGCGCACGTACTCCCTCCGCCGCCGGGCCGACTGCCGGCGTAACACGACACACGCGAAAGAGTTCGCGCGTCGCTTTCAGGTTAGGTCACTGTCGATAGGCAGTACGCCCCCCCTCCCTTCCGACCACCGGTGCTCCGGCCCCACGACTGGCCGTACAGATATATAATATTACATATGTCAAGTGTCAAGGTTTCCTTACTGCGCGTGTCGCGCGATCGTTGCCAACCAACCCTCGTCGATCCCATCTTTTACGCGGCGGCAAATTCAAATGAGCTCCGTCAAAATCTCGACGCGTTCGGTCGAGCGTACACGCGACGGCACAATGCAAATCGTGAAGAATTTAACCGGCAAAACGACGCCGCCGCCGCCGCCGCGATCGTCTTATAACCTTTTTTCCGATTACCGGAGTAACATCGGAGAAATGGAATTTGGAGGTTTTCAGTTGTTTTTAACACTTACTTTTTTTCAGTGGAAACACTTTTTCACTGTTACACACGCGTTCGTGTCACATTTTCGATATCACCCCGTATATCTCTCGCCATGTGGTAAACGTTACGTTCGTAAAGCTACTTTCTTCTATGTCGGAAAGAATTCGACGCGATCGATTTAGACCTTTAGTTTGATAGGCGACAATTCGGGTTTACGTTCGACGCGTCCGATTTCGATCATTGCAGCGCCATCTTCGATCGAAAAATCGAACCGACGCGATTTTCCGTCGCCGCTCGGCGAGACCTTTCGTTTTATGCGCGACAACCCGGGTTTACGTTCGACGCGTCCGATTTCGATCATTGCAGCGCCATGTTCGATCGAAAAATCGAACCGACGCGATTTTCCGTCACCGCTCGGCGAGACCTTTCGTTTGATATGCGACAACCCGGGTTTACGTTCGACGCGTCCGATTTCGATCATTGCAGCGCCATCTTCGATCGAAAAATCGAACCGACGCGATTTTCCGTCGCCGCTCGGCGAGACCTTTCGTTTGATGCGCGACAACCCGGGTTTAGGTTCGACGCGTCCAGTTTCGATCATTGCAGCGCCATCTTCGATCGAAAAATCGAACCGACGCGATTTTCCGTCGCCGCTCGGCGAGACCTTTCGTTTGATGCGCGACAACCCGGGTTTACGTTCGACGCGTCCAGTTTCGATCATTGCAGCGCCATCTTCGATCGAAAAATCGAACCGACGCGATTTTCCGTCGCCGCTCGGCGAGACCTTTCGTTTGATGCGCGACAACCCGGGTTTACGTTCGACGCGTCCAGTTTTGATCATTGCAGCGCCATCTTCGATCGAAAAATCGAACCGACGCGATTTTCCGTCGCCGCTCGGCGGGACCTTTCGTTTGATATGCGACAACCCGGGTTTACGTTCGACGCGTTCGATTTCGATCATTGCAGCGCCATCTTCGATCGAAAAATCGAACCGACGCGATTTTCCGTCGCCGCTCGGCGAGACCTTTCGTTTGATGCGCGACAACCCGGGTTTACGTTCGACGCGTCCAGTTTCGATCATTGCAGCGCCATCTTCGATCGAAAAATAGAACCGACGCGATTTTCCGTCGCCGCTCGGCGAGACCTTTCGTTTGATACGCGACAACCCGGGTTTACGTTCGACGCGTCCGATTTCGATCATTGCAGCGCCATCTTCCATCGAAAAATCGAACCGACGCGATTTTCCGTCGCCGCTCGGCGAGACCTTTCGTTTCATGTGCGACAACCCGGGTTTACGTTCGACGCGTCCGATTTCGATCATTGCAGCGCCATCTTCGATCGAAAAATCGAACCGACGCGATTTTCCGTCGCCGCTCGGCGAGACCTTTCGTTTGATACGCGACAATCCGGATTTACGTTCGACGCGTTCGATTTCGATCATTGCAGCGCCATCTTCGATCGAAAAATCGAACCGAAGCGATTTCCCGTCGCCGCTCGGCGAGACCTTTCGTTTGAAACGCGACAACCCGGGTTTACGTTCGACGCGTCCAGTTTCGATCATTGCAGCGCCATCTTCGATCGAAAAATCGAACCGACGCGATTTTCCGTCGCCGCTCGGCGAGACCTTTCGTTTGATACGCGACAATCCGGGTTTACGTTCGACGCGTTCGATTTCGATCATTGCAGCGCCATCTTCGATCGAAAAATCGAACCGACGCGATTTTCCGTCGCCGCTCGGCGAGACCTTTCGTTTGATACGCGACAACCCGGGTTTACGTTCGACGCGTCCGATTTCGATTATTGCAGCGCCATCTTCGATCGAAAAATCGAACCGACGCGATTTTCCGTCGCCGCTCGGCGAGACCTTTCGTTTGATGCGCGACAACCCGGGTTTACGTTCGACGCGTCCGATTTCGATCATTGCAGCGCCATCTTCGATCGAAAAATCGAACCGACGCGATTTTCCGTCGCCGCTCGGCGAGACCTTTCGTTTGATACGCGACAACCCTGGTTTACGTTCTACGCGACCGATTTCGATCATCGCGGCGCCATAGGAACCCCTTAAGTACACTTTTCCGAGTTTCTTTTCTTATATATGACAAGTGGGATCCGCTACGCTCCGCCCACTTGTGGGTATGAACAGAGGCTTGTGTGGACAGAGGCTTTGTATAGACGGAGGTTTCGTTTGGACGGAAGAGGTGAAAGCGCTGCGCGCTGTTTGGGCCGCTAACCTTTGGGGGCTCGCGGCACCTAGGGACTTGGAAGAATGTTGGAAAACTTTAAGAATTGATTTTTCTAATTTTCGAAATTTTGAGTATTTTTCCCCAATTTTTTCAATTTTTCCGTTCTCCTAATTTATAAATTTTTTTTCGCCGTCTGGGTTGGCCTCGCTTGGGTTGGCGTCGGTTGGGTTCACCTTGAACAATTTTAGAACAGAAAGGGAAGGAAAGTTTAAGAAAAAGTGAGAAAAATTGTTGGAAAACTTGAGAAATAGGTTTCCTTAATTTTTAGAATTTTTTCCATTTTTTTCGATTTTTTTCAATTTTTTCTCGAAATTTACTACATTTTTCCCTAATTCTTTAAATTTTTTCGTTTTCTTTAAAATAAAATTTTTCTGTCATCTGGGTTGGCCTCGCTTGGGTTGGCGCCGTTTGAGTTGACCTTGAACAATTTAAAAAAAAGAGTTAAGGAATATGTAAGAGAAAGTGAGGAAAAATGTTTTAAAAAAGTTGTAAAACGTCAATAATCGGCTTCCTCTATTCTTAGAATTTTTTCCTATTTTTTTCGATTTTTTCAATTTTTTCCCGAAATTTTGAATATTTTTCCCCAATTTTTCCGTTCTCCTAATTTTTAAATTTTTTTTCGCCGTCTGGGTTGGCCTCGCTTGGGTTGGCGTCGGTTGGGTTGACCTTGAACAATTTTCGAAAAAAAGTGAATTAAAATGTAAGAAGTGATGAAATGTTTTAAAAAAGTTGGGAAACTTAAGAAATCCGTTTCCCTAATTTTTAGAATTCTTGTCGATTTTTCTCGATTTTTTTAAATTTCCCCCCGAAATTTTGAATATTTTTCCCCAATTTTTTCAATTTTTCCGTTCTCTTAATTTTTAATTTTTTAAAATTTTTATCGATTTTTTTCAATTTTTTCCCTTAAATTTCCCGCTTTAATTGCCGGCCGGAGAGCTAACGAATCGACCTCCCCGCGCTCGCATTTTTTTTTTAATCACAAACGAACATCCAAAGCCTCCTTTATTCATCTATTTACGTAATATGTACGGTCGAAATTATGTTCGAACGCGTCCGCGCGGCGAAAGAGATCGCGTCGGCGGCTTTAGATTAGGTCACGTTCGACCGGCGGCGCACGTACTCCCTCCGCCGCCGGGCCGACTGCCGGCGTAACACGACACACGCGAAAGAGTTCGCGCGTCGCTTTCAGGTTAGATCACTGTCGATAGGCAGCACGCCCCCCCTCCCTTCCGACCACCGGTGCTCCGGCCCCACGACTGGCCGTACAGATATATAATATTACATATGTCAAGTGTCAAGGTTTCCTTACTGCGCGTGTCGCGCGATCGTTGCCAACCAACCCTCGTCGATGCCATCTTTTACGCGGCGGCAAATTCAAATGAGCTCCGTCAAAATCTCGACGCGTTCGGTCGAGCGTACACGCGACGGCACAATGCAAATCGTGAAGAATTTAACCGGCAAAACGACGCCGCCGCCGCCGCCGCGATCGTCTTATAACCTTTTTTCCGATTACCGGAGTAACATCGGAGAAATGGAATTTGGAGGTTTTCAGTTGTTTTTAACACTTACTTTTTTTCAGTGGAAACACTTTTTCACTGTTACACACGCGTTCGTGTCACATTTTCGATATCACCCCGTATATCTCTCGCCATGTGGTAAACGTTACGTTCGTAAAGCTACTTTCTTCTACGTCGGAAAGAATTCGACGCGATCGATTTAGACCTTTCGTTTGATAGGCGACAATCCGGGTTTACGTTCGACGCGTACGATTTCGATCATTGCAGCGCCATCTTCGATCGAAAAATCGAACCGACGCGATTTTCCGTCGCCGCTCGGCGAGACCTTTCGTTTGATGCGCGACAACCCGGATTTACGTTCGACGCGTCCGATTTCGATCATTGCAGCGCCATCTTCGATCGAAAAATCGAACCGACGCGATTTTCCGTCGCCGCTCGGCGAGACCTTTCGTTTGATACGCGACAATCCGGGTTTCCGTTCGACGCGTTCGATTTCGATCATTGCAGCGCCATCTTCGATCGAAAAATCGAACCGACGCGATTTTCCGTCGCCGCTCGGCGAGACCTTTCGTTTGATACGCGACAACCCGGATTTACGTTCGACGCGTCCGATTTCGATCATTGCAGCGGCATCTTCGATCGAAAAATCGAACCGACGCGATTTTCCGTCGCCGCTCGGCGAGACCTTTCGTTTGATACGCGACAATCCGGGTTTACGTACGACGCGTTCGATTTCGATCATTGCAGCGGCATCTTCGATCGAAAAATCGAACCGACGCGATTTTCCGTCGCCGCTCGGCGAGACCTTTCGTTTGATGCGGGACAACCCGGGTTTACGGTCGACGCGTCCAGTTTCGATCATTGCAGCGCCATCTTCGATCGAAAAATCGAACCGACGCGATTTTCCGTCGCCGCTCGGCGAGACCTTTCGTTTGATGCGCGACAACCCGGGTTTACGTTCGACGCGTCCAGTTTCGATCATTGCAGCGCCATCTTCGATCGAAAAATCGAACCGACGCGATTTTCCGTCGCCGCTCGGCGAGACCTTTCGTTTGATGCGCGACAACCCGGGTTTACGTTCGACGCGTCCAGTTTCGACCATTGCAGCGCCATCTTCGATCGAAAAATCGAACCGACGCGATTTTCCGTCGCCGCTCGGCGAGACCTTTCGTTTGATGCGCGACAACCCGGGTTTACGTTCAATGCGTACAGTTTCGATCACTGCAGCGCCATCTTCAATCGAAAAATCGAACCGACGCGATTTTCCGTCGCCGCTCGGCGAGACCTTTCGTTTGATGCGCGACAACCCGGGTTTACGTTCGACGCGTCCGATTTCGATCATTGCAGCGCCATCTTCGATCGAAAAATCGAACCGACGCGATTTTCCGTCGCCGCTCGGCGAGACCTTTCGTTTGATATGCGACAACCCGGGTTTACGTTCGACGCGTTCGATTTCGATCATTGCAGCGCCATCTTCGATCGAAAAATCGAACCGACGCGATTTTCCGTCGCCGCTCGGCGAGACCTTTCGTTTGATACGCGACAACCCGGGTTTCCGTTCGACGCGTCCGATTTCGATCATTGCAGCGCCATCTTCGATCGAAAAATCTAACCGACGCGATTTTCCGTCGCCGCTCGGCGAGACCTTTCGTTTGATGCGCGACAACCCGGGTTTAAGTTCGACGCGTCCAGTTTCGATCATTGCAGCGCCATCTTCGATCGAAAAATCGAACCGACGCGATTTTCCGTCGCCGCTCGGCGAGACCTTTCGTTTGATATGCGACAACCCGTGTTTACGTTCGACGCGTTCGATTTCGATCATTGCAGCGCCATCTTCCATCGAAAAATCGAACCGACGCGATTTTCCGTCGCCGCTCGGCGAGACCTTTCGTTTTATGCGCGACAACCCGGGTTTACGTTCGACGCGTCCGATTTCGATCATTGCAGCGCCATCTTCGATCGAAAAATCGAACCGACGCGATTTTCCGTCGCCGCTCGGCGAGACCTTTCGTTTGATACGCGACAATCCGGGTTTACGTTCGACGCGTTCGATTTCGATCATTGCAGCGCCATGTTCGATCGAAAAATCGAACCGACGCGATTTTCCGTCACCGCTCGGCGAGACGTTTCGTTTGATATGCGACAACCCGGGTTTACGTTCGACGCGTTCGATTTCGATCATTGCAGCGCCATCTTCGATCGAAAAATCGAACCGACGCGATTTTCCGTCGCCGCTCGGCGAGACCTTTCGTTTGATATGCGACAACCCGTGTTTACGTTCGACGCGTTCGATTTCGATCATTGCAGCGCCATCTTCGATCGAAAAATCGAACCGACGCGATTTTCCGTCGCCGCTCGGCGAGACCTTTCGTTTGATACGCGACAACCCGGGTTTCCGTTCGACGCGTCCGATTTCGATCATTGCAGCGCCATCTTCGATCGAAAAATCTAACCGACGCGATTTTCCGTCGCCGCTCGGCGAGACCTTTCGTTTGATACGCGACAACCCGGGTTTAAGTTCGACGCGTCCAGTTTCGATCATTGCAGCGCCATCTTCGATCGAAAAATCGAACCGACGCGATTTTCCGTCGCCGCTCGGCGAGACCTTTCGTTTGATGCGCGACAACCCGGGTTTACGTTCAATGCGTACAGTTTCGATCACTGCAGCGCCATCTTCAATCGAAAAATCGAACCGACGCGATTTTCCGTCGCCGCTCGGCGAGACCTTTCGTTTGATGCGCGACAACCCGGGTTTACGTTCGACGCGTCCGATTTCGATCATTGCAGCGCCATCTTCCATCGAAAAATCGAACCGACGCGATTTTCCGTCGCCGCTCGGCGAGAATTTCGTTTGATACGCGACAATCCGGGTTTACGTTCGACGCGTCCGATTTCGATCATTGCAGCGCCATCTTCGATCGAAAAATCGAACCGACGCGATTTTCCGTCGCCGCTCGGCGAGACCTTTCGTTTTATGCGCGACAACCCGGGTTTACGTTCGACGAGTCCGATTTCGATCATTGCAGCGCCATCCTCGATCGAAAAATCGAACCGACGCGATTTTCCGTCGCCGCTCGGCGAGACCTTTCGTTTGATACGCGACAATCCGGGTTTACGTTCGACGCGTTCGATTTCGATCATTGCAGCGCCATGTTCGATCGAAAAATCGAACCGACGCGATTTTCCGTCACCGCTCGGCGAGACGTTTCGTTTGATATGCGACAACCCGGGTTTACGTTCGACGCGTCCGATTTCGATCATTGCAGCGCCATCTTCGATCGAAAAATCGAACCGACGCGATTTTCCGGCGCCGCTCGGCGAGACCTTTCGTTTGATGCGCGACAACCCGGGTTTACGTTCGACGCGTTCGATTTCGATCATTGCAGCGCCATCTTCGATCCAAAAATCGAACCGACGCGATTTTCCGTCGCCGCTCGGCGAGACCTTTCGTTTGATGCGCGACAACCCGGGTTTACGGTCGACGCGTCCAGTTGCGATCATTGCAGCGCCATCTTCGATCGAAAAATCGAACCGACGCGATTTTCCGTCGCCGCTCGGCGAGACCTTTCGTTTGATATGCGACAACCCGGGTTTACGTTCGACGCGTTCGATTTCGATCATTGCAGCGCCATCTTCGATCGAAAAATCGATCCGACGTGATTTTCCGTCGCCGCTCGGCGAGACCTTTCGTTTGATACGCGACAACCCGGGTTTCCGTTCGACGCGTCCGATTTCGATCATTGCAGCGCCATCTTCGATCGAAAAATCTAACCGACGCGATTTTCCGTCGCCGCTCGGCGAGACCTTTCGTTTGATGCGCGACAACCCGGGTTTACGTTCGACGCGTCCAGTTTCGATCATTGCAGCGCCATCTTCGATCGAAAAATCGAACCGACGCGATTTTCCGTCGCCGCTCGGCGAGACATTTCGTTTGATGCGCGACAACCCGGGTTTACGTTCGATGCGTACAGTTTCGATCACTGCAGCGCCATCTTCAATCGAAAAATCGAACCGACGCGATTTTCCGTCGCCGCTCGGCGAGACCTTTCGTTTGATGCGCGACAACCCGGGTTTACGTTCGACGCGTCCGATTTCGATCATTGCAGCGCCATCTTCCATCGAAAAATCGAACCGACGCGATTTTCCGTCGCCGCTCGGCGAGACCTTTCGTTTGATACGCGACAACCCGGGATTACGTTCTACGCGACCGATTTCGATCATTGCGGCGCCATAGGAACCCCTTAAGTACACTTTTCCGAGTTTCTTTTCTTATATATGACAAGTGGGATCCGCTACGCTCCGCCCACTTGTGGGTATGAACAGAGGCTTGTGTGGACAGAGGCTTTGTATAGACGGAGGTTTCGTTTGGACGGAAGAGGTGAGAGCGCTGCGCGCTGTTTGGGCCGCTAACCTTTGGGGGCTCGCGGCACCTAGGGACTTGGAAGAATGTTGGAAAACTTTAAGAATTGATTTTTCTAATTTTCGAAATTTTGAGTATTTTTCCCCAATTTTTTCAATTTTTCCGTTCTCCTAATTTATAAATTTTTTTTCGCCGTCTGGGTTGGCCTCGCTTGGGTTGGCGTCGGTTGGGTTCACCTTGAACAATTTTAGAACAGAAAGGGAAGGAAAGTTTAAGAAAAAGTGAGAAAAATTGTTGGAAAACTTGAGAAATAGGTTTCCTTAATTTTTAGAATTTTTTCCATTTTTTTTCGATTTTTTTCAATTTTTTCTCGAAATTTACTACATTTTTCCCTAATTCTTTAAATTTTTTCGTTTTCTTTAAAATAAAATTTTTCTGTCATCTGGGTTGGCCTCGCTTGGGTTGGCGCCGTTTGAGTTGACCTTGAACAATTAAAAAAAAAAAGAGTTAAGGAATATGTAAGAGAAAGTGAGGAAAAATGTTTTAAAAAAGTTGTAAAACGTCAATAATCGGCTTCCTCTATTCTTAGAATTTTTTCCTATTTTTTTCGATTTTTTCAATTTTTTCCCGAAATTTTGAATATTTTTCCCCAATTTTTTCAATTTTTCCGTTCTCCTAATTTTTAAATTTTTTTTCGCCGTCTGGGTTGGCCTCGCTTGGGTTGGCGTCGGTTGGGTTGACCTTGAACAATTTTCGAAAAAAAGTGAAGGAAAATGTAAAAAGTGATGAAATGTTTTAAAAAAGTTGGGAAACTTAAGAAATCCGTTTCCCTAATTTTTAGAATTCTTGTCGATTTTTCTCGATTTTCTTAAATTTCCCCCCGAAATTTTGAATATTTTTCCCCAATTTTTTCAATTTTTCCGTTCTCTTAATTTTTAATTTTTTAAAATTTTTATCGATTTTTTTCAATTTTTTCCCTTAAATTTCCCGCTTTAATTGCCGGCCGGAGAGCGAACGAATCGACCTCCCCGCGCTCGCATTTTTTTTTAATCACAAACGAACATCCAAAGCCTCCTTTATTCATCTATTTACGTAATATGTACGGTCGAAATTATGTTCGAACGCGTCCGCGCGGCGAAAGAGATCGCGTCGGCGGCTTTAGATTAGGTCACGTTCGACCGGCGGCGCACGTACTCCCTCCGCCGCCGGGCCGACTGCGGGCGTAACACGACACACGCGCAAGAGATCGCGCGTCGCTTTCAGGTTAGATCATTGTCGATAGTCAGCACGCCCCCCCTCCCTTCCGACCACCGGTGCTCCGGCCCCACGACTGGCCGTACAGATATATAATATTACATATGTCAAGTGTCAAGGTTTCCTTACTGCGCGTGTCGCGCGATCGTTGCCAACCAACCCTCGTCGATCCCATCTTTTACGCGGCGGCAAATTCAAATGAGCTCCGTCAAAATCTCGACGCGTTCGGTCGAGCGTACACGCGACGGCACAATGCAAATCGTGAAGAATTTAACCGGCAAAACGACGCCGCCGCCGCCGCCGCGATCGTCTTATAACCTTTTTTCCGATTACCGGAGTAACATCGGAGAAATGGAATTTGGAGGTTTTCAGTTGTTTTTAACACTTACTTTTTTTCAGTGGAAACACTTTTTCACTGTTACACACGCGTTCGTGTCACATTTTCGATATCGCCCCGTATATCTCTCGCCATGTGGTAAACGTTACGTTCGTAAAGCTACTTTCTTCTACGTCGGAAAGAATTCGACGCGATCGATTTAGACCTTTCGTTTGATAGGCGACAATCCGGGTTTACGTTCGACGCGTCCGATTTCGATCATTGCAGCGCCATCTTCGATCGAAAAATCGAACCGACGCGATTTTCCGTCGCCGCTCGGCGAGACCTTTCGTTTGATCCGCGACAATCCGGGTTTACGATCGACGCGTTCGATTTCGATCATTGCAGCGCCATCTTCGATGGAAAAATCGAACCGACGCGATTTTCCGTCGCCGCTCGGCGAGACCTTTCGTTTGATGCGCGACAACCCGGGTTTACGTTCGATGCGTACAGTTTCGATCATTGCAGCGCCATCTTCAGTAGGAATAGGCCGATTCTGGAACCTCCTCCGACCTTGACCAATAAAGTTCAAGGTCAAGGTCGGAGGAGGTTCCAGAATCGGCCTATTCCTGACGTGACCTCACCATGACCTTAAACTTCAAGGCCATGACCTTGAGGTGACCTCGATCAAGGTCAAGATTAGAGGAGGTTCCAGAATCGACCTGTTCCTAACGTAACCGAGAGGAAACTTTGAAATGACCTTGAGGGTTCAAGGTTAAGATCGGAGGAGGTTCTAAAATTTGCTTTGTGCCGATGTAACTACAAGGTTAAGGATCAAGTCAGAGGAGGTTGCAAAATTTTCAATGTCATTGACGTGACCTCATCATTACCTCTAAAAGCGAGGTCAGAGGAGGGTTCCAAAAATTATCTATCCTTGACGTGACCTTAACTTGACGGAGGATCCAAAAACGGTTTATCTTGAATATGACCGTAAGGTTGGAGGAGGTAGGGACCCCCACCTAAAATCTTGTTATATAAGGTTCTTCATTTGGGAATAGATTCAGTTGTTACAGAACTGTGAGTTGTGTTGTTAAGTTAATCACCTACCTACATACATAAAAGTAAGTTTAAGTCATCTTATTGTAATAATTTATAATTTGTATATTTTTATTGTATTTAACAGTGACATCTAAACAAGTGGATTTTTTCCTGAAGCAAAAGAGAAGGCACGTGAACGATCCTTTTGATGACGTACAGAAGAAAAGACTTCTGACTGAAAACGTTGACAAACCAAAAGAAGAAAAGCCGGATGAGCACGGTTTGAATATGCCCTCAGTTCGAAACGAGTTTCAATTTGAAATACTCTCCCAGCCTTACTTCACAGATGAAGATTTTCGTCAATGTGATACTAATGAGACAGCACCTTCCGAGATTTCAGAAGCAAGAGAGGTGACTGACGTAGATCAGTTGCCACTTTTAGCTCAAAGTGTATATTTTCTAAATAAGAGCCGTACGAAGTGGATTTGTGTCGGACTGTGTACCGAAACATTTTTTGATCCGATAATACGTATTATGGGTTCCAAAAGGCAGAGCATATCGTTTTTAGAAGAGGAATGGAAAGAATTTTGTTCTTATAACTACACTTTGAAGTCGTATTTTACTGAGAAGAAAACTATTTATCCGGTAATGAAAATCAGCTCAGTAAAGGCGTCTTTCGAACGCATCGAAGGAACGAAAATACTGAAATTAGAAAGAGGAGTGGAGACATTATATATATCTTATAAAGGTCTATTGGAACTCTGGAAATTGTGTGATATTGTATTATATCGTTTAGAAGTTTTGAAACAATTGAACTATAAATCATTCTACAGCAACATGATTCCATGCTTGAGTGTTATGGAAAGTGATATGAAGACAAATGTTAAATCATTTCTCAATAATGAAATATCTGAGAAAGGAGCAATTACAAATGAATTAATGATGTTTGGAATTAGTAAATTAATTTTTGATATAAGTATGCATAAAGCTGTTAATATGTAAATGTTATGTGATTTAATATGTATATATTTCTAGATATGACACTGTCAGTTATAAATAAAATTTTCTAAGAACACTGTTTGACCCTTTATTTAATAAACTAACGATACTTAACCAAAAAATTAAGAGAAATTTTTACGCTATATAAAGATAAGCAGTGAGTATTGAAGTAGTACACATGTAACATCGTTGACTGTTAGAAAGAAAAGCCATAAATGCGACGTCGTGTCAAAACAGATTACACTACGAGAAGCACCTTAAAACGAAAAGGTCGTGGTTTACTTAATACGTTAATTAATAAACTACCAGTAGAGTTACACTTACCAGGTTACAATTACTGCGGTCCGGGCACAAAATTAGACGTTCGACTTAAAAGAGGAGACAGAGGTGTGAATGCGTTGGATGAGGCTTGCAAGCAACACGATATCGCATATTCTGTAAGTAGCGATTTAGAAAAACGTCACGAAGCAGATAAAAAATTGTATCAAGCGGCAGTGAAAAGAGTGAAGAGTACAGAAGCGGGATTTGGTGAAAAAGCATCTGCGTTATCTGTAGCCGCCTTAATGAAAGCTAAGACAAAGCTTGGAATGGGAAACGGAGTGAAGAGAAAGCGTAGTAAAAGGAAGAAGCGTGGTGGTAAATTATCATTTCGACATGCTGTAAGGAAAGCACAACATGCAATTTCACGTAATGGTAACAAGAGTCTGTTAGAAAATGTGAAATTGGCGCAGGCTGTTTTAAAGAAGGACCACAAGAAAATAAGACCTCCACGTCAAAGAGTGATACCAATTCCTAAGAGAGGAGGGTTTTTACCTTTAATTCCATTATTTGCGGCTTTGGGCGCAATAGGATCGCTCGGCGGCGGTGCAGCTGCAATTGCTAAGGCGGTAAACGATGCAAAAGCTGCGAAAGAGCAACTGAAAGAGGCAGAGCGACATAATCGCGCTATGGAAACAAAAGCAGTGGGAAGCGGATTCTATATAAAACCTTACAAAACAGGGTGTGGGTTATATTTACGATCCAATCCAAAAAACTGAAATATTTGCCTCGGCGACCGTTGACTAACATTGACATACTGAAATATGCTAAAATATGGAAATTACCTTTCTTTCGAGGTGTGTTTATGAGAGATACTTTACCTAAAAAGATATGGAAGCATGAAAGTGGAGTAGTGAATTTAGATAGCGATTCTGGTGAAGGAACGCATTGGGTGGCATATTATAAGAGAGGAGGAATCGTAAAATATTTTGACAGCTATGGAGATCTACGACCTCCAGTTGAAGTAGAGAAATATCTTTTGTCGAACGGATTGGGAGTTATTAACTATAATTATGAAAGGTATCAGAAACAAAATACACAAAATTGTGGACACTTATGTCTACAGTTTTTAAAGTCCTTTACAAGTTAAGTAAGAATGTAGTACTTGAAAGATGGTCAACATGGAATCTTCACCCGTTGCGTGTACATTCACTCTTACGGGAACTGAATCAGTTTTATTTTGTGAATTGAATCCACCACTATACCTCGATGAAGAGGCAACATATGAAATGTGCTTGTTAAATTTTGAAACGTTTAATGCAATACCTAACATAGATGAAAGTAATAATTTGATACATTATGAAGAAACAGGAAAAACGACGGTTTGGAAAACTATCGTTATACCTACAGGTACATATGAACTAGACGATATCAACCAATATCTGAAAGATTATTTTCAAAATAACAATATCCCTGATTATATAAACATTAAAGGAAATAATAATACTTTAAAGGCAACCATACACAGTTCGGTTAAGCTCGATTTTAGTAAACCAAATTCATTGGGAAAATTGTTGGGTTTTAAACCGCGAACGTTGAAAGTAAACGATAATAACATTGGTGATTTTCCGGTGGAAATAAATAAAGTAAATGCTATAAGAATAGAATGTAATCTAACCGGTGGATCTTATAACAACGGAGAACCCGGTCATGTTTTGTATCATTTCTTTCCAAATGTACCTCCAGGGTTTAAAATAATAGAATCCCCTCTTCAAGCTATTTATCTTCCAGTGACCGTGAACGTGATTACGAGAATAGTCATTCGACTATTAGATCAAGAGAATCGATTAGTAAATTTTAGAAACGAAGTAATTACTCTAAGACTTCATTTGAGAAGATTCACATAATGATTATTTACGATAGCAATTATTCGAAACGGAAAGAGTGTAGCAGAATTAGACGTAATGTATTATTTAAACCACGGAAACAGATACTGAACTGTTGTCGACAAAAAAAACTGAAATTGACACAGAGAAATCGAATATATTTAGAGAGTTTAGGTTATAAGGTGCTAACATAGGGGGAATTATTCTGTAGAAGAAACGTAACCGTCAAAGGGTGAACACCATCATTACACGTAAGGCAATCATCATCTAAACAGAACGACATGGATATTTTGGGAGTAACTGATAAAATTAAATTGGACACTTCAATAACCAGTATGGAGTTCCATTCACACTTACCATTCAGTTCATCATTTGGTAATAACGATGAAGTGCGTATCACCGTACCTGAGATCGACAATTACACCCTCCCTTGCGAAAGTTATTTGTACGTCGAGGGAAGACTGCGTTTGGTTAGTGATAATACTAAACACAGTGCGACGGCACAATTGATAAATAATCCGGTAGCTTATATGTTTAGCGAGATTAGATATCTTCTGAACGGAGTACAGGTGGATTCGGTAAGAAATGTTGGCATAACATCAACAATGAAAGGGTATTTTTCTTTTACTCGCAACGATACAGTAAAATTGGAAAATGCAGGATGGATTCAGGAGAATGATAAAATGAGCGATATACTCAACGTTAAGGGAGATTTCTCAGCAAGTGTACCTTTAAAGACACTATTAGGTTTTGGGGAAGATTATAAAAAGATCGTCTTGAATATGAGGCAAGAATTAGTATTGATCAGAGCAAATGATGACGTTGATGCAGTTCTGGAAACAAACAAGACGGAAAAGATTAAATTAATAATTGACAAAATTGTATGGCGTATACCTCATATTTCTGTTGGACTACGTGAGCAATTGGCTTTAACGAGAGTGACAGACAGAGATGTTGAAATACAAATTCCTTTCAGAAGCTGGGAGTTGCACGAGT
Source organism: Prosopocoilus inquinatus (assembly GCA_036172665.1). Lineage (NCBI taxonomy): Eukaryota > Metazoa > Arthropoda > Insecta > Coleoptera > Lucanidae > Prosopocoilus > Prosopocoilus inquinatus. The sequence continues at coordinate 25,680,152 of CM069879.1, forward strand.
ATCCGTCGCTCCCAACTACGACAAGTCATTCTTGGACAGTAAAAACGGCTCCGCAGTTGGAAACGCCAAGGTACATAATCATCGGTTTTCAAACTAAGCGAAAGGGTGTCGTCGATGCAAACATGAGTCTGTTTGATGACGTTAAGTTAAAATCATTAACGGTATTTCTAAATGGCGAACGCTATCCGTACGACAATATTGATATTGATATTGAAAATAACAAATACGCCGTTATATACGACATGTATTCCAGATTTCAGGAAAATTATTATCATCGTGAAAGCAGTCAACCTTGGTTCAATCCAAAAGGATTAGCTAGTTGCCCATTAATAGGAATCGACTGCACTTTTCAGAGAGATGTAATGCATAAAAGTGCAGTAGAAATAAGAATTGAGTTTACAACTAAAGAAAATATTAAAGCTGATACTATTGCTTACTGTTTAATTCTGCATGACAAAGCGTTCTCTTATTCACCTCTCACCAAAATTGTCCGTCAGTTGATGTAAACCGTGAATGGCAGTATTAACAGAGAAGCTAAAACTATTTGATTTAATTTGATTTTATAAGAAGCAACATCAACCGAACCATGAAAAAACGATTTATTGTCATTGACATTCAAGGATTTAAAGTGGAAAATAATCAGTTTATACCAAAAGAGTTGGCTTCTTACGATAGTGAAAGAAAAGTGAGTCATTTTTTATTTCAACCACCCACAAGTTTGTCAATGGTCCCCAGAAAATTTCAAAATGTTGCAAACTGGTTAATGACCAATCACCATTGCATTGATTGGAATAGAGGATTCGTCCCCTTATCTGAGTTTGACGCAATCATCAACTTTTTATGTTGTACAGCCAAAGTCGTTTACGTTAAAGGAGTGGAGAAGTCTCGATTTCTATGTGAAATTCTAGCGAAAAGCAATGGTGAAAGTGTACCTGTGTTAGATTTGGGTGAAATTTACGAGGATGTACAAAAATTGCAAAAATCCGAACCCAAGTGTCCATTTCACTCAAGAAAAAATTGCATGTGTGCTTTAACGAACGTGTTTGATTTACATAAATTTATTCAAACAAAGTTATATGAAGGATTTTTTACACTAAACATTTGTGATATATTATGAGGAAACTTTGGTTCTTAGTTAGTATAAGAAAAGTTCAGCTTCGCAATGGATTTCTTCTCCCGTCTATTTTGCAAGAACATTATAAAGCATGTTGTAGAGAAGGTTGGCGAAGTTATTGACCAGTACGAAAAAGATTGTTCGTTCAGTAGTATACCAGATAAGGATTTGAAGTACTTTCCAAAATCGTATCTATGTACCAGAGTCACAGCCGTAGATCTAGAATATATCTGGCCTAAGTTGCCAATCCATTATCAACGCTGTAAATATCTACAAAGTCAGAGACTCTGTCACCAACATTGGAATCAAACCGAATTTTCTTTGGATGAAATAGATGGTCCACCTCCACGGAAGAAGAATTGCTATTTGTGTACTTATTCTTAAATATTATTATTAAAATATTAATTATTAAATATTGTTATTAATAATATATTATTATACAATAAACTATAATCAGAAAGGAGTTGTTATTTTATTCGTTATTAATTTTAATAAATCAATTTAAGGATTTAAGAAAGAATTTAGAAATACATTGCGTTATTAAATTATTTAGATTAACTCTTGATGAGCAATTTAGCTTGACAGATTTTTATTGTCTTTGAAAGTATCGCTTTATTCGATTGAAATTTCAAACGTTGTCAAATTTACGAATTTTCTACGATGTAAAAGTCACAAAAATGGTTTTCACTGTGCAGCGTTAAAAATTTCATAGCGAGAAGTGATCTGTATAAAAATTATAATAAACTAAATCAGAAAGGAGACGTTATTAATTTTAATCGATCAATTTAAAATTTAAGAATTTAGATTCACACACCGTCGTATAATAAATTAAGTGGCATAGAAAAAATAAACATGTTTGAAGGCGAACGTCGATTAAATATACAAATACTATAAAATTTACATATGTATTCCGAGTTGTGAATGAATATAAATACCGTTTTAAATAAATAAAAACAAGCACGTTTTAAAGCGAGCCATACCAGCAAGAATTGCATAACAGTAAATTAACATATTTACGAGCATTCACCGTCGATTTAAAATTCAAATTCAATTTGCATAGAAATCGTTTAACTAATATATTGGTATTACACACCAGTCTTAATCGGTCTTTCACAAAGCTTAGTGCGTGTTTACTAAGAGAATATAAGTAAGAGAATATTTTTAAGAATGTAATTTAAATTTACACGATTCTTACAAATAAAGATTAGGGGCTGACTGTTCGATGAAATCGTGGTTTCTAGAAGATGAGTGCTCGTGTGTGTAATGTGTATCGTTAAACTGTGTGACACTTGCAAGTTTGATTTAGGAAAATTTTTGCGAATAAAGATTATTATTCGACAGATACACTTTTTCCTTACATTCATTTGAATAATGATTATTATAAACTTGGTAATAATAAGATTAGAATTACTATTCAACTTGGTTATAATAAGATTATTATTAAACTTCGTAAATGTTATTCAAATTCTAAAGTCGTTAGAGAGAATAATTAGTTATTGAAATTTTTTCAAAATAACTGCAAGTAAGAATAAAAAAAGAGAAGGAAAGAAGAAAAGGACAGAAAGGAAAGAAAAAAAAGGAGAGAAGGAAAGAAAAAAAGAGGAGAAAGGAAGGAAAAAAGGAGGAAAGAAAGGAAAGAAGAAAAGAGGAAAGGTTAGTTCTAGTGGGCCGTGGTTACGCCTTCGTTACGCCTTCGTGACGCCCAGAAAATGGAAAGGGAAGAGTAGGGATGGGAGTGGGGAGAGGGCTTTCTTCCCCCCCCCCCCCGGTTGACCCAGATTCCGCGGAAACAGAAAGTTACCCCCACCAAACTCCGCCCACCGCCCACTAAGCCCCGCCCATTCTCCTCCCATTCATCCTCTTTTACTGCTACTGCAAATGGAAACGGGATAAAATAAATAATAAAAAAAATTTATTATGCGCGTTCGGTTTGACCTTATACAACTTTAGTTTTGAATAACATTATGTTCAGGATGTTGTAATACAAAATACGTATTGCATCATTTCTGAGCAAGGTGTTCTTTCACTTTTCGATGTTCCGGTTACGCGTGTTTGTTATGTGACCTTTTATAATGTTAATTTTGAATAACATATTACATAATTTCTTACGTGCAGTTTTAGAAGGTTTACCTTCAACTTTTCGAGTATAAAAGGAGGCATTTAGTTCGAATAAACTCACAAGTTATTTGTTCAGTGAATCTACTGGTAAGTGCTTTTACTTCTTAATTCATTAATAGATCTATAGTATGATACTCTATTTTTCCAGATATATCTGTTTTGTATCTGTTTTTGTTTGTTTAACAATTTAACTGTAAGTATTATTAAGTAAGATTTACGTTTTAATGTTTTAATATACTCCGTATTTTTGCATGCTAGTAATGTCCTTTGGAAATGAACGCCCAATTTTACAGCAATATTTACAAGGAAATCCTTCTTCAACAGTAACTACTAGCGTGGAATCTGCATTTAGAGAAACACAGACAGGAGTGGCAAGTACTGCTCAAGTAAATGTTTCTCAGAGTGCATTTACCACTCAAGCAAATGTGCCGCCTTCATGGTGGAATGAAATTGATAATTCCTCTTTCCTGTTGCAAGAAGGAATTATCAATGATTCTACACTGAACGCAGTTGGTGACGTAATAGATCGTGTGGATTCTCGAGACATTCATTCCAGTCAACCAATTGTTAGCCAATTGCTGGTTCCTAGCCCTTTTATTCTTAATCAGCAATCTACCCAACCTCCTTTTATTATTCCACAACAATTAATCGCTACTTCTTCTTTAATGAAACCACCTCAAACTTCGAAACCACCAAATAAACCAGTTTCCCCATCAAATAAATCAGTTCCCATTCTTAAACAACCCACTCAACCCCTTATTTCTTCTTTCCTTACGCAAACCAAACCTACTCAACCCCTCATTTCTCAACAGTCAATAGTTACTCCTATTGTAACATCCACATCAGCCTCTACTACTTCGGTTGCTGTAACATCCGTTCCTATTTCTACATCGGAAACTGTTCCTATTACATCCGTCTTTACAACTCCGAGTGTCATTTCTAGATCTGTTATTTCTAAATCAAAAACTCCGAGTTCCATTTCTAAATCTGTTTCTAAATCCGCTTCTAATACTCGTGAACCCACACAATATTTACGCACCCTACGTGGCAACCAATATTCTCGTCTAAGGACCGTTAGCGACAAGTATGAAAGAGTGTGGTTGCCTAAAGCAGAATATTTGCAACGCAGAAGGGAACGCACAATGGAACGTAGATTGGAAAGAATTGCTAATGAAAGACTTTTTCTTTCTTCTTTGCGTTCAAATCATGACTTGATGCATAGTGCGGAGTTGCAAGGTCAACTGAGTCAGTCGCAACCCCGTGTTGTTGCAGATAATATCCCGCTAAATCCTAATGACTCAGTTTCTGAAATAATTGATATATCAGACCGTTCAATGGAGATATCTCAATTATCACCAATTGGGAATAATAATAACACGAACTCATCAATTAATATTAATCCAGTAATGATTAATAATTCTCCTTCTGTTCGTCGACCGAGGACTATTAATCTACCGAGGACTAATGTTAGTGAATCTGCTAATATTATATCCAATATTCAGAATTTGTCATCTTCACAATCACAACCGGAACTACTTATCCCACCCTCTCAAATTCCACCTTCTCGACTTCAGATTTCACCTTCTCGCCTTGAAATATCCTCTCCTAGTGTCCGAACCTCTACACCTATTCGATCCCTTTCCTCATCACAACATGTTATACCCCTTCCTTCACCCTCTCCCAATTTAGTGGGAGTTATCTCAACAGCAGTCCAAAATTATTATGACGGAATTATGCCTGAAGTCAGGAACTGTTGTTTAGAGGGTGAGAAAAATCTTAGAAAAGTCACGGATGAGTTGCAATCTTGTCGTGAAATTTTACGTACAGTTCGCTTAAGGTCTCCGACTGACCAGGCTTTAAACGAACAATATGACAAAATTTCCCTCATTCACAACCGTCTGAGCCTGATCCAAGATTTGTTTCATAATCTTGTCGCAGACATATCTATTTAAAAGATTAAGTTTGATTTAGTGTCTTAAGATTTAACTTCTTCTCTTAAGTAGATATGTCTGTGAATTATATTGCTGTTTAATGGTATGTTCCTCACATGAAGTTGGAAATGTTGTCGAGGTATTAGGTATGTTTTCGAGGATATAAAAAATTATTTTTCTTTGTACAATTTTTAATAATTGTTATTCGTTTTACAGATGAGTTCTTCACCAAACGTGCCTCTCGTGAAATCAATTTTTATGAGGCAAGTGGAACTGAAAGTGAGTAATCTAATTTGTATTTTACGGTTTATATTTTTGATTATTTACTTTTTCAGTTAATGGACGGAACTCTGATTAATGCGGAAACGGCGGTAGTTAATTATCGCATGGTTCATCCACGTATCGAACGGTCACCTTCACCCAGCTACACTCCAACGCCGCTAGCGGCGGCCACACCTGAACGAAGGCCGCCGGTGCAGCAAGTGGCGGCGCCTCAACGCATCCGCCTAAAAAGGAGGGTGTTTGCGCCGCCAGTGTTGGAGCCTCTACCTCGGCCTTTACCACTAAAGGTGGAGGTGGAGGAGGAGGAAAGGGGAGAGGTGGAAGTGGAATCCACGATGGATGAATCTTGGGTTCGTTATCGTTCATTACCTTTCAACATTTTAATAACATCTTATTTTTTACAGTGAGGAGCATTAGAGCATTAATCAGAGTTTAGGTTAGAGATATTAATTTAGTTAGAGTTAGAAATATTAATTTAGTTAGAAATATTAATTTAGTTAGAAATATTAATTTAGTTAGTTAGGAACATTAATTTATTATATTTATTTAAATAAATAATTTATGAGTTTTAAAGAGTGTTTATATAGCAGTTGATATTGATAACTACAACACAGTAATAGAGTATCGCGTTTGGTAACGAGGAAATTAATAACGTGTTGTAAGGAGCAAAAATATTTTGAATATTTTTGAAAAATATTATTTTAAATATGAAGTTTCAACAACAGTCTTTAAAGTTACCCGTACAAAATTTCGACGATGCAATCGCAAATGAAACCTTTAAACGTCACAGTATTCTCTTCGGAGGATCAAGTAAACGCGTTATCATTAGCGGGAGCTCAGGGGCTGGTAAAAGTAATTCCTTAGTGACATTATTAACCCATCCGAACGGATTACGTTTCCAAAATTTATACATCTGCTGTAAGACCTTATCTCAGGGGAAGTATAAATTTCTCCGACATTTGCTATCAACAGTGCCCGAAATAGGCTACTTTGAAATTTCCGATATTGAAAAAATGGTGTCACCTACAAATGTAAAAGAATATTCAGTCGTTGTTTTTGATGATGTTCAGTGTACTACACAAAATTTAATTAAAGAATATTTCTCCTTTGGACGTCATAGAAATGTTGACTGCTTTTATTTAAGTCAAACTTACAGTGCAATACCCAAACAAATGATTCGTGATAATTGTAATTTCTTAATACTATTTCGTCAAGATTTCACAAATTTGAAACACGTTTACGATGATTACGTCAGCGGAGATATGACTATGGACCAGTTTCGTAATATCTGTTACGCTTGTTGGAAGGAACCGTTTGGTTTCTTAGTTATTGATACCGATTGTTCCATAAACGCAGGGAGATATCGTAAAGGATTCGACACGTACATATATCTTTAAAACCACTACATTTTACATAGTTCTTTCATTTTTACATAGTTCTACAGTTCTTCAGTACTGTAACAGACGTTAAAGGATGCGGATGCACCATGAGTAACAAACTTAAAGCAGAATTAGCCACTGCGCGCGAAAGTTTGCGTACTAAATTAAAAACACTTAAATCCGATATTGCACAAGCAAAACATCATGCGGAGCAATCAAAAAAGTATCTGCAGACAACTTATTCACCTATTGTAGAGCCACTCCGAGATATTGTCAATAAGCTAGATGTTGTTCGCAGCGTATTACCTATGAAAGAGGAGCAACAGTCATACGAAGCCAGTGAAAAGAGATTGAAAGAGGAGCCAAAGAGTTCTTTCCTACGAAAAAGACCGATTTATAAATTGAGATCTGATCCTTCTTTCATACGAAGAAGACCGAGTTATAAATTAAAATCCGATCCTTCGTCGCGAATTGGATTGTCAGAGGAGCATGATGTGGGTACTTCAACGCCACTTGGACGTGAAATTAAACAACCTTCCATCTTAGAAGATGAAGAAATTCTTGAGGTTCCTCATGAAAAGTCCACATCTCCAACTTCAAAATCTGTTTATGAAGAAGCAGAAGAATATGACACCGAAAGCAGTAACCCCCCTGCGGACGAATCCCTGGCTCATGCTCGTACACTTCTAGAAGAACGAAAATCATTACTTCGGACTAGATTAGAATCACCGCTGGTGGAAGCTGCCTTAGAATCGTATCATCCGTTAGCACGTGATTATGTTACACGATTTGAAACTGATGTAGAAAATGAATTCGATACAAAATACGGTGTAAGAGAAGAAGATGAGAGATTGTTTGTTGGGAACCAGGAGCTTAAGTTTGACGGTCCCGATCTTGTAATTGGAGACTTGGCGTATAAGGGTACTAAAGGTTTATACGAGCTGGTTTTTAAGAAAAATCCAGAGAAATTTACGTTTCACGATGTGCGAGACTATAGAGATATATTGAGAAGAACTAGTGCGTTTAAAGTTAATTATAATCCCTCAGGGCGAATATCTGCAAGCAGAGGATTTAAATATGTGAATATTATAAAACCAATAATTCAGGGAAAACCACCAAACGTTTGGTGGGCGCGAAGCTGGAAAACAGGTGGAGCTTTGGAGAAAAAGCTTGTACCTAACAAATGTTTGCAGTATCAATACTGGGATGATCCTAACGAACTAGTAGAACGATTGCGTTTATTGAACGCATCCAAATCAGCAGGTCACTCCGCACATAACAATGAAATCATAGCGATCATTGAAGAATTAAAAGAGGCTAAAATTATTTTGTAAATTGTAGTATTTAGTGGAGTGCAAGCGAGCACACATTTCAGTTTCACATAGTTGTTGATTGATTCACAATGACTATTGATAAGTTTGGAAGACACGTTCATAAACACACAGTTTTCAAACACATTGCTGCTACACCATTATTTTACGAAACATTATTAGACTTTCAGAGTCAAGAGCTTAACGCCGAAAGTGTGTATTTGCTTTCAAATAGAGGTCACCAAACGACGTATACGATCCAAGAAACTTGCGTTGTTAAAAAAGTACTTATTCATCAACCTACTATTGTCAACATTACAGTATCCATCAACGCTATAAATTGTACTGATACTTTAATTGGAAGAACGTTGAATGTGGGAGATCAAATCTCGTTTACTTGCACATCTTTAGTTTGTGCAGTTCCATTATTTGTTGAATTCATCGTAAGAAAACGAGTTCTAACTGAAAATGTCTAATCTATCTTCTAATGTGAAACGTGATGTTGTTAATGAGTTGCACAAACCAGCAAGGAAAAACTTTCGCCGTCGTCGAGTAATAATAAAAGGACTCAGAGATCTCTTCCAAGCAGACTTAATTGAAATGCTACCTTATGCCAAGATAAACAAAGGATACAAATACATTCTGACAGTGATCAACGCATTTTCCAAGTATGCTGAAGGTAGAAATTCTGTACCGAAAAATATACAAACAGATAACGGAAAGGAATTTTACAATGCAGAGTTCCAAAATTTAATGAAGAAATATAGAATTAATCACTATAGCGCATACTCTAATTTAAAAAGTTCGATAGTCGAAAGATTTAATAGAACCCTAAAACAAAAAATGTGGAAAGAATTTAGCATGCAAGGAAATTTCGGATGGTTCAATTTATTACCAAGGCTAATTGAAGAATACAATAACACTGTTCACAGTACGACGGGTTACAAACCCAGCAAGATAAATCAAAGAAATGCGCAAAGTATTTTACAGTCCGTCTACAGCAACCTTAAAATTGTGGATCCAAGAATTGCAAAATTTAAAATTGGAGATCATGTGCGCATCAGTAAATACAGACAAGCATTTTCGAAGATGTACACTCCGAATTGGTCCAACGAAATATTTACCATTTCGTCGGTGCAGAATACTAATCCCAGAACATATCTAATTAAAGACGCTGATGGTGAAGCCATTCTTGGTGGGTTTTATGAGTACGAGTTACAAAAAGTAAAACATCCAGATATATATTTAATTAATGTATTGAGAGAAAAAGGTAATAAGGCGCTCGTAAGTTATTTAGGATTGAGTTCTAAACATGATTCATGGATACCAAAACGCAATGTTTTATAATAAATATTTATTAACTACAACTGTAAACATACAATACTCACAATACACAATAAATGAATTTTACAAATTAATTTATTTACTTTCTAACAGAACTTATAGATAAAACATACTTTATTTATTTTCTAATTCTTTTTCCAGTTTTTCAATTAGTTCTTTTAGTGTTTTATCTCTTTCTATATCAGCAATTTTATGGTGACCCCACGCCAGAGTATGAATTTTGTCATCCAAAATATAACGTTTATCGTCTTTAGATGATAAGGCAATTTTATTTTTCAACTCTGTATACACCGTATGAAAATCTGAGTGAAACACGTACATCTTTTTAAAAATAAAACCATCTCGTTCAATGATTTCTTTGTAGTCATCTACAGATAAGTATTTATCTATAACGTATTTTTTAACACCTTTTGCTTTCTTAGTACATTTTGAAATAAGCTTTACACAGTAGGCTTTCGCACCGGTCCCGATAAAAGATTCTATAACCTGTTCTGCGTATTCGTCTTTAAATCGTCCAATAACTGATTCAGTTCGAGGCATTTCATGTACATTATTCGGTGGGTAATTTGAAGTATCAAATTTATCTAAATTTTGCTTTATGTCATCGTATACATTATCAGTATTAACGGTCAGTATTAAACTATCCGTATCAGTATATAATAAAGCTGCTCTATTGTTATATTTTCGCTTTATAAAATTGTAATAAAAATCGTACATTACTGTTTTTGATATTTCCAAAACACAAAACCCTACGTATAAAGGTTTATTATAATTTACTTGTACTTTGCATAATTCTATTGCGGCCAGGTGATCACTAAAAATTTTACTCGATTTATAGTTTGGTTTAGCTATCAATGATTCAGCTCCCGGTCTTCGATTATGGGTTTCCCAGCTGGTGGCCAATTTAATGTCGACGCGATTCTCAACATTTTCCATAGTTTTACCGAAAACACTATTATTTAATAATTTGTAAAAATTTTTTTCGAATTCGTTTTTAGCTTCAGCTCGTTTTTGTGAATTAAAGTCTATGTATATTTTTAGCCAACGAGATTGCTTAAATTTAATTGCCCTATGAATTTGGTTTAATATTAAACCATTTTCCAAACATTGTTTCAGATTTAAATAGTGAATTATGTATTTCCTTTTGTTGTACAGATTTGGAATAAGTTTACCATATTTCGAATTTGGAGGAATTATGTTTTCCGGACAAAATGGTAATTCGTTGTGGTTGTCATGTAAATGAGTCGGGTATTCCAAATCTACTTCGAATATGTACCCGACATCTGAATTTTCTTCTAACTCTGAAATGTTAAGATTGTTAATCTCTTCTGTACACAACCAAGTAAATTCTCCCCACGGAAATCTGGAACACATTGCGTGACCGTACAGATTTGTAGCATCAAGATATAGTAAATATTTAGTTGCCTTCTTAGAGTCAAAACCATGCACAAATTTATTATTAGCGTTTTCGATTCTTTTAGTGCACATACTCACTCCACCGCGTATACCCATTCTAAAAAAATGTAGCATATCAACATCTTGCAGTAACTCTAATTTAATTTTTGTCATTCTTAACATTGCATCCCAACTTAATCCTGGAGCGGTGAAAAAATGGCAAGGATCTAGTTTGTAATTATCAATACAAAGGTCTCTGAAATTTTCAAATACGTCTGCCAACAGTAAAACATCAGATGTTACGTATACATCACTGTAATCACCCATAGTTTTACAGTTAAATAAATTCCAAACGCGCTGTGCTCTCTCATAATCTTCATCACTTACGTGTTCATCATACAGCACATCATAAAAATCTTTCTTAGAAGGTAAAGTGGCAAAATCTAATTTCATGAGTGAGTCAATAAAACAATACGGGAAAATTCCTTTTTGACGTATTAATTTAAACATCTCCTCATCGTTAAAATATTTTCTAATTTCCCTACATTGCCAATCTTCCAAGTATGAACTTAATTTCTCTAAAGACGATTGCATGAAACGAAAAGAATCTACAAATCTTATTTTGAAATATACTTTACGCTTTTTACCTTTACAGTCTGTCTTATCCCCCACGTGTATTAATTTCGAAAAGGATATATATTTTTCCTTATTTTGTGCGATCACGTCCACATCTTCACCTTCTAATGCCATTGTCTTTACAAACAAGTGACTGTCATAATTAGAAAGATTATGAAAAAACACTGGAATAAATTTTGGTATTTTAAAATTAATGTTGCACACAGAGTGAGCAGCACCTCTAAACGCTCCCGATAAATGTTCGTGATCACGCACCTTCTCCTTAACATCTAATATTGGTTTTTCACAAATATGACACATTGTTGCACGGTCGTATGCCTCTTTTTCTTCTCGTGTTAAATCAGTCATCGGCTCAATTTTACTTAAATATTTATCGTAAATTTCTTTAATATCTTTTTCTAACCATTTTATAAACTCCGTGGCGGCATTCTCTCCGCGATATAACTTTAACATTGACAAATTTGCATTGAAACTGCACTTAATGTAATATGCAAATGAATGAGGTTCGTGTTCATAACACTTAACAGTGAAAGATTTATCTGGATTTGGTTCTACTCTGTCCAGTGGTTTTAGCAATGCTTCGAAATCGGCATATATAACAAAAGGAAGTTTTAACTGTTTTTCAAAATTTTCAAATTGTAATATATTCTCTGGCAAAGATTCACCATATTTATTTATTTTTAACTCTGTCGATGGTAAAACTGTTTTGATAACTTTACAGTCTTCCCTCTCGTGTCGTTGCAATTTTTCAATACATGGAAAATACACTAAACATCCTTCACAAATATATTTCTCGTGACCGTGATGTGAAGTCTGTTTTGACACTAAACGTGATAAATTTTTAATCCAACAATAGTGAGTATTTCCGTTGTTGTCATCAATTAATAATAAGTTTATATGAATATTTTTTCTATTTTTAGTAAAATGTAACGGTCCTACAACTTCATCAACCGTAACCTTACCATTATAATGGGAACCGAGTCCGTAGACATTTATAGAAATATTGTTCTTGCTTTCAAATTTCTTCACGTCACAAACTTTCAGTGGAAATTCTAGGTCAGTGAAATCCGCTACTGTGTTATAATGGGGATACGAAGACATCCTTTGAGGAAGACCTGTCGGTTGACACATCGCTGACGTTATCGCCCAGGCAAAGCAAGCGTTGTCGTTATTTCTGACATTTATGACAGCTTTCTTCGCACTTATTGAAGACGGTAATGGCATGAAGCTGGATGCTTTCAGTGGATTGTATTTATTAATGTTGACTTCCATATATAAAATTCTGCACAAAGTCCATCCTGTAACAATATTTGCAACTTTAAGTTTTATTCTAAACGATTGCACCTATTATTTGTTTTACCTGAATCTCTCTCCTGAAATTCCGACATTTTTACATGTATTTCGTTTACAAAATCACGATATATATTGTATATATCAGTTCCAAAACAAGTTATTTTATTCTTGGTGTTAAAAGATTTTATCTCAGAACTTTCTTTAGAATCTAAGAAATATACTCCGAAAATTTCCACATTCCACTTTAATGCTTTATGGATGTCTAATATACTTTGAACCAAAGTTAGTACTTTTTCTTGAATATTGTACATAAAATCCTCGACATCGACATAATTGTAAGGTTCCGTTATACGGTACGTTACGATTTTATCTCCGAATGCACCAGCTATCTTCTCCACGCCGTTATCGACGACCACAAAAGCATTACTTTTATGTGAATTACTACGCAAATGTGCTGAGAAACACTTTCTGCTGACGTATATTTCACACACATCACATTTCATAACGTTCACCTGGTCAACAACTTTGGACGGTCCGGCAATTTCATCTAATTTCAAACGTTTTCCCTGGCATGACGTACGCAAATGACGATTCATATTATCGATTCGCGTAAATTGTTTGCCACACTGATTGCAATCAAACATGTTTTATAATTTTAATAAGCACTATCACGTTCACTACGTTCAATAAGTTGGTAAACTCAATCTGAGGGTCAACCGTCGTCTGCGGATATCAAATTAAACACCTCCTTAAATAGGTACATATTCAATAACAGGTTGCGTCAGGGTTATTTCAAAACAATTACATTTGAGTCACCGCGCTTCAAGGTCCGTTACGAGGTCACCTCAGTCATTTCAAGGTCGCCTCAAGGTCACCCCAAGGTCATTTAAAGGTCACCTCAGAATCATTTCAAGGTCATTTCAAGGTCACCTCGAGGTCATTTCAAGGTCATCTTGGGGTCATTTCAAGGTTATTTCAAGGTCACCTCAAGGTCATTTCAAGGTCACCTCAAGGTCATTTCAAGGTCACCTCAAGGTTATTTCAAGGTCACCTCAAGGTCATTTCAAGGTCACCTCAAGGTCATTCCAAGGTCACCTCAGGGTCATTTCAAGGTCATTTCAAGGTCATTTCAAGGTCATTTCAAGGTCATTTCAAGGTCACCTCAAGGTCATCTCAAGGTCATCTCAAGGTCACCTCAAGGTCATCTCAAGGTCACCTCAAGGTCATTTCAAGGTCATTTCAAGGTCATTTCAAGGTCACCTCAAGGTCATTTCAAGGTCATTTCAAGGTCACCTCAAGGTCATTTCAAGGTCACCTCAAGGTCATTTCAAGGTCATCTCAAGGTCACCTCAAGGTCATTTCAAGGTCACCTCAAGGTCATTTCAAGGTCACCTCAAGGTCATTTCAAGGTCACCACAAGGTCATCTCAAGGTCACCACAAGGTCATTTCAAGGTCACCTCAAGGTCATTTCAAGGTCACCTCAAGGTCATTTCAAGGTCACCTCAAGTTCACCTCACGGTCATTTCAAGGTCACCTCAAGGTCATTTCAAGGTCACCTCAAGGTCATGACCTTGACCTTGAAGCTCATGGTGGGGTCACGTCAGGAATAGGCCGATTCTGGAACCTCCTCCGACCTTGACCTTGAATTTTATTGGTCAAGGTCGGAGGAGGTTCCAGAATCGGCCTATTCCTACTACTATCTTCCATCGAAAAATAGAACCGACGCGATTTTCCGTCGCCGCTCGGCGAGACCTTTCGTTTGATAAGCGACAACCCGGGTTTACGTTCGACGCGTCCGATTTCGATCATTGCAGCGTCATCTTCGATCGAAAAATCGAACCGACGCGATTTTCCGTCGCCGCTCGGCGAGACCTTTCGTTTGATATGCGACAACCCGGGTTTACGTTCGACGCGTTCGATTTCGATCATTGCAGCGCCATCTTCGATCGAAAAATCGAACCGACGCGATTTTCCGTCGCCGCTCGGCGAGACCTTTCGTTTGATACGCGACAACCCGGGTTTACGTTCGACGCGTACGATTTCGATCATTGCAGCGCCATCTTCGATCGAAAAATCGAACCGACGCGATTTTCCGTCGCCGCTCGGCGAGACCTTTCGTTTGATACGCGACAACCCGGGTTTACGTTCGACGCGTCCGATTTCGATCATTGCAGCGCCATCTTCGATCGAAAAATCGAACCGACGCCATTTTCCGTCGCCGCTCGGCGAGACCTTTCGTTTGATGCGCGACAACCCGGGTTTACGTTCGACGCGTCCAGTTTCGATAATTGCAGCGCCATCTTCGATCGAAAAATCGAACCGACGCGATTTTCCGTCGCCGCTCAGCGAGACCTTTCGTTTGATGCGCGACAACCCGGGTTTACGTTCGATGCGTACAGTTTCGATCACTGCAGCGCCATCTTCAATCGAAAAATCGAAACGACGCGATTTTCCGTCGCCGCTCGGCGAGACCTTTCGTTTGATGCGCGACAACCCGGGTTTACGTTCGACGCGTCCAGTTTCGATCATTGCAGCGCCATCTTCGATCGAAAAATAGAACCGACGCGATTTTCCGTCGCCGCTCGGCGAGACCTTTCGTTTGATACGCGACAACCCGGGTTTACGTTCGACGCGTCCGATTTCGATCATTGCAGCGCCATCTTCCATCGAAAAATCGAACCGACGCGATTTTCCGTCGCCGCTCGGCGAGACCTTTCGTTTGATACGCGACAATCCGGGTTTACGTTCGACGCGTCCGATTTCGATCATTGCAGCGCCATCTTCGATCGAAAAATCGAACCGACGCGATTTTCCGTCGCCGCTCGGCGAGACCTTTCGTTTGATACGCGACAACCCGGGTTTACGTTCGACGCGTACGATTTCGATCATTGCAGCGCCATCTTCGATCGAAAAATCGAACCGACGCGATTTTCCGTCGCCGCTCGGCGAGACCTTTCGTTTGATACGCGACAACCCGGGTTTACGTTCGACGCGTCCGATTTCGATCATTGCAGCGCCATCTTCGATCGAAAAATCGAACCGACGCCATTTTCCGTCGCCGCTCGGCGAGACCTTTCGTTTGATGCGCGACAACCCGGGTTTACGTTCGACGCGTCCAGTTTCGATAATTGCAGCGCCATCTTCGATCGAAAAATCGAACCGACGCGATTTTCCGTCGCCGCTCAGCGAGACCTTTCGTTTGATGCGCGACAACCCGGGTTTACGTTCGATGCGTACAGTTTCGATCACTGCAGCGCCATCTTCAATCGAAAAATCGAAACGACGCGATTTTCCGTCGCCGCTCGGCGAGACCTTTCGTTTGATGCGCGACAACCCGGGTTTACGTTCGACGCGTCCAGTTTCGATCATTGCAGCGCCATCTTCGATCGAAAAATAGAACCGACGCGATTTTCCGTCGCCGCTCGGCGAGACCTTTCGTTTGATACG
This sequence comes from Prosopocoilus inquinatus, assembly GCA_036172665.1. Taxonomy (NCBI): domain Eukaryota; kingdom Metazoa; phylum Arthropoda; class Insecta; order Coleoptera; family Lucanidae; genus Prosopocoilus; species Prosopocoilus inquinatus. Next base: position 25,696,402 of record CM069879.1, read on the forward strand.
CGACAACCCGAGTTTACGTTCGACGCGTCCGATTTCGATCATTGCAGCGCCATCTTCGATCGAAAAATCGAACCGACGCGATTTTCCGTCGCCGCTCGGCGAGACCTTTCGTTTGATGCGCGACAACCCGGGTTTACGTTCGACGCGTCCAGTTTCGATCATTGCAGCACCATCTTCGATCGAAAAATCGAACCGACGCGATTTTCCCCAATTTGTTCAATTTTTCCGTTCTCTTAATTTTTAATTTTTTAAAATTTTTATCGATTTTTTTCAATTTTTTCCCTTAAATTTCCCGCTTTAATTGCCGGCCGGAGAGCGAACGAATCGACCTCCCCGCGCTCGCATTTTTTTTTTAATCACAAACGAACATCCAAAGCCTCCTTTATTCATCTATTTACGTAATATGTACGGTCGAAATTATGTTCGAACGCGTCCGCGCGGCGAAAGAGATCGCGTCGGCGGCTTTAGATTAGGTCACGTTCGACCGGCGGCGCACGTACTCCCTCCGCCGCCGGGCCGACTGCCGGCGTAACACGACACACGCGAAAGAGTTCGCGCGTCGCTTTCAGGTTAGGTCACTGTCGATAGGCAGTACGCCCCCCCTCCCTTCCGACCACCGGTGCTCCGGCCCCACGACTGGCCGTACAGATATATAATATTACATATGTCAAGTGTCAAGGTTTCCTTACTGCGCGTGTCGCGCGATCGTTGCCAACCAACCCTCGTCGATCCCATCTTTTACGCGGCGGCAAATTCAAATGAGCTCCGTCAAAATCTCGACGCGTTCGGTCGAGCGTACACGCGACGGCACAATGCAAATCGTGAAGAATTTAACCGGCAAAACGACGCCGCCGCCGCCGCCGCGATCGTCTTATAACCTTTTTTCCGATTACCGGAGTAACATCGGAGAAATGGAATTTGGAGGTTTTCAGTTGTTTTTAACACTTACTTTTTTTCAGTGGAAACACTTTTTCACTGTTACACACGCGTTCGTGTCACATTTTCGATATCACCCCGTATATCTCTCGCCATGTGGTAAACGTTACGTTCGTAAAGCTACTTTCTTCTATGTCGGAAAGAATTCGACGCGATCGATTTAGACCTTTAGTTTGATAGGCGACAATTCGGGTATACGTTCGACGCGTCCGATTTCGATCATTGCAGCGCCATCTTCGATCGAAAAATCGAACCGACGCGATTTTCCGTCGCCGCTCGGCGAGACCTTTCGTTTTATGCGCGACAACCCGGGTTTACGTTCGACGCGTCCGATTTCGATCATTGCAGCGCCATGTTCGATCGAAAAATCGAACCGACGCGATTTTCCGTCACCGCTCGGCGAGACCTTTCGTTTGATATGCGACAACCCGGGTTTACGTTCGACGCGTCCGATTTCGATCATTGCAGCGCCATCTTCGATCGAAAAATCGAACCGACGCGATTTTCCGTCGCCGCTCGGCGAGACCTTTCGTTTGATGCGCGACAACCCGGGTTTAGGTTCGACGCGTCCAGTTTCGATCATTGCAGCGCCATCTTCGATCGAAAAATCGAACCGACGCGATTTTCCGTCGCCGCTCGGCGAGACCTTTCGTTTGATGCGCGACAACCCGGGTTTACGTTCGACGCGTCCAGTTTCGATCATTGCAGCGCCATCTTCGATCGAAAAATCGAACCGACGCGATTTTCCCCAATTTGTTCAATTTTTCCGTTCTCTTAATTTTTAATTTTTTAAAATTTTTATCGATTTTTTTTCAATTTTTTCCCTTAAATTTCCCGCTTTAATTGCCGGCCGGAGAGCGAACGAATCGACCTCCCCGCGCTCGCATTTTTTTTTTAATCACAAACGAACATCCAAAGCCTCCTTTATTCATCTATTTACGTAATATGTACGGTCGAAATTATGTTCGAACGCGTCCGCGCGGCGAAAGAGATCGCGTCGGCGGCTTTAGATTAGGTCACGTTCGACCGGCGGCGCACGTACTCCCTCCGCCGCCGGGCCGACTGCCGGCGTAACACGACACACGCGAAAGAGTTCGCGCGTCGCTTTCAGGTTAGGTCACTGTCGATAGGCAGTACGCCCCCCCTCCCTTCCGACCACCGGTGCTCCGGCCCCACGACTGGCCGTACAGATATATAATATTACATATGTCAAGTGTCAAGGTTTCCTTACTGCGCGTGTCGCGCGATCGTTGCCAACCAACCCTCGTCGATCCCATCTTCTACGCGGCGGCAAATTCAAATGAGCTCCGTCAAAATCTCGACGCGTTCGGTCGAGCGTACACGCGACGGCACAATGCAAATCGTGAAGAATTTAACCGGCAAAACGACGCCGCCGCCGCCGCCGCGATCGTCTTATAACCTTTTTTCCGATTACCGGAGTAACATCGGAGAAATGGAATTTGGAGGTTTTCAGTTGTTTTTAACACTTACTTTTTTTCAGTGGAAACACTTTTTCACTGTTACACACGCGTTCGTGTCACATTTTCGATATCACCCCGTATATCTCTCGCCATGTGGTAAACGTTACGTTCGTAAAGCTACTTTCTTCTATGTCGGAAAGAATTCGACGCGATCGATTTAGACCTTTAGTTTGATAGGCGACAATTCGGGTTTACGTTCGACGCGTCCGATTTCGATCATTGCAGCGCCATGTTCGATCGAAAAATCGAACCGACGCGATTTTCCGTCACCGCTCGGCGAGACCTTTCGTTTGATATGCGACAACCCGGGTTTACGTTCGACGCGTCCGATTTCGATCATTGCAGCGCCATCTTCGATCGAAAAATCGAACCGACGCGATTTTCCGTCGCCGCTCGGCGAGACCTTTCGTTTGATACGCGACAACCTGGGTTTAGGTTCGACGCGTCCAGTTTCGATCATTGCAGCGCCATCTTCGATCGAAAAATCGAACCGACGCGATTTTCCGTCGCCGCTCGGCGAGACCTTTCGTTTGATGCGCGACAACCCGGGTTTACGTTCGACGCGTCCAGTTTCGATCATTGCAGCGCCATCTTCGATCGAAAAATCGAACCGACGCGATTTTCCGTCGCCGCTCGGCGAGACCTTTCGTTTGATGCGCGACAACCCGGGTTTACGTTCGACGCGTCCAGTTTTGATCATTGCAGCGCCATCTTCGATCGAAAAATCGAACCGACGCGATTTTCCGTCGCCGCTCGGCGAGACCTTTCGTTTGATATGCGACAACCCGGGTTTACGTTCGACGCGTTCGATTTCGATCATTGCAGCGCCATCTTCGATCGAAAAATCGAACCGACGCGATTTTCCGTCGCCGCTCGGCGAGACCTTTCGTTTGATACGCGACAACCCGGGTTTACGTTCGACGCGTCCGATTTCGATCATTGCAGCGCCATCTTCTATCGAAAAATCGAACCGACGCCATTTTCTGTCGCCGCTCGGCGAGACCTTTCGTTTGATGCGCGACAACCCGGGTTTACGTTCGACGCGTCCAGTTTCGATAATTGCAGCGCCATCTTCGATCGAAAAATCGAACCGACGCGATTTTCCGTCGCCGCTCGGCGAGACCTTTCGTTTGATGCGCGACAACCCGGGTTTACGTTCGATGCGTACAGTTTCGATCACTGCAGCGCCATCTTCAATCGAAAAATCGAACCGACGCGATTATCCGTCGCCGCTCGGCGAGACCTTTCGCTTGATGCGCGACAACCCGGGTTTACGTTCGACGCGTCCAGTTTCGATCATTGCAGCGCCATCTTCGATCGAAAAATAGAACCGACGCGATTTTCCGTCGCCGCTCGGCGAGACCTTTCGTTTGATACGCGACAACCCTTTTTTTTTTTTTTTTTTTTTTTTTTTTTTTTTTTTCCGAGGAGGGGAAATCCTCATGGACACCCAGGCATCTTGCCTGGGTAGTGCCGGACTCTTACCGGCTAAAACCCCTCCTCCTCTTCTCAGTTTCATCCCTGCATCCTGGAACCGCGTACGCATTACGTCGGGAGTGCGGGATTTGCTCTGGTCTTCTGTCTCCTATTTACTTTGCTCTACGTCCCGCTGACTTATGGTGGCTCGTTACGCCTTCCCACCTTTTCGTCTTCTTCCTTCCTCCCGATTATCCTGCGACACGTCCTGGCAACTGCGTCCCATGTTTCCTCTCTGCTCAGCATGTTTCCGACAATGTTCTCCGGTGTGAGTCTTCCGCCCGCCGTGGCGTTCATGTTTGTCCTCTCACCGTCCCATGCTCTGCACTGGAACAGGGTGTGTTCGGCATCGTCTACCGCCGCTCCGCAGTACCTGCATTGGGGGGACTCGCTTATCTTGAACTTGTGCTTGTAGCTCTCAAAGCACCCGTGTCCGCTGAGAACCTGGCTCAGCTCGTACGTTATGTCCCCATGTCTCCTAGAGATCCATGGTTCGAGCCTTGGGATTAGCTTCCTTGTCCATTTGCCTTTCGTCGTGCTAATCCACCTGTCCTGCCACTTCCTCAGTGTGGCAGCTCTGTTCTCTACCTTGGCTTCCGGACTGGCGCCCCAGTTCTTGCGCCTCTCCTCTGCCATGAGATCTATGGGAATGATGCGAGCCAACACTCCCAATGCCTCCGTAGATACAGTTCGGTACGCGCGGGACACGCCGATCAGCATTACCCTCTGGCATGACAGCAGTTGTTCTCTGTTCCTTTTGACTTCGAGTGCTCTTTCCCAGACGGGAGCTGCGTACAAGAGTGTCGATTCGACTACCGATGCGAGGATCCTACGTTTGGGTTCCGACGCACCGCTTGTCCTGGGCATTATTCTCCTCAAGGCGCTTGCTGTTTTCTGCGCTTTCCCTACTGCGTGCCTTATGTGGGCACCGAAGTTGAGGTTCCGGTCGATTATGACCCCAAGGTATCTACAAGTCTGGCCGGCTTGGATCCTTGTGCCCCTAATGTACGTATTCAGCTCACGATGCTTCTTCTTTCCGCTGATCATCACCATCTCTGTTTTCTCAGCTGCTATCTCGAGTCTGTTCGCCTCCATCCATCGGCAGATCTTCGTCAGCGCCGTGTTTATGCTGGACTCCAGTTCTTCCTCGTCTTTGGCCCGGGCTACCACCGCTAGGTCGTCGGCAAAGGCAACAGCCTCTACCCCCCCCGGCATGGGCAGCCGTAGGACCTCGTCCATGAGTATGTTCCACAGAGTCGGTCCCAAGACCGAGCCCTGCGGGACCCCGCACTTCACTGGGATCCTCACTCCTGCTTCTACCTCCATCGATCTGTGGCTCAGGTAGCTCGCCAAGATTTTCCTCATGTGTAGGCTTATCCCTTTACTTTCCAGCTTTTCTTGGATCTTGTTCCAATTGGCGGCGTTGAACGCGTTCTTCACGTCGAGTGTGACTAATGCGCACAATCTCCTCGCCTTGGCGCTCTTCCTTTTTTCCTCTTCGGCCATCTCGCAGATCCTCTTCATGGCGTCCATCGTGGATTTACCCTCCGTGAAGCCGTACTGCCGGTTTGATATTTTCCTGCTTCCCGTCAGTTCGCTCTTCAGTCTGCTTACGATGATCCGCTCGTACAGTTTCCCGGCCTCGTCCAGCAGGCAGATCGGCCTGTATTTTTTCGGATCGCCTGGTGCTTTCCTAGGCTTCGGGATCAACACCAGCCTGGCCGTCTTCCAGATCTCCGGGAAGATGGCTTCCTGGTACAGACCGTTCATCACTCTGCTCACGTATTCGGGCGCGTATTCCACTGCGATCTTGAGTACCTCTGCGGGTACGCTGTCGGGACCCGGGGCCTTTTTGTTCTTAATTTTCTGGGCTGCGGCTACGACTTCCTCTTTGGTTACTACCGGGATTTCCTCGACCCATCCCTCGAGATGGTCGTCGGGTTCTTCTAAAGTGTGTGGGAACAGTTCTTCCACGACTCTCATCTTTTGTTCTAATCCCAGTCGATTTTGCCGGGTTTTCATCTTTTTCGTAGCTATTTTATAGCCCTCACCCCAGACGTCCTGCTCTACTTCTTCGCAGAGCTTCCGCCATTGAGTGTTCTTGGCCCGCCAGATCTCCTTCTTCAGTTTCCTTCTGGCCTCTTTTAGGTCTTCCTTCTTTCTCCTGTAGGCTTCTTCGTTTTTCCTGTGCAGCCTTGTGGCCTCTCTTCTTAGTCTCACGCACTCGGTTCTTATTTCCGCGATGTCGTTGGACCACCAGTACACTTCTTTCTTGTCTTTCCACTTCCCCCGGGTCGGCATGGCTTTGTCGCAAGCCGCGACAAGATTGTCAATTAATTTACCGGGTGTGTAGTCCTCTTCCCTCTCGGTACTGCGACACCATACGTTCTTGAAAATCCGCAGGTTCAGCTTCTTCAGGTTCCACCGTTTTTGATGGATCACGACTTCCGTTGCCGGCGTCGTCCCCCGAACGTCGTAGGTAATATACCTGTGATCGCTCAGGCTTTCCTGCTTCAGCACCTGCCAGTTTTCGATCCTTCGACCTATCCCTGCGGTTGACATGGTCAGGTCGATTATGGATCCGGATTCTCCTCGGGTAAATGTATGTTCTGAACCGACGTTCGCGATCTCTAGTTCGTTTTCGGCCATCCATTCTAATACGAGCTTCCCTCGTTTGTTTAATTGGTCCTCCCCCCATAGTGGGGCTTTGGCGTTAAAGTCTCCGGTCACGATTTTCTCTTGTTCGCGGTCTCTAAGGCTTGTCGTTAAGCTGCTGAGGATTTGCTCCACCCTCGCAGTTTCCGCGTTTGGCGAGATGTAGCACGAGTAGATGATCGCCTCTCCGACATCCACCCACGCCCAGCCGTCGCCTGTTCCTTGATCGTTGACCTTTACCTGGGAGGTTCTGCAAAAGATTGCTGTGTCCTGGTTGGTGTCCATGATCCAGCCCCTTTCGCTTCCAATCTTAGTGTTCGGTTCCGTAATCACCATTATGTCAATATTGTTCTCCGAGGCGCATTGCGCCAGCATGTCTGTGGCGTCTCGGCTTCTATTCAAGTTGATCTGAATTATTTTGAGTTTACGCTCCCTTTGCGTATTATCGCTACCTCGGACAATATTGGCTCGAAGAGCTCTAGGCATTGTTGGTGGCTGCTGGTTTCTCACCTTTTCCCTTCGCTCTAGCCTCTATCAGGGCAGCTTTGAACGCGGGGCATCTCCTCGTGTCATTCCTATGACCGAAGTCCTCGCACGTCCAGCAGTATGCCCTTTCTTCCTGACACGCCTTCGCCACGTGTCCTTCCTTGCCGCATTTGCGGCAGCGACCTTCTCTGCTTGGGCCGGTGCACTGCTTTGCAAGATGCCCGACCTTCCAGCACTTGAAGCATTTAGGGATCTCTTCCTTGGCTTTTACTCGGCACGACACCAATCCCACCTTGATATATTTTTCTTTCAGGAGCCTTTCCTCTCCTGCCCTGCTGACTTGCATCACGGCCGTTTGTCTTCCGGCCCTGGCTTCTCTCAGGGATGACACTACTGCTTCGCCACTCCCCAGTAGCTGGTCCATTATCAAGCCTAGCTCCTCCTTTGGGGTGATGGCGTCGATGTCGTACACGAACACCGTCTTCTCCAGGTTCCTGGTCCTTCTGACTACAGTGTCTTTACCGGTGGTTTTTAGTGCCTGCCTCACTTTGCCGCTGTCGGCGTTCTTCTCCAGTATGAAAAGCATGTCACCCTTTTTGGTTTCCCTTACGCTTCTGATGTTTGATTTAAGCGCCTGGACTTCCTTATTCTCCTTGACTCTCTTAAGGAGTTCGGCATAAGTGTCCCCGCGCTTCTCCAGAATGACAGCTTCTCGTTGCCTAGTCGTCATATCCTTTTTCGGTTCCATGTCATCTTTCTTTCCATCCTCGATAACGGCGATGTCTATGTCGTCTTGGGCGAAAGCCCACTCCGACATATTCCTGAGTATCGTCTTCTCGATACTGCTCGCCGCGCTAATTGTCATCTTTTTCTTTTTTCTCCTCTTCCACGCCTCTTTGACCTTTCTGATGCCTTCCCAGACGTTCCGATCGATCTCGTCCGGGTTTTCGGCATTCACCGCCACCAGATAGTACAGCTTGTCCCCTACTGTACTTTTTTCGGTGTCTTCCCTTTCCAGGATTTGTTCGCTCAGCAACGTAGCAATCGTGCCACGTTGCACCACGCGTCTTCGAACCACGGCCTCCAGTTTGTTTTCGGCCGGAATGTTCAGGTTCGGATCAAGCTTCTCGGGGTCGTATATGACTACTACGTCCCTATCCTCGAAGCGATCTTCGCTGTTCTTGTCGATCATCACCGTCTTACAGTGGGTTCCTTCTTCCCACTGTCCTCTGCATGTGTCGATGATGGTGTTAATATCATCGGTATCCTTCATACGGTCCTGGATTTCCATCGTTGTAAACCTTCCATAGCCATCAGCGTACGTCTGCGTGGTTATGGACCTGGTTTTCACGGGCTCTGGTTCTCCATCTGTCTTGCTTGGATCGTCATGTGTCAGCTCCCTTGCTGCTGCAGCCGACACCAACGAAGTGTCCTCCAGGACGGTCTGGACATCCTTCGTTCTCAATTGCGACACGATGCTCCGGATTTTTTCGGCGTGTTCTTTGAGCTCCCTCTTGGTGTTCTGGTTTTCTCTTACGACCTGGGTCATTTTCCTGGTCTCCTTGTCCAGGTCGGCCAGCAGTCTCGTTATCAGGCTCATGAGCTTGTAGTGGCTTGCCCATGTTCCTTCCACCTTCTGGGTTCCGGTCTGCCGGACTTTTTTTACCGAAGCTCTGTCACCTTCATCCCAAGAGAGGTCAATGACGCTAACATTGGCTCCTCTCGGGCTGTCCAGGTTCTCTGTCGATACGCTCGACCATCTGATCGGTGGCGACTTTTCTAACATCTTCCTCTTCCTGCTTCCACTATCCGGGGTCATGCATTCTACTGCTGCAGTCGGCACTCCTGCCATTCTTCCCATTTGGGAGGTTGGGTCCTCTTTTTCACTAAAAGTCTTATCCATAAATTTCTAAAATTCCTCATCGACGCTCCCCACCCACCACGGAGCCACAAATGGGACGGGGAACTTCCTCCGCCAGGGCTACGTCTCCGAGGGTCCTAACCCATGCGGCCTGGGCTAATCACGGGTCCGCGAATCCTGCGGTCGGACGGGCCGCAGTCACCGTCTACGCTGAAGCTGGGGCCAAAGTAGAGTGTTGGGGCTTCCTCAGCTACCAGGATCCCCTTTTCCAGCGGTACGGCTAAGCCACGCACGCGACTGCGTGGGTCCACAGACGGGACGGGAAGTGGTAAGGAATAGCTGAAGATGGAATGATCCCTAGCCCTCGATACCTAATAGCATCGGGATCGGAAGATATCAAGAGTCGGGAACAAGAGAGTTCCCTGATAGGATAGATATACAGTAAGGAGTTCCGCCATAAGAACTAGTAGAAGAATAGCGGCAACTCAGCTCGGGTACCCCGGGTGCGCCACGCCCGTACACTAGTTGTGCTCCCTGGGAAAGTGGTAAGGAATAGCTGAGGTTGGAATGATCCCTAGCCCTCGATACCTAATAGCATCGGGATCAGAAGATAACAAGAGTCGGGAACAAGAGAGTTCCCTGATAGGATAGATATACAGTAAGGAGTTCCGCCATAAGACTAGTAGAAGAATAGCGGCAACTCAGCTCGGGTACCCCGGGTGCGCCATACCCGTACACTAGCTGTGCTCCCTGGGGGGGATACGCGACAACCCGGGTTTACGTTCGACGCGTCCGATTTCGATCATTGCAGCGCCATCTTCCATCGAAAAATCGAACCGACGCGATTTTCCGTCGCCGCTCGGCGAGACCTTTCGTTTGATACGCGACAATCCGGGTTTACGTTCGACGCGTCCGATTTCGATCATTGCAGCGCCATCTTCGATCGAAAAATCGAACCGACGCGATTTTCCGTCGCCGCTCGGCGAGACCTTTCGTTTGATACGCGACAACCCGGGTTTACGTTCTACGCGACCGATTTCGATCATTGCGGCGCCATAGGAACCCCTTAAGTACACTTTTCCGAGTTTCTTTTCTTATATATGACAAGTGGGATCCGCTACGCTCCGCCCACTTGTGGGTATGAACAGAGGCTTGTGTGGACAGAGGCTTTGTATAGACGGAGGTTTCGTTTGGACGGAAGAGGTGAGAGCGCTGCGCGCTGTTTGGGCCGCTAGCCTTTGGGGGCTCGCGGCACCTAGGGACTTGGAAGAATGTTGGAAAACTTTAAGAATTGATTTTTCTAATTTTCGAAATTTTGAGTATTTTTCCCCAATTTTTTCAATTTTTCCGTTCTCCTAATTTATAAATTTTTTTTCGCCGTCTGGGTTGGCCTCGCTTGGGTTGGCGTCGGTTGGGTTCACCTTGAACAATTTTAGAACAGAAAGGGAAGGAAAGTTTAAGAAAAAGTGAGAAAAATTGTTGGAAAACTTGAGAAATAGGTTTCCTTAATTTTTAGAATTTTTTCCATTTTTTTTTCGATTTTTTTCAATTTTTTCTCGAAATTTACTACATTTTTCCCTAATTCTTTAAATTTTTTCGTTTTCTTTAAAATAAAATTTTTCTGTCATCTGGGTTGGCCTCGCTTGGGTTGGCGCCGTTTGAGTTGACCTTGAACAATTAAAAAAAAAAAGAGTTAAGGAATATGTAAGAGAAAGTGAGGAAAAATGTTTTAAAAAAGTTGTAAAACGTCAATAATCGGCTTCCTCTATTCTTAGAATTTTTTCCTATTTTTTTCGATTTTTTCAATTTTTTCCCGAAATTTTGAATATTTTTCCCCAATTTTTCCGTTCTCCTAATTTTTAAATTTTTTTTCGCCGTCTGGGTTGGCCTCGCTTGGGTTGGCGTCGGTTGGGTTGACCTTGAACAATTTTCGAAAAAAAGTGAATTAAAATGTAAGAAGTGATGAAATGTTTTAAAAAAGTTGGGAAACTTAAGAAATCCGTTTCCCTAATTTTTAGAATTCTTGTCGATTTTTCTCGATTTTTTTAAATTTCCCCCCGAAATTTTGAATATTTTTCCCCAATTTTTTCAATTTTTCCGTTCTCTTAATTTTTAATTTTTTAAAATTTTTATCGATTTTTTTCAATTTTTTCCCTTAAATTTCCCGCTTTAATTGCCGGCCGGAGAGCTAACGAATCGACCTCCCCGCGATCGCATTTTTTTTTTAATCACAAACGAACATCCAAAGCCTCCTTTATTCATCTATTTACGTAATATGTACGGTCGAAATTATGTTCGAACGCGTCCGCGCGGCGAAAGAGATCGCGTCGGCGGCTTTAGATTAGGTCACGTTCGACCGGCGGCGCACGTACTCCCTCCGCCGCCGGGCCGACTGCCGGCGTAACACGACACACGCGAAAGAGTTCGCGCGTCGCTTTCAGGTTAGATCACTGTCGATAGGCAGCACGCCCCCCCTCCCTTCCGACCACCGGTGCTCCGGCCCCACGACTGGCCGTACAGATATATAATATTACATATGTCAAGTGTCAAGGTTTCCTTACTGCGCGTGTCGCGCGATCGTTGCCAACCAACCCTCGTCGATCCCATCTTTTACGCGGCGGCAAATTCAAATGAGCTCCGTCAAAATCTCGACGCGTTCGGTCGAGCGTACACGCGACGGCACAATGCAAATCGTGAAGAATTTAACCGGCAAAACGACGCCGCCGCCGCCGCCGCGATCGTCTTATAACCTTTTTTCCGATTACCGGAGTAACATCGGAGAAATGGAATTTGGAGGTTTTCAGTTGTTTTTAACACTTACTCTTTTTCAGTGGAAACACTTTTTCACTGTTACACACGCGTTCGTGTCACATTTTCGATATCGCCCCGTATATCTCTCGCCATGTGGTAAACGTTACGTTCGTAAAGCTACTTTCTTCTACGTCGGAAAGAATTCGACGCGATCGATTTAGACCTTTCGTTTGATAGGCGACAATCCGGGTTTACGTTCGACGCGTCCGATTTCGATCATTGCAGCGCCATCTTCGATCGAAAAATCGAACCGACGCGATTTTCCGTCGCCGCTCGGCGAGACCTTTCGTTTGATCCGCGACAATCCGGGTTTACGATCGACGCGTTCGATTTCGATCATTGCAGCGCCATCTTCGATGGAAAAATCGAACCGACGCGATTTTCCGTCGCCGCTCGGCGAGACCTTTCGTTTGATGCGCGACAACCCGGGTTTACGTTCGATGCGTACAGTTTCGATCATTGCAGCGCCATCTTCCATCGAAAAATAGAACCGACGCGATTTTCCGTCGCCGCTCGGCGAGACCTTTCGTTTGATAAGCAACAACCCGGGTTTACGTTCGACGCGTCCGATTTCGATCATTGCAGCGCCATCTTCGATCGAAAAATCGAACCGACGCGATTTTCCGTCGCCGCTCGGCGAGACCTTTCGTTTGATATGCGACAACCCGGGTTTACGTTCGACGCGTTCGATTTCGATCATTGCAGCGCCATCCTCGATCGAAAAATCGAACCGACGCGATTTTCCGTCGCCGCTCGGCGAGACCTTTCGTTTGATACGCGACAACCCGGGTTTACGTTCGACGCGTCCGATTTCGATCATTGCAGCGCCATCTTCGATCGAAAAATCGAACCGACGCGATTTTCCGTCGCCGCTCGGCGAGACCTTTCGTTTGATGCGCGACAACCCGGGTTTACGTTCGACGAGTCCAGTTTCGATCATTGCAGCGCCATCTTCGATCGAAAAATCGAACCGACGCGATTTTCCGTCGCCGCTCGGCGAGACCTTTCGTTTGATGCGCGACAACCCGGGTTTACGTTCGACGCGTCCAGTTTCGATCATTGCAGCGCCATCTTCGATCGAAAAATCGAACCGACGCGATTTTCCGTCGCCGCTCGGCGAGACCTTTCGTTTGATGCGCGACAACCCGGGTTTACGTTCGATGCGTACAGTTTCGATCATTGCAGCGCCATCTTCGATCGAAAAATCGAACCGACGCGATTTTCCGTCGCCGCTCGGCGAGACCTTTCGTTTGATATGCGACAACCCGGGTTTACGTTCGACGCGTTCGATTTCGATCATTGCAGCGCCATCTTCGATCGAAAAATCGAACCGACGCGATTTTCCGTCGCCGCTCGGCGAGACCTTTCGTTTGATACGCGACAACCCGGGTTTACGTTCGACGCGTCCGATTTCGATCATTGCAGCGCCATCTTCGATCGAAAAATCGAACCGACGCCATTTTCCGTCGCCGCTCGGCGAGACCTTTCGTTTGATGCGCGACAACCCGGGTTTACGTTCGACGCGTCCAGTTTCGATAATTGCAGCGCCATATTCGATCGAAAAATCGAACCGACGCGATTTTCCGTCGCCGCTCGGCGAGACCTTTCGTTTGATGCGCGACAACCCGGGTTTACGTTCGATGCGTACAGTTTCGATCACTGCAGCGCCATCTTCAATCGAAAAATCGAACCGACGCGATTTTCCGTCGCCGCTCGGCGAGACCTTTCGTTTGATGCGCGACAACCCGGGTTTACGTTCGACGCGTCCAGTTTCGATCATTGCAGCGCCATCTTCGATCGAAAAATAGAACCGACGCGATTTTCCGTCGCCGCTCGGCGAGACCTTTCGTTTGATACGCGACAACCCGGGTTTACGTTCGACGCGTCCGATTTCGATCATTGCAGCGCCATCTTCGATCGAAAAATCGAACCGACGCGATTTTCCGTCGCCGCTCGGCGAGACCTTTCGTTTGATGCTTGACAACCCGGGTTTACGTTCGACGCGTCCAGTTTCGATCATTGCAGCGCCATCTTCGATCGAAAAATCGAACCGACGCGATTTTCCGTCGCCGCTCGGCGAGACCTTTCGTTTGATACGCGACAACCCGGGTTTACGTTCTACGCGACCGATTTCGATCATTGCGGCGCCATAGGAACCCCTTAAGTACACTTTTCCGAGTTTCTTTTCTTATATATGACAAGTGGGATCCGCTACGCTCCGCCCACTTGTGGGTATGAACAGAGGCTTGTGTGGACAGAGGCTTTGTATAGACGGAGGTTTCGTTTGGACGGAAGAGGTGAGAGCGCTGCGCGCTGTTTGGGCCGCTAGCCTTTGGGGGCTCGCGGCACCTAGGGACTTGGAAGAATGTTGGAAAACTTTAAGAATTGATTTTTCTAATTTTCGAAATTTTGAGTATTTTTCCCCAATTTTTTCAATTTTTCCGTTCTCCTAATTTATAAATTTTTTTTCGCCGTCTGGGTTGGCCTCGCTTGGGTTGGCGTCGGTTGGGTTCACCTTGAACAATTTTAGAACAGAAAGGGAAGGAAAGTTTAAGAAAAAGTGAGAAAAATTGTTGGAAAACTTGAGAAATAGGTTTCCTTAATTTTTAGAATTTTTTCCATTTTTTTTCGATTTTTTTCAATTTTTTCTCGAAATTTACTACATTTTTCCCTAATTCTTTAAATTTTTTCGTTTTCTTTAAAATAAAATTTTTCTGTCATCTGGGTTGGCCTCGCTTGGGTTGGCGCCGTTTGAGTTGACCTTGAACAATTAAAAAAAAAAGAGTTAAGGAATATGTAAGAGAAAGTGAGGAAAAATGTTTTAAAAAAGTTGTAAAACGTCAATAATCGGCTTCCTCTATTCTTAGAATTTTTTCCTATTTTTTTCGATTTTTTCAATTTTTTCCCGAAATTTTGAATATTTTTCCCCAATTTTTTCAATTTTTCCGTTCTCCTAATTTTTAAATTTTTTTTCGCCGTCTGGGTTGGCCTCGCTTGGGTTGGCGTCGGTTGGGTTGACCTTGAACAATTTTCGAAAAAAAGTGAAGGAAAATGTAAGAAGTGATGAAATGTTTTAAAAAAGTTGGAAAACTTAAGAAATCCGTTTCCCTAATTTTTAGAATTCTTGTCGATTTTTCTCGATTTTTTTAAATTTCCCCCCGAAATTTTGAATATTTTTCCCCAATTTTTTCAATTTTTCCGTTCTCTTAATTTTTAAATTTTTAAAATTTTTATCGATTTTTTCAATTTTTTCCCTTAAATTTCCCGCTTTAATTGCCGGCCGGAGAGCGAACGAATCGACCTCCCCGCGCTCGCATTTTTTTTTTAATCACAAACGAACATCCAAAGCCTCCTTTTCCTTTATTCATCTATTTACGTAATATGTACGGTCGAAATTATGTTCGAACGCGTCCGCGCGGCGAAAGAGATCGCGTCGGCGGCTTTAGATTAGGTCACGTTCGACCGGCGGCGCACGTACTCCCTCCGCCGCCGGGCCGACTGCGGGCGTAACACGACACACGCGAAAGAGATCGCGCGTCGCTTTCAGGTTAGATCATTGTCGATAGTCAGCACGCCCCCCCTCCCTTCCGACCACCGGTGCTCCGGCCCCACGACTGGCCGTACAGATATATAATATTACATATGTCAAGTGTCAAGGTTGTTACAGTCGATTTTGTTATTACGCATTTATTTCCGATTCGGCTAAGAACTGGCAACGTTGCTACTGGACGCCTACCGGCAACGCTCGGCGTTGTGTCATCTGGCAACGCTGTAACATTCGCGGCAGGAAGCGATTCTTTCAAATTAATAATTTCTTATTGGTGTTTAATCTCCGTCTTCTGACGTCATAATTTTCCCATTGGATTGGCCATTTTGTGTAGTCTATAAAACGGAAATCATCTTCTTCAGCGGCCATTGTGTATTACGGGCATTCATTCATTCTTCTGACTCGTGCGAGAGCAGACGCATATTCAGTGCTATCGACGGTTTGTGTTTGTTTAAACAAAACCACTTTTCTACGGATTTTCCGGAAGCAAATATCTCTCCCGAGTCTTGTGGAACGTTTATACGTTCACGTCCAACGAGTTTGCTAAGTAGCAGAGTCGTTTGTTTGTTGTTGGTTATTGTTACTGATTGCATTAGTATTAGTACTGAGCGTTGGTATCAGTTCCCGAATGGGTATGTGAACATTTCGAATACGAAACGCACCTGTGTTTGAATCGCTGGACTCCGTTGCGACATTAGAGCGAGACAGACATCTGGAGTTGGACCGCCGTTGGCAGCATTGCTGATTGAAAATCGTCTTGGAACGAAGCGGCGCCTACCAACTAGTGACATCTTACGCTTCTCGCAGGAACTGGAGCTCAGCTGAGCGACAAAGAGTGACGTATACCATTATTATTTTGATTCGAATTGCATGCCGACTATTTTACCGGACACGAAAGCAACTTACGTATTTAATAGTTCGTAACTTAGTTTAATATTTAAGTAACGTCTACGTAAATTTCGTGGTGTCTTTGGAGCACCGATTGTGAGGTCAGATCTGTCCATCCCGCGTATTATGGTTATCATTTAAAGTTTTGATAGGTTACAGTTTAAACATTGTTAAATTTTGTTCAACTAGTGTATGTGTGTGTTAATAAACACCGTATCACTGAACGTGTTTTGCTTATGTTAATCTCCTACTTTGAACGCATCAAGAGAGGAAAAATCTCCTGGAGAAAATTGAGAATACTTCAAGCGCGCACATTGAGGCCTTGGGAAAGCATCAAAGTGTGTTTGACAATTGGGAAGGTAATTCCCTGGCGCCCTATTTGTTTATATTTAGTTACCCCGCCCATTCTCCACCAAGTTCAGCCGTGGCAACCAGTTGTCCAAAGACAACGCTATCTGTTACCAGTATTACGATGTTGGAATCCAGGAGTATTAGCTTTTAAATCTTTTGGTGGTAACAAGGTTTCCTTACTGCGCGTGTCGCGCGATCGTTGCCAACCAACCCTCGTCGATCCCATCTTTTACGCGGCGGCAAATTCAAATGAGCTCCGTCAAAATCTCGACGCGTTAGGTCGAGCGTACACGCGACGGCACAATGCAAATCGTGAAGAATTTAACCGGCAAAACGACGCCGCCGCCGCCGCCGCGATCGTCTTATAACCTTTTTTCCGATTACCGGAGTAACATCGGAGAAATGGAATTTGGAGGTTTTCAGTTGTTTTTAACACTTACTTTTTTTCAGTGGAAACACTTTTTCACTGTTACACACGCGTTCGTGTCACATTTTCGATATCACCCCGTATATCTCTCGCCATGTGGTAAACGTTACGTTCGTAAAGCTACTTTCTTCTACGTCGGAAAGAATTCGACGCGATCGATTTAGACCTTTCGTTTGATAGGCGACAACCCGGGTTTACGTTCGACGCGTCCGATTTCGATCATTGCAGCGCCATCTTCGATCGAAAAATCGAACCGACGCGATTTTCCGTCGCCGTTCGGCGAGACCTTTCGTTTGATACGCGACAACCCGGGTTTACGTTCGACGCGTCCGATTTCGATCATTGCAGCGCCATCTTCGATCGAAAAATCGAACCGACGCGACTTTCCGTCGCCGCTCGGCGAGACCTATCGTTTGATACGCGACAACCCAGGTTTACGTTCAACGCGTCCGATTTCGATCATTGCAGCGCCATCTTCGATCGAAAAATCGAACCGACGCGATTTTCCGTAGCCGCTCGGCGAGACTTTTCGTTTGATGCGCGACAACCCGGGTTTACGTTCGACGCGTCCGATTTCGATCATTGCAGCGCCATCTTCGATCGAAAAATCGAACCGACGCGATTTTCCGTCGCCGCTCGGCGAGACCTTTCGTTTGATGCGCGACAACCCGGGTTTACGTTCGACGCGTCCGATTTCGATCATTGCAGCGCCATCTTCGATCGAAAAATCGAACCGACGCGATTTTCCGTCGCCGCTCGGCGAGACCTTTCGTTTGATACGCGACAATCCGGGTTTACGTTCGACGCGTTCGATTTCGATCATTGCAGCGCCATCTTCGATCGAAAAATCGAACCGACGCGATTTTCCGTCGCCGCTCGGCGAGACCTTTCGTTTGATACGCGACAACCCGGGTTTACGTTCGACGCGTCCGATTTCGATCATTGCAGCGCCATCTTCGATCGAAAAATCGAACCGACGCGATTTTCCGTCGCCGCTCGGCGAGACCTTTCGTTTGATATGCGACAACCCGGGTTTACGTTCGACGCGTCCGATTTCGATCATTGCAGCGCCATCTTCGATCGAGAAATCGAACCGACGCGATTTTCCGTCGCCGCTCGGCGAGACCTTTCGTTTGATACGCGACAATCCGGGTTTACGTTCGACGCGTTCGATTTCGATCATTGCAGCGCCATCTTCGATCGAAAAATCGAACCGACACGATTTTCCGTCGCCGCTCGGCGAGATCTTTCGTTTGATACGCGACAACCCGGGTTTACGTTCGACGCGTCCGATTTCGATCATTGCAGCGCCATCTTCGATCGAAAAATCGAACCGACGCGATTTTCCGTCGCCGCTCGGCGAGACCTTTCGTTTGATACGCGACAACCCGGGTTTACGTTCAACGCGTCCGATTTCGATCATTGCAGCGCCATCTTCCATCGAAAAATCGAACCGACGCGATTTTCCGTCGCCGCTCGGCGAGACCTTTCGTTTGATACGCGACATCCCGGGTTTACGTTCGACGCGTCCAGTTTCGATCATTGCAGCGCCATCTTCGATCGAAAAATCGAACCGACGCGATTTTCCGTCGCCGCTCGGCGAGACCTTTCGTTTGATACGCGACAACCCGGGTTTACGTTCGACGCGTTCGATTTCGATTATTGCAGCGCCATCTTCGAACGAAAAATCGAACCGACGCGATTTTCCGTCGCCGCTCGGCGAGACCTTTCGTTTGATACGCGACAATCCGGGTTTACGTTCGACGCGTTCGATTTCGATCATTGCAGCGCCATCTTCGATCGAAAAATCGAACCGACGCGATTTTCCGTCGCCGCTCGGCGAGACCTTTCGTTTGATACGCGACAACCCGGGTTTACGTTCTACGCGACCGATTTCGATCATTGCGGCGCCATAGGAACCCCTTAAGTACACTTTTCCGAGTTTCTTTTCTTATATATGATAAGTGGGATCCGCTACGCTCCGCCCACTTGTGGGTATGAACAGAGGCTTGTGTGTACAGAGGCTTTGTGTAGACGGAAGTTTCGTTTGGACGGAAGAGGTGAGAGCGCTGCGCGCTGTTTGGGCCGCTAGCCTTTGGGGGCTCGCGGCACCTAGGGACTTGGAAGAATGTTGGAAAACTTTAAGAATTGATTTTTCTAATTTTCGAAATTTTGAGTATTTTTCCCCAATTTTTTCAATTTTTCCGTTCTCCTAATTTATAATTTTTTTTTCGCCGTCTGGGTTGGCCTCGCTTGGGTTGGCGTCGGTTGGGTTCACCTTGAACAATTTTACAACAGAAAGGGAAGGAAAGTTTAAGAAAAAGTGAGAAAAATTGTTGGAAAACTTAAGAAATCGGTTTCCTTAATTTTTAGAGTTTTTTCCATTTTTTTTCGATTTTTTTCAATTTTTTCTCGAAATTTACTACATTTTTCCCTAATTCTTTAAATTTTTTCGTTTTCTTTAAAATAAAATTTTTCTGTCATCTGGGTTGACCTCGCTTGGGTTGGCGCCGTTTGAGTTGACCTTGAACGATTAAAAAAAAAAGAGTTAAGGAATATGTAAGAGAAAGTGAGGAAAAATGTTTTAAAAAAGTTGTAAAACGTCAATAATCGGCTTCCTCTATTCTTAGAATTTTTTCCTATTTTTTTCGATTTTTTCAATTTTTTTCCGAAATTTTGAATATTTTTCCCCAATTTTTTCAATTTTTCCGTTCTCCTAATTTTTAAATTTTTTTCGCCGTCTGGGTTGGCCTCGCTTGGGTTGGCGTCGGTTGGGTTGACCTTGAACAATTTTCGAAAAAAAGTGAATTAAAATGTAAGAAGTGATGAAATGTTTTAAAAAAGTTGGGAAACTTAAGAAATCCGTTTCCCTAATTTTTAGAATTCTTGTCGATTTTTCTCGATTTTTTTAAATTTCCCCCCGAAATTTTGAATATTTTTCCCCAATTTTTTCAATTTTTCCGTTCTCTTAATTTTTAATTTTTTAAAATTTTTATCGATTTTTTTCAATTTTTTCCCTTAAATTTCCCGCTTTAATTGCCGGCCGGAGAGCTAACGAATCGACCTCCCCGCGATCGCATTTTTTTTTTAATCACAAACGAACATCCAAAGCCTCCTTTATTCATCTATTTACGTAATATGTACGGTCGAAATTATGTTCGAACGCGTCCGCGCGGCGAAAGAGATCGCGTCGGCGGCTTTAGATTAGGTCACGTTCGACCGGCGGCGCACGTACTCCCTCCGCCGCCGGGCCGACTGCGGGCGTAACACGACACACGCGAAAGAGATCGCGCGTCGCTTTCAGGTTAGATCATTGTCGATAGTCAGCACGCCCCCCCTCCCTTCCGACCCCCGGTGCTCCGGCCCCACGACTGGCCGTACAGATATATAATATTACATATGTCAAGTGTCAAGGTTTCCTTACTGCGCGTGTCGCGCGATCGTTGCCAACCAACCCTCGTCGATCCCATCTTTTACGCGGCGGCAAATTCAAATGCAAATTCAAATGAGCTCCGTCAAAATCTCGACGCGTTCGGTCGAGCGTACACGCGACGGCACAATGCAAATCGTGAAGAATTTAACCGGCAAAACGACGCCGCCGCCGCCGCCGCGATCGTCTTATAACCTTTTTTCCGATTACCGGAGTAACATCGGAGAAATGGAATTTGGAGGTTTTCAGTTGTTTTTAACACTTACTTTTTTTCAGTGGAAACACTTTTTCACTGTTACACACGCGTTCGTGTCACATTTTCGATATCACCCCGTATATCTCTCGCCATGTGGTAAACGTTACGTTCGTAAAGCTACTTTCTTCTACGTCGGAAAGAATTCGACGCGATCGATTTAGACCTTTCGTTTGATAGGCGACAATCCGGGTTTACGTTCGACGCGTCCGATTTCGATCATTGCAGCGCCATCTTCGATCGAAAAATCGAACCGACGCGATTTTCCGTCGCCGCTCGGCGAGACCTTTCGTTTGATACGCGACAATCCGGGTTTACGTTCGACGCGTTCGATTTCGATCATTGCAGCGCCATCTTCGATCGAAAAATCGAACCGACGCGATTTTCCGTCGCCGCTCGGCGAGACCTTTCGTTTGATACGCGACAACCCGGGTTTACGTTCGACGCGTCCGATTTCGATCATTGCAGCGCCATCTTCGATCGAAAAATCGAACCGACGCGATTTTCCGTCGCCGCTCGGCGAGACCTTTCGTTTGATACGCGACAACCCGGGTTTACGTTCAACGCGTCCGATTTCGATCATTGCAGCGCCATCTTCGATCGCAAAATCGAACCGACGCGATTTTCCGTCGCCGCTCGGCGAGACCTTTCGTTTGATGCGCGACAACCCGGGTTTACGTTCGACGCGTCCAGTTTCGATCATTGCAGCGCCATCTTCGATCGAAAAATCGAAGCGACGCGATTTTCCGTAGCCGCTCGGCGAGACCTTTCGTTTGATATGCGACAACCCGGGTTTACGTTCGACGCGTCCAGTTTCGATCATTGCAGCGCCATCTTCGATCGAAAAATCGAACCGACGCGATTTTCCGTCGCCGCTCGGCGAGACCTTTCGTTTGGTACGCGACAACCCGGGTTTACGTTCGACGCGTTCGATTTCGATTATTGCAGCGCCATCTTCGATCGAAAAATCGAACCGACGCGATTTTCCGTCGCCGCTCGGCGAGACCTTTCGTTTGATACGCGACAACCCGGGTTTACGTTCGACGCGTCCGATTTCGATCATTGCAGCGCCATCTTCGATCGAAAAATCGAGCCGACGCGATTTTCCGTCGCCGCTCGGCGAGACCTTTCGTTTGATACGCGACAATCCGGGTTTACGTTCGACGCGTCCGATTTCGATCATTGCAGCGCCATCTTCAATCGAAAAATCGAACCGACGCGATTTTCCGTCGCCGCTCGGCGAGACCTTTCGTTTGATACGCGACAATCCGGGTTTACGTTCGACGCGTTCGATTTCGATCATTGCAGCGCCATCTTCGATCGAAAAATCGAACCGACGCGATTTTCCGTCGCCGCTCGGCGAGACCTTTCGTTTGATACGCGACAACCCGGGTTTACGTTCGACGCGTCCGATTTCGATCATTGCAGCGCCATCTTCGATCGAAAAATCGAACCGACGCGATTTTCCGTCGCCGCTCGGCGAGACCTTTCGTTTGATACGCGACAACCCGGGTTTACGTTCGACGCGTCCGATTTCGATCATTGCAGAGCCATCTTCGATCGAAAAATCGAACCGACGCGATTTTCCGTCGCCGCTCGGCGAGACCTTTCGTTTGATGCGCCGCTCGGCGAGACCTTTCGTTTGATGCGCGACAACCCGGGTTTACGTTCGACGCGTCCAGTTTCGATCATTGCAGCGCCATCTTCGATCGAAAAATCGAACCGACGCGATTTTCCGTCGCCGCTCGGCGAGACCTTTCGTTTGATACGCGACAATCCGGGTTTACGTTCGACGCGTCCGATTTCGATCATTGCAGCGCCATCTTCGATCGAAAAATCGAACCGACGCGATTTTCCGTCGCCGCTCGGCGAGACCTTTCGTTTGATACGCTACAATCCGGGTTTACGTTCGACGCGTTCGATTTCGATCATTGCAAAGCTACGAATAATTTGTACTTTCATAATGAATTTAGGCGCTTGCGTAATATATGTAAAACACAATTGTCTCTTGCGTACAAGACGTTCGTACATGGAACTGAAGAGTCCATTATGTCTAATCCTAAAAATATTTTTCAGTATGTCCATATGAGGCAAGGCACTACTCGGATCCCTAATAAATTATTCGTAAATGATAATAGATCTTATAGCTGTCCTCAGGATATTGTCAATGGTTTTGCCGATTTATTTTCTAAAATCCACTTGCCTGATTCTGGAATTATTGAACTTAATGATATATATTCGAACTCTCTCCCATTTCATATGCCACCTGTGTCCGAAGTAGAACTATTAAACATAATGGTAAAATTTCCTATTAAATTTACTGCAGGGGATGATTCAATTCCAAGCTTCTTGGTCCACGACGCTAGATATGCTTTTGTCAAGCCATTACTTCATATTATTAATGTTGCCATTGCTACGTCTTCTTTCCCGGATACCTGGAAAAGGGCCAGAATTACGCCTGTCTATAAAAAAGGTGATAAAGGGCAGATAAAAAATTATCGCCCTATAGCAATTTTGAACAACTTTGCTAAAATTTTTGAACAACTTATATATAAGCTTATTTATAGACAAACTTTCTCTTACATTGCTACATGTCAGCACGGCTTTATTTCTGGTAGGTCAACGATTACGAACTTAGTCACTATAACGCAATTTATTGCTGAACAATTGAATAAACAGGGACAAGTTGATGTTGTATATACCGATCTATCTAGTGCTTTTGATATGGTACACCACGGTATCCTTCTCAGGAAACTTAGCTCTTTCGGCATGACTTCTTCGTTGTTACATCTTATGAAATCTTATTTAACAGCCAGAGTGAGTTATGTGTTTTACAACGGCTACAAATCATTTGAATATCAGGCAACCTCTGGTGTTCCGCAGGGTTCTAACTTAGGACCTTTGCTATTTGTTTTATTTATAAATGATTTGTTAAACTCTCTTGAATGTCAAGTGCTTGCGTTTGCAGATGATTTAAAAATTTATGCGTCGGTTTCGACTGTTCATGAAGCTATTCAGCTACAGCAAGGTCTTGACACTATTAACTATTGGTGTGCCAACAATTATCTTAAGTTAAACATCAATAAATGTTGTTCTGTAACGTACACCAAAAAACTCAGTCCGATTAACTATGACTATAAATTAAATGGTCAAGTAATTATAAGGAAAACCTCCACAATGGATCTTGGGGTGCTTTTTGATTCTACTCTAAGCTTTTCTTCCCACATAAAAAATATAGTTACCGCAGCCTCAAAAACACTTGGTTTTGTCTTTCGTACAGTCAAGTACTTTGATAACATTGATGTATTTAAATGTCTTTTCAATTCCTTAGTTATTAGCAGACTTGAATATGCTTCTCAAGTCTGGTCACCTTATTACATTTGCTATCGTTTAGATATCGAGCGTATACAACGTAGGTTTCTTAAATTCCTTTCGTTGAAAATCTCTGGGGAATATCCCCCAAGAGGTGTTGACTATGACGACCTACTACGCAGACATAATTTTCAATCCCTTAGTCAACGTCGGGAAATACAAGGTGCTCGATTTATTTGGAAAGTCATTCATTATAAACTTGATTGTGTCGAAATCTTGGAATCTTTGAATTTTATGGTGCCACGTTTCAACTCGAGATGGTCTACAACATTTTATCTGCGTACAGCTAAGAGTAATATCTTAATTAAAGCGCCTATATACACCATGTGCCGTAATGCTGATGCAAAATATGATGATATATTTTGTGATAATCTATGATTTGCTTGCAGCATTTTATTAAACTAAATGTATTTAAATTGTTAGTATTTATATTGTTGTGTTTTCTTTTCGTCCTGTAATTGGGTATTTCCTGTTGGGCGACTACTACTTATTATTATTATTATTATTATTATTATTGCAGCGCCATCTTCGATCGAAAAATCGAACCGACGCGATTTTTCGTCGCCGCTCGGCGAGACCTTTCGTTTGATACGCGACAATCCGGGTTTACGTTCGACGCGTTCGATTTCGATCATTGCAGCGCCATCTTCGATCGAAAAATCGAACCGACGCGATTTTCCGTCGCCGCTCGGCGAGACCTTTCGTTTGATACGCGACAACCCGGGTTTACATTCGACGCGTCCGATTTCGATCATTGCAGCGCCATCTTCGATCGAAAAATCGAACCGACGCGATTTTCCGTCGCCGCTCGGCGAGACCTTTCGTTTAATACGCGACAACCCGGGTTTACGTTCGACGCGTCCGATTTCGATCATTGCAGCGCCATCTTCAATCGAAAAATCGAACCGACGAGATTTTCCGTCGCCGCTCGGCGAGACCTTTCGTTTGATACGCGACAATCCGGGTTTACGTTCGACGCGTTCAGTTTCGATCATTGCAGCGCCATCTTCGATCGAAAAATCGAACCGACGCGATTTTCCGTCGCCGCTCGGCGAGACCTTTCGTTTGATACGCGACAACCCGGGTTTACGTTCGACGCGTCCAGTTTCGATCATTGCAGCGCCATCTTCGATCGAAAAATCGAACCGACGCGATTTTCCGTCGCCGCTCGGCGAGACCTTTCGTTTGATACGCGACAACCCGGGTTTACATTCGACGCGTCCAGTTTCGATCATTGCAGCGCCATCTTCGATCGAAAAATCGAACCGACGCGATTTTCCGTCGCCGCTCGGCGAGACCTTTCGTTTGATACGCGACAACCCGGGTTTACGTTCGACGCGTACGATTTCGATTATTGCAGCGCCATCTTCGAACGAAAAATCGAACCGACGCGATTTTCCGTCGCCGCTCGGCGAGACCTTTCGTTTGATACGCGACAATCCGGGTTTACGTTCGACGCGTTCGATTTCGATCATTGCAGCGCCATCTTCGATCGAAAAATCGAACCGACGCGATTTTCCGTCGCCGCTCGGCGAGACCTTTCGTTTGATACGCGACAACCCGGGTTTACGTTCTACGCGACCGATTTCGATCATTGCGGCGCCATAGGAACCCCTTAAGTACACTTTTCCGAGTTTCTTTTCTTATATATGACAAGTGGGATCCGCTACGCTCCGCCCACTTGTGGGTATGAACAGAGGCTTGTGTGGACAGAGGCTTTGTATAGACGGAAGTTTCGTTTGGACGGAAGAGGTGAGAGCGCTGCGCGCTGTTTGGGCCGCTAGCCTTTGGGGGCTCGCGGCACCTAGGGACTTGGAAGAATGTTGGAAAACTTTAAGAATTGATTTTTCTAATTTTCGAAATTTTGAGTATTTTTCCCCAATTTTTTCAATTTTTCCGTTCTCCTAATTTATAATTTTTTTTTCGCCGTCTGGGTTGGCCTCGCTTGGGTTGGCGTCGGTTGGGTTCACCTTGAACAATTTTACAACAGAAAGGGAAGGAAAGTTTAAGAAAAAGTGAGAAAAATTGT
The DNA here is from genome assembly GCA_036172665.1 of Prosopocoilus inquinatus. Lineage (NCBI taxonomy): Eukaryota > Metazoa > Arthropoda > Insecta > Coleoptera > Lucanidae > Prosopocoilus > Prosopocoilus inquinatus. Next base: position 25,722,405 of record CM069879.1, read on the forward strand.
TGGAAAACTTAAGAAATCGGTTTCCTTAATTTTTAGAATTTTTTCCATTTTTTTTCGATTTTTTTCAATTTTTTCTCGAAATTTACTACATTTTTCCCTAATTCTTTAAATTTTTTCGTTTTCTTTAAAATAAAATTTTTCTGTCATCTGGGTTGACCTCGCTTGGGTTGGCGCCGTTTGAGTTGACCTTGAACGATTAAAAAAAAAAGAGTTAAGGAATATGTAAGAGAAAGTGAGGAAAAATGTTTTAAAAAAGTTGTAAAACGTCAATAATCGGCTTCCTCTATTCTTAGAATTTTTTCCTATTTTTTTCGATTTTTTCAATTTTTTCCCGAAATTTTGAATATTTTTCCCCAATTTTTCCGTTCTCCTAATTTTTAAATTTTTTTTCGCCGTCTGGGTTGGCCTCGCTTGGGTTGGCGTCGGTTGGGTTGACCTTGAACAATTTTCGAAAAAAAGTGAATTAAAATGTAAGAAGTGATGAAATGTTTTAAAAAAGTTGGGAAACTTAAGAAATCCGTTTCCCTAATTTTTAGAATTCTTGTCGATTTTTCTCGATTTTTTTAAATTTCCCCCCGAAATTTTGAATATTTTTCCCCAATTTTTTCAATTTTTCCGTTCTCTTAATTTTTAATTTTTTAAAATTTTTATCGATTTTTTTCAATTTTTTCCCTTAAATTTCCCGCTTTAATTGCCGGCCGGAGAGCTAACGAATCGACCTCCCCGCGATCGCATTTTTTTTTTAATCACAAACGAACATCCAAAGCCTCCTTTATTCATCTATTTACGTAATATGTACGGTCGAAATTATGTTCGAACGCGTCCGCGCGGCGAAAGAGATCGCGTCGGCGGCTTTAGATTAGGTCACGTTCGACCGGCGGCGCACGTACTCCCTCCGCCGCCGGGCCGACTGCGGGCGTAACACGACACACGCGAAAGAGATCGCGCGTCGCTTTCAGGTTAGATCATTGTCGATAGTCAGCACGCCCCCCCTCCCTTCCGACCACCGGTGCTCCGGCCCCACGACTGGCCGTACAGATATATAATATTACATATGTCAAGTGTCAAGGTTTCCTTACTGCGCGTGTCGCGCGATCGTTGCCAACCAACCCTCGTCGATCCCATCTTTTACGCGGCGGCAAATTCAAATGCAAATTCAAATGAGCTCCGTCAAAATCTCGACGCGTTCGGTCGAGCGTACACGCGACGGCACAATGCAAATCGTGAAGAATTTAACCGGCAAAACGACGCCGCCGCCGCCGCCGCGATCGTCTTATAACCTTTTTTCCGATTACCGGAGTAACATCGGAGAAATGGAATTTGGAGGTTTTCAGTTGTTTTTAACACTTACTTTTTTTCAGTGGAAACACTTTTTCACTGTTACACACGCGTTCGTGTCACATTTTCGATATCACCCCGTATATCTCTCGCCATGTGGTAAACGTTACGTTCGTAAAGCTACTTTCTTCTACGTCGGAAAGAATTCGACGCGATCGATTTAGACCTTTCGTTTGATAGGCGACAATCCGGGTTTACATTCGACGCGTCCGATTTCGATCATTGCAGCGCCATCTTCGATCGAAAAATCGAACCGACGCGATTTTCCGTCGCCGCTCGGCGAGACCTTTCGTTTGATACGCGACAATCCGGGTTTACGTTCGACGCGTTCGATTTCGATCATTGCAGCGTCATCTTCGATCGAAAAATCGAACCGACGCGATTTTCCGTCGCCGCTCGGCGAGACCTTTCGTTTGATACGCGACAACCCGGGTTTACGTTCGACGCGTCCGATTTCGATCATTGCAGCGCCATCTTCGATCGAAAAATCGAACCGACGCGATTTTCCGTCGCCGCTCGGCGAGACCTTTCGTTTGATACGCGACAACCCGGGTTTACGTTCAACGCGTCCGATTTCGATCATTGCAGCGCCATCTTCGATCGCAAAATCGAACCGACGCGATTTTCCGTCGCCGCTCGGCGAGACCTTTCGTTTGATGCGCGACAACCCGGGTTTACGTTCGACGCGTCCAGTTTCGATCATTGCAGCGCCATCTTCGATCGAAAAATCGAAGCGACGCGATTTTCCGTAGCCGCTCGGCGAGACCTTTCGTTTGATATGCGACAACCCGGGTTTACGTTCGACGCGTCCAGTTTCGATCATTGCAGCGCCATCTTCGATCGAAAAATCGAACCGACGCGATTTTCCGTCGCCGCTCGGCGAGACCTTTCGTTTGGTACGCGACAACCCGGGTTTACGTTCGACGCGTTCGATTTCGATTATTGCAGCGCCATCTTCGATCGAAAAATCGAACCGACGCGATCTTCCGTCGCCGCTCGGCGAGACCTTTCGTTTGATACGCGACAACCCGGGTTTACGTTCGACGCGTCCGATTTCGATCATTGCAGCGCCATCTTCGATCGAAAAATCGAACCGACGCGATTTTCCGTCGCCGCTCGGCGAGACCTTTCGTTTGATACGCGACAACCCGGGTTTACGTTCGACGCGTCCGATTTCGATCATTGCAGCGCCATCTTCGATCGAAAAATCGAACCGACGCGATTTTCCGTCGCCGCTCGGCGAGACCTTTCGTTTGATACGCGACAACCCGGGTTTACGTTCGACGCGTCCGATTTCGATCATTGCAGCGCCATCTTCGATCGAAAAATCGAACCGACGCGATTTTCCGTCGCCGCTCGGCGAGACCTTTCGTTTGATGCGCGACAACCCGGGTTTACGTTCGACGCGTCCAGTTTCGATCATTGCAGCGCCATCTTCGATCGAAAAATCGAACCGACGCGATTTTCCGTCGCCGCTCGGCGAGACCTTTCGTTTGATACGCGACAACCCGGGTTTACGTTCGACGCGTCCGATTTCGATCATTGCAGCGCCATCTTCAATCGAAAAATCGAACCGACGCGATTTTCCGTCGCCGCTCGGCGAGACCTTTCGTTTGATACGCGACAATCCGGGTTTACGTTCGACGCGTTCGATTTCGATCATTGCAGCGCCATCTTCGATCGAAAAATCGAACCGACGCGATTTTCCGTCGCCGCTCGGCGAGACCTTTCGTTTGATACGCGACAACCCGGGTTTACGTTCGACGCGTTCGATTTCGATCATTGCAGCGCCATCTTTGATCGAAAAATCGAACCGACGCGATTTTCCGTCGCCGCTCGGCGAGACCTTTCGTTTGATACGCGACAACCCGGGTTTACGTTCTACGCGACCGATTTCGATCATTGCGGCGCCATAGGAACCCCTTAAGTACACTTTTCCGAGTTTCTTTTCTTATATATGACAAGTGGGATCCGCTACGCTCCGCCCACTTGTGGGTATGAACAGAGGCTTGTGTGGACAGAGGCTTTGTATAGACGGAGGTTTCGTTTGGACGGAAGAGGTGAGAGCGCTGCGCGCTGTTTGGGCCGCTAGCCTTTGGGGGCTCGCGGCACCTAGGGACTTGGAAGAATGTTGGAAAACTTTAAGAATTGATTTTTCTAATTTTCGAAATTTTGAGTATTTTTCCCCAATTTTTTCAATTTTTCCGTTCTCCTAATTTATAAATTTTTTTTCGCCGTCTGGGTTGGCCCCGCTTGGGTTGGCGTCGGTTGGGTTCACCTTGAACAATTTTACAAAAGAAAGGGAAGGAAAGTTTAAGAAAAAGTGAGAAAAATTGTTGGAAAACTTAAGAAATCGGTTTCCTTAATTTTTAGAATTTTTTCCATTTTTTTTCCATTTTTTTCAATTTTTTCTCGAAATTTACTACATTTTTCCCTAATTCTTTAAATTTTTTCGTTTTCTTTAAAATAAAATTTTTCTGTCATCTGGGTTGGCCTCGCTTGGGTTGGCGCCGTTTGAGTTGACCTTGAACAATTAAAAAAAAAAGAGTTAAGGAATATGTAAGAGAAAGTGAGGAAAAATGTTTTAAAAAAGTTGTAAAACGTCAATAATCGGCTTCCTCTATTCTTAGAATTTTTTCCTATTTTTTTCGATTTTTTCAATTTTTTTCCGAAATTTTGAATATTTTTCCCCAATTTTTTCAATTTTTCCGTTCTCCTAATTTTTAAATTTTTTTCGCCGTCTGGGTTGGCCTCGCTTGGGTTGGCGTCGGTTGGGTTGACCTTGAACAATTTTCGAAAAAAAGTGAATTAAAATGTAAGAAGTGATGAAATGTTTTAAAAAAGTTGGGAAACTTAAGAAATCCGTTTCCCTAATTTTTAGAATTCTTGTCGATTTTTCTCGATTTTTTTAAATTTCCCCCCGAAATTTTGAATATTTTTCCCCAATTTTTTCAATTTTTCCGTTCTCTTAATTTTTAATTTTTTAAAATTTTTATCGATTTTTTTCAATTTTTTCCCTTAAATTTCCCGCTTTAATTGCCGGCCGGAGAGCTAACGAATCGACCTCCCCGCGATCGCATTTTTTTTTTAATCACAAACGAACATCCAAAGCCTCCTTTATTCATCTATTTACGTAATATGTACGGTCGAAATTATGTTCGAACGCGTCCGCGCGGCGAAAGAGATCGCGTCGGCGGCTTTAGATTAGGTCACGTTCGACCGGCGGCGCACGTACTCCCTCCGCCGCCGGGCCGACTGCGGGCGTAACACGACACACGCGAAAGAGATCGCGCGTCGCTTTCAGGTTAGATCATTGTCGATAGTCAGCACGCCCCCCCTCCCTTCCGACCACCGGTGCTCCGGCCCCACGACTGGCCGTACAGATATATAATATTACATATGTCAAGTGTCAAGGTTTCCTTACTGCGCGTGTCGCGCGATCGTTGCCAACCAACCCTCGTCGATCCCATCTTTTACGCGGCGGCAAATTCAAATGCAAATTCAAATGAGCTCCGTCAAAATCTCGACGCGTTCGGTCGAGCGTACACGCGACGGCACAATGCAAATCGTGAAGAATTTAACCGGCAAAACGACGCCGCCGCCGCCGCCGTGATCGTCTTATAACCTTTTTTCCGATTACCGGAGTAACATCGGAGAAATGGAATTTGGAGGTTTTCAGTTGTTTTTAACACTTACTTTTTTTCAGTGGAAACACTTTTTCACTGTTACACACGCGTTCGTGTCACATTTTCGATATCACCCCGTATATCTCTCGCCATGTGGTAAACGTTACGTTCGTAAAGCTACTTTCTTCTACGTCGGAAAGAATTCGACGCGATCGATTTAGACCTTTCGTTTGATAGGCGACAATCCGGGTTTACGTTCGACGCGTCCGATTTCGATCATTGCAGCGCCATCTTCGATCGAAAAATCGAACCGACGCGATTTTCCGTCGCCGCTCGGCGAGACCTTTCGTTTGATACGCGACAACCCGGGTTTACGTTCGACGCGTCCGATTTCGATCATTGCAGCGCCATCTTCGATCGAAAAATCGAACCGACGCGATTTTCCGTCGCCGCTCGGCGAGACCTTTCGTTTGATGCGCGACAACCCGGGTTTACGTTCGACGCGTCCAGTTTCGATCATTGCAGCGCCATCTTCGATCGAAAAATCGAACCGACGCGATTTTCCGTCGCCGCTCGGCGAGACCTTTCGTTTGATACGCGACAACCCGGGTTTACGTTCGACGCGTCCAGTTTCGATCATTGCAGCGCCATCTTCGATCGAAAAATCGAACCGACGCGATTTTCCGTCGCCGCTCGGCGAGACCTTTCGTTTGATACGCGACAACCCGGGTTTACGTTCGACGCGTCCAGTTTCGATCATTGCAGCGCCATCTTCGATCGAAAAATCGAACCGACGCGATTTTCCGTCGCCGCTCGGCGAGACCTTTCGTTTGATACGCGACAACCCGGGTTTACGTTCGACGCGTTCGATTTCGATCATTGCAGCGCCATCTTCGATCGAAAAATCGAACCGACGCGATTTTCCGTCGCCGCTCGGCGAGACCTTTCGTTTGATACGCGACAACCCGGGTTTACGTTCTACGCGACCGATTTCGATCATTGCGGCGCCATAGGAACTCCTTAAGTACACTTTTCCGAGTTTCTTTTCTTATATATGACAAGTGGGATCCGCTACGCTCCGCCCACTTGTGGGTATGAACAGAGGCTTGTGTGGACAGAGGCTTTGTATAGACGGAGGTTTCGTTTGGACGGAAGAGGTGAGAGCGCTGCGCGCTGTTTGGGCCGCTAGCCTTTGGGGGCTCGCGGCACCTAGGGACTTGGAAGAATGTTGGAAAACTTTAAGAATTGATTTTTCTAATTTTCGAAATTTTGAGTATTTTTGCCCAATTTTTTCAATTTTTCCGTTCTCCTAATTTATAAATTTTTTTTCGCCGTCTGGGTTGGCCCCGCTTGGGTTGGCGTCGGTTGGGTTCACCTTGAACAATTTTACAAAAGAAAGGGAAGGAAAGTTTAAGAAAAAGTGAGAAAAATTGTTGGAAAACTTAAGAAATCGGTTTCCTTAATTTTTAGAATTTTTTCCATTTTTTTTCGATTTTTTTCAATTTTTTCTCGAAATTTACTACATTTTTCCCTAATTCTTTAAATTTTTTCGTTTTCTTTAAAATAAAATTTTTCTGTCATCTGGGTTGGCCTCGCTTGGGTTGGCGCCGTTTGAGTTGACCTTGAACAATTAAAAAAAAAAGAGTTAAGGAATATGTAAGAGAAAGTGAGGAAAAATGTTTTAAAAAAGTTGTAAAACGTCAATAATCGGCTTCCTCTATTCTTAGAATTTTTTCCTATTTTTTTCGATTTTTTCAATTTTTTCCCGAAATTTTGAATATTTTTCCCCAATTTTTTCAATTTTTCCGTTCTCCTAATTTTTAAATTTTTTTTCGCCGTCTGGGTTGGCCTCGCTTGGGTTGGCGTCGGTTGGGTTGACCTTGAACAATTTTCGAAAAAAAGTGAAGGAAAATGTAAGAAGTGATGAAATGTTTTAAAAAAGTTGGAAAACTTAAGAAATCCGTTTCCCTAATTTTTAGAATTCTTGTCGATTTTTCTCGATTTCTTTAAATTTCCCCCCGAAATTTTTTCAATTTTTCCCCAATTTTTTCAATTTTTCCGTTCTCTTAATTTTTAAATTTTTAAAATTTTTATCGATTTTTTCAATTTTTTCCCTTAAATTTCCCGCTTTAATTGCCGGCCGGAGAGCGAACGAATCGACCTCCCCGCGCTCGCATTTTTTTTTTAATCACAAACGAACATCCAAAGCCTCCTTTTCCTTTATTCATCTATTTACGTAATATGTACGGTCGAAATTATGTTCGAACGCGTCCGCGCGGCGAAAGAGATTGCGTCGGCGGCTTTAGATTAGGTCACGTTCGACCGGCGGCGCACGTACTTCCTCCGCCGCCGGGCCGACTGCGGGCGTAACACGACACACGCGAAAGAGATCGCGCGTCGCTTTCAGGTTAGATCATTGTCGATAGTCAGCACGCCCCCCCTCCCTTCCGACCACCGGTGCTCCGGCCCCACGACTGGCCGTACAGATATATAATATTACATATGTCAAGTGTCAAGGTTTCCTTACTGCGCGTGTCGCGCGATCGTTGCCAACCAACCCTCGTCGATCCCATCTTTTACGCGGCGGCAAATTCAAATGAGCTCCGTCAAAATCTCGACGCGTTCGGTCGAGCGTACACACGACGGCACAATGCAAATCGTGAAGAATTTAACCGGCAAAACGACGCCGCCGCCGCCGCCGCGATCGTCTTATAACCTTTTTTCCGATTACCGGAGTAACATCGGAGAAATGGAATTTGGAGGTTTTCAGTTGTTTTTAACACTTACTTTTTTTCAGTGGAAACACTTTTTCACTGTTACACACGCGTTCGTGTCACATTTTCGATATCACCCCGTATATCTCTCGCCATGTGGTAAACGTTACGTTCGTAAAGCTACTTTCTTCTACGTCGGAAAGAATTCGACGCGATCGATTTAGACCTTTCGTTTGATAGGCGACAATCCGGGTTTACGTTCGACGTGTCCGATTTCGATCATTGCAGCGCCATCTTCGATCGAAAAATCGAACCGACGCGATTTTCCATCGCCGCTCGGCGAGACCTTTCGTTTGATACGCGACAATCCGGGTTTACGTTCGACGCGTTCGATTTCGATCATTGCAGCGCCATCTTCGATGGAAAAATCGAACCGACGCGATTTCCCGTCGCCGCTCGGCGAGACCTTTCGTTTGATACGCGACAACCCGGGTTTACGTTCGACGCGTCCGATTTCGATCATTGCAGCGCCATCTTCGATCGAAAAATCGAACCGACGCGATTTTCCGTCGCCGCTCGGCGAGACCTTTCGTTTGATGCGCGACAACCCGGGTTTACGTTCGACGCGTCCGATTTCGATCATTGCAGCGCCATCTTCGATCGAAAAATCGAATCGACGCGATTTTCCGTCGCCGCTCGGCGAGACCTTTCGTTTGATACGCGACAATCCGGGTTTACGTTCGACGCGTTCGATTTCGATCATTGCAGCGCCATCTTCGATCGAAAAATCGAACCGACGCGATTTTTCGTCGCCGCTCGGCGAGACCTTTCGTTTGATACGCGACAATCCGGGTTTACGTTCGACGCGTTCGATTTCGATCATTGCAGCGCCATCTTCGATCGAAAAATCGAACCGACGCGATTTTTCGTCGCCGCTCGGCGAGACCTTTCGTTTGATACGCGACAATCCGGGTTTACGTTCGACGCGTTCGATTTCGATCATTGCAGCGCCATCTTCGATCGAAAAATCGAACCGATGCGATTTTCCGTCGCCGCTCGGCGAGACCTTTCGTTTGATACGCGACAACCCGGGTTTACGTTCGACGCGTCCGATTTCGATCATTGCAGCGCCATCTTCGATCGAAAAATCGAACCGACGCGATTTTCCGTCGCCGCTCGGCGAGACCTTTCGTTTGATACGCGACAACCCGGGTTTACGTTCGACGCGTCCGATTTCGATCATTGCAGCGCCATCTTCGATCGAAAAATCGAACCGACGCGATTTTCCGTCGCCGCTCGGCGAGACCTTTCGTTTGATACGCGACAATCCGGGTTTACGTTCGACGCGTTCGATTTCGATCATTGCAGCGCCATCTTCTATCGAAAAATCGTACCGACGCGATTTTCCGTCGCCGCTCGGCGAGACCTTTCGTTTGATACGCGACAACCCGGGTTTACGTTCGACGCGTCCGATTTCGATCATTGCAGCGCCATCTTCGATCGAAAAATCGAACCGACGCGATTTTCCGTCGCCGCTCGGCGAGACCTTTCGTTTGATACGCGACAACCCGGGTATACGTTCGACGCGTCCAGTTTCGATCATTGCAGCGCCATCTTCGATCGAAAAGTCGAACCGACGCGATTTTCCGTAGCCGCTCGGCGAGACCTTTCGTTTGATACGCGACAATCCGGGTTTACGTTCGACGCGTTCGATTTCGATCATTGCAGCGCCATCTTCGATCGAAAAATCGAACCGACGCGATTTTCCGTCGCCGCTCGGCGAGACCTTTCGTTTGATACGCGACAACCCGGGTTTACGTTCTACGGGACCGATTTCGATCATTGCGGCGCCATAGGAACCCCTTAAGTACACTTTTCGGAGTTTCTTTTCTTATATATGACAAGTGGGATCCGCTACGCTCCGCCCACTTGTGGGTATGAACAGAGGCTTGTGTGGACAGACGCTTTGTATAGACGGAGGTTTCGTTTGGACGGAAGAGGTGAGAGCGCTGCGCGCTGTTTGGGCCGCTAGCCTTTGGGGGCTCGCGGCACCTAGGTACTTGGAAGAATGTTGGAAAACTTTAAGAATTGATTTTTCTAATTTTCGAAATTTTGAGTATTTTTCCCCAATTTTTTCAATTTTTCCGTTCTCCTAATTTATAAATTTTTTTTCGCCGTCTGGGTTGGCCTCGCTTGGGTTGGCGTCGGTTGGGTTCACCTTGAACAATTTTAGAACAAAGGGAAGGAAAGTTTAAGAAAAAGTGAGAAAAATTGTTGGAAAACTTGAGAAATAGGTTTCCTTAATTTTTAGAACTTTTTCCATTTTTTTTCGATTTTTTTCAATTTTTTCTCGAAATTTACTACATTTTTCCCTAATTCTTTAAATTTTTTCGTTTTCTTTAAAATAAAATTTTTCTGTCATCTGGGTTGGCCTCGCTTGGGTTGGCGCCGTTTGAGTTGACCTTGAACAATTAAAAAAAAAAAGAGTTAAGGAATATGTAAGAGAAAGTGAGGAAAAATGTTTTAAAAAAGTTGTAAAACGTCAATAATCGGCTTCCTCTATTCTTAGAATTTTTTCCTATTTTTTTCGATTTTTTCAATTTTTTCCCGAAATTTTGAATATTTTTCCCCAATTTTTTCAATTTTTCCGTTCTCCTAATTTCTAAATTTTTTTTCGCCGTCTGGGTTGGCCTCGCTTGGGTTGGCGTCGGTTGGGTTGACCTTGAACAATTTTCGAAAAAAAGTGAAGGAAAATGTAAGAAGTGATGAAATGTTTTAAAAAAGTTGGGAAACTTAAGAAATCCGTTTCCCTAATTTTTAGAATTCTTGTCGATTTTTCTCGATTTTTTTAAATTTCCCCCCGAAATTTTGAATATTTTTCCCCAATTTGTTCAATTTTTCCGTTCTCTTAATTTTTAATTTTTTAAAATTTTTATCGATTTTTTTCAATTTTTTCCCTTAAATTTCCCGCTTTAATTGCCGGCCGGAGAGCGAACGAATCGACCTCCCCGCGCTCGCATTTTTTTTTTAATCACAAACGAACATCCAAAGCCTCCTTTATTCATCTATTTACGTAATATGTACGGTCGAAATTATGTTCGAACGCGTCCGCGCGGCGAAAGAGATCGCGTCGGCGGCTTTAGATTAGGTCACGTTCGACCGGCGGCGCACGTACTCCCTCCGCCGCCGGGCCGACTGCCGGCGTAACACGACACACGCGAAAGAGTTCGCGCGTCGCTTTCAGGTTAGATCACTGTCGATAGGCAGCACGCCCCCCCTCCCTTCCGACCACCGGTGCTCCGGCCCCACGACTGGCCGTACAGATATATAATATTACATATGTCAAGTGTCAAGGTTTCCTTACTGCGCGTGTCGCGCGATCGTTGCCAACCAACCCTCGTCGATCCCATCTTTTACGCGACGGCAAATTCAAATGAGCTCCGTCAAAATCTCGACGCGTTCGGTCGAGCGTACACGCGACGGCACAATGCAAATCGTGAAGAATTTAACCGGCAAAACGACGCCGCCGCCGCCGCCGCGATCGTCTTATAACCTTTTTTCCGATTACCGGAGTAACATCGGAGAAATGGAATTTGGAGGTTTTCAGTTGTTTTTAACACTTACTTTTTTTCAGTGGAAATACTTTTTCACTGTTACACACGCGTTCGTGTCACATTTTCGATATCGCCCCGTATATCTCTCGCCATGTGGTAAACGTTACGTTCGTAAAGCTACTTTCTTCTACGTCGGAAAGAATTCGACGCGATCGATTTAGACCTTTCGTTTGATAGGCGACAATCCGGGTTTACGTTCGACGCGTCCGATTTCGATCATTGCAGCGCCATCTTCGATCGAAAAATCGAACCGACGCGATTTTCCGTCGCCGCTCGGCGAGACCTTTCGTTTGATACGCGACAATCCGGGTTTACGTTCGACGCGTTCGATATCGATCATTGCAGCGCCATCTTCGATCGAAAAATCGAACCGACGCGATTTTCCGTCGCCGCTCGGCGAGACCTTTCGTTTGATACGCGACAACCCGGGTTTACGTTCGACGCGTCCGATTTCGATCATTGCAGCGCCATCTTCGATCGAAAAATCGAACCGACGCGATTTTCCGTCGCCGCTCGGCGAGGCCTTTCGTTTGATACGCGACAACCCGGGTTTACGTTCGACGCGTCCGATTTCGATCATTGCAGCGCCATCTTCGATCGAAAAATCGAACCGACGCGACTTTCCGTCGCCGCTCGGCGAGACCTTTCGTTTGATACGCGACAACCCGGGTTTACGTTCGACGCGTCCGATTTCGATTATTGCAGCGCCATCTTCGATCGAAAAATCGAACCGACGCGATTTTCCGTCGCCGCTCGGCGAGACCTTTCGTTTGATACGCGACAATCCGGGTTTACGTTCGACGCGTCCGATTTCGATCATTGCAGCGCCATCTTCGATCGAAAAATCGAACCGACGCGACTTTCCGTCGCCGCTCGGCGAGACCTTTCGTTTGATACGCGACAACCCGGGTTTACGTTCTACGCGACCGATTTCGATCATTGCGGCGCCATAGGAACCCCTTAAGTACACTTTTCCGAGTTTCTTTTCTTATATATGACAAGTGGGATCCGCTACGCTCCGCCCACTTGTGGGTATGAACAGAGGCTTGTGTGGACAGAGGCTTTGTATAGACGGAGGTTTCGTTTGGACGGAAGAGGTGAGAGCGCTGCGCGCTGTTTGGGCCGCTAGCCTTTGGGGGCTCGCGGCACCTAGGGACTTGGAAGAATGTTGGAAAACTTTAAGAATTGATTTTTCTAATTTTCGAAATTTTGAGTATTTTTCCCCAATTTTTTCAATTTTTCCGTTCTCCTAATTTATAATTTTTTTTTCGCCGTCTGGGTTGGCCCCGCTTGGGTTGGCGTCGGTTGGGTTCACCTTGAACAATTTTACAAAAGAAAGGGAACGAAAGTTTAAGAAAAAGTGAGAAAAATTGTTGGAAAACTTAAGAAATCGGTTTCCTTAATTTTTAGAATTTTTTCCATTTTTTTTCGATTTTTTTCAATTTTTTCTCGAAATTTACTACATTTTTCCGTAATTCTTTAAATTTTTTCGTTTTCTTTAAAATAAAATTTTTCTGTCATCTGGGTTGGCCTCGCTTGGGTTGGCGCCGTTTGAGTTGACCTTGAACAATTAAAAAAAAAAGAGTTAAGGAATATGTAAGAGAAAGTGAGGAAAAATGTTTTAAAAAAGTTGTAAAACGTCAATAATCGGCTTCCTCTATTCTTAGAATTTTTTCCTATTTTTTTCGATTTTTTCAATTTTTTCCCGAAATTTTGAATATTTTTCCCCAATTTTTCCGTTCTCCTAATTTTTAAATTTTTTTTCGCCGTCTGGGTTGGCCTCGCTTGGGTTGGCGTCGGTTGGGTTGACCTTGAACAATTTTCGAAAAAAAGTGAAGGAAAATGTAAGAAGTGATGAAATGTTTTAAAAAAGTTGGAAAACTTAAGAAATCCGTTTCCCTAATTTTTAGAATTCTTGTCGATTTTTCTCGATTTTTTTAAATTTCCCCCCGAAATTTTGAATATTTTTCCCCAATTTTTTCAATTTTTCCGTTCTCTTAATTTTTGATTTTTTTAAATTTTTATCGATTTTTTTCAATTTTTTCCCTTAAATTTCCCGCTTTAATTGCCGGCCGGAGAGCGAACGAATCGACCTCCCCGCGCTCGCATTTTTTTTTTAATCACAAACGAACATCCAAAGCCTCCTTTATTCATCTATTTACGTAATATGTACGGTCGAAATTATGTTCGAACGCGTCCGCGCGGCGAAAGAGATCGCGTCGGCGGCTTTAGATTAGGTCACGTTCGACCGGCGGCGCACGTACTCCCTCCGCCGCCGGGCAGACTGCCGGCGTAACACGACACACGCGAAAGAGTTCGCGCGTCGCTTTCAGGTTAGATCACTGTCGCTAGGCAGCACGCCCCCCCTCCCTTCCGTCCACCGGTGCTCCGGCCCCACGACTGGCCGTACAGATATATAATATTACATATGTCAAGTGTCAAGGTTTCCTTACTGCGCGTGTCGCGCGATCGTTGCCAACCAACCCTCGTCGATCCCATCTTTTACGCGGCGGCAAATTCAAATGAGCTCCGTCAAAATCTCGACGCGTTCGGTCGAGCGTACACGCGACGGCACAATGCAAATCGTGAAGAATTTAACCGGCAAAACGACGCCGCCGCCGCCGCCGCGATCGTCTTATAACCTTTTTTCCGATTACCGGAGTAACATCGGAGAAATGGAATTTGGAGGTTTTCAGTTGTTTTTAACACTTACTTTTTTTCAGTGGAAACACTTTTTCACTGTTACACACGCGTTCGTGTCACATTTTCGATATCACCCCGTATATCTCTCGCCAAGTGGTAAACGTTACGTTCGTAAAGCTACTTTCTTCTACGTCGGAAAGAATTCGACGCGATCGATTTAGACCTTTCGTTTGATAGGCGACAATCCGGGTTTACGTTCGACGCGTCCGATTTCGATCATTGCAGCGCCATCTTCGATCGAAAAATCGAACCGACGCGATTTTCCGTCGCCGCTCGGCGAGACCTTTCGTTTTATGCGCGACAACCCGGGTTTACGTTCGACGCGTCCGATTTCGATCATTGCAGCGCCATGTTCGATCGAAAAATCGAACCGACGCGATTTTCCGTCACCGCTCGGCGAGACCTTTCGTTTGATATGCGACAACCCGGGTTTACGTTCGACGCGTCCGACTTCGATCATTGCAGCGCCATCTTCGATCGAAAAATCGAACCGACGCGATTTTCCGTCGCCGCTCGGCGAGACCTTTCGTTTGATGCGCGACAACCCGGGTTTACGTTCGACGCGTCCAGTTTCGATCATTGCAGCGCCATCTTCGATCGAAAAATCGAACCGACGCGATTTTCCGTCGCCGCTCGGCGAGACCTTTCGTTTGATGCGCGACAACCCGGGTTTACGTTCGACGCGTTCGATTTCGATCATTGCAGCGCCATCTTCGATCGAAAAATCGAACCGACGCGATTTTCCGTCGCCGCTCGGCGAGACCTTTCGTTTGATGCGCGACAACCCGGGTTTACGTTCGACGCGTCCAGTTTTGATCATTGCAGCGCCATCTTCGATCGAAAAATAGAACCGACGCGATTTTCCGTCGCCGCTCGGCGAGACCTTTCGTTTGATACGCGACAACCCGGGTTTACGTTCGACGCGTCCGATTTCGATCATTGCAGCGCCATCTTCCATCGAAAAATCGAACCGACGCGATTTTCCGTCGCCGCTCGGCGAGACCTTTCGTTTGATACGCGACAATCCGGGTTTACGTTCGACGCGTCCGATTTCGATCATTGCAGCGCCATCTTCGATCGAAAAATCGAACCGATGCGATTTTCCGTCGCCGCTCGGCGAGACCTTTCGTTTGATACGCGACAACCCGGGTTTACGTTCTACGCGACCGATTTCGATCATTGCGGCGCCATAGGAACCCCTTAAGTACACTTTTCCGAGTATCTTTTCTTATATATGACAAGTGGGATCCGCTACGCTCCGCCCACTTGTGGGTATGAACAGAGGCTTGTGTGGACAGAGGCTTTGTATAGACGGAGGTTTCGTTTGGACGGAAGAGGTGAGAGCGCTGCGCGCTGTTTGGGCCGCTAGCCTTTGGGGGCTCGCGGCACCTAGGGACTTGGAAGAATGTTGGAAAACTTTAAGAATTGATTTTTCTAATTTTCGAAATTTTGAGTATTTTTCCCCAATTTTTTCAATTTTTCCGTTCTCCTAATTTATAATTTTTTTTTCGCCGTCTGGGTTGGCCCCGCTTGGGTTGGCGTCGGTTGGGTTCACCTTGAACAATTTTAGAAAAGAAAGGGAAGGAAAGTTTAAGAAAAAGTGAGAAAAATTGTTGGAAAACTTAAGAAATCGGTTTCCTTAATTTTTAGAATTTTTTCCATTTTTTTTCGATTTTTTTCAATTTTTTCTCGAAATTTACTACATTTTTCCGTAATTCTTTAAATTTTTTCGTTTTCTTTAAAATAAAATTTTTCTGTCATCTGGGTTGGCCTCGCTTGGGTTGGCGCCGTTTGAGTTGACCTTGAACAATTAAAAAAAAAAGAGTTAAGGAATATGTAAGAGAAAGTGAGGAAAAATGTTTTAAAAAAGTTGTAAAACGTCAATAATCGGCTTCCTCTATTCTTAGAATTTTTTCCTATTTTTTTCGATTTTTTCAATTTTTTCCCGAAATTTTAAATATTTTTCCCCAATTTTTTCAATTTTTCCGTTCTCCTAATTTTTAAATTTTTTTTCGCCGTCTGGGTTGGCCTCGCTTGGGTTGGCGTCGGTTGGGTTGACCTTGAACAATTTTCGAAAAAAAGTGAAGGAAAATGTAAGAAGTGATGAAATGTTTTAAAAAAGTTGGGAAACTTAAGAAATCCGTTTCCCTAATTTTTAGAATTCTTGTCGATTTTTCTCGATTTTTTTAAATTTCCCCCCGAAATTTTGAATATTTTTCCCCAATTTGTTCAATTTTTCCGTTCTCTTAATTTTTGATTTTTTTTAATTTTTATCGATTTTTTTCAATTTTTTCCCTTAAATTTCCCGCTTTAATTGCCGGCCGGAGAGCGAACGAATCGACCTCCCCGCGCTCGCATTTTTTTTTTAATCACAAACGAACATCCAAAGCCTCCTTTATTCATCTATTTACGTAATATGTACGGTCGAAATTATGTTCGAACGCGTCCGCGCGGCGAAAGAGATCGCGTCGGCGGCTTTAGATTAGGTCACGTTCGACCGGCGGCGCACGTACTACCTCCGCCGCCGGGCCGACTGCCGGCGTAACACGACACACGCGAAAGAGTTCGCGCGTCGCTTTCAGGTTAGATCATTGTCGATAGTCAGCACGCCCCCCCTCCCTTCCGACCACCGGTGCTCCGGCCCCACGACTGGCCGTACAGATATATAATATTACATATGTCAAGTGTCAAGGTTTCCTTACTGCGCGTGTCGCGCGATCGTTGCCAACCAACCCTCGTCGATCCCATCTTTTACGCGGCGGCAAATTCAAATGAGCTCCGTCAAAATCTCGACGCGTTCGGTCGAGCGTACACGCGACGGCACAATGCAAATCGTGAAGAATTTAACCGGCAAAACGACGCCGCCGCCGCCGCCGCGATCGTCTTATAACCTTTTTTCCGATTACCGGAGTAACATCGGAGAAATGGAATTTGGAGGTTTTCAGTTGTTTTTAACACTTACTTTTTTTCAGTGGAAACACTTTTTCACTGTTACACACGCGTTCGTGTCACATTTTCGATATCACCCCGTATATCTCTCGCCATGTGGTAAACGTTACGTTCGTAAAGCTACTTTCTTCTATGTCGGAAAGAATTCGACGCGATCGATTTAGACCTTTCGTTTGATAGGCGACAATCCGGGTTTACGTTCGACGCGTCCGATTTCGATCATTGCAGCGCCATCTTCGATCGAAAAATCGAACCGACGCGATTTTCCGTCGCCGCTCGGCGAGACCTTTCGTTTTATGCGCGACAACCCGGGTTTACGTTCGACGCGTCCGATTTCGATCATTGCAGCGCCATCTTCGATCGAAAAATCGAACCGACGCGATTTTCCGTCGCCGCTCGGCGAGACCTTTCGTTTGATACGCGACAATCCGGATTTACGTTCGACGCGTTCGATTTCGATCATTGCAGCGCCATCTTCGATCGAAAAATCGAACCGAAGCGATTTCCCGTCGCCGCTCGGCGAGACCTTTCGTTTGAAACGCGACAACCCGGGTTTACGTTCGACGCGTCCAGTTTCGATCATTGCAGCGCCATCTTCGATCGAAAAATCGAACCGACGCGATTTTCCGTCGCCGCTCGGCGAGACCTTTCGTTTGATACGAGACAACCCGGGTTTACGTTCGACGCGTTCGATTTCGATCATTGCAGCGCCATCTTCGATCGAAAAATCGAACCGACGCGATTTTCCGTCGCCGCTCGGCGAGACCTTTCGTTTGATACGCGACAATCCGGGTTTACGTTCGACGCGTTCGATTTCGATCATTGCAGCGCCATCTTCGATCGAAAAAGCGAACCGACGCGATTTTCCGTCGCCGCTCGGCGAGACCTTTCGTTTGATACGCGACAACCCGGGTTTACGTTCGACGCGTCCGATTTCGATTATTGCAGCGCCATCTTCGATCGAAAAATCGAACCGACGCGATTTTCCGTCGCCGCTCGGCGAGACCTTTCGTTTGATGCGCGACAACCCGGGTTTACGTTCGACGCGTCCAGTTTCGATCATTGCAGCGCCATCTTCGATCGAAAAATAGAACCGACGCGATTTTCCGTCGCCGCTCGGCGAGACCTTTCGTTTGATACGCGACAATCCGGGTTTACGTTCGACGCGTCCGATTTCGATCATTGCAGCGCCATCTTCGATCGAAAAATCGAACCGACGCGATTTTCCGTCGCCGCTCGGCGAGACCTTTCGTTTGATACGCGACAACCCGGGTTTACGTTCTACGCGACCGATTTCGATCATTGCGGCGCCATAGGAACCCCTTAAGTACACTTTTCCGAGTTTCTTTTCTTATATATGACAAGTGGGATCCGCTACGCTCCGCCCACTTGTGGGTATGAACAGAGGCTTGTGTGGACAGAGGCTTTGTATAGACGGAGGTTTCGTTTGGACGGAAGAGGTGAGAGCGCTGGGCGCTGTTTGGGCCGCTAGCCTTTGGGGGCTCGCGGCACCTAGGGACTTGGAAGAATGTTGGAAAACTTTAAGAATTGATTTTTCTAATTTTCGAAATTTTGAGTATTTTTCCCCAATTTTTTCAATTTTTCAGTTCTCCTAATTTATAATTTTTTTTTCGCCGTCTGGGTTGGCCTCGCTTGGGTTGGCGTCGGTTTTGTTCACCTTGAACAATTTTACAACAGAAAGGGAAGGAAAGTTTAAGAAAAAGTGAGAAAAATTGTTGGAAAACTTAAGAAATCGGTTTCCTTAATTTTTAGAATTTTTTCCATTTTTTTTCGATTTTTTTCAATTTTTTCTCGAAATTTACTACATTTTTCCGTAATTCTTTAAATTTTTTCGTTTACTTTAAAATAAAATTTTTCTGTCATCTGGGTTGACCTCGCTTGGGTTGGCGCCGTTTGAGTTGACCTTGAACAATTAAAAAAAAAAGAGTTAAGGAATATGTAAGAGAAAGTGAGGAAAAATGTTTTAAAAAAGTTGTAAAACGTCAATAATCGGCTTCCTCTATTCTTAGAATTTTTTCCTATTTTTTTCGATTTTTTCAATTTTTTCCCGAAATTTTTAATATTTTTCCCCAATTTTTCCGTTCTCCTAATTTTTAAATTTTTTTTCGCCGTCTGGGTTGGCCTCGCTTGGGTTGGCGTCGGTTGGGTTGACCTTGAACAATTTTCGAAAAAAAGTGAAGGAAAATGTAAGAAGTGATGAAATGTTTTAAAAAAGTTGGGAAACTTAAGAAATCCGTTTCCCTAATTTTTAGAATTCTTGTCGATTTTTCTCGATTTTTTTAAATTTCTCCCCGAAATTTTGAATATTTTTCCCCAATTTGTTCAATTTTTCCGTTCTCTTAATTTTTGATTTTTTTAAATTTTTATCGATTTTTTTCAATTTTTTCCCTTAAATTTCCCGCTTTAATTGCCGGCCGGAGAGCGAACGAATCGACCTCCCCGCGCTCGCATTTTTTTTTTAATCACAAACGAACATCCAAAGCCTCCTTTATTCATCTATTTACGTAATATGTACGGTCGAAATTATGTTCGAACGCGTCCGCGCGGCGAAAGAGATCGCGTCGGCGGCTTTAGATTAGGTCACGTTCGACCGGCGGCGCACGTACTACCTCCGCCGCCGGGCCGACTGCCGGCGTAACACGACACACGCGAAAGAGTTCGCGCGTCGCTTTCAGGTTAGATCATTGTCGATAGTCAGCACGCCCCCCCTCCCTTCCGACCACCGGTGCTCCGGCCCCACGACTGGCCGTACAGATATATAATATTACATATGTCAAGTGTCAAGGTTTCCTTACTGCGCGTGTCGCGCGATCGTTGCCAACCAACCCTCGTCGATCCCATCTTTTACGCGGCGGCAAATTCAAATGAGCTCCGTCAAAATCTCGACGCGTTCGGTCGAGCGTACACGCGACGGCACAATGCAAATCGTGAAGAATTTAACCGGCAAAACGACGCCGCCGCCGCCGCCGCGATCGTCTTATAACCTTTTTTCCGATTACCGGAGTAACATCGGAGAAATGGAATTTGGAGGTTTTCAGTTGTTTTTAACACTTACTTTTTTTCAGTGGAAACACTTTTTCACTGTTACACACGCGTTCGTGTCACATTTTCGATATCACCCCGTATATCTCTCGCCATGTGGTAAACGTTACGTTCGTAAAGCTACTTTCTTCTATGTCGGAAAGAATTCGACGCGATCGATTTAGACCTTTCGTTTGATAGGCGACAATCCGGGTTTACGTTCGACGCGTCCGATTTCGATCATTGCAGCGCCATCTTCGATCGAAAAATCGAACCGACGCGATTTTCCGTCGCCGCTCGGCGAGACCTTTCGTTTTATGCGCGACAACCCGGGTTTACGTTCGACGCGTCCGATTTCGATCATTGCAGCGCCATCTTCGATCGAAAAATCGAACCGACGCGATTTTCCGTCGCCGCTCGGCGAGACCTTTCGTTTGATACGAGACAACCCGGGTTTACGTTCGACGCGTTCGATTTCGATCATTGCAGCGCCATCTTCGATCGAAAAATCGAACCGACGCGATTTTCCGTCGCCGCTCGGCGAGACCTTTCGTTTGATACGCGACAATCCGGGTTTACGTTCGACGCGTTTGATTTCGATCATTGCAGCGCCATCTTCGATCGAAAAATCGAACCGACGCGATTTTCCGTCGCCGCTCGGCGAGACCTTTCGTTTGATACGCGACAACCCGGGTTTACGTTCGACGCGTCCGATTTCGATTATTGCAGCGCCATCTTCGATCGAAAAATCGAACCGACGCGATTTTCCGTCGCCGCTCGGCGAGACCTTTCGTTTGATGCGCGACAACCCGGGTTTACGTTCGACGCGTCCAGTTTCGATCATTGCAGCGCCATCTTCGATCGAAAAATAGAACCGACGCGATTTTCCGTCGCCGCTCGGCGAGACCTTTCGTTTGATACGCGACAATCCGGGTTTACGTTCGACGCGTCCGATTTCGATCATTGCAGCGCCATCTTCGATCGAAAAATCGAACCGACGCGATTTTCCGTCGCCGCTCGGCGAGACCTTTCGTTTGATACGCGACAACCCGGGTTTACGTTCTACGCGACCGATTTCGATCATCGCGGCGCCATAGGAACCCCTTAAGTACACTTTTCCGAGTTTCTTTTCTTATATATGACAAGTGGGATCCGCTACGCTCCGCCCACTTGTGGGTATGAACAGAGGCTTGTGTGGACAGAGGCTTTGTATAGACGGAGGTTTCGTTTGGACGGAAGAGGTGAAAGCGCTGCGCGCTGTTTGGGCCGCTAACCTTTGGGGGCTCGCGGCACCTAGGGACTTGGAAGAATGTTGGAAAACTTTAAGAATTGATTTTTCTAATTTTCGAAATTTTGAGTATTTTTCCCCAATTTTTTCAATTTTTCCGTTCTCCTAATTTATAAATTTTTTTTCGCCGTCTGGGTTGGCCTCGCTTGGGTTGGCGTCGGTTGGGTTCACCTTGAACAATTTTAGAACAGAAAGGGAAGGAAAGTTTAAGAAAAAGTGAGAAAAATTGTTGGAAAACTTGAGAAATAGGTTTCCTTAATTTTTAGAATTTTTTCCATTTTTTTCGATTTTTTTCAATTTTTTCTCGAAATTTACTACATTTTTCCCTAATTCTTTAAATTTTTTCGTTTTCTTTAAAATAAAATTTTTCTGTCATCTGGGTTGGCCTCGCTTGGGTTGGCGCCGTTTGAGTTGACCTTGAACAATTTAAAAAAAAGAGTTAAGGAATATGTAAGAGAAAGTGAGGAAAAATGTTTTAAAAAAGTTGTAAAACGTCAATAATCGGCTTCCTCTATTCTTAGAATTTTTTCCTATTTTTTTCGATTTTTTCAATTTTTTCCCGAAATTTTGAATATCTTTCCCCAATTTTTTCAATTTTTCCGTTCTCCTAATTTTTAAATTTTTTTTCGCCGTCTGGGTTGGCCTCGCTTGGGTTGGCGTCGGTTGGGTTGACCTTGAACAATTTTCGAAAAAAAGTGAAGGAAAATGTAAGAAGTGATGAAATGTTTTAAAAAAGTTGGGAAACTTAAGAAATCCGTTTCCCTAATTTTTAGAATTCTTGTCGATTTTTCTCGATTTTTTTAAATTTCCCCCCGAAATTTTGAATATTTTTCCCCAATTTGTTCAATTTTTCCGTTCTCTTAATTTTTAATTTTTTAAAATTTTTATCGATTTTTTTCAATTTTTTCCCTTAAATTTCCCGCTTTAATTGCCGGCCGGAGAGCGAACGAATCGACCTCCCCGCGCTCGCATTTTTTTTTTAATCACAAACGAACATCCAAAGCCTCCTTTATTCATCTATTTACGTAATATGTACGGTCGAAATTATGTTCGAACGCGTCCGCGCGGCGAAAGAGATCGCGTCGGCGGCTTTAGATTAGGTCACGTTCGACCGGCGGCGCACGTACTACCTCCGCCGCCGGGCCGACTGCCGGCGTAACACGACACACGCGAAAGAGTTCGCGCGTCGCTTTCAGGTTAGATCATTGTCGATAGTCAGCACGCCCCCCCTCCCTTCCGACCACCGGTGCTCCGGCCCCACGACTGGCCGTACAGATATATAATATTACATATGTCAAGTGTCAAGGTTTCCTTACTGCGCGTGTCGCGCGATCGTTGCCAACCAACCCTCGTCGATCCCATCTTTTACGCGGCGGCAAATTCAAATGAGCTCCGTCAAAATCTCGACGCGTTCGGTCGAGCGTACACGCGACGGCACAATGCAAATCGTGAAGAATTTAACCGGCAAAACGACGCCGCCGCCGCCGCCGCGATCGTCTTATAACCTTTTTTCCGATTACCGGAGTAACATCGGAGAAATGGAATTTGGAGGTTTTCAGTTGTTTTTAACACTTACTTTTTTTCAGTGGAAACACTTTTTCACTGTTACACACGCGTTCGTGTCACATTTTCGATATCACTCCGTATATCTCTCGCCATGTGGTAAACGTTACGTTCGTAAAGCTACTTTCTTCTATGTCGGAAAGAATTCGACGCGATCGATTTAGACCTTTCGTTTGATAGGCGACAATCCGGGTTTACGTTCGACGCGTCCGATTTCGATCATTGCAGCGCCATCTTCGATCGAAAAATCGAACCGACGCGATTTTCCGTCGCCGCTCGGCGAGACCTTTCGTTTGATCCGCGACAATCCGGGTTTACGATCGACGCGTTCGATTTCGATCATTGCAGCGCCATCTTCGATGGAAAAATCGAACCGACGCGATTTTCCGTCGCCGCTCGGCGAGACCTTTCGTTTGATGCGCGACAACCCGGGTTTACGTTCGATGCGTACAGTTTCGATCATTGCAGCGCCATCTTCCATCGAAAAATAGAACCGACGCGATTTTCCGTCGACGCTCGGCGAGACCTTTCGTTTGATAAGCGACAACCCGGGTTTACGTTCGACGCGTCCGATTTCGATCATTGCAGCGTCATCTTCCATCGAAAAATCGAACCGACGCGATTTTCCGTCGCCGCTCGGCGAGACCTTTCGTTTGATACGCGACAATCCGGGTTTACGTTCGACGCGTCCGATTTCGATCATTGCAGCGCCATCTTCGATCGAAAAATCGAACCGACGCGATTTTCCGTCGCCGCTCGGCGAGACCTTTCGTTTGATATGCGACAACCCGGGTTTACGTTCGACGCGTTCGATTTCGATCATTGCAGCGCCATCTTCGATCGAAAAATCGAACCGACGCGATTTTCCGTCGCCGCTCGGCGAGACCTTTCGTTTGATACGCGACAACCCGGGTTTACGTTCGACGCGTCCGATTTCGATCATTGCAGCGCCATCTTCGATCGAAAAATCGAACCGACGCGATTTTCCGTCGCCGCTCGGCGAGACCTTTCGTTTGATGCGCGACAACCCGGGTTTACGTTCGACGAGTCCAGTTTCGATCATTGCAGCGCCATCTTCGATCGAAAAATCGAACCGACGCGATTTTCCGTCGCCGCTCGGCGAGACCTTTCGTTTGATGCGCGACAACCCGGGTTTACGTTCGACGCGTCCAGTTTCGATCATTGCAGCGCCATCTTCGATCGAAAAATCGAACCGACGCGATTTTCCGTCGCCGCTCGGCGAGACCTTTCGTTTGATGCGCGACAACCCGGGTTTACGTTCGATGCGTACAGTTTCGATCATTGCAGCGCCATCTTCGATCGAAAAATCGAACCGACGCGATTTTCCGTCGCCGCTCGGCGAGACCTTTCGTTTGATATGCGACAACCCGGGTTTACGTTCGACGCGTTCGATTTTGATCATTGCAGCGCCATCTTCGATCGAAAAATCGAACCGACGCGATTTTCCGTCGCCGCTCGGCGAGACCTTTCGTTTGATACGCGACAACCCGGGTTTACGTTCGACGCGTCCGATTTCGATCATTGCAGCGCCATCTTCGATCGAAAAATCGAACCGACGCCATTTTCCGTCGCCGCTCGGCGAGACCTTTCGTTTGATGCGCGACAACCCGGGTTTACGTTCGACGCGTCCAGTTTCGATAATTGCAGCGCCATCTTCGATCGAAAAATCGAACCGACGCGATTTTCCGTCGCCGCTCGGCGAGACCTTTCGTTTGATGCGCGACAACCCGGGTTTACGTTCGATGCGTACAGTTTCGATCACTGCAGCGCCATCTTCAATCGAAAAATCGAACCGACGCGATTTTCCGTCGCCGCTCGGCGAGACCTTTCGTTTGATGCGCGACAACCCGGGTTTACGTTCGACGCGTCCAATTTCGATCATTGCAGCGCCATCTTCGATCGAAAAATAGAACCGACGCGATTTTCCGTCGCCGCTCGGCGAGACCTTTCGTTTGATACGCGACAACCCGGGTTTACGTTCGACGCGTCCGATTTCGATCATTGCAGCGCCATCTTCGATCGAAAAATCGAACCGACGCGATTTTCCGTCGCCGCTCGGCGAGACCTTTCGTTTGATGCGCGACAACCCGGGTTTACGTTCGACGCGTCCAGTTTCGATCATTGCAGCACCATCTTCGATCGAAAAATCGAACCGACGCGATTTTCCCCAATTTGTTCAATTTTTCCGTTCTCTTAATTTTTAATTTTTTAAAATTTTTATCGATTTTTTTCAATTTTTTCCCTTAAATTTCCCGCTTTAATTGCCGGCCGGAGAGCGAACGAATCGACCTCCCCGCGCTCGCATTTTTTTTTTAATCACAAACGAACATCCAAAGCCTCCTTTATTCATCTATTTACGTAATATGTACGGTCGAAATTATGTTCGAACGCGTCCGCGCGGCGAAAGAGATCGCGTCGGCGGCTTTAGATTAGGTCACGTTCGACCGGCGGCGTACGTACTCCCTCCGCCGCCTGGCCGACTGCCGGCGTAACACGACACACGCGAAAGAGTTCGCGCGTCGCTTTCAGGTTAGGTCACTGTCGATAGGCAGTACGCCCCCCCGCCCTTCCGACCACCGGTGCTCCGGCCCCACGACTGGCCGTACAGATATATAATATTACATATGTCAAGTGTCAAGGTTTCCTTACTGCGCGTGTCGCGCGATCGTTGCCAACCAACCCTCGTCGATCCCATCTTTTACGCGGCGGCAAATTCAAATGAGCTCCGTCAAAATCTCGACGCGTTCGGTCGAGCGTACACGCGACGGCACAATGCAAATCGTGAAGAATTTAACCGGCAAAACGACGCCGCCGCCGCCGCCGCGATCGTCTTATAACCTTTTTTCCGATTACCGGAGTAACATCGGAGAAATGGAATTTGGAGGTTTTCAGTTGTTTTTAACACTTACTTTTTTTCAGTGGAAACACTTTTTCACTGTTACACACGCGTTCGTGTCACATTTTCGATATCACCCCGTATATCTCTCGCCATGTGGTAAACGTTACGTTCGTAAAGCTACTTTCTTCTATGTCGGAAAGAATTCGACGCGATCGATTTAGACCTTTCGTTTGATAGGCGACAATCCGGGTTTACGTTCGACGCGTCCGATTTCGATCATTGCAGCGCCATCTTCGATCGAAAAATCGAACCGACGCGATTTTCCGTCGCCGCTCGGCGAGACCTTTCGTTTTATGCGCGACAACCCGGGTTTACGTTCGACGCGTCCGATTTCGATCATTGCAGCGCCATGTTCGATCGAAAAATCGAACCGACGCGATTTTCCGTCACCGCTCGGCGAGACCTTTCGTTTGATATGCGACAACCCGGGTTTACGTTCGACGCGTCCGATTTCGATCATTGCAGCGCCATCTTCGATCGAAAAATCGAACCGACGCGATTTTCCGTCGCCGCTCGGCGAGACCTTTCGTTTGATGCGCGACAACCCGGGTTTAGGTTCGACGCGTCCAGTTTCGATCATTGCAGCGCCATCTTCGATCGAAAAATCGAACCGACGCGATTTTCCGTCGCCGCTCGGCGAGACCTTTCGTTTGATACGCGACAACCCGGGTTTACGTTCGACGCGTCCAGTTTCGATCATTGCAGCGCCATCTTCGATCGAAAAATCGAACCGACGCGATTTTCCGTCGCCGCTCGGCGAGACCTTTCGTTTGATGCGCGACAACCCGGGTTTACGTTCGACGCGTCCAGTTTTGATCATTGCAGCGCCATCTTCGATCGAAAAATCGAACCGACGCGATTTTCCGTCGCCGCTCGGCGAGACCTTTCGTTTGATATGCGACAACCCGGGTTTACGTTCGACGCGTTCGATTTAGATCATTGCAGCGCCATCTTCGATCGAAAAATCGAACCGACGCGATTTTCCGTCGCCGCTCGGCGAGACCTTTCGTTTGATACGCGACAACCCGGGTTTATGTTCGACGCGTCCGATTTCGATCATTGCAGCGCCATCTTCTATCGAAAAATCGAACCGACGCCATTTTCTGTCGCCGCTCGGCGAGACCTTTCGTTTGATGCGCGACAACCCGGGTTTACGTTCGACGCGTCCAGTTTCGATAATTGCAGCGCCATCTTCGATCGAAAAATCGAACCGACGCGATTTTCCGTCGCCGATCGGCGAGACCTTTCGTTTGATGCGCGACAACCCGGGTTTACGTTCGATGCGTACAGTTTCGATCACTGCAGCGCCATCTTCAATCGAAAAATCGAACCGACGCGATTATCCGTCGCCGCTCGGCGAGACCTTTCGTTTGATGCGCGACAACCCGGGTTTACGTTCGACGCGTCCAATTTCGATCATTGCAGCGCCATCTTCGATCGAAAAATAGAACCGACGCGATTTTCCGTCGCCGCTCGGCGAGACCTTTCGTTTGATACGCGACAACCCGGGTTTACGTTCGACGCGTCCGATTTCGATCATTGCAGCGCCATCTTCGAACGAAAAATCGAACCGACGCGATTTTCCGTCGCCGCTCGGCGAGACCTTTCGTTTGATACGCGACAATCCGGGTTTACGTTCGACGCGTTCGATTTCGATCATTGCAGCGCCATCTTCGATCGAAAAATCGAACCGACGCGATTTTCCGTCGCCGCTCGGCGAGACCTTTCGTTTGATACGCGACAACCCGGGTTTACGTTCGACGCGTCCGATTTCGATCATTGCAGCGCCATCTTCGATCGAAAAATCGAACCGACGCGATTATCCGTCACCGCTGAGCGAGACCTTTCGTTTGATACGCGACAACCCGGGTTTACGTTCGACGCGTCCGATTTCGATCATTGCAGCGCCATCTTCGATCGAAAAATCGAACCGACGCGATTTTCCGTCGCCGTTCGGCGAGACCTTTCGTTTGATACGCGACAACCCGGGTTTACGTTCAACGCGTCCGATTTCGATCATTGCAGCGCCATCTTCCATCGAAAAATCGAACCGACGCGATTTTCCGTCGCCGCTCGGCGAGACCTTTCGTTTGATGCGCGACAACCCGGGTTTACGTTCGACGCGTCCAGTTTCGATCATTGCAGCGCCATCTTCGATCGAAAAATCGAACCGACGCGATTTTCCGTCGCCGCTCGGCGAGACCTTTCGTTTGATACGCGACAACCCGGGTTTACGTTCGACGCGTCCAGTTTCGATCATTGCAGCGCCATCTTCGATCGAAAAATCGAACCGACGCGATTTTCCGTCGCCGCTCGGCGAGACCTTTCGTTTGATACGCGACAACCCGGGTTTACGTTCGACGCGTTCGATTTCGATTATAGCAGCGCCATCTTCGATCGAAAAATCGAACCGACGCGATTTTCCGTCTCCGCTCGGCGAGACCTTTCGTTTGATACGCGACAATCCGGGTTTACGTTCGACGCGTTCGATTTCGATCATTGCTGCGCCATCTTCGATCGAAAAATCGAACCGACGCGATTTTCCGTCGCCGCTCGGCGAGACCTTTCGTTTGATACGCGACAACCCGGGTTTACGTTCTACGCGACCGATTTCGATTATTGCGGCGCCATAGGAACCCCTTAAGTACACTTTTCCGAGTTTCTTTTCTTATACACCCTGTCCGTTTTTCGAGTACCACTATGGGGATCTCGCTTATCTTAAGAGATACGAAGTTGGTTAAATTAGGGCAAAGTTGCGCATTTTCGTGCTGAATAATAATCTAAAAAGAAATTTGAAATATCTTCAATAGTTTTGAAGATAACGCAAAAAAACCAAAATTTCTGATTTTCGTTTTTAATTTTTTTATGATAAACTAATCTTTCTAGACATTTCTAACGAAGACATTATTCAGACACTTTTTTATGGAGAATTCGAATATGTCATACACTTTTCAATAAATCTCAAGATGGCGGAGAAACACCTGTCAACTTCATTTTTTCTTATGGACGCCATTTTGGATTTTAATATTTTGAGATTAGATTTTTTTTTCTCTTTACAACGATGTATCACACGCGATGGTTCAATCTCATATTTTTGCCAAAAATTCAATTTTTCCTTTTTTGCCAAGAATGCTTTGGAAAAACAAAAAACGTTCGTTTGTTGTGAACAAAAGTTTGACAGTTTGATGATATTTCAAGTCTTGTCTTTACGTTTGCGCTAGTTTTATCGCGAAAATGCCTTTTTCAAGCCAAGAACAAAGAGATATGATTCAAATTTACTACACTTCGCATCGAAATACCCACGTGGCTGCTGCAAAATATTTGCAGCGTTATCCTGAGCGGCAACAACCTTGTTTGAGCTATTTTTCTTTGCTACATAGAAACTTGGGCGAATGTGGTTCGTTTAAGAAACCTAGACGGAAATATGGCGATAGGCCCAATGAATATGAACAGGAAATTTTACAAGTGGTAAACATTTTACATGATTACAAAGACTAAAATACGTATTCATCATTTAATTCTTAATTAGGTGCAACACAATCCATCTGTTTCCTCAAGGGAAATTGCAGCCCAGCTGAATTTGCCGTCACATCAAGTTGTTTGGAGAACCCTTAGAAAACACAAATATCGACCTTGGGCAATTCATATTACTCAAACACTTCATCCTGGGGATTATGAACGACGGTTAGCTTTTTGCACGTTTGTAAATAATAAGATTCAGGAAAACCCTACTTTTCTTAATAACATCATATGGTCTGATGAATGTAAATTCACCAATGCAGCAATGTTTAATCGCCATAATGAACATTACTGGTCAATTGAAAATCCACATCAATTTCAAGCACGGCGACCACAAATACGTTTTAGCCTTAATGTATGGGTCGGTTTATTGGGCGATACGATAATAGGTCCTTTTATTTACGAAGAGACTTTAAATGCTGATCGGTACCTCAATTTTCTAAGGACATTCCTAACGGATTTTATTGACGACAACATTCCTCTTCATCGTTTGAACACCATCTGGTTCCAGCAAGATGGCGCACCGCCCCATAATGCTATGAGGGTTAGGGAATGCTTGTCGGAAATATTCCCCAACCATGTTATTGCTAATAATGGCGACGTACCCTGGCCGGCGCGGTCTCCTGACATGTCTCCCTTAGACTATTTTTTATGGGGGACAATGAAAAATAATATTTATAAAACATTGCCAGCCGACCTTGATGAACTTCGTCAAAGAATTGTCACCACTCTGAGGTACAAGATTAGAAGGAGGGATGTGGCGAGAGCTATAGCAAATCTCAAGAAAAGAGTGGCACTGTGTTTAGAATTAGGAGGTGGGCAATTTGAACACATGTTATGATGTTACTTTCATAGTCAATAAAGAACTGTCTGAATAATATTTTGGTTAGAAATATCTAGTACGATTAGTTTAGCACAAACATAAATGATAAGACTCAAAATAGGTTCAAACTGTCAAACGAACGTTTTTTGTTTTTCCAAAGCAATCTTGACAAAAAAAAGAAAAATTGAATTTTTGGCAAAAATGTGAGATTGAACCATCATGTGTGATACATCGTTGTAAAGAAAAAAGAAAATCTAATCTTATAATATTAAAATCTAAAATGGCGTCCATAAGAAAAAATGAAGTTGACAGGTGTTTCTCCGCCATCTTGAGATTTATTGAAAAGTGTATGACATATTCGAATTCTCCATAAAAAAGTGTCTGAATAATGTCTTCGTTAGAAATGTCTAGAAAGATTAGTTTATCATAAAAAAATTAAAAACGAAAATCAGAAATTTTGGTTTTTTTGCGTTATCTTCAAAACTATTGAAGATATTTCAAATTTCTTTTTAGATTATTATTCAGCACGAAAATGCGCAACTTTGCCCTAATTTAACCAACTTCGTATCTCTTAAGATAAGCGAGATCCCCATAGTGGTACTCGAAAAACGGACAGGGTGTATATGACAAGTGGGATCCGCTACGCTCCGCCCACTTGTGGGTATGAACAGAGGCTTGTGTGGACAGAGGCTTTGTATAGACGGAGGTTTCGTTTGGACGGAAGAGGTGAGAGCGCTGCGCGCTGTTTGGGCCGCTAGCCTTTGGGGGCTCGCGGCACCTAGGGACTTGGAAGAATGTTGGAAAACTTTAAGAATTGATTTTTCTAATTTTCGAAATTTTGAGTATTTTTCCCCAATTTTTTCAATTTTTCCGTTCTCCTAATTTATAATTTTTTTTTCGCCGTCTGGGTTGGCCTCGCTTGGGTTGGCGTCGGTTGGGTTCACCTTGAACAATTTTACAACAGAAAGGGAAGGAAAGTTTAAGAAAAAGTGAGAAAAATTGTTGGAAAACTTAAGAAATCGGTTTCCTTAATTTTTAGAATTTTTTCCATTTTTTTTCGATTTTTTTCAATTTTTTCTCGAAATTTACTACATTTTTCCCTAATTCTTTAAATTTTTTCGTTTTCTTTAAAATAAAATTTTTCTGTCATCTGGGTTGGCCTCGCTTGGGTTGGCGCCGTTTGAGTTGACCTTGAACAATTAAAAAAAAATAGAGTTAAGGAATATGTAAGAGAAAGTGAGGAAAAATGTTTTAAAAAAGTTGTAAAACGTCAATAATCGGCTTCCTCTATTCTTAGAATTTTTTCCTATTTTTTTCGATTTTTTCAATTTTTTCCCGAAATTTTGAATATTTTTCCCCAATTTTTTCAATTTTTCCGTTTTCCTAATTTTTAAATTTTTTTTCGCCGTCTGGGTTGGCCTCGCTTGGGTTGGCGTCGGTTGGGTTGACCTTGAACAATTTTCGAAAAAAAGTGAAGGAAAATGTAAGAAGTGATGAAATGTTTTAAAAAAGTTGGGAAACTTAAGAAATCCGTTTCCCTAATTTTTAGAATTCTTGTCGATTTTTCTCGATTTGTTTAAATTTCCCCCCGAAATTTTGAATATTTTTCCCCAATTTGTTCAATTTTTCCGTTCTCTTAATTTTTGATTTTTTTAAATTTTTATCGATTTTTTCAATTTTTTCCCTTAAATTTCCCGCTTTAATTGCCGGCCGGAGAGCGAACGAATCGACCTCCCCGCGCTCGCATTTTTTTTTTAATCACAAACGAACATCCAAAGCCTCCTTTTCCTTTATTCATCTATTTACGTAATATGTACGGTCGAAATTATGTTCGAACGCGTCCGCGCGGCGAAAGAGATTGCGTCGGCGGCTTTAGATTAGGTCACGTTCGACCGGCGGCGCACGTACTTCCTCCGCCGCCGGGCCGACTGCGGGCGTAACACGACACACGCGAAAGAGATCGCGCGTCGCTTTCAGGTTAGATCATTGTCGATAGTCAGCACGCCCCCCCTCCCTTCCGACCACCGGTGCTCCGGCCCCACGACTGGCCGTACAGATATATAATATTACATATGTCAAGTGTCAAGGTTTCCTTACTGCGCGTGTCGCGCGATCGTTGCCAACCAACCCTCGTCGATCCCATCTTTTACGCGGCGGCAAATTCAAATGAGCTCCGTCAAAATCTCGACGCGTTCGGTCGAGCGTACACACGACGGCACAATGCAAATCGTGAAGAATTTAACCGGCAAAACGACGCCGCCGCCGCCGCCGCGATCGTCTTATAACCTTTTTTCCGATTACCGGAGTAACATCGGAGAAATGGAATTTGGAGGTTTTCAGTTGTCTTTAACACTTACTTTTTTTCAGTGGAAACACTTTTTCACTGTTACACACGCGTTCGTGTCACATTTTCGATATCACCCCGTATATCTCTCGCCATGTGGTAAACGTTACGTTCGTAAAGCTACTTTCTTCTACGTCGGAAAGAATTCGACGCGATCGATTTAGACCTTTCGTTTGATAGGCGACAATCCGGGTTTACGTTCGACGCGTCCGATTTCGATCATTGCAGCGCCATCTTCGATCGAAAAATCGAACCGACGCGATTTTCCATCGCCGCTCGGCGAGACCTTTCGTTTGATACGCGACAATCCGGGTTTACGTTCGACGCGTTCGATTTCGATCATTGCAGCGCCATCTTCGATGGAAAAATCGAACCGACGCGATTTCCCGTCGCCGCTCGGCGAGACCTTTCGTTTGATACGCGACAACCCGGGTTTACGTTCGACGCGTCCGATTTCGATCATTGCAGCGCCATCTTCGATCGAAAAATCGAACCGACGCGACTTTCCGTCGCCGCTCGGCGAGACCTTTCGTTTGATACGCGACAACCCAGGTTTACGTTCAACGCGTCCGATTTCGATCATTGCAGCGCCATCTTCGATCGAAAAATCGAACCGACGCGATTTTCCGTCGCCGCTCGGCGAGACCTTTCGTTTGATGCGCGACAACCCGGGTTTACGTTCGACGCGTCCGATTTCGATCATTGCAGCGCCATCTTCGATCGAAAAATCGAACCGACGCGATTTTCCGTCGCCGCTCGGCGAGACCTTTCGTTTGATGCGCGACAACCCGGGTTTACGTTCGACGCGTCCGATTTCGATCATTGCAGCGCCATCTTCGATCGAAAAATCGAACCGACGCGATTTTCCGTCGCCGCTCGGCGAGACCTTTCGTTTGATACGCGACAATCCGGGTTTACGTTCGACGCGTCCGATTTCGATCATTGCAGCGCCATCTTCGATCGAGAAATCGAACCGACGCGATTTTCCGTCGCCGCTCGGCGAGACCTTTCGTTTGATACGCGACAACCCGGGTTTACGTTCGACGCGTCCGATTTCGATCATTGCAGCGCCATCTTCGATCGAAAAATCGAACCGACGCGATTTTCCGTCGCCGCTCGGCGAGACCTTTCGTTTGATACGCGACAACCCGGGTTTACGTTCAACGCGTCCGATTTCGATCATTGCAGCGCCATCTTCCATCGAAAAATCGAACCGACGCGATTTTCCGTCGCCGCTCGGCGAGACCTTTCGTTTGATGCGCGACAACCCGGGTTTACGTTCGACGCGTCCAGTTTCGATCATTGCAGCGCCATCTTCGATAGAAAAATCGAACCGACGCGATTTTCCGTCGCCGCTCGGCGAGACCTTTCGTTTGATACGCGACAATCCGGGTTTACGTTCGACGCGTTCGATTTCGATCATTGCAGCGCCATCTTCCATCGAAAAATCGAACCGACGCGATTTTCCGTCGCCGCTCGGCGAGAACTTTCGTTTGATACGCGACAACCCGGGTTTACGTTCGACGCGTTCGATTTCGATTATTGCAGCGCCATCTTCGATCGAAAAATCGAACCGACGCGATTTTCCGTCGCCGCTCGGCGAGACCTTTCGTTTGATACGCGACAATCCGGGTTTACGTTCGACGCGTTCGATTTCGATCATTGCAGCGCCATCTTCGATCGAAAAATCGAACCGACGCGATTTTCCGTCGCCGCTCGGCGAGACCTTTCGTTTGATACGCGACAACCCGGGTTTACGTTCTACGCGACCGATTTCGATCATTGCGGCGCCATAGGAACCCCTTAAGTACACTTTTCCGAGTTTCTTTTCTTATATATGACAAGTGGGTATGAACAGAGGCTTGTGTGGACAGAGGCTTTGTATAGACGGAGGTTTCGTTTGGACGGAAGAGGTGAGAGCGCTGCGCGCTGTTTGGGCCGCTAGCCTTTGGGGGCTCGCGGCACCTAGGGACTTGGAAGAATGTTGGAAAACTTTAAGAATTGATTTTTCTAATTTTCGAAATTTTGAGTATTTTTCCCCAATTTTTTCAATTTTTCCGTTCTCCTAATTTTTAAATTTTTAAAATTTTTATCGATTTTTTTCAATTTTTTCCCTTAAATTTCCCGCTTTAATTGCCGGCCGGAGAGCGAACGAATCGACCTCCCCGCGCTCGCATTTTTTTTTTAATCACAAACGAACATCCAAAGCCTCCTTTATTCATCTATTTACGTAATATGTACGGTCGAAATTATAAGTAGAAAGTTTTTTTAATCTCAAACCGGACAGAAAAATGAAGGGAAACACACTCAACGTTTCGCTATAGATTTATAGCTTCGTCAGGAGCACTCCTGACGAAGCTATAAATCTATAGCGAAACGTTGAGTGTGTTTCCCTTCATTTTTCTGTCCGGTTTGAGATTAAAAAAACTTTCTACTTACTATTTTCATCGGACAAGAACAAACTTCAATAATGGTCGAAATTATGTTCGAACGCGTCCGCGCGGCGAAAGAGATCGCGTCGGCGGCTTTAGATTAGGTCACGTTCGACCGGCGGCGCACGTACTCCCTCCGCCGCCGGGCCGACTGCGGGCGTAACACGACACACGCGAAAGAGATCGCGCGTCGCTTTCAGGTTAGATCATTGTCGATAGTCAGCACGCCCCCCCTCCCTTCCGACCACCGGTGCTCCGGCCCCACGACTGGCCGTACAGATATATAATATTACATATGTCAAGTGTCAAGGTTTCCTTACTGCGCGTGTCGCGCGATCGTTGCCAACCAACCCTCGTCGATCCCATCTTTTACGCGGCGGCAAATTCAAATGAGCTCCGTCAAAATCTCGACGCGTTCGGTCGAGCGTACACGCGACGGCACAATGCAAATCGTGAAGAATTTTTAACCGGCAAAACGACGCCGCCGCCGCCGCCGCGATCGTCTTATAACCTTTTTTCCGATTACCGGAGTAACATCGGAGAAATGGAATTTGGAGGTTTTCAGTTGTTTTTAACACTTACTTTTTTTCAGTGGAAACACTTTTTCACTGTTACACACGCGTTCGTGTCACATTTTCGATATCACCCCGTATATCTCTCGCCATGTGGTAAACGTTACGTTCGTAAAGCTACTTTCTTCTACGTCGGAAAGAATTCGACGCGATCGATTTAGACCTTTCGTTTGATAGGCGACAATCCGGGTTTACGTTCGACGCGTCCGATTTCGATCATTGCAGCGCCATCTTCGATCGAAAAATCGAACCGACGCGATTTTCCGTCGCCGCTCGGCGAGACCTTTCGTTTGATACGCGACAATCCGGGTTTACGTTCGACGCGTTCGATTTCGATCATTGCAGCGCCATCTTCGATCGAAAAATCGAACCGACGCGATTTTCCGTCGCCGCTCGGCGAGACCTTTCGTTTGATACGCGACAACCCGGGTTTACGTTCGACGCGTCCGATTTCGATCATTGCAGCGCCATCTTCGATCGAAAAATCGAACCGACGCGACTTTCCGTCGCCGCTCGGCGAGACCTTTCGTTTGATAAGCGACAACCCAGGTTTACGTTCAACGCGTCCGATTTCGATCATTGCAGCGCCATCTTCGATCGAAAAATCGAACCGACGCGATTTTCCGTCGCCGCTCGGCGAGACCTTTCGTTTGATGCGCGACAACCCGGGTTTACGTTCGACGCGTCCGATTTCGATCATTGCAGCGCCATCTTCGATCGAAAAATCGAACCGACGCGATTTTCCGTCGCCGCTCGGCGAGACCTTTCGTTTGATGCGCGACAACCCGGGTTTACGTTCAATGCGTACAGTTTCGATCACTGCAGCGCCATCTTCGATCGAAAAATCGAACCGACGCGATTTTCCGTCGCCGCTCGGCGAGACCTTTCGTTTGATACGCGACAATCCGGGTTTACGTTCGACGCGTTCGATTTCGATCATTGCAGCGCCATCTTCGATCGAAAAATCGAACCGACGCGATTTTCCGTCGCCGCTCGGCGAGACCTTTCGTTTGATACGCGACAACCCGGGTTTACGTTCTACGCG
Source organism: Prosopocoilus inquinatus (assembly GCA_036172665.1). Taxonomy (NCBI): domain Eukaryota; kingdom Metazoa; phylum Arthropoda; class Insecta; order Coleoptera; family Lucanidae; genus Prosopocoilus; species Prosopocoilus inquinatus. Next base: position 25,758,897 of record CM069879.1, read on the forward strand.
ACCGATTTCGATCATTGCGGCGCCAAAGGAACCCCTTAAGTACACTTTTCCGAGTTTCTTTTCTTATATATGACAAGTTGGATCCGCTACGCTCCGCCCACTTGTGGGTATGAACAGAGGCTTGTGTGGACAGAGGCTTTGTATAGACGGAGGTTTCGTTTGGACGGAAGAGGTGAGAGCGCTGCGCGCTGTTTGGGCCGCTAGCCTTTGGGGGCTCGCGGCACCTAGGGACTTGGAAGAATGTTGGAAAACTTTAAGAATTGATTTTTCTAATTTTCGAAATTTTGAGTATTTTTCCCCAATTTTTTCAATTTTTCCGTTCTCCTAATTTATAAAATTTTTTTCGCCGTCTGGGTTGGCCTCGCTTGGGTTGGCGTCGGTTGGGTTCACCTTGAACAATTTTAGAACAGAAAGGGAAGGAAAGTTTAAGAAAAAGTGAGAAAAATTGTTGGAAAACTTGAGAAATAGGTTTCCTTAATTTTTAGAATTTTTTCCATTTTTTTTCGATTTTTTTCAATTTTTTCTCGAAATTTACTACATTTTTCCCTAATTCTTTAAATTTTTTCGTTTTCTTTAAAATAAAATTTTTCTGTCATCTGGGTTGGCCTCGCTTGGGTTGGCGCCGTTTGAGTTGACCTTGAACAATTAAAAAAAAAAAGAGTTAAGGAATATGTAAGAGAAAGTGAGGAAAAATGTTTTAAAAAAGTTGTAAAACGTCAATAATCGGCTTCCTCTATTCTTAGAATTTTTTACTATTTTTTTCGATTTTTTCAATTTTTTCCCGAAATTTTAAATATTTTTCCCCAATTTTTCCGTTCTCCTAATTTTTAAATTTTTTTTCGCCGTCTGGGTTGGCCTCGCTTGGGTTGGCGTCGGTTGGGTTGACCTTGAACAATTTTCGAAAAAAAGTGAAGGAAAATGTAAGAAGTGATAAAATGTTTTAAAAAAGTTGGAAAACTTAAGAAATCCGTTTCCCTAATTTTTAGAATTCTTGTCGATTTTTCTCGATTTTTTTAAATTTCCCCCCGAAATTTTGAATATTTTTCCCCAATCTTTTCAATTTCTCCGTTCTCTTAATTTTTAAATTTTTAAAATTTTTATCGATTTTTTCAATTTTTTCCCTTAAATTTCCCGCTTTAATTGCCGGCCGGAGAGCGAACGAATCGACCTCCCCGCGCTCGCATTTTTTTTTAATCACAAACGAACATCCAAAGCCTCCTTTATTCATCTATTTACGTAATATGTACGGTCGAAATTATGTTCGAACGCGTCCGCGCGGCGAAAGAGATCGCGTCGGCGGCTTTAGATTAGGTCACGTTCGACCGGCGGCGCACGTACTCTCTCCGCCGCCGGGCCGACTGCGGGCGTAACACGACACACGCGAAAGAGATCGCGCGTCGCTTTCAGGTTAGATCATTGTCGATAATCAGCACGCCCCCCCTCCCTTCCGACCACCGGTGCTCCGGCCCCACGACTGGCCGTACAGATATATAATATTACATATGTCAAGTGTCAAGGTTTCCTTACTGCGCGTGTCGCGCGATCGTTGCCAACCAACCCTCGTCGATCCCATCTTTTACGCGGCGGCAAATTCAAATGAGCTCCGTCAAAATCTCGACGCGTTCGGTCGAGCGTACACGCGACGGCACAATGCAAATCGTGAAGAATTTTTAACCGGCAAAACGACGCCGCCGCCGCCGCCGCGATCGTCTTATAACCTTTTTTCCGATTACCGGAGTAACATCGGAGAAATGGAATTTGGAGGTTTTCAGTTGTTTTTAACACTTACTTTTTTTCAGTGGAAACACTTTTTCACTGTTACACACGCGTTCGTGTCACATTTTCGATATCACCCCGTATATCTCTCGCCATGTGGTAAACGTTACGTTCGTAAAGCTACTTTCTTCTACGTCGGAAAGAATTCGACGCGATCGATTTAGACCTTTCGTTTGATAGGCGACAATCCGGGTTTACGTTCGACGCGTCCGATTTCGATCATTGCAGCGCCATCTTCGATCGAAAAATCGAACCGACGCGATTTTCCATCGCCGCTCGGCGAGACCTTTCGTTTGATACGCGACAATCCGGGTTTACGTTCGACGCGTTCGATTTCGATCATTGCAGCGCCATCTTCGATGGAAAAATCGAACCGACGCGATTTCCCGTCGCCGCTCGGCGAGACCTTTCGTTTGATACGCGACAACCCGGGTTTACGTTCGACGCGTCCGATTTCGATCATTGCAGCGCCATCTTCGATCGAAAAATCGAACCGACGCGACTTTCCGTCGCCGCTCGGCGAGACCTTTCGTTTGATACGCGACAACCCAGGTTTACGTTCAACGCGTCCGATTTCGATCATTGCAGCGCCATCTTCGATCGAAAAATCGAACCGACGCGATTTTCCGTCGCCGCTCGGCGAGACCTTTCGTTTGATGCGCGACAACCCGGGTTTACGTTCGACGCGTCCGATTTCGATCATTGCAGCGCCATCTTCGATCGAAAAATCGAACCGACGCGATTTTCCGTCGCCGCTCGGCGAGACCTTTCGTTTGATGCGCGACAACCCGGGTTTACGTTCGACGCGTCCGATTTCGATCATTGCAGCGCCATCTTCGATCGAAAAATCGAACCGACGCGATTTTCCGTCGCCGCTCGGCGAGACCTTTCGTTTGATACGCGACAATCCGGGTTTACGTTCGACGCGTCCGATTTCGATCATTGCAGCGCCATCTTCGATCGAGAAATCGAACCGACGCGATTTTCCGTCGCCGCTCGGCGAGACCTTTCGTTTGATACGCGACAACCCGGGTTTACGTTCGACGCGTCCGATTTCGATCATTGCAGCGCCATCTTCGATCGAAAAATCGAACCGACGCGATTTTCCGTCGCCGCTCGGCGAGACCTTTCGTTTGATACGCGACAACCCGGGTTTACGTTCAACGCGTCCGATTTCGATCATTGCAGCGCCATCTTCCATCGAAAAATCGAACCGACGCGATTTTCCGTCGCCGCTCGGCGAGACCTTTCGTTTGATGCGCGACAACCCGGGTTTACGTTCGACGCGTCCAGTTTCGATCATTGCAGCGCCATCTTCGATAGAAAAATCGAACCGACGCGATTTTCCGTCGCCGCTCGGCGAGACCTTTCGTTTGATACGCGACAATCCGGGTTTACGTTCGACGCGTTCGATTTCGATCATTGCAGCGCCATCTTCCATCGAAAAATCGAACCGACGCGATTTTCCGTCGCCGCTCGGCGAGAACTTTCGTTTGATACGCGACAACCCGGGTTTACGTTCGACGCGTTCGATTTCGATTATTGCAGCGCCATCTTCGATCGAAAAATCGAACCGACGCGATTTTCCGTCGCCGCTCGGCGAGACCTTTCGTTTGATACGCGACAATCCGGGTTTACGTTCGACGCGTTCGATTTCGATCATTGCAGCGCCATCTTCGATCGAAAAATCGAACCGACGCGATTTTCCGTCGCCGCTCGGCGAGACCTTTCGTTTGATACGCGACAACCCGGGTTTACGTTCTACGCGACCGATTTCGATCATTGCGGCGCCATAGGAACCCCTTAAGTACACTTTTCCGAGTTTCTTTTCTTATATATGACAAGTGGGTATGAACAGAGGCTTGTGTGGACAGAGGCTTTGTATAGACGGAGGTTTCGTTTGGACGGAAGAGGTGAGAGCGCTGCGCGCTGTTTGGGCCGCTAGCCTTTGGGGGCTCGCGGCACCTAGGGACTTGGAAGAATGTTGGAAAACTTTAAGAATTGATTTTTCTAATTTTCGAAATTTTGAGTATTTTTCCCCAATTTTTTCAATTTTTCCGTTCTCCTAATTTTTAAATTTTTTTTCGCCGTCTGGGTTGGCCTCGCTTGGGTTGGCGTCGGTTGGGTTGACCTTGAACAATTTTCGAAAAAAAGTGAAAGAAAATGTAAGAAGTGATGAAATGTTTTAAAAAAGTTGGGAAACTTAAGAAATCCGTTTCCCTAATTTTTAGAATTCTTGTCGATTTTTCTCGATTTTTTTAAATTTCCCCCCGAAATTTTGAATATTTTTCCCCAATTTGTTCAATTTTTCCGTTCTCTTAATTTTTGATTTTTTTTAATTTTTATCGATTTTTTTCAATTTTTTCCCTTAAATTTCCCGCTTTAATTGCCGGCCGGAGAGCGAACGAATCGACCTCCCCGCGCTCGCATTTTTTTTTTAATCACAAACGAACATCCAAAGCCTCCTTTATTCATCTATTTACGTAATATGTACGGTCGAAATTATGTTCGAACGCGTCCGCGCGGCGAAAGAGATCGCGTCGGCGGCTTTAGATTAGGTCACGTTCGACCGGCGGCGCACGTACTACCTCCGCCGCCGGGCCGACTGCCGGCGTAACACGACACACGCGAAAGAGTTCGCGCGTCGCTTTCAGGTTAGATCATTGTCGATAGTCAGCACGCCCCCCCTCCCTTCCGACCACCGGTGCTCCGGCCCCACGACTGGCCGTACAGATATATAATATTACATATGTCAAGTGTCAAGGTTTCCTTACTGCGCGTGTCGCGCGATCGTTGCCAACCAACCCTCGTCGATCCCATCTTTTACGCGGCGGCAAATTCAAATGCAAATTCAAATGAGCTCCGTCAAAATCTCGACGCGTTCGGTCGAGCGTACACGCGACGGCACAATGCAAATCGTGAAGAATTTAACCGGCAAAACGACGCCGCCGCCGCCGCCGTGATCGTCTTATAACCTTTTTTCCGATTACCGGAGTAACATCGGAGAAATGGAATTTGGAGGTTTTCAGTTGTTTTTAACACTTACTTTTTTTCAGTGGAAACACTTTTTCACTGTTACACACGCGTTCGTGTCACATTTTCGATATCACCCCGTATATCTCTCGCCATGTGGTAAACGTTACGTTCGTAAAGCTACTTTCTTCTACGTCGGAAAGAATTCGACGCGATCGATTTAGACCTTTCGTTTGATAGGCGACAATCCGGGTTTACGTTCGACGCGTCCGATTTCGATCATTGCAGCGCCATCTTCGATCGAAAAATCGAACCGACGCGATTTTCCGTCGCCGCTCGGCGAGACCTTTCGTTTGATACGCGACAATCCGGGTTTACGTTCGACGCGTTCGATTTCGATCATTGCAGCGCCATCTTCGATCGAGAAATCGAACCGACGCGATTTTCCGTCGCCGCTCGTCGAGACCATCTTCGATCGAGAAATCGAACCGACGCGATTTTCCGTCGCCGCTCGGCGAGACCTTTCGTTTGATACGCGACAATCCGGGTTTACGTTCGACGCGTTCGATTTCGATCATTGCAGCGCCATCTTCGATCGAAAAATCGAACCGACGCGATTTTACGTCGCCGCTCGGCGAGACCTTTCGTTTGATACGCGACAACCCGGGTTTACGTTCGACGCGTCCGATTTCGATCATTGCAGCGCCATCTTCGATCGAAAAATCGAACCGACGCGATTTTCCGTCGCCGCTCGGCGAGACCTTTCGTTTGATACGCGACAACCCGGGTTTACGTTCAACGCGTCCGATTTCGATCATTGCAGCGCCATCTTCCATCGAAAAATCGAACCGACGCGATTTTCCGTCGCTGCTCGGCGAGACCTTTCGTTTGATACGCGACAACCCGGGTTTACGTTCGACGCGTTCGATTTCGATTATTGCAGCGCCATCTTCGATCGAAAAATCGAACCGACGCGATTTTCCGTCGCCGCTCGGCGAGACCTTTCGTTTGATACGCGACAATCCGGGTTTACGTTCGACGCGTTCGATTTCGATCATTGCAGCGCCATCTTCGATCGAAAAATCGAACCGACGCGATTTTCCGTCGCCGCTCGGCGAGACCTTTCGTTTGATACGCGACAATCCGGGTTTACGTTCGACGCGTTCGATTTCGATCATTGCAGCGCCATCTTCGATCGAAAAAGCGAACCGACGCGATTTTCCGTCGCCGCTCGGCGAGACCTTTCGTTTGATACGCGACAACCCGGGTTTACGTTCGACGCGTCCGATTTCGATTATTGCAGCGCCATCTTCGATCGAAAAATCGAACCGACGCGATTTTCCGTCGCCGCTCGGCGAGACCTTTCGTTTGATGCGCGACAACCCGGGTTTACGTTCGACGCGTCCAGTTTCGATCATTGCAGCGCCATCTTCGATCGAAAAATAGAACCGACGCGATTTTCCGTCGCCGCTCGGCGAGACCTTTCGTTTGATACGCGACAATCCGGGTTTACGTTCGACGCGTCCGATTTCGATCATTGCAGCGCCATCTTCGATCGAAAAATCGAACCGACGCGATTTTCCGTCGCCGCTCGGCGAGACCTTTCGTTTGATACGCGACAACCCGGGTTTACGTTCTACGCGACCGATTTCGATCATTGCGGCGCCATAGGAACCCCTTAAGTACACTTTTCCGAGTTTCTTTTCTTATATATGACAAGTGGGATCCGCTACGCTCCGCCCACTTGTGGGTATGAACAGAGGCTTGTGTGGACAGAGGCTTTGTATAGACGGAGGTTTCGTTTGGACGGAAGAGGTGAGAGCGCTGGGCGCTGTTTGGGCCGCTAGCCTTTGGGGGCTCGCGGCACCTAGGGACTTGGAAGAATGTTGGAAAACTTTAAGAATTGATTTTTCTAATTTTCGAAATTTTGAGTATTTTTCCCCAATTTTTTCAATTTTTCAGTTCTCCTAATTTATAATTTTTTTTTCGCCGTCTGGGTTGGCCTCGCTTGGGTTGGCGTCGGTTTTGTTCACCTTGAACAATTTTACAACAGAAAGGGAAGGAAAGTTTAAGAAAAAGTGAGAAAAATTGTTGGAAAACTTAAGAAATCGGTTTCCTTAATTTTTAGAATTTTTTCCATTTTTTTTCGATTTTTTTCAATTTTTTCTCGAAATTTACTACATTTTTCCCTAATTCTTTAAATTTTTTCGTTTACTTTAAAATAAAATTTTTCTGTCATCTGGGTTGACCTCGCTTGGGTTGGCGCCGTTTGAGTTGACCTTGAACAATTAAAAAAAAAAGAGTTAAGGAATATGTAAGAGAAAGTGAGGAAAAATGTTTTAAAAAAGTTGTAAAACGTCAATAATCGGCTTCCTCTATTCTTAGAATTTTTTCCTATTTTTTTCGATTTTTTCAATTTTTTCCCGAAATTTTGAATATTTTTCCCCAATTTTTTCAATTTTTCCGTTTTCCTAATTTTTAAATTTTTTTTCGCCGTCTGGGTTGGCGTCGCTTGGGTTGGCGTCGGTTGGGTTGACCTTGAACAATTTTCGAAAAAAAGTGAAGGAAAATGTAAGAAGTGATGAAATGTTTTAAAAAAGTTGGGAAACTTAAGAAATCCGTTTCCCTAATTTTTAGAATTCTTGTCGATTTTTCTCGATTTTTTTAAATTTCCCCCCGAAATTTTGAATATTTTTCCCCAATTTGTTCAATTTTTCCGTTCTCTTAATTTTTGATTTTTTTAAATTTTTATCAATTTTTTTCAATTTTTTCCCTTAAATTTCCCGCTTTAATTGCCGGCCGGAGAGCGAACGAATCGACCTCCCCGCGCTCGCATTTTTTTTTTAATCACAAACGAACATCCAAAGCCTAGTTTATTCATCTATTTACGTAATATGTACGGTCGAAATTATGTTCGAACGCGTCCGCGCGGCGAAAGAGATCGCGTCGGCGGCTTTAGATTAGGTCACGTTCGACCGGCGGCGCACGTACTCCCTCCGCCGCCGGGCCGACTGCCGGCGTAACACGACACACGCGAAAGAGTTCGCGCGTCGCTTTCAGGTTAGATCACTGTCGATAGGCAGCACGCCCCCCCACCCTTCCGACCACCGGTGCTCCGGCCCCATGACTGGCCGTACAGATATATAATATTACATATGTCAAGTGTCAAGGTTTCCTTACTGCGCGTGTCGCGCGATCGTTGCCAACCAACCCTCGTCGATCCCATCTTTTACGCGGCGGCAAATTCAAATGCAAATTCAAATGAGCTCCGTCAAAATCTCGACGCGTTCGGTCGAGCGTACACGCGACGGCACAATGCAAATCGTGAAGAATTTAACCGGCAAAACGACGCCGCCGCCGCCGCCGCGATCGTCTTATAACCTTTTTTCCGATTACCGGAGTAACATCGGAGAAATGGAATTTGGAGGTTTTCAGTTGTTTTTAACACTTACTTTTTTTCAGTGGAAACACTTTTTCACTGTTACACACGCGTTCGTGTCACATTTTCGATATCACCCCGTATATCTCTCGCCATGTGATAAACGTTACGTTCGTAAAGCTACTTTCTTCTACGTCGGAAAGAATTCGACGCGATCGATTTAGACCTTTCGTTTGATAGGCGACAATCCGGGTTTACGTTCGACGCGTCCGATTTCGATCATTGCAGCGCCATCTTCGATCGAAAAATCGAACCGACGCGATTTTCCGTCGCCGCTCGGCGAGACCTTTCGTTTGATACGCGACAATCCGGGTTTACGTTCGACGCGTTCGATTTCGATCATTGCAGCGCCATCTTCGATCGAAAAATCGAACCGACGCGATTTTCCGTCGCCGCTCGTCGAGACCTTTCGTTTGATACGCGACAACCCGGGTTTACGTTCGACGCGTCCGATTTCGATCATTGCAGCGCCATCTTCGATCGAAAAATCGAACCGACGCGACTTTCCGTCGCCGCTCGGCGAGACCTTTCGTTTGATACGCGACAACCCAGGTTTACGTTCAACGCGTCCGATTTCGATCATTGCAGCGCCATCTTCGATCGAAAAATCGAACCGACGCGATTTTCCGTCGCCGCTCGGCGAGACCTTTCGTTTGATGCGCGACAACCCGGGTTTACGTTCGACGCGTCCGATTTCGATCATTGCAGCGCCATCTTCGATCGAAAAATCGAACCGACGCGATTTTCCGTCGCCGCTCGGCGAGACCTTTCGTTTGATGCGCGACAACCCGGGTTTACGTTCGACGCGTCCGATTTCGATCATTGCAGCGCCATCTTCGATCGAAAAATCGAACCGACGCGATTTTCCGTCGCCGCTCGGCGAGACCTTTCGTTTGATACGCGACAATCCGGGTTTACGTTCGACGCGTTCGATTTCGATCATTGCAGCGCCATCTTCGATCGAAAAATCGAACCGACGCGATTTTCCGTCGCCGCTCGGCGAGACCTTTCGTTTGATACGCGACAACGCGGGTTTACGTTCGACGCGTCCGATTTCGATCATTGCAGCGCCATCTTCGATCGAAAAATCGAACCGACGCGATTTTCCGTCGCCGCTCGGCGAGACCTTTCGTTTGATATGCGACAACCCGGGTTTACGTTCGACGCGTCCGATTTCGATCATTGCAGCGCCATCTTCGATCGAGAAATCGAACCGACGCGATTTTCCGTCGCCGCTCGGCGAGACCTTACGTTTGATACGCGACAATCCGGGTTTACGTTCGACGCGTTCGATTTCGATCATTGCAGCGCCATCTTCCATCGATAAATCGAACCGACGCGATTTTCCGTCGCCGCTCGGCGAGACCTTTCGTTTGATACGCGACAACCCGGGTTTACGTTCGACGCGTCCGATTTCGATCATTGCAGCGCCATCTTCGATCGAAAAATCGAACCGACGCGATTTTCCGTCGCCGCTCGGCGAGACCTTTCGTTTTATGCGCGACAACCCGGGTTTACGTTCGACGCGTCCGATTTCGATCATTGCAGCGCCATCTTCGATCGAAAAATCGAACCGACGCGATTTTCCGTCGCCGCTCGGCCAGACCTTTCGTTTGATACGCGACAATCCGGGTTTACGTTCGACGCGTTCGATTTCGATCATTGCAGCGCCATGTTCGATCGAAAAATCGAACCGACGCGATTTTCCGTCACCGCTCGGCGAGACCTTTCGTTTGATGCGCGACAACCCGGGTTTACGTTCGATGCGTACAGTTTCGATCACTGCAGCGCCATCTTCGATCGAAAATCGAACCGAAGCGATTTTCCGTCGCCGCTCGGCGAGACCTTTCGTTTGATACGCGACAATAAGGGTTTACGTTCGACGCGTTCGATTTCGATCATTGCAGCGCCATCTTCGATGGAAAAATCGAACCGACGCGATTTTCCGTCGCCGCTCGGCGAGACCTTTCGTTTGATACGCGACAACCCGGGTTTACGTTCGACGCGTCCGATTTCGATCATTGCAGCGCCATCTTCGATCGAAAAATCGAACCGACGCGATTTTCCGTCGCCGCTCGGCGAGACCTTTCGTTTGATGCGCGACAACCCGGGTTTACGTTCGACGCGTCCGATTTCGATCATTGCAGCGCCATCTTCGATCGAAAAATCGAACCGACGCGACTTTCCTTCGCCGCTCGGCGAGACCTTTCGTTTGATACGCGACAACCCGGGTTTACGTTCGACGCGTCCGATTTCGATCATTGCAGCGCCATCTTCCATCGAAAAATCGAACCGACGCGATTTTCCGTCACCGCTCGGCGAGACCTTTCGTTTGATGCGCGACAACCCGGGTTTACGTTCGACGCGTCCAGTTTTGATCATTGCAGCGCCATCTTCGATCGAAAAATAGAACCGACGCGATTTTCCGTCGCCGCTCGGCGAGACCTTTCGTTTGATACGCGACAACCCGGGTTTACGTTCGACGCGTCCGATTTCGATCATTGCAGCGCCATCTTCCATCGAAAAATCGAACCGACGCGATTTTCCGTCGCCGCTCGGCGAGACCTTTCGTTTGATACGCGACAATCCGGGTTTACGTTCGACGCGTCCGATTTCGATCATTGCAGCGCCATCTTCGATCGAAAAATCGAACCGACGCGATTTTCCGTCGCCGCTCGGCGAGACCTTTCGTTTGATACGCGACAACCCGGGTTTACGTTCTACGCGACCGATTTCGATCATTGCGGCGCCATAGGAACCCCTTAAGTACACTTTTCCGAGTTTCTTTTCTTATATATGACAAGTGGGTATGAACAGAGGCTTGTGTGGACAGAGACTTTGTATAGACGGAGGTTTCGTTTGGACGGAAGAGGTGAGAGCGCTGCGCGCTGTTTGGGCCGCTAGCCTTTGGGGGCTCGCGGCACCTAGGGACTTGGAAGAATGTTGGAAAACTTTAAGAATTGATTTTTCTAATTTTCGAAATTTTGAGTATTTTTCCCCAATTTTTTCAATTTTTCCGTTCTCCTAATTTATAAATTTTTTTTCGCCGTCTGGGTTGGCCTCGCTTGGGTTGGCGTCGGTTGGGTTCACCTTGAACAATTTTAGAACAGAAAGGGAAGGAAAGTTTAAGAAAAAGTGAGAAAAATTGTTGGAAAACTTGAGAAATAGGTTTCCTTAATTTTTAGAATTTTTTCCATTTTTTTTCGATTTTTTTCAATTTTTTCTCGAAATTTACTACATTTTTCCCTAATTCTTTAAATTTTTTCGTTTTCTTTAAAATAAAATTTTTCTGTCATCTGGGTTGGCCTCGCTTGGGTTGGCGCCGTTTGAGTTGACCTTGAACAATTAAAAAAAAAAAGAGTTAAGGAATATGTAAGAGAAAGTGAGGAAAAATGTTTTAAAAAAGTTGTAAAACGTCAATAATCGGCTTCCTCTATTCTTAGAATTTTTTCCTATTTTTTTCGATTTTTTCAATTTTTTCCCGAAATTTTGAATATTTTTCCCCAATTTTTTCAATTTTTCCGTTTTCCTAATTTTTAAATTTTTTTTCGCCGTCTGGGTTGGCCTCGCTTGGGTTGGCGTCGGTTGGGTTGACCTTGAACAATTTTCGAAAAAAAGTGAAGGAAAATGTAAGAAGTGATGAAATGTTTTAAAAAAGTTGGGAAACTTAAGAAATCCGTTTCCCTAATTTTTAGAATTCTTGTCGATTTTTCTCGATTTGTTTAAATTTCCCCCCGAAATTTTGAATATTTTTCCCCAATTTGTTCAATTTTTCCGTTCTCTTAATTTTTGATTTTTTTAAATTTTTATCGATTTTTTTCAATTTTTTCCCTTAAATTTCCCGCTTTAATTGCCGGCCGGAGAGCGAACGAATCGACCTCCCCGCGCTCGCATTTTTTTTTTAATCACAAACGAACATCCAAAGCCTCCTTTATTCATCTATTTACGTAATATGTACGGTCGAAATTATGTTCGAACGCGTCCGCGCGGCGAAAGAGATCGCGTCGGCGGCTTTAGATTAGGTCACGTTCGACCGGCGGCGCACGTACTCCCTCCGCCGCCGGGCCGACTGCCGGCGTAACACGACACACGCGAAAGAGTTCGCGCGTCGCTTTCAGGTTAGATCACTGTCGATAGGCAGCACGCCCCCCCTCCCTTCCGACCACCGGTGCTCCGGCCCCACGACTGGCCGTACAGATATATAATATTACATATGTCAAGTGTCAAGGTTTCCTTACTGCGCGTGTCGCGCGATCGTTGCCAACCAACCCTCGTCGATCCCATCTTTTACGCGGCGGCAAATTCAAATGAGCTCCGTCAAAATCTCGACGCGTTCGGTCGAGCGTACACGCGACGGCACAATGCAAATCGTGAAGAATTTAACCGGCAAAACGACGCCGCCGCCGCCGCCGCGATCGTCTTATAACCTTTTTTCCTATTACCGGAGTAACATCGGAGAAATGGAATTTGGAGGTTTTCAGTTGTTTTTAACACTTACTTTTTTTCAGTGGAAACACTTTTTCACTGTTACACACGCGTTCGTGTCACATTTTCGATATCACCCCGTATATCTCTCGCCATGTGGTAAACGTTACGTTCGTAAAGCTACTTTCTTCTACGTCGGAAAGAATTCGACGCGATCGATTTAGACCTTTCGTTTGATAGGCGACAATCCGGGTTTACGTTCGACGCGTCCGATTTCGATCATTGCAGCGCCATCTTCGATCGAAAAATCGAACCGACGCGATTTTCCGTCGCCGCTCGGCGAGACCTTTCGTTTTATGCGCGACAACCCGGGTTTACGTTCGACGCGTCCGATTTCGATCATTGCAGCGCCATCTTCGATCGAAAAATCGAACCGACGCGATTTTCCGTCGCCGCTCGGCGAGACCTTTCGTTTGATACGCGACAATCCGGGTTTACGTTCGACGCGTTCGATTTCGATCATTGCAGCGCCATGTTCGATCGAAAAATCGAACCGACGCGATTTTCCGTCACCGCTCGGCGAGACCTTTCGTTTGATGCGCGACAACCCGGGTTTACGTTCGATGCGTACAGTTTCGATCACTGCAGCGCCATCTTCGATCGAAAATCGAACCGAAGCGATTTTCCGTCGCCGCTCGGCGAGACCTTTCGTTTGATACGCGACAATAAGGGTTTACGTTCGACGCGTTCGATTTCGATCATTGCAGCGCCATCTTCGATGGAAAAATCGAACCGACGCGATTTTCCGTCGCCGCTCGGCGAGACCTTTCGTTTGATACGCGACAACCCGGGTTTACGTTCGACGCGTCCGATTTCGATCATTGCAGCGCCATCTTCGATCGAAAAATCGAACCGACGCGATTTTCCGTCGCCGCTCGGCGAGACCTTTCGTTTGATGCGCGACAACCCGGGTTTACGTTCGACGCGTCCGATTTCGATCATTGCAGCGCCATCTTCGATCGAAAAATCGAACCGACGCGACTTTCCTTCGCCGCTCGGCGAGACCTTTCGTTTGATACGCGACAACCCGGGTTTACGTTCGACGCGTCCGATTTCGATCATTGCAGCGCCATCTTCCATCGAAAAATCGAACCGACGCGATTTTCCGTCACCGCTCGGCGAGACCTTTCGTTTGATGCGCGACAACCCGGGTTTACGTTCGACGCGTCCAGTTTTGATCATTGCAGCGCCATCTTCGATCGAAAAATAGAACCGACGCGATTTTCCGTCGCCGCTCGGCGAGACCTTTCGTTTGATACGCGACAACCCGGGTTTACGTTCGACGCGTCCGATTTCGATCATTGCAGCGCCATCTTCCATCGAAAAATCGAACCGACGCGATTTTCCGTCGCTGCTCGGCGAGACCTTTCGTTTGATACGCGACAACCCGGGTTTACGTTCGACGCGTTCGATTTCGATTATTGCAGCGCCATCTTCGATCGAAAAATCGAACCGACGCGATTTTCCGTCGCCGC